>CM016615.1:7102879-8489569 GCA_005393395.2 Gossypium australe
GTGTTTTGGTAACACATTGTGACTACGGTCACCAGAGGTTGGTACCTCTAGAGGTTTGGCACCTCATAGCGTCTTGTCCCTGTGGCTTAGTACCACCGTGGGTTGGCCCCACATTTGAGATACGGGATCGACGCCAGTGATTTGGTATCACACGATGGGTTGGCCCATCATTTGATCGTGACTTCGGGTCACCAGTGGTTTTGGCACCACCAGTGGTTTGGCACCACACGTATTGACGGATATCGTGACTATAAGTCACCAGTGGTTTGGCACCACCAGTGGTTTGGTACCACATGGGTAGAAAAGGAGCTTGGATGGCTAGGTTGGGTTGTATAACTGCATGTCATACTAATATCTTGTGTATGAGTGTTACTTCGGGTCGGGGATTTATACACTGAGTCTTGGTGACTCACCCCTTCCTATATCATCTTGCAGGTGAGTAGAGCACGGATGTGGAGCCAAGGAGAGCTCGATGCGGCCATGTTGGTTTTGTGGACTCGAAATTTTATTTTGCCCCGTTTAAGTTTAATCATTCACTACAATTCGATTGGGTTGTAATATGGCCGCTATTATTATTTGTGGATGGTTAGGTAGTAGTTTTTACTTTACTTTATAACTGATGAACTTACGGACGGTTATGCAAATCGGTTAAAAGTAACGTTTTCAAAAATAAGTACTGTACGCGGTTTCAAAAAGGCTACCATCGGGTAACGAAATTTTCTAAGTTATCAATCACTTTATTGTTCTAAAATTTAAGGGGTCAAATGGTTTTAAAGGAAGAAAGGATTTCAACTCAATCGGACTTACCTAATCAACCCACTTGAGTTTTAAACAAACACCGTTTTTATACCCTTAGCAAAAAAATTTGAAATTTCTACTATTAATCCAAACCTTTCAAACTTCTTTATTCCGTGACATACCAGATCCGGTCATGGCTTGTGGGCCGGGTTTGGGGTGTTTCACATATAGACTCTAAGAATGAAAATAATATTTCGGCTCTTAGTAAAGGTATCAATATTTAATAGATATGACGTCTATATTTTAATAGATTATATACTAAGGTTAGTAAAGTAGAAGAAAAAATAGATAATATGGGAGAAGTAACGAATTTAGATTTGAATAGCAAGTCTAAAGAGTTATTATCCGATGTAATAATAAATTAGATCAGATTATTAGTAATAGTAATATAGAATCAGACTTAAATTTAGGACCTTTATATTACGGTAATAGTAATACTATTTTAGTATTGTCAGATGAGGATGAGTCTTCGATGAATCTTCAACTAATAATAATAATTATAAAACAAAAAACAAAAGAAAAAAAAGAGAAAAGATAAAAAAAAGAAAAATATGATTTTGACTCTTATAAACTTAATAGAACATTGGAAAAACCAATTTTCTAAACGGAAGATAATCTTGAAAGAGTTGAATATCTAAAATTAATAGAAGAACTTATGAAAAACATAAAGATTTGTTTGAAAAAATAATATCATTATATTAGATTATGATGATAATAATAATAATAGTAATGACATTATTAATAAGAATGAAAGCGAAATTATATTAGAAATAGAAAGTAGTATTCTAATATAGATATTAATGTTACTAGTAATAATTCTGATGAAGAAAACACTTCAACAGAAGAGATATAGAAATTCCTGAAGATCCTATGGAAACTGAACCACCAGATCCATATGATTTTGTAATACCAAACCTTGGGAGATTGATAAACAAGATCCTCATGGTAAGAGAAAAATAGACTCAGATCTTCAAAAAGATGATAATCTGAGAGCTATTAATAAAAAGTATGAACTTGTTGAAAATACAACAAAAATATTAGGTGATAAATAGAAAATATAGCTACTAATATATAAAACTGGAAACACCAGCAGAAACTAGTCAACCTACACCTATACCTTACACTGTAGGAGACCTTACAAAAGAAATGTTGCTCAAGGAGGAATATATTTAGACTTAACAAATATTCCTTTGTCAGATTATGAAAAAATCATAGATGATTGGGCACAATCCATGACTATTATTGTAAACAGTACGATATGGTCAAAAGAAAAGTTTAAACTATTTTGTTGGAACTTTTCAAGGTGAGGTTCTACAATTTCTCAGACGCTGGGAAGAATCTGAGAAAGGAAGAGAACAAAAGGGTCAACTTATTAATCAAATAAGTTCTCCTAAAGACCTATTAAAAGGATTAACCTCAATTCTAAAAATAGAATTTTGTGGTTATACTATAAAAAAGATCAGGATAGTCAATCCAGCTATACCTTGTCAAAATTAAAATTATGTGATATTAGATATTAGACGAATTCTCTAAGAAATTTCTACATGAATATCAAAAATTAAAAACGAAAGTGTAGATTTTTGGAGAAATCAATATTTCCATAAATTACCCCCACCTTGGGATAAAATTTGTATAAACAAATATGCATCTTTCATTGTAAAACATAGTAATGATAATAAAGAAATAGGAGATATAGATACAATAGGTAATAGGATTAATTTCGCTAAAGAAAGAATTCTATTACATTGCTTACAGAGTAAAGCGGCTAAACAAGTCAAGAATAAATTAAGTCATAAATATTGTACAAAAAATGTTAGAAGGAGAATGGGAATTTGGATGTAATTCCATACGTCCGAAAAACCTAAAAATATAATAAAAAATATAAATTAGCTAAATGGAAACCAGGAAATAAAAAATATACTAATAATAAAAAGAAAAAATTTGTTAGAAGAAAAACTTCTAAAAATACTAAAAAACAAATTTGCAAATGTTTTATTTGTGATGAAGAAGGTCATCTAGCAACAAGTTGTCCTAACAAAGGTAAGAATGCTAGAAAAATAATTAAAAATCTTGAAGAACAAGATTTAGAAATATGTTTTAGTGAGGAAACAAATCCTACTGAAATAATATATGAGTTATTATCAGAAACAGAGTCTGATACAGACTCTGATGAATATATTTTTATGATAGGAAATAGTTCTAATAATAAGTTAGAAGAAATTCCTAATTCTGAACAACAGAATATTAAATTAGGAAGTTTAATTGGAGAAGAAACAGATCTTTCCGATGACTAATAGAAAAATTAATAAAAATCATATTTCTAAAGAAGAAATTTTTAAAATATCATAGTTTAAACTATGGTCAAAAGACACATAGAAAAAAATTAGTGGCAACACAGTCGCTAAGGATACTAAAGGTGGATTAACAGAAATTCCCTTATTTACTAAAGAAAAAATAAAAAGGATTAGAAGAAACTATCCTCAGGTCAGATATACATTTAGGAGTTATCATGATAACAATTAGAGCATTATTTAGAAGAGGTCATGATGTTCCTATTTTAGCAGTGTTATTAGATAAAAGATTTGAAAATCCAATAAAAGCACTTATTGGAGGAATTCAATCTAATTTACATACAGGTGTTATAGGATTTAAGGTAAAACCAAATTACTTTATCTCTATAACAAATCCTCTAATAGAAGAGTGTCTATGCCTTAGAATTCAGACAAAAAATTCTGATATTAGTGATTTAGCAGAAGATTTAGCAATCAGCTGGACTTCTATTAATGAATATACTAATACGGCAGAGGTTGAAATAAAAGAAATAAATAATAAAATTATTGAGCTTTTTGAGCCCAATAAATTTACTACAGAAATTCAACCAAAGCTATTACATTTAAAAGATTTATCGATTCCAAAAGACTGGATAATCGATAAACCAATAATGCTAGTACTTCTAAACCAGTAAGTACTATTGAATACATGTCATCTGGTGACAAGTTATTTCAGAATAATCTGATTACTAATACAGATGATAATTTAGTATTACCTTCTAGTTCTCAACCAGAGGAAGAAGAAGATATAAGTATTTCTACACCAATAGGTATGAAAACAGTTCATTCCTATTTTTCCTACTACACCAAGTAGAAATTCTAGAAACACTAGAATGGAAGATATAAATTATTCAATTGATAATATTACAAATTTCAATAAATACATTGAAATTACATTACATAGTAAAGATTATAAAAAATATTCTTTACATGCTTTATTAGATACAGGAGCTACAACCAATAGTTGTAAAAGAATATTCTTCCTAAAGAATATTGGAAACCTGTAAAAAAGATAATAAATATTAGTGGAATAAATGGTAGCAAAAACTACTGTTTATTATAAAGCTAAAAATATACCAATCTACATAAACAATGTTAGATTTATAATTCCAAATTATTATGTTTTCCTGATATGTATGGAGTATACTATTAGGAAATAATTTTCTTAATCAATATTTACCTTTTATTGTGAAAAAGAAATCGTTATATTATCTATAGATAACAATTCTATAGAAATACCATTGGTAGATAATTATAAAATTATCTTTACTAATGTTTGCTGATTTTCTTAGCAGGCCTCATGGATAGAGGTAAACAACCTCTAAAAAAAAATGATGGATGGAGAACTATCCATAAAAAACCCAACAAGGGAAAATCACCTATAAGTCCTAAACAAGGATTTATGGCTGCACCTGCAAAAATAATTCCTAAACAAGGATTTATGGCTGCACGAACAACAGGTACAATTTTATCCTAACCAGGGATATTATTTACCATATCCATTGGTAAACCAACCAATTGGATCACATTCACCAACACAGGTGGATTATTCTCAATTTTCTCAAAAGCCTCCTACCGATTCTGAAATTCTCAAAATATGCAGATGCTTTGTTGAAAAAACAACAAAACTCTGAATTCTCGAATCTAAAGGATTTTTATAATCCAGGCTTACCCCCAGAATATTACCATTTCATAAACAAGATATGGAAAAACCATATTTTGGAACAAAGGGCTAGTTTCAGAAAAGCTCTTACCCAATTCTCAGAATTCTTAGTTGAAAAAACAACTCAAGAAAAATCTGAAGAATTATTATTAAAATCTATATATACAGAGATTGGGATGATGTCCTAATTGAATATATGGATATTAAGGAGATAAACAATCTTCTTGATACATTTCAATATTTTATTGATAAAGGGAGAAACACTCCTATTATTAATAAGATGTTCGAAAATGTCTATACAACAAATGTAGACAAATTTTACCCTCAGAAATATTTCGAAAGTAAAAGGAGCCATTTGCAAACAGCAAGCTCTATTTTTAGAATGTTTTCGAAATATTTTTCACAGGCATATGTTTTTATAAATGATATGGGAGAAAAAAACTCCTGTTATCAAATTTCAATTAAATCATGAGCCATTTGATATAACCAGTATTGAATGGGGATTTGTTAAAGAAATAACAGTCCAAAATCTCTCTTTGATTTATTAAAAGATTTTCCAGCGATAGTCAAATCTCGGCTATCAAATTTTGTAAACATAGATGATTTTGTCTATTATTCCATATTGAGATAAATAGTCTCATTGGTATTGCTGAGGAAGAAAAATTTCATCAGCCTTATCAAATTTGGAATATAAATACTATGTTTTCGGGAAAAGCCCTGGCAGTAGTCAAAGAAGATCCAGAACATTTGTCAAAAATCATTGATGAGTGTTATAATAATTTCAATAAATATCAAGTCAAGTGGAATTGATCTTATGAGTATGGCTCGTCACCTTCTCCACCAAGACACTTATATGTTTTGGACCGATGGAAGAAGAATTTTAGCTTATGGCACTGGAAGAAACCAGGAAGAAAGCAATGAGAAGCTTTTCGTATTAAAACAAATAGCGGAATGGAGATTGAAGATTATCCGTTAGTAGCGGAGATCCGAGATACATGGGAACGTTGGAACTCACACGCACCGTCACCAGAATCATTACACACCTTGACGAGATCGAGGAACTGAATCTGAGAAACATCCAAGAAGGATGAAGACAACTTGGAAGATGACAACCCGTCAGCATCCAATTGATAAGCAATGAGGTAATCAACCATCAATGCTACATAAAAGATGACGCAAGCAATGATGGCAAGCAGCAGTATTGCCAGAAAAAGGAAGCCACCTGGAAGCAACCAAGAGGGCAACAATTTTGTCAAGAAAAGGAAGCTACGTGGAAAACCCAAAAGCATCCTTATCAAACACACTGTTCAAGGAAGCTACGTGGAAAAACCAACATAGCATCCACCAATTGACGGAAGCAACTTGGAAGCCACCAAGAAGTGACAATTAATGTGTCCTTATCAGGATACTATTCGGATTCCAATTGTAATTAAATTAGAGTCTATTCTTTAATTCTTATCCAATTAATTATTTCAGACTTCAACTGTAATTAGATTCTAGTTTAGAATTTTTGATTATAAATAGGCATTCTTGTAAGCCTAGAAAGGCATCTCGAAAAATACTTAGTTTTAGTTTTCTTTAAATTTCTCTTTTGTAAATTATCTATCTTCTTCTTGTGAAATTATTCTACGATATAAACCCTTCTAGAATTTTTTCTCCATATCATTATAAAACATATATAAAATTAATATATGGGAAATTATATTAAAATTATATTAAATTTTCTTCCTCAGCAATACCAATGAGACTGTTTATCTCAATATGGAAGTAATAGACAAAATCGTCTATGTTTACAAAATTTGATAGCCGGGATTTGACTATCGCCGGAAAATCTTTAATAAATCAAAAGAGAGATTTTGGACTTATTTCTTTAACAAATCCCCATTCAATACTGGTTATATCAAATGGCTCATGATTTAATCGAAATTTGATAGCAGGAGTTTTTTCTCCCATATCATTGTAAAAACATATGCATGTGAAAAATATTTCGAAAACGTTTCTAAAAATAGAGCTTGCTGTTTGCAAATGGTCCTTTTATTTTCGAAAATATTTCTAGGGTAAAATTTGTCTACATTTGTTATAGACATTTTCGAAACATCTTATTAATAATAGGAGTGTTTCTCCCTTATCAATAAAATATTGAAATGTATCAAGAAGATTGTTATCTCCTTAATATCCATATATTCAATTAGGACATCATCCCAATCTCTGTATAATATAGATTTTAATAATAATTCTTCAGATTTTTCTTGAGTTGTTTTTTCAACTAAGAATTCTGAGAATTGGGTAAGAGCTTTTCTGAAACTAGCCCTTGTTCCAAAATATGGTTTTTCCATATCTTGTTTATGAAATGGTAATATTCTGGGGGTAAGCCTGGATTATAAAAATCCTTTAGATTCGAGAATTCAGAGTTTGTTGTTTTTTCAACAAGCATCTGCATATTTGAGAATTCAGAATCGGTAGGAGGCTTTTGAGAAAATTGAGAATAATCCACCTGTGTTGGTGAATGTGATCCAATGGTTGGTTTACAATGGATATGGTAAATAATATCCCTGGTTAGGATAAAATTGTACCTGTGTTCGTGCAGCCAAATCCTTGTTTAGGAATTATTTTTGCAGGTGCAGCCATAAATCCTTGTTTAGGACTTATAGGTGATTTTCCCTTGTTGGGTTTTTTATGGATAGTTCTCCATCCATCATTTTCTTTTAGAGGTTGTTTACCTCTATCCATGAGGCTGCTAAGAAAATCAGCAAACATTAGTAAAGATAATTTTATAATTATCTACCAATGGTATTTCTATAGAATTGTATCTATAGATAATATAACCGATTTCTTTTTAACAATAAAAGGTAATATTGATTAAGAAAATTATTTCCTAATAGTATATCTCCATACATATCAGGAAACACATAATTTGGAATTATAAATCTAACATTGTTATGTAGATTGGTATTTTAGCTTTTTAATAAGTAGTTTGCTACCATTTTTCCACTTTATTCTAATTTTTATTTTTTACAGGTTTCCAATATTCTTTAGGAAGAATTTCTTTTTACTATTGGTTGTGCTCCTGTATCTAATAAAGCATGTAAAGAATATTTTTTTCTTTAATTGTAATGTATTTATGATGAAATTGTAATATTATCACTTGAATAATTTATATCTTCCTAATTACCTATGTTTACAAAATTTGATAGCCGGGATTTGACTATCGCCGGAAAATCTTTTAATAAATCAAAAGAGAGATTTTGGACTGTTATTTCTTTAACAATCCCCATTCAATACTGGTTATCAAATGGCTCATAATTTAATCGAAATTTGATGCAGGAGTTTTTCTCCCATATCATTTGTAAAAACATATGCCTGTGAAAAATATTCCGAAAACGTTTCTAAAAATAGAGCTTGCTGTTTGCAAATGGCTCCTTTTATTTTCGAAAATATTTCTGAGGGTAAAATTTGTCTACATTTGTTATATAGACATTTTCGAAACATCTTATTAATAATAGGAGTTTCTCTCCCTTTATCAATAAATATTGAAATGTATCAAGAAGATTGTTTATCCTTAATATCCATATATTCAATTAGGACATCATCCCAATCTCTGTATAATATAGATTTTAATAATAATTCTTCAGATTTTTCTTGAGTTGTTTTTTCAACTAAGAATTCTGAGAATTGGGTAAGAGCTTTTCTGAAACTAGCCCTTTGTTCCAAAATATGGTTTTTCCATATCTGTTTATGAAATGGTAATATTTCTGGGGGTAAGCCTGGATTATAAAAATCCTTTAGATTCGAGAATTCAGAGTTTTGTTGTTTTTCACAAAGCATCTGCATATTTGAGAATTTCAGAATCGGTAGGAGGCTTTTGAGAAAATTGAGAATAAATCCACCTGTGTTGGTGATGTGATCCAATTGGTTGGTTTACCAATGGATATGGTAAATAATATCCCTGGTTAGGATAAAATTGTACTGTGTTGGTGCAGCCATAAATCCTTGTTTAGGAATTATTTTTGCAGTGCAGCCATAAATCCTTGTTTAGGACTTATAGGTGATTTCCCTTGTTGGGTTTTTTATGGATAGTTCTCCATCCATCATTTTCTTTTAGAGGTTGTTTACCTCTATCCATGAGGCCTGCTAAGAAAATCAGCAAACATTAGTAAAGATAATTTATAATTATCTACCAATGGTATTTCTATAGAATTGTTATCTATAGATAATATAACCGATTTCTTTTTCACAATAAAGGTAAATATTGATTAAGAAAATTATTTCCTAATAGTATATCTCCATACATATCAGGAAGACATAATAATTTTGGAATTATAAATCTAACATTGTTTATGTAGATTGGTATATTTTTTGCTTTATAATAAATAGTAGTTTTGCTACCATTTATTCCATTAATATTTATTATCTTTTTTACAGGTATCCAATATTCTTCTGGAATAGCATTTCTTTTGCAACTACTGTTGTAGCTCCTGTATCTAATAATGCATGTAAAGAATATTTTTTATAATCTTTATCATGTAATATAATTTCAATGTATTTATTGAAATTTATATTTTCTACAGAATATTGTATATCTTCCATTCTAGTATTTCTAGAAATAGAATTTCTACTTGGTGTAGTAGGAAAAATAGGAATATGAACTGTTTTTATACCTATTGGTGTAGAAGTTCTTATATCTTCTTCTTCCTCTGGTTGAGAACTAGAAGGTAATATTATTTCTGAAATATAACTTGTCACCAGATGACATGTATTCAATAGTACTTACTGGTTTAGAAGTACTAGCATTATTGGTTTTATCGATTATCCAGTCTTTTGGAATCGATAAATCTTTTAAATGTAATAGCTTTGGTTGAATTTCTGTAGTAAATTTATTGGGCTCAAAAAGCTCAATAATTTTATTATTTATTTCTTTTATTTCAACCTCTGCCGTATTAGTATATTCATTAATAGAAGTCCAGCTGATTGCTAAATCTTCTGCTAAATCACTAATATCAGAATTTTTTGTCTGAATTCTAAGGCATAGACACTCTTCTATTAGAGGGTCTGTTATAGAGATTTATAATATTATACATATATGTTCACTAGCGGAAGGGTTTATATCGTAGAATAATATTTCACAAGAAGAAAATAGATAATTTACAAAAGAGAAAACTAAAGAAAACTAAAACTAAGTATTTTTCGAGATGCCTTTCTAGGCTTATAAGAATGCCTATTTATAATCAAAAATTCTAAACTAGAATCTAATTACAGTTGAAGTCCGAAATAATAAATCGGATAAGAATTAAAGAATAGACTCTAATTTAATTACAATTGGAATCCGAATAGTATCCTGATAAGGACACATTAATTGTCAGCTTCTTGGTGGCTTCCAAGTTGCTTCCGTTAATTGGTGGATGCTATGTTGGTTTTTGCACGTAGCTTCCTTGAACAGTGTGTTGATAAGGATGCTTTGGGTTTTCCACGTAGCTTCCTTTTCTTGACAAAATTGTTGCCCTCTTGGTTGCTTCCAGGTGGCTTCCTTTTCTGGCAATACATGCTGCTTGCATCATTGCTTGCGTCATCTTTTATGTAGCATTGATGGTTGATTACCTCATTGCTTACATCAATTGGATGCTGACGGGTTGTCATCTTTCAAGTTGTCTTCATCCTTCTTGGATGTTTCTCAGATTCATTTCCTCGATCTCGTCAAGGTGTAATGATTCCGGTAACGGTGCTGGTGAGTTCCAACGTTCCCATGTATCTCGGATCTCCGCTGCTAACGGATAATCTTCAATCTCCATTTCCCCTATTTGTTTTAATAACGAAACAGCTTCTTCATTGCTTTCTTCCTGGTTTCTTCCAGTGCCATAAGCTAAAATTCTTCTTCCATCGGTCCAAAACATATAAGTGTCTTGGTGGAGAAGGTGACGAGCCATGCTCATAAGATCAATTCCAGCTTGGACTTGATATTTGTTGAAATTATTATAACACTCATCAATGATTTTTGACAAATGTTCTGGATCTTCTTTGACTACTGCCAGGGCTTTTCCCGAAAACATAGTATTTATATTCCAAATTTGATAAGGCTGATGAAATTTTTCTTCCTCAGCAATACCAATGAGACTGTTTATCTCAATATGGAAATAATGGACAAAATCATCTATGTTTACAAAATTTGATAGCCGAGATTTGACTATCGCTGGAAAATCTTTTAATAAATCAAAAGAGAGATTTTGGACTGTTATTTCTTTAACAAATCCCCATTCAATACTGGTTATATCAAATGGCTCATGATTTAATCGAAATTTGATAGCAGGAGTTTTTTCTCCCATATGATTTATAAAAAACATATGCCTGTGAAAAATATTTCGAAAACATTTCTAAAAATAGAGCTTGCTGTTTGCAAATGGCTCTTTTTATTTTCGAAAATATTTCTGAGGGTAAAATTTGTCTACATTTGTTATATAGACATTTTCGAAACATCTTATTAATAATAGGAGTGTTTCTCCCTTTATCAATAAAATATTGAAATGTATCAAGAAGATTGTTTATCTCCTTAATATCCATATATTCAATTAGGACATGTAACATCCTGCACTAGGGTTGTAACAACCCAAACCCGGCCCAAACACTATGGTCGAATCTGAATCGTTACGGAGGAAAACCTTTTTGAACCCAATGGGCTTTGTTGAAAACTTGTTGGATTTGATTATCTTGATAAAATCATACTTAGTGTTATAAAAAAAAAAATATATATTTAAATCAAGTTATAAAACGAAATTTTAACCGGGCCCGATGGCATTTAAAACATTTTTCGTTTTTAATTGGGAAAATGTGATCTAAATTCAACATTAATAATAACAGAGTTTAAAATAATATCCAACATAAGAAAATAATAAGAATAAAGTATCAGGAGGCCTTATTACAACCAAATAAAATAAACCCAGAATAAAATTATTGAATAGAAATTAAAGTTATTTAAATTTAATTCCACTGCATGGCCACCTCGAGTCATCCTGGCTCCACATCCGCGGTCTAAGTGTCACCTGAAAAAAAAATATAAAGGAGAAGGTGAGTCACAAGACTCAGTATGTAACCCTTCTCCCAATTTAAGTGATTTCATACACAACATGTAACAACTAATATGCATACTATCATGTACCCATCCTAGCCAACCATACGCCACTGTCTACCCCGATGTGGTACCAAACCACTGGTGGTGCCAAACCACTGGTGACATATAGTCACAATGTGCTACCAAAGCACTGGTGTCCGTAGACACAATCGGGTGATGGGGCCAACCCATCGTGTGATACCAAATCACTGGCAGACAATCCCATATCTCAAGTGGGGCCAACCCACGGTGGTTTTAACCACAGGGACAAGTCGCGATGAGGTACCAAACCTCTGGAGGTACCAAACCTCTGGTGACCGTAGTCACAGTGTGTTACCAAAACACTGGTGCCCGTCGGCACGATCAATACTGCCCCCTCCACTCATCAACCCAAATCAAAACATTGTATAACAGATCTCATGTCATCACATATTTAATCAACATATAGTAACAATGGCATGCTTCCCAAAAGCATTATTAACAATCTCGTACTGACAGAGACTTACCGGCATCCTCGCTTGTACCATCAAGGTACTAAATTCATATCTACATTAAGCAGATATTCACACAACAGGCATTCAATATGATTTATTAATTATTACAAGTGTGTATATACACACCTTTCACCAACGAGGAGTCTAAATCCCGAAAGAAGAGTCGGCCACCCTAGCTTTACTGATCCCTATATTCGGCCAACACTAGGGTTAGTATCATGGCCTATTCGGCCACCCAAAATTAATCTAGAGGGGTCAGTTGTGATCCCGAATCCTTACCCTTCTGCTTTTTGGCTACCAACCACAGCGCTTAAAATGCAAATCTGTTTACCAAATAATTGGTCAAGGACACTGTCAATAGTCTTTGATTTTTAATCACTAAAACAATAACCCAATGAGAAATAAGCCCTTACCACCACTTACTAATGCCGAATGCTAGATATTCCGGCTTAAATTGCTTGCTTGCGATATCCCGAAGACCTTGGTGAAATCGGCTTCACTAGAAAGGTTAGCCAACCATTAGTACTTGCCAACTTTCGGCTTTTCCTTAAGTCCAAATCAATAGATCATAAGAGTGAACACTAAACATTCGGTTAGAACCCCTTACCTTCTCAACCGATTGGAAAGAAAGTCCCGAAACGTCCTGTACCACCTTTGGTATTCGGCCAAAGTGCCTCCAAGTAAGAGAAAAGATTTTCGGCACTGCAAGGGGGTGTATTCGGCCTAGGGAAAAATAATGGAAGAAGGGGATGAAGTTTCGGTAATAAGAAGTGAATGTTCGGCCAGCAAAGAAAAGAAGAAGAGGGACTTGAAGATGGAATTTCGGCAAAAGAGGGACAAAGATTGGAGTTTTGGAACCTTGGAACAAGTTGTAAAAACACAAAAAAAAATAACAAAGTTTCTCTCTAGAGAATTCGGCTAAGCTCAATAGTGAAGAAAAGGAAAAATAGGATGATAGCTAGGAGCCTTAAATAGAATTCGGCCTCCCCCTAGTTGCCTTGCCGTCCACTTCTATTAACCAAAGAGTTCAAACTCCATTAAACCTTCCCAATTGCTCCTGACCACTCATTCATTTTAATTCAAATAATTTGAATTAATCACTTAATAATCCTTTTTAATTAAGCAATAATCCTCTTAATATCCAATTAATAATCTATTCCAAAACTTAATAATATCCTACACATTATCCTTAGAATTTTAAGGAGATTAAAGCTCATATTATCACTTAAAAAAAAATAATTAAAGAGAGAAAAACTCTCTATATGTGCCGTCCATCCATAATGCAAAAAGAGGGATCCTTGTGACTCGAACCAAGGCTCTCCCTTCCCCTTGATGTGGCGTCACATGTAGCTCTTAAGTGGGCTTACTTTGCCACTTAGTCTAGGCTCATTTTATGGCCAAATTATACAAATTTATTCTTTTAACACCCTTCTGCTGAGGCTCCCTACCTTTTAAGTTAAAAACTGAATTTTTCCATTAAACCGAGCCAACTCAAAGCCTTAAATTGATCATTATTATTCCATAGATAATGACACAGCAGTTCATACATAAGAAAAATAGTTTATTTCCAAATAACCCCATTTTTGGGATGTTACAGTTCTACCCCCCTTAAAATAAATTTCGTCCCCGAAATTACTTAACTAGAAAAGGTGGGGGTATTGCTGCCTCATTACATCCTCAGGTTCCCACGTAGCTTCCTCTGTACCATGGTTCCGCCACAGCACCTTCACCAAGGGCACTGACTTCCTACGTAGAACCTTCACATCTTGGTCTAAGATCTGAACTGGTTCCTCCTCAAACGATAAATCCGGATTCACCTCGATCTCTGCCATTGGCACAACGTGCGATGGGTCTGACCGATACCGTCTCAGCATTGATACGTGAAAGACATCATGGATCTGACTCAGTTCTGCCGGCAACTCAAGCTGATAAGCTACCGGTCCAACACGCTTAACCACCGTATACGGCCCAATGAACCTTGGGCTTAGCTTCCCTTTCCGTCCAAATCTTAACACCTTTTTCCAAGGCGACACTTTCAGGAAAACCTTGTCTCCTACCGCATACTCCATTTCCTTGCGTTTTAAATCAGCATAGGATTTTTGCCTATCCGATGCTTCCTTAAGACGAGACCGAATCACCTTGACTTTATCCTCCGTCTCTGTCACCAACTCTGGACCCAAAATCTGTCGTTCGCCTAATTCCGTCCAACATGTCGGAGTACGACATTTCCGCCCATACAGTGCCTCATATGGAGCCATCTGGATGCTTGCCTGGTAGCTGTTGTTGTAGGCGAACTCTGCCAATGGTAGAAACTCCTCCCAACTACCACGAAAATCCAAGACGCATCCTCTTAACATATCCTCCAAGATCTGTATCACCCTCTCCGATTGTCCGTCCGATTGTGGATGGAAAGCGGTACTGAAGTCCAACCGCGTACCCAAAGCTTGGTGCAAGGCTTTCCAAAACCTTGATGTGAATCTGGGATCCCTGTCCGAGATGATTGATGTTGGAACCCCATGCAATCTTACTATCTCCGAGACGTACAGCTTAGCTAGCTTCTGAAGAGAAAAATCCATCCTCACCGGTATGAAGTGAGCCGACTTAGTTAACCGGTCTACTATTACCCAAACCGCGTCTTTCTTGCTGGCCGTGAGGGGTAGCCCACTAACAAAATCCATAGTGATCCGTTCCCACTTCCATTGGGGAATCTTCACTGGCTGAAGCAATCCTGACGGCAACTGGTGTTCAGCCTTAACTTGTTGACAAGTCAGACACTTACCAACAAACTCTGTTACTTCACGCTTCAACCCGGGCCACCAAAACTGCTCTCTAAGATCCCTATACATCTTGCTTCCTCCCGGATGCATAGCGTAGAGGCTACTATGTGCATCATGGAGAATCTTCTGCCTCAACTCCCCATCCTTTGGCATACACGCTCGCCCTTGAAAGCATAATACTCCATCACTCGACAGGTTATATTCTTCCAAACCACCATCCTGAACTTGCATTCTCTTAGCATTTAACCCTTCGTCCACTAACTGCTTGTCCTTAATCTCCTCGATCCATGTCGGCTTGACTTGAAGTTCTGCCAAGAGACTCCCATCGTCATATAGACTCAACCGAGCAAACATCGCTCTTAAGTCCGTCACAACCTTCCGGCTCAACGCGTCAGCTACTACGTTAGCCTTGCCTGGATGGTATTCGATTGAACAATCGTAATCCTTTAATAGTTCAATCCACCGACGTTGTCTCAGATTCAGATCCTTCTGAGTCAAAAGATACCTCAAACTCTTATGATCCGTGTAGACTATCGACTTCTCCCCATAAAGGTAGTGTCTCCATATCTTCAGTGCGAAAACGACTGTGGCTAACTCCAAATCGTGAGTTGGGTAGTTCAGTTCATGTGGCCTTAACTGCCGTGATGCATAGGCTACTACCTTCCCCTCCTGCATCAGCACACATCCCAAACCAGTATGGGACGCATCACAATAAACGGTAAACAACTTCCCTGCCTCAGGTTGTACCAAAACCGGAGCTTCCGTCAAAATTCTCCTTAGCCTATCAAAGCTTTCTTGCTGCTTCTCCGTCCATACAAATGGAACTCCTTTTCTTAGTAGCTTCATCAACGGTGCTGCGATTAGAGAGAATCCTTCCACGAATCTCCGATAGTACCCCGCTAGACCCAGGAAACTTCGGATTTCCGCCACTGACCTAGGCGGTTTCCAATCCAATACCGCTTCAATCTTGCGAGGGTCTACTCTAATTCCTTCCGCCGATACCACATGTCCTAAGAAAGCCACCTCCTTCAGCCAAAATTCGCACTTACTGAATTTGGCATATAACTGCTTCTCCCTCAATACTTGCAGCACTATTCGTAAATGCTTGTCATGCTCTTCCTCCGTCTTAGAGTACACCAGGATGTCGTCAATGAATACTACGACGAACTGGTCCAGGTACTGCTGAAATACTCTGTTCATCAAGTCCATAAATGCCGCCGGCGCGTTGGTCAACCCGAATGGCATTACCAGAAACTCGTAATGTCCATACCGAGTTCTGAACGCCGTCTTGTGAACATCAACTTCCTTCACCTTCAATTGATGATAACCCGACCTAAGGTCAATCTTTGAAAATACCGACGCTTTTAATTGGTCAAATAAGTCGTCGATCCGAGGCAACGGGTACTTGTTCTTTATCGTTAGCTTGTTCAATTGGCGGTAATCGATGCACATCCGCATAGATCCGTCCTTCTTCTTGACAAATAGCACGGGTGCTCCCCACGGGGATATGCTTGGTTGAATAAACCCTCTATCCAAGAGCTCCTGAATTTGAGCCTTTAGCTCCACCAATTCCTTAGGTGCCATTCGATATGGTGCTATAGACACAGGTGCCGTTCCGGGTAGCAAGTCAATACCGAATTCAACTTCCCGATCTGGAGGCAGACCTGGAAGTTCTTCCGGGAATACGTCAGCAAATTCCCCAACCGTTCGAACCTCAACTACTGACTCCTTAGCTTCCAACGCACAGATCCTAACCAAATATGCCTCGCAACCTTTCTTGACCATCCTTTCGGCTTTCAAGGCTGACACCACATTGGATAGGTAATTCCTTCTATCACCTATCATGACCACTTCATCACCCTCCGCCGTCTTAAGCACCATGCGCTTAGCCGCGCAATCCAAATTCGCCTGATACTTAACTAACCAGTCCATTCCAAGGATCAAATCGAACTCTCCGAAAGGTAGTTCCATCAGATCGGCTACAAATACGACCCCTTGGAGTTCTAGGGGTACACCTCTATAAAGTTTGTCTACTACTACAGAGTGTCCTAGGGGGCTTAGCACAGTCATCTTCCTAAGAGTAGTTTCAGAGTCTAGGTCCATAGTCCCTACCACACTACTAGCAATGTACGAGTGCGTCGAACCCACATCAATCAATGCAACATAAGGTAAACCAAATATTAGAAACGTACCGGTTATGACGTCCGGTGCGTCTCCCTCCTCGCGACGCCTCGCTGCATAGACTAAGCCAGGCTGCCTAGCCTCTGTGTTACCCGAACCTCTGCCCTGAATTCCACGACCTCGGTTGGAACCATTGTTTCCTCTGCCATTACCACGACCCCTCTGTGGTGGTCCAACATTTCTGCCCTGAGCGCGATTCTGACCTTCGGGCTGATCCTTAGCTACCTTTTGAGGACAGTCCCTTACCCGATGCTCCAAAGACCCACACTCAAAACAACCTTTGTTACCGGTCCAACAACTCCCCCAATGGGTTTTTCCACAGCGGTTGCACTGAGTTGGCCTTTGATTAGTAGTCGTGGGCCTTGCTGCCTGATTTGGCCCACTTGGCCTAGCCTTTTTCTGGACATTACCACCTGACCCAGCTGGCCCAAATCCTCTCTTCTGATTATTCTTGCTATAGTTTTGTCTCACAGTCTCCTTAATCCCTTCGGCCACCTTGGCCTTCTCCACTAGAGATGAGAACTCACGAACCTGCTGCGGGGCAATTAGCAATCTCAGATCATCTCTGAGCCCGTCCTCAAAGCGGACACAGCGCTCATGTTCGGTGGCTACGATTCCTCTGGCATACCTACTCAGCCTTAAAAACTCCGCCTCATATTCCGCTACTGACTTAGTTCCTTGCACTAGCCCTAAAAAAGCTTTCCTCTGAGCATCCGTATAGCTAGTGCCTACATACTTCTTCTGGAAGGCAGTTTTGAAGTAGTCCCACGTGAGATCATCAGCTGTGGCTCCATCCCGGACTGTCAGCCACCACTGGTACGCCTCATCCTTTAGAAGCGACACCGCCCCTTTCAGCTTCTCCTCCTCAGTCAGGTCGAGATCATCCATAACCCTTTCCGTAGATTCCAGCCAATATTCTGCAGCACTGGGCGCCACTCCTGAGACACCACGGAATACCTCGGCCCCGTTAGACCGAATTCGCTCGGGAACAGACTTCCGAGCTCCCAAATTCCCACCAGCCCCAGCCACCATCTCCAACACTCGCAAAACAGCTTGCGACACAGCCTCACCACCGGTCTGGTCCTGTTCCTCAGCCCTGAAAGTAGGAGGTGGTGGTGGCGGTGGTACCTCGTTTTCCGAACCTTGACCTGACCTGACGGGTTCAGACACCGTCATTCGACCCCTACCGCGTCCACGACGTCCACGTCCTCTAGAACTCATTCTATCTACGGCGCTTTAATCTGATTAAGAAAATTTTATGTATTAGCATTTGTTTCACTTTCTTATTCGCGAAGACATTTTATGAACAGAATTTAATTAGGGGTTCTTTCGAGCAAACAAGGTTTCAGTCTTCTATCCTAGTTCACACAAAAAGTTCATGCATCCATTCCTTAATGCTTTCCATACCTATTCACTCTTCGGACATTTCTGCCCATTTCCAACCCAGGGGTATTTTCGTCATTTTCCCTACAGGGTATTTTCGTAAATAACGAAATTTTAAAACTTTAGTAAAGTAGGTCATTTGAAATCCCCAAATCTGGAGGACATTTATAAAATTTGTAAAATCGTAATCGTTTTGAAACCAGGGGTATTTTGGTAATTTTGTCAATCAGGGGCAATTTTGTCATTTTGATAAATCAGGGATATTTTCGTCAGTTGTAAAACTGTGAGGGTCCCTTTTTGAAAATGTTTCTTTTCAAATAGTAATGGTTGTAAAAATTTCTAAAACCAGGGTCATTTCGGTAATTTTGCAACTTGAGGGCGTTTTCGTAATTTTCCAAGACCAAAATATTTTGCTGATGATTTTCAAAACTAAGTTGTTGGATATTTGTAAAGTAGTCGAAATTTTGAGCGAAACCATTGAACTGATATTTTATGAGTCAGGGGCGTTTTAGTAATTTTACCCCTAAGGGCATTTTTGTAATTTTCCAAAAAAAAATTTGAGTTTTTCGAGAAAAACGTTGTAAATAGGATGTTTTTCGATTTGAAAGAGTTGTTGCAAGAGTTTTGAAAACATTGGAGTTGTTGTTGTTTCATTTCTTTTCGAAAACATGGCTAATTCCCTTTTCGGGTTTTAATCATGGTGTTTAGCCCATGACCGAGCCCTCTTGGTCAGGGTGAACCAAAGCTACGCACCAGGCAGGATTCGAGTGAAGAGGGGGTGGGTCACGCGGACCGCTTAGATACCAAGCTCTCACCGAACCTTTCTAGACATGCGCACAGAGGTTGCCACACCACTGAGCCCTCTGAGTTAGGGTGAACCGAAGCTACGCACCAGGTAGGATACCTGCGAAGAGGAGGTGAGTCACGAGGACTGCTTAAATACCAAGCTCTTCCGGATCCAATCCTAGACATGCGTACAGGGGTTACCACACCCTAGCTCACTTGGCTAAGTCATAGATTGGTTTAGTTCTTTAATGTCTTATGTTCGGTTCATGTGTTTGAGTAATCTAATCCTAGGGTTCAAGTCCTATAAGTCTATCTACGTTCCATACTTCCTACCCTTCTACAGAATTTAATTCACCAAGAGGTTCAGAAGTACTTACCTGGGCGGATCGGTGCCGGAGACTCGGGCCATGCTGTCCAAAATCCAAAAATCATTTTATAAGGCCTTCTAAAACATTTTTGGGCCTTGGGCCCCCACAGCCGAGCTTTGAACTGGGCTCTGATACCAATTTTGTAACAACCCAAACCCGGCCCAAACACTATGGTCGAATCTGAATCGTTACGGAGGAAAACCTTTTTGAACCCAATGGGCTTTGTTGAAAACTTGTTGGATTTGATTATCTTGATAAAATCATACTTAGTGTTATAAAAAAAATATATATTTAAATCAAGTTATAAAACGAAATTTTAACAGGGCCCGATGGCATTTAAAACATTTTTCGTTTTTAATTGGGAAAATGTGATCTAAATTCAACATTAATAATAACAGAGTTTAAAATAATATCCAACATAAGAAAATAATAAGAATAAAGTATCAGGAGGCCTTATTACAACCAAATAAAATAAACCCAGAATAAAATTATTGAATAGAAATTAAAGTTATTTAAATTTAATTCCACTGCATGGCCACCTCGAGTCATCCTGGCTCCACATCCGCGGTCTAAGTGTCACCTGAAAAAAAAATATAAAGGAGAAGGTGAGTCACCAAGACTCAGTATGTAACCCTTCTCCCAATTTAAGTGATTTCATACACAACATGTAACAACTAATATGCATACTATCATGTACCCATCCTAGCCAACCATACGCCACTGTCTACCCCGATGTGGTACCAAACCACTGGTGGTGCCAAACCACTGGTGACATATAGTCACAATGTGCTACCAAAGCACTGGTGTCCGTAGACACAATCGGGTGATGGGGCCAACCCATCGTGTGATACCAAATCACTGGCAGACAATCCCATATCTCAAGTGGGGCCAACCCACGGTGGTTTTAACCACAGGGACAAGTCGCGATGAGGTACCAAACCTCTGGAGGTACCAAACCTCTGGTGACCGTAGTCACAGTGTGTTACCAAAACACTGGTGCCCGTCGGCACGATCAATACTGCCCCCTCCACTCATCAACCCAAATCAAAACATTGTATAACAGATCTCATGTCATCACATATTTAATCAACATATAGTAACAATGGCATGCTTCCCAAAAGCATTATTAACAATCTCGTACTGACAGAGACTTACCGGCATCCTCGCTTGTACCATCAAGGTACTAAATTCATATCTACATTAAGCAGATATTCACACAACAGGCATTCAATATGATTTATTAATTATTACAAGTGTGTATATACACACCTTTCACCAACGAGGAGTCTAAATCCCGAAAGAAGAGTCGGCCACCCTAGCTTTACTGATCCCTATATTCGGCCAACACTAGGGTTAGTATCATGGCCTATTCGGCCACCCAAAATTAATCTAGAGGGGTCAGTTGTGATCCCGAATCCTTACCCTTCTGCTTTTTGGCTACCAACCACAGCGCTTAAAATGCAAATCTGTTTACCAAATAATTGGTCAAGGACACTGTCAATAGTCTTTGATTTTTAATCACTAAAACAATAACCCAATGAGAAATAAGCCCTTACCACCACTTACTAATGCCGAATGCTAGATATTCCGGCTTAAATTGCTTGCTTGCGATATCCCGAAGACCTTGGTGAAATCGGCTTCACTAGAAAGGTTAGCCAACCATTAGTACTTGCCAACTTTCGGCTTTTCCTTAAGTCCAAATCAATAGATCATAAGAGTGAACACTAAACATTCGGTTAGAACCCCTTACCTTCTCAACCGATTGGAAAGAAAGTCCCGAAACGTCCTGTACCACCTTTGGTATTCGGCCAAAGTGCCTCCAAGTAAGAGAAAAGATTTTCGGCACTGCAAGGGGGTGTATTCGGCCTAGGGAAAAATAATGGAAGAAGGGGATGAAGTTTCGGTAATAAGAAGTGAATGTTCGGCCAGCAAAGAAAAGAAGAAGAGGGACTTGAAGATGGAATTTCGGCAAAAGAGGGACAAAGATTGGAGTTTTGGAACCTTGGAACAAGTTGTAAAAACACAAAAAAAAATAACAAAGTTTCTCTCTAGAGAATTCGGCTAAGCTCAATAGTGAAGAAAAGGAAAAATAGGATGATAGCTAGGAGCCTTAAATAGAATTCGGCCTCCCCCTAGTTGCCTTGCCGTCCACTTCTATTAACCAAAGAGTTCAAACTCCATTAAACCTTCCCAATTGCTCCTGACCACTCATTCATTTTAATTCAAATAATTTGAATTAATCACTTAATAATCCTTTTTAATTAAGCAATAATCCTCTTAATATCCAATTAATAATCTATTCCAAAACTTAATAATATCCTACACATTATCCTTAGAATTTTAAGGAGATTAAAGCTCATATTATCACTTAAAAAAAATAATTAAAGAGAGAAAAACTCTCTATATGTGCCGTCCATCCATAATGCAAAAAGAGGGATCCTTGTGACTCGAACCAAGGCTCTCCCTTCCCCTTGATGTGGCGTCACATGTAGCTCTTAAGTGGGCTTACTTTGCCACTTAGTCTAGGCTCATTTTATGGCCAAATTATACAAATTTATTCTTTTAACACCCTTCTGCTGAGGCTCCCTACCTTTTAAGTTAAAAACTGAATTTTTCCATTAAACCGAGCCAACTCAAAGCCTTAAATTGATCATTATTATTCCATAGATAATGACACAGCAGTTCATACATAAGAAAAATAGTTTATTTCCAAATAACCCCATTTTTGGGATGTTACAAATCATCTATGGATTGAGGTAAGTCTATAAGCAAATGGTTGTTCTTAATTTTTAAATAAATGTAAATAATTCATGCTGAATTGAAATGTTTACAATTATATTTGCTATTACAAAATATGAGGGATGGTGTTTGATATGTTTAAGGAAATACTTAAGTTTTTTTTTAGCTATTGGAAAGAATTGGATTTTAGCCTATATAAATGTGCATATGTTAAATGTTATTGAGTGCTTATATGTACATACATGTATTGAAGATTTCTGAATGTGATGGTATTGAAATGGAGTCATGAGTTGCTTTTACATGCTCATTTAGTTATGTATAGATGTGAACGAAAACGAAATTATCGGTGTCAACAAGATTGAGGAAGGATTGGTTATTCGGCACTATGTGTACAGAAGAATAGTAATGGCACTATGTGTGCGATACATTACTAGTAAATGACACTATGTGTGCGGAAGAATAGTAATGGCACTATGTGTGCGATACATTACTAGTAAATGGCACTAAGTGTGCGATACATTACTAGTACATAGCATTATGTGTGCTCTTTCTTAAGTAACGGCACTAAGTGTGCGACATGTTACATCAATTGCACTGTGTGTGCGGATTTATAGATCTTACGGAGATATAATTCAATCAATGAAGTTATCCGAAAAGTGATAGATAGGTAAGTGATGTATGATAATTGAGTAATTTAAATATCAATGAGGTAAATTGTTCTTGTATACGAAATTAAAGTATCGAGAGGTGATTATTAATCTATGAGTTTGATTGAATGAATGAATGGTATGTTGGTAGTTGATTTTTGAGACCTATTGATCTTGGTAGTTGTTGAATGGTAGCATGCTATATGTAATTGTAATTACGAATTCGTTATCATCAAGTAAGTTGATTTAATTAACCTTATATGTTCGGCCACAAAGGTATGTGCATATGTGATGATGAATTGAAATTGTATATAAGTGGTTATATATATGATAATGCATTAAACTAGTATATTCGGCCATATGTGATGGTATAATGAATCATGTGTATTTGATCTAATAAGTAAGTTTTAGATGTTGAAATGAAAATTTTATATCATATGGATTTATATGTGAATTATATGAATTGAAAGGTAAGAAGGAAAATTTGGTAGTTAATATGTATATACGTGAAAAAATGTATATGCATTTGTTTTGAGATGGGAAAGTGATTTATAGATCGATGTGAAATCTATTATTGAATGTGTGAGTGTTTGGCCTTAAGGCTATGAAAGGTGAAAGTTTACGAATGATGATATAAATTATGAGTAAGTGAAGTTACTTAACGAGGAACATGGATTATATGAGAAAAGTGATTGTACGTGTGTATGTGATTAACCAAATTTGGCCTATTTGAATTAAATTATATATGTTTCTATGGTGAATTATTTGCTCATGGCTTACTAAGCTTTCAAAGCTTACTTTGTGTAATTTTCCTATGTTTATAGAGTTTCGAAGACTTGCTCGGGTTGGAAGTCGAAGGAGATCTCATCACACTATCCAATTCTCGCTTCGGTAAATAAATGCTTGGAGATTTGGTTATGTGGCATGTATAGACTAGTTTTGATATTGCTAGTTTTGAAGTTGTATATATTTGTATAAGCCATGCGAAAATGACTTGTCCATCTTGTTAATCTTGGAATTTATATTTTGGATTGATGATTTCGTTCGATTTGGTTTTGGTATATTTATAAGTATGGTTAATGTATAGAGTTTAAATGAAATGAAGTAAAGATGTTATAATCTAGTTAACCATATTTTGCAATGAAACGGTTTTTGGTTAGCAGCAGTGACGTGATTTTGAAAAATCATCAAAAAAAGGAGAAAGGGAATTAGAAAGTGAATAAGATATAGAATTAAATCTTATTGTGTCTATTTTTATATGAAAGAAACAGAGTAGGAAGAGAAATTTTATATTCTGTGATATTTTAATTTTAGTGAGACTGGTTCTAAATGACTTTGTGGTTCCCTGTTCTGTCTTGGAAAAATCATTAAAACTTTTACAAAGTGAATTATGAGTTATAATTTATATGTATAGATTCCTTAGTGAGTTTATTGTCAATAGAAACAAGTGGGAGAAACATATGATAACTGTAAAATGAGTTATTTGAATTTAGGTTAAGAGAGGTCAGAATCGTTGGTTAGTGAATCAGGGGAAAATTTAATGAATAAACTGTACTAAATGGCTAAGCCAAAATTCTGGAAAACTTCTAGTAAGAAGATATATGAGTCTAGTTTCAAGGAAAATTTACGGATCTAAATTTCGAGTTTCCTAACTCGAGTTATAGTCAATTTAGTTAATATGATGCAGATGGACAGTTTCAATTTTTATGCCCCAAATTAGTAGTTAAGTCCGGTAATACCTCGTAACCCCTTTCCGGCGACGGATAAGGGTTAGGGATGTTATAGATATGCAACAATTTGGGTTCAATTTTGGGGTTACAATTATCTATTGAGACAGTATAGATTGAGCTTTAACCAGCAGTTGTATCAGATAAATTGTTGAATAAAATCATTTTCTAAGCCAGGCTTTGCAGACTTAAGATTAATGAATCTAAATTGAGTTAACAAATAATATTGTGGGTTGATTTTCTCCCTTTGACTCATGTTTTGGATTTGCTATGTGTCAAAACCTAGTTTTTTTTAAAAGTCGACTTTTATTTAAAAAACAAAAACGAAAATAGGAGTCGCCACCAATCTTTTTTTATGATGTGTGATCGGATCACCTCGAAATTTGATCTTTTTAACAAAATGTTTGATTTATTAAAATAATATTTTTTTCTACAAAAATTCGGAAATGGGTTCAGGAGTCGGTTACGCATGAGGAAGGATTAACACCCTCGTAATGCCCAAAATTGGTACCTAATTGATTAATTAATGTCTTAATGTCGAAAGTTGAAACTTGAAAAAAATTTAAAATATGATCCCTCTTTGTATTATGTTATTTTAAATTAAAATCACTTGAATAAATCAAAATGTATGTAGAAGGCTCTCTCATCTCGAGGTAACAAAATGTCATATTCCGTAAGTTAGGACACAACATCTCGAATCCTCGAAAATAAACTTGCTCTTTATTTTAATTACTATTTAAATCTCATGTGTTTTAATTTTAAAAGGAATGTTCGGTTATCTAGGTTAAAAAAGACAGTCAAACCCCATAAGTTAGGGCACGACTTTTCGAATCTCCAAATACGAAACATTGTCTTAATTTTAAAAGTTTCCTTTTTATGCATCGAGTAAAAAAAATGTAACATGTAACACCCCATACCCGTACTCGTCGCCGGAATAGGGTATGAGGCATTACCAAAGTTTATCGAATTATTATTATTATTATTATTTTATGAACTCAATATAGTCCCTTTATAAATATCCAATCTTTCTTGCAATTTTAAAATCGAGACCAATCCAATCCAATTCAATCAATTTGATACCAAATCATACTTCTATTATAATTATACTATTTAGCATATTCATCACTCTTTACTTTAATACATGTTCATTAAACAAGTTTTGGTATTTATATAATCATCAAACCATGTTCATGCCATATAAATCAAAAAGAAATTTACAAAAGCTACCGGAGATAATCTGGATAGTGTGATCCTCAGTGTTGATCCGATCCTCCGTATATTTTTACGTTAATCTACATGAGACATTGAATACGCTCAAGTAAGTTTATAGAAACTTAGTAAGTTCATAGGCATAAAATATAAATCTTACCAAACATTCATACACTTATGCATTATACACAATTACTAAGTTCATCTGTCAACCACAATCATTGGTGAGTCCCATTGTATAAACTCACTACCATTTATCCATTTACTTTAACTCCTTTGGGCCCATTTGTCACTTACCATCCTTAATCAAATTAGGGAACGGTTACGGAAAAATTGAGTACTTCACTTCCACTTTGCCATAGTATAACTATGGTCTTACGTATGATCACTTATCACTTTCCGAAGCCATAGCCCTGCCACGGCCTTACACGGATCACATTTATCACTTGTTACTTATCACTTGTCACTTGTCACTGATCAGATAAGTGTAACTAAAGTTACCACTTATCACTTGTCACTGATCAGATAAGTGTAGCTGAAGCTACTACTTATCACTTGTCACTAATCAGAAGTACTCAAATCCGACGTTCTGCTCAATTTGATCATTTATTCAGTTTTCGCATTGTAATTTTATTCTCAATTCATCCACAAATATATCTCATCATACATGATATAATTCATGAAATTAAAATTTAATCATTAAATTTCAGCCATATGAACTTACCTGGGTCGATTTGCAGAATTTGTGAAAGTTCAGGGACTAATCAGCTACTTTTTCTTTTCCTCGATTTACTTCGAATTCTCGATTTGCAGTAAAAATATGAAAAACCAGCCTAAGGAAACCCTTATATGGTGTTTTTACTGATGAGAATGCATAAAAATAAAGAGAAATCTAGATAATTCCACTTTAATCCTAGCTTTATTAAGTAAATTTTGCAATATTCCAAATTTGCCCTTAATTCTCATTATTTTCTTGCTGATTTCATGCCCTTGCCGTCCAGCCCAAATAGACCTTGGGTCTATTTTCCTTTTAAGCCCTCTTTCTTTTATCATTTAAGCTAATTAATCATTTCCCATAATTTTGCATTTGTTACAATTTAGTCCTTTTTGTTCAATTAACTATCGGTACTTTAAAATTTCTTGACGAAACTTTAATACTATCTTATTAACACTCTATAAATATTTATAAAAATATTTATGGCTAGATTAAAAATCTCCGAGGTCTCGATACCTCGTTTTCGATTCTAATTATTTTAATATTTATTTCTAGTATACTATTCACTATTTCAAAAATTTTCCTAACTTCACATTTAACTTATACTCACTAAATTAATAATATTTTCTACTCACTTGTCGGATTTAGTGGCCTCGAATCACCGTTTCGACACCACTGAAAATTCAGGCCATTACACCTTGATCAGATAAGTGTAGTCGAAGCTATCACTTATCACTTGTTGCCATGGTTCAACCATGGTCTTTTCCGTCAATTCATCTTGTCACTGAACTGAAGTGCTCAATTTGATCATTTATTCAATTTTCATGCTTTTACATTATTCACGATTTTATCATCAATACATATGAAATAACACATCATGAAGTTCATAAAATTAACAAATGATCACTAAAATTTAGCCATATAAACTCACAAGTTCAATTTTTGTATTATAACGATAATCATAATTTCATAATAAATATTCCATATAAAACATTATATCATTTCTAATTCAACATTTATCAATTATAATTGGGCATGTGATCAATTTATACACAAGTCGTTCATATATTCTTCCTCCTCCTCCTCTCCATCCACATCCTTAGTATAAATAAAATACTTGTAAGTAACATTATCTATAATTTTTCACTATTTATTTATGTGAATATTCAAGCTGTCCATCCGTGTCATAGTCACTAAATTATTTTTATCTTGAGCTACAGAACTTCAAATTAAGATCCGCTAATTTTCCCTGAAACTAGACTCACATATCTTCTTACCATAAAATTTTCAGAATTTTTGGTAGCCAATAAGTATAGTTTAAAGTCACCCCTATTCTACTGTCTGACAGTTCCAACCCTTCTTCACTAAAAATAAATTATCTCCTTTTACAAAATTCGGATGATGTTGCCGTTTATTTCTATTGAAAATTGACTCATTCAGGATTTTAAACATATAAATTTAAGCTCCTAATTATTTTCCTCCAATTTTTTATGATTTTTAAAAGTTAGAACAGGGAACCCAAAATCATTCTGACATTGTCTCACAAAACCTATTATATCTCATGATTTACAATTCCATTGCTTACACCGTTTCTTTTATAAGAAACTAGACTCAATAAGCTTTAATTCCATATTTTATTCCTTTAATTCGATTTCTACAATTTTTGGTGATTTTTCAAAGTTAGACTACAGCTGTTGTCCAAAACTGTTTTAGTGCAAAGTGTTGATTTCCATTTTGCCCCAAATTTCACAGTTCATACAATTCAGTCCTTGTCCAATTAACCCCTCAATTGAGCTAATTTTTCTCAATTAATACTTTATTCTATCATTTTAAACTACTTCATAACCCTTGAAAATCAGAACTTTAGCATTAGACCTTAATTCCAAACTCTTTCACAATTAGGTCCTAAAATCAATTTCCATCAATTTTACTTGATAAAATCATCATATATCAAAATTAAAGCTTCAATTCTATGTTTATTCATCATATGCTTCCAGTACTCATCCATAGCTACTTTAAAAATTAGCCATAGAATCAAAAACTAATGACATAGTAAGTTGGACCCAATTGTAAAAGTCCAAAAAATATAGAAATTTCATGGAGAAAGCAAGAATTAAACTTACATGAAGCTAGAGTATGAAAACCAGCTTGAACCCTCTTCCATGGATGTTTTTCAGCTGATAAAAATGAAGAGAAATGAAGAGAATTCTAGATATTCCAATTTGGTAATGCCTAATACCCTATTTGGCAACGAATACAGGTAGGGGGTGTTACATTTAGTGGTATCAGAGCTCGACTTAGCCTGTTCTTAGAACATTTGTGATGTATAAAGTGTTTAGAAATACATGCCATATAAATCTGTGATAGTGTGATGTGTATGATCCGATCTAATCTTTTTTATTTTTATAGATACTCTCCGATTATAAAGGTGTCAGATAGACCTAAACGTATTGAGCAGGAAGAAGTTAATAGTAGAATACAGATTTCTGAACAAGCAACAAGTAGTGATGTTCCGATTTCCCTAATACGAGAGCAAGAATTAAAGAATATGATTTATGGGATTATGAATCAGTGGTATATTGAAACGATGCAAGAAAGAAATCAGGCTCAGCCTCCTTCTCCCACCACTGCTCCATCAGTGGTACCCTCGATTGCTCCTCCACCTCCTACAACGACTAAATTCAATAAGCGTTCTCCATTGGAAAGGCTTAGAAAACTTGGAGTCGAAGAATTTCGGGGAAGGACTGATGATGACCCCGTCAAAGCGGAATACTAGTTACAGAGTTTGATAAGAATTTTTAAAGAAATGACTTACTCACCAGATGATTATTTGAGATGTGCTGTGTCCCTATTGAAAGAAGAAGCTTATAGTTAGTGGGAAATGATTGAGGCCATGGTACCGGCAGAGAAAATTTCTTGGGAATTTTTCCAAAATAAATTTAAGAAGAAATATGTGGGCAGACGGTATTTGGATAAAAAGAAAAGGGAATTCCTTGATTTACGGTAGGGAAATAAGTCAGTGGTTGAATACGAAAGAGAATTTGTTTACCTCAGCAAATGTGCCCGAAAACATTGTTCCTACTGAAGAAGAAATGTCTATCAGATTTGAAGAAAGGTTAAATGATGAGATTAGAATGATGATCGGGGGCAATAAAATACGAGAGTTCGTTGTTCTATTAAGCCGTACTCAAAAGCTCGAAGAAGTATATAACAGAAAAATGCAGCGGGATCGGAAAAGTAAAGAGTCATTCAAAAGAGGTGCTTCTAAGTCATTTTCAGATTTGCCGGTGAAGAAATCTAGAGAAGAAATTAGTCGAACTACATCAGTGCCGGGAAGATCAGGTAGAGGTAGATCAAGGCAATCTGATTTCAGTGTATTCGATAGACCTACAGCAAGTGTGAGCAGTGTTCAGAATACTCCCCGGCCTAAGTGTCAATATTGTAGAAGACATCATTTCGGTGAATGCAGGACTAATATGGGGGCTTGTTATAAATGTGGGGCTACTGATCATCTTATTCGAGATTGTCCCCAACTACAAAAAAGATGAAGTGGAACAGAAAGAGATACAGAGAACCACTCCTCAAAGAAGTAGACGTTCGGGCCAGAGTAGTGCTACAGGGACTACTCATTTGGGTATGAGAGAATCAGTTAGTCGATTAGAGAATAGAGCACCAACATGTACTTACGCCATTCGAGCAAGGGAAGAGGCTACGGCTCCTGATGTAATTGCTGGTACTTTCTATCTTTATGATGTTACTGTTTAAACATTGATAGACCTTGGGTCTACTCATTCATATATTTGCGCTATGCTAGCATCTGAAAAGAAATTATCTGCTGAGTCCACTGAATTTGATATACAAGTCACTAATCCATTAGGTCAAAGTGTAATAGTTAATTTGATATGTCGTAATTGTCCACTGAAAGTGAAAGGCTATGAACTCCCCGCTGATTTGATGTTGTTACCCTTTCGGGAATTTGATATTATGTTGGGGATGGACTGGTTAATGAAACATGATACGGTAGTGAATTGACGTGATAAACAGATTAGTTTGAAATGTCAAACAGGGGATGTAATCTCAGTTGGGTCTGAAAATATGGGTGATATAGTCAGAATTATTTCAGTTCTCTCTGCTCAGAGGTTATTACGCAAAGGCAACGAAGCATTCTTCGCCTATATTCTTGATATTCAGGGTTCCGATTTAAAGCTCGAACAAGTGCGAGTGGTGAATGAATTTCCTGATGTGTTCCCTGAAGAGTTACTCGGTTTACCACCTGATAGAGAAGTTGAATCTGTAATTGATGTGATTCCCGGAACAACTCCTATCTCGGTGACACTGTACAGAATGGCTCCAGCAGAATTAAGAGAGTTGAAGACGCAGTTGCAGGAGTTATTAGATAAATGGTTCATCAGACTGAGTATGTTGCCCTGGGGTGCACTTGTCTTGTTTGTGAAAAAGAAGGACGGTTCTTTAGGACTGTGTATAGATTACAAGCAGTTAAACAAGGTAACAGTAAAGAATAAATATCCTTTGCCTCGTATTGATGGTTTATTTGATCAGTTGAAATGTGCTGCTGTAATTTTTAAGATAGACCTTCGATCCGGGTATTATCAGTCGAAAGTTAAAGAGTGTTGCCGAAACCATTTTTTTACGTTTAAAAAAATGGGGATCGACTTTAAAAAGAAAATGGAGTCGCCATCGATCTTTTATTCAACGTGTGATCGGATCACCTTAAGATGGATTATTTTAATAAAACATTTGGATTTATTAAAACAGTAATTTTTTGGTCTACGAAATATAAGAAAACAGGTTCGGGAGTCGGTTACGTGCGAGGAAGGATTAGCACCCTAGCAACGCCCAAAATTGGTACCAAATTGATTAGCTAGTGTCCTTATGTTGAAAACTTAAAAATGTTTAAGGTGTGATACTTTTTAAAGAATGTTAATTAATTTTGAATTGGATCTCAAGATTCACTCATTCCAAAGGAACAAAAAATCATATCTAGCACGTTAAGATATGACACGTTTATACCTCGACACCGAGATTATCTTTGATTTTCAAAATATGCAATTAAAAGGATATTTGGTTATTTGGTCAAACAGAAAACCGAAACCCAGCACGATAGGGCACGATTTCTCGAATTTCTAAACACAAAAATATTGCCTTATTTTGAAGAATTTTCAAATACACAATTTTAAAATTGGCTCAAAATAGATTTTATTGAATCACAATAAGATAATGATACATGAAATAATAATACATGAATACAACTTTATACAAATGGATGACAAGAATAATATGAACATACAATTCAATATACAATAGCGATAATTGCATAGTTTAAAAGACACATATTAACAATGAAAGATCAATAAACTACAAGATATGGTAATCTTACAAAATTCACAAGGCAAATTAATATAAGACAAATAACCATTGGACATACATTCTTCCAACATTCACACTAGCAAAATTTAAAATGGATCAAACAATGTATATAACCATCAATAGGAGATAAACATAAATCAAATTAAAAAATAAATAGAATATAAGCAATTTAAAAATAATAAATAAATTTAGGACAAATAATGTAAAAAGTAGTTTTAAGGATCAGAAATATACAATAATTTGAAACAAATGATATATAAAACATTTAAAATAAATAAATAGAATCTAAAATAAGGTATATAAAATAATTTAATATAAAAATATAAAAAGTTTAAAACAGTATATATAAAAGAGGAAATTAAAATACATAACAATTTTAAAAGGATAAAAAAGAAAAAACTGAAATAAACTATATAATATATAAAAAAACTAGAATAAATAATACATATAAAAATTTAGAATAAGTAATATGTATAACATTATTTTAGATAGTAAAACAAATTTTAATAAACATTATATTAAAACAAGTTAGAATAAATAATATATCAAAATAATTTAAAACAGATAATATACAAATATTTTTAAATATCATATAATAAAACAGTTTAAAACTAAATAAATAAATGAATTAAGTAAACTAGGGACGAGATTGAAAATCAAAACAATATTTTAAGGATAATCAGTAAATAAATAAATTATTAAGGCCGAATTAGGGACTAAAATAAAGTGCGCGCAAACGATCAGGGATTGAACTAGTAAATATTCTGTAATCAAAACGCAGCACACAGATTGGACTAATTTAAAAAGGCGTGCAAATCTTTGGGCAAAATTAAAAGAGCAAAAGAAATAAAAGGAAGCTTAATTAAATTTGAACGCAAAATAGAGGGACCGAGTGCGCAATTATACCATCACCGCAAAAACTTGCGAATCCCATGGATATCGGGTCGGGTCGAATCGGGTCACTCAGTACGGCGTCGTTTCAAAGCTATTAAAATGAGCCTAGACGACGTTGTTTTATTAATGGCCACCAACCCTTTTTAAAAACCAGATTAAGCCCTCTGTTAAATCCCTTTGATGAAACCCTAGTCCCTTTTCATTTCCCCCCCAGCCGAAATCCCAAATCAATTCTCTACCGACGATCCACCATTTCAATCGGTGGTCGGAGGTGAAAGCTTTGACGCTCACTCCTCAAGACGATTGGAAAGGGCTTTGATTTCCTTTGGGCGTGCTTTCGACGAGGGAGACAAAGCTCCGACGACACTGCCCGAAATTAGGTATTCCCTTTCCTTTCCCCTTTTTTATTTTCGCATGTAGAAAAAGAAAGAGAGAAATCAATGCTACAGACTGGATTCGAAAGCAAAATCAAAGAAAATGAGATCGAAAAAGAAACCTTTTGAATCTCATTTTTCTGGTTTCTATTGCTCTGTACTTCTCTGTATGCCTAATTGTTGTGTGCGTAAAATTGTAACCTTTACAATCGCTTTTTCGTTCGACTTTTATAGTTGGAAAACCAAAAAGAAAAAGAAAAATACAAATCTCCTATTTTTTGCTGTGCTGTTCGTTCGTCATTTGGTGCAGGTACGGAGGCCGTATGCTTGTTGGCAGAGGTACGGTACACGTAGGAAGGACCACTGACATGGCGACGCACGCGTGGGGCATCGTGGAGGCTGCTGTGGCGCAAGACTGCCCTTGGAACCCCTTAGGGTTTCTGTTTGCCAGAACCATTTGGGCCATTCAGGCCGGTTCTAGAATTGGGTTGGGTTTAGTAAATGGGTTAAGGGTTAGGCTTATTTGGGCCTGTGTGATTGTTTTGTAAACTGGGCTGCTGTAATGAACTGATGGACTGTTAATAATGTTTTTTTTGTTTTATTGGTTTTTTGATTTGGTTAATATTGGGCTCGGGCAAATTTGGGCTCTTACAGCTGCCCCTCTTTGCTCATTGTCGTGTAACAGGAATGAAGCAAAGACTTTAAAAAGGGCCAATTTTGCCCGGTCTTGTCGAATCTTGACTTCATTCAGTGCTTTTCTTCTTCGAGTAGCTTCATTCCATCCCACTGCATCTTCAGGGGCCCGGGAACTGGCGCTTCGATCCAATTCCGATGTAATTTCAGGGAGAAGAGATTCGTAGTTTCAATCTACTCCACTGGAACTTTAAAGAAATAAGGATTGTTCCTCGTTGTAAACTCAGGGAGGAGGGATTTATAGCCTCAACCTACTCCACTAGAACTTCGAGGAGATAAGAATTTAGAGAGAAGAGATTCGTAACCTCAATCTTCTTTGCTGAAACTTCAAGAAAATAAGGATGGATCCTCGTTGTAAACTCAGGGAGACGAGATTTGTAATTTCAACCTACTACGCTGGAACTTCGAAGAAATAAGAATTCAGGGAGAAGAGATTCATAGTTTCCATCTTCTCTACTGAAACTTGAAAGAAATGCAGATTGATCCTCATTGTAAACTCAGGGAGGAGGGATTTGTAGCCTCAACCTACTCCACTGGAACTTCGAGGAGAAAAGAATTCAGGGAGAAGAGATTCATAACCTCAATCTTCTCTGCTGAAACTTGAAAGAAATACGGATTGATCCTCACTGTAAACTCAGGAAGACGATATTTGTAATTTCAACCTACTCCATTGGAACTTTGAGGAGATAAGAATTCAGGGAGAAGAGATGCGTAACCTCAATCTTCTCTGCTAGAACTTGAAAGAAATACCGATTGATCCTCATTGTAAACTCAGGGAGGAGGGATTTGTAGCTTCAACCTACTCCACTGGAACTTCGAGGAGATAAAAATTCAGAGAGAAGAGATTCATAACTTCAATCTTCTCTGCTAAAACTTCAAAGAAATACGGATTGTTCCTCATTGTAAACTCAGGAATGAGGGATTTGTAGCTTCAACCTACTCCTTGGAACTTTGAGGAGATGGAAATTTAGAGAGAAGAGATTCGTAACTTCAATCTTCTCTGTTAAAACTTCAAAGAAATATGGATTGGTCCTCATTGTAAACTTAGGGAGGAGGGATTTGTAGCTTCAACCTACTCCACTGGAACTTCGAAGAGATAGAAATTTAGAGAGAAGAGATTCGTAACTTCAATCTTCTTTGCTAAAACTTCAAAGAAATACGGATTGATCCTCATTGTAAACTCAGGGAGGAGGGATTTGTAGCTTCAACCTACTCTATTGGAACTTCGAGGATATAAGAATTCATGTGTTCGATCTGTTTCACTACTGCTTAATGAGATAAGATCTGCAATCTTTAACTGATCTGCTCCACTACTGCCTAGGGAGGCAAGATCTGCCATCTTCAGCTTACTCTACTATTGCTCAGAGAGAAGGACTAGTCATCCTTGATTTGTTCCACTGCTACCTTGAGGGAACAAAATCTGAAATCTTCAGTCTGCTTTCGTGCTATCTTAGGAAGATAAGACTACAATCTTCGATCTGCCCCACTACTATCTCTAGGGGACAAAATCTGAAATCTTCGATGTTGCTACACCGTTCCCTGGGAAACCTGTCCTGTAAACTCAATTTCTTAAGCTTATATTTATGCCAAATGATAAGGATGCAATGATTCGAATGAATCTAATGCTCCTAGCTGTGTAACACCCCAAACCCGGCCCATGCGTTTCGATCGGATCTGGCATGTCACTGCTTGTACTTTGAAAACCTTTGCTTTGTTGGTTTTTGAAATTGTGAGTTAATTAGACAATATTTAAGTAAATAAGCGGCATTTTAAAAATAAAACCTTGTATTAATTATTATTAAGTATAAATAAACCTTATCATAAAATTCATAAGTTGCTTAACATTGTAAACTCCTAAGTTGAATAAAAACTAGGGGCCTTATTACAAAAATATTCCCATAATGAAATAAAAATAAACTTAAAGAAACTCCAAATTAACTTGTCAAAAGAAACTTGATGGCCCCTCGAGTCTGTCTCGGCACCCATGTCCACGCTCTACTGTTCATCTGGAAGAGTAGAGAAAAGGAAAGCATGAGTCACAAAGACTTAGTGTATAAATCTCAAAACACACATCGACCTAAGCCCACAAACACATTATGGGCCCTGGCCCATATAGGAAGGCATCAATCATGATCACATAATAACAATTAAGAATGAATAACCCAACCCATCCTAGGTTTCCATCCTCTACACACCATCCCGTACCAACCATCACACCGTGGGGATTTCTACAATCAACCCTCCATCCGCTACACACCAAAACGACAGCCGTACTACCTATTCCTATTAAGTAGGAATCATTAAACGTGGCATAGCCACCGGTCACTATGTGACCTTACATTTAAATTATGTGGGATTTCTACCACCGATCACCAAGTGACCTATCATGCACTTCCCCTTCAATTATCATCATTCCTACCCCATGCATACATTCATAAAGAAACATCAAGCAGACTTATATATTCTTCAAAACACATAGGGAGTTCTATGTTTACGTACCTGGCATCCTTGCCTAACCTTTTTAGGGTTCCATTCGACTGTCTATACAGCCTTATTCCGGCTTTTTAGCCCATAACATACATAAATAGATATACATACAGTTTTATCAGTAGTGTGTTAGAGATCAACACACCTGATTAATGTTGATACCCTTGCTAAACCGATCTACAGCTTTGCTCAAAAAGCCGGAAGGATGTGAAACTAGGGCCTCTCCTATATTCGGCCATGGTTAGTGTTCTACCCAATTTTTATGTATTTGAATAAACAACTCTTCTTACCTTAAAATCCTGAAATTGAAGACTAATGATTTTCGGCTTTTAGATCTAGTCGACCAAGCTTCCTTCAAATCCCGAAACCATTAAACTATTAGCTTTCGACTTTTGCTTTTTAAAAAAACCGGGAATAGATTATGAGAACTAAACAAAAATCGACTCTTACCTTAGCTTAGGAGATTCGGCTAGCACTAGAGAGAGGATTCGGCAATACCAATAGAAGATTTAAATGCCGGAAGTATAGAATAATTTCTCAAATAGGATGAATGAAAGAAAAAGCGATGGATGCTTCGGCTTTTTAGAGAAATTGGCACAAGGGAAAAGAAAGTGGGGAAAAGTTTCGGCTTTTGAAATAATTGAAGAAAGAAATTTGGAGAGGGAGAGGCTAGAGAATTTCGGCACCAAAGGAGAGGATTTTTAGGGTTTTCAATGTTAGAAACAAGGAGCTAGCCCCCCCCCCCCCCCATTTATAGATTTTTGACACCTACTGCTAAATACCGAAAACACCCTTAAAATTTAAGCTAGAAGAGAGGAGAATTTTGGCACCCTTTATGCTATGCAGTAGCCGAATTTTACACTCCTCTAGGTGGTGGATTTTCGGCCAACACTTCCTTTGAAGATAAGCTCCTAACTTTTCTCATTTTTATCTATGATATTATCAGTTAAAAATCCACATAATTTTTCCTATTTAATAGCCTTGTAGCCGTCCACCTCTTACTAACCCTAATGCCAAATTTAACTCACTTAATTTAAAAGATCTGGGCCTCATTAAACTTAAATTTTGGGCCCCTAATTCCCTTGTGTGTGGCGTCACTTTTAATTCCCTTATAGTGCCACTTAGTGTTGGGCCACAAGCCCATGTTTGGCATTTTAAACATAATTACCACCTTTTTAATTCTTTAATGTCCAATCTAATAATTTAATCAAGGCCTTAGCCTAATCCTGGGCCCAATTTGGACCCCTATCACTTAAATTAACCTATTGAACCTATCCCTACACTAAATACATAGGCCCATAAATTTAGGATGTTACAGTTCTACCCCCTTAAAGAAATTTCGTCCTCGAAATTACCTGGTCTGAAAAGATGAGGGTATTGTTTCCTCATTGCTTCCTCGGGTTCCCACGTAGCCTCCTCGGAACCATGATTCTGCTACAGAACCTTAACCAATGGAACCATTTTCCTTCTCAACACCTTGACATCATGATCCAAAATTTCTACTGGTTCCTCTTCGAAGGATAGATCAGGTCTTACCTTGATTTCCTCTATGGGCACAACATGGGCTGGATCCGAACGGTATCATCTTAACATAGAGACGTGAAATACATCGTGAATTTGACTTAGTTCCGGAGGTAACTTTAGTTGATAGGCTACTGGTCCTACTCGCTTCAACACCCGATATGGTCCGATAAATCTAGGACTTAATTTACCCTTTCGACCAAACCTTAGTACCTTCTTCCACGGTGACACCTTTAAAAATACTTTATCACCCACTGCGAACTCTACATCCTTACGCTTTAAATCAGCATAAGACTTCTGTCTGTCCGATGCCTCCTTCAGTCGTACCCAAATCAATTCAACCTTCTTTTCGGTCTCGGTCACCAACTCCAGACCCAAAATCCGGCGTTCTCCTAGTTCTGTCCAGCATGTAGGAGTACGACACTTCCACCCGTACAAAGCTTCGTAGGGCGCCATCTGAATGCTTGACTGGTAGCTGTTGTTGTAAGCAAATTCTGCTAACGGTAAAAACTCTTCCCAACTACCTTCGAAATCTATGACGCATCCTCTTAACATGTCCTCTAAGATCTGGATCACTCGCTCAGATTGTCCATCGGTCTGAGGATGAAATGCTGTACTGAAGTCCAACTTCGTACCCAACGCTTGATGCAACGCCTTCCAAAATCGTGAGGTGAACCTAGGGTCCCTATCTGATATGATCGAGACCGGTACTCCATGCAACCTTACCACCTCTGCTATGTATAACTTAGCTAACTTCTGCAAGGAGTAGTCAACACGTACTGGGATGAAGTGTGCAGACTTCGTCAAGCGATCAACAACTACCCAAATCGCATCCTTCTTAGTGGGTGTGAGGGGAAGCCCACTAACAAAATCCATGGTGATTCTTTCCCACTTCCATTGTGGAATCTTCACTGGCTGTAATAATCCTGATGGTAACTGATGTTTCGCCTTGACCTGCTGACAGGTCAAACACTTACCCACCAATTCAGTTACCTCTTGCTTCAAACCCGGCCACCAGAACTGATTTCTCAAATCCCAAAACATCTTACTTCCTCCAGGGTGCATAGCGTATGTACTACCATGTGCCTCATTTAGAATCCTCCGCCTTAGCTCCGGATCTTTTGGCATGCAAACCTTCCCTCGGAAGCATAACAATCCTTCCTCATTCATACTGAATTCTGCTGGCCCATCCTTTGGGATTAACTGCAATTTCCTCTTTAGCAACTCATCGGTCTGTTGCCTCTCCTTCACTTGACTAATCCAAGTAGGTTTCACTTGAAGTTCGGCTAATAATCTTCCATCCTCATACAAACTAAGGTGAGCAAACATTGCCCTTAGGTCAGAGACTACTTTAGACTTAGAGCATCTGCTACTACATTAGCCTTACCCGGATGATATTCGATTGAACAATCGTAATCCTTTAGTAACTCGATCCACCTTCTCTGCCTTAGGTTCAACTCCTTCTGAGTCAGAAGATATTTCAAGCTCTTATGATCTGTGTAGATGACAGATTTCTCCCCGTATAGATAATGCCTCCAAATTTTTAAGGCAAACACGACTGCCACCAACTCCAAATCATGGGTGGGGTAATTCAATTCGTACGATCTTAACTGCCGAGATGCATATGCAACCACCTTTCCGTCTTGCATCAACACACACCCTAATCCCGCGTGTGATGCATCACAGTAAATTACGAACTCCTTCCCCGCCTCCGGCTGAATCAACACCGGAGCCTCCGTCAGAAACCTTTTCAACTTTTCAAAACTCTCTTGCTGCTTATCAGACCAAACAAACCGAACTCCTTTCCGTAGTAAGTTGGTCAACGGTGCTGCGACCGAAGAAAATCCTTCAACAAACCTTCGGTAATACCCTGCTAGACCAAGAAAACTCCTAATCTCAGCCACAGACCTAGGTGGCTTCCAATCCAACACTGTTTCAATCTTTCGAGGGTCAACCCTAATCCCTTCTGCCAACACAACATGCCCTAGAAACGTTACTTCCCTCAGCCAAAATTCACACTTACTGAATTTGGCATACAACTGCTTTTCCCTTAGGATCTGCAAAACTATTCGCAGATGAGCATCATGCTCCTCATCTGACTTCGAATAAACTAATATATCATCGATAAACACCACGACACACCGATCTAAGTAAGGTTGGAATACTCGGTTCATCATGTCCATGAACGCTACTGGCGCCTTGGTTAATCCAAACGGCATCACCATAAACTCATAGTGACCGTAGCGAGTCCTAAACGCTGTCTTATGTATATCCGCCTCCTTGACCCTAAGCTGATGGTACCCTGACCTCAGATCTATCTTAGAAAAGATTGAGGCTCCCTTCAACTGATCAAACAAGTCATCTATCCTTGGCAACGGGTACTTGTTCTTGATTGTTAGCTTATTCAACTGGCGATAATCAATGCACATACGCATTGATCCATCCTTCTTCTTAACAAATAACACCGGCGCTCCCCACGGCGACACACTCGGTCGAATAAATCCTCTATCCAACAACTCCTATATCTGCGCTTTCAGCTCTACCAACTCCTTCGGCGCCATCCTATATGGAACGATAGATACCGGTGCTGTTCCCGGAAGAAGATCGATACCAAACTCCACTTCACGATCTGGGGGTAATCCTGGAAGCTCTTCAGGGAAAACATCAAGAAATTCATTTACCATCCTGACATCCCCAACAGTCAGATCCTTGGCTTCTAGAGCCCGAACAAACCATAGAACTGCCTCGCACCCTTTCCTCACCATCCTTTCTGCTCTTAGGGCAGTTACCACATTCGACAAGCAGTTCCCCCTTTCTCCTATCACCAACACTTCATCACCCTCGGGGGTTTTTAATACCATACGCTTGGCCGCACAATCTAGATTAGCTTGATACTTCACAAGCCAATCCATGCCTAAAATTAAATCAAACTCTCCGAACGGTAATTCCATCAAATCTGTTCGGAAAACTATCCCCTGAACTTCTAGAGGTACTTCCCGATAAAGTTTATCCACTACTACCGATTGTCCTAACGGGCTAACTACATTCATTGCCTTAGGGGTAATTTTAGATTCTAACCTTAAAGTTCCCGATACGCTACTAGCTATGTACGAATGCGTCGACCCAATGTCAATCAATGCAGTGTAAGGCAAACCAAAGATTAAGAATGTACCGGTTATGACATCCGGTGCATCAGCCTCCTCTCGACGTCTGACAGCATAGACCAACCCTGGCTGTCTCGCCTCAGTGTTTCCTGCCCCTTGGCCTGGTGCTCCACGACCCCGACCAACACCATTACCACCTCGTCCTGCACCACGACCTCTTTGTGGTTGCTGACCTCCTCGGCCAGGCTGAGCATTCCCTCGACCCATGGTCCCTTCACCGTCATTTTGCTGCGGACAGTTCCTAACTTGGTGGTCCGTAGATCCACACCTAAAACACTTTCCACTGCTTGCCCAACACTCACCGGCATGGAATTTGCCATATCGAGCACATTTGGGTGTCTGGTTAGTAGCAGCAGGTTTCTCTTCTCATTTTGGTCCATCAGGCCTAGACCTTTTCTGAGTACGCCCGCTTGACGATCCAAGATTCCTCTTATTTCCACCTCTATCTCTATCTCGATTTAATTTTTCAGTCCGCTTTACCTCCTCGGCTATCTTAGCCTTTTCCACTAGGACAGCAAATTCCCTTTCTCGCTGTGGGGCTATCAAAACACGCAAATCATCCCTCAGGCCATCCTCAAACCTAACACAACGTTCATGCTCTGTGGCTACCATCCCACGAGCATATCGGCTAAGACGTAAGAACTCAGCTTCATACGCAGCCACTGACCTACTTCCTTGCACAAGATTCAGAAATCCTTTGTGCTGCGCATCCACATAACTTGATCCAATATACTTATTCTGAAACACCGTTTTAAAGAAATCCCAAGTGATACGGTTAGCCACAGCACCATCCTTTACCGTAAGCCACCATTGATAGGCTTCATCCCTCAAGAGGGATACAACTCCCTTCGAATTTTCCTCCTCCGTGAAATCCAAATCATCCATTATGCGTTCCACCGCCTCCAGCCAATACTCAGCTGAACTTGGGGCTACATTAGAAATTCCCCTAAACACTTCTGCCCCATTGGCTCTAAGCCGTTCTGGCACAGATTTTTGGGCTCCTGTGCCCATACCAGCCCCAGCAACCCTTTCTAATACCCTTAGCATTGCTTGAGATACCGCGTCATCTCCAGCAGTCTGATCCTGAAATTCCTCCTCCGTAGTTGGCATCTCATTTCCAGAACCATGACCAGATCCTACTAGTTCCGACACCGTCATCCTACCTCTACCACGACCACGTGGCGGACGTCCTCGACCCCTTGTACTCATTCTATCGATCCGCGTTTATTTGATTAGAAATTTTATGAACTATTAGTTTTCTTCCACTATTTTAACCCCGAACAGTCTTATGAATAATAGCTTTAAGAGTAATTCTTTCGAATTCGCATTCACCATACAGTCTCAAGTTCATATCCTCTAGGAAACACATATATTTAATCATGAACTCACGTTCATTACAGAAAAGTAGTGTTGTTGTTGTTGTTATTCTCACTACCCAGGGGTATTTTTGTAATTTTATCCTACAGGGGTTTTTCGTAATTTTTCAAAATAAGGTTCTTTGGTGATTTTGTCAAATAAGGGTATTTTGGTAATTTTAAAAACTGGGGGTATTTCGGTAATTTTGAAATCTGAGGGTATTTCGATAAGTTTGAAATCCGGGGGTATTTCGATAATTTTGAAATTTGGGGGTATTTCGGTAATTTTAGAATTCAGAGGCATTCCGGTAATTTTGAAATCTGGGGGTATTTCGGTGATTTTGAAATCCGGGGGTATTCCGGTAATTCTAAAATCCAGGGGTATTTCGGTAATTTTGGAATTCAGGGGCATTTCGGTAATTTTACCAAACAAGGGTAATTTGGTAACTCTACAAACCAGGGTTATTTTTGGTCATTTTACAAAATAAGGGTAATTTGGTAATTTTCTTCATAGCTGTGAACATTTTCAAATCAAGGGTTTTTTTTCTTTCTTTTTTTGAAGTATACAAAACTTAGGGGTTTTTGTTTGCGAAATAGGGTGGTTGGTCCCTTTCGGGTTTTAATTATGGGTTCAGCCCATGAACAAGTCATTATAGCTAGAGTGAACAGTCACTACGCACCAGGTAAGATTCCAGCGAAGAGGAGGTGAGTCACTAGGACTGCTTAAATACTAAGCTCTCCCTGAATCCACTCCTAGACATGCGCATGCCTATTGCCACACCCTGTCATGGTTAAAGTGAACAGTCACTATGCACCAGGTAAGATTCCAGCGAAGAGGAGGTGAGTCACTTGGACTGCTTAAATACCAAGCTCTTCCGGATCTACTCCTAGACATGTATATGCCTGTTACCACACCTTAGTCTTGCGACTCGTTTACAGGTTTTGTTTAGTGAAGATTAAGTCTTATGGAATTGAAGAGTTGTTTGTCTAAACTTAGAGTCCATCAAGTTTTAACCTAGATGGTCTACGTCCCATAAAGCCCATTAAGCCCACATTTATATCACAATCAGGAGTTCAGAATACTTACCTGGGTGGATTGGGTGCCGGTAGACTCGAAGGCCATGTCTTCAAACCAAAATTTTTTCTTAAATACATTTTTTTTCTAAAACACTTCTAGACCCATTTCACAGCCCGAGTTTTGAACTGGGCTCTGATACCAAATTGTAACACCCCAAACCTGGCCCATGCGTTTCGACCGGATTTGGCATGTCACTGCTTGTACTTTGAAAACCTTTGCTTTGTTGGTTTTTGAAATTGTGAGTTAATTAGACAATATTTAAGTAAATAAGCAGCATTTTAAAAATAAAACCTTGTATTAATTATTATTAAGTATAAATAAACCTTATCATAAAATTCATAAGTTGCTTAACATTGTAAACTCCTAAGTTGAATAAAAACTAGGGGCCTTATTACAAAAATATTCCCATAATGAAATAAAAATAAACTTAAAGAAACTCCAAATTAACTTGTCAAAAGAAACTTGATGGCCCCTCGAGTCTGTCTCGGCACCCATGTCCACGCTCTACTGTTCATCTGGAAGAGTAGAGAAAAGGAAAGCGTGAGACACAAAGACTCAGTGAATAAATCTCAAAACACACATCGACCTGAGCCCACAAACACATTATGGGCCCTGGCCCATACAGGAAGGCATCAATCATAATCACATAATAACAATAAAGAATGAATAACCCAACCCATCCTAGGTTTCCATCCTCTACACACCATCCCGTACCAACCATCACACCGTGGGGATTTCTACAATCAACCCTCCATCCGCTACACACCAAAACGACAGCCGTACTGCCTATTCCTATTAAGTAGGAATCATTAAACGTGGCATAGCCACCGGTCACTATGTGACCTTATATTTAAATTATGTGGGATTTCTACCACCGATCACCAAGTGACCTATCATGCACTTCCCCTTCAATTATCATCATTCCCACCCCATGCATACATTCATAAAGAAACATCAAGCAAACTTATATATTCTTCAATACATATAGGGAGTTCTATGTTTACGTACCTGGCATCCTTGCCTAACCCTTTTTAGGGTTCCATTCGACTGTCTATACAGCCTTATTCCGGCTTTTTAGCCCATAACATACATAAATAGATATACATACAGGTTTATCAGTAGTGTGTTAGAGATCTACACACCTGATTAATGTTGATACCCTTGCTAAACCGATCTACAGCTTTGCTCAAAAAGCCGGAAGGATGTGAAACTAGGGCCTCTCCTATATTCGGCCATGGTTAGTGTTCTACCCAATTTTTATGTATTTGAATAAACAACTCTTCTTACCTTAAAATCCCGAAATTGAAGACTAACAATTTTCGGCTTTTAGATCTAGTCGACCAAGCTTCCTTCAAATCTCGAAAACCATTAAACTATTAGCTTTCGACTTTTGCTTTTTAAAAAAATCGGGAATAGATTATGAGAACTAAACAAAAATTGACTCTTACCTTAGCTTAGGAGATTCGGCTAGCACTAGAGAGAGGATTCGGCAATGCCAATGGAAGATTTAAATGCCGAAAGTATAGAATAATTTCTCAAATAGGATGAATGAAAGAAAAAGCGATGGATGCTTCGACTTTTTAGAGAAATCGGCACAAGGGAAAAGAAAGTGGGGAAAAGTTTCGACTTTTGATATAATTGAAGAAAGAAATTTGGAGAGGGAGAGGCGAGGGAATTTCGGCACCAAAGGAGAGGATTTTTAGGGTTTTCAATGTTAGAAACAAGGAGCTAGCCCCCCTATTTATAGATTTTTGACACCTACTGCTAAATACCGAAAACGCCCTTAAAACTTAAGCTAGAAGAGAGGAGAATTTTGGCACCCTTTATGCCATGCAGTAGCCAGATTTTACACTCCTCTAGGTGGTGGATTTTCGGCCAACACTTCCTTTGGAGATAAGCTCCTAACTTTTCTCCTTTTTATCTATGATATTATCAGTTAAAAATCCACATAATTTTTCCTATTTAATAGCCTCGTAGCCGTCCACCTCTTACTAACCCTAATGCCAAATTTAACTCACTTAATTTAAAAGATCTGGGCCTCATTAAACTTAAATTTTGGGCTCCTAATTCCCTTGTGTGTGGCGTCACTTTTAATTCCCTTATAGTGCCACTTAGTGTTGGGTCACAAGCCCATGTTTGGCATTTTAAACATAATTACCACCTTTTTAATTCTTTAATGTCCAATCTAATAATTTAATCAAGGCTTAGCCTAATCCTGGGCCCAATTTGGACCCCTATCACTTAAATTAACCTATTGAACCTATCTCTACACTAAATGCATAGGCCCATAAATTTAGGATGTTACAAGCTGAATGTATTATGGATGACATTTGCGTGAATGCAGAATGTCATGAGAATGGTCTTTTTACAATGATTGGGATGCAATGATCAGAATGAATCACGTGCTCCTAACTAAATGATATTATGAATGACATTTGCATGAATGCAGAATGTCATGAGAATGATCCTTTGTTAAAAGTTTAAGGTGTCATCGCTCATTGTTTATTAAGGCTTTATCACTGATGTATTATGCTGCCATCTTGTTCGGCTGGTATTCTCAACAGAAAACCCGAGAAAACAATTATATCTTGCTCAACAAATTTGCCCCACTGTAACTTTAGGGTCCATCTCATTGTGACTTAGGGGTATAAGATCTGAATCCATCCCACTACGACTCCAAAATGTAGGATTTGTTTCTTCTTCAATCCATCCCATTGCTATTCAAGGGTACAGGACTTGTATCATTTTCCATCCATGCCACTGCAACTCAGGGGTAGAGGACTGTAACTTGTTCAATCAACTGATCGCTCCTCAGGTGATCTAACCACATGTGTATGCATGATATTTGCATGGATACAGAATATCATTTTTCCTTACGAATGATTCCCCTTTTACACTTGGGTTAACAGTGCCTATTTTTCGTCAAGATTGTATTACTGACGCAATATCTTGTCATTTGTCCAACCACTATTTTTGACAAAAATCCGAAGAGATAGTCTCAGTTTAGACTCTTCCTTAAACTTGGTGAGTTTAAAACAATAGTCCTATTTCAAGTTCTTGTATTATTTAGAAGCTTCCAAAGTGATATGCGAAACTCATTTTATGAAAGTATTATTAGTCCACTAATCGTTATTTCAATGCAAAATGCTTGAAAAAGATCATAACAATGGACAAGAAGGAAATTAATTAGAAGCATAGCTCGAAACAAATAAGTTAAATCAAGATAGCAAATGCAAAGAAATTTTATTGGGAGCATTTTTTGAAAAGAATAAGAAAATCCAAATAACAAATTTAAAATGGGTAAAATAGAGACTAGGTGCCCCAGATATCATAGCCTGAGCTTCTCTGTTCAAACTTCTTGAGGACCATTTTAAGCTCAATATGTGTTTAGGGGATCTAGAGTACTTTGTCGATGCCCCAAGACGTAGCATACTTCTTCATTGTTAATTCAAGTGTAGCAAGACTACTGTATGCCCCACTTTCGAAAAAAATTTGAGCCGCCCTTTTCGGGTTTTCAACTCAAATCCCCTTTGGTCTCAAGGCGCCCTTTGCGGGTTTTCACCTTGGCCTCTCCTTTTCTTTCTTCTTTTTGATTGAATTTTTTTTGTCTTTTTTTTGTCTTTTTTGATTTTTTGTGATTTGTTTTACGGTCTCAAAGTGCCCCTTTGTGGGTTTTCACCTTGGCCTCTCCTTTTAGACTGAAATCTGAACTGCCTGGCTTGAACATATCCTTGCCGTCCATCTTGGTCAAAGTTAATGATCTTCCAGAACAAGCTTTCTTCACCACATAAGGTTTTGCCAATTTGGCATTTACTTCCCTCTGAAGTCCTTTTGTATGAGATGAATCCTTCTTAATGCCAGGTCCCCATCATGAAATTCTCTTTGGCGAACCTTTTTATCATAAGCCCGTATCATCCATTTTTGGTACATTCGACCATGATGAATACTTTCAATCAAGCTTACTGTAGACATTCTGCTTTATCCAATTCTTAATTCAATCAAATCTTGGAGAAAAGGAACCTTAACCTCCAACAATTGCTTCCCTTTCGTGAACCAATGATAAAGACGTTGCCCCAGTGAAGGTCCTGGCCAGCGTTTAAGAAACATAGAGGGTAAATGGTAACTTCTTTATGTCAACCTTTACAAGTCTCAGTCATTTTCAAAAATTTTTGAATGGTTTTTTTGCCTGCCTTTACTACACTGATATGGTGTTTGATCTTTGAGCAGACTGCAAATTTTTGACATTGTGCAATTATGTTTCTTTCTGACATTCTTTATTGCCACTTTTTTGAATTTGAATTTGAATTCAAATTTGGATTTGGATTTGGATTTGGATTTGGATTTGAATTTGACAACTGTTGACTTTGCAACTTTGGCATATGAAGCGACCTTCACCCTTTTAGTGAAGTAATTGACAACCACAAAGATGAATTGATGTCGGCTAGATACTTTTGACGAGATTGACCTCATAATATCTATGCCCCATGTAACACCCCAAACCTGGCCCAAACGCTACGACAAGATCTGGCATGTTACGGGTTGAATGTTAAAATCATAGTTCTTTATTTGCTTTTAAGAGAGCACGTATCCCATTTGAAAAACTCTTTGATGACGTGTTGTTTGAAAACTTAACTTTGTTGGTTTGGAAATCTCGGTTTGATTAATCAAATATCCAATAACTCAGGTTTTCTTTTCAAAAACATTTCGTTACGTTAAGCGTGTTTGAAATTCCCATTTAATTACTTATAGTAAGTAAGTCTTTGAAAATAAATTTAAAGTATAAACATTAACACATATAAATCGATAATATATACCAAACATTCATACAATTTACTCATATGGGCCCATGGGCCAATTGGGCCCACTTTGGCCCATCGTGGCCCAAGCAGCCCCAACCTACAAGAATACTACTGTGGGCCTCAATTATCGCGTCGGAGCCCCATACGTGCGCTTGCACGCTCGTGTGGCTACTATTGCCGTGACCGACACTTCGGTATTTGCCACTCTACAGCTAAAGTAGAGAGAGTTACACACCTGGTGCCCAAACGTCCTCCAAGGTGTGTTATCACTCCTCCTAGAATGCTCTTTATATAGCTAGCTCTTCACGTTCCTTCTTTGTATATTTCCAATGTGGGATCCCTTCGTCGTAGAGTTTAAATTTAACTGAAACTCTTACCGTCCAATCCGCAAAATAAATACTCCCTTGCTTCTCATGAGATTCGAACCCAGGCTCTCCTGTAGCATAATCCATGCCGCTAACAACTTGGCCACAAGCTCCTCTTGTGTCTAAAACCATGCGCAACTAAATATAAATCTATAGCCCAATTCTAAGGTCCATGTAAAAAGAAAACCAAAATGCAAGAGCCAAGACTTGAACCTTGGACCTCCTTCCTTCCTTGTGGCGTCACCCCATTGTCTCTTATGTGGCGTCACTTTTCCACTACACCACACACTTCACTTGTGTTATTTTCTCCACATTTTATTCTTAAAGCCTACCTACTACCTCTCAGGGTTTTTTTCACCTAAAACCCAAAATTTCCCTAAACCCAAAGTTTGATCTCGGGACTTCATATAAGCCCTCTAACCTTCCAAAATCACTCACCTAATAGGTCCAACATGCACTAAAGTCGTTCTCTTGTTCTCCAAAATTTTAAATGTTACTACTCCTAAGGCCCATTGGGCCCAATCCTACTAGGCCCAATTTTGGGATGTTACAGGTGCCCCTTGCGGAGGCACGTCTGGTTGGGCCGAGACACTTATTGGAGTAAAACTTGGAGGATAAATGAAGACTTCATTATCATCCTCATTGTTGACCACCGGGCCTTTCATTTTTTCAAGCCCTCCGACTAGTAATTGGGTTAACTGGCACATCATATTCATTTGATCTCGCATATCCTGCTCGATTTCGGCCAATTGCTCCTGCATTTGTGTTTGCCTTTGCTCTAATCTCTTCAACCTTCGTTCCATGTTTTCCAGGTTAACTGAAATAATATCACCTAATTAGGGTCTTTCTACAGATTTTAGTGCATGTGATATGATGTAATGCAAATGCATGGAATGAATGCAAAAAGAAAGAGAGGCTTTGATTATGAATTCAATTCCATTAGAAGAACTTTTCTAGAAAATAATTTTCTTTACATAAAACAGATTGCATATGCGGCTTTGTCCTCATAGTCTAGGTGAAAACACCAATCCTTTTCTTCGTATCCGGATGTTATGGTCGTGTCCCGTGAACTTTCTTAATAGATGCCTCTTCTAGCTCCTTGTTGCTTGATCCAGGCCATGACCTTTTGCTCACTTATCCCCACGATGCTCGTTAGCTCTTTTAAGAAAGTTAAGACGTGACGGCTCTTGAATAGTTTTTTGTCGACTTGAATCCTCAGGCGAAGTCTTGTATTCTTCTGCGGGCTATCAGCCTTCTCTCGTTGTTTACTTGGACTATATTAGGACGACCGTATTATAATTCACTTTATCAAGAAGTTCATTTTCCTATGAAAAACTCCTCTATTTAGCAATCGAATATTAATCAACACCTTGTTTCTGAGATGATGTGATGCAATGCAGTGCAATCATAAACAACACAAAACACGTTAGCAAAAGAAAAATAAATAACCAAAATAGATTACCTAAATGGGTGACCACTAGGGTTTGGCGTGGCTCTACCTAGGGTTAGCTCTTAGGGTTCACTATATGTGGTTTGGTTCTAACGAGGGGGTACCTGAACCAGCAGATTCCTCAATCCTCACCCATTATAGGCTCATATAGATCGAGTTCGGTTCAGGGGAATACATTTCCCTATGCCCATGCGGAGGTGAAAACCTCACGAAGACATAGGTATGGATGTATCTCGGAAGCAGTATACTAGCCCATGTGGAGGTGAAAACCTCACGAAGGCATAGATTCTCACTCCTACTTAAAAGGTATGACCACAACGGTCATGCAATGCAATGCCAAAGTATTTTATGAGACTCGACATTATTGCAATCACAGCACAAAAAATGCATTAGAAAAAACATGATTTTTCAAAATAATTTTCCAAATTTTCAATCAAAAGGACAAGAATTAATCAATCTATGGCCTGACTCTCAACGAATTCCCCAGTGGAGTCGCCAAGCTGTCGAAACCATTTTTTTACGTTTAAAAAAACGGGGATCGTCTTTAAAAAGAAAATGGAGTCGCCACCGATCTTTTATTCAATGTGTGACTGGATCACCTTAAGATGGATTATTTTAATAAAACATTTGGATTTATTAAAACAATAATTTTTGGTCTACGAAATATAAGAAAACAGGTTCGGGAGTCGGTTACGTGCGAGGAAGGATTAGCACCCTCGCATCGCCCAAAATTTGTACCAAATTGATTAGCTAGTGTCCTTATGTTGAAAACTTAAAAATGTTTAAGGTGTGATACTTTTTAAAGAATGTTAATTAATTTTGAATTGGATCTCAAGATTCACTCATTCCAAAGGAATAAAAACATCATATCTAGCACGTTAGGATATGACACGTATATACCTCGACACCGAGATTATCTTTGATTTTCAAAATATGCAATTAAAAGGATATTTGGTTATTTGGTCAAACAGAAAACCGAAACCCAGCACGATAGGGCACGATTTCTCGAATTTCCAAACACAAAAATATTGCCTTATTTTGAAGAATTCTCAAATACACAATTTTAAAATTGGCTCACAATACATTTTATTGAATCACTATTCGATAATGAGGAACAAAAACATAATATCGAGTATGGAATAATAATACATGAATACAACTTCATACAAATGGATGACAAGAATAATATGAACATACAATTCAATATACAATAGCGATAATTGCATATTTAAAAGACACATATTAACAATGAAAGATCAATAAACTACAAGATATGGTAATCTTACAAAATTCACAAGGCAAATTAATATAAGACAAATAACCATTCGACATACATTCTTCCAACATTCACACTAGCAAAATTTAAAATGGATCAAACAATGTATATAACCATCAATAGGAAATAAACATGAATCAAATTAAAAAATAAATAGAATATAAGCAATTTAAAAATAATAAATAAATTTAGGACAAATAATGTAAAAAGTAGTTTTAAGGATCAGAAATATACAATAATTTGAAACAAATGATATATAAAACATTTAAAATAAATAAATAGAATCTAAAATAAGGTATATAAAATAATTTAATATAAAATATAAAAGTTTAAAACATTATATATAAAAGAGGAAATTAAAATACATAACAATTTTAAAAGGATAAAAAGGAAAAAATTGAAATAAACTATATAATATAAAAAAAAACTAGAATAAATAATACATATAAAAATTTAGAATAAGTAATATGTATAAAATTATTTTAGTTAGTAAAACAAATTTTAATAAACATTATATTAAAACAAGTTAGAATAAATAATATATAAAAATAATTTAAAACAGATAATATACAAATATTTTTAAATATCATATAATAAAACAGTTTAAAACTAAATAAATAAATGAATTAAGTAAACTAGGGGCAAGATTGAAAATCAAAACAATATTTTAAGGATAATCAGTAAATAAATAAATTATTAAGGCCGAATTAGGGACTAAAATAAAGCGCGCTCAAACGATCAGGGATTGAACTGGTAAATATTCCGTAATCAAAACGCAGCACACAGATTGGACTAATTTAAAAAGACGCGCAAATCTTTGGGCAAAATTAAAAGAGCAAAAGAAATAAAAGGAAGCTTAATTAAATTTGAACGTGAAACAGAGGGACCGAGCCCGCAATTATAATAAAATAAAGGAATAAATATAAAAAGGACTAAATTGAAATTTAAATGAAATTTAGGAGCCTAAATTGTAAAAAAAAATAAAACATAATAAAGGACCAAAATGAAATGTGCAAAAAGAAATAAGGACTAAATGGGAAAATACCCCAAACACTATTAAACACATCATTTCTTTGGCAAATCGGGGGACTAATTGAAAACAAAATAAAATTAAATGGTGCAATCTAAAAGAAAAAATAAAGGAATTAGGACCAATTTGAAAAACAAGGAAAAAGCGAAATGACCAAAGACGCAAATATACCCCTTTAAAAAACACGTGGATCTTGAGGCGGGTTGGGTTGGTCTTCAAAATGACGCCGTTTTGGTGTTTGTTACTTAAGCCCAAAACGACGTCGTTTTGAAGGACTATATAAGTCAAAAGATTAGAAAAAAAAATGCATTTGATCCATTTCAAAGAAAAAAAGAAAAAAAAAACTCCCAACCCCTTTTTTTTTTTCTCTCTGAAGTGTTCCCAAGTCTGGCCAAGGGGGCTGCCGTGGCCTGCCACGTCGGCCGCCAGTCATCGGCGATGGCTTCGCTGTCCACGGTGGCCGAAAAAATAAAAAACCCTAATTTTTCGGTCATTCGGCTCCTAAAGTCTGGATCTAAAGGCTACAAACCTTAAGAGGTAAAAAAAAAAACACAAAAAAGCTTCGATCTTTTTCTTTTTTTTTGTTCGCTATATATATATATATATATATTTGCTTTCGAAAAAATAAATAAATACAAAAGAGAATCACCATTGTAGTTTGTTTGATTTTTGCATTTCGATTGCTTTTTTTTTTCAAAAAATCTCCCCCTACAATCGATTTTTGTAGGCTCTTTTATAGCCGAATTACAACATTTCTTTTTCTATTTTTCTACTGTTCTTGCATGTTGCTTATTTTTTGCAGGTGGTGGTTAAGTCAATGGTAGCAGAGGCATTGACGGTGGCAGACCTTGGGGCGCGAGCGTGCTGACATGGCACGAGGAGCGGCACAAGGGGCTAGGGTTTCTTTCTTTTTTTTTTCCTCTCTGAATATTGTTTAGGTTGTTGGGCCATGGGCCTTTAGGGTTTTTTTTTTAAAATTTTGGGCTATTTGGGCATGATGTTTGTAATTGGACTTTGGACTTTTTATTTGGATTTTATTATATTTTTTGGTTTAATATTTTTTGTTTCATTTATTTGTAATTTGGGCTCGGGCGAAATTGGCTTGCTACACTATGCAAACTCTTTGGTTCTAGCTTGTGTTGCAACATCATTAGAACAGTCAAGTTGGAACAAGTGCAATTTGAAAAATCCCTTTCTAACCATTGAATAAGAGGATAAACATGCTTCAGCACGCTCGAACCCATGTCCTCCTACACTAGTAATAATACCGAAGCCAACTGAACTAAGACTCTGTCGACAATAGATTTAAAATGTTAAATTAAATAAAATAAATACAAAATTTAGTTAAGGTTTGTTATTTGTCTCCATACTATGCATAAGTTGTGATTTAGTTCATATACTTTAAATTGTTTTTTTTTTTGTTTCTATACTTTTTGAATCTTAAAATTTAATCTTTATCAAACGGTAACTGTTAAGTTTAGTAAGTTCTACCATTTCCAAAATCAGGTGCAAGAACATATTATTACATGGTATTAGCTATTTTCACATATTAATCTTAAAAAAACAACTGAGTTAATGAATTTAATTGTTATAATTTGTGTCAAGATTTTAAATCCATGAAAAACCTACAACTTTATGTATAGCGCAAAATTAATTGCAAAATTTAACTAAATGAATTTAATTGCTATAATATAAATTTAATTGTTACCGTTTGAATCTTAAATAAAACTTTAAAATTCATAGAACTAAAATTGACCACTACACACAATAGATTATTGGTGTCGTGTTTTGGTTGAGGATGTTGGGATTGATTCAATTCTCAATTGTGTTTTGGTATTTTATTGGTGTCATATGATTCTATTGGATGTTTTGGAATTGTGTTGAGGTGTAGCTTTGTTTTAGATCTTGTATTGCTTTTGGTCTGGTCGTATAAATGATAACAAATAGATTTTTTTTTTATGATTTTTGAAAAATGAATTCAATTTCAATTAATTGATTTATTGTATCTGTTCTTCGATAGTATTTACCGATACTTTCAAGATTAGGAGAAAAAAAAGGAATCACTCAATTGGATGACACAATACAATATATATTTAATATTTCTTCTTTTTTTTTTTTCTGTTGACCATATATTAATCAAACCCTTTCTAGACCAGTCTAACCTTTATTTATTTTAGTATTTCATCAAAGTTTGAAATTATTTTATAAGTTTACTGTCTTGATTCTACTTTATAAAAAAAATCAGTAAAGATTCATATTTTTTTTTTGGTTGTCCATTACTTAGTATATTATATTTATTTTGACTTATTTTATACTTATTATTGTTGGAACGCCGGTACCCCATGGTGCAGCAGAATAAAATTAGATCCGGCGATCCAAATCATGGATCCATGTGTGAGGAACGAATCAGGGTGAAATAAAGGTTTCGAAATTACCAAAACTTCAATCTGAGTAGACAGCGATGCCTTTGCAACAAGAGTTTTGATCTACTGTCGAATCAAGCCTCAACCTTTTCCGATGTCGGCCTCTACGTAATCCACCCGGTTTGACTATGAACGGAAGAAATCTCCAAAACTGTTTTGGAGGCTTATTTGCTTGACGGCTGCTAGACCAAACAAGCAATCACTTAGGGTTTTCATCTTTAGTTTTGTCTCCTTTTAATACCTTTTATAATGGGTGCCTTTCTCATTGGGCCTTTTATAATAGGTATCCTCTTAATTGGGCCTTTTATAATTGGTATGTCTTGAATGTATTACAAGATTAAATAAATACAATAAAGTTTTTAACCGAAAATTATAATTACATTAATTATATCTGAAAATTACAATTACATTAATTATAATAAGGATTCCGGTAAACTATATTTATTTAAATTTATATATGAATCAAATTCATATATTAATAAAATTATGTTATCATTATGTGTACAACATCCTTGTACATATAATATGTTCAATATTTGATTGCCCAATTAAATTAATTCTTTAATTAATTTAATTTATGTGACAACCAAGCACAATACCAACTATATTTTATTCCGTTCATTTCAACCATAGGGTGTGACCCTGTAGGTTCTTGCAACGTTAGCAGTAATACTAGAACGATTCTATTGTCACAGACAATGAGTGGCATCTAGCAATGCATCATTGCTACCTAAGTTACAAGAAGTCATGATTCGACATAACCTTTAGTGATTAACCTTTCATGCATTAATCCTTAAGTCCTTTATCTCTGGAACGGATACAAGTCATGGGATAGTCACACTTGCATAATCCATCCCATGTTTCTTGATATCTTGAGTAGACTATGATATACAAATTAGTATGACATCTCATATCAACTTATTTGAGTATAGCCATGCATTTCTAGTCTCACTCAATCAAGTGGCCTAAGATATTACTCCTATTATGTAGGAGGGACTTATCCTTTATTGATCAACCATATCCCTCTACATAGATTGTGGTATATCCAACATCAGCCTTTATAGAACAACCTGTTACGGTGTACGTTTGACTGTATTAAAATATACAACTCACGATGCTGGGATAATAATGATCTCAAGTCTGAGGATCATATACATATTAATCACTATGAGTAATGTTGTGACAATTACATAATAATCCAAGAAACATACTCATAGCGGGTCAATCCAATATGTTGTTCTCTAACACACATATTCATGCATTGATTTTGACACTCCATATCAATGACAACTCTTTATCATCAATCAACTACATGTTAGTCTTAATGCATTATTATTGTCCTAGTCAACAATAATACTCGACTAAGGATCTTTTAAGAATAATCATATTATTCTCAGGACATTATTATAAAACAGTTTATCTATACACACAGAAAGAAAAACTGAAATAATAATGACAACGCTTTATATTAATAAACATGGTAAATTAAGTATGTTATTACAACCATCTCATGATTGATCTTTGGGCATACTCTTACAATCTCCCACTAGCACTAAGACCAATCACTCATATATCTAATACCAAGTGACTTAGTGTGACGATCATGCTTCTGCTGTGTCAGAGGCTTGGTCAGGGGATCAGCGATGTTATCATCTGAAGGTACTCTGCATATCTCTACATCCCCTCGATCGATAATCTCTCGAATAAGATGGTAGAGTCTAAGTATATGTTTGGATCGCTGGTGAGATCTGGGTTCTTTAGCTTGTGCAATAGCTCCATTGTTATCACATCGGAGTTCTATAGCATCTGATATGCTAGGCACAACCCCTAGTCCAGTAATGAACTTCTTGATCCAAACTGCTTCTTTTGCTGCCTCACTGGCTGCAATATACTCGGCCTCTGTTGTAGAATCGGCTACTGTACTTTGCTTTGAACTCTTCCAGCTCACAGCACCACCATTAAGGCAAAACACAAAACCTGATTGCGATTGAGAATCATCCTTGTCGGTTTGGAAGCTGGCATCAGTGTAACCTTTTACACTTAACTCTTCCTCACCTCCATATAATAGGAACGTATCCTTAGTTCTTCTTAAGTACTTAAGGATACTCTTGACTGTGGTCCAGTGACCTTCACCGGGATCTACTTGATACCTGCTCGTCATACTTAAGGCATACGAGACATCTGGACGGGTACATAACATAGCATACATGATAGATCCAATAGCGGAAGCATATGGAATTTTACTCATACGTTCTCTCTCTTGTGGAGTTGAAGGACACATTTCATCCGAGAGTGAAATACCATGTCTCATAGGTAGGAATCCTCTTTTAGATTCTTCCATACTGAACCTTTTCAGTACTTTATCTATGTATGTACTTTGGCTTAGACCTAGTAGTCGTCTTGATCTATCTCTATAGATCTTGACTCCTAAGATATAAGTGGCTTCGCCCAAGTCCTTCATAGAAAAACAACTTCTTAACCAAGTCTTAATAGATTGCAAGGTAGGTATGTCATTTCCCATGATAAGTATGTCATCCACATATAGTACCAAGAATGTGATAGTGCTCCCACTAATTTTCTTGTAAACACATGGTTCATCTTCATTTTTGATAAAACCAAACTCTTTGATTGCATCATTAAAACGAATATTCCAACTTCGAGAAGCTTGCTTTAATCCATAAATGGATCTTTGTAGCTTACATATCTTTCTAGCATCCTTTGGATTTACAAAACCTTCAGGTTGTGTCATATACACATCCTCTTCAAGTTTCCCGTTAAGGAAAGCTGTTTTGACGTCCATCTGCCAGATTTCATAATCATGAAATGCAGCTATGGCGAGCAAGATCCTGATGGATTTAAACATAGCTACAGGAGAAAAGGTTTCATCATAGTCAACACCATGAATTTGGCGAAAACCTTTAGCGACTAATCGCCCTTTGTATGTTTGTACATTACCATCCATCTCTATTTTCTTTTTGAAAACCCATTTGCACCCTATAGGTTTAACCCCTTCGGGTGGGTCAATCAAAGTCCATACTTGGTTTTCATACATGGAATCCATCTCAGATCTCATGGCCTCAAGCCATTTCTCAGAGTCTGGGCTCGTCACCGCTTCTTGATAAGTCCTAGGCTCATCTTGATCTATAAGAAGAACGTCACCATGCGTTGTAATGAGAAATCCATATCTCTCAGGTGCACGACGTTCTCTTAAAGATCTGCGCGGTGGTTGTGTTTCTATAGCAGTTGTTTGTTCCTCAATTTCTTGTGGAATTTGGTTTTGTTCAATCTCTGGTTCAGTGGTATCTTGTGATTCTTGAATTTCTTCAAGTTCAATCTTTCTCCCACTTCCTTTTCTAGAAGTAAATTCTTTCTCTAGGAAGACACCAGTCCGAGCAACAAAAATTTTGTTCTCAGTGGGATTAAAAAAATAATATCCTTTGGTTTCTTTTGGATACCCCACAAAAATACACCTTTCAGATTTGGGTTCAAGCTTAGCAGACGTCTGACGTTTAACATAAGCTTCACAACCCCAAATTTTCATAAAGGACATACTAGGACATTTCCCAGTCCACATCTCATATGGCGTCTTTTGAATCGATTTAGATGGAACACGATTTAGTGTGAAGGCAGCAGTCTCAAGTGCATGTCCCCAAAAGGAAGTCGGTAGATCAGCATAACTCATCATGGATCGAACCATGTCTAACAAAGTTCGATTTCTTCTCTCAGATACTCCATTCCATTGAGGAGTCCCAGGAGGAGTAAGTTGTGAGACAATCCCACATTCTTTCAAAAGATCAGCAAACTCTAGGCTCAAATACTCTCCAGCTCGATCAGATCGAAGTGACTTGATAGTTTATCCTAGTTGATTTTGTACTTCATTTTTAAATTCCTTGAACTTTTCAAGGGACTCAGACTTATGGCGCATGAGATAAACATACCCATATCTACTGAAATCATCAGTGAAAGTAATGAAGTAGTGAAATCCACCTCTGGCCTGTGTATTTATTGGTCCACATACATCAGATTGTATTAGGCCCAATAAATCACTAGCTCGTTCACCTTTTCCAGAAAAAGGAGATTTAGTCATTTTTCCCAATAAGCAAGATTCACATACTTCAAATTGTTCAAAAACAAATGAATTCAAGAGACCATCTCTATGGAGTTTGGATATGCGTTTCTCACTTATGTGGCCCAAACGACAATGCCAAAGATAAGTTTGATTTGAGTCATTTATTTTAGATCTTTTAGTATTTATGTTGTAAATGGGATTCGTTTGATCTAAAATATAGAGGCCATTAATCAATTGCGCCGAACCATAGAAAACATTATTGAGATAAAATGAACAACAATTATTCTTAATAATTATCTCAAAACCAATTTTGTCTAAACAAGAAATTGAAATAATGTTTTTAGTCAAACTGGGCACAAAATAACAATCCTCTAAACATAAATCAAGTCCACTAGGCAAAGATAAAGTATATGTTCCCACAGCTAATGCAGCAACTTTTGCTCCATTTCCAACTCGTAGGTCCACATCTCCTCTAGCCAAAGTCCTACTCCTTTGTAGTCCCTGTACAGAAGTACAAATATGAGAACCACAACCAGTATCTAATACCCAAGAAGTAGTAGTTGATAAATTAATATCAATAACATAAATACCTGAAGCAGACATTCCGCTTGCTTTAGCCTTCTTGACTTCTTCAAGATAGGCAGGGCAGTTCCGTTTCCAATGTCCAGTCACACCACAATGAAAACAGTTTCCTTCCATAGACACCCCACCTTTAGGTTTCAGTGCAGCCTTTCCTTTTCCAAATTTGGGCTTACCTTTGCCCTTAGGCTTTGTTTGAACTTTGGCCTTTCCCTTGCCCTTGTTATTGCGGACCATCAGTATGGGCTTGGGTCCAACCTTTTTCAAGTTGCCTTCAGCAGTTCGTAACATACTGAGCAATTGTGGTAGAGTCTTGTCAATTTCATTCATATTAAAATTGAGGACAAACTGGCTATAGCTATCCGGCAACGATTGTAAAATAACATCAGTGGCCAACTCTTGGCTCAATGGAAACCCAAGCTTAGACAGGCTTTCAATATAGCCAATCATCTTAAGGACATGAGGTCCTACTGGGCTTCCTTCAGCCAACTTACATTGGAATAAGGCCTTAGAGATATCAAACCTCTCTTGCCGTGCTTGTCCCTGATAAAGTTCTTTCAGGTGCTCGATCATATCATAAGCAACCATGTCCTCATGTTGCTTCTGAAGTTCAGGATTCATAGTGGCAAGCATAAGACATCCAACATCTATCATGTCATCGAGATACTTCTTGTAAGCATCTCTATCAGTCCTCGAGGCATTAGCGGGTGGTTCATTAGGAAGTGGTTGTTCAATGACATATAATTTCCGTTCTTGTTTAAGGACAATCCTCAAGTTACGGAACTAATCAAGAAAATTCAAACCATTCAATTTGTCCTTCTCAAGGACCGATCGCAATGAGAGTGTGCTAGTGTTTGCAGCCATAATATATCTACAACAATTAAATATGCATGTGAGTAAATTTACCAATTTTATATCAATCATTAAAAAGACTTTATTAAATGATATTCCCACTATTTTATTTCAAAATTAATAACCCTCATATATCAATTTCGGAAAAACTTTCTCAAAAGTATTTCTAGTAGGTTAAGGATCCATATTTCACCACCTCTTAAGTCAGCTTTGGCTTTACTCTTAAGATTATGGTTATTTAGGTAAGCAACATTTGCTAATTACATCATATGTAACTCCTAATATTTGGTGAACAACTCTTGTTCTAATCATCTTATGATTTATCCAATTTACTTGCCTCTAGGTTTCTAATCCTATTAGAGTAACCTAGTTAAGTCATTAACCAATTTTTAACCAGCGAATATCACTTGTTTATTCTTCGCGTTTAACCTACATAGTATTGATCGAGGCCTTAACGAGGGCAAAATTGGAAGGCCATGTTGACTTAATATTTTAATAGAGGGATTTTATTAAGGTTGTTGCATCTTACCAATTATGGTCTACTTTAGCCTATTTAGTCTTCTAATCGATCTCATCAATTAATAGGGTTTATTATCAACAAGGTTTATTATCATCCATAGCATCTCATACATGAATAAATAAAGCAATAAATAAATGCAATAGTTATAGCCCATAAACTAAAGTGGTTCAACCCAAGCCAATGGGAAAACCAAAAGGAAACCTAAAGGTGTAAGCCCTTTCACAAGCTATCATTCACAATCATTGTCCCACCTTCCTTCTTGTTTGGCCCACAGCAACTCTTGCAAATTACAATATGCAGAAACTCGTTTTACATACGAGGGAATAAGATGAGAAGAGAAATACAAGAGAATAGTAGCAAGGCACGACACGCAGGCCGTATTTTTAAAAAAAAATACAACCTTTTATCGAATGGGTCATTGGGCTATATCTATGCATTTCAAACACCGTGCATGTCAAAAATAGCATACATAATTCAATGCTTTTTTTTTTTTGCTAAGGTGAATTATAAAATATCCTTTCAACCTTTTGTGGCCCATCAAGTTTATAAATTTCTTTTATTAACAAATTTTTTGCGAGGGTCTGACGGCCTGCTTCCTCCGACATCCTCAGATCCCTATCCCGGGGGGTGCGGGGGCGGAGCCCCCGCAGCGCGAATCGCATACCCCAGTCAAATGAAGCCTCACGATTTGATAAATTTTTATCAACAGAATCGTGTTTTTAGGATTTTAATCCTTGAGGTTTCATATCGGAACAACCCTTGTTCCACTAGCCAGTTAACACTTACTGGAAACTATAAATACCACCGCCGCTACAGATTTGTTAATAGTTAACAGTAATAACATAAAATCGAATAGGCCACAACACCATGATTAACATTTAATCAATTACCGAAAGGAACAATTATCAGATTATGCTTAAACGATTTAAACAATCGAAAATATAATAAGATCAAAACATGTATCTCATACAATTGCATCACCCAAGTATTTAAACCCGAGTTCGTATCACACAAGTGCTCTGATACCACTATTGGAACGCCGGTACCCCATGGCGCAGCAGAATAAAATTAGATCCGGCGATCCAAATCATGGATCCATGTGTGAGGAATGAATCGGGGTGAAATAAAGGTTTCGAAATTACCAAAACTTCAATCTGAGTAGACAGCGACGCCTTGGCAACAAGAGTTTTGATCTACTGTCGAATCAAGCCTCAACCTTTTCTGATGTCGGCCTCTACGTAATCCACCCGGTTTGACTATGAACGGAAGAAATCTCCAAAATTGTTTTGGAGGCTTATTTGCTTGACGGCTGCTAGACCAAACAAGCAATCACTTAGGGTTTTCATCTTTAGTTTTGTCTCCTTTTAATACCTTTTATAATGGGTGCCTTTCTCATTGGGCCTTTTATAATAGGTATCCTCTTAATTGGGCCTTTTATAATTGGTATGTCTTGAATGTATTACAAGATTAAATAAATACAATAAAGTTTTTAACCGAAAATTATAATTACATTAATTATATTTGAAAATTACAATTACATTAATTATAATAAGGATTCCGGTAAACTATATTTATTTAAATTTATATATGAATCAAATTCATATATTAATAAAATTATGTTATCATTATGTGTACAACATCCTTGTACATATAATATGTTCAATATTTGATTGCCCAATTAAATTAATTCTTTAATTAATTTAATTTATGTGACAACCAAGCACAATACCAACTATATTTTATTCCGTTCATTTCAACCATAGGGTGTGACCCTGTAGGTTCTTGCAACGTTAGCAGTAATACTAGAACGATTCTATTGTCACAGACAATGAGTGGCATCTAGCAATGCATCATTGCTACCTAAGTTACAAGAAGTCATGATTCGACATAACCTTTCGTGATTAACCTTTCATGCATTAATCCTTAAGTCCTTTATCTCTGGAACGGATACAAGTCATGGGATAGTCACACTTGCATAATCCATCCCATGTTTCTTGATATCTTGAGTAGACTATGATATACAAATTAGTATGACATCTCATATCAACTTATTTGCGCATGGCCATGCATTTCTAGTCTCACTCAATCAAGTGGCCTAAGATATTACTCCTATTATGTAGGAGGTACTTATCCTTTATTGATCAACCATATCCCTCTACATAGATTGTGGTATATCCAACATCAGCCTTTATAGAACAACCTGTTACGGTGTACGTTTGACTATATCAAAATATACAACTCACGATGCTGGGATAATAATGATCTCAAGTCTGAGGATCATATACATATTAATCACTATGAGTAATGTTGTGACAATTACATAATAATCCAAGAAACATACTCATAGCGGGTCAATCCAATATGTTGTTCTCTAACACACATATTCATGCATTGATTTTGACACTCCATATCAATGACAACTCTTTATCATCAATCAACTACATGTTAGTCTTAATGCATTATTATTGTCCTAGTCAACAATAATACTCGACTAAGGATCTTTTAAGAATAATCATATTATTCTCAGGACATTATTATAAAACAGTTTATCTATACACACAGAAAGAAAAACTGAAATAATAATGACAACGCTTTATATTAATAAACATGGTAAATTAAGTATGTTATTACAACCATCTCATGATTGATCTTTGGGCATACTCTTACAATTATATTATCCGTATAGTTGTATTAATAACAATACGTATACCAATTGAATTCCTAAAGGAAATCAAAGTGTATTTTTAATAGATAAAAGCAAATTCAATCATATTAGAATGGTCTTAAAATCCTAAAGGAAATAAAAGTGAGACAAATGAGAGAAACAGATGGAGCATGCAACACACAAAAAGTTAACTGATAATAGATAAAAGCAAATTCAATCATATTATGTCACAATTTGGCACATCGAGTAATAATTATTTATTGAGGTTAAAATATGCTGTTAGCTCTGTATTTTTAATAAATTTGGGATTTAATTTTTATATTTTGAAAATTAAAAATTAATTTTTCTTATTTTTCAGTTTAAAACTCTTAGTCCAATTATTATTATTAGTGTGGTTTCTGTCAAAATTTGTCAACTTATCATGTTTAGTTTTGGTCAATCATATACTGTGTCATATGATGGTAGCTTAATTATTATGTCAAGTAAACAAATTTTAACAAAAAATACTAACAATGTTAATGATTGGACAAAAGTTTTTTAAATTAGAAAAATAGGACTTAATTTTTAACTTTTTAAATATAAGGATTAAATCTTAAATGATCAAATTACAAGGACTAATAAGTAATGGGCCTATTTTGCCACGGCCCAAACCAGAAACAATAAACCAAAATTTAAACTAAAATAATTAAGGTCCAGAGTCCATTTACAAATACAAGGCCCACCAGAGACCCAAAAACATTAAAACAGTCTAGTCCATAATTACAAAACCTTAAAAAAAATATAAAAAAAGGGTGCAAAATACATTTACAAACCCAAACCCTAAAAAACCCTAGACGGCCCAAGTGGCCCACTATCTTAACATTTTCAGAAAAAGAAAACCCTAGGTTAGCCATGGTCGCCGCACGCCACGTCAACCTTCGTACCCTTCTCGTGCCACCGTCTAGCTGGCCTACGGCCCCGTACCTACAGACCAAACACAAGGACAGACATAGCAGAGAAAAAATAGAGCAAAAATATTGTATTTTTATTTTTATTTTCAATTTCGGCTATAAAAATCCATGAACAAACCTTTGTAAAATTTTACACACGAAATCAAATACAAAAGAAAAAACAGATTTTCGAATATGAGAGAAAATATAGATAAGAAATCGAATTGCAAAAGCTTAAAGGTTTGCCATTTCTGATGAAAAATGGCATTTTGGGGGGGGCTCAGATTTGAAAAGCTAAGAAAAATGGCTCTTTTTGAAATTTTCAGCCACCGTGGGCGGCGGAGAAGTCGCCGATGATCGGCGGTCGCCACGGTGGCCGACGGCCGGACCTATGGCCGGAGTAAAAACCCCAGTAGAGAATACAAGAAGTTTTTTCTAAGTTTTTTTTATAAAAAAAATTGGCGGAAATGAGTTTTTTAAGAAAATTTCTATTTATATAGCAACAAGAAACGACGCCGTTTTGAAGATTAATTTTAGAGGCAAAAACAGCGTCGTTTTGGCCTCTAACCCAAAACTCGACCTGTAACACCCCCAAACCCGGCCCATACGTTATGACCAGATCTGGTATGTTACGGGTTCAATGTTGAAAACTTTTCTTGATTTGGTTTGGAGAAACTAAGTCGTTTTTGTAGATATCTGTTAAATAGGTGGCACTTGTAGAAAATCTTTGTAATTTTTTTTTTCAAATGAGTGTTATTTAAATATTGTTGAAAAATCCCACTTTTATTTATAGAAATCATAATTCTTCGATCATGAATAATAAAAATAAAACATAAACAAAAACATTAACATATGTCCACCTTTAACCTAAGCTATGGAGGCCTTATTACATTAAATAATTCCAAGATTAAAACTTAAAATAAAACGAAAAGTGTGAAAACAAATAACTTGATGGCCCCTCGAGTCCGTCTCGGCTCCCATGTCCATGATCTACTGCTCATCTGAAAGAGTAGAGAAAAGGAAAGCGTGAGTCACCAAGACCCAGTGTATAAATCCCGAGACACACAACGACCTGAGGCCCACAAACACATTATGAGCCCTGGCCCATACATAAAGGCAACAATCAAAGTGACAGGATAAATAACAAATGATGAATAGCCCAACCCAACCTAGAATTCCATCCTCTACACACCAACTCGTACCAACCATCACACCTTGGGGATTTCTACAATCAACCCTCCATCCGCTACACACCATAACGACAGCCGTACTTCCTATTCCTATTATTCAGGAATCATTAAACGTGGCATAGCCACCGATCACTATGTGACCTAACATTTGAATTTGTGGTTTAGCCACCGAACACCAAGTGACCTATCATGCACTTCCCCTTCATTATCATAATCCCACCCCATGCATACATAAAGAAAACATCATACAAGCTTTCATATATTTCGATACTCATAGAGATTTCTATGGTTACGTACCTGGCATCCTTGCCTAACCCTTTTAGGGTTTTATTTGACTGTCTACATAGCCACTTTCTGGCTTTTTAGCCTATAACACGTAAATTACAATTAAGAGTGTGTTAAAGATCTACACACCTGATTACCGTTAGAACGAGACCCTCTAAGTCGACGCTATCCGTAACCAACACCACTGCTATCTGCCTAAGGTGTTGTTCAGAAGCCGGTCCACAACCAGGTGGCCAATCTCGAATGGCAGACACCGCTCGTTTCTTAAACTTAGGGATTCTCTCATTTGCCTGATCCATATTTAATTCCATCACAAGTCCTTGTCAGAACCATTATCACAACACATGGTCGTTAATCCACATCATAGAGTTAAGATCTCTCATACGATAAACGAGTCTAACAAAAATCTAGAGAAAACCGCCTTACCTTAAAATCCCGAAAATAATATGATTCGAATGATACCAATTTCTGGCTTAGAAACCTAGGCGATTAGATCTCCTTCAAATCCTGAAATGCCGCCCAAAGAAAGAGAACACGAGATCAGAAAGAAAACGTCAAACTTAAGATGGCCCTAACCACCATCTAGCCACTCGGCTTTGGCTTAAAAGCCGAAGAAATAACAAAAATAATAGCACAAGTTGACACTTACCTCTATAGAAAATTCGGCAACTCCTAGGAGTTTTCGGCTTTTGAGAAGATCAAGAAGAGAAGATAATAAGAAGAAATCTAAGCAGTTTCGGCTTTTTGTTGAAGAAATCGGCAAAAAGAATAGGAAGTATTCGGCTATGGAGATGAGAAGAGAGTTCAGGGTTTCGGCTTTTGAAAGAAAAGGTGTTGAGAAGATTGGGAGATTTTGGCTTTTGAAGAATTCAAAAGAAAAGAAATTGCAGAGGAAGCCTGAGAATTTCGGCACAGAGAAAGAAGAAAAGAATAGGGTTCCAAATGCCGGAATTGATGAGCTATCCCCCCTATTTATAGAAATTTCGGCACTTACCTATCAAAAACCAAAAGTGCCCTTCCTGATAACTAAAAATTAAGCAAATAAAAAGGGAAAATTTGGCACCCCCTATGGCAATTAAAACCGATTCCTCCTCCTTTAGGTGATGGAATTTCGGCCAACACCTAGCCTTGCTGATAGCTCCTATCTTTTCTCCTTTATCTAAATCTATTCATACCTTTTGAAGAAACCTAGATAGCACCACCTCTTCCTTCTTTTATCAGCTCATTATCCTTATTATCCACATCATTTAATCCTCATATTTTCTAGCCTTGTTGCCGTCCACTCCACCTAACCCTAAGCCGAAAATTAGCTAACTAAAATTAAAAGAATTGGGCTCCATGAAACATAAATTTGGGCCCCTTACTCCCTTGTGTGGCGTCACCTCCTTGCTTCCTAAGTGGCGCCACTGACCACTGGGGCACAAGCCCATTTTGATATTTTAAACACAGATACCACCTTTTAAACCTTATAGTGCCCAAACAAAAATTTTACCAAGGCCTCTGCCTAAGCCTGAGCCCAATTTGGACCCCTAACACTTAAATTAACACATTAAACATATCCCCATACTAAACGCATAGGCCCAACAATTCAGGATGTTACACGACCCATAATCGCCTAGGATTCGCGTGTTTTTGGGCTGATGGTCTATTTGCACCTTCAGTCCTTCCACTTTTGAGGCTGTTTTCAATTTGGTCCCTATTTTAGTTTTCTTTTATCTTTTGAATTTACCCCTGCAATTTTTTTGTTGTTTTATTTTGGTCCTAAACAATGCACATAAAAAGGGTTTGGGATATTTTCCCGTATGACCCCTGTAGTTTTCGCGCGTTTAGGTTTTAGTCCTTCCACATTTTCTATTTTTAAATTTAGATTATTTTATTTCTAATTTTTACCCCAGAATTTTAGTTTAGTTTCACTTCCGTCCTTTTGGAACGGTGCGTTTTGGAGGGTGGGGATTATTTCCCATTTTGGTCCCTCCTTGTTATTCGCGCATGCAACTTGGTCCTTTTACTTTTTTATTTATTTCAGATTTGTCCCGAATTTCTATTTTAAGTTCAAATTAGTCCCTTTTTGGTTATTTTGGCTATTTTATTTGTAACATCCCAAAATAGGGGTTATTTGTGATTGAGTTATTTTCTTGTGTTTGAATTGCTGTGATATTATTCGTGGTGTTATAAGACTTAATTAAGGGTCTTGAGTAAGCTCGGTTTAGTAGGATAATTCTTAGTATGGTTTATTTAATGAAGTGGATTATGTGAGCTTAGCACTTAAGTTAATTTAAGTATCAATAAGTGACACAAGATGAGTGCATGGCAAGGTGGTAAAGGCGCATGGATTATAGCTTGAGGTTAGAGGTTCGAGTAGTATGTTTAACATTTTAAAAGTTTATTTTTGTATGTTAGCATTAATGGCCGGTCAACCTATGATTATGATAGGTTGGACCTTCATCTTTTGGTAAGTTGAATTTATATTTAAGGAAAGCATGGAATAAGGGATAAGATTCTTGAGTTTATGGTATTAAGCGGGGACAAAGGCTTGTAATAAGGAAAATGTTTTGGAAACAAATTCATGGTCTTTTTACCATGAATTTGGACGGTAATGTGGCTAAGGGGGGATGTGGCCGAATATGCTAGTTGTTGGTAAGGTTTAGGAGTTGTTTTGGTCATTTCTAGCAATTGGTGCAAAAGTTTGCAAAACACTCTCTCAACCTCTTTTCTTTTGGCCGAATTTTACCTTTTGATAAGCCTAAACTCTTTTGACCATTTAGTCATTTTGCTCATCTTCTATTTTCCTTCTCATTCTCTCAAAACCGAATCTTGAGTATTGTCTTCAACCATAACCGAAATTTCTATTCCTTTTTGTCCATTATTTCTTTTCTTTCTTAGCCGAATCTACATTCTTAGTGTGCCGAAATTACTTTCTTCTACTTTGGGTAGCCTTGGCCGAATATCAAAGCAAAGGTGATTTCTTTTCAAGTGTTTTTCCAATCGGTTTGGGTAGGTAAGTGTGTTACCCGAATGGTTATTTCTTTTCCCTTTTTATTCCTTGTCGACTTGGATGAATGGATGAACCGAGATATGGCGTTCGTGATGGCTAACTATTTCTTCTCTTAAACCGATTCTATCTAGGTACTTCGGGTTTATAAGTGATCAATCCAAACTTCTCTCCTCTAGCAATCGGTTTTGGTAAGGTGGTAAGGATCTATAGTTTTTATTTATTTAGTATTCGATTAAGCCAAAGATTATTGATGAGAGCAATGTCAATGGCCGATTGTAGGGTGGTGAAACAAAGTTTTAAAGCGTGTACAAGGCGAGTAGGTAAGGATTCGGGTTCGTGAGATAATCTTTCTATTTATTTGGTTTGGCCGAATAGGCCATGTCATTAATGTCCATTTTTGGCCGAATATAGGGGCAAGGAAAACTTGTGTGGCCGATTTGTCTATTCGAGATTTAGGACTCTCGTTAGTATCAGGTGTGTGCATACACATCTTATAACCTTTTTAAATATGCTAAGTGTTATATTATGCCTAATCGGTTTGTGTAGACATGGATGTAATACCATCATGGTATTAACAAGGACTCGGGTAAGTCTTTATTGCTTTGAGATTATAATTTGATGCTTTTGGGAAGCATGACACATTTGGTATGTGCAATATTTGATTTATGGCAATGATAAATCTATGAATGTTGTTAAATAAACCTATTAGCATGATTTCAGTAAAAGTATATAATTGTTGATATGGGTTGATGAGTGGAGGGGGCAGTGATATTCGTGTCGACGGACACCAGTGTTTTGGTAACACATTGTGACTGCGGTCACCAGAGGTTTGGTACCTCCAGAGGTTTGGCACCTCATAGCGACTTGTCCTTGTGGTTGATACCACCGTGGGTTGGCCCCACTTTGAGATATGGGATCGTCTGCCAGTGATTTGGTATCACACGATGGGTTGGCCCCATCATTCGATTTGTGTCTTCGGACACCAGAGATTTGGTATCTCCAGTGATTTGGCATCACATCTGTGACTATATGTCACCAGTGGTTTGGCACCACCAGTGGTTTGGTACCACACGGGGTAGAGAAAGGCGTTTGGATGGTTAGGTTGGGTGCATTTTAAACTTATGCATGTTAATTGGTTATGATTTGTGTATGTTATTGCACTAAATCGGGGAAGGGTTACACATTGAGTCTTGGTGACTCACCTTCTCCTTTAATTTTTTTCAGGTGACTCGTAGATCGCGGGTGAGGAGCCGGATGGACTCGAGGTGGCCATGCAGTGGAGATTTTTAATAAATGAATTTTGGATTTTATCTATTTTTCTTTTGGGTTTATGTTGCTTAATTGTAATAAGGCCTCCTAGGATGATTTTATTATTGTTGCATGCTTGAATGTTTGGTTTAAACTATTTGATGATGTTAATACGGTTGCACATGTTTTCTCAAATTAAACGCAAAATGTTTTTAAAGTACTATCGAGTACATTTGAAATTTTTAAACAACTCGACTCAACAAATATTTTTAAGTGTGGTTTTTAACAAAGAAAATTCAAATTGAAAGGCATTTCGACTACTTTTAAAATCGGTTTTAAAATGGTTTTCAAAATGTTTTCTCTGTAGCAAACCAAATTCGGTCATATTGATTGGGCCGGGTTTGGGGTGTTACATTATTATTAAATTAAATAATGTTATTATTATTATCACTATTATTACTGTTATTATTATTGTTATTATTATTATTATAATTTGTTTTATTTAATACCTTATTTATTTTCCTATCATTTTATTTTAAACTTTTATTTGTTTATTTATTTACTTTTTATTTATTTATTTATTATTATTATTATTAGCTTATTGGTTTTAATTATTTTAATCTATTTTCGTCTTTATTATTGTCATTCATATTAATGCATTTATTGTTATCTGTTAGGCATATTAACATTGAAATTTATTTCACTACCAATTCGTGTTACATCAATCTTTACACGACGCATTAAAATTTGTATTTTAAAATAAGCCATATTTCATGTTTTAAAATTCGAAAGGCCGTTCTTTAACTTACGGGGTTTCGACTTTCTTGATAAATTTGAACAAACGAACGTTTTAAAATTTTTCCAAATAATTTCGAAAATTACGGAAAACTTACGGAATATGATTTCTTTCCTAAACCGAGATCATCAAACATCTTTCAAATAAATAAAATTTTTGGTGCTTATTCTCGTTTCGAGAATTTAAGGCATTGAGTCCTAACTTACGAGACGTAATCTTTTTTCTCGATTAACGTGAAATATGTCTTTTTTGTAATTTTTTTAACTAAGTAATATTTTAATAAAGGATCATATTTTAAAATCTCTTCAAAATTCTCAATTTTTGGCACTAAGACATTTATTAATCAATTAGGTACCAATTTTGGGCATTACGAGGGTGCTAACCCTTCCTCGTGCGTAACCTACTCCAGGACCCGTTTTCTGGATTTTGTAAACAAAAAATTATCATTTTAGTAAATTTAAACTTTTATTAAAATTATTGAATTACAAGGTGATCCGATCACACCTAAATAAAAAGGATTGGTGGCGACTTCCATGCCCATTTTTAGTTTCAAAATATAAAGTCAACTGTTTTCAAAATAAAAAAATTGTTTCGACAGCTTGGCGACTCCACTAGGAACATCATAAGAGAGTCGAGCCATAAATTGATTAATTTTTGTCTTTTTGTCAAAAAATCAAAAATCTATTTTAAATTTACGATTGCTCCATTTTATTCACCATTTTCGTGGTTTTCATCATAATATGTTTGCTTTTGGTTTGAGTCTCTTAGTATACTTTCGCGCATCATATTGCATACTCGCCTGATTTTACCCCTCTTAAGTGGGAGCAAGAAGCTATTCCTTCGTGAGGTCTTCACCTCCGTATAGGATAGTGGATCGCTTTCGGGATACATCCGTACCTATATCTTCGTGAGATTTTCATCTCCGTATAGCCATAGGGAAATGTATTCCCCTGAATTGAACTCGGTCCGCATGAGCCTATAATGGGTGAGGATTGAGGAATCTACCGGTTCAGGTACCTTTACTCTAGAACCAAACCCCATATACCGAGCCTTAAGAACCCACCTTAGGTAGAGCCACGCCAAACCCTAGTGGTCACCCGAGTAGGTGCTTTACTTATTATTCTTTGCTTAATTTAAACGGTGTATGAAGTACTGACTTGCTTTGTTTTTGCTTTGATTGTAATTGCATGGCATTTTTAAGAAAGGTGTTGATTTACATTCGGTTCCTAAATAGATAACATATCATGAAAAGGGGTTTCTTGATAAAGTGGAGGATAATGCGGCTGCCCGAATTTGGGCCGAGATAGCACAGCAAGAAAAGGGTGATAGTCTGACCGAGGGATACGTATCAGAGTTGTGGTATTTCACCCGCATCAGCGTGACTCAGAATAATCTTCAAGAATTAAAGGAGATATGGGACCAGTGGAATGATGAGATCAAGCAGTTGTTTTACTGTAACTGTAACATCCTAGATTAGGGGTTATGCGTTCGTGCGTAATTCATGAGATAGTGGGCTCAGTGGGTGTGTTGGATGTGTTCTGAGGAGTTTTAGGAACCCTAAGATATGAGGGAATGCATTGGAAATGATTTAGAAATGTTAAGTTTCAAAAGAGGAAAGTGAACATTTTTTGAAATGTCTTGTATTGGAAATGTAAGGAAATGTCCTGTCTTGGAAATGTAGGGAAATGTGTTGGAAATGTAAGGAAATGTCTTGTCTTGGAAATGTAGGGAAATGTGTTGGAAATGTTGAGTTTAAAGGAGGCAAACAAACATTTTTGGAAACTTGGAAATGTAAGGAAATGATAAGTTTTAAAGTTTAAAAAGAGGAAATTAAGGCAAGGTGGCCTTAAGAAAATTTATGGAGGAAATATGACATGAAATTGGGCTTGTAAAAGTGGCCTGGAAATGCCACTTAAAGGCTTAGCATGTGACGCCACCTACATGTGCAATTGGGTCAGGGTTCGAATCACTTAGAAAGCAGAAGAAAGCTTTTATTTTTGCGGCAACAAGAGGAAGAGATGGACAGCTTGGGGAGTCTTTGGGAGGAGTTTAAGATGAGGTTTTATTCTTATTAAAATTCGGCTAAAAGGGGTGATAAATGTGGATATTATTTCTTTTATTTTGATAGATAAGGAAGAGATAAAAGAGGATTATTATTAGTATTATTTTTATTAGGAGATAAGAGATAAATATTGGATTAAGTTTTGTTGATAATTAAAGTGATAAATCAAGGGATAAAGTTATCAAAACAGAAGAGTGGTGGCCAAGTAAGGGACTCTAGCCTAGTAATTTCGGCTATAAAAGGAAAAGAGAGGCCATTCTGCATTATTTTCTGTTCTTTGGAAGCCTCTGCCGAATTCTCTTCACCAAATCTTCTTCTTCTTTTATTTTTGCCAAGCCAAAATACCTTGTGTTCTAGCCGAATCCTCCATCTTTATTCTTCCTTCTCTTTTCTTTCTAATCCCTCCAAAAGCCGGAAGTAAGCCTTTTAAGGCCATAGCCGAATATCTCAAGTGGCTTCAAGCTTAGGTGCTGTCGATTTCTTCAAAGGTAAGAACAAGTTTGATTTCTATTCTTTTCTTTTAGATTTGTCGAAAATCTAGGACTAATCCCATCAATATTCTTGTTGCCGAAACCTTGAGGAGATCTTTCGGGATTTACTAAGTGTCGACTACAAGGAAGGAGAAGTTCTTTTCCCGAAGGTACACCATAGGCCGCGTGTTCCCTAGTTATTCGGTGAGTTTCGGGATTTAAAATCCACAAGGTAAGTGTCTATAGCATTCGGCCAAGGCTTATTTTGGTATGAAGATCTATTTCTTATTTCGTTTAAAAGCCGAAACTAATTAGTTAAGTGATTTTAATGCCTAGCCGATTGCAAGGGGACAACTCTGCGAAGTTTCGGGATTTGACTATAGTCAATTCGACACCAAGGTAAGTTTTAGTGTACTAATCCTACTAGGATTTGGATTTATGGCCGAATGGCTCTTTACTAAGTATTAAATGATTGATTAAACATAGAGATTTAAGATCTAAGGCATTAGATCAAGCTTTTCGCAATTTAAGTGAACCGCTAAGCAAATCAGGTGTGTACCCTACCCTAAGCTTTAATATGTTGATGGCTATGTTTTAAATTAAATGTGTTATTAAGAATGTGAAAATATGGCTAAAGTACCATGCAATGGTACAAAGTACTCAGGTACGTTTCCTACTCCTACTAGGATTATGAATATATGTTATTTGTAACATGTGAAAAAGTGATAAGAATGTGAATTAAGGCATGATGTGCATGATATGTTGATATGGGGCATTCGGGTTATATGAAAAGGGAAAGTGAATGTGGTGACCTAAGACCACGATTTCTGAATGTGGTGACCTAAGACCACGAAATCTGAATGCGATGACCTAAGACCGCGGTAATCTGAATGTGGTGACCTAAGACCACGAAATCTGAATGTGGTGACCTAAGACCACGAATTTTATAAGGGCGATGAGCACGTCGACTGTAGCAACTGCCTTCGATGGAGTGTAGCGGAAGGAGGGTTGACTTAGTAGTCCCCACGGTGTACAGGTTGGTACGGGGAAGTGTAGCGGATGGCTAACTAGGTTTGGGTTTGGGTTGCATCATTATTTTTACCTGTTATTTGAATATGTATGTGATATGATAATGCATGCCTGAAATGTTAAGACTTAGTGTTTGTGTACACATTGAGTCTGTTTGACTCACCCCGTTTGGGGAATATTTTTCTTCCAGGTGATGATCAGTAATGGACCGGGTCGGCAGGAGCTCAAAGGTGGCCATGCACAGCAAGGAATTTAATTAATTTGGATTTTTATTTTATTAAGTACTTTAATTTAATTTTGGGAATTATTTTGATGTAATAAGGCCATAGTGAATTATTTTATTTCTGTTTTATTTACTATGTTACGAAATTTTTAATTGTTAAAGATTAAGTCAATTTATTTTAAGATAAACCTTAATTATTTGTCACCTGAAATAAATGGGTTTTCAATATAAAATAAACTCTTTTTCAACTCAAGCCCAACCCAAAACAAACTTTCTTTCAAAACACACAAGTTTTCCTAAGTAACAAAAGAATTTTGAACCGGTTTACATCGAGGAACATACCAGATTCGGTCAAGACTCGTGGGCTGGGTTTGGGGTGTTTCAATAACTATGGAGATTTGCCCTATCTGCTCGACGTGAATGGACAAGCACTTGTTTCGAGCCCTCATCTAATTCTGAAATCTTGCCTATAGTTACTTCACTTTTGGTAAAGTTGATTTGGTACCTACCATGGAGGAGTATATAGCCTTACTTTGTTGCCCAAAGATTCAAGCCGATAAAGCATATTCAAGAGCCGCTAATGTCCAGACCTTTTTGAAGAAATTGATAAGCATCACAGGGATGAGTGAGCAGTGGGTTGCAGTCCGGATCAAGCAAAAAGAAGATAGTAAGTGTATCCCTTGGAAAAACTTGAGGGATCTGATTCTAGCACATTCAGATATGAAGAAAAGGGTTGATGTTTTTGCTTTAAGTATTTACGGTTTGGTTGTCTTCCCCAAGGCATTAGGGCACATAGATGAAGAAGTCTCGGATCTCTTTGATCGACTCGACAAAAGGGTCACACCGGTTCCTGCGATTTTGGCCGAAACTTTCATATCCTTGAACGTGTGCCGGAGAGCGGACGAGGGCAGATTTTTAGGTGTGCGCAACTTTTGTTGGCATTGTTCCACGTCCATTTTTAGAAAGTGGAAAAGGTCTCATATCAAATCTTCTCCGAAAGCTATTCTTCCCTGAAAGAGATAGTGGCTACACCGAGATGGGATGATATTATGGAGGAAATGTGAATGATGATTCTTCAAAGTCTGCAAGAAGAAGACACTGAATGGAGAGCCGCTTGGATGGTCCCCGACGAGGTCTTGTATCGATGTGGAGATTTTGATTGGGTTCCCCTGCTTGGGATATAGGGAGCTTTCGGGTATGCTCCTCTACTCGTGTTAAGGCAATACAGGTCAAGACAATTTACGCCAGCAACACAAGGGTTAGGTGATAAACCGTAATATATACATATTTTAATCCCACATTTGGCATACTTTTGGATGATTTATCCCTTGAATTGTCGAATTTGATGCTACTAATCCTTTAATTTCATGTTTTATACTTAGGAGAGCATAGGAGGATGAAAAGAATGAGAAACGGGCCAAAAACAGAGAAAATGGGCCAAAATAAGAAATCCACACGGCCTGGAGTTCGTCGCACGGCCGTGCCACTTTAGCAGACTCGAACACGGCCCAGGGCTCGATTCACACGGGCGTGTGCCACGGGCGTGTCCCTGTCGTGACCTCTTTTAATTCCACTCGAAAAAAGATACTTAGAGGCAATGAAAGACATTCTGAAAGCCTATATAAACACCCTAGAGGTCCACCTAAAGGGGGGCGTTGGAGAGTTCGACAGAAGGCCCCTGTCAGGGCTTTTGAGAGGAGCGAAGCTAGGGAGAGTTGAAATTAGGGAATTACTCCAAGAAAGCAAGTTGATCCATCTCAGAAGCCAAAATCACGCTCAAGACTAAGGATCTTCCCTTCAATTTCCTTCAGGAGTTTTTAGGGTTTTTCTTTATGTTTTGTTATTTAATTTCTTCTGAGATGTATACTATTATAATTATGAACTAAACCCCTCAAATACCTGAGGGGGATGAAACCTAAGACGAATCTTGTTATTGTTTTCTGAACTATATGATAAATGCTTGATTTGTTCTTAATTATGTGTTCTTAATTCTTGCTTTGATATTACAGGATATTGATTCAAGTATTGATGTGCTTAGGCAGTGGAGCAAAAGTCCCTATTTAAGAGTAGATCTAGCATAGTTAAGCGGAGTTGATTGCACTCCTAGAGATAGGACGACAAAAATCTGCCGGATTAGGGTCAAACCTAATATGCGAGTCCATAGATCGATGTAATGCAACTCTAGGGGTTTTAATTAGAAAGAGATTTCAATTAATCAACCTAGGCTTAAACGTTAGTAGCCTCGAAAGAGGTATCAATATAAATTAGGGAATCTTACCGATCAAGTGAAGTGAATAAATCGTCTGGTTCAGAGTAAAATAACAAGTGAAGTCTAGGTGAATTCTTCCTCGGGTAACTAATCCTAAATTCAGTACTTTTAAGGTAAACACCACTCGACTCAAACTATATACTGATAATAGAACTGATAGCATGAGAAAGGATTTTCAACTCCTCAAACCACCATGATTATGTGAATGAGAGGTAAGTCTAGCTTAAGACTTTAAAGAAGTGCTTCTCGGGAGGCAACCCGAGCACTAACGTCACTAATGTCATTATTTTTGGTTTTTAGCATCTAACTAACAATTAACAAATTTAATAAAGCGCAGGTTTCTCTCTCCACACGGCCTTGCACACGGGCCTGGTCATGGCCATGTGGACACTCTGAAAAGATACATGGGCATGGCGGAGATCGTGCAGAAATAGGACAAAATTTTCTCCAAGCCACGGGCTCCGACTAAAATGCCACGGCCGTGCGATACGGTCGTGGCCGACACTGAGAAATCTACATGGGCGTGAGACACGCCCGTGCCCCTAGGCCATGGTTGATTCTGATCAAACCACATGGGCGTGGGTAGCAACCAGGACCTTTGAGTCCATTCTTTTCGTTTTCTTTTATTTTTAAATTCTTTTATCCTTCTTGTCTTTAATTTATATTATTATATTTTAATTTTAATTTCTATCATTTAGGTTCAAAAGACTGTTAGGGAATCACCACACCACGACCTTAGAATTGACACCCACCTCGCGAACCATCTAACGATAAGGACTTTTAAATCCATTGATCTTTTCTTTTAATTTTATTTTAATGTTTACACTCTTTTTCTTTATCTTTCTTATCTTTAATTACATAATTAGTATATTTTAAATTATTCTTATTATTTCCTAGCTATTTCTTCACGAGTTACCCTATTTCTTCATCTAGAACAGTGATTGTTGGCGGCCACCATACCACCACCAGAGACGCCTCCTCCAACTTATCTGTCACCTCCGAATCAGGTTTCTACACTTCCAACTCAAGGAATCCATCCAAAATTCAGGAAGTTTCACCTCCCCCTTTCTCTTTTAAAATAATGTTATTAATCTCTAGAATATCCATCTTTGTACATTGAGGGAAATGTATATCTTAAGTGTGGGGGGTGAATTTTGAGCCCTAACTTTATGCATTATTCTCAAATCCCTAAATTTTTTTGAACAAATTCTGATTGATTTATGATTTTTATTGATATGTATTGAATTAAAACATAGGCAGTTGTGCATTGATTGTTTAAACTTGAAGGATTTAGAGAATCAAGCATGATGAGTTGATTTTTGAAAATTAAAAATTTGCTAGGTTGTTTCCCCAAATTTAGGTTTTATCTTGAAGTTTGAAATTCACAGGGTTGACATCAAAAACCAATAGTTTCTGTGAGATTTTGAGCCTTTAGAGCATACATTCTTTCGTGCTCACTTTTATTATTGATTTGAGTGAGTTAATATTGATTTGTTATTCTAGAACTTGCTTCGATTATATATGTCGAGACCACACTTTTGATTTGATATACTGAGATGATAAAGGCACCTAGGATTTAACCCACTTACTTCCCAAAAATCCTACCTTCATGTTTAACCCTTAGTGAACCCCATTGAGCCTAACAATCCATTCATTGATTTACCCTTAATATTAACCTTTTTGATTCATTAAGAATTTTTCCTATTAACCTTTTTGTCGAGATTTGATTTGAGAATTTGCCTAACTATATTTTCCATTTCAGTTGTTAAATTCTATTATTGTATTTGATTTGTTCTTAAAAAAAAGTTGAAAGTATATCCATTATTAGTTTTTATGAGCTTAAACAGTAAATTTCACATCTTTAGAAGAAGCTTGTATTATTAATGTAATTTTTCATTATTAGTCTATTTTTCTAGTTAGATAATTTGTCATTCAATCTTGATTCTAACCTCCTTTTAGCCTGTGAGCACACCCCCTAACCAAGCCACGTTACAACCCATTTTAAAGACCTTTTGATCAATGTATCATCTCAATTTATAGTGGTGGAGATTTGATTTTCATGCAAGTCTGTGGTAATAACTTTTCATGTTGACTATTCAGTGCTTAATTTCTTGTCCCTTAAACACTTCGAGTGATTTAAGTGAATCCTTAGTGAGGATTTTAACTCTGTGATGTTTTGAATCAAAGGTAATTACTTAGATAAGGGGGGTACCTATGTTTTTCATGAATAAAATGCTCAACTTGGATCGTTTGAAACTCTGATGTTCTTCTAAATTGAATTCTTGATGTATGATTACCTACGGATTATTTCGAAATAGCATTGATAGGAGTTATAAATTGAGAAGAACGAATTTTAATTGCTAGTTGAGAATTTTGCTTGAGGACAAGCAAATGCTTAAGTGTGGGGGTATGTGATAGATCGTAATATATACATATTTTAATCCCACATTTGGCATACTTTTGGATGATTTATCCCTTGAATTGTAAAATTTGATGCTACTAATCCTTTAATTTCATGTTTTATATTTAGGAGAGCATGGGAGGATGAAAAGAACGAGAAACGTGACAAAAAATGGAGAAAATGGGCCAAAATAAGAAATCCACACGGCCTGGAGTTTGCCACAAGGTCGTGCCACTTTAGCAGACTCGAACACGGCCCAGGGCTCGATTCACACGGGCGTGTGCCACGGGCGTGTCCCTGTCGTGACCTCTTTTAATTCCACTCAGAAAAGGATACTTAGAGGCAAAGAAAGACATTTCAAAAGCCTATATAAACACCCTAAAGGGCAACCTAAATGGGGGCGTTGGAGAGTTCGGCAGAAGGCCTCTGTTAGGGCTTTTGACAGGAGCAAAGCCAGAGAGAGCTGAAATTAGGGAATTACTCTAAGAAAGCAAGTTGATCCATCTCAGAAGCTGGAATCACGCTCAAGACTGAGGATCTTCCCTTCAATTTCCTTCAGGAAGTTTTAGGATTTTTCTTTATGTTTTGTTATTTAATTTCTTCTGAGATGTATACTTTTATAATTATGAACTCAACCCCTCAAATACCTGAGGGGGATGAAACTTAAAACGGATCTTGTTATTGTTTTCTGAACTATATGATAAATGCTTGATTTGTTCTTAATTATGTGTTCTTAATTCTTTCTTTGATATTTCGGGATATTGATTCAAGTATTGATGTGCTTAGGCAATGGAGCAAAAGTCCCTATTTAAGAGTAGATCTAGCATAGTTAAGCAGAGTTGATCGCACTCTTAGAGATAGAACAACGAAAATCTGCCGGATTAGGGTCAAACCTAATATGGGAGTCCATAGATCAATGTAATGCAACTCTAGGGGTTTTAATTAGAAAGAGATTTCAATTAATTAACCTAGGGTTAGATGTTAGTAGCCTCGAGAGAGGTATTAATATAAATTAGGGAATCTTACGGATCAAGTCAAGTGAATAAATCGTCTGGTTCAGAGTTAAATAACAAGTGAAGTCTAGGTGAATTCTTCCTCGGGTATTGTCTTACTCAATTGGTTTTCCCAAAAGTATTTCCCCAATTCACTCTCTGTGTCTTAGCATCCTTAGCTTAGTAATTAGTTAGTTTTAGATTAAAACCAATTCCCTTAATTATTAGGCTAAATAATAAAAAGATAGTAATTACTAGTACTCTTGGTCCTTGAGGATACGATATTTCCGTTCTTGCCATAGCTATACTACCAAACGATAGGTGCGCTTGCCTTATTCGTTGTCATAGTTAGTTTGGACACAATCATTAGGTCAGTGCGAGTTTGTATACAAGGGAGATAATTACAAAAAAGAAAGTTCGTGAAATATCAAATGCCTGGAACCAAACTCGTAGAATGAAAAGGTTTACTGCTAATCTAATGACTACCTCTGAGTATGACCGGTGGTGGGATCAGAGAATCAACGAAAACATCCTTATGTCAAATCAAGAAAACATCCAATCAATAGAAGAACACTTGCAGGTGATCCCGTCTGAACTAGAGATCATCAAACAGGATTTTGAGAAGAAAAGTTCAGAACTAGGAAAAATGATCGAGCAATTGGAGGAGGAGAAAATACAGCTGGGGCTAGATGTCGATATTCAGAAACTAGAAGCCGAGAAATTGAGGAAGGGAAAGAATAAGGTCGAAGAAGATTTGGACAGTTTGAAAATGGATTACAAGAAGCTACGTATGTCAATAAGAACCGTTGGTTTTGGGTAAAACGTCTAAACAATGGTGGCAAGAAATCCAAGAAGAAAATACTAGAGCTGATCAGTGTGAGAAGAAGTTCTATAATACTCGAGTACGGGAGGATGCTTTAAAAAAGAGCTTTTTGGAGAGCCAAAATGAAAAGGAGAAGTTAAGAGCTCGGGTAGCAGAGTTAGAAAAGTCACTACATCAGCATCGTATTTGTAATTCCGTAATCGAATTAAGGCCAACCTAAGCAAGATTGAGGAACTAAAAGGGATGATAGAAGAACTTGAAACCGCGTTGCAAAATTATGAACTCCAGGTTGAACTACTAGAAGCAAATAATGAGCGGTGGAAAGAGAAACTTCATCGATCTCAAGACCAGGTTAGGGATAGGGATTACGTCATGGGTGAAGCTCTGGCTCAAGTGAAAGAGGTGGCTAATCATTTGCAAACTTTGGCGGTCCAGGCTGATGTACTGAGTTTGAAATATGAGTCAGAGTCAGATCGAGGCTGACAGTTAGCTTGGCTTCTTAAGCAAGTCAATACCTTAAGCATTAGGGCAAAGCCATATATGTAATCCATTTTATGTAAAGAAATTTGTTTTCTAGAAAGGTTATTCTAATGAAGTTGAATCAGAATCAATGCCTTTTTCTTTTTTCATTCATTGCATTCATTGCATTCACGCATCCGCATTACATTGTATCGTGTGCACTAAAAATCGCAAAGAGACTCTAAAATCGTGACAGTTACCCTGGAATATCATTATGATACACGAAGAAAGACTAAAGCCATGGACCAAAGGTTGGAAAGATTGGAACAAATGCAAAGAGAGATGCAGGAGCAACTGCAAATACAGATGCAAGAACAGTTAGCCAAAATCCAACAGGATATGAGGGATCAAATGCTAGAATCCTAGAGAAGCATGGTGAGCTAGTTAAAGCAGTTGTTGGCTGGGGGGCTAGAAAAAGGAAAGAGCCCTATGATCAATACTGGTGATGACATAGAAGACCTTGCTTATCCTCCAGGCTTCACCCTAACGAACACCCAAGCACAACCACAAAGGGTGTTCGTCAACATTAGACATCAATATCAAACCGGTACTTCGACACCGATAAACTTCCCGATGGGTTTAGGCTCCAACCCCAGAACAATCCAGCAAATCCCGTTGTCCCCGACCTTGATGATATAGCAAAAATGGGAAAGGAAAGAGTGGAGCTCCCAAAGCAACTGGAAGAAAGATGTAACTGGCTAAAAGAGAAATTCAAGGAGTTGGAAAGCGCTGATTATCATTGTGGAATTGATGCAAAGGAAAAGAGTCTGGTTCCAAATCTAGTGCTCCCTTCAAAGTTCAAAATACCGGAGTTTGAAAAATATAACGAGACCAACTGCCATGAGGTTCACATTACGATGTTCTATTAGAGAATGACTAGATATGTTAGTAATGATCAGTTATTGATTCACTGTTTCCAAGACAGCTTGACTGGGGCTGCGACCAAATAGTATAATCAGCTAAATTGTGCCCAAATTAGTTCATAGAAGGACTTGACACAGGCCTTCATGAAACAATATGGCCACGTGACAGATATGGCGCCTGACAGAATCACACGACAAAATATGGAGAAAAAGTCAAACAAAAGTTTCAGGCAATATGCTCAAAGGTGGAGGGAAGTCGCCAGGCAAGTCCAACCGCCATTGCTAGAAAAAGAAACGACCATGCTCTTCATTAATACCCTAAAGGCACCTTTTATCAGTCACATGCTGGGGAGCACAACTAAGAGCTTCTCAGAGATAGTAATGTCTGGCGAAATGATAGAAAATGCAATAAGGTGCGAAAAATAGATGTAATATCCCGGATTTAGGGGTTATGCGTTCGTGCATAACTCAAGTGTTAGCATGCTTTAGTGAATGGTTGGATGAGTTTTAATGGTGTTGTGAGCTCTAAGATGAAGGTGAATGCTTGGAAAAATTATTGGATTTTAAGTATAAAAGGGGAAGCTAGGCTGAGGAGGCCTTAAGGAAAATTTTAGGAGTTTTTGGACATAAGAAATGCCTTGGTAAAGTGGCTGCAAGGCGCCACTTAGGGCCTTGGTGGATGACGCCATGTGCAGTGGGCAAGGGCCTTGGTTCGAGTCTTGATGGCAGCAAAATAGGTGGCTATTATTTTGCATTCTGGCGTTAAGGGAGAGGGGAGTAGTGGACGGCATGTGGGGCTTTGGAGAGATGAGGATAAGGCTTGGGTTTTATTTTTAAAATTCGGCTATAAGGTAAGGGGATAAGTGATGTTTAGTTTATTTATTTTTTTTAAATTTTTTTTAAAGAGTAAAGAGATAATATAGGGGATTGATAAGGGATTAATGATGGATAATTTTTTTTATGTTATTAATTAAGATGATAATGAGGAAATTTTGGGATATGATAGGAGATGAAGCTATGGCCGATTGTGGGACTCCTTGGGGTGGTATAATCGGTTTTGAGGTGTGTAGTATAAATATGGGTGCTCACCTTTTGGTAATTCTTTTCTCCATTTAATTTCTTCTTGCCGAAATTGTTCCTCTCATCTCACCCTCTCTTTGTGCCGAATTTCCTCACTTTCTTTACCTACTCTTCGTCTTCTTTTCTTTCTCTCAACCCCAATTCCCTTGTAGCCGAATATTCTCTTCTGATTTAGAAGCTTAGCCGAATGTGGTAGCCTTCATCTTCTACACCTTTATCTTGAGTTAAATAAAGCCGAAACCTCTCTTTCATTTTCTCCTATTGCTGAAACTACTTCAAACTCCAACTTTTCTTTACCTTTCTCTTCATAACTCTCAAGAGGCCGAATCCTCTAAAAGCTCTCTCTTGGTTTCTGCAGCGTGGGTTGGTGGTAAGGAAATTATTCTTTCGTAGTCGCTTTCACTTTCTTTTTGAAGAGCCGAAATCAAGTGTTTAACCTTGATCTAAGGTTGGCCGAATGGTCTTTAAAGCCATAATATGTGTGTCTGTTATGTGTAGCTAACGTTAAGAAGCATTAAGGAAAAGCTATCGGGATTTGAAGGGATCAAGGTAAGTCAAAGTGATATTCGGCCAAGGGCCATTTTCTTGGATTATTGTTATATAGCCGATTCTAACAGTGGTAAATGGGGATTTCGACAGTTTCAAGAATAAAAAGTGGTTTCCGGGATTTAGATTCGTAAGGTAAGAAAGTGTTGACATTCGGCCATAGGCCATTTTATGAGTTTAAGTGTGACCGATTGTGTACTTTGGTTTTAAGGGCAAATCGACAGGCATAAGGGCAAGTTTCGGGATTTGATCAATTGTGCCAAAATAGGTGCGTAGTTATCGCACTACCTCTTGATTGTTATATGTGTTATTATGTATATGTGATATGATGTGAATGGTAGCCGAAATAAGGGCTAAAATGGGGGATACCCCTGATGGGTAATCGATTAACCAGGTCAGTATTTTATGACGTTAATTTACATGTGATATATGTATGAAAATGTGATGGCATGTGATGTATATTTGTTTCAAGTGGTATGTTGTCATGATACATATACATGCATGGGCCTGGGATTTGAACAAAGAAGGACAGGGTGTACATATTTATGTACGTGGTCTAATGTTAGCCTTGTGCTACATTAGCGCTTGATGTTAGCTGTGTGCTTCATCAAGGAGGGGTGTTGGCTATGTGCTACCTCCTGGCGGATGATAGCTATGTGCATCACCGTGGACTGAGGATGACCTCGAGTCACCTAGTGGATACAGATATGTGGGATCACTTAGTTGATCGGTGGATTAGCCACGGCCTTGGGCAGCAGGTCTGCCGAGGTAGGAGTAACGGATGGACACTAGGTTGGGTTGGGCTTCATAATTGCATATTTATGTGCATGGACTGTGTGGATATGGGCCAAGCCCATATGTGGGGACATTTGTAATAACTATGCACTGAGTCTGTTTGACTCACCCAAATTTGTACCAACATCGCAGGTGATGCATAAAGCTTGGACCGAGTTGGAGTGGATACAAAGGTGGCCATGCAGAAGTATTTTTATGCCATGCAGAAGATGATTTAATTGCTTTATGTACTTTATATTATCAGTATTTTGGGAATTTATTTGATGTAATAAGAGCCACTTAAACTATTTGGAGACTTTATATATGGTTTTTGGAAGTTTATATTATTATTGAGCTAATAATGACAATTATTTTTGAATCAATTTATTTTATAATAACTTACATAAAAGTTTTAAATTCGATAATTTGTGACAATATAGTTTTACTTATAATTTTAAAAATACATACCGCAAGTTACAATAGAGGCCGAGGAAAGCACAAAGAGGTTGGCCCCTAAAAAAAGAGCAAATGAGGTAAATAACACCGGAACGTATAACAGGGGTTATTCGAAACCAGTCACTGTGAACTAGCCAAGAACGGTAGCCACTGGCCATCAAGGCCCACCAATACAAGAGTCCAGCACAAGGCAAAATACGGAGAAATTCCAATTTACGCCTATTCCAATGACGTATAGGGAGTTGTACCAAAGTTTATTTGATGCACGTGTTGTATCCCCTTTCTACCTAAAACCAATGCAACCCCCATACCCCAAATGGTACAATGCAAATGCCCAATGTGAATACCATGCGGGAATTATGGGACACTCGATAGAAAACGCACCGCTTTCAAAAAGTTAGTCGAAAGGCTCATCAAAATGGGCATTGTAAAATTTGATGATCCATCTGGTGCAGAAAATTCGTTACCCAACCATGGTGATAAGGGGGTAAATGCAATATTCGAGAACTAGGGAAAGAAAATCAAGGTGAATATTGAAGAAGTGAAAACCCCGTTGAGAGATGTTTGGAAGAAAATAGTGGAAAAGAGGGTTAATCACACAAGACTGGAGGGACAGATCTCGAGAAGCAAGGAACTATTATGAGTTCTATGATAAAGAAGATCATGAGATTCAGAAATGCAGTGAATTCATGTCCTTAGTACAATGCCTAATGGACAACAAGGAGTTAGAGTTCTTTGAGTACACTGAAAGAGAGGAGGTGTGCACCTCAGATGGAGGGTCGACAGAGAAGGTCTATGAGGCCAACCACTCAGTGGTAATCATCTCACGACCAAGAATCAACGAAGTCGGAGCAAAAATTGCACCAAGAGTTGTAATCCAGAAACCTATTGATTTTCTTTATAAAGATAGCAAAGGGTACCTTTGAACTATGACTGCAATATGACAATCCCGGGAGAGGTAGGCCCGGTCAACACGCTAGAGGAAGGTCAAGACGTAGCTTTCTACACACGTAGCGGATGACGTTATGATGCTCCAAATACAAAAGCCGAACTTGTAAAAGGGAAATCCTTGGTGATAGAACAAAGGAAAGAGAAGCCAGAACTACCTGTTAATGAGCTGGTAAATGTGAAAGAAGCTAAGGAATTCTTGAAATTCCTAAAACACAGCTAGTATAGTGTCGTGGAACAACTACGCAAGTAGCCAGCTCGCATATCAGTACTGGCTTTACTCTTAAGCTCGGAGACACATCGTAACGTGCTAATGAAGGTGTTAAAAGAAACCTACGTCGCTGATGATATTTCAAGACACAAGCTAGACCGTCTTGTCAACAACATAAGCGCCGATAATTTCATCTTTTGTTATGACGATAAAATACTGCTGGGGGGCATGGGATCCACCAAAGATCTGCACATCATCACCCGCTGTAAGGGGTATACATTACTGGGGGTACTGATTGACAATGGATTGACACTGAATGTATTTCCCCTGTCCACATTGAATAGGTTGCTTGTGGAAAGCTCTCATATGAAGACATGCCAGAAACATAGTGAGAGTATTTGACGACACCGAAAGGAAGATAATGGGAAGGATTGAGATACCTCTCTTGATCGGTCCAAATATATATGAGGTAGATTTCTTAGTGATGGACATCAAACCTTCTTTCAATTGCATATTAGATAGGCCTTGGATTCATTCAGCAGAGGCGGTACCATCATCATTGCACCAAAAGCTAAAGTTGGTAACGGAGGGCCGACTGATAACGATAAACGCAGAAGAAGACATTATTGCGTCTGTTACCAGTAATGCGCCATACATAGAGGTTGATGGTGAAGCGATAGAATGTTCCTTTCGGTCGCTGGAATTTGTGAACGCAACCTTCATCGTCGAGGGAAGAAAAATCCCAATGCCCAAAATATCCAAAGCCACGAGGATGAGCTTACAACAGATAGTGGGAAAATGAGCATTGCTTGGAAGGAGACTTGGGAAATACCTCCATAGACGGGTCGAAGTACCAATCTTGATTGATAAACGGTGATCACTTTGGCTTGGGGTATAAGCCAGGTGCGAAGCAAAAGAAGGAGTTGGAGAAGAAGCAAGAGAGAAGAAGAGCGCGATTAAGCGAGGTAGAGGTCAAGTGGGAACCAGTGACCTTCCCCTATATATCCAGAACATTCGTGTCAAGAGGAATTATTCACCCTGAACGGAAGATGACAATGAAAGAAATTACTGAAGATATGGTGGGAAATCAGAGCACTAATGCCATATCTAAAGAGGGAATGGTGGAAGAAAACTTATCGGGCATTTGCCTTTATGATCCTGGAAATGTTTTGAACAACTGGACTACGGAAGAGATTCCTGTAGTTTTTAGAGTTGATTCAGAGTAATGTTCAAAACACGCTTTTTGCTTTAAGCCTAGAAGCAATAAGAACCTTTTGTGAAATAGGTTCATGTCCAACATCTTTATTTCAATAAAAAATACATTTTTGTGTCTCAATTTGAGCAAACATTCTTTTATTCCTTCATTATATTTATATTCATACCACATAAATAACTGTTCTTAGATTCATTTATTCTTTGGATATTCCTTTGTGCCTACAATAGGTCTTCAAATATCAACGACATGAGCGACGCTGCTACTGACCCAGAATCTCTTTTTGAGCAAGATATGTGTTTAGAGGTGTCTCAGGACTTTGAAGATGACAAAGATTGTAACCTATCTCCTGATTTGTTAAGGATGGTAGAACAAGATGAAAAAACAGATCCTACATTACAAAGAGTCAGTGGACATTGTGAGCTTAGGAGAAGAGAAAGAGGTGAAGATCGGAGCCTGTATCACCACAAAGACAAAGCGAGACATCATTGAGTTATTCCAAGAATTCAAAAATGTTTTCACATTATCGTATCAAGATATGCCCGAGCTACTAAGACGTGTTGACACTGTTGAGGCTAAAAAAATCTTGGAAGAGGTCCACAAGGGTGCCTAAGGAACACATGCTAATGGTTTTACAATGACCAATAAAATCATGAAAATCGGGTATTGCTGATCCACAATGGAAGGTGATTGCATCAGTTATACCAAGAAATGTCGTAGGTGCCAAATTTATGGAGACAAGATTCATGTGCCTCCTTCATCTTTTCATGTTATGATTTTCCATAGACTTTTTCTATGTGGGGCATGGATGTTACCGGGCCGATCTTGTCAAAAGCTTCTAGCAAGCATCGATTCATCTTTGTGCTCGTCGATTACTTCACTAAGTGGGTGAAAGCTACTTCATATGCCAATGTCACAAAGTCGACAGTCAGCAAATTCTTGAAAAAAAATCATATGTCGGTATGGAATGCCAAAAAGTATCATATCTAGCAATGCACTAAATTTGAAAAACGGCACGATATCAGAAGTTTACAGTCTGTTCAAGATTAACATCACATCGCCCCGAAATGAAAGGTGTGGTGGAGGCAACCCTAAAAAATAAAATAAAATAAAAATAAAACAAAAAAAGAAGAGAATGGTTCAGACTTATAAAGATTAGCATGAGAAATTACCATCTATGCTTATCGAACGTCTGTCAGGACCTCCACCGGGGCAACGCTTTTCTCATTGATTTATGGAATGGAGGCAGTTTTTCCAATTGAAGTCGAGATGTCTTCTCTCCAGATTTTGTCAGAGTAGAAATTAGATGAAGCCGAATGGATCCAATCCTGATATGATTAGCTGAATTTGATCGAAGAAATGGGGTTGAAAACTATCCATCATGGTCAAATGTACCAGAAACGAATGATACGAGCTTACAACAAAAAGGTTTGCCCTAAAGAATTCTATGAGGGGGACTTGGTATTGAAGAAGATCCTACCCCTACAAAAAGACTTCAGAGGAAAGTGGATGCCAAACTGGGAGGGACCTTATGTGGTAAAGAAGGCCTTTTCTAGAGGAGCGTTGATATTAACTGAAATGGATGGCAAGACTTTGCCTAATTCAGTGAATTCAGACTTGGTCAAGAAATACTTCATTTAAAAAAAAAGGAAAAGAAAAAAGAAAAGAAAAAGAAAAAGGAGAGGTCAAGGCGAAAACCCACAAAGGGCGCTTTGAGACCCAAGGGGTTTTGAATTGAAAACCTGTGAAAGGGCAATTCAAATTTCGATCAAAGGTGGGACATGCGGTAGTCTTGCTATGCTTGAATTAACGAAGAGGAGGTATACTACATCTTGGGGGCATCGACAAAGTACTCTAGATCTCCTAAACACATGTTGAGCTCAAAATGGTCTTCAGGAAGTTTATACAGAGAAGCTTGGGCTACGATATCTGAGGCACCTATTTTGTATTCCAGCAATGTTTGCTTTCTTTAATCCATTCTTTTCAGATTTTGTTCCTGATAAATTTCAGCTTTGTCCATCATTATGATCTTTTTCAAGCATTTTTCATTGAAATAACGATTAATAGACTAATAATACTTTCACAAAAGGAGTTTTGCGTATTACTCTAGAAGCTTCTAAATAGTACAAGAACCTGAAATAGGACTATTATTTAGAACTCACCAAGCCTGAGGGTTGAAAATATTTGAGAAAGAAGAGTCTAAATTGTGACTATTTCTTTGGATTTTTTTGTCAAGGATATTAGCTGAACAAAAAGGCAAGATATTACAATAGTAATATAGCCTTGAGGAACAACGAGCAATGACAACCTAGACATTAAAAAGGGATCATTCTCATGACATTCTGCATTCATACAAATATCATTCATCACATATCTACTTAGGAGCATTTGATTAATTCTGATCATTGCATCCTAATCATTTAGCTTAAGCATAGGCCCATGAAATCGGTTCTACAGGTCATGTCCCCCAGAGGACGGTGTAGCGACATCGGTGAATCAATAAATCTCATCTCCCTAAATTAGCAGTGGAGCAGATTGAAGTCATAGATCTTATCTCCATAAAGTTGTAGTGAAGTAGATCGAAGATGACGAATCTTATCTTCCTGAAGTTGCAGTGGAGTAGATTGGAGCCACAAGTCTTATCTCCCTGAAGTTTCAGTGGGACGGATTGAAGTTATCATGGTGAATCTTATCCCCCTGAAGTTGCAGTGGAGCAGGTTGAAGTTACGAATTTCAACTCCTTGAAGTTGTAGTGGAGCAGATTGAAGATAGCAAATCTCATTTCTCTGAAGTTGCAGTGGAATAGATTAAAGCTACCAGTCACAAATCCTATACCTCTGAAGTTGCAATAGGTCGAATCAAGTCTACCGTGGCAAATCTTATCTCCCTGAAGTTGCAGTGGAGCAGATTAAAGCTGTTAACCTTATCTCCCTGAAGTTGCAGTGGAGCAAGTTGAAGATAGCGAATCTTATTTCCCTGATGTTGCAGTGGAACAAATACCCCTGAAGATGCAATGGATTAGAATGAGGCTATTTGGAAAGGAGAGACACCAAAGAAGTCGAGATTCGATGAGACCGGGCAAAATTGGCCCTTTTAAAGTCTTTGTTCCATTCTTATTACACGACAATGAGCAAAGAGGGGCAGCTGTAATGGGCCTATTTTGCCCAGTGCCCAAACCAGAAACAGTAAACCAAAATTTAAACCAAAATAATTAAGGTCCAAAGTCCATTTACAAATACAAGGCCCATTAGAGACCAAAAACATTAAAGCAGTCCAGTCCAAAATTACAAAGCCCAAAAAACCCAAAATACAAAAAGGGGCCCAAAATACATTTACAAACCTAAACCCTAAAAAAAACTTTAGACGGCCCAAGTGGCCCATTATCTTAACATTTTGAGAAAAAGAAAACCCTAGGTCAACCATGACCGCCGCACACCATGTCAACCACCGTACCCTCCTCATGCCACCATCTAGCTGGCCTACAGCCCCGTACTTGCAGACCAAACATAAGAGGACAGACATAACAGAGAAAAAACAGAGCAAAGATATTGTATTTTTATTTTTTTTTCAATTTCGGTTATAAAAATCCATGAACAAACCTTTGTAAATTTTTACACACGAAATCAAATACAAAAGAAAAAACAGATTTTTGAATAGAAGAGAAAATATTGACAAGAAATCGAATAGCCAAAGCTTAAAGGTTGTAACACCCCAAACCCGGTTAAAACGCTACAATCGAATCTGGCGTGCCACGGGGAGTAAACGGTTGAAAATTGACTTGTCAATTTTGCTTAGGGAGAAAACTTTTGAATAATTTTAGAGAAAACTAATTTGAATCTTGTGGTGTTCAAAACGTGGTAAATCTTGTAAAAAAAACTTAGTTGCTTAGTTGTTACTCCATATTTATTTCACAATCAGTGAGCCTTCCAGAAAAGCACCCATTTATTGAGGTTTTAAAAACAACCAATTCAGATTTACCAAGTATGCCTATCGAAAGTTATAAAAATAGCCAAATAAAACATCCCAAAATTAAAAGTTAGGCGGCCTTATTACATAACTGGAAACCAAAATTTAATAAAATTTCTAAGTCCAAATTGAAAACTCTGTAATAAATCGACTGCTGTGCATGGCCACCTTGAGTCCACTCCGGCTCCATATCCACGATCTAAGTCTGATCTGCAAAATGTAAAGGAAGGGGTGAGTCACCGAGACTCAGTGTATAAATCCCCATCCCAAGAAAACATGCTCTTACACAAGTTCATACATTAATATGCAAGTCATGCAGCCCACCTAAGTATCCATCCGGGTCTCCCGAATCTACCCCTTGTGGTACCAAACCACTGGTGGTGCCAAACCACTGGTAACCGAAGTTACAAAATAAACATATGTAGTACCAAACCACTGGTGGTGCCAAACCACTAAGACTTAGTCACAATTTTGTAATATGTGGGGCCAACCCACGGTGTGATACCAAATCACTGGTGACAGTCTGATAGATCATACTTCCCCTTCCTCTCATCACCCATAACACATATTCATGCAATCAACATCCGTATGATCATGCTCAACATTCAAGTATCATGTATACAAATTATCATGCTTTCATAGATCACAGTCAATACAGAAATCATAGCGACTTACCCGGCGTCCTCGCTTTTACCTACAAGGGTATTTTAACAACCATAGCCGTCACTCCGGCTTTTAACAACACATAACATTTAACATATTAAGAATGAAAGTGTGTAAGAGTTACACACCTGATTTTCGTACTACGCTTTTACTGCTTCTATGCTACTTTGGCGTTGGGTTTACAGATCCAACCCCTCCTACTGCTTGACTGTTATTAGCGGCCATAATAACCCTTTGGTCACTAAACCAATCAGATCGATAAGATCTAATAAATAATAGCGTTTAGAAGAACTCTTACCTAACTTTCAAATCCCGAAAGTCTTCAAGAAATCGTCACCACCACTCTACCTACATTCGGCCATCCTCCAAAAATCAACAAACCAAAAACCACAACTAAACTAGCCCACATGACATTCGGCCAAATGAAAAGATTCAAGAAAGTGGCCATTAGGCCGAACCTACACCATCCTACCTTCGGCTTTTCCAAAAATCAGTACAGGAGACTTTTAGTGAGTCAGATTCGGCTTCTAGGAATAGAGAGTGAAACCGACAGAGCCTTGGAAACATGATTCGAGTTAGAAACTAATTAAAGAAGAGAGAAACCGCAAAGAAGAAAATCCCAAAAACTTACCAAACTAGAGAGGTGTATGTGGCTATGGTGCACCTTCGGGAAAAAGAAACCACCCTTGAAGATTCGACTGCAGGAGAAGAAGTATGAACAGAGGAGATTCGGTTTTTAGAAGAATTTTGGTGAGGGAACAAAGCTAGGAAATTTCGGCTAGAAGAGAGAAAAGAAAGAAAAGAATTTTGGCCTGGGAGAAAGGATGAGAAAGTGAGAAAAACAAATGGAAAAGATGATCACTCTCCTTCAAAATTTCGGCTATACACCCACACATACACAGTTGGAATTTCGGCCATCTCTGCTATCACCTGATAACCTTTATCCCTTATCTCATCACATCCCTTATCCATTTAATCCTTATCTTTCCTAATTATCATCATTTATCACTAAAAATAAAAGGATTTAAGCTCCTAAATTGTAGCCATGGTGCCGTCCACCCCCTCCCCTTTTTAGTGCTGAATTTTGACCCAACATCCTTGGGCTCCAAGCGGCCATATTAGGCCCAAACTCCTTCCCCTTGTGACGCTACCTATATGCCCACTTATTGCACTTCCAAACTTTGGGCCACAAGCCCAACTTGCTACCATTCATCCTTACTTAACTTTTAATTATAAACTAACATTATTTATAAGCAATTTAACCTAGGTTTTAAGCCCAAACCTGAGCCCAATCCACACCTCAAAGCTTTTACCTACTAACTTAGCCATGCAACATACCAAATGTACAGACCCACAAAATCAGGATATTACAGTTCTACCCCCTTAAAATAAATTTTGACCTCGAAATTTACCTGGTCAGAAAAGTTGAGGGTATTGCTGTCGCATAATATCCTCCGGCTCCCATGTCGCTTCCTCCAATCCATGGTTTCGCCATAGTACCTTTACCAAAGGAACAGACTTCCTACGCAAAACCTTAACATCCCGATCTAGGATCTACACTGGCTCCTCCTCAAAAGATAAGTCTGAATTCACCTCTATCTCCTCCACTGGCACAACATGTGATGGATCCGAGCGATAGCGTCTAAGCATGGAAACATGGAACACGTCGTGGATTTGACTCAACTCTGGTGGCAATTCAAGCTGGTAAGCTACTGGTCCCACTCTCTTTAACACCCGATAAGGCCCAATAAATCTAGGACTTAACTTGCCTTTCCTACCAAACCGTAGGACCTTTTTCCATGGCGACACTTTCAGGAAAACTCTGTCACCTTCAACAAACTCTATGTCCTTCCGTTTAAGATCGGCATAAGACTTCTGCCTGTCCGAAGCTTCTTTCAAACGAACTCTAATCACCTTCACCTTATCCTCTGTCTCAGTAACCAGCTCCGGACCCAATAACCACCGCTCCCCTAACTCCGTCCAACACGTAGGGGTACGACACTTCCGACCATACAATGGAACACCCCACACCCGGCCCACGAGCCTGAACCGGATCTGGTATGTTCCTTAAGAAAATCAGTTTCAAAGTTCTTTGTTACTTAGAGAAAATTTATGTAATTTTTTGAAAAATATTGTTTTGGGTTGGGCTTAGATCGAAACCCACTTATTTACTTAGAAATCATTTAATTACGATGACAAAATAGTTTAGGGTTTATTTTTAAATAAATAATTCTTAAGTTGAACTTTAATAAAAAATAGTTCGTAACATAGTAAATTAAAAGTTTAAACAGAAATAAAGAAATCCTACTTCGGCCTGATGGCCTTATTACATCAATCAAAACCCAAAATAAAATTTAAGTACTGAGTAAAATAAAAGCCCAAGTCTTTAAATTTCTCCTTTCGATGCATGGCCACCTTTAGCTCCTACCGACCCGGTCCATTACTGCTCATCACCTGAAAAAAATATTTCCCCAACGGGGTGAGTCAACCAGGCTCAATGTGTACGTGGCACTAAATCGTAATAGAATCAGGCATACAATACATTCAATCATAAAATACAAGTTATGATGCATTCCCAAACCCAAACCTAATTGTCCATCCGCTACACACCCCCGTACCTGCCAAACACACCGTGGGGGCTACTAAGTCGACCCTCCTTCCGCTACACACCAATTTGCGGGCTTAAGGCTCCGCATCTGTGGTTTTAGGAAACCACTTTTCAGATTACTGTGGTCTTAGATCACCACTTTTCAGATTACTGTGGTCGTAAGTCACCACTTTTCAGATTACTGTGGTCTTAAATCACCACTTTTCACTTCCCCTTTCAATATACAACCATATGCCCCATAAACATTAATATGCATAAAATACCATAGTTCACATTCTTATCATATTCTCATGTTATGAATAACATATTTCATATTCCTAGTAGAAGTAGGAAACGTACCTGAGTGCTTAGTACCTTAACATGGTACCTTAGCCATGCTCATATTTTCATTAACATATATTTTAATACATGCAACCATAATTCATATTACAAAGTAGTGTGGAGTACACACCTAATTTGCTTAGTGAAGTCCTCGAAAATCCCGAAGAGAACCGATTACAGATTTAGATCTCAAATCCTACATAAGTTAATCACTTACTATTTAAAAGACCATTCGGCCATTTTTCCAAATACAACTAGGATTTGTATTACTTACCTTGTAACTGAATTGATTTTAAGAATCAAGGGCCGGATCTTTGTATTCCTCCCTTGTGAATTCGGCTAAACACTATATTACTCCACAGGTTAGTTTTCGGCTTCTGATAATAAATCTAAATATTTAAAATAGCCTTGGCCGAATATCTTAAACACATACCTTGTGATTTCAAATCCCAAAAGTAACCCTTGGCTATGGAGATGTTGAAATCCCTACACACATATGTTAGATCTGATTTCCATATCACTTAATAATCTTAAATCAATTGGCCTCTGGCCTAAACCATGCTTTTCTTACCTTAAATCCTTAGATCTGAAATCCCGGAATTCCTCCTTTAATATTCGGCCAAAAGACAACCAAAAGAATCAGTTCCCAAATCTTGGTTGAAAGAGAATAAACAACAAGAATCCATTATTCTTACCTTATCACCACAGTCGACGGCACCCTTGATTGAAGCCACAGAGATTCAGCTATGGAGACTTAAACAGGAATCAAAGAGGTTTCGGCTTGACAGTAGAAGAGAAAAGAAGAAGACAAGAGGAGAAGAAAATTCGGCAGAGCACAGAAAGAAACAAACTGATGAGTAGCCCTCCTTCCTTCCTTTTATAGGCAAAATTATCAGCTAAGGAGTCCCTTACTTGGCCACCACTCCTCTATCTGATAACTTTATCTTTTTAATATGATAAATAAAAGGATTTAATCCAGTATTTATCTCTTCTAAATAATCCAATTTAAAAATCTAAAAAAAATCCCTTATTTATCACTTAATAGCCGAATTTTAAAGAGGATAAACCTCTTTTTTTTTTCTAGATGCCTTGCCGTCCACTCCTTGTGCTTCTGGAAACAAAAATAAAACTTTCTTTATTTGCTTCCCCAGTGACTCGAACTCAGGCCCAACACCCTTGCATGTGGCACCATTTCCAGAGGCCCTAAGTGGCATCTTCAGGCCACTTTTCCAAGCCTGTTTGTGTGTCAAATTTCTCCAACTTTTTCTTTTAAGGCCTCCTTGCCCTAATTTCCTATTTTAAACTTTAAAATTTGACATTTCTAGGTCATTTCCAAGTTTCCTAAAATTTTCGATCGGCTCTGTAAACTTGCCATTTTCTTACATTTCCAAGTTTCCAGAAATATTCACTTTCCATTTTTGAATCATTTCCTTATATTTCCTAGTTTCCAAAAATGTTCATGTCTATACATTTCTAGGTTTCCAAAAATGTTCATGTCCATGCATTTCCAGGTTTCCAAAAATGTTCATGTCCATGCATTTCCAGGTTTCCAAAAATGTTCATTTCCAATTCATTTTCATACATTTTTGAGTTTCCAAAAATATCAAAAAAAATTCATAGTGCTTAAGACTTGTCATTTCGTACAGTTAGACTGAAAATGCATAGGCCCTTTCCAAGATGTTACAGTTCTACCTCCCTTAAAATAATTTCGTCCTCGAAATTACTTACTAACGAATAATCATACGGTTTAACTCACCCCACTATGCTATTGCTGCGCACTCTGATCCTAAAGAACTATCATACTTTCTAGGCACATTCTCTAGGTTCACATCCAAAGTTTCAGTCACTTCACCAGCAATACAAGAATAAGCTAACCCTATAACAAGCAAAGCAATTAAGGGTATTCCAGAAATGAGGAACGTACCCGTTGTCACGTCCGGCACATCTTCCTCCTCGCGACGGCCAACTGCATAAACCAACCTTGGTTGCCTCGCGTCTGCACCTTCAGCACCTCTTCTTGGTGCTTCACGTCCACGGCCCGAACCATTTCCTCCATGGTTCAGTCCACGACCTTGCTGAGGCTGTTGTCCTCCTCTACCCGTCTGACTAACATTCTGAGTTGCCGGTTGGCTTTCATCTAAGTTCTTAGGACATTCCTTGACCACATGGTTCTTGGACCCACACCTAAAACATCCTCCTGTTTTCCTCCAACACTCTCCCAAATGCGTCTTTCCACACACATCACAAGGTCGATACCGCCCTTCTGAACCAACTTGCTGACCTCACGGCCCATCAACTCTAGGCCTCTTATTCCCAGATGAACCAGATGATCCAAAACCTCTTTCTGGCCTATTCCGATCATGTTCTGCCTTGCAGAATCCCTAATTCCTTCAGCCACTTTAGCCTTTTCCACTAACGCAGAAAATTCCCGCTCTTGATGCGGTGCTATCAACAGTCTCAGATCATCCCTTAGCCCGTCCTCAAAACGGACACAGCACTCATGCTCAGTCGCCACGACACCTCGAGCGTACCGGCTCAACCTCAGGAATTCCGCTTCATATTCTACAACAGACTTGTTTCCTTGGACCAGCCCCAGAAAGGCTTTCCGTTGCTCATCAGTGTACCTAGTTCCCACATACTTCTTTTGGTACGCTTCCTTAACGTACTCCCAGGTCAGATCCTCAGCCGTGGCACCATCCCACACAGTTAACCACCATTGATACGCTTCATCGCGTAACAGTGCCACCATTCCCTTTAACTTTTCCTCAGGGGTCAGATCAAGCTCATCCATGATGCGCTCCGTTGCTTCCAACCAGTACTCAGCTGTACTGGGTGCTACTCCAGACACTCCACGAAACACCTCGGCTCCATTAGCTCGGAGCCGTTCAGGCACAGACTTACGTGTTCCCTAATTTCCACCCGCACCAGCCACCAATTCCAAAACTTACAGCACAGCCTACGACACAGCATCTTCCCCCGTCTGAGCCTGCTGCTCAACATTAACAGCTGGGGGTGGTGGTGGCGGTGGTACTTCATTATCTGATCCTTGACCCGATCTAACGGGTTCCGACCTAGTCATTCTTCCTCTACCTCTTCCACGACGACCACGTCCTCTAGAGCTCATTTTCTAACGTCGAGATCTGATTAAGAAGTTTTATGAATTAGTCATTGTTCCACTTATTTACTCGTGAAGAAGTTTTATGACAAGAGTTTTAGGAGTGTTCTTTCGTATTCACACAAGCATACAGTCTTTCCATTCATTCATTCATCCATCAAACAAGCACGAACTTTCGTTCATTCAGAGAAACGTTGTAATTTTCATCGTTATTGTGTTTCCACTACCCAGGGGTATTTCCGTAATTTTGTCCTACAGGGGTATTTTCGTAATTTTTCAAGATAAAAAGTTCCTTGATGATTTTGTCGAAAATATTTTGGTAATTTTAAAGTCCCGAGGTAATTTTGGAAAAGTTTTGAAATCCAGGGGTATTTCGGAAATTTTTGACCTCGAGGGTATTTCGGTAATTTTCCAAAAACCAGGGTAAATTTGTAAAATTTAATAAGTTAGGGATATTTCAAAAGTTGTAAAACTTTGAGGGTTCTTTTTTTGAGAGTTTCCCTTTTCAAATGGTGATGTTTGCAAAAATTTCAGAAACCGGGGTCATTTTGGTCATTTTGTAAGTTAGGGGCAATTTTGAAATTTTTTTCAAAATCAAGGTATTTTTGATAGTTTTCAAATTAGGGTTTGTGAACACTTATAAAATAAGGAAATTTTGGCAAAACTGTTAGGTAGGTTCATATTTTGTAAATCAAGGGCATTTTGGTAATGGGGCATTTTTGTAATTTTCACAAATCAGAAATTTTTCAGAAAATTTTATAAAGATGGTTTTCTCAAATTCAAAAGAAAGTTTTGAGAATTTTAAAACTGGGGTTTGTTGTTTTGTTCTTCTTTTTTTTTTTTTTAGGAAAAACATGGCTAGTTCCCTTTCGGGTTTTAGTCATTATGTTTAGCCTATGGCCGAGCCCTCTTGGTCAGGGTGAACCAAAGCTATGCACTAGGCAGGATTCGAGTGGAGAGGAGGTGAGTCACGCGGACTGCTTAAATATCAAGCTCCCACCGAAACCATTCCTAGACATGTGCACAGAGGTTGCCACACCTACTGAGCCCTCTGAGTTAGGGTGAACCGAAGGTACGCACCAGGTAGGATTCATGCGAAGAGGAGGTGAGCCACTAGGACTGCTTAAATACCAGGCTCTTCCGGATCCAATCCTAGACATGCGTACAGGGGTTACCACACCCTAGCTCAGTGACCTAGCCATAGGTTTGTTTAGTGCATTAAGTCTTATGTGTTTTGTGTTTGAGTAGTCTAATCCTAGGGTTCAAGTTCCTATCATACTATTCTACGTTCCATGCCTTTTCTACCCTTCTAATATTCATAACATAATTCACATAATCACCCAAATAGTTAGGGGTACTTACCTGGTGGACTGCGGGTCGGAGACTTAGGTGCCATGCCAGAAAACCTATTTAATTTCAAGGAAAATCATTTGGCTCGCTTTGAAGACGTTTCGGGCCTTAGCCCACAGGCCGAGAGTTTAAAATTGGGCTCTGATACCAAACTGAAACACCCCACACCCGGCCCACGAGCCTGAACCGGATCTGGTATGTTCCTTAAGAAAATCGGTTTCAAAGTTCTTTGTTACTTAGAGAAAATTTGTGTAATTTTTTGAAAAATATTGTCTTGGGTTGGGCTTAGATCGAAACCCACTTATTTACTTAGAAATCATTTAATTACAATGACAAAACAGTTTAGGGTTTATTTTTAAATAAATAATTTTTAAGTTGAACTTTAATCAAAAATAGTTCGTAACATAGTAAATTAAAAGTTTAAACAGAAATAAAGAAATCCTACTTGGGCCTCATGGCCTTATTACATCAATCAAAACCCAAAATAAAATTTAAGTACTGAGTAAAATAAAAGCCCAAGTCTTTAAATTTCTCCTTTCGATGCATGGCCACCTTTAGCTCCTGCCGACCCGGTCCATTACTGCTCATCACCTGAAAAAAATATTTCCCCAACGGGGTGAGTCAACCAGGCTCAATGTGTACGTGGCACTAAATCGTAATAGAATCAGGCATACAATACATTCAATCATAAAATACAAGTTATGATGCATTCCCAAACCCAAACCTAATTGTCCATCCGCTACACACCCCCGTACCTTCCAAACACACCGTGGGGGCTACTAAGTCGACCCTCTTTCCGTTACACACCAATTTGCGGGCTTAAGGCTCCGCATCTGTGGTTTTAGGAAACCACTTTTCAGATTACTGTGGTCGTAAGTCACCACTTTTCAGATTACTGTGGTCTTAAATCACCACTTTTCACTTCCCCTTTCAATATACAACCATATGCCCCAAAAACATTAATATGCATAATATACAATAGTTCACATTCTTATCATATTCTTATGTTATGAATAACATATTTCATATTCCTAGTAGAAGTAGGAAACGTACCTGAGTACTTAGTACCTTAACATGGTACCTTAGCCATGCTCATATTTTCATTAACATATATTTTAATACATGCGACCATAATTCATATTACAAAGTAGTGTGGAGTACACACCTGATTTGCTTAGTGAAGTCCTCGAAAATCCCGAAGAGAACCGATTACAGATTTAGATCTCAAATCCTACATAAGTTAATCACTTACTATTTAAAAGACCATTCGGCCATTTTTCCAAATACAACTAGGATTTGTATTACTTACCTTGTAACTGAATTGATTTTAAGAATCAAGGGCCGGATCTTTGTATTCCTCCCTTGTGAATTCGGCTAAACACTATATTACTCCACAGGTTAGTTTTCGGCTTCTGATAATAAATCTAAATATTTAAAATAGCCTTGGCCGAATATCTTAAACACATACCTTGTGATTTCAAATCCCGAAAAGTAACCCTTGGCTATGGAGATGTTGAAATCCCTACACACATATGTTAGATCTAATTTCCATATCACTTAATAATCTTAAATCAATTGGCCTCTGGCCTAAACCATGCTTTTCTTACCTTAAATCCTTAGATCTGAAATCCCGGAATTCCTCCTTTAATATTCGGCCAAAAGACAACCAAAAGAATCAGTTCCCAAATCTTGGTTGAAAGAGAATAAACAACAAGAATCCATTATTCTTACCTTATCACCACAGTCGACGGCACCCTTGATTGAAGCCACAGAGATTCGGCTATGGAGACTTAAACAGGAATCAAAGAGGTTTCGGCTTGACAGTAGAAGAGAAAAGAAGAAGAAAAGAGGAGAAGAAAATTTGGCAGAAAGAGTTTGCCAGGAAATTTTCAGCGGAGCAGAGAAAGAAACAAACTGATGAGTAGCCCTCATTCCTTCCTTTTATAGGCAAAATTATGAGCTAAGGAGTCCCTTACTTGGCCACCACTCCTCTATCTGATAACTTTATCTTTTTAATATGATAAATAAAAGGATTTAATCCAGTATTTATCTCTTCTAAATAATCCAATTTAAAAATCTAAAAAAAATCCCTTATTTATCACTTAATAGCCGAATTTTAAAGAGGATAAACCTCTTTTTTTTTCTAGATGCCTTGCCGTCCACTCCTTGTGCTTCTGGAAACAAAAATAAAACTTTCTTTATTTGCTTCCCCAGTGACTCGAACTCAGGCCCAACACCCTTGCATGTGGCGCCATTTCCAGAGGCCCTAAGTGGCATCTTCAGGCCACTTTTCCAAGCCTGTTTGTGTGTCAAATTTCTCCAACTTTTTTCTTTTAAGGTCTCCTTGCCCTAATTTCCTATTTTAAACTTTAAAATTTGACATTTCTAGGTCATTTCCAAGTTTCCTAAAATTTTCGATCAGCTCTGTAAACTTGCCATTTTCTTACATTTCCAAGTTTCCAGAAATGTTCACTTTCCATTTTTGAATCATTTCCTTACATTTCCTAGTTTCCAAAAATGTTCATGTCTATACATTTCTAGGTTTCCAAAAATGTTCATGTCCATGCATTTCCAGGTTTCCAAAAATGTTCATGTCCATGCATTTCCAGGTTTCCAAAAATGTTCATTTCCAATTCATTTTCATACATTTCTGAGTTTCCAAAAATATCAAAAAAAATTTCATAGTGCTTAAGACTTGTCATTTCGTACAGTTAGACTGAAAATGCATAGGCCCTTTCCAGGATGTTACATACAACACCTCGTATGGTGCCATCTTAATACTTGCCTGATGGCTATTGTTGTACGCGAATTCCACCAACGGTAAAAATTCTTCCCAACTACCCTTGAAATCCAAGACACATCCCCTTAGCATGTCTTCCATGACTTGAATCACCCTCTCTGACTGTCCATCTGACTGGGGATGGAATGCTGTACTAAAATCCAACCTTGTACCCAATGTCTGATGCAAAGCCTTCTAGAACCTTGACGTAAATCTAGGGTCTCTGTCTGAAATAATCAACACCGGCACTCCGTGCAACCTTACAATTTCTGCTATATACAGTTTTGCCAACTTCTGAAGAGAATAATCCATACACACAGGTATGAAATGAGCCGACTTCGTCAAACGGTCCACAATTACCCAAACTGAATCCTTCTTGGTCGGCGTAAGGGGTAGCCCACTCACAAAATCCATTGTAATCCTTTCCCACTTCCATTGTGGAATCTTAATTGGTTGCAACAATCCCGAGGGTAACTGATGTTTAGCCTTGACATGCTGACACGTCAGACACTTACCCACAAACTCCGTCACCTCACGCTTAAGGCCCGGCCACCAAAACTGCTCCCACAAATCCCGGTACATCTTACTACCTCCTGGATGCATAGCATATGGACTGCTATGTGCCTCCTGCAAAATCTTCTGCCTTAACTCCACATCCCTAGGTATACACATTTTTCCCTGAAAACATAACACTCCATCGCTGCTTAGACTATACCCCTCCAATCCACCACCCTGCACTTGCAAACAACGAGCACTTAAAACTTCATCTACCAGCTGTTTCTCCTTAACCTCGTCAATCCATGTTGGCTTCACTTGCAATTCCGCTAACAAGCTTCCATCCTCATACAGACTAAGGTGAGCAAACATGGCTCTTAAATCTGCCACTATCTTACGGCTCAAGGCATCCGCTACCACGTTAGCCTTTCCCGGGTGGTACTCAATCGAGCAGTCGTAATCCTTTAACAACTCAATCCACCTTCTCTGCGTCAAATTCAACTCCTTCTGCGTGAGAAGGTACTTCAGACTCTTGTGATCCGTATATACTACAGACTTCTCTCCATATAAATAATGCCTCCAAATTTTTAGGGCAAAAACCACTGCAGCCAATTTCAGATCATGCGTCAGGTAGTTCACTTCGTGAGGTCTTAACTGTCGGGAAGCATACGTTACTACCTTCCCCTCCTGCATCAGCACACATCCCAATCCTGTATGGGACACATCACAGTAAACCATAAATTTTTTTCCGGCTTCCGATTGAATCAATACCGGAGCTTCCGTCAAAATCCTCTTCAGCTTCTCAAAACTTTCCTGCTGCTTGTCTGACCACACGAAAGAAACCCCTTTCCTCAGCAACTTGGTCAATGGTGCTGCAATCAGAGAAAACCCTTCCACAAACCTTCAATAATACCTTGCTAACCCTAGAAAACTTCGAATCTCCGCCACAGACTTCGGTGGCTTCCAGTCTAACACTGCCTCAACCTTCCGAGGGTCCACTCTAATCCCCTCAGCTGACACCACATGCCCCAAGAAAGTAACCTCCTTCAACCAGAACTCGCACTTACTAAACTTGGCGTAAAAACGCTTTTCCCTAAGAATCTGCAACACCACTCACAAATGTGCGTCATGCTCCTCATCCGACTTCGAGTACACCAGAATATCGTCGATAAATACTACGACGAACTGATCCAAGTATGGCTGAAACACCCGGTTCATCATATCCATAAACGCTGCCAGTGCGTTCGTCAATCCAAACGGCATAACCAAGAATTCATAGTGCCCATATCTAGTACGAAACGCCGTCTTATGGATATCTGCATCCTTTACCTTAAGCTGGTGATACCCCGACCTTAAATCTATCTTGGAGAAGACCGATGCTCCCTTAAGCTGGTCGAACAGGTCATCTATCCTAGGTAAAGGATACTTGTTCTTAATTGTCAATTTATTCAACTGACGATAGTCTATGCACATTCGCATCGACCCGTCCTTCTTCTCAACAAAGAGCACAGGCGCCCCCCACGGCGAAACACTTGGCCGGATGAAACCTCGATCCAGCAACTCCTGAATCTGCGCTTTCAACTCCACCAATTCCTTTGGCGCCATCCTATACGGAGCAATAGACACTGGCTCTGTTCCTGGTAAAAGATCTATATCGAACTCCACTTCACGATCCGGGGGCAAAACTGGAAGCTCTTTCGGAAAGACATCGACAAATTCTTTCACCGTTCGAACATTCTCCATTCTTGATTCCTTAACTTCCAAGGCACACACGTAGACCATAACCGCCTCACATCTTTTCCTTACCATCTTCTCCGCCTTTAGCGCAGACACCACATTGGATAGGTAATTCCTTCTCTCTCCTATCATTACCACCTTTTCACCCTCAACCGACTTCAGCATCAACCGCTTAGCTGCACAGTCCAGCTCTGCCTGGTACTTTACCAACCAATCCATTCCTAAGATTAAATCGAACTCCCCGAAGGGTAGTTCCATCAAATCCGCTTGAAACACAACCCATTGAAGTTCTAGGGGTACATCCCTATACAGTTTGTCCACTACCACAGACTGTCCTAGAGGGCTAACTACCGTCATCTTCCTAGCAGCAGTCTCACTAACTAAGTTCAAAGTTCCCACTATACTACTAGCAACATATGAGTGTGTTGAACCAACATCAATTAAAGCAATGTAAGGCAACCCAAAAATTATAAACGTATCGGTTATAACGTCCGGTGTGTCACCCTCCTTTAGACGTTTGGCTGCATAGACCAACCCAGGCTGTCTAGCATCAGCACCTCCAGCACCTCGGCCAGGTGCTCCTCGGCCTCACCCGTTACCATTACCATTACCACCCCTAGCTGCACCTCGACCCCTCTGTGGTTGCTGACCATCCCTCCTAAATTGGCCGCGTCCTTGACCCTCAGCTTGAGTCCTAGCTAACTTCTGCGGACAATCCCTTACCCGGTGCTCCATTGACCCGCACTCAAAGCACCCTCTACTACTAGCCAAACACTCTCCCGAATGGGACTTCCCGCGTCTAGCACACTGAGGTGGCCACTGAGCAGCAGTAGGCTTTGCGGCTCTTTCCGGTCCACCAAATCTAGCCCTCTTCTGTGAACTTCCAGCAGACCCTGAAGGCCCAAAACTCCTTTTATCCTTACCTCTGTCCTGATTCCACCTCTCAGTTCGTTTCACCTCCTCAGCTACCTTAGCCTTTTCCACGAGAATGGCAAATTCGCTTTCACACTAAGGTGCAATTAACACCCGCAGCTCATCTCTTAACCCATCCTCGAACCTAACACAGCGCTCATGTTCTGTAGCCACCATACCCCGAGCATACCTACTCAACCTCAAGAATTCAGCTTCATACTCGGGTACCGACTTATTCCCCTGAACCAAATTCAAGAACGCCCTACGTTGTGCATCAGTATACCCAGCTCCCACATACTTCCTCTGATAGGCTGCCTTAAAATAATCCCAGGTGATATCATCGGCCACTGCACCATCTCAGACCGTGAGCCACCACTGATACGACTCATCCCGGAGGAGAGACACTATCCCCTTTAACTTCTCCTCAGCCGAGAAGTCCAAATCATCCATTATTCGTTTGGTCGCCTCTAACCAGTACTCAGCCGTGTTGGGAGCCACTCCAGAAACTCCCCTAAATACTTCTGCTCCATTAGCCCGGAGTCGCTCAGCCACGGATTTTCGGGCTCCTGCACCCGCGCCTGCCCCAACAACTCGTTCCAAAACTCGCAGTACAGCCTGAGATACTACATCATTTCCACCAGTCTGATCTTGAAACTCAACTTCCGCTGCCGGCAGATCCGGCAACACATTTCCGGACCCATGGCCAGACTCTACTAGCTCCGACAAGGTCATCCTACCCCTACCACGGCCACGCGGCGGACGTCCATGACCTCTTGTACTCATTCTTCTCGTTCGCGTTTATCTAATTAAGAATTTTATAAATTATTAACTCTGTTCACTATTTATCCACGACAATTTTATGAGAAGTAGTTTTAAAAGTGATTCTTTCGCATACGAATCTATCTTAAGGTTCCAGTTCCAGTTCCAGGATTATCTCCTAGTTCTAGGTACATTCATCACGCAAACAACATCCACATACCACATTCAACGTTTAGGGGTATTTTTGTCATTTCATTACCCCGGGGTATTTTTGTAATTTTAACCTACAGGGGTATTTTTGTAATTTTCCAAAATATGATCTCGGGTGATTTTGCGGAATAAGGGTATTTTGGTAATTTTCCAACTCGGGTATTTCGGTAATTTTGCAAATTCGGGGGTATTTCGGTAATTTTGCAAATTCAGGGGTATTTCGATAATTTTGCAAATTCGGGGGTATTTTAATAATTTTGCAAATTCGGGGGTATTTCGGTCATTTTCCAAATCTAAAGTAGTTTTCACAAATCCAGGGGTAATTTGGTAATTTCAAAACTAGGGTTTTTACAAAACAGTGTCGCTGGTCCCTTTCGGGTTTTAGTTGTAAGTTTTGGCCTGTCAACACGTCTTTGTAACTAAGGTGAATAGTAACTATGCACCAGGTGGGATTCTAGTGAAAAGGAGGTGAGTCACTAGGACTGCTTAAATACCAAGCTTTCCCTGAATCCATTCCTAAACATGCATATGCCTATTGCCACACCCTGTCACAGCTAAAGTGAACAATCACTATGCACCAGGTAAGATTCCAGCGAAGAGGAGGTGAGTCACTCGGACTGTTTAAATACCAAGCTCTTCCGGATCTACTCCTAGACATGCATATGCTTGTTGCCACACTTTAGCCTTATGGCTTGTTTACAGGTTTTGTTTAATAAAGTTAAGTCTTATGGATTAGAAAAGTTGTTTGTCTAAGCCTAGAGTCCAAGAGTACTATCATGCTTAACTACGCCTAAAGCCCACAAAGCCCAACAAATATATCAGAACAAAAGTTAGGGTACTTACCTGGGTGGATCGGCGCCGGAGACTCAGGTGCCATGCTTCCCGGAAGAAAAACAATCATTTCTCAAACTTTTAAAATATTTTTGGGCCCTAAGCCCACAACCGAGCTTTTAAACCTGGCTCTGATACCAAAATGTAACACCCCAAACCCGATTAAAACGCTACAACCGAATCTGGCGTGCCAAGGGGAGTAAACGGTTGAAAATCGATTTGTCAATTTTGCTTAGGGAGAAAACTTTTGAATAATTTGGGAGAAAACTAATTTGAATCTTGTGGTGTTCAAAACGTGGTAAATCTTGTAAAAAAAAAAACTTAGTTGCTTAGTTGTTACTCCATATTTATTTCACAATCAGTGAGCCTTCCAGAAAAGCACCCATTTATCGAGGTTTTAAAAACAACCAATTCAGATTTACCAAGTATGCCTATCGAAAGTTATAAAAATAGCCAAATAAAACATCCCAAAATTAAAAGTTAGGCGGCCTTATTACATAACTGGAAACCAAAATTTAATAAAATTTCTAAGTCCAAATTGAAAACTCTGTAATAAATCGACTGCTGTGCATGGCCACCTTGAGTCCACTCCGGCTATCCATGATCTAAGTTTAATCTGCAAAATGTAAAGGAAGGGGTGAGTCACCGAGACTCAGTGTATAAATCCCCATCCCAAGAAAACATGCTCTTACACAAGTTCATACATTAATATGCAAATCATGCAGCCCACCTAAGTATCCATCCGGGTCTCCCGAATCTACCCCTTGTGGTACCAAACCACTGGTGGTGCCAAATCACTGGTAACCGAAGTTACAAAATAAACATATGTGGTACCAAACCACTGGTGGTGCCAAACCACTGAGACTTAGTCACAATTTTGTAATATGTGGGGCCAACCCACGGTGTGATACCAAATCACTGGTGACAATCTGATAGATCATACTTCCCCTTCCTCTCATCACCCATAACACATATTCATGCAATCAACATCCGTATGATCATGCTCAACATTCAAGTATCATGTATACAAATTATCATGCTTTCATAGATCACAGTCAATACAGAAATCATAGCGACTTACCCGGCGTCCTCGCTTTTACCCACAAGGGTATTTTAACAACCATAGCCATCACTCTAGCTTTTAACAACACATAACATTTAACATATTAAGAATGAAAGTGTGTAAGAGTTACACACCTGATTTTCGTACTACGCTTTTACTGCTTCTATGCTACTTTGGCGTTGGGTTTACAGATCCAACCCCTCCTACTGCTTGACTGTTATTAGCAGCCATAATAACCCTTTGGTCACTAAACCAATCAGATCGATAAGATCTAATAAATAATAGCGTTTAGAAGAACTCTTGCCTAACTTTCAAATCCCGAAAGTCTTCAAGAAATCGTCACCACCACTCTACCTACATTCGACCATCCTCCAAAAATCAACAAACCGAAAACCACAACTAAACTAGCCCACATGACATTCGGCCAAATGAAAAGATTCAAGAAAGTGGCCATTAGGCCGAACCTACACCATCCTACCTTCGGCTTTTCCACAAATTGGTACAGGAGACTTTTAGTGAGTCAGATTCAGCTTCTAGGAATAGAGAGTGAAATTGACAGAGCCTTGGAAACATGATTCGAGTTAGAAACTAATTAAAGAAGAGAGAAACCGCAAAGAAGAAAATCCCGAAAACTTACCAAACTAGAGAGGTGTATGCAGCTATGGTGCACCTTCGGGAAAAAGAAACCACCCTTGAAGATTCGGCTACAGGAGAAGAAGTATGAACAGAGGAGATTCAGTTTTTAGAAGAATTTTGGTGAGGGAACAAAGCTAGGAAATTTCGGCTAGAAGAGAGAAAAGAAAGAAAAGAATTTTGGCCTGAGAGAAAGGATGAGAAAGTGAGAAAAACAAATGGAAAAGATGATCACTCTCCTTCAAAATTTCGGCTATACACCCACACATACACAGTTGGAATTTCGGCCATCTCTGCTATCACCTGATAACCTTTATCTCTTATCTCATCACATCCCTTATCCATTTAATCCTTATCTTTCCTAATTATCATCATTTATCACTAAAAATAAAAGGATTTAAGCTCCTAAATTGTAGCCATGGTGCCGTCCACCCCCTCCCCTTTTTAGTGCCAAATTTTGACCCAACATCCTTGGGCTCCAAGCGGCCATATTAGGCCCAAATTCCTTCCCTTGTGACGCCACCTATATGCCCACTTATTGCACTTCCAAACTTGGGCCACAAGCCCAACTTGCTACCATTTATCCTTACTTAACTTTTAATTATAAACTAACATTATTTATAAGCAATTTAACCCAGGTTTTAAGCCCAAACCTGAGCCCAATCCACACCTCAAAGCCTTTACCTACTAACTTAGCCATGCAACATACCAAATGCACAGACCCACAAAATCAAGATATTACAAAGGTGGTTCCTTTTGTGTTTTTATTTTTTTTCCATCTTTTACTAGTCTTTTAAAGGAAAATAACGAAAAAAATACAAAAAGGGAGTAGAAAATCGCCTGGGCCGAGGTCTGTCATTTCCGATGAAAAATGGCGTTTGAATAGGGCTCGAATTTGAAAAGCCAAGAAAAATGGCTCTTTTTGAAATTTTCGGCCACCATGGGCGGCGGCGCCGTCGCCGGTGACCGGACCTATGGCCGGAGTAAAAACCCCAACAGAGAAAACAAGAATTTTTTTTAAGTTTTTTTTTAAATTTCGACAGAAATGAGTTTTTTAAGAAATTTTCTGTTTATATAGCAACAAGAAACGACATTGTTTTGAAGATTAATTTCAGAGGCCAAAACGACATCGTTTTGGCCTCTAACCCCAAACTCGACCCATAATCGCCTATGATCCGCGTGTTTTTGGAATGAGGGTCTATTTGCACCCTCAGTCCTTCCGCTTTTGAAGTTGTTTTCAATTTGGTCACTATTTTAGTTTTCTTTTACCTTTTGAATTTACCCTTGCAATTTTTTTGTTGTTTTATTTTGGTCCTAAACAATGCGCATAAAAGGGGTTTGGGATATTTTCCCATATGACCCCTGTAGTTTTCGCGTGTTTAAGTTTTGGTCCTTCCGCATATTCTATTTTTAAATCCAGATTATTTTATTTCTAATTTTTACCCCAGAATTTTACTTTAGTTTCACTTCTGTCCTTTTGGAACGGTGCGTTTTGGAGGGTGGGGATTATTTCCCATTTTGGTCCCTCTTTGTTATTCACGCATGCAACTTGGTCCTTTTTCTTTTTTATTTATTTCGGATTTGCCCCGAATTTCTGTTTTAAGTTCAAATTAGTCCCCTTTTGGTTATTTTGGCTATTTTATTATTAAATTAAATATTATTATTTATTATTATTATTATTATTATTATTATCCTTTTAATTTTTTATTTAATACCTTATTTATTTGCCTATCCTTTTATTTTAAACTTTTATTTGTTTATTTATTTACTTTTTACTTTTTATTTATTTTTATTTTTATTTTTTTTAGCTTTTTGGTTTTATTTATTTTATTTTATTTCTGTCTTTATTATTGTCATTCATATTAATGCATTTATTGTTATTCTGTTAGGCATATTAACATCGAAATTTATTTCACTACCAATTCGTGTTACATAAATCTTTACCCGACGCATTAAAATTTTTGTTTTAAAATAAGCGATATTTCATGTTTTAAAATTCGAAAGGTCGTTCCCTAACTTACGGGGTTTCAACTTTCTTGATATAAATCCGAACAAACGAACGTTTTAAAATTTTTCCAAATAATTTCGAGAATTACGGAAAAGATCGTGTTCTAACTTACGGAATATGATTTCTTTCCTAAACCAAGATCATCAAACATCTTTCAAAAAAATAAAATTTTTGGTGCTTATTCTCGTTTTGAGGATTTAAGGCATTGTGTCTTAACTTACGAGACGTAATCCTTTTTCTCGATTAACGTGAAATACGCCCTTCTTTTTGTAAAATTTTTTTAACTAAGTAATATTTTAACAAAAATTCGTATTTTAAAATCTCTTCAAAATTCTCAATTTTCGGCACTAAGACATTTGTTAATCAATTAGGTACCAATTTTGGGCGTTACGAGGGTGCTAATCCTTCCTCGTGCGTAACCGACTCCCGAACCTGTTTTCTGGATTTTGTAGACCAAAAATTATTGTTTTAGTAAATTTAAACTTTTATTAAAATGATTGAATTACAAGGCAATCCGATCACACCTAAATAAAAAGGATTGGTAGCGACTCCCATACCCATTTTCGATTTCAAAATATAAAGTCGACCATTTTCAAAATGAAAAAATGATTTCGACAACATATTTTTATTCATATTATGATACGTTTATTACAATACCATAATTTCATTAATATTTCAATATTTAAATTCTTTAACGTTTAATAAGAAATGATTTCAATCAAAATTTCATTTTAGCGAAGTCTTTTACGTACTATTAATACCGTGTGCCAAAAGCCTCAAATAATGCTACTCAACTATAACGTAAGGCCTCCTTTATCATTCTATCAAAGTTGGTAAGAGAAGACACTCCCACACTAACAGTAGCTTCAGCTTTTTTCTTCCATTCCAAGGCCTTTCGCCTTATCCTATGCCCCTTATCTCCTTCCATCATCTCTTTAACGAGAACTTCCACGTCGTCACGCTTTACATCAGGGTTGATTTGTTAGGTTTGTAAAATAAATCTAAAATAAAACTTAATAAACCAGGATCTATCATGTCAAATCATCAAGAATAAATGAAGAATAAAACTAAATGCAGAAGCGTACCTGAATCCATGAATTCCTTGTAGTTTTACCGGATTTTGGGGATTTGATCTTCCAAATTAGCACACGAGAAATTTAGAGAATATTTGCTCTCTCTCTCTTTCCTAATGATGGGATATTAGAAAAGATATCTTGTGTATAATTTGGGGACCATAACCCTAATATTTATAACCTTGGCATATTAGTTCTAATCAAATTCTAATTAGCCCACCATTAATTAGAATTTGATTAGAAGAGTATCTACACATATTTAACCCATACTTTATTTAATAATTAAAGCCCAATAAAATTTAAACCAAATTAGATCACTTTTAATTTGGGCTTTAATTTTAACCTATCATGATAGTAAATAATAACATGTAATTATCCTTATTATATATGTAATGTCCAAATTTTCCAACAATCTCCCACTTGGACCACATATATATACTAATTACTTTATAATTACATGTCATTATATAACCTTATGAGTTCAAAATTTTACTATTATATCCAAAAGGTATTTCGAACAATCCTGTCCATTAATTATGTTAACATAGAACCAAGGCGACTTAGGTTACATATATCGTAACTAAGTCCATCCATGATCACGTATATTAATACAACCAAATGACATAGATCAAGTATGGATGTGTAGCATGGAAATTACATGCAATATGATCTAAACATGTCTATTTCCAAATGGTCCTCTTTAAACTAAAGTGAGGTCAGTTTCAAAACAATAAACTAAGTGAATAAACTGAATACTTCATTTCTGATTAGAAAGTAACCGAATACATAAATGTCTGAAAACAAATAAATTTGTAACACCCCAAACCCGGTCAATACGCCACAACCGAATCTGGTATGTCACAGAGGAAAACGTTTTGAAAAGAATCGAATTAACAATTAAATTTTAGTGAAAAACTCTTTGTTGCTCTATGGTTGAAGAAATCAGGTGTATAATAAGTTTAAACTGATAATTTACTTTGAAAACCATTTGCATTTGAATGTAGAAACTTAATATTTGAAAATCATTTAAATTGTAGAAAACACTTAATTTATATTTTACTATCAAACGATTTATATTACCCGATGGTAAGATTTTAAAACCATTGCGTTTTATTTTCAATAATTTTAGAAAAGTTTGGGCTCAATTATTAAATTATCCAAATAATTTATAAGCTATATTTAAAACATATTCAAAGCATATAAATAATCCAAACATAATTAAAGAGGCCTTATTACAAATCCATATAAAGGTGAAAACCAAATTGAAATAAAATAAAGTACCCAAATGGAAGTTTATGTAAAACCGAATTTTTTAATTGCATGACCTCCTCGAGCTCATCCGGCTCCTCATCCGCGATCTACGAGTCACCTGAAAAGATAAGGGAGAAGGTGAGTCACCAAGACTCAGTGCATAAATCCTTCCCCCGGTTAATACAACATACTTACACAATTTATAACCAAGCAATGTATATATTTATATATATAAAATGCACCCAACCTAGCCATCCATAACTCCTTTTCTACCCCGTGTGGTACCAAACCACTGGTGGTGCCAAACCACTGGTGACCCAAAGTCACGATATCCAATAATGTGATACCAAATCACTGGTGACCCAAAGTCACGAATAATCAAGTTGTGGGGCCAACCCACCTGTGATACCAAATCACTGGCGACGATCCCATATCTCAAAAGTGGGGCCAACCCACGGTGGTGCTAGACCACAGGGATGAGTCGCTATGAGGTGCCAAACCTCTGGTGTCCCAAAGACACAAAATATCAACAATCCAAGTGTGGGGCCAACCCACGTGTGATACCAAATCACTGGCGACGATCCCATATCTCAAAAGTGGGGCCAACCCACGGTGGTACTAGACCACAGGGACGAGTCGCTATGAGGTGCCAAACCTCTGGTGTCCCAAAGACACAAAATATTGTGGTACCAAACCACTGGAGGTGCCAAACCTCTGGTGTCCCAAAGACACGGATATCAAATCCTTCCCCCTCCACTCATATTCCCAAACTAATGTATTAAGAATATCAATCATGCCATCATACTTTGATATGATCATATAACATATTTAAATCGTAGATCATGATATCAATCAACATATATTAACATCATATCGAAACGGACTTACCCGAATCCTTGCACATACCCATCAAGGTATCTTATCAAAATCTCATAGATTCCCACTTTAATAACATGATTAGTCAATATATATACATATATATAACCGGATTATAAAGTGTGTAAGGTACACACCTGTCACTAACGCAAGTACTAAAATCTGAAGATTCGATCTACCGCACTAGATCACCTTGTCCTACAATCGGCCAATACTTAGATTATAAACAAAGGCCATTCGACCATACCACTAAATCCCGATGAGTTATCACTTGAAATACCAAGTTTTACCTAAAAGCTTACCCAAAACGATTGACAAAGAAATGAGGCTTAGATTGATCGCTTCCAACGTCCCGAGGAGCCTAAAAGAAATCGGTTTCTAAGAATGATTAGAACCTTGCTAACAAGTGCCCAAAAATTCGGCCTTCGACCTCAAGAGAAATGACATAAAAAGAGAAAAGAAAAAAAAGGAAAATACGGCCATGAACACATACCTATCTTCCAAAACTGATTGAAGAAAACCAAATGAAGTCCTACCCTTGATGATATTCAGCCAAAACAAATCAAATGGATATGAGAAGTTTCGGCTATGGTTTTTGAATGAAGAAAACAATTGATATTCGGCTCGAAAGAGATGAAGAATTAGTATGGCAAAGAAAAAATGAAAAGGGAAGAAGGATGATTCGGCTTTAACAACCAATGAAAGAAAAATCAAGAGGAATGGGATAGAAAGAGATTCGGCCAAGAAGAAAGTAAAAGAAATGTTGTGATATTCAACAATATCAAAGAAAGAAAAGAGAGAAAATGGGAGTAAGAGGTTCGGCCAACACCTAATTTACCAAAGAAGAAAAGTGCACAAAAATGCACAAAGTTCAAATGTAGTTTCGGTTTCAAGAGGAAAAAAAATGAAAGAGAGAAAATAAGATTTGGTTCCAACAAGAATAAGAGCTAAAACAAAACAAAATTGCACCTAAAGATCAAGGTACATTCGGCTAAGGAGGATAGCTTTGGAGAGGAAAGAAATAAAATACCAAATGGTGCACAAAAGAGAAGATTTGGTAAGGTTCAAAGGGGTTTCGATTTTGACACAAAGCACAGGTTGAAGGCTTACCAAGCTAGCCGAAAAATGACTACTAACCAAAGGGAAATTCGGCACTAACTAGCTACCATCAAAACCAAAATTTGGTCACTCCCCCAAAGACCCCAAAACCGTCCAAATACATGGACTTCCAAGTCAAATCTTTCCACACAATTCTTTCCATAACAAGACACCCTATATCATGCCTTATGTTCTCCCATTAGCCTTAAAACCATTGATTTCTTTCCCAAATATCAAGCTTGCCTTAAACTAATATTCAACTTGCCATAAAGAAAATTTGAAAGTCCAACCTACCATATGTAAAGCTTGACCGTCCATTAATACTAGGATACATAAAAAAAAATTAAAGTCTTCAAAATGCTAATCATGCTACTCGAACCTCTATCCTCAAGTTACCCTTCATGCATCCTAACCACCTTGCCACTAACTCCACATGTGCTTAATTTAACACTTAAATTAACTTAAGTGTCAAGTTCACCTAATCCACTTCACTAAATTTTTATACAAAGAATTATTCTAGCTTCATGAATAAAATCAAGCATTCACAAGACTAAGCTAAACACACAAAATTCATACCCGAGCCAACACAAATAATACTCTAATTTTTAGGATGTTACAAAAATATAAACTCCCACTAAATCATGATATCCTCAAACAATGTAACACCCATATGAGCAGTGTGCTCATGAAAGACCTTGGGTGGTAGACCTTTTGTGAGCGAATCCGCTATCATGGAGTTTGTCCTAATGTGCTCTATGGATATTTGACCATTTTGCTCTCTTTCTTTTACAACTAGGAACTTTATGTCAATATGCTTTGACTTAGATGAACTCCTATTGCTATTGGAATATAGTACTGCTGACTTATTGTCACAAAATAATTTGAGCGGTCTTTCTACATTCTCCAAAATATGTAGCCCTGTGACAAAGTTCCGCAACCATATTCCATGGTTTGATGCCTCATAGCATGCTACAAATTCTGCTGCCATAGTGGATGAAGCTACAAGTGTCTGTTTGACACTTTTCCAAGATATAGCTCCTCCAGCTAACAGGTAAACATAGCCTGATGTAGATTTCCTACTATCTTGGCATCTAGAAAAATCAGAATTAGAATACCCAATGACCTCCAAAAGATCTGATCTCTTATAAGTAAGCATGTAATTTTTTGTTCTCTAAAGATATCTCATAACCCTTTTGGCTGCTATCCAATGGTCTATACCAGGGTTGCTTAAATATCTGCCTAACATCCCAACAATGTACGCAATGTCTGGACGCGTACCAACTTGAACATACATTAAACTCCCAACAGCTGATGCATAGGGAATCTTTTGTATTTCTCGAATTTCAAGGTTACTTTTAGGGCATTGAGTAAGGCTAAATTTGTCTCCTTTAGCGACAGGGGTGTCACCTGGTCTACAACTCTACATGCCAAACCTTTTGAGTACCTTATCGATAAAGTTCTTTTGTGATAATCCAAGAATCCCTCGAGATCGATCTCAATGTATCTGAATTCCTAAAACAAAAGAGGCATCCCCAAGATCTTTCATCTCAAAATGCTTAGATAAAAACCTCTTGGTTTCGTGCAATAAGCCTATATCATTAGCGACAAGCAAAATGTCATCAACATATTAAACCAAAAATATGTACTTACTCCCATTGAATTTGTGATACACACAATCATCAACAGTATTTATCTCAAAACCAAACGAGACAATTATTTGATGAAACTTATGGTACCATTGACGAGAAGCTTGTTTGAGTCCATAGATGGATTTTGTCAATTTGCAAACCATATTCTTTGAGTCTTTTGACTTAAAATTTTCTGGTTGCACCATATAAATTGTTTCTTCAATGTCGCCATTAAGAAATGCAGTTTTAACATCCATCTGATGTAACTCAAGATCAAAATGAGCAACAAGCGCCATGATTATCCTAAATGAGTCTTTCGATGAAACTGGAGAGAAAGTCTCTGTAAAATCAACACATTCTTTCTGAGTATATCCTTTAGTTACAAGACGCGCCTTATACCTCTCCACATTACCATTTGCATCCCTCTTGGTATTAAATATCCATTTACAAGCAATTAGTTTTGCACCTTCAGGTAATGGGACAAGTTCCCAAACTTTATTGTCTCGCATAAACTTATACTCATCTTTCATGGCATCAATCCACTTTTGAGAATTAGAACTTTTCATGGCCTAATGAAAGTTGATTAGATCATCTTCTATCATTCCATTATCATCCTCATGTTCTTGGAGAAATACAACATAATCATCTGGAATAGCATTTCTCCTTTCTTTTGTGGACCTCCTTAATGGCACTGATAAACCTTAAAAGTAACATATTTTAAGGCCACATTTACTATGCTTTTGGATGAATTAATCCTCGATTTATGTAAAAAGGAGCTCTTAATCCTTTCTTTTCATTTTTTATACCCAGGGAAGCACCCGAGGATGAAAAGAATGAGAAACGCGCCTAAAACGAACCAAATTGGGTCAAAGAAGAAATTGACACGGCCTGGACTTAAGCCTACACGGCCATGCCACGCCAATCTACTAGAACACGGCCTAATCTCTACTTACACAGCTGTGCCTCATTAAAGAAGTCCGAACACGGCCTGGCCACGATCCACACGGGCGTGTGCCATGGCCGTATCCCTATTGTGGCAAAGAGCAATTTCATTCAGATTTGGATACTTTGGGGCGAAGAAACATATTTCGAAAGCCTATATAAACCCCCTAAGTGTTACTTGAAAGAGGGCGGTTAGCTAGGACAAGGAGCCAAGCCAGAAAGACCAGATTTATGGAGAATCACTCGAAGATAGCCAGTTGATCTATCTCTAGAAGCCGAAATTCTACTCAAGACGGCGGATCTCTCCTTCAATTCCTTCAGGGAGTTTTAGGGATTTCTTATGTTTTTTTTTTTTATCTTTTCTTCTGAGATGTTTTCTTTATTTGATATGAACTAAACCCTTCAGATACCTGAAGGGGATGAAACCTACGATAGATCTTGTTATTATTTTCTGAACTATATGATAAATATTTGACTTGTTCTTAATTATATGTGCTTAATTCTTGTGTTGATATTTCCGGGATATTAATTCAAGTATGATGTGCTTATGTGGAGGAGCAAAAGTCCCTGCTTAAGAGTATATCTAGCATAATTAAGCGGAGTTGATCGCACGCCTAGAGATAGGGTGACGAGATTTTGCCGGATTAGGGTGAAACCTAATATGGGAGTCCATAGATCAAGTTAATGTGATTCTAGGGGTTTTAATTAGAAAGAGATTTCAACTAATCAACCTAGGGTTAGACGTTATTCGCTTCGATAGAGGGTTTAATATAACTTAGGGAATCTTACGGATCAAGTCAAGTGAATACATCATGTGGTTCAGTGTTAGATAACAAGTGAAGTCTAGGTGGATTCTTCCTAAGGGTATCGTCTTAATCAATTGGTTTTTCTTCCAAGTTATTTTTCCTAAATTCATTCTCTTTTTATCTTTGCGTCTTTAGTTTAGTTGGTAGTTAAACTTAGATTAGATAACCATTCACTGAATTCTTAGGCTAAATAATAGAAAGAGAGTTAGTATTAGTACTTTTGGTTCCTTTGGGATTCGATATCCCGGTCTTGCCTAAACTATACTACTGTTCGATAGGTGCGCTTGCCTTACAATCATTGTCAGAGTCAGTTTCTAGGTTCGATCATTTTTATTATAAATTTTAAAGCTCTGATTTCGACGATCAAGTTTTTGGTGCCGTTGTCGGGGAACTAAAATATTAAGAAAGCTTAATTTTTATTACTTTAGCCATATTTACTATTTATTTTTATTTTTGCAATTTTATTTTATTTTTCTAAATTTTCTTTCTTCTTTCTTTTGTCCCTTTCAGGCACCTCTAGTTTATAACTAGAAGGAACCCGGCAGGACCTCTACTTTACGACAGTGATATTGAAGGTATCGTTCATAGAAATCGTAGAGAGATAAAGCGAAGCCTAAACTACATAGACGAAGAGCAAGAAGTCCAAATAAATACCACAGAAGAGATGGCTGAGAATAATCCACCACCTCCAGAGATGGCCGAACATCATGCTCCACGTACTATGTATGATTATGCTAAACCTAGTTTAACAGGAACTGAGTCTAGTATTGTTAGGTCAACTATTGCTTCAAATAATTTTGAACTGAAACCTAACACTATACAGATGATACAACAGTTTGTTCAGTTTGATGGTTTGCAGGATGAGGATCCTAACACACACTTAGCAAATTTCCTAGAATTTTGCGACACCTTCAAAATAAATGGCGTTTCTGATGATGCCATCCGTCTTCAGTTATTACCCTTTTCCCTGAGAAATAAAGCCAAACAGTGGTTACATTCTCTTCCACGAGGATCAATCACTACATGGGATCAAATGACCAAAAATTTTTTATTAAAATATTTTCCATCGGCCAAAACGGCCAAATTAAGGAATGATATCTCTTCTTTTGTGCAGATAGATTCAAAGACATTATACGATGCATGGGGGAGATACAAAGATTTATTAAGGAGGTGCCCACACCACGGATTACCATTGTGGCTAAAGGTCCAAACTTTTTACAACGGTGTGAACCCTTCAACAAGGCAGCTAATCGATTCAGCTACCGGTGGAACCCTGAACAACAAAACTCCTGAAGCAACCTACGAGTTTATAGAGGAGATGTCACTGAATAACTATTAGTGGCAAGTTACAAGGACAAGGCCAGCCAAAGCAGTCAGAGTTTTCAAAATTGACGCAGTGACCGCGCTATCAAATCAGGTGGAATTTTTACATAAAAAAATTTGATAGTTTCTATGGTTCTTCGCAGGCACATCCAGTTATGCAGTGCGACGCAAGTGAAGGAGTGGTGAATCCTGAGTACCCACCCTACGGACAGGGCATGGAGAGCGAACAAATGAACTATATGGGTAATAATTTCCGATATAACAATAACCCTTATAATAACACTTATAATCCAGGTTGGAAGAACCACCCCAATTTCTCATGGGGCGGTCAAAGAAATCAAAGATCACAACCATCCCAAAACTTCTAACAACAGTCCTGCCCACAGGAAAAGAAGCCGAACCTTGAAGAGGCGCTAACAAACTTCATAACAGCCTCAGACACACGTTTCCAAAAGATAGAAACAAAAATTAAGGCATTGTCACTAGAGTTCAAGGATCAATTCGGGCAACTTGCTAAGCAGATTTCTGAGAGACCACAGGGAAGACTACCGAGCAACACTGAGACTAACCCAAGGGAGAAAGTTCAAGCCATAACAGCTCAAGATAGTGAAGGGTTAGACGAGCCTAATTCAAAACAAAAGAAGGTGGTAGAAGAAGATATGGTTGAGGTCAATAACAAGCCAAAATCGGTAATCAAAGAGTACAAACCCCGCATATCTTATCCCGAAGCGATGAAGAGAGACAATACAGAAGAACAGTTCGGTAAGTTTCTTAAACTTTTAAAGAAATTACATATTAACTTACCTCTTCTTGTAGCTCTTTTTCAGATGCCGGATTCGAGGAAATTTTTAAAACACCTCCTGACGAACAAGCGTAAATTTTTCAGAAGCCACATGTGGAATTAAACGCAGTATGCTCGGCAATGTTACAGAATAGACTACCACAGAAATTAAAAGATCCAGGGAGTTTTACAATTCCATGTTTGATTGGTATTTTAACTGTTGATAATGCATTAGCTGATTTAGGGGCAAGTATAAATGTCATGCCTTATAAAATGTTTAAACAATTAGGTCTAGGGAAACCCAAGCAAACTAAGATGAGCATTCAATTAGCTGATAAAACTGTTAGAATTCCTAGGGGTATTATCGAAGATGTTCTTGTAAAAATTGATAAATTCATTTTCCCAGTAGATTTTGTTGTCTTAGACATGGATGAGGATAATTCGATTCCCGTAATTTTAGGAAGACCTTTTTTAGCAACTTCTAGGACTAAAATTGATGTTAGCACAGGAGAACTCATACTTCAGGTAGGTGACAAATCGATCAGTTTACAAGCTCTCGACTTGGCCAGGACAACAATTGATGAAGGTGAGAAAGTAAAAACAGTTGATAACCAGGTTGTTCAACTTTCACCACAGGAAACACCACAAGGTTACAAAACTGAGCCGAAGCATAGCCCCCATGTCGACACAGAAAGATCACACAAAGAACAAAGCCTTGAGATCGGCAAATTAGAAAAGTGGGCGACGCACTTTAAAGAGGAACCAAAACCGCACGAAAGAAACGAAAGAGCCTCCAGAAGAGCTCATATGAACATCAAATCACCTCAAAATAAGAGACCAGGTACTAATAGATAATGCAGATCCTTGCGTCATCACATCAGACCTGAACACGAATGAAGAAATTCCTCTTGAGGTATTGATCGCTGAAATCAGAGCTTTAACATTTATAAAACGACTGATCAAACCTGGAAACTAACTCTGACAACGATTAAAGACAAGTGTGCCTATCGAACAGTAGTATAGCTTAGGCAAGACCGGATTGTCGAACCCAAAAGAACTAAAAGTACTAATACTAGCTTTCTTCTTATTATTTAGCCTTAAAAATAAAGTGAAGTTGCTTTAATCTAAATTAACGACTACTAAGCTTAAAGACACAAGACAAAAAGAACGAATTGGAAAATAACTTTGAAGGAAAACTCAGTTGATCACGACGATACCCTCAGGAAGAATCCACCTAGACTTCACTTGTTATTCAACACTGAACCATACAATTTATTCACATAGTTTGATCCGTAGGACTCCCTAACGTATATTAAACCCTCTCTCGAGGCGAATAACGTCTAACCCTAGGTTAATTAGTGGAACTCTCGTTCTCTTATAATAACCCCTAGAATAGCAGTAAATCGATCAATGGTGTAACACCCCAAACCCGGCCCATTCACTACGACTGAATTTGAAATGCCACTGCGGAAAAACTTTTGAAAATATTCTTACTTAAAAGTAAAACTGTTAAAAATTTGTCGCCTTTAATAAAACATTTTGTATATTTAAAACATTCTGAGTAAAAATTAAGTTGTTATAAAAATACCGGATTCAAAACTTTTAATATGTCTTTTGAGATTTAAATAGCTTTTAGAATTAAACTTACAAAATAATATCCTACTTATAAAACCAACTTAAACATAACAAAATTCAAATAATGTAAGGCCCTTATTACAATAAATGGATATTTAAAATACTGAAAATATAGATTTATCTAAATAAGGGAAACAACTTCTTCTGCATGGGCCACCGTGTATCCACTCCAAACCCGGTCCAAGCATCACCTGCGATATTGATAATGAAACACCCCAAACTCGGCCCACGAGCCTTGACCGGATCTGGTATGTTCCCCGGTGTAAACCGTTTCAAATTCTTTTGTGACTTCGGAAAAACTTGTGTGTTTTGAAAGAAAATTTGTTTTGGGTTGGGCTTGAGTTGAAAACGAGTTTATTTGATTAAAAATCCTTTAGCTTTAGGTGAAAAACGTTTAGGGTTGGTTTTGATAATAAATTTACTTAATCTTTCAATTAATAAATATTTGTAACATAATAAATCAAAGTGAAGTAAAGAAATTCAACTATGGCCTTATTACATCAAATAATCCCAAAATTAAAATTTAAAATACTTGAAATAAAATAAAAGTCCAAATCGTAAATTTCTTGCTGTGCATGGCCATCCCTAAGCTTCTGCCGAGCCCGGTCCATTACTGTTCGTTACCTGAAAATAGTCCCACATCGGGGTGAGTCAACAGACTCAATGTGTACACAACACTAAGTCCAAATAAATCTAGGCATAACATACATATCATATTCACATAATAATTTACGATAATGATGCAACCCAAAACCCAAACCTAGTTAACCATCCGCTACACTTCCACCGTACCAACCTGCACACCGTGGGGACTAATAAGTCAACCCTCCATCCGCTACACTCCATCGAAGGCAGTCGCTGCAGTCGACGTGCTTATCGCCCTTATAGTCTCGTGGTCTTAGGTCACCACTTCAGATATTGTGGTCTTAGGTCACCACATTCAGATATCGCGGTCTTAGGTCACCACATTCAGATAGCGTGGTCTTAGGTCACCACATTCACTTCCCCTTTTCAATAACCCATATGCCCCATATCATAAATATTATGCATTAACATGCCAAATTTCACATTCTTATCTTTATTCACATGTTACATATAACATATTTCATAATCCTAATAGGAGTAGGAAACGTACCTGAGTACTTTTGTACCATTACATGGTACTTAGCCATATTCACATTCTTATAAACATGCACATACTAATTATAGCCATAGATTTTATTAAGAAGAAGTGTGGGTACACACCTGATTTGCTTAGCGATTCACTTAAATCCCGAAAAGCTTTGATCTAATGCCTTTAGATCCTTAATTCCCTACAATCGGCCACACTTAATATTTTTAGGGACAAAACCTATTCGGCTATAAAACCAAATCCTAGTAGGATTTGTATTCTTAAAACTTACCTTGTTGCCGTTTTGATGATTAATCAAATCCCAGAAACTTGTATTCTACCCCTTTGAAATCGGCTAGTCACTAGATCCCTTGAATTGGTTAGTTTTCGGCTTAAAACACATAATAATAGATCTAATACTAAAATAGGGTCTTGGCCGAATATTCATAGTTACTTACCTTTATGATTTGAAATCCCGAAACCTTCCTCCTTGTAGTCGACAGTCACAGAATCCCGAAGTTTTCCCTTACTTGAAGAAGTCGACAGCACCCTTGCTAAAAGCCCCTTAAAGAATCGGCCTTGATGACTAGATGATAAGGTTTCGGCTTTTGGGTTTTAATGGAGAAGTCGGCTAGGGGTTCTCTTGGGGTATTCGGTTTCCTCAAAAATAAAGAAAAGAAAACTTGAGAATTTTGGCAATGGTGGACTATAGATTCGGCTTAACAAATGAAAGAGAAGAGAAGAGAGAAGAGCACTAAGAAATTCGACAGAGAAAAGAGGAGGAAGAAAAATTGATGAGTAGCCCTATTTGTTTCCTCTTATAGCCGAATTTTCTACTCAGAATCCCTTACTTGGCCACCACTCTTCTATTTTGATAGCTTAATCCTTTGAATTATCACAAAATAAAAGAATTTAATCCAACAATTATCTCTAAAATAATCTAAAATAAATCTATTATTTATCCATCCTTTAGCCGAATTTTAAAGAGAATAGAACTCCCAAAATATAGCCTTGTGCCGTCCACCTCTCTACTCCTTGTAGCAAAATAAAATTTCTTTTATTTGCTCCCCAAGTGACTCGAACTCAGGCCCACTTGCATAGCTGGTGGCGTCACCTACCTGGGCCTTAAGTGATATCTTCAGGCCACTTTTCCAAGCCTGTTTGTGTGTCAAATTCCTCCTATTAATTTTCTTAAGGCCACCTTGCCTTAGTTTCCTCTTTTTAAACTTTAAAACTTGACATTTCCTTACGTTTCCAAGTTTCCAAAAACGTTCGTTTCCCTCCTTTAACCTAACATTTCCCTACATTTCCAAGTTTCCAGAAATGTTCACTTTCCTCTTTTGAATCATTTCCAAATCATTTCCTTACATTTCTTAGTTTCCAAAAATGTTCACTTTCCTCTTTTAAACTTAACATTTCCATACATTTCCAGGTTTCCAAAAATGTTCAAAATACATTCATAACACATAAGACATGTCATTTCGTACAATTAAACTGAAAATGCATAGGCCCTTTTCAAGATGTTACAGTTCTACCCTCCTTAAAATAATTTTGTCCTCGAAATTTCTTAGCTAAAATAATTGAGGGTATTGCTGTCGCATTGTCTCTTCTGGTTCACACGAAGCTTCCTCCGATCCATGATTGCGCCATAACACTTTGACTAGAGGAACTGACTTCCTCCGTAACACTTTCACATCACGTTCCAATATCTGAATCGGCTCTTCTTCGTAGGATAAGTCTGGCCTTAGCTCCACCTCTTCAACTGGTACCACATGAGATGGACCCGATCGGTAACGACGTAGCATGGATACATGGAATACGTCGTGCATCTGCTGCAACTCTGGTGGCAACTCTAACTGGTATGCCACTGGTCCAACTCGCTTCAGTACTCGATAGGGCCTTATAAACCTTGGGCTTAACTTCCCTTTGCGACCAAACCTCATCACCTTCTTCCAATGCGAGACTTTCAGAAACACTTGATCTCCCACTTCAAACTCTATTTCCTTCCGCTTAAGGTCGGCGTACGACTTCTGCCTATCAGAGGCTTCCTTTAACCGTGCCCTGATTATCTCAACCTTTTCTTCAGTTTCTGCCACTAACTCGGGACCCAAACTCGACGTTCTCCTAACTCAGTCCAACAAGTAGGAGTTCGACACTTCCGACCATACAACGCCTCATATGGTGCCATCCGAATACTAGCTTGATAGCTGTTATTGTAGGCGAACTCTGCTAAAGGCAAATAGTCTTCCCAACTTCCTCGGAAATCCATCACATAGCCTCTCAACATATCCTCCAACACTTGTATAACCCGTTCAGACTGCCCGTCTGATTGTGGATGAAAAGCCGTAGTGAAGTCCAACTTAGTGCCTAAAGCTTGATGAAGTGCCCTCCAAAATCGAGACGTAAACCTTGGGTCTCTATCGGAGATGATCGATACCGGTACTCCATGTAACCTCACAATTTCCGCTACATATAATTTGGCCAACTTCTGAAGAGAATAGTCAACTCTTACCGGAATGAAGTACGCGGACTTGGTCAGACGATCCACTATTACCCATACCGAGTCCTTCTTAGTAGGCGTAAGGGGAAGCCCACTAACGAAGTCCATGGTAATTCTTTCCCACTTCCACTGCGGAATCTCGATTGGCTGAAGCAATCCCGATGGAACTTGGTGTTCAGCCTTAACTTGCTGACACGTCAGACATTTTCCCACGAATTCAGTAACTTCCTGTTTAAGATTAGGCCACCAAAACTGTTCCCTTAGATCTCTATACAGCTTACTGCCTCAGGGATGCATAGCATAAGGGCTACTATGCGCCTCCCGAAGAATCCTTTGTCTTAACTCTTCGTCCCTCGGCATACAGACTTTTCCTTTGTAGCACAATACTCCTTCAACATTAACGCCATAATCCTCTAACTCTTTGTTCTGTACTTGCTGTAACTTAGCACTTAGGTCCTTATCAGCCAACTGTCCCTCTTTCACCTCATTGAGCCATGTGGGCTTGACTTGCAACTCTGCCAACAGGCTTCTATCATCATACAAACTCAAGTGTGCGAACATAGCCCTTAGATCCGACACAACCTTCCGACTTAGGGCATCAGCTACCACATTCGCCTTGCCCGGGTGGTACTCTATCGAGCAATCATAATCCTTCAATAACTCTACCCACCTTTGCTGCCTCAAGTTCAACTCCTTCTGAGTCAATAGATACTTAAGGCTTTTGTGGTCTGTGTAGATTATCGACCTTTCCCTATAAAGGTAGTGCCTCCAAACCTTAAGAGCGAAAACTACTGCTGCCAATTCCAAGTCATGAGTTGGGTAGTTGACCTCATGCGGCCTTAACTGTCGAGACGCATAAGCGACTACTTTTCCTTCTTGCATTAGCACACAGCCTAATCCCGTGTGAGAAGCGTCACAGTATACCATAAAGTCCTTCCCTGCCTCCGGCTGAATTAACACTGGAGCTTCTGTCAACACTTTCTTAAGCTTTTCAAAGCTCTCTTGTTGCTTCTTAGTCTATTCAAAGGGTATTTCCTTCCTTAGCAACTTTGTCAAAGGCGCGGCTATTGACGAGAACCCTTCCACGAACCTTCTGTAATAGCCTGCCAAACCTAAGAAACTTCGGATCTCAGCCACGGACCTAGGTGGTTTCCAATCCAACACCGCTTCGATCTTCCTAGGGTCCACTCTTATTCCCTCTGCGGATACCACGTGCCCTAAGAATGCCACCTCCTTAAGCCAAAATTCACACTTGCTGAATTTGGCATAGAGCTTCTTCTCCCTTAATACTTCCAACACAACCCGTAGGTGCTCATCATGCTCCTCTTCAGACTTCGAATACACCAGGATGTCATCGATAAACACGACAACGAACCTATCCAAATAGGGTTGAAAAACCCGGTTCATCATATCCATGAATGCGGCTGGAGTGTTCGTCAACCCAAACGGCATCACTACAAACTCAAAATGGTCGTATCTTGTCCTAAAAGCTGTCTTATGGATATCTGCCTCCTTCACCTTCAACTGATGATATCCCGACCTTAAATCTATCTTCGAGAATACTGCGGCCCCCTTCAGCTGATCGAACAAGTCATCGATCCTTGGCAAAGGATACTTGTTCTTAATGGTCAGCTTATTCAACTGACGGTAATCTATGCACATCCGCATAGTTCCGTCCTTCTTCTTTACAAACAGGACCGGTGCTCCCCACGGAGACACACTGGGTCGAATGAACCCACGATCCAGTAATTCTTGGATCTGAGCCTTGAGCTCAACCAACTCCTTTGGTACCATTTTGTACGGAGCGATTGACACAGGAGCTGTTCCTGGCAGCAAGTCTATTCCAAATTCCACCTCCCTATCTGGGGGTATTCCTGGTAATTCCTCCGAAAACACATCTTCGAAATCCCTTACAGTTCTAACTCCACTGACACCTTCTTCCTTTCCACCCAACGCACTTACAAAGGCTAAGAACGCCTTGCACCCTTTCCTAACCATTTTCTCAGCCTTCAACGCCGAAACTACGTTAGACAGGTAGTTTCTTCTTTCTCCGATCATTACTACTACTTCATCCTCCAGGGTCCTTAGTTCCATACGTTTAGCCGCACAATCCAACACGGGTCGATGCTCTACTAGCCAGTCCATTTCGAGTATGAGTTCAAACTCCCCAAAGGGTAGTTCCATTAAGTCAGCCCGAAAGTTCACTCCCTGAATCTCTAGGGGTACATTCCGAAAGATCTTATCCACCACTACAGTTTGACCTAATGGGCTTACTACAGTCATTTGCCTATCAGAAAGTTCAGAGTCTAAGCCTAGTGTTTCCACTACCCTACATGCAACATAAAAATGGGTCGAACCCACATCAATCAGAGCAAAATAGGGCTTGCCATAAATAAAGAATGTACCGGTTATAACATCTGGCGTGTCTCCTTCCTCCCTCCGGCGAACCGCATAAACCAAACCTGGTTGCCTCGCCTCAGCATTAGCAGCACCTCTGCCTTGTGTTCCACGTCCTCTACCAGTACCATTACCTCTGTTATTTGAACCACGACCTCGTTGAGGCTGCTGTCCCCCTCTACCAGCCTGATTAACATTCTCAGCTGCTGGTCGACTTTCATCTGGTATCTTAGGACAATCCTTGATCATATGGTCTTTGGACCCACACTTAAAGCATCCTCCCGTCTTCTTCCAGCACTCTCCTAAGTGCTTCTTTCCACACAGATCACAAGGACGATACTGCCCTCCTGTACCAGCTTGCTGACCTCGCGGCCCATCCACTCTAGGCCTCTTTTGAAACTTCCCAGACGATCCAAAACTTCTTTTTGGCCTATTTCGATCCATGGTCTACTTGGTAGAATCCTTAATTCCCTCAGCTACCTTGGCCTTTTCTACTAAAGCAGAAAACTCCCGCTCCTGATGCGGTGCTATCAACAATCTCAGATCATCCCTTAGTCCGTCCTCAAAACGAACACAGCGTTCATGCTCAGTTGCCACTATTCCTCGAGCATATCGGCTCAACCTCAGGAATTCAGCTTCATATTCCGCAACGGACTTGTTCCCTTGAACCAGTCCTAGAAATGCTTTCCTTTGCTCATCAGTATACCTGGTTCCAACATACTTCTTTTGATACGCTTCCTTAACATACTCTCAGGTCAGATCCTCAGCCGTGGCACCATCCCGAACAGTTAACCACCACTGATACGCTTCATCCCGTAGCAGTGCCACCATTCCTTTCAACTTCTCCTCAGGGGTCAGATCGAGCTCATCCATAATTCGCTCAGTTGCCTCCAACCAATATTCAGCCGTACTGGGTGCCACACCAGATACTCCTCTAAACATTTCAGCCCCGTTGGCTCGGAGTCGCTCGGGTACAGATTTCCGAGTTCCCATATTTCCACCTGCGCCAGCCACCATTTCCAAAACTCACAGCACAGCCTGCGACACAGCATCTTCCCCCGTCTGAGCCTGCTGCTCAACACCAACAGTTGGGGGTGGTGGTGGCGGTGGTACCTCATTATCAGACCCTTGACCCGATCTAACGGGTTCCGACACAGTCATTCTTCCTCTACCGCGTCCACGACGGCCACGTCCTCTAGAACTCATTTCTATCGTTGCAATCTGATTAAAAAGTTTTATGAATTAGTCATTGTTTCACTTATTACCCACGAATAAGTTTTATGAAAGAGTTTTAGGAGTGATTCTTTCGTATTCATACATTCACACAGTCTTTACATTCATACATCCATCAATCAATTATGAACTTTCATTCGTTCAGAGAAACGTTGTAGTTTTCATTGTTGTCGTTTTCCCACTACCCAGGGGTATTTTCGTAATTTTTCCTACAGGGTATTTTTGTAATTTTTTTCAAAAGAAAAAGTTCCTTGGTGATTTTGTCAAAACGAATTTTGGAATTCTTAAATTCCCGGGGTATTTTGGAAAATTTGAAATCTGGGGATATTTCGGTAATTTTGGAGCTCGGGGGTATTTTGGTAATAAACCATGGTAAATTTGTAAAGTTTAATATTTCTGGGGTATTTCCATATTTTGCAAAACTTTGAGAGTTCTTTTTGGGAATTGTACTTTCCAAAACGGTGATGTTGCAAAAATTTTGGAAATCGAGGTCATTTTGGTAATTTTGTAAGTTAGGGGCAATTTTGTAATTTTCCAAAATTAAGGTATTTTGATATTTTGCAAATTAGGGTTTTTGAACCTTTATAAAATAATGAAATTTTGGTAAAACTGTTAGGTAGTTGGACATTTTTATAAATCAAGGGCATTTTTGTAATTTCATAAATCAAAAATTTTTCGGAAATATTTTTTTTTTCAAAACAATTTTATCAGTTCAAAAGAGTGGTTTGTCGAATTTTTAAAACTAGGGTTTCCATAAAAACACGGCTAGTTCCCTTTCGAGTTTTAGTTAGTGTGTTTAGCCTATGACCGAGTCCTCTTGGTCAGGGTGAACCAAAGCTACGCACCAGGTAGGATTCGAATGGAGAGGAGGTGAGTCACACGGACTGCTTAAGTACCAAGCTCCCACTGAAACCATTCCTAGACATGCGCACAGAGGTTGCCACACCCATTGAGTCATCTTGGTTAGGGTGAACCGAAGCTACGCACCAGGTAGGATTCCAGCGAAGAGGAGATGAGTCACTAGGACTGCTTAAGTACTAGGCTCTTCCGGATCCAATCCTAGACATGCGCACAGGGGTTACCACACCCTAACTCGGCGACTTAGCCATAGGTTTGTTTAATTAAGCATTAAGTCTTATGTAATAGTTGGGGTAAACTAGTCCTAGGATTCAAATACTTATCATGCTAGTCTACGTTCCATTCCATTCCTACCCTTCTACAGTTCACAATAGATATCACACAAAGGTTAGGGGTACTTACCTGGTGGACTTCGGGTCGGAGACTTAGGTGCCATGCCAGAAAAACCTGCTTATTTAAAAATATTTTCATAAAAACTCATTTGGGCCTAAATTTCAAAACATAGTGGGCTTTAAACCCCAGGCCGAGAGTTTAAAACTGGACTCTGATACCAAATTGAAACACCCCAAACCCGGCCCACGAGCCTTGACCGAATCTGGTATGTTCCCCGGTGTAAACCGTTTCAAATTCTTTTGTGACTTAGGAAAAACTTGTGTGTTTTGAAAGAAAATTTGTTTTGGGTTGGGCTTGAGTTGAAAACGAGTTTATTTGATTAAAAATCCTTTAGCTTTAGGTGACAAAACGTTTAGGGTTGGTTTTGATAATAAATTTACTTAATCTTTCAATTAATAAATATTTGTAACATAATAAATCAAAGTGAAGTAAAGAAATTCAACTATGGCCTTATTATATCAAATAATCCCAAAATTAAAATTTAAAATACCTGAAATAAAATAAAAGTCCAAATCGTAAATTTCTTGCTGTGCATGACCATCCCTAAGCTTCTGCCGAGCCCGGTCCATTACTGTTCGTCACCTGAAAATAGTCCCACATCGGGGTGAGTCAACAGACTCAATGTGTACACAACACTAAGTCCAAATAAATTTAGGCATAACATACATATCATATTCACATAATAATTTACAATAATGATGCAACCCAAAACCCAAACCTAGTTAACCATCCGCTACACTTCCCCCGTACCAACCTGCAGACCGTGGGGACTAATAATTCAACCCTCCATCCGCTACACTCCATCGAAGGCAGTCGTTGCAGTCAATGTGCTCATCGCCCTTATAGTCTCGTGGTCTTAGGTCACCACGTTCAGATATTTTGGTCTTAGGTCACCACATTCAGATATCGCGGTCTTAGGTCACCGCATTCAGATAGCGTGGTCTTAGGTCACCACATTCACTTCCCTTTTTCAATAACCCATATGCCCCATATCATAAATATTATGCATTAACATGCCAAATTTCACATTCTTATCTTTATTCACATGTTACATATAACATATTTCATAATCCTAATAGGAGTAGGAAACGTACCTGAGTACTTTTGTACCATTGCATGGTACTTAGCCATATTCACATTCTTATAAACATGCACATACTAATTATAGCCATAGATTTTATTAAGAAGAAGTGTGGGTACACACCTGATTTGCTTAGCGATTCACTTAAATCCCGAAAAGCTTTGATCTAATGCCTTTAGATCCTTAATTCCCTACAATCGGCCACACTTAATATTTTTAGGGACAAAGCCTATTCGGCTATAAAACCAAATCCTAGTAGGATTTGTATTCTTAAAACTTACCTTGTTGCTGTTTTGATGATTAATCAAATCCCGGAAACTTGTATTCTTCCCCTTTGAAATCGGCTAGTCACTAGATCCCTTGAATTGGTTAGTTTTCGGCTTAAAACACATAATAATAGATCTACTACTAAAATAGGGTCTTGGCCGAATATTCATAGTTACTTACCTTTATGATTTGAAATCCCGAAACCTTCATCCTTGTAGTCGACAGTCACAGAATCCCGAAGTTTTCCCTTACTTGAAGAAGTCGACAGCACTCTTGTTAAAAGCCCCTTAAAGAATTGGCCTTGATGACTAGATGATAAGGTTTCGGCTTTTGGGTTTTAATGGAGAAGTCAGCTAGGGGTTCTCTTGGGGTATTCGGTTTCCTCAAAAATAAAGAAAAGAAAACTTAAGAATTTTGGCAATGGTGGACTATAGATTCGGCTTAACAAATGAAAGAGAAGAGAGGAGAGGAGAGCACTAAGAAATTCAACAGAGAGAAGAGGAGGAAGAAAAATTGATGAGTAGCCCTATTTGTTTCCTCTTATAGCCGAATTTTCTACTCAGAATCCCTTACTTGGCCACCACTCTTCTATTTTGATAGCTTAATCCTTAGAATTATCACAAAATAAAAGAATTTAATCCAACAATTATCTCTAAAATAATCTAAAATAAATCTATTATTTATCCATCCTTTAGCCGAATTTTAAAGAGAATAGAACTCCCAAAATATAGCCTTGTGCCGTCCACCTCTCTACTCCTTGTAGCAAAATAAAATTTCTTTTATTTGCTCCCCAAGTGACTCGAACTCAGGCCCACTTGCATAGCTGGTGGCGTCACCTACCTGGGCCTTAAGTGATATCTTCAGGCCACTTTTCCAAGCCTGTTTGTGTGTCAAATTCCTCCTATTATTTTTTTTAAGGCCACCTTGCCTTATTTTCCTCTTTTTAAACTTTAAAACTTGACATTTCCTTACATTTCCAAGTTTCCAAAAATGTTCGTTTCCCTCCTTTAACCTAACATTTCCTTACATTTCCAAGTTTCCAGAAATGTTCACTTTCCTCTTTTGAATCATTTCCAAATCATTTCCTTACATTTCTTAGTTTCCAAAAATGTTCACTTTCCTCTTTTAAACTTAACATTTCCATACATTTCCAGGTTTCCAAAAATGTTCAAAATACATTCATAACACATAAGACATGTCATTTCGTACAATTAAACCGAAAATGCATAGGCCCTTTTCAGGATGTTACAGATAAAATTTGGGTGAGTCATACAGACTCTGTGTGCACTTAGTCCACTGAATTCCACCCACATGTTAAACCATATAATAACCCATATATATATCAAATGTCAATGCAACTTATTCACATGAGTTCACTTATTGGGCTTGGCCCATATCCATATTAATAGAGTTCACATATTGGGCTTGCCCCATAAGCATATCACATTCGTATAATAGTGTAATTAACCACATGTTTCCACATACTGGGCTTGGCCCATTACCACGTTAATCCACATCACATACTGGGCTTGGCCCACTTTCACATATATTCACATACAAAATTATGCAATTATGAAGCCCAACCCAGCCTAAGGTCCATCCTCTACACACCCCCTTATCCAGCCTACCACACACCAGGGGATTATTATATCACCCTCTCCTTTTTACTCCAATAAGGCAACAAATGCCGTCCACGCGAACTTAATCGCAAATAATCCATAACGCGACCTCATTCAGCGCCAATCCACGATGTAGCCGAAGCTATCATTAAAACCACGATGAGCACAAAGCCATCAATAACCACGATATGGCACATAGCCTATATCTATCACGATGAGGCACAGAGCCATTCATCAAACCACGTACTCGAAGTACACCTTGTCCTTCTTTCATAACCCACCCATGCACATGCAACATAAAATAGTGCCATGATAATGCATGAGCATGTTCATCAACCGTATCATCACACATATACATATTAATAATCACATTCATCAGATTTGGTACTTACCGGGTTATTGACATACCCCATGAGAGTATTCATATCACAATTTCCACTGCACTAGTTAGCACATTCATAACACACATACAGATATCACATACAATCATAAATCCCGGAACACAGTAGGCTAACTACACACCTGATCACTTGGAGAACTATGCTTTCGATCCCGATGCTATCACTAATCGAGACTACGGCTATCTGTCTACTTTCTTGTTCTGACGCTGGTCCACACCCCGGTGGCCAATCCCGAACTGTAGAAACAGATCTCTTCTTAAACTTTGGAATAGGGACTATTCCTTGTTCTCCTTGACTGGCACTCGAATCCATTAATGATATCTTAATCAGAAATATTCGGTTAAACACTAATACTTTAATCCAAATATATCGAATCAAATCTACACTTACCAAATATTCTTACCGAGATGATCTTGAATCCCGAAGGCTTGCTCTACTTCTGTCGATTTGCTCCTAGGAGACCATAATCCAAATCGGTCAACACTTAATCACATAGTATGGCCTAGGGCCGAATACTACTGTCACCATACCTAGCTTTTCCAAGTCCCGAAATATTTGCTTACCTTAACGAATCGAATCTACAAAACTCCTTTGATGCTTCCTTAACGTTGGCTACACAAAGAAACACCTATAAGGACACTATGATCATTCAGCCATGACTAAAACCAAGGCTTCACTCACTTGATTTGTCACACAAATAAAAAGAAACAAATCGAATACTTAAATACTTATCACTTATGATCCCCTTCCCGAAGTCACTTCCTAGATTCGGCCACTGAGGAGAAATAGAATTAGGCTCTTAACTTTCGTCCTTTAAAAGAAATAGGAGAACAACGATTAGAAGAGAGCTCTTACTCATATAAAAAAATCGATTGAAGCAACTCACCACCAATGATTCTTCGGTCTCTAAAACTTGCAACAGAAGAACAGAGAATAGAGCACCTTTGCTATTCGGCTATGGCTTAACAAATGGTGTTGAAGAAGAAAAGAAAATAAGGCTTATAGGGTTCGGCTATGGCCCTCCAAAGAAGAAGGTTTCGACTATAACGATTTCAGGAAAAGAAAAGAGGAGAAAAAGGCTATCAAATTCGGCAAAAGGAGAAATAAGTGAAGAAAGAATTTCCAAAGGATGATCCCCCTTATTTATACTACTCAAATTTGGCACCCATAGGAGCCCCTTAGCCGGCCACTTTATCATCCCCCATCATATCCAAAAATTCTCCTATTTATCTCCATGCTACTCATTATCATCTTAATTAATAAAATAAAAATTATCCATCCTTAATCCCTTATCAATCCCCTATATTATCTCTTTAACACTCATAAAAAAAACTAAAATATATCACATAATTATCTCCTATATCTACCAACTTAAAATAAAATAAAACTATCTTTATCCTCTCATCACCCATTCTAAATTAATAAAATAACCATCCATTATCCTTACTAAGCTTTTATTTAATCTCTTATCCTATCAATTAAACTAAATAAAATAAACCAACAATTATCTATTATCTATAGCCAAAATTTAAAAGAAAATCAAGGCTTATCTTAACCTTTAAAAAGTCCATAAACCGTCCAACTTTTCCCCCATTCTTGAAGTCACATGCCAAAAATAAAACACCCATCTGCTGCCCCCAAGTTTCGAACATAAGACCTGCTGGAAACACCACACGCTACCAGCCACTTCGCTGCTAGCTTCTTTGTGTCATAAACTCCCAACAATTCTTTTTAAGAGCTCCTTCCCTAGCTCCCCCTTGTCTTAACGCCAAAAGAAAAAATAAGACACCTTCCTGCTGCCAACAAGACTCGAACCAAGGCCCTTGCCCAAGCGTCATTTCCAGGCCCTTAAATGGCGCATCACAGCCACTTTACCAAGGCGCTCTTTGTGTCCAAAAGCGCTTATAACTTCCCTTAAGGCCTCCCTGGCCCAATTCCCCTTTTAACGCCAAAAATAAAAGCTCCCAAATGCACTTTCTGTAGCTCGAACCTCCCCCCCTTGGCACTCCATGTGACGCAACCCTCCATGCCCCTTAGGGTAGCGTCCCAAGCCACTTTACCACATGACTTCCTTGTCCTAAACGCCCCAAAACTTTTCTTAAGGCCTCTTCAGCCTAGCTCCTCTTTTTAACTTAAAATCCAATTATTTTTCCAAAGCTTTCTCTTCCACCCTAGAATTTTAAAAACCCTTAATACACTTCCAAACACTGCCAAAACTCATGAATTATGCACGAACGCATAACCCCTAATCTAGGATATTACAAATGGACTCCCATATTAGGTTTCACCCTAATCCGGCAAAATCTCATAACCCTATCTCTAGGTGTTCGATCAACTCCGCTTAATTATGCTAGATCTCTCTTAAGTAGGGTTTATTCCTCCTCCACCTAAGCACATCAGATTTGGATTAAGCAACATAATTAAGAACAAACTAAGTAATTATCATATAATTTAGAAATCAAATAACAAGATTCATCTAGGTTTCATCCCCTTCAAGTATCTGAAGGGTTTAGTTCATGACAAATAAAGAAAACATCTCAAGAGAAAAGATAAAACAAAACATAAGAAATCCCTAAAACTCCGGCTTCTTGGGATGGATCAACTGGCTAACTTCGAGTAATTCCCTCAATTCTGACCTTTCCGACTTGGCTCTTTGGCCTAGCTTGACGCCCCTTCAACGGTGGTACTTAGGGGGTATTTATAGGCTCTTGGAATGTGATTCTTTCTCCCTAAGTATCCTTTTCCGACTGAAATTGTCTAAAGCCATGATAGGGGCACGGCCATGTCACACGCCCGTGTGACTCATCTTCAGGTCGTGTTTGGATTTCTAAGTTGAGGCACGACCGTGTAAATCGGGGTTGAGGCCTTGTTCTTGATGCTTGACGAGGCACGGCCGTGTGGGCTTTGGGCCAGGCCGTGTCGATTTCGTGATATGGCCCATTTACTCTGTTTTGGGCCCGTTTTGCATTCTTTTCATCCTCGGGTGCTTTCCTGGGCATAAGATATGAAAAGAAAAGATTAAAAGCACCTTTTGACATAAATTGAAGGAAAAATCATCCAAAAACATATTAAATGTGGGTCTAAAATATGTTATAATTACGATTTATCAGGTACATAATATCTTCCCATACGGAACAATCGAAGTAAGCAATCCTATATTCGGCACTTTTAAGGTAAACGCTTCTCGACTAAAACTTTATCAAGAAAATAGAACTGTCAACATGAGGGAAGATATTCAAACCTTTAAACCTCCCTGATTTTTCAATACGAGGAAAGTCTAGCTTAAGCTATAAACGAGTGCTTCTCGGGAGGCAACCCAAGTACTAACACAATTTATTTTCACATTTTGTTTTCAATTCATTTTCTTTTCTTCTTTTCTTTATACCTAGTTCTAAACTAACCAAGGGTGCAGATTTCCAAGCCACACGGCCTAGCACACGGCCGTTGCCATGTGTACTTCAAGAATCTTTGTACTAACATGGCAGAGGCGGTACAAATCAAATCCCAACTAATTTTTGAAATCACGAACCCAACCACCCCACCACGGGCACAGACAAAGTGCCACGGCCGTGCGAGGCGGCCGTGGACAACACTGACTTCTCAAAAACGAGCGTGGCTGGCTGATAAATAGGCATGGAGAACCAACACGTCTAGACACACGGCCGTGCGAGGTGGCTGTGTGAAATGACACGCCCTCGGTCCACAGGCGTGGGAAAGTACCAGAATTGAGCCTCTATTTAAACACCAACACCCTCCCCATCCTTCTCATCCACTTTCCACTTATTTTCTTATCCCCTTTTCTCACATTCTCCTCTCCATAACAAGTCTCTAAGCCCTTGAGCCATACCAAAGCCATGACAAAGAAACAGAAGAAAGCAAGCGTAGTCTCTTTAGGGAGATCGATATACATAAGCTCATGTCGGCCGCTTCATCCAAACAACAAGCCAAGGGTCTTTGAGACCATTTATCTTTTCTCTTTCTTTTTCTTTTGCTTCAATTACCTTCTCTTTGACAATCTTATGCTTAATTTAGTTTAATATATTTTAGTTTCTTAGTGTTAGGTTCAAAAGGCTACTTGGGAATCACGACACTTCTGCCACCGCCAGCACCTCCATCGCCTTAGAAGTCACACCCACCTCACGAACCATCTACCAATAAGGATTCTCAAGCCTTTTTATCTTCTAGTCTTAGTTTATTTTCCTTCTTAGCCTCTTTTTCTTTATCTTTCTTATCTTTATTTATATATTTAGTTTATTTTAAATATGTCTTAATAACTCCTGGCTAACTTTCTACGAGCTCCCGAATTTCTTCATCTAGCACAAAGCTCGGTAGCAGCCACCACCCCTATTGACTTCCAACTCCGAGAAACCATCCAAATTTAGGAAGTTTCACCTCTCCCTCTCTCTTAAATTGAATATCTATCTTTGTACATTGAGGGTAATGTACATCTTAAGTGTGGGGGGTGAATAGTTATTTCGAGAAAGTGCCTAACTTTCTTCATTACTTTCAAATCCCTGAATTTAGTCTTGTTTTTAAGTAATTTCCTCATATTACTAATTAGGATGAAATTTCTGATAATTTATGATTTTTATTGACATGTTTTTGAGTAAGTCATAGTTAATTGTGCATTGATGGTTAAATTAGAAGAATATTAGAGACTCAAGCATGATAAGTCTATTTTTCAGAATTAAAATTTCTGCTAGGTTATCTACCTGAACCTGAATGTTATCTTGAAGTTTGAAATTTACAAGGTTGATGTCAAAACACCCATAATTTTTGTGAGATTTTGAGCCTATTAGAGCATATATTCTTTTTCATGCCCACTTTATTGATTATGAGTGTGTCAACTTTGAATTGTTATTCTAGAACTTGCCTCGTTCATACAGATTGAGACCACACCTATGATTTGATATACCGGGATGATAAAGACACCTAGCTTTTAACCCACTTACCCCACTAAACAGCCTACCTCCATAAATTAACCCCTAGTGAACCCCGTTAATCCTAATAACCCTTTTTATTGACTCACCCGCTAATGTTAACCTAAAGCCCTTTGTATTTGTTATCACCATTCCTTTTTGACTACCCTTATATCGAGATTTGATTTGATTAGTTACCTAATTATATTATTTCAGTAGTTAAATTTGTCCTTTATATATTTGACTTGTTCTAAAAAAAATCGAATTATATTCATTATTAGTTGTGTGATTAAGTAAGCTTATGCATTAAATTCCAATTATTGAAGAAGAGGCTCGTATTAGAGTATTATCAATAGTAGTATTATCAGTTTCCAATTGATGTAATTATTTTGGATGAGTTCATTTTTTTTCTAGGTAGGTAACTTATCAACTCAATCTCGATTCTAACCTTCTAATTCAGCCTATATCCATACCCTTAACCGAAGCCCCATTACAACCCTGTTAAAGACCTTTTGATCTATGTATCATCTCATACTATAGTGGTGGAGATTTGATTTTCAGGCAAGCCTATAGGATTAACTTTTCAGGTTTGACTTTTAAGTGCTTAATTTTGAACCTTAAACACTTCGAGTGTAACACCCTTAACCCGAGTCCGTCGCCGGATTGGGTTGCAAGGAGTTACTAATCATAACACATGTCACCACAAACAATCACTGCTCCCTTAATCACATTCGAATGCAAGATAAACAAACATGAATAAACCTAAATAATAACAAACTTATTATCAATCCCTTTAACCGAATTCACAAACAAATTATCACAACATATAACCATGAATACTACTCACTTGATCATTTTAAACACATTGGCCGAATATACATGTTTATAATGACTTTCTAAACTAGATGGAATCACGAAATATAAACATACATATATGTGGTTGCATGGCAGCTTGATCAATCGTGTTCAAATAACTAAATAAACTTCTCTCAACAAAGTATGCTTCAGTTTATGTATAAGAACATAACCGAATATGCCATTTTCAAATATGTAGCCTATGATTTCATCTTATGGCCGAATATGCAAATTACAATTTTATTAATATCAACTCAACTCATGTTTCATTTAATCACTTCAACAGTAAATCTTCATAAATCTATAATCCAAGCATATTCGAATATGCTACTGACCAATTCCAAATTTCGAAACTCATTGATTCGAATCGCATATATATGACCAACTACCACATATAAAATTCCATTCATGATTTAATAATTCAAGCACAATAGATTCACATTTGTCAATCACTGCAACATTTAGGTCAAGTCCTATAAATATCCAACATATGTAATATACTATAATATATATTTCAAAAATGAACTAAATACTTGATCCTATGTATGACATGTATAACATAAAGCATCCATTCTACTAACACAAGCATAATTATACTATGAAATACAATATTATGGTGAATAAATGCTATGGTCGAATACATTAAAGACCCAAAATACCATAATTTAGCCATTTTCGCATGGCTATATACATTATCAGAATATTATTCGAAAATTAAGATAGCCTATACATGCCTTAGACTCAAAATCCAAACTTTAAATGTACCAAAGTAAGTCGATAGTGTGGATGACTTCGTTGACGATCCCCTGAGCTCGTAACTTGATCAAAATCTATAAACAGAACGATGAACACACGGAGTAAGCTAATTTAGCTTAGTAAGTCTTAAGCAATCATAATATACCAATTGGACATTCTAACATTTTAAAACAATCAAGTAATAACATTGAATAAAATAGCTTAACTCGAAAGTCCTTCAAAACCGAATGCTTTTACCTTACTTAACATAACACTTATCATTTCCTTACCATTAGTATACAACTTACCAACTCAGTATCAAATTGAAAATATAAAACATCCTTTCTTTATAATATATTCATAATACACATACATGAAACTCAATAAGTTCACATAAATATTTGAACAAATAAAGGGCCGTGTACATCCGAATTACCTCTTTAATTACATAAACACATGTTAATATAAACTCTCATATATCCAAGCATCTAATATCAATATTTCAAAGCTTAGTACTTAAATGATCTACTAATGCCGAATGCTAATGCTCATTTAGCTAAACCATCATCACTATTTTACCTTTAAACTTCACTTATAATCTCATCATATAGTTCACATATAGATTAAATACTCTTTTCCAACTACTCATATTTTCGATACACATAATTCAATACGATCACATATATATGTATATACAATAAGTATATACTTTACACTTAGTAATTTCACATAAAAGGAAATATATTCACATATATATATATATCCATTTATCATTTCATACATTCGTATACATGGCATCAAAGTAATCCCAATATGTCACGTAAACATAAGCATAAGGCTGAATATACGTGATCAATTAATATCATTCATATCAATATACTTATACAAATACCTTTAACCACTTTATGCTTTCATATAACCAATTTCCTCATGGCATAGTTTATACACAATTTGCATCTACCAATTGTATATCACATTTCCTTTACCAATTCATTTACTTATTATCATCACATATATATATCTATAATACATGAATATGAATAGCACATACCTTGTAGCCGAATTAACAAATTCATTTTCAATTGCTTAGGCTCACTTAATTCATTTCATGACTTTACTAGTACATAATCTAAGCTTGAAGTGTCAACTCACCGGTATAAAACCTGCTAGGCATTTGCCCGAATCTCACATACTAGCACTAGACCTGCTAGACTCAAGGTCCGAAGTTCAAACACCGGCATTTAGCCTCCTAGGCAATAAGCCCAATATAATTCACCGGCACAAGGCCTGCTAGGCATTAAGCTCGATAAAGATCACCGACACACGACCTGCTAGGCTCGAAGCCCGATATAAACCACCGACACAAGGCCTACTAGGCTTGAAGCCCGAACATTCATATTATTGAATCATCTCGTTCACATCACATACTATCAATATCACATATATTTCTTATAATTCAATATCACTTTCACACCTTACCAATATCACATATATCCTATATAATTCAATATCACTTTCACATATTACCCCAATGAGTTCGATTACATACATTGCTAAATTACTTCCTCACATTCAGTTTTAACATGTTTAACTCCACAAATTCATAATTTAACATATAAGCTAGATTATAATCAATTATTACAAAATTTATTTGCTTAAAGACTTACCTCGATTATCGACGTACGACGAAGACCGGCTATTCGTAAACTTTCGCTTTTCCCCGATCCAAATCTGATTTTCTTTGTTCTTGATCTAAACATATTTAAAATAAGCTCATTCAAGTACATTTCATCTCAATTTAATCCAAAAACACCTAAATAGGCAAATTATGATTTTGCCCCTAATATTTCACATTTTTACAATTTAGTCCTATTTGCACAAAACACAAAATACACAAAATTTCATTACACAACCTAAGGGCCGAATATCCATAGGGACTATACAAGTCCATTTATTTCATTTATTTTGCATTTTGGTCCCCTCAAAAACTCATTTTTGCAATTTAGCCTAAATACTCAAATTTACCAAAAATCTAAAGACAAAACATATTAATCTAACATATATATTTCATAATTCATCAACTACCATCATAAAAATCATATACTCATCAATGGCACATTTCAAAATATTCACCAAAATCCAAAATTTAAGCATGGGTCTTGAAGTATTCGAAGCAACGATCTAAAAAGCGTAAAAATTAATAAAAATCGAAATCAAACTAACCTTGAATTTAAGCTTCTAAGTGCCGAAAATCAAAGGAAATAAAATCCTTCTTCTTTCTCCAACATTCGACCAAGAATAAAGATGATAATGGCCTTTTTTTGTTTTGTTTTATTAAAGCATATAATATGTTATTTACTAGATTACTATTATAACCTTTTAATAAAAAATAAAACTAACATATATATTAAGGGCATATTAGTCATAATCCGTCCACTAACTTGTAAAATGGGCTATTTGCCCTTTTAATACCTCATTTTAAAAAGCCACTATCATAGTAGCCCTTTTTACCATAGTATGCAACTTTTACACTTTACGCGATTAAGTCCTTTTTGTCAAATTAAACACTCAAACGACAAAATTTTCTTACGAAACTTTCACACACATTAATTCACATATAACAAACACTGAAACTAATATCTAAAAATTTTTCAGACTCGGATTCTTGGTCCCGAAACCACCGTTCCGATTAGGGTCAAATTCGGACTGTTACATCGAGTGATTTGAGTGAATCTTTTGTGAGGATGTCAGTCCTTGTAGGTTTTGAATTAAAGGTAATTATTCAGGTAAGGGGAGACACCTATGTTTTTGTGCTACAAATGTATGACTTTGATTGTTTGAATCTTTAGGACTCTTTGAGTTAAATCATCCATGTACAAATTATCTATGAATTATGATGAGACATTGTCGGTAGGAATTATGAATCATGGAAAGTTTGTTTTAATTGTAAGTTGAGAATTTTGCTTGAGGACAAGCAAAAGCTTAAGTGTGGGGGTATTTGATAAACCATAAAAGTAACATATTTTAAGCCCACATTTAGTATGCTTTTGGATGAACTAAGCCTCGATTTATGTAAAAAGGTGCTCTTAATCCTTTCTTTTCATGTTTTATACCCAGGGAAGCACCCGAGGATGAAAAGAACGAGATACGCGCCTAAACAGACCAAATTGGGCCAAAGAGAAAATTGACACGGCCTGGACTTAAGCCCACACGGCCGTGCCATGTCAATCTACTAGAACACGGCCTGATCTCGACTTACACAGCCGTGCCTCATTAAAGAAGACCGAACACGGCCTGGCCGATCCACACGGGCGTGTGCCATGGCCGTGTCTCTATCGTGGCAAAGAGCAATTTCATTCGGATTTGGATACTTTGAAACACCCCACACCCGGCCCACGAGCCTTGATCGGATCTGGTATCTTTCCCCGGTGTAAACCGTTTCAAATTCTTTTGTGACTTAGGAAAAACTTGGGTGTTTTGAAAGAAAGTTTGTTTGGCTTGGGATTGAGTTGAAAATGTATTAATAATATATTAAATCTCTTTTTCTTTAAAATAATTAAGGTGACAAAACACTTGGAGTTTATTTTTAAAATAAATTTGTTGATCCATAAATAATAATTTGTAAACATAATAAATAAAAGTAAAAAGAAATAAAGAAATTCAACTATGGCCTTATGGCCTTATTACATCAAATAATTCCCAAAATAAACTTAAAGTACTTAATAGAATAAAAATCCAAATTAATTAAATTTCTTGTTGTGCATGGCCATCCCTAAGCTTCTGCCGAGCCCGGTCCATTACTGTTCGTCACCTGAAAAATATTCCCCAACGAGGTGAGTCAAACAGACTCAATGTGCAACCAACACTAAAATTTAATAGATTTAGGCATACCATACATATCATGTTCACACAATAATTCAAGATAATGATGCCATCCGCTACACATCCCCGTACCAACCTGCACACCGTGGGGACTACTAAGTCAACCCTCCTTCCGCTACACACCATTGAAGGCAGACGTTGCAGTCGTCGTGCTCATCGCCCATATAAGATTCGTGGCATAGCCACCAGATTCAGATAATTGTGTCATGAGACACCATATTCAGATAATGTAACCGAAGTTACCACATTCAGATAATGTAACCGAAGTTACCACATTCAGATACTGTGACCGAAGTCACCACATTCAGATAGTGAGACCGAAGTCACCACATTCACTTCCCCTTTCTCATATAACCCGAATGCCCATGTTATTCATATCATGCATATCATACTTAAATTCACATTCACGTTACTTTTCACATGTTAAATATAACATATTTCGTAATCCTAGTAGGAGTAGGAAACATACCTGAGTACTTTGTACCACATTAGGGTACTTAGCCATATTCACATTCTTATACATACATACATATATTACATATAGCCATATAACGTATTAAAAGATAGTGTGGGGTACACACCTGATTTGCTTAACGAATTCCTTGAAATCCCGAAAAAATCGATCTATTGCTTTAGATCTCAATTCCTACATTTGGTAACCTTAATATGTTAGCATAAAGCCTATAAAACCAAATCCTAGTAGGATTTGTATTCTTAAAACCTACCTTGTTGTCGAATTGACTATAGTCAAATCCCGAAAACTTGTATTCTTCTCCTTTGAAATCGGCTACTCACTAGATCCCTTGAATCTGTTAGTTTTCGGCTTAAAACACATAATAATAGATCTAACTACTAAAATAGGCCTTGGCCGAATGCTATAGACACTTACCTTGTGGATTTTAAATCCCAAAACTCACCGAATAACTAGGGAACACGCGGCCTATGGTGTACCTTCGGGAAAAGAACTTCTCCTTCCTTGTAGTCAACACTTAGTAAATCCCGAAAGATCTCTTCAAAGTTTCGGCAACAAGATATTAAGGGTATTAGAATCTTAATTTCGACAGCCTTAAAAGAAATAGAATGGGAATCTAACCTAATCTTACCCTTACTGAAGAATTCGATGGAACTCTTGCTTGAACCCTTAGCAGTATTCGGCTATGGCTTTGATGTGGATAACAATTTCGGCTCTTGAGGCTTAGTGAGAAATCGACTAGGGCTATTGGTATCTTCGGCTTTTGATTGTGTTTGTAATAGAAGAAGAAAAGAAAAGAGAAAAAGAGAATAATGGCAGAGAGAAGAGGAGAAACTTTAGAGAATTTCGGCAGAGGTTTTCTTGAAGAGAAAAGAATGAATGAAGAATAGCCTTACTCTTCCTTTTATAGCCAAAATTACTAGGCTAGAGTCCCTTAGTTGGCCACCACTCTTCTATTTTGATAGCTTTATCCCTTGAATTATCACTTTTAAAAGAATTAATCCAACAATTATCTCTTGAAAATAATGATAAATAAATCTATTATTTATCTCCTATTTAGCCGAAATTTAAAGAGAATAAAACTCCTCTTTTAAAAGCCTTAATGCCGTCTACCTCTCTTGTAACACCCGGGTTCTAGGGGTTATGCATTTAGTGCATAACTCAGGTGTTGGCATACTCCAGTGTGTGATTGGGTGAGTTTTAGGGGTCTTGAGAACCCTAGAAGGTAGTGGAATGCCTTAGAAAATTTTTGGTTTTTAGTGGGAAAAAGGGGAGCTTGGCTTTAGAGGTCTTAAGAGAATTATTTGGGGAGGTTAAGACACAAGTATTGCTTTGGGAGAGTGGCATGAAGGCGCTACTTGGGGCTTTGGGAAGGTGACGCCTCAAGGGTGCTAAGGGGTCTCAGGTTCGAGCTGCAAGGGCAGTATGTTGGTTTTGTTTTTGCGTCATGAGAGGGGGAGGTGTTGGACGGCTAGAAGGCTCTAAATTAGATGAGGTAAAGACTTGGTCTTCCATTTTTGAATTCAGCTAGGTAGGTAGGATATAGGTTGGACTCATTCAATCTTTTTGAATGAGTGTTAGGGAGGAAGTTTAGGAGGAAATCTTGGGATTTGGGAGGAGTTGAGCTAGTGGCCGGTTTTGGGGAGCTTGAGGAGGGCATTTTCAGCTTTGTTGGATGTGCTTAGGTGTGTGCCGAAACTTAGTAGTATAAATAGGGGGTGCTCACCTTTTGGCCACCCTTTTCACCATTTATCCTCTCCTTGCCGAAAGTTGTTTCTTCCCTTTCCTTCACTTATTCTTCCCCTTTGCCGAAAGTAAGTCAAAGAAACCCTCTTCTTTTCTCTTATTTCTTTGTAGCCAAAACCGAAAGTGGGCATAACGTTTTGTGTACCTATTTCCCTCTTCCTTCGCACCTTTCTTTTAAACTCTGCTTAAGCCGAAATCATCCTTAAAGGTTGCCATTGCCAAATATCCCAACTCCATCTAGGAGTCTTAGCCGAATCATTCATTCTCTCATTCTCTCCGCTTTGTTTGCAAGTCCCTGAAGCCGAACCTTATCTCTTGTGGTGGCCGATTCTTGGTTAGGACAAAAGGGAGTGGTTAGCAAGGTAAGGGTGCGATAGCTTTTCTTTGTTTTAAGGATTTATGTCTTGGCCGAATGGCCCTAGTTTTCTCTAAGTGTGCTAAGGCCGATTGTAGGGGAGAAGAGCCTAACGCAGGAGACTTTCTTGGGAGTCGTATAGTCAGCATTTGCAGAAGCCTATAGTAGCATCCGGGATTCAAGTTGTTTTGGTAAACAATTTTAGTAAGATTCGTTGCTTAGATTTATGGCTTGAGTGATTAACCATTGTTCTGATTAAGTGTTTTGATGGAGGCGAATACCAGTCAAGGAGGGCAAGGGAAAGTCCCTATCCCGAAGTTTAAGAAAAGAGCTGTCTCGGCAGTTCGGGATTGGCCACCGGGGTGCGGGCCAGCAGCAGGAGAGAACTATAGGCAGATAGCCGTAGTCTCGTTTAGCGATAGCATTGGAATCGAGAGTTTAGAACTCCAAGTGATTAGGTGCGTAATCCTCGCACTGTTTCTCCGGTTAATTGTTTGTTAATATGTATACTTGCGTATGATGTGTGATAGCTGACATTAAAGGCTAAAGTGGTGGATACCCATGTTTGGGGTAAACGGATAACAGGTTAGTAGTTTGTGATATCAATATTATTTATGGTATATGTTTGATATGGTGATGAGCATGTGATATATACCCGATTTAGATGATTGACTCGACATGTTGCATTCACATATGTGCATGGGAAATTGACTTGATCAAGGAAGGACGGGGTGTACATATTTATGTACGTGGTCTAATGTTAGCCTCGGGCTACATTAGCGCTTGATGATTAGCTGTGTGCTTCATCAAGGGAGATGTTGGCTAGGTGCCCATCTCGGCGGTTGATAGCTGAGTGCATCACCGTAGACGGATTAATGTTGGGATCACTTATGTGATCGGTGGCTTAGCCACGGCCTTGTGCAGTAGGTCTGCCGAGGTAGGATATGTGGGATCACTCGGTTGTGATCGGTGGATTAGCCACGGCCTTGGACAGGGAGTCTGCTAAGGTTGGTGTAACGGATGGACTTAGGATTGGGTTGGGATACATTTTGCATATCTATCGGTATGGACTGTGTGGGTATGGGTTAAGTTCATACGTGTGGAAATATGTGTAATGATTATGCACTGAGTCTGTGGACTCACCCTATTTTTCTTAACCATCGCAGGTAAATCGTGACTTTTGGACCGGGTTGGAGTGGATACGAGGTGACCATGCAAAAGAAGATATTTTGATTATTTTATGAATTTTTATATTATCAGTATTTTGGGAATTTCTTCGATGTAATAAGGGCCTTGTTATTATTTTTGGTATTATTTTATTTAAGGTTTGATTAAATTAAATTACTACATGAAGATGATTTTATTGTTAGCAACCTATTTACTCAAAACATATATATATGCTAAAGTTTAATTTGGACATTTTATAATAACAAAGTTTTAAGTATAATTTTAAATGGACATGGTTTTCACACTAAATAAATTTTAATGTTTTATCCTAAGTCAAAAAGATTTTTCAACCGTCTTTCCGCAGTGGCATTCCAAATTCGGTCGTAGTGAATGGGCCGAGTTTTGGGGTGTTACAAATTGGTATCAGAGCCCGGTTCAAAACTCAGCTTTGAGGTTTTGGGCCCGAAAATAGTTTTCAAAAATGGGTTTTTCGAAAACATGGGCTTTTATAAAAAGTTTTCAGGTCATTCTGGCATGGCACCTGTACCTCCGGCCCGAAGTCCACCAGGTAAGTACTTCGGACTTTTGAAGCGATTTGCATATATGAATTGTTATGGGTTTATTTGGGCTCGTAGATTAGAATATTAAGGCTATTGGACCTTAGGATTAGTTTACTCAAACATATGCATAAGACTTAAGGACTATTAAACAAACCTGTGAAGTAAGTCGCCGAGTTAAGGTGTGGCAACCCTAGTACGCATGTCTAGGAGTGGTATTCAGTAAGAGCTTGGTATTTAAGTAGTCCTAGCGACTCACCTCCTCTTTACTCGAATCCTACCTGGTGCGTAGCTACGGTTCACCTTAACCAAAGAGGACTTGTTCATAGGCTAAACCAATTACTAAAACCCGAAAGGGATTAGCCTTACTGTTTTAAAACCCTTAGTTTTAAAAATTTTTCAAACTTACCCTTTTGGTTTGTAAACCCTAAATCTGATTTTGAAAGACGTTTTCTCGATTTACAAAATTACCAAAATGCCCCTAGTGGCAAAATTACAAAAATGCCCCTGTATTGTAAAATTATCGTACTACCCTCAATTTTTGTTAAAATAATTGTACTTTACAAAAATACCAAAATCTCGAGTTTTCAAAATATTAAGATACTCTGATTTAGGAAAATTTACAATAATACCCCTGGGGTAGAAACGGGCAGAAATGTCCGAATAGTGAATGTGTGGATGAATGGATGTGTCTTTAGTGAAGAATGTGAATGTTTGAATTAGAATAGAGAACTTGAGATGAAACTTTGATTGATCAAAAGAACAACTTTTGAAAACTTCATTTCATAAAATTTGCTCGTGGATAAACAGTGGAACAAAATTTCTAATGCATAAAATTTCTTAAATCAGACTAAATCGAGGCGCTAGATATGAGTTCTAGGGGGCGTGGTCGCAATACTCATGGACGTGGTAGAGGCAGGATGGCAGTATCGGAACCGGTTGGGTCTGGCCATGGGTCAGAGAACGATGTGCCGCCACCACCAGCTGTTGAGGGTGAACATCAGGATCAAACCGGAGGAGACGACGCAGTATCGCAGGCTATGCTGCGGGTGCTTGAGCGAGTGGCAGGAGCCAATGTGGGCAGTGGGACTCGGAAGTCAGTACCCGAAAGACTTAGGTCGAATGGAGTCGAGGTTTTCAGAGGAGTGTCTGGGGTAGCTCCGAACGTGGCAGAATACTGGCTAGAGGCAGTTGAAAGGATTATGGATGACTTAGATTTAACTACTGAGGAGAAGCTTAAATGTGTTGTTTCGTTGCTACAGGATGAGGCTTACCAGTGGTGGCTCACTGTTAAGGAAGGTACCCCTGCGGATAGGGTGGACTGGGGTTACTTTAAGATCAAGTTCGAAGGGAAGTATATCGGAGCGAGCTATGTGGATGCTCAGAGGAAGGCGTTCCTCAATTTGGTGCAAGGTGGCAAGTCAATAGCGGAGTACGAGGCTGAGTTGCTGCGTTTGAGCCGGTATGCTCGGGGCATCGTGGCTACCGATTATGAGAGATGCGTCAGATTTGAAGATGGGCTGCGGGATGAGCTGCGGGTTTTGATTGCGCCGCAACGAGAAAGAGACTTTGCCATTTTAGTGGAGAAAGCTCGGATAGCTGAGGAGGTCAAGAGGACCGAGAGGCAGAATAGAGATAAAGAAAGAAACTGGGATAAGAGGAGTTAGGGACCGTCAGAATCATTTGAGAGATTTCAGAAAAGATCGAGGGTCGAGACTCCTGCTCGTATTTTTAAGTCAACTATTGGGAATCCGGATCGTCCGTGTGCTCAGTGTGGAAGGTACCATGTTGGCGAGTGCTGGAATCGGGATCGAGAATGCTTCAGATGCAAGTCCAAGTCTCATCTGATTAAAGATTGTCCTCATGATCCGAATAGGGCTCGAACATTAGGCCAAGGTTATGTGCAGTCGGGCAGGAATGGTCAGCAGGCGACAAGGGGTCGTGGTCCGAACCATAGAGGGAATGGTTCTGGCCGAGGTCGTGGAGCATTAGGCCGAGGTAATGGTAGCGCTGAGGCAAGACAGCCAGGTCTGGTTTATGCAGTCCATCGGAAGGAGGATAACGATGTACCAGATGTGTAAGCTGGTAAGTTTCTTATGCCTAGAATATTCCTTTATTGTTTTGTTCGCTATAGTGGCAGTTCGTTTTGTTGCTAGTGAAGTATCTAGAAGCTTGAGTGTGGACTTAGATACTGTGCCTAGAAATATGGTAGTTTCTTAAGATCAGAGTGCGCAGCAGTAATTCCTGTTTAGTCTAGCCAAGTAATTTCGAGGACGAAATTATTTTTAAGGAGGGTGGAATTGTAACACCCGGGTTCTAGGGGTTATGCATTTAGTGCATAACTCAGGTGTTGGCATACTCCAGTGTGTGGTTGGGTGAGTTTTAGAGGTCTTGAGAACCCTAGAAGGTAGTGGAATGCCTTAGGAAATTTTTGGTTTTTAGTGGGAAAAAGGGGAGCTTGGCTTTAGAGGTCTTAAAAGAATTATTTGGGGAGGTTAAGACACAAGTATTGCTTTGGAAGAGTGGCATGGAGGCGCTACTTGGGGCTTTGGGAAGGTGACGCCTCAAGGGTGCTAAGGGGTCTCAGGTTCGAGCTGCAAGGGCAGCATGTTGGTTTTGTTTTTGCGTCATGAGAGGGGGAGGTGTTGGACGGCTGGAAGGCTCTTAATTAGATGAGGTAAAGACTTGGTCTTCCATTTTTGAATTCGGCTAGGTAGGTAGGATATAGGTTGGACTCATTCAAACTTTTTGAATGAGTGTTAGGGAGGAAGTTTAGGAGGAAATCTTGGGATTTGGGAGGAGTTAAGCTAGTGGCCGGTTTTGGGGAGCTTGAGGAGGGCATTTTCGGCTTTGTTGGATGTGCTTAGGTGTGTGCCAAAACTTAGTAGTATAAATAGGGGGTGCTCACCTTTTGGCCACCCTTTTCACCATTTATCCTCTCCTTGCCGAAAGTTGTTTCTTCCCTTTCCTTCACTTAGTCTTCCCCTTTGCCGAAAGGAAGTCAAAGAAACCCTCTTCTTTTCTCTTATTTCTTTGTAGCCAAAATCGAAAGTGGGCATAACGTTTTGTGTACCTATTTCCCTCTTCCTTCGCACCTTTCTTTTAAACTCTGCTTAAGCCGAAATCATCCTTAAAGGTTGCCATTGCTTAATATCCCAACTCTATCTAGGAGTCTTAGCCGAATCATTCATTCTCTCATTCTCTCCTCTTTGTTTGCAAGTCCCTGAAGCCGAACCTTATCTCTTGTGGTGGCCGATTCTTGGTTAGGACAAAAGGGAGTGGTTAGCAAGGTAAGGGTGCGATAGCTTTTCTTTGTTTTAAGGATTTATGTCTTGGCCGAATGGCCCTAGTTTTCTCTAAGTGTGCTAAGGCCGATTGTAGGGGAGAAGAGCCTAACGCAGGAGACTTTCTTGGGAGGCGTATAGTCAGCATTTGCAGAAGCCTATATAGCATCCGGGATTCAAGTGGTTTTGGTAAGCAATTTTAGTAAGATTCGTTGCTTAGATTTATGGCTTGAGTGATTAACCGTTGTTCTGATTAAGCGTTTTGATGGAGGCGAATACCAGTCAAGGAGGGCAAGGGAAAGTCCCTATCCCGAAGTTTAAGAAAAGAGCTATCTCGGCGGTTCGGGATTGGCCATCGGGGTGCGGGCCAGCAGCAGGAGAGAACTATAGGCAGATAGCCGTAGTCTCGTTTAGCGATAGCGTTGGAATCGAGAGTTTAGAACTCCAAGTGATTAGGTGCGTAATCCTCGCACTGTTTCTCCGGTTAATTGTTTGTTAATATGTATACTTGCGTATGATGTGTGATAGCCGACATTAAAGGCTAAAGTGGTGGATACCCATGTTTGGGGTAAACGGATAACAGGTTAGTAGTTTGTGATATCAATATTATTTATGGTATATGTTTGATATTGTGATGAGCATGTGATATATACTCGATTTAGATGATTGACTCGACATGTTGCATTCACATATGTGCATGGGAAATTGACTTGATCAAGGAAGGACGGGGTGTACATATTTATGTACGTGGTCTAATGTTAGCCTCGGGCTACATTAGCGCTTGATGATTAGCTGTGTGCTTCATCAAGGGAGATGTTGGCTAGGTGCCCATCTCGGCGGTTGATAGCTGAGTGCATCACCATAGACGGATTAATGTTGGGATCACTTATGTGATCGGTGGCTCAGCCACGGCCTTGTGCAGCAGGTCTGCCGAGGTAGGATATGTGGGATCACTCGGTTGTGATCGGTGGATTAGCCACGGCCTTGGACAGGGAGTCTGCTAAGGTTGGTGTAACGGATGGACTTAGGATTGGGCTGGGATACATTTTGCATATCTATCGGTATGGACTGTGTGGGTATGGGTTAAGTTCATAAGTGTGGAAATATGTGTAATGATTATGCACTGAGTCTGTGGACTCACCCTATTTTTCTTAACCATCGCAGGTAAATCGTGACTTTTGGACCGGGTTGGAGTGGATACGAGGTGACCATGCAAAAGAAGATATTTTGATTATTTTATGCATTTTTATATTATCAGTATTTTGGGAATTTCTTCGATGTAATAAGGGCCTTGTTATTATTTTTGGTATTATTTTATTTAAGGTTTGATTAAATTAAATTACTACATGAAGATGATTTTATTGTTAGCAACCTATTTACTCAAAACATATATATATGCTAAAGTTTAATTTGGACATTTTATAATAACAAAGTTTTAAGTATAATTTTAAATGGACATGGTTTTCACACTAAATAAATTTTAATGTTTTATCTTAAGTCAAAAAGATTTTTCAACCGTCTTTCCGCAGTGGCATTCCAAATTCGGTCGTAGTGAATGGGCCGGGTTTTGGGGTGTTACATCTCTGCTTCTGGAAGCAAAAATAAAACTTCTTTTATTTTCTTCCCAAGTGACTCGAACCCTGGCCCAAATACCTGCTTGTGGCGTCACCCACCTGGGCCTTAAGTGACATCTTCAGGCCACTTTTCCAAGCCTGATTGTGTGTCAAATTCCTCCTACTAATTTTCTTAAGGCCACCTTGCCTTAATTTCCTCTTTTTAAACCTTAAAACTTGACATTTCTTTACATTTCCAAGTTTCCAAAAATTTTCGTTTGCCTCCTTTAAACTTAACATTTCCTTACATTTCCAAGTTTCCCGAAATGTTTACTTTCCTCTTTTGAATCATTTCTAGATCATTTCCTTACATTTCCAGGACATTTCCCTACATTTCCAAGACAAGACATTTCCTTACATTTCCAGGACATTTCCTCACATTTCCTCACATTTCCTTACATTTCCTTACATTTCCTTACATTTCCTCATATCTTAGGGTTCCTAAAACTCCTCAGAACACATCCAACACACCCACTGAGCCCACTATCTCATAAATTACGCATGAACACATAACCCCTAATCTAGGATGTTACAGTTCTACCCTCCTTAAAAATAATTTCGTCCTCGAAATTACTTATTAACAGTCGTACAATCCTTCTCACCGCACTATGCTTACGCTGCGCACTCTGATCTTAATAGAACCATCATACTTTCTAGGCACAATCTTTAAGTACACGTCCCCTAGAACTCATGTCTACTTCACGATTTAATCTGATTAAGAAGTTTTATGAATTAGCCTTTATTCCACTGATTACCCGCGAAGAAGTTTTATGAAAAGAATTTTAGGAGTGGTTCTTTCGTATTCATACATTCACACAGTCTTTTCATTCATACATTCATCAATCAATTATGAACTTTCGTTCATTTAGAGAAATGTTGTAGTTTTCATTGTTGCTATTTTTCCACTACCCAGGGGTATTTTCGTAATTTGCCCTACAGGGGTATTTTCGTAATTTTTTTTTCAAAAATAGGGTTCCTTGTGGATTTTGTCAATAAGGGTATTTTGGTAATTTTGCATTCCCGGGGTAGTTTTGGAAATTTTGAAATTCCAGGGGTATTTCAGTAAATTTTTACAAATCAGGGTAAATTTGTAAAGTTTAATAATTCAGGGGCATTTCAAAATTTATAAAACTTGAGGGTTATTTTTGAGAATTTTGTTTTCCAAATCAGTGATGTTGCAAAAATTTTGGAAATCAGGGTCATTTTGGTAATTTCATAAACCAAGGGCATTTTTGTAATTTTACCACCAGGGGTACTTTAGTAATTTTGTAAATCAAGAAATATTTCAGAAAAATTTTATGGGATAGCTTGTATAAATCAAAAGGGTAATTTAGTCATTTTAAAACTAGGGTTTCCATAAAAATGTGGCTAATCCCTTTCGAGTTTTAGTTAGGGGTTTAGTCTATGAATAAGTCCTCTTGGTTAGGGTGAACCGAAGCTACGCACCAGGTAGGATTCCTGCGAAGAGGAGGTGAGTCACTAGGACTGCTTAAATACCAGGCTCTTCCGGATCCAATCCTAGACATGCGCACAATGGTTGCCACACCCTAACTCGGCGACTTAGCCATAGGTTTGTTTAATTAGTCATTAAGTCTTATGTAATAGTTGGGGTAAACTAGTCCTAGGGTTCCAAATACTTATCATACTACTCTACGTGCCATTCCAGTTCTACCCTTCTACAATTCATACTATAATTCACACAAAGGTTAGGGGTACTTACCTGGTGGACTTCGGGTCGGAGACTTAGGTGCCATGCCAGAAAACCTGCTTACTTCCAAAAATATTTTCATAAAACTCATTTGGGCTCGATTTGAAAACGTTTTGGGCCTTAGACCACAGGTCGAGAGTTTAAAACTGGGCTCTGATACCAAATTGAAACACCCCACACCCGGCCCACGAGCCTTGACCGGATCTGGTATGTTTCCCCGGTGTAAACCGTTTCAAATTCTTTTGTGACTTAGGAAAAACTTGGGTGTTTTGAAAGAAAGTTTGTTTGGGTTGGGCTTGAGTTGAAAATGTATTAATAATATATTAAATCTCTTTTTCTTTAAAATAATTAAGGTGACAAAACACTTGGAGTTTATTTTTAAAATAAATTTGTTGATCCATAAATAATAATTTGTAAACATAATAAATAAAAGTAAAAAGAAATAAAGAAATTCAACTATGGCCTTATGGCCTTATTACATCAAATAATTCCTAAAATAAACTTAAAGTACTTAATAGAATAAAAATTCAAATTAATTAAATTTCTTGCTGTGCATGGCCATCCCTAAGCTTCTGCCGAGCCCGGTCCATTACTGTTCGTCACCTGAAAAATATTCCCCAACGGGGTGAGTCAAACAGACTCAATGTGCAACCAACACTAAAATTTAATAGATTTAGGCATACCATACATATCATGTTCACACAATAATTCAAGATAATGATGCAATCCCGAACCCAAACCTAGATGCCATCCGCTACACATCCCCGTACCAACCTGCACACCGTGGGGACTACTAAGTCAACGCTCCTTCCGCTACACACCATCGAAGGCAGTCGCTGCAGTCGACGTGCTCATCGCCCATATAAGATTAGTGGCATAACCTCCAGATTCAGATAATTGTGTCATGAGACACCATATTCAGATAATGTAACCGAAGTTACCACATTCAGATAATGTAACCGAAGTTACCACATTCAGATATTGTGACCGAAGTCACCACATTCAGATAGTGAGACCGAAGTCACCATATTCACTTCCCCTTTCTCATATAACCCGAATGCCCATGTTATTCATATCATGCATATCATACTTAAATTCACATTCACGTTACTTTTCACATGTTAAATATAACATATTTTGTAATCCTAGTAGGAGTAGGAAACATACCTGAGTACTTTGTACCACATTAGGGTACTTAGCCATATTCACATTCTTATACATACATACATATATTACATATAGCCATATACCGTATTAAAATATAGTGTGGGGTACACACCTGATTTGCTTAACGAATTCCTTGAAATCCCGAAAAAACCGATCTATTGCTTTAGATCTCAATTCCTACATTTGGTAACCTTAATATGTTAGAATAAAGCCTATAAAACCAAATCCTAGTAGGATTTGTATTCTTAAAACCTACCTTGTTGTCGAATTAACTATAGTCAAATCCCGAAAACTTGTATTCTTCTCCTTTAAAATCGGCTACTCACTAGATCCCTTGAATCTGTTAGTTTTCGGCTTAAAACACATTATAATAGATCTAACTACTAAAATAGGCCTTGGCCGAATGCTATAGACACTTACCTTGTGGATTTTAAATCCCGAAACTCACCGAATAACTAGGGAACACGCGGCCTATGGTGTACCTTCGGGAAAAGAACTTCTCCTTCATTGTAGTCAACACTTAGTAAATCCCGAAAGATCTCTTCAAAGTTTCGGCAACAAGATATTAAGGGTATTAGAATCTTAATTTCGACAGCCTTAAAAGAAATAGAATGGGAATCTAACCTAATCTTACCCTTACTGAAGAATTCGATGGAACTCTTGCTTGAACCCTTAGCAGTATTCGGCTATGGCTTTGATGTGGATAACAATTTCGGCTCTTGAGGCTTAGTGAGAAATCGACTAGGGCTATTGATATCTTCGGCTTTTGATTGTGTTTATAATAGAAGAAGAAAAGAAAAGAGAAAAAGAGAATAATGGCAGAGAGAATTCGGCAGAGAGAAGAGGAGAAACTTTAGAGAATTTCGGCAGAGGTTTTCTTGAAGAGAAAAGAATGAATGAAGAATAGCCTTACTCTTCCTTTTATAGCCAAAATTACTAGGCTAGAGTCCCTTAGTTGGCCACCACTCTTCTATTTTGATAGCTTTATCCCTTGAATTATCACTTTTAAAAGAATTAATCCAACAATTATCTCTTGAAAATAATGATAAATAAATCTATTATTTATCTCCTATTTAGCCGAAATTTAAAGAGAATAAAACTCCTCTTTTAAAAGCCTTAATGCCGTCCACCTCTCTGCTTCTGGAAGCAAAAATAAAACTTCTTTTATTTGCTTCCTAAGTGACTCGAACCCTGGCCCAAATACCTGCTTGTGGCGTCACCCACCTGGGCCTTAAGTGACATCTTCAGGCCACTTTTCCAAGCCTGATTGTGTGTCAAATTCCTCCTACTAATTTTCTTAAGGCCACCTTGCCTTAATTTCCTCTTTTTAAACCTTAAAACTTGACATTTCTTTACATTTCCAAGTTTCCAAAAATTTTCGTTTGCCTCCTTTAAACTTAACATTTCCTTACATTTCCAAGTTTCCCGAAATGTTTACTTTCCTCTTTTGAATCATTTCTAGATCATTTCCTTACATTTCCAGGACATTTCCTCACATTTCCTCACATTTCCTTACATTTCCTTACATTTCCTTACATTTCCTCATATCTTAGGGTTCCTAAAACTCCTCAGAACACATCCAACACACCCACTGAGCCCACTATCTCATAAATTACGCACGAACGCATAACCCCTAATCTAGGATGTTACATACTTTGGGGCGAAGAAACATATTTCGAAAGCCTATATAAACCCCCTAAGTGTTACTTGAAAGAGGGCGGTTAGCTAGGCCAAGGAGCCGAGCCAGAAAGACCAGATTTGTGGAGAATCACTCGAAGATAGCCAGTTGATCCATCTCTAGAAGCCGAAATTCTACTCAAGACGGCGGATCTCTCCTTCAATTCCTTCAGGGAGTTTTAAGGATTTCTTATGTTTTGTTTTATCTTTTCTTCTGAGATGTTTTCTTTATTTGATATGAACTAAACCCTTCAGATACCTGAAGGGGATGAAACCTAAGACAAATTTTGTTATTGTATTCTGAACTATATGATAAATATTTGACTTGTTCTTAATTATGTGTGCTTAATTCTTGTGTTGATATTTCCGGGATATTAATTCAAGTATGATGTGCTTAGGTGGAGGAGCAAAAGTCCCTGCTTAAGAGTAGATCTAGAATAATTAAGCGGAGTTGACCGCACGCCTAGAGATAGGGTGACGAGATTTTGCCGGATTAGGGTGAAACCTAATATGGGAGTCCATAGATCGAGTTAATGCGATTCTAGGGATTTTAATTAGAAAGAGATTTCAATTAATCAACCTAGGGTTAGACGTTATTCGCTTTGAGAGAGGGTTTAATATAACTTAGGGAATCTTACGGATCAAGTCAAGTGAATACATCGTCTGGTTCAGTGTTAGATAACAAGTGAAGTCTAGGTGGATTCTTCCTAAGGGTATCGTCTTAATCAATTGGTTTTTCTTCCAAGTTATTTTTCCTCAATTCATTTTCTTTTTGTCTTTGCGTCTTTAGTTTAGTTGATAGTTAAACTTAGATTAGATAACCATTCACTGAATTCTTAGGCTAAATAATAGAAAGAGAGTTAGTATTAGTACTTTTGGTTCCTTTGGGATTCGATATTCCGGTCTTGCCTAAACTATACTACTGCTCGATAGGTGCGCTTGCCTTACAATCGTTGTAAGAGTTAGTTTCCAGGTTCGATCATTTTTATTATAAATTTTAAAGCTCTGATTTCGACGATCAGGCACTTGTTCTTGAGGTTGTTGGGTTTGTTCTTTTGGAACAATTATCTCATTTTGAATGGGGAGTTGTTCAACATTGTCTTGCAGAGGTTTTGGATTCACTTCTTGATCAATGATAGGTATAAGAACCTGAACATCGTCAAAAGTGATAGTAGGAACTAAGTTAGAATCCAATTCGTCCTCAAAAGCAATGTCTCTAACCTTATTTCTCCCCCCATACTCAACATCCTCAAAAAATGTTGCAGTTCCCATCTCAAACATATTCCTTATTATGGGATCATAAAACTCATAACCTTTAGATCGCTCAGAATTTCCTTAACCCTTAACTTTATAGACATCAAATAAGTCAAAAGTGATGTCATTTCAACCTTATCATTTTTAGCAAAACATGTCTTAATTTCGTCAAGGAAACCTTGGCCTGAGTAATCTTTTCAGATTCTATGCCTTAAAGGCTTCTGAAATGCTTTGCCTCATGATCATTAGACTCTTGCAATTTGAACGATCCCACCTCTCAAAATCCCTTTTAATATAGGGGGTGCTTTCCGCAATGAGAGGTGCAAGTAGTTCTTCCCTTAGTGCAAGGTCTATGTTCATACAGCCAAGCACTATAAATAAGTGCGTTTTCCATTCATTTAGTCCCATTAAGCATGGGTATAGAATTTATATTAGCAGATATTGTGGCAGTAGAATATGAATTAGCTGAATATAGAATAAAAAATAAATAAAAATAAGCTTACATCAATATTCATAAGTAAACAATAAATTCAGGATAATGACTAATCCCATCTCAAGATACCAAACACAACATTAATATCAAGTCTTTGGACAGTAATATTAACAGTAAGCGGTACTCTTGTTGTAGCAATCAAACATTGACAATAAATAATGTCAAACAATTAATTAATCTTTGGACTAACTTATTGCTCACATAAAATACCTTATAATTGTCACACGTTTATCACCACAGATGTCGTTGAAATTCTGCCAAATATTAACTTACCTTTTGGTTAATTAATAAAAGCATTAATCACAAAAACATATAATCATCTTAATATTTCAAATAAACTAATCTACACAAAAGAGGTCACTTTGGCGGCATTTTGTTTCAACTAATTTATTTAAAATATTAGACATTGTAACATCCTAAATTAGGGGTTGTGTGTAATTTAAATATTTTCCCATGTGTGTGCTTGAAGAATTAAATTCTATGATCATTTGGCATATTTTAGGGTCTAGAAATAATCCCGAGCTAGGCTTGACTTAGACCTAAAAATTTCTTTTTAAGTATCTAAAAGGAGGAAGCTAGGAGATAGGGGTTAAGTATAAATCTGGGAGAAACATGACACGAAAAATGGCTTGGAGAAATGGCTTCCATGCGCTACTTAGGTGCTGCAAGGGTGCGCCTAAGCGGGGTAGCAAGGGAGGAGGTTCGATCCGTGGAAGTAACAAGGGGGAAATGTTTTTTATCCTTCTGGGCTTTTTGGGCGTTAGGCCTAGGAAGGCCTTATAATTAAATCTGGGGGGCTTATTGACATGAAAGGCAGGTGGGCGAAGTGGCTTGGGGCGCCACTTAAGGGTGTTGACACGAAGGTCTCGGGTTCGAAACGCAAGGGACGCAAGATGTGTTATTTTTTTGGGCTTTGGCGCTAAAAGAGAAGAGGGCTCAGGTATAAGGCTTTATAAATAAATAGTGGGAATATTTGACATGAAAGTCCAAAGGGAAGAGTCGGTTTGGGGCGCTTAAAGGGGGGCTGCTGCTGCTGCTTGGGGTCGCTGGTTCGAGTCCAAGAAGCAGCATTTGGATTTTTATTTTTTTTCCTCTTTGCTGCTGACGTGAATGGGAGAATGTTGATTCAATTTTGGACTCTCAAATTCGGCTGGAAGGGTGTTGTAGTAGTTTATTTTATTTTGAATTGTTGAAGAGGTGGATAGGAGATAAATATTAGTATTTTATTATTTGAAGAGGTGATAGAGGTAAGAGATAAATATTATTCTTTTTGGGTGATAATTAAGCTGGAATTATCACCAAAATTAGAGGGTGTTTGCCGATCCTTGGACTCTTTAGGGGGCTGTCCATACCTGTTTTATTTGGCAAAAGAGTGCCAAAATTTCAACCAAAAATTCTTCTTTTCTCTCCAAATTTACTGCTGCCGAAATCTCCATTGTTTCAAAGCCAAAACCATTCAAAAATTCCAGCTTCTCTTCTCTTTTACAAGCCGAATATACCCCCTCTTTAAGAGGGAATTTCCAGCAAACTCTTTCTCTTCTTCCTCTCTTCATTGTGCTGCCAAAATCTCCCTTAAACTCTTAGCCAAAATTGTTCAGAAAAATTCTAGCACTGTTGTTTCTCTTAGCCGAATACACCCTCCTCCTTCACAAAAATTTCCAGCCCTTCCAATTGTGTATTAGGCCGAATATCATATCTCCAACAAGGTGCTGCCAATTTTCAATAAGTGTGGTAAGGGGTAATCATCTCTTTTGGAATTAAAATTATGGCTTATGATTCGTATTAACTTGATTAAAACCAATTGTAGGGAAGCTTTCGGGATTTATTTTCCAGAGGACTAATTAAGGCTTCGGGATTTGTTAGGAAATCAAATCCGTTTAAGGTTAAGAGATCTAACGTTACAGATCAGCTTTTCGGGATCTAGGAGTTCCGATAGTAACAGGTGTGTAAGATCTCTCTACACACTTTATTAATTTACATGACGTTATTATTTGCCTTAAATCTTTTGGTTGTGGTTAGCTTGTGGCATAATCATGGATTTCGGGTAAGTCCCCTAACTTGTAATTTTTATATGTTTGCATGCCATCACATGATGTTTAATACTATGACATGATATATGAAATTTGATGTGTAAGCATGTGATGGTGGGATTGATGAGAGGAGGGGGATGAACTATGGACTGTCGTCAGTGGTTTTGACCACAAGATGGGTTGGCCCCATCAGATTATTTGTGACCTATGGTCATCAGTGGTTTTGACCACAACGATTGATTATTTGCGACTAAGTCCCAGTGGTTTGGTACCACCAGTGGTTTTGACCACATTTGATAAATTGTGACCCATGGTCATCAGTGGTTTTGACCACACGATGGGTTGGCCCCATCATTTGAATTGTGACTTAAGTCATCAGTGGTTTTGACCACACGGGGTAGAAAAGGAGTATGGATGGCTAGTTGGGTTGCATGAGCATGTTTATTAATGAATTGTGTATGAGATGTATTTTCCGGGTGGGGGATTTATACACTGAGTCTTGGTGACTCACCCCTTCCCTTAACATTTTGCAGATGAGTAGATCGCGGAGATGGAGCCGGATGGACTCGAGGTGGCCATGCAGTGGAAATTTTAATTATATGAACTTGGACTTTGTTTTATTTTATTTTAATGTTCGTTATTTTAAGTAAGTTGTAATAAGGCCTCCTAGAATTATTTTATTATTGTTACATGCTTTGAACATTTGTTTAAACTATTTAATTATGTTAAAAATGAATTCACATGTTTTTCCCAATCAAACGTAAAATGTTTTAAAAATGCCATCGGGCACATTTGCAATCTATAAACAACCCAACTTAATAAATATTTCTAAACAACACCAAGTATGGTTTTTAACAAGAGACTTGAAAACACAAGGTTTTCGACAAAACTTAAAACGGTTTTGAAAAGATTTCAAAATGTTTTCTCGGTAGCAACCCAAATTCGGTCGTAATGTTTGGGCCGGGTTTGGGATGTTACAGACATCCTTAATTAAAAGCCAAAATCTGAATTTACTTGTTTAAAAATATTTACCTTAATTTCATCTTTCAATCAAATTTGAAAGATAATTATATATATATATATATATATTTCCAGAACATGCATTAAACCAATCAAAGCATGCATATTATATAACAAAACATATATATGAATAAATTTCTGTATATATATATATATATATATTTAAATGTCATATAGGATTAAAATAATAATCACATGCCTTGCAAATATCAAACTAGATTATATTTATAAAACCTTAAAACTTTATTTAAAGAATCAAAACCCAAAATTATCAAGAATCTCAAAGATTCAACATAATATATAATTAAAATATCAAATTCATAAAGAATAAATTCTTTCTCAATGATTCAATATGACAAAGCTCGGATGCCACTTGTTAGATTTGTAAAATAAATCTAAAATAAAACTTAATAAACCAGGATCTATCATGCCAAATCATCAAGAATAAATGAAGAATAAAACTAAATGCGGAAGCTAGCGTACCTGAATCCATGAATTCGTTGTAGTTTTACCGGATTTTGGGGATTTGATCTTTCAAATTAGCACACGAGAAATTCAGAGAATATTTGCTCTCTCTCTTTCCTAATGATGGGATATTAGAAAAGCTATCTTATATATAATTTGGGGACCATAACCCTAATATTTATAACCTTGGCATATTAGTTCTAATCAAATTCTAATTAGCCCATCATTAATTAGAATTTGATTAGAAGAGTAGCTACACATATTTAACCCATACTTTATTTAATGATTAAAGCTCAATAAAATTTTAACCAAATTAGATCACTTTTAATTTGGACTAACCTATCATGATAGTAAATAATAACATGTAATTATCCTTATTATATATGTAATGTCCACATTTTCCAACATGATTTTCATGCGGTTGCCCCACATGGTGCACGAATATCTACAACTCGTTAATTGATCAGCAAAGAATGGCCAACAAATTAAAGGCACACCTTCAAATATAGCTTTTGACAGAGAATTCCATCCGCAATGTGTCAAGAAAACACCAACCGCTAAGTGGGACAACACCTGTTGTTGGGGACACCAACTTGTTATGAAGCCTCTATCTTTTATCTCCTCCATAAATTCCACCAGCAAAATAGCCGCCTCATCCATCACAACATCGGGCCTAACAACCCATAGAAAAGGGTATTTACTGTTTGCAAGTCCCCAAGCAAATTCTTTAAGATGATGATTGGACATCACTGTTATTCTTATTAAATTCAAGCCATTTGATGCAACTTATGTCTTCCTTCCATAGGCTTGAATTTAATGAGTCGTGGTGGATTTTAAGAAAGTTCTTACTGAGCAAGGTGAGTGGACGAATTGCATAAATATTAGGGGATTTGGATGCAAGAACTTGTAGCACTTCTTTGTCCAACTCATCGAATGTGTTGAAGATTATTGAAGATGAATATAAGCATTCTTGTGATACTTCCATGATGTAATTAAACCTGAAGTCATCAAGGTTGGTGGTTCTTATGAAGCTTGGTATGTCCTTAAGACGCATGCTAGGCATACCAAGGATCCAATCAATGGGCATTTCAAGTGTCCCGTCGCTAACAAAGTGTTCATCTGTAAGGAAAATAAAACCAATGTTTTTGTTCCAATATGCAAAAGAACACTTGGAATACTCTACAAATTACATTTAACATAGAGAACCTCAAAGATATTATTATCATGAGTGACCATTAAGATATCCCAAACTAAGTTACAAGCACAAAAGGAAACATAAAATTTCTAACCTTTGAATGGAACGATGCCTCTTTGAGCTAGTTCTTTGTACTGCAAATATCCCAAAAAGCTAACTGCCGAAGACGTCCAGAGTTGAACATAAGGCACTCCAATGAGTTGAGCAGCCTTGGTTCCAAATTTCTTGATTCCATCACAAACTATGCAAGTAACAGGCGGCACATGCGGTGAGGAATTAAGCTTAGATAGTATCTCCATGAATGGAGCCAAACAAGTTTTTCGTGTAGAATCGCATAGTGCTGGAACGCACTAAGTTGCATCAGAATCGGAAGGTGGTAGCCCAACGGGAATGGCTTCGAATCGAAAGTCTGGCAAACCCTTAACAGCTTCTTCCCCTCTAGACCGTACCAACCGTCTATGATTGGACTCAGAGTTGACAAAGGTTATATGAAAACCTCTAGAGTGCAAGAGCTTGGCTAGTTGCATAAGTGGGTTAATATGGCCTTGTGATGGGAATGGAAGACATACTGCATGCAGTTTAATAGTATCCATCTTTAAGCAATGAAGTCAAGTAGTGAAAATTCAAGATATGATGAATCCCCTTCCCTAACTCGTGGTGACATTTATATGCATAAAATAAGGGGTATGAAAATGATAAAGTAGATGGCAATTATGGAATTAAAATAAGTGGATGAGGTCGAGGCTTCTAGATTATGATGAAAATATACCAAGACACGTATTTATGTTTCATTGTTGTTGTTATTATTATGAAAGTATCATGTTTTGTCATTCAGGGAGCGAAGTTAGGAAAAGAAATTAAATGATAAGTTTAATTTGTTTGGAAAATTAAAATTAATAAAGAAATGAAGTAATTTACTACAGCAAAATAGACTTTTAGCGGCGTTTTTTTAGGCCTTTAGAGGCATTTATAAGCGCCACTAATAGTATTTGCGGCGCATTTAGAAGCGCCGCAAAAAACACCGCTAAATCAAATGCCACAAACATTAGCGGTGTTTATGAGAAAAAAACACCGCTAAAGGTTATGACTTTTAGCGGCGCTTTCCCCAAAAACGCCGCTAAAGGTCATGACCTTTAGCGACGCTTCCTTACAAACGTCGCTAAAGGTATGACTTTTAGCGGTGCTTTCCCCACAAACGCCGCTAAAGGTCATGACTTTTAGTGGCGCTTTCCCCACAAACGCCGCTAAAAGTCATGACCTTTAGCGGCGCTTATCCCAGAAACGCCGTTAAAGGTAATGACTTTTAGCTGCGCTTTTTTCACAAACGCCGCTAATTTGTGCAGATTTGCAGTGTACAATTTGTCCAATATCATACCCCTCCTGCACTAAAACCAACCAATAACAGCAAATATAACATATAATTCCAACCCAAAACAGCAAATGTAACATAAAAATCACACCAAATGCATTAATTCTAAATGATACTTGAAATCAATAAATTAAATGAATTATAACTAAAAATATTCTTACAATAATGTTAAATGTAATAATGTTAAAAATAATCTTACAACGAGAAACTAAATGTCTAAGATGGCGGCTTCTACGACTGCTGAAACATTTGCATCATATGCTGAAGCTGTAGCTAGAGCTCATCGTACTTTCTATTCTGCTCTGCTAGCATCGATGCTGCCTCTGCCTTCCTCGCAGCTGCCGCTGCCTCCCTCGCTGCTGCCGCTGCCGCTGCCTCCCTCGCTGCTGCCACTTTCGCATTCGCTCTAAGCTGTTGCTGGAGTTCTTCATATTTTCTTTGAACATCAGCACTTTGCTCAATCGTGCTCGCTTGTATCTGAGCTATCTGGTCTTTTAGCCTCTGAACTTCAGCACGAGATTGACTCCCAGAAGGCATGTATTGCTGGGAGCCGGATCCAAAATATTGGGTCAGGGTAACACCAGATCCTTGAAATTGAACCCGACCATACCTTTCAAAACCCAAAACATCTGTGATAATTCTGTTATAAATATACTCAAGATTAATAGAACTATCAGTCGAAGCAGTCGTACCTTTCAAGACCCAAAACATCAGTAATAATTCTGTTATAATATCCTTAAGATTAACAGAACTATCAGTCAAAGCAGTCGCTTCATACTCTGCCTTCTTCTCCTTTAGTTTATCCTAATAAATCAATGAAAGAGTTAGAAACGAAATATATAATAAGAAGGAATGCAACATAACTTAACATTATAAATTTAAAACTACAAACAATGAATTAAACTATTATAATTAAACATTATAATTTTTTATAATAAATCAAATTTTATTAAGTAAATATACCAAAATTTCTGCAGCTTCGGATGTCATCGGAGATCCATCCTTCTTTCTATGCGTAATGTCTAAAAGCTGAAGGCGTCCAACTTTTTGACCAGACAAGACTTCCTATATTGTAGCAGTAAAAATATAATTTAATAGTATAAAGTCATTAATATTTGACAGAATTAATAAATTATAATACCTCGGCCTCAGCTACACAAGCAAAACTTCTGGACCCTGCCATGTGCGTGAATTTTTGTTTCTGTCTACTGCTTGTTCCAACTCGCTCACGGTCCTACATAATGAAATTTGTATTACGTATATAGTAAATACGTATTCGACATTGTAATATCCCGAAATTGGTCCTAGTAGGATTGGGCCGATTGGGCCTTGGGCTTTAGGAAAAATTTGAGTATTATCTTGTTGCTTGTGTTAATTCAGGTATGATTTTATTGTGTGCTTAATATAGTCTTGTGAAGGCTTGGAATTAATTGGTTTAGAATAATTTTTAGTATGGAGAATTTAGTGAAGTGGATCAAGTGACATTTTCGGGATTTGATCGTTTGTGCCTTAGCAGGTGCGTAGTTATCGCACTATTTCTCCTGTTTTGTGTATTGATATATATATATATTCTTGTATGATGTGTGATAGCCGACAACAAAGGCTAAAGTGGTGAAAACCCATGATTGGGGTAATCAGTTAACAGGTCAGTAATATGTGATATTAAATTATTTATGGTGACTGTGTAATATGATAATGAGCATGTGATGTATGTTCATTCTATATGTTGATTTGGCATGATACATTAACATATATGCATGGGGATTGGATTTGATCAAGGAAGGACGGGTGTACATATTTATGTACGTGGTCTAATGTTAGCCTCGTGCTACATTAGCGCTTGATGATCAGCTGTGTGCTACATCAAGGGAGGTGTTGGCTAGGTGCCCATCTCGGCGGTTGATGGCTGTGTGCATCACCGTAGACGAATTAATGTTGGGATCACTATTTGATCAGTGGCTTAGCCACGGCCTTGAGCAGCAAGTCTGCCAAGGTAAGATATAAGGATCACTATTTGATCGGTGGATTAGCCACGGCCTTGGACGGCAGGTGTGCCGGGGTTGGTGTAATGGATGGAATTAGGTTGGGTTGGGCGTCATTTTGCATATTTATGTATGTGAACTGTGTGGATTTGGGCCAAGCCCATATGTGGAGGCATGTGTGATGATTATGCACTGAGTCTGTGGACTCACCCAATTTTTCTCAACCATTTCAGGTGATGCGTAAGCGTTGGACCGGGTTTGGAGTGGATACAAGGTGGCCCATGCAGAAGAAGATATTTTAATTATTTTAAGCATTTTAATATTGAGTATTTTGTTTTAAGTATTGGTTGTAATAAGGGCCATTTAACCAATTTTTGATTATTATTATGTTTTAAGTTGGTTTGTTGAATATATCGTTATTTGAAAATGTTTAAATTTGTAACAACCTAATTTTATTTGGAATTTTAATTACACAATGTTTAGTAAAGACAACAAAATTTTATGTTTTTAACTCTAAGTCAAAAGTTTTTCAAACGTTTTCCGCAGTGGCATTTCAAATTCAGTCATAACGAATGGGCCGGGTTTGGGGTGTTACAAATTGGTATCAGAGCCCAGTTCAAAACTCGGCTTTGAGGGTTTTGGGCCCAAAAACATTTTTTTTAAAAAAATGGGCTTTTCAAAGATTTGGGCTTTCATAAATTTTTCAGGTTTATTCTGGCATGGCACCTGTATCTCCGACCCGAAGTCCACTAGGTAAGTACCTCTAATTATTGTGTGAATAATTATATGATTGGTATATGGGCATACTTGGGCTCCTAGATTAGTGAACTAGGATCTATTGAACCCTAGGGCTAGTGCACTCAAACACATGCATAAGACTTAAAAACAACCGAACAAACCTATGACTAAGTCGCCGAGCGAGGGTGTGGTAACAGCTGTGCGCATGTCTAGGAGTGGATTCGGTAAGAGCTTGGTATTTAAGCAGTCCTAGTGACTCACCTCCTCTTTACTCGAATCCTACCTGGTGCGTAGCTACGGTTCACCCTAACCAAGAGGACTTATTCACAGGCTAAACTCGATAATTAAAACCCGAAAGGGACTAGCCATACTGTTTTATAAAAACCCTTAGTTTTAAAATTTTCAAATTTACCCCTTTGATTTGTGAAACCTTAAATCTGATTTTTGAAAGACGTTTTCTCGATTTACGAAATTACCTAAAATGCCCTGACTTCCAAAATTACTAAAATAACCTTGATTTCTGAAATTTCTGCAATACCCTTGATTTGAAAAAAAACTTTTAAAATACCCTCGAGTTTTGAAAATTCTAGAATGCCTTTGATTTGTCAAGATTATTTTTTTTAAGTTGACCCCGATTTATTACCAAAATACCCCTGTAGGAAAAATGACGAAATTACCTCTGGGTTGGGAATGGACAAAGATGCCCATAATAGTGTGTTGAACGTTGTGAATGAATGTGATTCTCTGAATTAGAATAGTGAACTTGAGATGAAAACTTTGATTGATCGAAAGAACCACTATTAAACTTCTTTTCATAAAATTGCTCGCGGATAAACAGTGAAACAAAGTGCTAATGCATAAAACTTTTTAAATAGATTAAATCGCGATGTTAGATACGAATTCTTGGGGACTGTACCTAGAAAGTATATTGGTTTTATTAAGATCAGAGTGCGCAGCAAGAGCATAGTGTGGTGAGATGGGATGTACGACTGTTAGTTAGTTGGAAATTTTGAGGACGAAATTTCTTTAATGAGGGTAGAACTGTAATATCCCGAAATTGGGCTAGTAGGATTGGGCCGATTGGGCCTTGGGCTTTAGGAAAAATTTGAGTATCATCTTGTTGCTTGTGTTAATTCAGGTATGATTTTATTGTGTGCTTAATATAGTCTTGTGAAGGCTTGGAATTAATTGGTTTAGAATAATTTTTAGTATGGAGAATTTAGTGAAGTGGATCAAGTGACGTTTTCGGGATTTGATCGTTTGTGCCTTAGCAGGTGCGTAGTTATCGCACTATTTCTCCTGTTTTGTGTATTGATATATATATATTCTTGTATGATGTGTGATAGCCGACAACAAAGGCTAAAGTGGTGAAAACCCATGATTGGGGTAATCGGTTAACAGGTCAGTAATATGTGATATTAAATTATTTATGGTGACTGTGTAATATGATAATGAGCATGTGATGTATGTTCATTCTATATGTTGATTTGGCATGATACATTAACATATATGCATGGGGATTGGATTTGATCAAGGAAGGACGGGTGTACATATTTATGTACGTGGTCTAATGTTAGCCTCGTGCTACATTAGCGCTTGATGATCAGCTGTGTGCTACATCAAGGGAGGTGTTGGCTAGGTGCCCATCTCGGCGGTTGATGGCTGTGTGCATCACCGTAGACGAATTAATGTTGGGATCACTATTTGATCGGTGGCTTAGTCACGGCCTTGAGCAGCAAGTCTGCCAAGGTAAGATATAAGGATCACTATTTGATCGGTGGATTAGCCACGGCCTTGGACGGCAGGTGTGCCGGGGTTGGTGTAATGGATGGAATTAGGTTGGGTTGGGCGTCATTTTGCATATTTATGTATGTGAACTGTGTGGATTTGGGCCAAGCCCATATGTGGAGGCATGTGTGATGATTATGCACTGAGTCTGTGGACTCACCCAATTTTTCTCAACCATTTCAGGTGATGCGTAAGCGTTGGACCGGGTTTGGAGTGGATACAAGGTGGCCCATGCAGAAGAAGATATTTTAATTATTTTAAGCATTTTAATATTGAGTATTTTGTTTTAAGTATTGGTTGTAATAAGGCCCATTTAACCAATTTTTGATTATTATTATGTTTTAAGTTGGTTTGTTGAATATATCGTTATTTGAAAATGTTTAAATTTGTAACAACCTAATTTTATTTGGAATTTTAATTACACAATGTTTTAGTAAAGACAACAAAATTTTATGTTTTTAACTCTAAGTCAAAAGTTTTTCAAATGTTTTCCGCAGTGGCATTTCAAATTCGGTCATAGCGAATGGGCCGGGTTTGGGGTGTTACAGACATAACCGAAAAATTTATAAGACTTTAGAAGTACGTAATACCTCTCCTTTCTTTGAATTCCAGAATCTAACTTGATCTTCCCATTGATACCTCAACATTCCCGGTGGGACATTTCTTAATTTTTGGTCGAGGCTTATGTCTTTCTTAAAATATTGTTTTTTTAGCGTGCTTTTATGGTCTCTCCATTTTTTACCCAATGTCTTCTTGATATAGTCATCGGAGACCTCTAAAGAAAATCTCTCCTGAAAAAACATAAGTTTAAAAAGTAAATATAAATGAAAGTTAAACCAAAGTATTATAAATTACATTCACGTTTTGTTACCTTAATATTATCGAGAGCTTAATTTTTGTTGGCATCAGGCATGTGATGCCATGATTCGTAGTTAATGGGCAACATATTGGCATTTCGTGCTATAATGCCCAAATAGCCTGCTAACAGTCGAGCTTCAGATCCAACAGGCTGGCCATGACTGTTTCTCCTTACTTTAACACACTCGACAGAATTTAGGTCGTATAAATCTTTAAGCAGTGTACGTCCCCGACCTCTTCGCGTCCCACCACCTTTAGCTGAAAAATGATATATTATTATTATATTAAAATTGAAAAATGAATCAATAATAAAATTCCACATGCATGTAAAATAAACTTAACATTACTTTGAAATTCTGCAGGCTCGTCATCTATGTCTGGCACACTAGAAGATCCAACAACTGTTTGTTGTTCACTATTTGCTTCTTCTGAATTTGGACTATTGTGGACAATACTTAACTCTCGTAATCGTCTTCTAGACATTTTTCTGCAATACACATAAAATAGTTCAAAATTTTAGTAACAAATAATATGGGTAACATAATAAAAGGAATGAGGAATTTACGTTTTAATATGTTTTTATAGGTTCGAGGATTAACAGCCGTTTAATGTTGACGGAGACCTTCGAGAATGACGCACCCAAATTTTTATAATTAAAATTTAAATATTTTTAAATTATTTATGTATACTTAAATTAAAATAAATTCAAAATAAAAAAATTATCCAAACTCGATTCAATTTAAATTAAAATTTCAAATCGAGAATCAGTTGATGTGTGAACATATATGGCATGCATTACATTGTATTTTTTTAAAAAATATTAATTGGTTTTAGTTTTTCGTTTGAGGTAGGCTGGAAAATGTTATTATATGTTTTTTTATAATTGAAATTTGGTGTGATGTGCCTTCCACCAAAAATAAATAAAACGATATCTAGATGTTTCAACAAAATATTATTAATGAAATTGACTTGTACCTGGCTACCTATAAAAATGTAGACTAGTAATAGTACCTAATATAAGCTTGTTGGTATGGGTTTGAAGTTTGAAGTTTTGTTTTTGGTTGGATTAGTATATAATTACTTTAAATAATAGTAGTAGCACATAAAAGAAAAAGAGAAGCATAGAGGATATCGGATCGAATCGGTTAATTGGAGTATTGGATTGGAGAAAGATATTAAATTAATTAAAAAAAACCCTCATACATCCATAGATTAAAACTTGTCATAAACGGAGGTGGGATAAGTTCTACGATGTTGGGCATGTGTTAGATAAGAAACAGAAGAAAAGAGAAATTTTATAGCAAAAAGTATGAATTGGTTGGTTGGCACATATTCCACACACAAAATTCAATGGCACATATTTAGCCATTTTAAATTAAAAAATTGAAGGTAAACATTTTAAATTAATTATTTGGTCATTTTATATTAAAATATATTTAAATAATAAAAAAATAAAAAATAACTTAACAAAGTAATTAATGATTAACAAAAATAAATTTCCATTTTAAAAAGTTTTTAAATTACTTCTTTTAAGAAAAGAATTTATTTTTTATATTAAAACATATTTAAATAATGATCAATATTATTATATTGATAACAAAATATTTATAAGTTTGGAAAACATTGAAAATATGAAATATTAAAATCAAGCATTATTAATATAAAAAATTAGTAATTAGTAATTAGTAATAAACCAAAAAGCCATATAAATGTAAGTATTCTTTTAAAAAATTGTTTTTTTAATTTATAAAATATTTATTAAAAATAAATACAATTAAATTCATTTTATCGAAAAGCTACTGCTATTATTAGCCCACTAATTTTGTGAGGAGATTAATTAAATCATTACACCATAGGTTATTATTAGGGAAGATAAAGTAAAAAAAGATGATAAATTCTTTAATATAATATATAATACATGTAGTGACAGGTGCGCGTATATTTGAAAATATTTATTAAAATATGAAATTTATGTTAATCTCTTATCTTCACTTGCAAAATTCAACTTTGTATTATCATTTTTTAGTACAGTTATGGGAAAAAAATAGTATGGAAATTCTTGTATTATAAGTTAGATTTTTTTAATTAAAAATGAATAAATAATTAATTTGTTTCTTTATTTTATATACACACCTTTTGACAAATTTTAATTTCTATCATCTTATATGCATGATTTTAGTCATTTTATTTTACAAATTTTAAAATTTAGGTCTCATTATTATTATTATTATTATTATTATTATTATTATTATTATTATTATTATTATTATTTGTTAAATTAAAGTTATTCAGAAACGTAATTTTTTACATTTTGAAATTCAACAACAATAAATTTAACAAAAAAAAAAGTATAATAATTAAATTTAAATTTTTAAAAATATAAAAAATTTATAACATATTTTAACAATTAACTTTTATATTTTATTTATGTTATTTTTTATATCGTACAGTACCTTAAATTTTTAAAAATAATACATGGGAGCTTGTCAAAAGTCTAAGTGGCATGATTAGACAGCAATTTAGAGGTTGTTCAAACATTATTAATAATAAACAACAATAATAAACAGCAGTTTGGACATAAATTCTTTAAGATTCATCATACGTGGCATTGTTACACCTAGGGAGGATCCGTTATATCTTACAATGAGATATAAGGCAACCCATTAGGTTTCCAGCCAATATACTTTGAATCTTTTATTTTATTGGACAACAATATAATAAACAACATATACACCAACCAAACACAATAATAAACAGCAATTTGGACAACAATTTGGACAAATTCATCATGATATAACTCTTACTGATCAGAATTTTGAAGTAAAACGTACCTTAATAATTTCAATAAGCTGGTCTACTCCACTCACACCAAGAAACAGAAACTACAGTCAGAAATACAAACAACATTAACTCACTAATACTTAAAAAAACATAAAATAAAAATAATATCAAACAACATTAATTTAAGTTAACATTTTACCAATGGAAGTATAAGTGCTGATATTTGCTGAAATTTTATCTACAAATATCAAGCAAGAGCTTTTTGAACCTCAAGACCAGAAGCGTGGAACCTACAAATGGTGGGGCACACTTTACTACAATAAAACAAAGTCAAAACAATAAAACAAATTTTAAATTTCAGTTTGAATAAGTACGATTATGCTTTGTAGTGAAAGAAAATTCATATTAATTAAATAAATATGCTCAAAAATGAATATTTGCCTAATTGGGTAATACCTTTTTCACAAGTAAATGTTAAATTTTTTTTTTAAACACTTGCTTACTGTTTGCAGCAGAATTATAGCAGTGGAAGCTTACAACCACGAGAAAGATAGACAAGATACAAAAAAGGGTTATGAAGTAATGGTTGTAATTATAATTAGAGAATAATGAAGATAAATTCAATGATAATTCAAGCTTGAAATATCATTGACAGAACAAAAATGCAATAATAAATAAAATAAGCCATTTAAGGTTAAGAAAAATCTTTGTTATTTAAATAAAGAAACAAAGGAAACAGTTTATCTCCCTTTCACAGGCAAAACATGTCAAAGAAAACCTTTAGGTCTTGGATAATCTGTCAAACCATATAAATTTGCATTGTAATATCCAATAGGAAAGTTTCCAAGTGTCCAATTAACTGCCAAAACATAACACATATGCCAAAACATGACATACACAAGATTTAGCTTGTATAATCTGTCACCATTAAAAATTTACTGCTCGGATGATTAAAATAGAAGTACCCCAAAATTTAAGCAAAGCACTAAAATTTTGCATAATGTCATCTAAAATAGGATGTTGAGAAAGAGAAATCTCAAAACACCATTGTTCCTTTAAAATAACTCTTAAAGAGAAAGAGAGAGAGTTGAGAGAACGCAAGCAAGCAACGTTGAAATGCAAGGGAGATACTTAAAGTGAGTAGACAAAGCAAAGGTTTATCATTTAGGTTTTGGTCGAAAAGCAAACTTGACTTGAAGTTTAGGCATATGAGAGAAGATTAGAAAAAGTTCAAATATGTTAATCTTTTTAATTTCAATTTTATTTTTTTTTACTTTGTTTTCGAGACATTAATTTTTTGTCCTTTTTTATTTAAAAATTTTAGTTTTTTCATCTAATTTTATTCTTAAAATCATTGTTTCTAAAATTGGGTCGGTGGCCGAATTGGTTAAGCTACCGATTCGTTGGTTTGATCGGTCTAACCAATTCGATTAAAAAAATTGTTAAAAGTTTTTTTAAAAAAAAACTCAGTTCAATCGTCAGTTCAACTAGTTGTTAGCTGGTTCAATCGGTTCAACCAATTTTTTAGTTGTTTCAATCGATCCGTATCAGTTTTTGATCTAATTGGTTCAAAGCTATGCTCAAGATTGATACCCCAGTCCATTTTTGGGCTGACTGGTCGGTCCAGTCCAGTTCAAATAACATTGGTTAACGTTGTTGATCACATGCAAGTTATAAAAAAAACAAAATAACATTTTTAGCCTTCAATATTTACAGCTTTTGTTAACTTAGTCTTTACTCTTCAAAGGTACATAAAAGATATATTTTTTAAAAATTAAAATTCTTTCACATTTTTAAATAAAAACCATTAATTTTTACTTTTCATAACTTTTGATAAAATTCTACTTCCTATGGGAACATGCAAAAGACAATGTTGAATGATAAAAAATGTAAAACAAAATGCATAAAAAGAAAAGCAATATCCCCATGCAAACAAGATTCATACAAGTCTGAAACAGCAGTGTGTAACTTTGGAGACCAGTTAACCATGTAAGACCCTAAAAGAAGATATCATATCAGTTAAACTAGGTTAGTTACTGAGACTAATATAGTGCAATTAACAATAAAATCAAATCAGAAAATCTGAGCTGAGTTGTATAGTTGAATATTTGATAAATTAACAAACAGAAAAGAAAGTAGTTCCCACTTCCTACCACCAAACACCAGAGAATATATTCAAGTCACCATGAAAAATAACTGTACTTGAAGTCCAAAAGAAAGCTTGTCGGTTTAAAACCTCCTTCCCTTCAGTCTTTTGCTCAACTATTTTCAGTCCAGACATTCTATATGCACATGTACAATAATAAGTACAGAAAAGTCTATTTACATCAGTTCCATGTTACCAAGTTTGAACCAGTCAATGACTAACTCAGACTAGATGTCAAATTGAAGCATCAGTATTTCTAAATCAATACACTCTAAGGGGGGAAAGAAATATAAAATTCCTTTTAAATATTAATACTAGTCTTTCTTTGTTGTTTTTCATTTGATATCATAATTTCTTCTAGATTTTTAGTGCACAGAAAGATAATATTGACATTCTTTTCTTTTCCCTACGATAGGCAGCTGAAGCAAAGGAGGAAGATGGAAAATTATGATCAAATGAGAAAGTAAACATGCTAAATATCAGTTAGCAAATTGAAACATGATAGTAAGCAATGGAATTTTGGCATATACCTTGATAAATTAATCCTTTTTCGTGAAGTCTAACAACAAAAATCCTGACAAAAACTAACTTAAAATATTAGAAAAACAAAGTATATATCTGAAACTATAAATAAAGACGCATAAAAAATAAACGGGCATTGTTTATTTTAAAAATTACATTCTGGATTAGACTTCGTTTATTATTTATTTTCAAAAAAATAAATTTTGTAAATTATTTCTACTTTTTAAATACCAGTAATAATGGTATTTGCATTTATTGTTTATTGGTATTTGAGGCTATTTTAAAGTTATTGTTGGGTTTCATAGAAACTCGGTATCAGTACCACTTATATAGTTGTCCAAAACATAGATGCAATAAACTTAAAAACAAAGGGAAATAAACAAATGAAAAAATAACACACATAACAGGCGAAAAACTACCAAAAAATCGAATAGGAGAAGTGTTTCATAAAGCTGAATACCAAAAACTATAACAAAAACACACTGAAAAAACAAAGAAAGAAACATAAATCTGAAAACTTGTTCTAAAGATGAAAACTACAATACGCACAAAAATAAAAGAAAATAAGCATATCATAAACTAAAAAAATACGTGAAAAAGAAAAGATAGTTGAAGTGAAAATCATACCTAAAATGTATCTGTCATTTTTGTCAGACACCTTTTTTTTTTTTTAAGTTAGCTTCTCTTATTTAGAAAATCGTAATAAACCGCATAAAATAAACAGCATAAAATAAACAACATAAAACAACAAAAAAGTAACTCACAGACCACATCAATAAATTTCAAACACATAGCAAAACAAAAATTTCTAAACATGAAAACCATAAACCAAAAAACACTAGTAAAAAACCATAAACATTGAATTAAACACTGAAACGAAAGCCTAATAACCCCGGCCCAACAATATTCAGCTAAGCATAATACCTTAAGTTCAAACATTTCAATTGCAGTAGGTAAAATTCAAGGCCTTTTCATAAAAAAACCAAAATCCCAAAAGCTAGAACATATGAAGAAAAGGGGGAGTCTTACAATTCCCATAAATAATTGGAAGCTTCATGTAACACCCCAAACCCGGCCTAGAAGTTAAGCCTGAATCTGGCGTGTCACATGGAAGTTTTTTTTTTCAAACCATCTTTGAGATTGTTAAAAACTTGTTTAAGAATTACAGCCTCTTTGTTAAAACCCAAAACACTTAAGCAATTGTTATCTACTTGAAAACGTAATTATCTTTAAAAACCTTTTTGGTTGTGAAAACATATTTGAAATAAACAATTTACGAAAATGGGACGTTTGGGAATAGAGTTGCAGAAGCATTTTGAAAGAAAATTCGAGGCCTGATTACAACAATTAACCCAAAATAGTAGAGTAATAAAATAAACAAGAAAGAAGTCTGAAGTCCAAATAAACCATTTCTGAAGTATGGTCTCCATCGAGTCATCCAAGGCCCAAGTCAACGTCACTGAGCATTACCTGAAAAGGTTAAGAGAAAGGGGGGGTGAGTTACAAGAACTCAGTGTGTAATCCCCTTACCATCATCCACTGGGTCGGAACACACATAGCAATATTTTGGGCCTAAGCCCATTTACAATTATAATATAATAACATGTATATAATATGCATATGATATGCAAATCCCAAACCAAACCTAGTTTCCATCCACTACACACCACCCGTACCAACCAGCACTGTAACACCCCAAACCCGGCCCATGCGTTTCAACCGGATCTGGCATGTCACTGCTTGTAATTTGAAAACTTTTGCTTTGTTGGTTTTTGAAATTGTGAGTTAATTAGACAATATTTAAGTAAATAAGCGGCATTTTAAAAAAAAAACTTGTATTAATTATTATTAAGTATAAATAAACCTTAACATAAAATTCATAAGTTGCTTAACATTGTAAACTCCTAAGTTGAATAAAAACTAGGGGCCTTATTACAAAAATATTCCCATAATTAAAAAAAATAAAAAAATAAACTTAAAGAAACTTCAAATTAACTTGTCAAAAGAAACTTGATGGCCCCTCGAGTCTGTCTCGGCTCCCATGTCCACGATCTACTGTTCATCTGGAAGAGTAGAGAAAAGGAAAGCGTGAGTCACAAAGACTCAGTGTATAAATCTCAAAACACACATCGACCTGAGCCCACAAACACATTATGGGCCCTGGCCCATACAGGAAGGCATCAATCATAATCACATAATAACAATAAAGAATGAATAACCCAACCCATCCTAGGTTTCCATCCTCTACACACCATCCCGTACCAACCATCACACCGTGGGATTTCTACAATCAACCCTCCATCCGCTACACACCAAAACGACAACCGTACTGCCTATTCCTATTAAGTAGGAATCATTAAACGTGGCATAGCCACCGATCACTAGGTGACCTTACATTTAAATTATGTGGGATTCTATCATGCACTTCCCCTTCAATTATCATCATTCCCACCGCATGTATACATACATAAAGAAACATCAAGCAGACATATATATTCTTCGATACACATAGGGAGTTCTATGTTTACGTACCTGGCGTCCTTGCCTAACCCTTTTTAGGGTTCCATTCGACTGTCTATAAAGCCTTATTTCGGCTTTTTAGCCCATAACATACAAAAATAAATATACATACAGGTTTATCAGTAGCGTGTTAGAGATCTACACACCTGATTAATGTTGATATCCTTGCTAAACCAATCTACAACTTTGCTCAAAATGCCGGAAAGATGTGAAACTAGGGCCTCTCTATATTCGGCCATGGTTAGTGTTCTACCCAATTTTTATGTATTTGAATATACAACTTTTCTTACCTTAAAATCCCGAAGTTGAAGACTAACGATTTTCGACTTTTAGATCTAGTCAACCAAGCTTCCTTCAAATCCCGAAAACCATTAAACTATTAGCTTTCGGCTTTTGCTTTTCAAAAACCAGGAATAGATTATGAGAACTAAACAAAAATCAACTCTTACCTTAGCTTAGGAGATTCGGCTAGCACTAGAGAGAGGACTCGACAATGCCAATGGAAGATTTAAATGCCGGAAGTATAGAATAATTTCTCAAATAGGATGAATAAAAGAAAAAATGATGGATGCTTCGGCTTTTTAGAGAAATCGGCACAATGGAAAAGAAAGTGGGGAAAAGTTTCAGCTTTTGAAGAAATTGAAGAAATAAATTTGGAGAGGGAGAGGCTAGGGAATTTCGGCACCAAGGGAGAGGATTTTAGGGTTTTTCAATGTCAGAAACAAGGAGCTAGCCCCCCCTATTTATAGATTTTTGAGACCTACTGCTAAATACCGAAAACTCCCTTAAAATTTAAGCTAGAAGAGAGGAGAATTTTGGCACCCTCTATGCCATGCAGTAGCTGAATTTTACACTCCTCTAGGTGGTGGATTTTCGGCCAACACTTCCTTTGAAGATAAGCTCCTAACTTTTCTCCTTTTTATCTATGATATTATCACTTAAAAATCCGTATATATCTTCCTATTTTTAAGCCTTGTAGTCGTCCACCTCATTAATTCTAAATGCCGAAATTTAACTCATTTAAATTAAAAGATTTGAGCTTCATTAAACTTAAATTTAAATCCCTTAAATCCCTTGTTGTGGCGTCACCCTTGCTCCCATTTAATTGCCGAAAATGGCCCAAAAACATGGGCTCCTTGCGACCCAAAACTTGTTCCTTTTTAATTGTTAATGATGCCACCTTAAAATAATTTAATCTGGGCCTTTGCCTAATTCTAAGCCCAAATTTAGACCCCTATCACTTAAATTAACAAATTAATTCTATCCCTACACTAAATGCATAGGCCCATAATTTTAGGATGTTACAGTTCTATCCCCTTAAAGAAATTTCGTCCTCGAAATTTCCAACTAACTAGTAATCATACTACCTAAGTCTCACTACTATGCTTTCGCTGCGCACTCTAATTCTAAAGCCAAAATAAGCACTTAGTATACTATGGTAGGGTACGCACCGGTATTCACATCTAGAGCGTCCTCGACCCCTTGTACTCATTCTACCGATTCGCGTTTATCTGATTAGAAATTTTATGAACTATTAGTTTTCTTCCACTGTTTTAACATACTACCTAAGTCTCACTACTATGCTTTCGCTGCGCACTCTAATTCTAAAGCCAAAATAAGCACTTAGTATACTATGGTAGGGTACGCACCGGTATTCGCATCTAGAGCGTCCTCGACCCCTTGTACTCATTCTACCGATTCGCGTTTATCTGATTAGAAATTTGATGAACTATTAGTTTTCTTCCACTGTTTTAACCACGGACAGTCTTATGAATAATAGCTTTAAGAGTAGTTCTTTCGAATTCGCATTCATATCCTCTAAGAAACATATACATGAACTCACGTTCATTACAGAAAAGTGTTGTTGTTGGTGGTGGTGTTGTTGTTCTCACTACCTAGGGGTATTTTTGTAATTTTATCCTACAGGGGTATTTCCGTAATTTTATCCTATAGGGGTATTTTCGTAATTTTTCAAAATAAGGTTCCTTGGTGATTTTGTCAAATAATGGTATTTTGGTAATTTTGTATTCCCGGGGGTATTTTGGTAATTTTGAAAACCGAGGGTATTTTGGTAATTTTGAAATATGGGGTATTTTGGTAATTTTGGAATTCGGGGGCATTTTGGTAATTTTGAAATCTGGGGGTATTTTGGTAATTTTGAAATCTGGGGGTATTTCGGTAATTTTGAAATTTGAGGGTATTTTGGTAATTTTGAAATCTGGGGGTATTTCGGTAGTTTTGAAATCCGTGGGTATTTCGGTAATTTTGAAATTCGGGGGTATTTCGGTAATTTTGAAATCTGGGGGTATTTCGGTAATTTTGAAATTCGGGGTATTTCAGTAATTTTGAAATCTGGGGGTATTTCGATAATTTTGAAATTCGGGGGCATTTTGGTAATTTTAAAATTCGGGGGTATTTCGGTAATTTTGCCAAACAAGGGTAATTTGGTAACTCTACAAAACAAGGTTATTTTGGTAATTTTGCCAAACAAGGGTAATTTGGTAACTCTACAAACCAGGATTATTTTGGTTATTTTGCAAAACAAGGGTAATTTGGTAATTTCCTTCATAGCTGTGAACATTTTCAAATCAAGTGTATTTTTTTTTTGAAGTGTACAAAACTTAGGGGTTTTTGTTTGCAAAATAGGGTGGTTGGTCCCTTTCGGGTTTTAATTATGGGTTCAGCCCATGAATAAGTCCTTATTGCTAGAGTGAACAATCACTACGCACCAGGTAAGATTCCAGCGAAGAGGAGGTGAGTCACTAGGACTGCTTAAATACCAAGCTCTTCCGGATCTACTCCTAGACATGCATATTGAAACACCCCAAACCCGGCCCACGAGCTTTGACCAGATTTGGTAAGTTCCTCAAGTAAACCGATTTTCAATTTCTTTTGTTACTTAGAGAAAAACTTGTGTGATTTTAAAAAAAAAATATTGTTTGGGTTGGGCTTGTGTTGAAAACAAACTGGATTTTTATATTAGAAAACCTTTTTTTTTAATTTTAAGTAATAAACATATCGAGTATATTTTAAAATAAAATACTTAGTCTTTAACCTAATCAAAATTTGTAACACAATAAAACAACAAGTAGAAATAAAAATCGTTCATCATGGCCTTATGGCCTTATTACATCAAATAGTTTCCAAAATATTTCAAAGTACTAAAATAAATTCAAGAGTCCATAAAAATATAAACTTCATGTTGAGCATGGCCACCACAAGTACTGCCGTCCCGATCCATCACTGTTCATCACCTGAAACATGGTCCCACAACGGGGTGAGTCAAACAGACTCAATGTGTACATGACACTAAATCATAATAGAATCAGGCATACAATAGTTACACATTCAAAACATAAAATACAAGTTATGATGCATTCCCAAACCCAAACCTAATTGTCCATCCACTATACACCCCCGTACCTGCCAGTCACACCGTGGGGACTACTAAGTCGCCCCTCCTTCCGCTACACTCCAAATTGCGGTCTTAGGTCACCGCATTCGTGGTCTTAGGTCACCACGTTCAGATTACTGTGGTCTTAGGTCACCACTTTCAGATTACTGTTGTCTTAGGTCACCACTTTTCACTTCCCCTTTCAAACAAACCCAAATGCCCATAACATATTATGCAATTACATGCCCAAGTTCACATTCTTATCATATTCTCATGTTATGAATAACATTTTTCATATTCCTAGTAGAAGTAGGAAACGTACCTGAGTACTTAGTACCATATCATGGTACCTTAGCCACTTTCATATTCTTAATATCACATATATTATTTAACACAGCCATAAAACGTATTATGAAATAGTGTGGGGTACACACCTGATTCGCTTAACAGATTCCTTGAGATCCCGAGATCTGATCTACTGCCTTAGATCTCAAGTTCCTTGTTGCCGGTTGGATCACCAACAAATCCCAAAACTGTTCCTTGTTTCCCTTAATCTTAGAAATCCCGAATACTCCTCCTTTTAGTCGTCTACTCTGATAATCCGAAAGATCCTTTGAAGAAATCGACAGCACCTATGCTTGAAACCTTTCCAAGATTCAGCTTTTGAATGGATTGGTAAGGAGAAATAAGAAGAAAAGAAAGATGAAGAGATTGGCTTGCTTTACTAGGGTTTTTGGTTTTAACAAAATAGCAGAGAAAAGAGAGAATTGGCTAGGAAAATTTCGGCAGAGAGAAGAGAAGGAAGAAAGAATTGATGAGTAGCCCTATTTTCCTCCTTTTATAGCCGAACTACTACTCAGAATCCCTTACTTGGCCACCACTCTTCTTTATTTGATAGCTTTATCTCGTTAATTTAAAATAATTAAAGAAATATCCTTTATTATCTCTTATCTCTTAATAAAAATAATACTAATAATAATCCTCTTTTATCTCTTCCTTATCTATCAAAATAAAAGAAATAAATCCATATTTATCCATCTATTATCTCTTCAAAAAAAATAATCCAATTTAAATCCCTTATTTATCCCATTAATTGCCGAAATTTAAAGGGAATAAAACTCCCTTTTTCTAGAAGCCTTGCCGTCCACTCCTCTGCTTCTGGAAGCAAAAATAGAACTCCTTTTATTTGCTTCCCAAGTGACTCGAACCCAGGCCCAACACCTTGCATGTGGCGCCATTTCCAGAGGCCCTAAGTGGCATCTCCAGGCCACTTTTCCAAGCCTGTTTGTGTGTCAAACTTCACAAACTTTTTCTTTTAAGGCCACCTTGCCTTAATTTCTTCTTTTAAACTTTAAAACTCGACATTTCTAAGTCATTTCTAAGTTTCCAAAAATTTTTGTTCGGCTCTGTAAACTTGACATTTCCTTACATTTCCAAGTTTCCAGAAATGTTCACTTTCCTCTTTTGAATCATTTCCAAATCATTTCCTTACATTTCCTAGTTTCCAAAAATGTTCACTTTCCATTTTTAAACTTAACATTTCTATACATTTTCAGGTTTCCAAAAATGTTCATTTCCAAATCATTTCCATTCATTTCCGGGTTTCCAGAAATGTTCGAAATTTATTCCTAGTACATAAAACATGTCACTTCGTACAATTAAACCGAAAATGCATAGGCCCTTTCCAAGATGTTACAGTTCTACCCTCCTTAAAAATAATTTCGTCCTCGAAATTACTTACTAACGGTTAATCGTACATCTTAACTCACCGCACTACGCTTATGCTGCGCACTCTGATCTTAATAATACTATCACACCTCCTAGGCACAGTCTTTACATTCATACATTCATCAATCAATTATGAACTTTCGTTCATTCAGAGAAATATTGTAGTTTTCATTGTTGTTGTTTTTCCACTACCCAGGGGTATTTTCGTAATTTGCCCTATAGGGGTATTTTCGTAATTTGTCAAAATAAGGTTCTGTGGTGATTTTTTCAATAAGGTTATTTTGGTAATTTTTTAAATTCCTGGGGTATTTGGAAAATTTTGAAATTCGGGGGTATTTCAGTAATTTTGGAGCTCGGGGGTATTTTGGTAATAAACCAGGGTAAATTTGTAAATCTTAATAAATCAAGGGTATTTCAAAATTTGCAAAACTTGAGGGTTCTTTTTGAGAATTTGTTTTCCAAATCAGTGATGTTGCAGAAATTTTGAAAATCAGGGTCATTTTGGTAATTTTGTAAGTCAGGGGCAATTTCGTAAATTTTCCAAATCAGGGTACTTTGGACTTTTGCAAAAATAGAGTTTTTGGATACTTTTACAAAATAAGAGAGTTTTATCGAAATCGGGGTAATATGGTAATTTTCGAATCCCAAGGGCATTTTTGTAATTTTATAACTAGGGGTATTTTAGTAATTTTCACAAATCAAGAATATTCCAGAAAAATTTTATGGGATAGCTTTTATAAATCAAAAGAGTAGTTTAAGAGTTTTAAAACTAGGGTTTTTAGGAAAATACGGCTAGTTCCCTTTCGGGTTTTAGTTAGGGGTTTAGCCTATGAATAAGTCATCTTGGTTAGGGTGAACTAAAGCTACGTACCAGGTAGGATTCCTGCAAGAGGAGGTGAGTCACTAGGACTGCTTAAATACCAGGCTCTTCCGGATCCAATCCTAGACATGCGCACAATGGTTGCCACACCCTAACTCGGCGACTTAGACACAAGTTTGTTTTATTAAGCATTTAAGTCTTATGTAACTGTTGGGGTAAGCTAGCCTTAGAGTTCCTATCATACTAATCTACGTTCCATTCCATTTCCACCCTTCTACAGATCACAATATAAATCACACAGAGGTTAGGGGTACTTACCTGGTGGACTTCGGGTCGGAGACTTAGGTGCCATGCCAGAAAACCTGCTTAGTTAAAAATACTTTCAAAAAAACTCACTTGGGCTCGATTTGAAAACGTTTTGGGCCTTAGACCACAGGCCGAGAGTTTAAAACTGGGCTCTGATAGCAAATTGAAACAACCCAAACCCGGCCCACGAGCTTTGACCAGATTTGGTATGTTCCTCAAGTAAACCGGTTTTCAAATTCTTTTGTTACTTAGAGAAAAACTTGTGTGATTTTAAAAAAAATATTGTTTGGGTTGGGCTTGTGTTGAAAACAAACTGGATTTTTATATTAGAAAACCTTTTTTTTTTTAATTTTTAGTAATAAACATATCGAGTATATTTTAAAATAAAATACTTAGTCTTTAACCTAATCAAAATTTGTAACACAATAAAACAACAAGTAGAAATACAAATCGTTCATCATGGCCTTATGGCCTTATTACATCAAATAGTTTCTAAAATATTTCAAAGTACTAAAATAAATTCAAGAGTCCATAAAAATATAAACTTCATGTTGAGCATGGCCACCACAAGTACTGCCGTCCCGGTCCATCACTGTTCATCACCTAAAACATGGTCCCACAACGGGGTGAGTCAAACAGACTCAATGTGTACACGACACTAAATCATAATAGAATCAGGCATACAATAGTTACACATTCAAAACATAAAATACAAGTTATGATGCATTCCCAAACCCAAACCTAATTGTCCATCCGCTACACACCCCCGTACCTGCCAATCACACCGTGGGGGCAACTAAGTCGACCTTCCTTCCGCTACACTCCAAATTGCGGTCTTAGGTCACCGCATTCGTGGTCTTAGGTCACCACGTTCAGATTACTGTGGTCTTAGGTCACCACTTTCAGATTACTGTGGTCTTAGGTCACCACTTTTCACTTCCCCTTTCAAACAAACCCATATGCCCATAACATATTATGCAATTACATGCCCAAGTTCACATTCTTATCAGATTCTCATGTTACGAATAACATTTTTCATATTCCTAGTAGAAGTAGGAAACGTACCTGAGTACTTAGTACCATATCATGGTACCTTAGCCACTTTCATATTCTTAATATCACATATATTATTTAACATAGCCATAAAACGTATTATGAAATAATGTGGGGTACACACCTGATTCGCTTAACAGATTCCTTGAGATCCCAAGATCTGATCTACTGCCTTAGATCTCAAGTTCCTTGTTGCCGGTTGGATCACCAACAAATCCCGAAACTGTTCCTTGTTTCCCTAAATCTTAGAAATCCCGAATACTCCTCCTTTTAGTCGTCTACTCTGATAATCCGAAAGATCCTTTGAAGAAATCGACAGCACCTATGCTTGAAGACTTTCCAAGATTCGGCTTTTGAATGGATTGGTAAGGAGAAATAGGAAGAAAAGAAAGATGAAGAGATTGGCTTGCTTTACTAGGGTTTTTGGTTTTAACAAAATAGCAGAGAAAAGAGAGAATTGGCTAGGAAAATTTCGGCAGAGAGAAGAGAAGGAAGAAAGAATTGATTAGTAGCCCTATTTTCCTCCTTTTATAGCCGAACTACTACTCAGAATCCCTTACTTGGCCACCATTCTTTTTTATTTGATAGCTTTATCTCTTTAATTTAAAATAATTAAAGAAATATCCTTTATTATCTCTTATCTCTTAATAAAAATAATACTAATAATAATCCTCTTTTATCTCTTCCTTATCTATCAAAATAAAAGAAATAAATCCATATTTATCCATCTATTATCTCTTCAAAAAAAAATAATCCAATTTAAATCCCTTATTTATCCCATTAATTGTCGAAATTTAAAGGGAATAAAACTCCCTTTTTCTAGAAGCCTTGCCGTCCACTCCTCTGCTTTTGGAAGCAAAAATAAAACTCCTTTTATTTGCTTCCCAAGTGACTCGAACCCAGGCCCAATACCTTGCATGTGGCGCCATTTCCAGAGGCCCTAAGTGGCATCTCCAGGCCACTTTTCCAAGCCTGTTTGTGTGTCAAATTTCACAAACGTTTTCTTTTAAGGCCACCTTGCCTTAATTTCCTCTTTTAAACTTTAAAACTCGACATTTCTAAGTCATTTCTAAGTTTCCAAAAATTTTCGTTCGGCTCTGTAAACTTGACATTTCCTTACATTTCCAAGTTTCCAGAAATGTTCACTTTCCTCTTTTGAATCATTTCCAAATCATTTCCTTACATTTCCTAGTTTCCAAAAATGTTCACTTTCCATTTTTAAACTTAACATTTCTATACATTTTCAGGTTTCCAAAAATGTTCATTTCCAAATCATTTCCATTCATTCCGGGTTTCCAGAAATGTTCGAAATTTATTCCTAGTACATAAAACATGTCACTTCGTACAATTAAACCGAAAATGCATAGGCCCTTTCCAGGATGTTACACATATGCCTGTTACCACACCTTAGTCTTGCGACTTGTTTACAGGTTTTGTTTAGTAAAAATTAAGTCTTATGTAATTGAAGAGTTGTTTGTCTAAGCCTAGAGTCCATCAAGTTCTAATCTAGATAGTCTACGTCGCATAAAGCCCATTAAGCCCACATTTATATCACAATCAAGAGTTGAGAATACTTACATGGGTGGATTGGGTGCCGGTAGACTCGAAGGCCATGTCTTCAAACCAAAAATTTTTCTTAAATACAATTTTTTTCTAAAACACTTCTAGACCCATTTCACAGCCCGAGTTTTGAACTGGGCTCTGATACCAAATTGTAACACCCCAAACCCGGCCCATGCGTTTAGACCGGATCTGGCATGTCACTGCTTGTACTTTGAAAACTTTTGCTTTGTTGGTTTTTGAAATTGTAAGTTAATTAGACAATATTTAAGTAAATAAGCGGCATTTAAAAAAAAACCTTGTATTAATTATTATTATTAAGTATAAATAAACCTTATCATAAAATTCATAAGTTGCTTAACATTGTTAACTCCTAAGTTGAATAAAAACTAGGGGCCTTACTACAAAAATATTCCCATAATGAAAAAAAATAAAAAAAATAAACTTAAAGAAACTTCAAATTAACTTGTCAAAAGAAACTTGATGGCCCCTCGAGTCTGTCTCGGCTCCCATGTCCACGATCTACTGTTCATCTGGAAGAGTAGAGAAAAGGAAAGCGTGAGTCACAAAGACTCAGTGTATAAATCTCAAAACACACATCGACCTGAGCCCACAAACACATTATGGGCCCTGGCCCATACAGGAAGGCATCAATCATAATCACATAATAACAATAAAGAATGAATAACCCAACCCATCCTAGGTTTCCATCCTCTACACACCATCCCGTACCAACCATCACACTGTGGGGATTTCTACAATCAACCCTCCATCCGCTACACACCAAAACGACAGCCGTACTGCCTATTCCTATTAAGTAGGAATCATTAAATGTGGCCTAGCCACCGATCACTAGGTGACCTTACATTTAAATTATGTGGGATTTCTACCACCGATCACTAAGTGACCTATCATGCACTTTCCCTTCAATTATCATCATTCCCACCCCATGCATACATACATAAAGAAACATCAAGCAGACATATATATTCTTCGATACACATAAGGAGTTCTATGTTTACGTACCTGGCATCCTTGCCTAACCCTTTTTAGGGTTCCATTCGACTGTCTATAAAGCCTTATTCCGGCTTTTTAGCCCATAACATACAAAAATAAATATACATACAGGTTTATCAGTAGCGTGTTAGAGATCTACACACCTGATTAATGTTGATATCCTTGCTAAACCGATCTACAACTTTGCTCAAAAAGCCGGAAGGATGTGAAACTAGGGCCTCTCCTATATTCGGCCATGATTAGTGTTCTACCCAATTTTTATGTATTTGAATAAACAACTCTTCTTACCTTAAAATCCCGAAGTTGAAGACTAACGATTTTCGGCTTTTAGATCTAGTCGACCAAGCTTCCTTCAAATCCCGAAAACCATTAAACTATTAGCTTTCGGCTTTTGCTTTTCAAAAACCAAGAATAGATTATGAGAACTAAACAAAAATCAACTCTTACCTTAGCTTAGGAGATTCGGCTAGCACTAGAGAGAGGATTCGGCAATGCTAATGGAAGATTTAAATGCCGGAAGTATAGAATAATTTCTCAAATAGGATGAATAAAAGAAAAAGCAGTGGATGCTTCGGCTTTTTAGAGAAATCGGCACAAGGGAAAAGAAAGTGGGGAAACGTTTCGGCTTTTGAAGAAATTGAATAAATAAATTTGGAGAGGGAGAGGCTAGGGAATTTCGGCACCAAGGGAGAGGATTTTAGGGTTTTTCAATGTCAGAAACAAGGAGCTAGCCCCCCATATTTATAGATTTTTGACACTTACTGCTAAATACCGAAAACGCCCTTAAAATTTAAGCTAGAAGAGAGGAGAATTTCGGCACGCTCTATGCCATGCAGTAGCTGAATTTTACACTCCTCTAGGTGGTGGATTTTCAGCCAACACTTCCTTTGAAGATAAGCTCCTAATTTTTCTCCTTTTTATCTATGATATTATCACTTAAAAATCCGTATATATCTTCCTATTTTTAAGCCTTGTAGTCGTCCACCTCGTTAATTCTAAATGCCGAAATTTAACTCATTTAAATTAAAAGATTTGAGCTTCATTAAACTTAAGTTTAAATCCCTTAAATCCCTTGTTGTAGTGTCACCCTTGCTCCCATTTAATTGCCGAAAATGGCCCAAAAACATGGGCTCCTTGCGACCCAAAACTTGTTCCTTTTTAATTGTTAATGATGCCACCTTAAAATAATTTAATCTGGGTGTTTGCCTAATTCTAAGCCCAAATTTAGACCCCTATCACTTAAATTAACAAATTAATTCTATCCCTACACTAAATGCATAGGCCCATAATTTTAGGATGTTACAAGCACACCTGTGGGGATCAAGTCAACCCACCCCGCCAACACACCAATCGCAGGCATAAAGCCATTTAAAATGTTTGTGGCAGAGCCACCGAACTAGATTATGACAGAGTCACCGAACTAGATTGTGGCAGAGCCACCGAACTGGATTGTGATAGAGTCACCGAACTAGATTGTGCCAGAGCCACCGAACTGGATTGTGACAGAGTCACCGAACGAGATTGTGGCAGAGCCACCGAACTAGATTGTGGCAGAGCCACTAGCACTTCTCTTCAATTTTATCCCAACCCATGCAATCATGTATGCATATACAAAGCATAACAATATTCATAGAATAATTTCATCATAAGGCCCATAATACAAGTTGGCCCATTAAGCAATCTAGCAATTTGGCCCATTAATCAATCTTAACAATTTGGCCCATTAAGCGATCTAGCAAATTTTGGCCTATTAATCGATCTAGCAAATTTTTGGCCCATTAATCGATCTAGCAAATTTTGGCCCATTAATCGATCTAGCAAATTTTGGCCCATTAATCACATGAGGCCTTTTTTTTTCAAATTTCACACTTGGCCAATTTATCAAAATAATCCATATGGCCCAAAATATCACTTTTTAACAAAATAACCCATTAAGGGAAAATCCGTAATTCCCACAACCTTAATACCAGTTTCATGCATTTACACAAAAAGTGTTATTATACCGTATTTTCTGATTTTACAAATTTTACGATTTATTCTAATGCTTACGGTATAATATCTAACCCATGAGATAAGTGTGAAATTACACACTCTGGCCCATATCATAAATATCAAACTGCCCATATATCAAATATCACATTTGGCCCATAAAGGGTATTTTCGTAATTCGGTCCATAGGGACATTTCGTAATTTGGCCCATTAGGGGCATTTTCGTAATTCGGCCTGTAAGGGCATTTTCATAATTCGGTAATCGTACCCACTAAGGGTAATTCGGTAATTTACTCTCTAAGGGTAATTCAGAAATTTTACCCACCAAGGGTAATTCGGTAATTTACTCTCTAAGGGTAAATTTAGAAATTTTACCCACCAAGGGTAATTCGGTAATTTGCCTTCCAAAGGTAAATTCGGTAATTTACCCTCCAAGGGTAATTAGGTAATTTAATCTCTAATGGAAATTCAGAAATTTTACCCACCAAGGGTAATTCGATAATTTACCTTCCAAAGGTAAATTCGGTAATTTTCGCGACCTAAGGGTATTTTAGTAATTTACCTTCCAAGGGTATTTCGGTAATTTTGAAACCCAAGGATATTTTGGTAATTTACCCTCTAATGGTATTTCGGTAATTTCGCAACCCAGGGATATTTCGGTAATTTACCCTCTAAGGGTATTTCGGTAATTTCGCAACCCAGGGATATTTTGGTAATTTACCCTCTAAGGGTATTTCAGTAATTTTGCAACCCAGGGGTATTTCAGTAATTTACCCTCTAAGGGTATTTCGGAAATTTTCGCAACCCAAGGGTATTTCAGTAATTTACCTTCCAAAGGTAAATTTAGTAATTTACTCTCCAAGGGCAATTCAGTAATTTACTCTCCAAGGGTAATTCGGTAATTTACTCTCTAAAGGTAATTCAGAAATTTTACCCACCAAGGGTAATTCGATAATTTACCTTCCAAAGGTAAATTCGGTAATTTACCTTCCAAAGGCAAATTCGGTAATTTACCCTCCAAGGGTAATTCGGTAATTTCATATTCAACGGTGTTTCCGAAGGCCTACTATCGCCTCGAGTGGCACAGAATTTTATTTGGGTCTCTTCGGAACTATTGGGTCAAAAATCCATTTTAGGCCCAAACGGGGTAATTTCGCAATTCTGGACTTAACTACTAATTTGGGCATAAAAATTTAAAACTGTCCATCTGCGTCATACCGACTAAATTGACTATAACTCGAGTTAGGAAACTCAAAATTTAGATCCGTAAAATTTCCTTGAAACTAGACTCATATACCGTCTTACTATAATGTTTCCAGAATTTTTGGCCTAGCCATTTAGTACAGTTTATTCCTTAAAGTTTCCATTGTTTCACTGTCCAATGATTCTGACCTCTCTTAACTTAATTTCAAATATCTCACTATACGGTTTTCATATACTGTTCCAACTTGTTTCATTTGAAAATAGGCTCACAAAGGAATCCATACATATAAATTATAACCCATAATTCACTTTTTACAATTTTATATGATTTTTCCAAAACAGATCAGTGAACCCCGAAGTTAATCAGAACCAGTCTCACTAAAATCAAGATATCTCAGAATATAAAATTCCTTTTCCTTCTCCGTTTCTTCCATATTAAAATAGACACAGTAAGATTTAATTTGGTATCTTATTCACTCTCTAATTCCTTTTCTCCTATTTTAGTGATTTTTCAAAAACACGTCACTGCTTCTAACCGAAACTATTTTATTACGAAATACGATTACCACTACGATCATACGCACGCCCGAGTGATCACGGATGCCGGTTTTTGGTTTTCTTCGGTATTTCGACCGATTAACAATATATTTCATACAAACTTTCAGAGAAGTGTGAGATTACATACCTTTTTAGATATGTATATGGAAGGGTATGAGATTACACACCTTATTTGGAATCCGTAACGTGATGCTCTCCGCGACACCAAAAATCCGAGTCACCTATTACGAGGGATAGGTTTTCGATTGAACCTTTGATAAAGTACTTCGAGACCTTGCAACCAGCATAAAATCTCTCATGGCAAGTCCCTAGACTCTCAACCATATTACAAATTAGTCCCCTCATTAGCTAGCTTAAGCTTTGGGGGTTCCAAGAATACAAAAATTATCAACTAAAGCCATCAAAATCACTTACTTGAAGAGAAAATGAGTTGCTGAAATTTTCAAGCTTTCAAAGCCCTCCCATGGCTGATATTTTCTCACCTACTCTATTACCTTTCAAATCCCATTATTATATTTTGTTTTCACCTACTCCATTATTTCAAATTCCATCATTATTATTTTCCCACTTCTTTATTATTCTTTTTCTTTTATTTCTTTTTCCTTTCTTTTTCCTTGTTTTCCTCCTTACCTTATCTTTTTAGTCATCATTTCATTTTTCTTTTATTTCTTTCCTTTAATAATTTCATGGTTGACACTTGGAAGAGCACACAAAAATAAATCCAAAATTTGCAAAAGATGGGATTTGAACCCATTCCCTCCATGCTCTCCACTTGATGCCATAACCTCTTTACCAATAGTTCATTTATGTTAACAATTTACTCACTTATTTCCATAAACTTTGATGCCTCTTACTATCTCTCCTTAATAGGCTTAAACACAAACTTTCACTAAGGCCCAACTCGAACTCGAAACTCCATAGAACTCCTAACATTCCAAAATCACCTTACTAATAAGTCCCACTTGAAATAATGCCATTCTCAAATTCCCATAAATTTTACACACTCCTACGCCCAAGGCCCATTGGGCCCAATCCTACTAGGCCCAATTTCGGGATGTTACAGCTTCATGATTTCAATTTCAGGATAATGAAAGAACCGTGTCATGAAACAACAAAAATACAACAGAGGGAAACTTAGAATTCAAAAAAAAAACATAAAACAAATTTAGGTAAGTGACAAAAACCCTCAGAAAATAGATGTAAAAAGATAGTATTTATATTTGCTGAATACCAAAATCCCTGACAAATAGAACCTAGTGGACCAGTTTAATATACTGTTCTACATTTTAATACAAAAACAAAAAAAAAACCTTAAAAATTTAAATTACATTAAAGTTTTTTAACTATTTCTATAGGAGAAAGAAAAAATGAAATTTTAACAAATATTTCTCATTATAACATTTATCAGAGATGGTTTATAACATACCCAATCAATTTAAAACATAGTCAATAAATAATATATTAATTGTACAATCCTGTTGAAAATTTTAGAACCCTAAGCAATGAAAAGCATGGACAAACTGGATGATGAAATCCACAACTCCCAACCAGTTTTCGTTATTAATAACAACAATTGAAAATTTTGACAAACTGGAATAAGAAATTAATACCTCAACAAACAGAATGTCCTTGCCTTTTATGAGTGTTTAGAATGGAAAACAGCAGATGGAAGACGATGTATCAACTCATCCAAAACTGGAATAGAAATCCATGCCAAGAATCAAACAAATAAAATTTGGGGGACGATATACAAAATTCTAAAAAAAATTAAATAAATACTTAATGTGGGAAGTAATCAATTTGGGGAAGTATTTCGCACCAGAATCGAATAAGAAATTAGGGATTCGAAGGGGAGTGCTAAAGGGGGATGAACAAATTAGGGATTTCGGGAGTTAGAAGAAATGGGGGAACAAACGAAATGACTTAAGGTTTTTGAGTAATTAAAATGGATGTAAAAAGAACGACGCCGTTTCTGTAAAATTTATCCCTATTGTGGTGCTTTTAAATAAATGCCACTAAATAAATTATCAAAAACGCAGTCGTTTTTCTCAAATTTGTGGCGTTTTATTAAAGGCGCCACTAATAAGAACGGAAAATGGTGCCGTTTCCTTAACGCGTAATACATATTTGCGGCGTTTTTACTAAAACGCCACTAATAACAAATCACCAAAACGGCGCCATTTTGTAAACACTTGATATATATATTAGCGGCTTTTTTTGGCTAAAACACCGGTAAAACACAACCTTTTGCGGCATTTTGACGAAAACGCCACTAAACATTCAGCAGAAAACGACGTCGTTCAGTAATTTTTCATATATTACCGGCGTTTTTATGAAAAACGCCACTAATGCTAACTTATTAGTATTGTTTTTATTTATTAGATTTATTCTTTAATAAATAAATTTCATGTTAGAAAATTGAAAAATAGATATTCATTTACTTATAAATATTTTTTAGTTTTGTATATATTTTTATAGAAATTAAACATTCATATATATATATTTTTCAAAGTTTTTTAGGTTTTTAAATTTTTGCGTTTTTAAGAATAAAGATTAAATTAACAGAATGTGTAAAGTTATGGGTTAAATTTGTTGAATTTTTAAAATTAAGATTAAATTGATAGAATCTGCAAACATTAACTTTAATTAAATTTCGATTTGGTTTGTGCGTAAAATAGAGAATAGTTAGGTAATTATTTTTATAATTTTTTATTTATTATAATTTATTTATTACATCAAAATCAAATTTTATGATTTATTATAATTTCTAAATTATAATAAACTTTTAATCAATATTAAGTGCTTCCACTAATTATTATAAACATAAAATTTTACATTAATATCTACATGTATATACATCAATATATATCCCTATGAAATAATGTTTCAAGGTTTAGAGTTTTTAGGGTTTAATATTTGGGGTTTAATGATTAATGGTTTAGTGTTTGTAATTTAGGGGTTTATGGTCGAGTATTTAGAGTTATGATTTAGGGTTTAGAATTTAGATTCATGGTTTAGAGTTTAGGGTTTAGGGTTTAGGGTTTAGGGATAAACAGATGCACAATCAGATTTTTATAGCATATATTTTTATAATTTTTTAATGATTAAATCAAATTTGATATCCTGTCTTCATTCGATAAAACCCTAAACCCGTGAACCTTAAACCATACACCCACAAACTCATAAACCCATAAACCCAAGTCATAACTAACCCTAATCCTAAGACTAACCGTAAACTATAAACTCTAAACACTAAATCTTGAAATACTGAACTCGAAACCCTAGTCAGTTCATACAAACCACTAAAGTACCCTTAATTATAACCTTAAACCCTAAATTATTTACATAAATTTTGAATATTATATATTCTTTCAATATTTTAAGAAATTTAAATAACATTTTCAATTTGCTAATTAATTTTGTTTCTCTACAGATGCATGGGTTACCAATTTTTTTAATTTTAATATGTATAAAGCTTATCTATTATCTTTTAAATAATTTAAATTATAATTATAATTTTATATATATATAAGAAATTAAATAATTTAAACTATAATATATATAAAGTCTGTTTTCTTGTAGTGGCTAAACCCTAAATATAAATTTTATAAGGGACAAAAGTAATTAAAATAGAATGTTAATGCTTACATAGACCCTAAAATAAATTAATTTTTTATTAATAACCCTAACCCCTAAAGCCTAATAGCCAACCCCTAAAATCATAACCCTTAAATTAATTATTTTTGCGGCGTTTTTAAAAAAAAATGCAGCTAATGACATACTTTTTGCGGCATTTAACAACAAACGCCACTAATTCTCGATCTACCAACTATAGCTCAAGTACAAAACATCGTCGTATTGATTAACCTTTTTGCGGCGTTTCTGGCGAAGCACCACTAATACTCATCATTTAGCGGCATTTTTAAAGAAGCGCCGCTAATATTCAGATCTTTAACGGCGTTTTCACAAAAGCGCCGCTGATGCTCAGATCTTTAGCGGCGTTTTTACAAAAGCACCTCTAATGTTCATATCTTTAGCGGCATTTTTGCAGAAGCGCCGCTAATGTTCATATCTTTAGCGGCGTGTAACACCCCCAAACCTGGCCCATGCGTTTCGACCAGATCTGGTATGCTACGAGTTGTACATTAAAAACTTTTGCTTCGTTGGTTTTGGAAGTCGTAAGTTAATTAGACATAATTTAAATAAATGAATGACATTTAAAAAAAAAACTCCTTTGTATTATTATTATTAAGTATAAACAAACCTTGTCATAAATTCATAAATTTCAGAACATTGAAATCTACTTAGTTGAATAAAAACTAGGGGCCTTATTACATAAATAATCCCAAAATGAAATAAAATAAGCTTAAAGAAATCCCAAATTAACTTGTAGAATAAAAACTTGATGGCCCCTCGAGTCCGTCTCGGCTTCCATGTCCACGATCTACTGCTCATCTGGAAGAGTAGAGAAAAAGGAAAGCGTGAGTCACCAAGACTCAGTGTATAAATCTCAAAGCACACAACGACCTGAGCCCACAAACACATTATGGGCCCTGGCCCATACATAAAGGTATCAATCATAATCACATGATAAACAATAAATAATGAATAATAACCCAACCCATCCTAGGTTTCCATCCTCTACACACCAACCCGTACCAACCATCACACCTTGGGGATTTCTACAATCAACCCTCCATCCGCTACACACCATAACGACAGTCGTACTGCCTATTCCTGTTATTCAGGAATCATTAAACGTGGCATAGCCACCGATCACTATGTGACCTAACATTTACTTTTGTGGGATTTCTACCACCGATCACCAAGTGACCTATCATGCACTTCCCCTTCAATATCATAATTTCCCCCCCCATGCATACACTTATAAAGAAGACATCATGCAGGCTTACATATATTTCGATACACATAGAGAGTTCTATGTTTACGTACCTGGCATCCATGCCTAACCCATTTAGGGTTCCATTCGACTGTCTATACAGCCTCTTTTCGGCTTTTTAGCCCATAACATATATATAAACATACATACAGGATTAATAGTGTGTTAGAGATCTACACACCTGATTACCGATAAAACGATGCTTTCTATGTCGACGCTATCCGTAGTTGACACAACTGCTATCTGCCTAAGGTGTTGTTCAGAAGCCAGTCCACAACCAAGTGGCCAATCTCTAACGGCAGATACTGCTCGTTTCTTAAACTTAGGGATTCTCTCCTTTGCCTGATCCATATTTAATTTCATTACAAGTCCTTATCAGAACTACTATCACAATATTTGATCGTTAATCCTCATCATAAAGTTAAGATCTTGCATATAATGAACGAATCTAGTAAAAATCTAGGGAAAATCTTCTTACCTTAAAATCCCGAAATTAGAGACTAACGATTTTCGACTTTTAGATCTAGACGACCAAGTTTCCTTCAAATCCCGGAATGCCACCCAACATAGAACCATTAAGCTATTAGTTTTTCGGCTTTTGCCTTTCAAGAACCGAAATAGAACATGAGATCTAATAGAAGTCGACACTTACCTTAATACAGGGAATTCGGGTAGCACTTGGAGAGAAGATTCGGCAATGTTAAAGAAAAGATTTAAATGCCAGAAGAATAGAACTAATTCTCAAATAGGATGAATAAAGAAAAACTATGGAGATTTCGGCCTTTTAGAGAATTGGCTCAAGGGGAAAAAAGAATGGAGAAGAGGTTTCGGCTTTTGAAGAAATTGAAGAAAAGAAATTGGAGAGGGAGAGACTAAGAATTTCGGCACAAGAATGAAGAGGAAATTAGGGTTTAAATGCCAGAATCAATGAGATATCCCTCCCCTATTTATAGAAATTTCGGCACCTATTGTTAAAAACCGAAAACACCCTTCCTGATAACTAAAAGTCAAGCTAATAAAAAGGGAAAATTCGGTACCCCTTATCCATGAAGTAGCCGAATTCTTTACTCCTCTAGGTGGTGGATTTTCGGCCATCACCTTGCCTTGCAGATAGCTCCTATCTTTTCTCATTTTAATCTTCCATATTATCAATTATAAAATCCATATAAATCCTCCTATTTTTGAGCCTTGTAGCCGTCCACCTCACCTAACCCTAATGTCGATTTTAGCTAACTTGAATTAAAAGATTTGGGCTCCATAAAGCTTAAATTTTGGGCCCCTAACTCCTTGTGTGTGGCGTCACCCCTTACTCCATTTTAAGTGCCGAAAATGGCCCAAAAACATGGGCTCCTTGCGGCCAAAACTTGGGCCCCTTTAATTGTTAATGGCGCCACATTCTAATTCCCTTGCAGTGCCACCTTTTGTTGGGCCACAAGCCCACGTTGGTATTTTAAACATAATTACCACCTTTTAACTCTATAATTCCCAATCAGATAATTTAACCAAGGCCTTTGCCTAATTCTGAGCCCAATTTGGACCCCTATTACTTAAATTGACATATTAAACATATCCTTATACTAGACGCATAGACCCATTAATTCAGGATGTTACACGGCGTTTTTGCAGAAGAGCCGCTAATGCTCAGGTCTTTAGCGGCGTTTTTGCATAAGCGCCGCTAGTGCTCATATCTTTAGCGGCGTGTGGGGAAAAAACGCCTTTATTTCTCCTTTTTAGCGGTGTTTGGGATAAAAACGCCGCTATTGCTCAACTTTTTGCAAAATGCCGCTAATGTATAATATTTGCGGCATTTTTCATCAAAACGCCACAAAAAATGCCGCTAAAAGTCTTTTTTGGTGTAGTGAAAGGAATATTAACAATCATGTTTGGTAAAATTCTAGACAGTAAATGAAATTATTGATTAAAAGTAATTTTATTATTATTTTTTTAGCTTTGTTACTTAATTGAGGTAAATAATAATTAAGGCCCTCTTGAAAATATTATCTATTTTCATTTTCAAAAATTACATTTGGTAAATAGAAACAATTTTTTTACAAGAATGAAAATATGTTTGATAACTATTTTTATTTAATAGAAATAAAATAAAAAAATTACATTTATATGGATTCGAATCAAGGCATCTAATTTAGTATTTGAAAAACGGTTGGAAAAAAATATTTTTGTGTTTATAGAACATCTAATTTTACATATTTCATTTTGTTTAAAAAAATCATTTTAAAAAAATTTACCTGAACACGTTTTCTTCAATATTTTTCATTTCCAACAAAATAAAAATTATCACTATTTTTTGAAATCAAAGGAAGCTTAAATAACTTTAAGGTAAAAAGGGGAAATTGAACTCTTTTACTTTTCCTTGGGGAAATTCAACTCTTTTACTTTTCCTAACTTAAATAAAAGAAATTGTCGAAATCGTTTTTAAAATCGGGGTTTTGGAAAATGGAGATCGACTTTAAAAGAAAAAACGGGAGTCGCCGCCAATCCCTTTTTACCTAGGTGTGATTGGATCACCTTGTAAAACGTTTCATTTTAAAACCTTTGGTTATGGTCTACGAAAAACGAGAAAACGGGTTCGGGAGTCGGTTACGTATGAGGAAGGGTTAGCACCTTCATAACGCCCAAAAATTGGTACCAAATTGATAGAATCGTGTGCGGATGTTTGAAATTTAAAAGTATTTAAAAATATGATTTCTTAAAAAAAACTTCGAGCGATTTAAGTTAAAATTTGAGACTTTCTTGTTCCGAAGGAATATAAACATCACATCCAGCACGTTAGGACACAATATTTTAAAAACCTTCGTAATCAAAATCATCTCATGATTTACAAAACTTGTAATAGGGTATTTAGTTATTTAGCCAAACGGAAAATCGCAACCCAATACGTTAGGGCACTATTTCCCGAATTTCTAAATACCAAAACATTGCCTTATTTTCAAAAACCTCACCTCGAGATAACATAATGTCACATCCAGCACGTTAGGACACGACATTTTGAATTCCCGAGAATAAGTTTTTATTTGAAATGAGAAGGGATATTTAATATTTGAAATTGTAACATCCTGAATTTTTGGGCCTATGCATTTAATGGGTGAATATGTGTAATGAGTTAATTTGAGCATTAGGGGTCCAAATTGGGCTCAGGATTGGGCTGAAGCCTTAGTTAAATTTTTGTCTGGGCACTATAGGGTTTAAAAGGTGGTATCTGAGTTTAAAATATCAAAATGGGCTTGTGGCCCAGTGGTCAATGGCGCCACTTAGGGAGCAAGGAGGTGACGCCACACAAGGGAGTAAGGGGCCCAAATTTAAGTTTCATGGAGCCCAATTCTTCTAATTTAAGTTAGCTAATTTTTGGCATTAGGGTTAGGTGGAGTGGACGGCAACAAGGCTCAAAAATAGGAGGATTTATGTGAATGGGATAATGTAGATATTATAGTTGATAATATGGAAGATAAATGAGAAAAGATAGGAATTATCTGCAAGGCTAAGTGGTGGCTGAATTTCAAACTCTGAGGGGGAGGAGAAATCGGTTTCTGATATGGTTAAGGAGTGCCGAAACTTTAAATAGTCAGGTGAGGGTTCTCTTCTTTATTTTTCGGCATTTAAGGTTTCCATCTTTTCTTTCTCTTCTTCTCTGAGTAAAAGCCAAAATTCCTAACCCTATTCCCTCATCTCCATTTTGATTCAAAAGCCGAAACTCCATTATTCTTTTCTCTTCTTTTTTCTAAAAACTGAAACCTCATAATCCTTTTTTTCTACATTCTTTTTTTTGATATTTGCTAAAGCCAAACCTACCTCTGGTCTGCCGAAATTCTCTTTTCTTTTTCCTGCCGATTTCTTCATTAAAAGCCGAATCTACATAGACTCATTCCTATCATCTTCTGATCTTCTCAAAAAGCTGGAATCTCAAAGGGGTAGTCGAATTCTTTGTGTTAAGGTGAGTGCCGATTTTCCTATCTCTTCACTTTCTCTTTCGGTTTTTGGAAGACAAAGCTGAAAAGCTAATGGTTTAATGGTTTTATGTATTTTCTTGTTGGGGGACATCGGGAATTGAAGTAGATCTCTTAGATCTAAAAGCCGGAAACACTAGTCCCTGAATCTCATATCACTTTTCGGGATTTCAAGCTTTTGAACAACACCTTAGGCAGATAGCAGTTGTGTCGGCTACAGATAGCGTTGACTTAGAAAGTCTCGTTCTAATGGTAATCAAGTGTGTAGATCTCTAACACACTATTAAATCTGTATGTGTATATATGTGTTGTGGGTAAGAGCCGAAAAATAGGCTGTGTGAACAGTCGTATTACCCAGAAAGGGTAGGCAAAGGATGTCAGGTACGTAATCATAGAAATCTCTCTATGTGTATCGATGTATGCGATAAACTGAAATCTCTTAGGTAATACATTGTTTGATTTTGCATGTATGTATGCACAGGATGGGATTGATATGATGAAGGGGAAGAAGGTCGCATAGCGATCGGTGGCTTTGCCACATAGGTCACATAGTGATCGGTCTTTATGACAGGCAGCCCAACTGTCGAAATGCTATGATGTATTATTAAGGTCACATGGCAATCGGTGGCTTTGCTACATAGGTCACACTGTGATCGGTCTTTAAGTCAGGCAGCACAGTTGTTCGATATGGTGTGTAGCGGTTGGCGGGTTGATTGTAGAAATCCCCAATGTGTGATGGTTGGTTCGGGTTGGTGTGTAGAGGATGGAATTCTAGGATGGGCTGGGCTATTCATCATTCATTATTTTCATGTAATTATGATTGTTGCCTTTATGTATGGGCCAGGGCTCATAATGTGTTTGTGGGCCTTAGGTCAATGTGTCCGGGATTTATACACTGAGTCTTGGTGACTCACCCTTTCATTTTTCTCTACTCTTTCAGATGAGAAGTAGATCGTGGACATGGGAGCCGAGACGGACTCGAGGGGCCATCACGTTTTTACTTTTATAGATTATTTCAGCTTTTTTTTTAGGTTTTAATTTTTGGAATATTTATGTAGTAAGGCCCCATAGTTTATATTTCACTGCTTAACTTTTAATATTTGCAACTTATGAAATTTTGTCAAAAGGTTTAGTTATTCAAAATAATAATAATACAAGGTTTTCTTTTCAAAAGGTCACCTATTTATTCAAATATTGTCTAATTAACTTATGATTTTTGATACCAACGAAGCAAAAGTTTTCAATGTACAACCCGTAGCATACCAAATCCGGTCGTAGCGTTTGGGCCGGGTTTGGGGTGTTACATTTTGGTATCGCCCAGTCCAAAACTCGGGCTGTGAAATGGGTCTAGTAATGTTTTGAAAACTTGATGTGAATTTGAGAAAAATGTCTTGGATGAAGATATGGCCTTCGAGTCTACCGGCACTCGATCCACGCAGGTAAGTATTCTAACTCTTGATATGATGATTGGGCTTGATGGACGTAGATTAGTATGTTAGGCATTGATGGACTTTAGGTTTAGTTTAAACAACTCCCTAAATTCATAAGATTTAATCCAACTAAACAAACCCGTGAATGAGTCGATGGGTTAGGGTGTGGCAACAGGCATACACATGTCTAAGATTGGATTTAGGGAGAGCTTGGTATTTAAGTAGTCCTAGTGACTCACCTCCTTTTTGCTGGAATCCTACCTGGTGCATAGTGACTGTTCACCTTATCCACGAGGATTTGTTGACGGGCCAAAATCTATAATTAAAACCCGAAAGGGACCAGCCACCCTATTTTGCAACCAAAATACCCAAGTTTTTTAAAATTTCCAAAAATAAACTTGATTTGTGAAAAATTTCCAGAATACTCTAGAATTGCGAAACTACCAAAATTTGTGAAAATTACCGAAACATTCTGGTTGGCAAAATTTCCAAAATAACCTTGGTTTGTGAAAATTTCCAAAACAACCGTAATTTTATAAAATACCCATGTTTTGCAAATTTACCCGGAAACCCCTAGATTTACAAGAGTAACCCGGTTTGCGAAAGTAAATTTTCCAAAGTACCCATGCATGGAAAAAAAACTTGTTTTCCAGAATACCCTTGCTTCGAAAAAAAATGTACCAAAATACCTCTAATTCAAAGGAAATCACCAAGATACTTTATTTTGGAAAATTACGAAAATACCCTGTAGAACAAAACTACGGAAATACCCTTGGGTAGAGAAATGATGAAAATACCCTTATGTGATGAATGTGAGTGCATGGATGATATATGTATGTTGATGTGTGATGGTTGAATGTATGTGGGTTCTAGAATTAGGAGATAAACTTGAGACTGAAACTGTAGATAGGTCCGAATTCGAAAGAACTACTCTTAAACTACTGTCTATAAGATTGTTCGTGGTTAATCAGTGAAAGAAATTAATAACTCATAAAATTTCTAATTCAGATACTACGAGAATCAACGATGAGCGCTAAGAGAGGAAGAAGAGGCCGCAGCCGAGGCCGTGGAAGTGTTAGGACTGATGTGCTGACTCAACTAGTTAGGGAGGCACTGAAGGAGGTTAAAGAAATCGGTGAAACACTTCGGGTTAGGTGCGTGGACTGTAAGAAAAAAAAAGAGATCGTAGTTTCTTAGGGTTGCAGTCTCGTTCTGTAAAGCATGTTAAGGTACGTCCAAACTTTCGGGTTTGCAAATATTGCAGAAGGCGTCATCCGGGTGAATGTTGAAGTCAGGAGCATGTTTAAGATGCGGGTCTGAGGAGCATAAGGCTTAGGATTGTTCAATCACCATTAAGTCGGGTATGTTTTGTGTGGATGCTATATTTTTGGGTACAGAAACTGTATGCATACAATGGTTATATATTATTAAATTAAAGTGCGCAGCGAAAGCATAGTGGTGAGACTTGGGTAGTACGATTAGTAGTTAGTTGGAAATTTCGAGGACGAAATTTCTTTAAGGGGGTAGAACTGTAACATCCTGAATTTTTGGGCCTATGCATTTAATGGGTGAATATGTGTAATGAGTTAATTTGAGCATTAGGGGTCCAAATTGGGCTCAGGATTGGGCTGAAGCCTTAGTTAAATTTTTGTTTGGGTACTATAGCGTTTAAAAGGTGGTATCTGAGTTTAAAATATCAAAATGGACTTGTGGCCCAGTGGTCAGTGGCGCCACTTAGGGAGCAAGGAGGTGACGCCACACAAGGGAGTAAGGGGCCCAAATTTAAGTTTCATGGAGCCCAATTCTTCTAATTTAAGTTAGCTAATTTTCGGCATTAGGGTTAGGTGGAGTGGACGGCAACAAGGCTCAAAAATAGGAGGATTTATGTGAATGGGATAATGTAGATATTATAGTTGATAATATGGAAGATAAAGGAGAAAAGATAGGAATTATCTGCAAGGCTAAGTGGTGCTAGAATTTCAAACTCTGAGGGGGAGGAGGAAACGGTTTCTGATATAGCTAAGGAGTACCGAATCTTTAAATAGTCAGGTGAGGGTTCTCTTCATTATTTTTTGGCATTTAGGGTTTCCATCTTTTCTTTCTCTTCTTCTCTGAGTAAAAGATGAAATTCCTAACCCTATTCCCTCATCTTCATTTTGATTCAAAAGTCGAAACTCAATTGTTCTTTTCTCTTCTTTCTTCTAAAAGCCGAAACCTCATAATCCTTTTTTTCTACATTCTTTTCTTTTGATCTTTGCTAAAGCCGAACCTACCTCTGGTCTGCCGAAATTCTCTTTTCTTCTTCCTGCCGATTTCTTCATTAAAAGCCGAATCTACATAGACTCATTCCTATCATCTTCTGATCTTCTCAAAAAGCCGGAATCTCAAAGGGGTAGTCGAATTCTTTGTGTTAAGGTGCATGCCGATTTTCCTATCTCTTCACTTTCTCTTTTGGTTTTTGGAAGACAAAGCTGAAAAGCTAATGGTTTAATGGTTTTATGTATTTTCTTGTTGGGGGACATCGGGAATTGAAGTAGATCTCTTAGATCTAAAAGCCGAAAACACTAGTCCCTGAATCTCATATCACTTTTTGGGATTTCAAGCTTCTGAACAACACCTTAGGCAAATAGCAGTTGTGTCGGCTACGGATAGCATTGACTTAGAAAGTCTCGTTCTAATGGTAATCAGGTGTGTAGATCTCTAACACACTATTAAATCTGTATGTGTATATATGTGTTGTGGGCTAAGAGCCGGAAAATAGGCTGTGTGAATAGTCTTATTACCTAGAAAGGGTAGGCAAAGGATGTCAGGTACGTAATCATAGAAATCTCTCTATGTGTATCGATGTTTGCGATAAACTGAAATCTCTTAGGTAATACATTGTTTGATTTTGCATGTATGTATGCATGGGATGGGATTGATATGATGAAGGGGAAGAAGGTCACATAGCGATCGGTGGCTTTGCCACATAGGTTACATAGTGATCGGTCTTTATGACAGGCAGTCCAGCTGTCGAAATGCTACGATGTATTATTAAGGTTGCATGGCGATCGGTGGCTTTGCCACATAGGTCACACAGTTATCGGTCTTTAAGACAGGCAGCACAGCTGTCGATATGGTGTGTAGCGGTTGGCGGGTTGGTTGTAGAAATCCCCAATGTGTGATGGTTGGTTCGGGTTGGTATGTAGAGGATGGAATTATAGGATGGGCTGGGCTATTCATCATTCATTATTTTCATGTAATTATGATTGTTGCCTTTATGTATGGGCCAGGGCTCATAATGTGTTTGTGGGCCTTAGGTCAGTGTGTCCGGGATTTATACACTGAGTCTTGGTGACTTACCCTTTCATTTTTCTCTACTCTTTCAGATGAGAAGTAGATCGTGGACATGGGAGCCGAGACGGACTCGAGGGGCCATCATGTTTTTATTTTTATAGATTATTTTGGCTTTTCTTTAAGTTTTTGTAACATCCTAGATTAGGGGTTATGCGTTCGTGCGTAATTCATGAGATAGTGGGCTCAATGGGTGTGTTGGATGTGTTCTGAGGAGTTTTAGGAACCCTAAGATGTAAGGAAATGTCTTGTCCTGGAAATGTAAGAAATGTTAAGTTCAAAAGAGGAAAGTGAACATTTCTGGAAACTTGGAAATGTAAGAAAAGTTAAGTTCTGAGGTTAAGAGAGGGAAGTAAAGCAGGGTGGCCTTAAGAAAATTTATGGGTGAAATATGACATACAAATGGGCTTGGAAAACTGGCTTGGAGGCGCCACTTAGGGCCTCTGGAGTTGACACCACAAGCAGGTGCAATTGGGCCTGGGTTCGAGTCACTTGGGGAGCAAATAAAAGAATTTTATTTTGGTGCCAGGAACAAGAGAAATGGACGGCATTAAGGCTCTATAGGGAGGTGTTTTATTGTTGTTAAAATTCGGCAAATAGATGGATAAATGATGGATTTTTTTTGATATTTTTATTAAGAGATAAGAGATAATTATTGGATTAAGTTTTAGGTGATAATTAAAGTGATAAAGCTATCAAAATAGAAGAGTGGTGGCCAAGTAAGGGATTCTAAGTGTAACACCCCAAACCCGGCCCATTCGCTATGACCGAATTTGAAATGCCACTACGGAAAACGTTTGAAAAACTTTTGACTTAGAGTTAAAAACATAAAAAATTTGTTGTCTTTACTAAAACATTGTGTAATTAAAGTTCCAAATAAAATTAAGTTGTTTAAAATAAAATATTTTCAAATAATAATATAATCGACAATCCACTTAAAACATAATAAAAGTCCTTAAATACTTTAAATGGCCCTTGTTACAATAAATAACCTTTCATAAGAAAAATGTGTAAAACAAATAAATTTGTCTTTTGCATGGGCCACCTCGTATCCACTCCAACTCGGTCCAAGCTTTATGCATCACCTGAAAGGTTTGAGAAAAATTGGGTGAGTCAAACAGACTCAGTGCATAGTTATTTCACATGTCTCCACGTATGGGCTTGGCCCATATCCACACATCAATCACATATCAGATGATAAGGCAATATATACACATAATTTCACATGTTGGGCTTGGCCCAAATCCACATTGATCCACATAATTAGTCATGCAAAATGCATAAATATGCAACATGAAGCCCAACCCAACCTAGAGTCCATCCGTTACTCCTACCTTAGCAGACTCCCTGCCCAAGGCCGTGGCTAATCCACCGATCAAATAATGATCCACATATCTTACCTTGGCAGACTTGCTGCCCAAGGCCGTGGCTAAGCCACCGATCACATAGTGATCCACATAACTGTATCCACGAGGTGACTCGAGGTCATCCTCAATCTACGGTGATGCACACAGCTATCATCCGCCGAGATGGGCACCTAGCCAACACCTCCCTTGATGGAGCACATAGCCACCATCAAGCGCCAATGTAGCACAAGGCTAACATCAGACCACGTACATAATGTACACCCTTTCCTTCGATAGTCACATCCCAAGTCCCATGTATATATATATGTATCATGGCAACATATCACTTGAAACAAATATACATCACATGCCATTACATTTCATATATTCATCAATGATCATTTAATATCGTAAATCACTGACCTGAGTATTCGATCACCCACCACGGGTATTCACAATCTTAGCCCTTAATTCGGCTACCATTAACATCATATCACATATACATAAATATAACACATACACACAATCAAGAGACAATGCGATAACTACGCACCTTTTTAGCACAGTCGGCTAAATCCTGAAGACCCGATCTACCACACTAGATTTCCTTGCCCTACATTCGGCCAATAATTAGATCAATACCATAGACCATTCGGCCAAACCACAATCCTTATTCACCATAGCCTTCGGCTTAACATCCATTTAAAGAATAAAGAACCAACACAAACCTTACCACTTGACTTACCGAAATTTGATTGCTTCCAAAATCCGAAGAGCCTAAAAGAAATAAGTCCCTATGGTTAGAATCTTACTATCACATACCCAAAATTTGGCTTTTGCCCTCATGAGAATCAATAGAGAAAATAGAAAAGAATTTCGGCCAAGACACTTACCTATCTTCCAAAACCGATTAAAGAAAACCAAATGAAGACCTACCCTTATTGATATTTGGCCAAGACAAAACAAAAAGAGTATGGGAAGTTTCGGCAATATGGTTGATTTGTAACAACAAAAAGGATTCGGCTAGAGTGGAGAAAGAGAAAGGAAAAAGGAAGAAAAAGAAAGAGATTTCAATGGAGAGGGATGTTTATGGCTTTGAACAAAAATGAAAGAAAGTAAAGAGGAATGGGGAGAAGGAAGCTTCGGCCAAGAGAAAGTAGAAGAAATGTGGGTTGAACAAGTATGAAAGAATGGAAAAGAAGTTGTGAACAAAAGATATTCGGCCAAGCACAATGATGGTTTCGGTTTTTGTTTCACTTTGATGCACTAGGGAGAAACTTGCAAAAACTAGAAAGGATTTTCGGTTATGACACCAAAACAAATATTGAAGGCCAAAACTAACACCAAAAACTCACCTTATGTCCAAGACACATTCGACTATAGGGAGTGTTTGTGGAGAGAAAAGAAATTGATGTTCAAATGCTTAGGAAAATTGGCCAACTAGCTACTAACCTACCAAAGCTTCCATCAAAAATCGATCAAGCCCTCCCCTAGTCCAAAATGCCGTCCACATACATGAACTAAAGACCATAAAAGAGTTTCCAAAACATTCTCCATAATCCATGCCTTTTGTCCCCTCATCATACCATAATCTTAAGATTCTTATCCCAAAATACAAGCTTACCTTAAACTAATATTCAACTTGCCATAAAGAGAAATTGAAAGTCCAACCTTCCATAATTAGAATTTAACCATCCATTAATGTTAGGATACATAAATATAAAGTCTTCAAAATGCTAATCATGCTACTCGAACCACTTCCCTCAAGAAACTCTTCATGCATCTTAACCACCTTGCCACTAACTCCACATGTGCTTAATTTAACACTTAAATTAACTTAAGTGTCAAGTTCACCTAATCCACTTCACTAATTTTTTTAATACTAAAAATTATTCTAGCCTCACTAATAAAATCAAGCATTCACAAGACTAAGCTAAACACACAAAATTCATACCCAAGCTAACACAAATAATAAAATAACACTCAAAATTTTCCTAAAGCCCAAGGCCCAATCGGCCCAATCCTACTAGGCCCAATTTCAGGATATTACACTAAGCTAGTAAATTCGGCTATAAAAGGAAAAGAGAGACCATTCAGCATTATTTTCTCTTCCTTGATAACCTCTGTCGAATTTTCTCTGCAACCCCTTTTCTTTTCTCTTCAATTCTCCAAAAAAGAAAAAAACAAGAGTAAGATCCCCTAAGCCTTGCCGAATTTCCCTTCTCCTTATTTCACCATTGCCGAATTCTCTTAAGCAACTATTCTTTTCTTCTTCATTCTTCTCCTCTCAATATTCCAAAAGCCGAAACTAGGAAATCTAACCCCATTATTGTGTTAGTTGCAACTTGGAAAGAAGGCTCTTCGGGATTTCTGCCATTGTCGACAACTTCATAAGACAAGTCAACTATTTCGGGATTTAAGAATCTAAGGTAAGTCATATTTAACATTCGGCTAAGGGTTATTTGTTGTGAATAAATGTTAGAAATTGATCTAACATGAAGTTATAGGGATTTCGACAGACACCTAAGGCAAGGAATACTTTCGGGATTTACTAAGTGTCGACTACAAGGAAGGAGAAGTTCTTTTCCCGAAGGTACACCATAGGCCGCGTGTTCCCTAGTTATTCGGTGAGTTTCGGGATTTAAAATCCACAAGGTAAGTATCTATAGCATTCGGCCAAGGCTTATTTTGATATCTAGATCTATTTCATAATTGTTTAAAAAGCTGAAACTAACATGGGATGTGAATTAATGTTTGGCCGAATACAAGAAGGAATACAACAAAGTTTGGGGACTTGATTCTTAAGTCAATCTGCAACAAGGTAAGTTTTAGTGTACTAATCCTACTAGGATTTGGATTTATGGCCGAATGGCTCTTTACTAAGTATTAAATGATTGATTAAATGTAGAGATCTAAGATCTAAGGCATTAGATCAAGCTTTTCGGGATTTGGATTGGAAACCCTAAGCGAATCAGGTGTGTACTTCACACTATTTCTTGATACATTTATGGCAATAATTAATATATGCATGTTTATAAGAATATGAATATGGCTAAGATACCATGCTATGGTACAAAAGTACTCAGGTACGTTTCCTACTCCTACTAGGATTATGAATATATGTTATTTTTAACATGTGAGAAGTGATAAGAATGTGAATTAAGGCATGATGTGCATGATATGTATCATATGGGCATACGGGTTATTAAAAAGGGGAAGTGAATGTGGTGACCTAAGACCACGATATCTGAATGTGGTGACCTAAGACCACGATATTTGAATGTGGTGACCTAAGACCACGATATCTGAATGTGGTGACCTAAGACCACGAATTTTATAAGGGCGATGAGCACGTCGACTGCAGCGACTGCCTTCGATGGTGTGTAGCGGATGAAGGGTTGACTTAGTAGTCCCCACGGTATGCAGGTTGGTACGGGTGATGTGTAGCGGATGGCATCTAGGCTTGGGTTTGGGTTTGCATCATTACTTTATATTGTTATATGAATAAGTATGTGATATGACATTGTATGCCTGAATTGTTAAGTTATAGTGTTGGTTACACATTGAGTCTGTTTGACTCACCCCGTTGGGGAATATTTTCTTCCAGGTGATGATCAGTAATGGACCGGGTCGGCAGGAGCACAAAGGTGGCCATGCACAGCAAGGAAAATTTTATTATTTGGACTTTTATTCTATTTAAGCACTTTAATTTATTTTTGGGAATTATTTGATGTAATAAGGCCATAGTTGAACTACTTTATTTTTCTTTTATTTATTTTGTTACGAATTTTTAATGGTTATAAGATTAAGTAAATTTATTTAAAATAAACTCTAAATGTTTTATCACCTAACATAAAAGGATTTCGACATAAGATAAAACTTGTTCTCAACTTGAGCCCAACCCAAAACAATCTTTCTTTCAAAAGACACAATTTTACAAAGTAACAAAAGAATTTTGAATTGGTTTACGTCGAGGAACATACCAGATCTGGTCGAGGCTCGTGGGCCGGGTTTGGGGTGTTTCAATTTGGTATCAGAGCCCAGTTTTAAACTCTCGGCCTGGGGCTTAAGGCCCAAAATGTTTTCAAATCGAGCCCAAATGAGTTTTATGAAAATATTTTTGGAAGTAAGCAGGTTTTCTGGCATGGCATCTAAGTCTCCGACCCGAAGTCCACCAGGTAAGTACCCCTAACCTTTGTGTGATATCTATTGTGAACTGTAGAAGGGTAGAAATGGAATGGAACGTAGACTAGCATGATAAGTATTTGAACCCTAAGACTAGTTTACCCCAACTATTACATAAGACTTAATGCTTAATTAAACAAACCTATAGCTAAGTCGCCGAGTTAGGGTGTGGCAACCATTGTGCGCATGTCTAGGATTGGATCCGGAAGAGCCTGGTATTTAAGCAGTCCTAGTGACTCACCTCCTCTTCGCAGGAATCCTACCTGGTGCGTAGCTTCGGTTCACCCTAACCAAGAGGACTCAGTCACAGGCTAAACCCAATAACTAAAACCCGAAAGGGATTAGCCACATTTTTATGGAAACCCTAGTTTTAAAATGACTAAATTACCCTTTTGATTTATACAAGCTATCCCATAAAATTTTTCTGAAATATTTCTTGATTTACAAAATTACTAAAATACCCTGGTGATAAAATTACAAAAATGCCCTTAGTTTATGAAATTTCTAAAATACCCCCAGTTCTTATTAAAAAAAATTCATTACTTTATAACAAGTCCAAAAACTCTACTTCTACGAAATATTAAAATACTCCAACTTGGAAAATTTACGAAATTGCCCCTGACTTACAAAATTACCAAAATGACCCTGAATTTCAAAAATTTTGCAACATCACCGATTTGGAAAACAAATTCTCAAAAAGAACCCTCAAGTTTTGCAAATTTTGGAAATACCCTTGATTTATTAAGCTTTACAAATTTACTCTGATTTATTACCAAAATACCCCCGAGTTTCAAAATTTACCGAAATACCCCTGTAATTTAAAAATTTCTAAAATACCCCCGGGATTTCAGAAAAAAATTACCAAAATACCCTTATTGACAAAATCACCAAGGAACCTTATTTTGACAAATTACGAAAATACCCCTGTAGGGCAAATTACGAAAATACCCCTGGGTAGTGAAAGTGTTCGAAGCCTTGCATATGGACTTAAAGATTGTGCATAGGAAGTATGATATTTTTATAAGATTAGAGTGCGCAGCGTAAGCGTAGTGCGGCGAGTTAAGATGTACGATTAATCGTTAGTAAGTAATTTCGAGGACGAAATTATTATTAAGGAGGGTAGAACTGTAACATCCTAGATTAGGGGTTATGCGTTCGTGCGTAATTCATGAGATAGTGGGCTTAGTGGGTGTGTTGGATGCGTTCTGAGGAGTTTTAGGAACCCTAAGATGTAAGGAAATGTCTTGTCCTGGAAATGTAAGAAATGTTAAGTTCAAAAGAGGAAAGTGAACATTTCTGGAAACTTGGAAATGTAAGAAATGTTAAGTTCAAAAGAGGAAAGTGAACATTTCTGGAAACTTGGAAATTTAAGAAATGTTAAGTTTAAAGGAGGCAAACGAACATTTTTGGAAACTTGGAAATGTAAGGAAATGTAAGGAAATGTAAGGAAACGTTTTAGGAAAAGCTAAGTTCTGAGGTTAAAAGAGGGAAGTAAAGCAGGGTGGCCTTAAGAAAATTTATGGGTGAAATATGACATACAAATGGGCTTGGAAAAGTGGCTTGGAGGCGCCACTTAGGGCCTCTGGAGTTGACGCCACAAGCAGGTGCAATTGGGCCTGGGTTCGAGTCACTTGGGGAGCAAATAAAAGAATTTTATTTTGGTGCCAGGAACAAGAGAAGTGGACGGCATTAAGGCTCTATAGGGAGGTGTTTTATTGTTGTTAAAATTCGGCAAATAGATGGATAAATGATGGAATTTTATTGATATTTTTATTAAGAGATAAGAGATAATTATTGGGTTAAGTTTTAGGTGATAATTAAAGTGATAAAGCTATCAAAATAGAAGAGTGGTGGCCAAGTAAGGGATTCTAAGCTAGTAAATTCGGCTATAAAAGGAAAAGAGAGGCCATTCAGCATTATTTTCTCTTCCTTGATAACCTCTGTCGAATTTTCTCTGCAACCCCTTTTCTTTTCTCTTCAATTCTCCAAAAAAAAAAACGAGAGTAAGATCCCCTAAGCCTTGCCGAATTTCCCTTCTCCTTATTTCACCATTGCCGAATTCTCTTAAGCAACTATTCTTTTCTTCTTCATTCTTCTCCTCTCAATATTCCAAAAGCTGAAACTAGGAAATCTAACCCCATTATTGTGTTAGTTGAAACTTGGAAAGAAGGCTCTTCGGGATTTCTGCCATTGTCGACAACTTCATAAGACAAGTCAACTATTTCGGGATTTAAGAATCTAAGGTAAGTCATATTTAACATTCGGCTAAGGGTTATTTGTTGTGAATAAATGTTAGAAGTTGATCTAACATGAAGTTATAGGGATTTCGACAGACATCTAAGGCAAGGAATACTTTCGGGATTTACTAAATGTCGACTACAAGGAAGGAGAAGTTCTTTTCCCGAAGGTACACCATAGGCCGCGTGTTCCCTAGTTATTCGGTGAGTTTCGGGATTTAAAATCCACAAGGTAAGTGTCTATAGCATTCGGCCAAGGCTTATTTTGATATCTAGATCTATTTCATAATTGTTTAAAAAGCCGAAACTAACCTGGGATGTGATTTAATGTTTGGCCGAATACAAGAAGGAATACAACAAAGTTTGGGGACTTGATTCTTAAGTCAATCGGCAACAAGGTAAGTTTTAGTGTACTAATCCTACTAGGATTTGGATTTATGGCCGAATGGCTCTTTACTAAGTATTAAATGATTGATTAAATGTAGAGATCTAAGATCTAAGGCATTAGATCAAGCTTTTCGGGATTTGGATTGGAAACCCTAAGCGAATCAGGTGTGTACCTCACACTATTTCTTGATACATTTATGGCAATAATTAATATATGCATGTTTATAAGAATATGAATATGGCTAAGGTACCATGCTATGGTACAAAAGTACTCAGGTACGTTTCCTACTCCTACTAGGATTATGAATATATGTTATTTTTAACATGTGAAAAGTGATAAGAATGTGAATTAAGGCATGATGTGCATGATATGCATCATATGGGCATACGGGTTATTAAAAAGGGGAAGTGAATGTGGTGACCTAAGACCACGATATCTGAATGTGGTGACCTAAGACCACGATATTTGAATGTGGTGACCTAAGACCACGATATCTGAATGTGGTGACCTAAGACCACGAATTTTATAAGGGCGATGAGCACGTCGACTGCAGCGACTGCCTTCGATGGTGTGTAGCGGATGAAGGGTTGACTTAGTAGTCCCCACGGTATGCAGGTTGGTACGGGTGATGTGTAGCGGATGGCATCTAGGCTTGGGTTTGGGTTTGCATCATTACTTTATATCTGTTATATGAATAAGTATGTGATATGACATTGTATGCCTGAATTGTTAAGTTATAGTGTTGGTTACACATTGAGTCTGTTTGACTCACCCCGTTGGGGAATATTTTCTTCCAGGTGATGATCAGTAATGGACCGGGTCGGCAGGAGCACAAAGGTGGCCATGCACAGCAATGAAAATTTTATTATTTGGACTTTTATTCTATTTAAGCACTTTAATTTATTTTTGGGAATTATTTGATGTAATAAGGCCATAGTTGAACTACTTTATTTTTCTTTTATTTATTTTGTTACGAATTTTTAATGGTTATAAGATTAAGTAAATTTATTTAAAATAAACTCTAAATGTTTTATCACCTAACATAAAAGGATTTCGACATAAGATAAAACTTGTTCTCAACTTGAGCCCAACCCAAAACAATCTTTCTTTCAAAAGACACAATTTTACAAAGTAATAAAAGAATTTTGAATTGGTTTACGTCGAGGAACATACCAGATCTGGTCGAGGCTCGTGGGCCGGGTTTGGGGTGTTTCAATTTGGTATCAGAGCCCAGTTTTAAACTCTCGGCCTGGGGTTTAAGGCCCAAAACGTTTTCAAATCGAGCCCAAATGAGTTTTATGAAAATATTTTTGGAAGTAAGCAGGTTTTCTGGCATGGCACCTAAGTCTCCGACCCGAAGTCCACCAGGTAAGTACCCCTAACCTTTGTGTGATATCTATTGTGAACTGTAGAAGGGTAGAAATGGAATGGAACGTAGACTAGCATGATAAGTATTTGAACCCTAGGACTAGTTTACCCCAACTATTACATAAGACTTAATGCTTAATTAAACAAACCTATGGCTAAGTCGCCGAGTTAGGGTGTGGCAACCATTGTGCGCATGTCTAGGATTGGATCCGGAAGAGCCTGGTATTTAAGCAGTCCTAGTGACTCACCTCCTCTTCGCAGGAATCCTACCTGGTGCGTAGCTTCGGTTCACCCTAACCAAGAGGACTCAGTCACAGGCTAAACCCAATAACTAAAACCCGAAAGGGATTAGCCACATTTTTATGGAAACCCTAGTTTTAAAATGACTAAATTACCCTTTTGATTTATACAAGCTATCCCATAAAATTTTTCTGAAATATTTCTTGATTTACAAAATTACTAAAATACCCCTGGTGGTAAAATTACAAAAATGCCCTTAGTTTATGAAATTTCTAAAATACCCACAGTTCTTATTAAAAAAAATTCATTACTTTATAACAAGTCCAAAAACTCTACTTCTACGAAATATTAAAATACTCCAACTTGGAAAATTTACGAAATTGCCCCTGACTTACAAAATTACCAAAATGACACTGAATTTCAAAAATTTTGCAACATCACCGATTTGGAAAACAAATTCTCAAAAAGAACCCTCAAGTTTTGCAAATTTTGGAAATACCCTTGATTTATTAAGCTTTACAAATTTACTCTGATTTATTACCAAAATACCCCCGAGTTTCAAAATTTACCGAAATACCCCTGTAATTTAAAAATTTCTAAAATACCCCCGGGATTTCAAAAAAAATTACCAAAATACCCTTATTGACAAAATCACCAAGGAACCTTATTTTGACAAATTACGAAAATACCCTTGTAGGGCAAATTACGAAAATACCCCTGGGTAGTGAAAGTGTTCGAAGCCTTGCATATGGACTTAAAGATTGTGCATAGGAAGTATGATATTTTTATAAGATTAGAGTGCGCAGCGTAAGCGTAGTGCGGCGAGTTAAGATGTACGATTAATCGTTAGTAAGTAATTTCGAGGACGAAATTATTTTTAAGGAGGGTAGAACTGTAACATCCTAGATTAGGGGTTATGCGTTCGTGCGTAATTCATGAGATAGTGGGCTCAGTGGGTGTGTTGGATGTGTTCTGAGGAGTTTTAGGAACCCTAAGATGTAAGGAAATGTCTTGTCCTGGAAATGTAAGAAATGTTAAGTTCAAAAGAGGAAAGTGAACATTTCTAGAAACTTGGAAATGTAAGAAATGTTAAGTTCAAAAGAGGAAAGTGAACATTTCTAGAAACTTGGAAATTTAAGAAATGTTAAGTTTAAAGGAGGCAAACGAACATTTTTGGAAACTTGGAAATGTAAGGAAATGTAAGGAAATGTAAGGAAACGTTTTAGGAAAAGCTAAGTTCTGAGGTTAAAAGAGGGAAGTAAAGCAGGGTGACCTTAAGAAAATTTATGGGTGAAATATGACATACAAATGGGCTTGGAAAACTGGCTTGGAGGAGCCACTTAGGGCCTCTGGAGTTGACGCCACAAGCAGGTGCAATTGGGCCTGGGTTCGAGTCACTTGGGGAGCAAATAAAAGAATTTTATTTTGGTGCCAGGAACAAAAGAAGTGGACGGCATTAAGGCTCTATAGGGAGGTGTTTTATTGTTGTTAAAATTCGGCAAATAGATGGATAAATGATGGATTTTTATTGATATTTTTATTAAGAGATAAGAGATAATTATTGGGTTAAGTTTTAGGTGATAATTAAAGTGATAAAGCTATCAAAATAGAAGAGTGGTGGCCAAGTAAGAGATTCTAAGCTAGTAAATTCGGCTATAAAAGGAAAAGAGAGGCCATTCAGCATTATTTTCTCTTCCTTGATAACCTCTGTCGAATTTTCTCTGCAACCCCTTTTCTTTTCTCTTCAATTCTCCAAAAAAAAAAACGAGAGTAAGATCCCCTAAGCCTTGCCGAATTTCCCTTCTCCTTATTTCACCATTGCCGAATTCTCTTAAGCAACTATTCTTTTCTTCTTCATTCTTCTCCTCTCAATATTCCAAAAGCTGAAACTAGGAAATCTAACCCCATTATTGTGTTAGTTGAAACTTGGAAAGAAGGCTCTTCGGGATTTCTGCCATTGTCGACAACTTCATAAGACAAGTCAACTATTTCGAGATTTAAGAATCTAAGGTAAGTCATATTTAACATTCGGCTAAAGGGTTATTTGTTGTGAATAAATGTTAGAAGTTGATCTAACATGAAGTTATAGGGATTTCGACAGACATCTAAGGCAAGGAATACTTTCGGGATTTACTAAGTGTCGACTACAAGGAAGGAGAAGTTCTTTTCCCGAAGGTACACCATAGGCCGCGTGTTCCCTAGTTATTCGGTGAGTTTCGGGATTTAAAATCCACAAGGTAAGTGTCTATAGCATTCGGCCAAGGCTTATTTTGATATCTAGATCTATTTCATAATTGTTTAAAAAGCCGAAACTAACCTAGGATGTGATTTAATGTTTGGCCGAATACAAGAAGGAATACAACAAAGTTTGGGGACTTGATTCTTAAGTCAATCGGCAACAAGGTAAGTTTTAGTGTACTAATCCTACTAGGATTTGGATTTATGGCCGAATGGCTCTTTACTAAGTATTAAATGATTGATTAAATGTAGAGATCTAAGATCTAAGGCATTAGATCAAGCTTTTCGGGAATTTGATTGGAAACCCTAAGCGAATCAGGTGTGTACCTCACACTATTTCTTGATACATTTATGGAAATAATTAATATATGCATGTTTATAAGAATATGAATATGGCTAAGGTACCATGCTATGGTACAAAAGTACTCAGGTACGTTTCCTACTCCTACTAGGATTATGAATATATGTTATTTTTAACATGTGAAAAGTGATAAGAATGTGAATTAAGGCATGATGTGCATGATATGTATGATATGGGCATACGGGTTATTAAAAAGGGGAAGTGAATGTGGTGATCTAAGACCACGATATCTGAATGTGGTGACTTAAGACCACGATATTTGAATGTGGTCACCTAAGACCACGATATCTGAATGTGGTGACCTAAGACCACGAATTTTATAAGGGCGATGAGCACGTCGACTGCAGCGACTGCCTTCGATGGTGTGTAGCGGATGAAGGGTTGACTTAGTAGTCCCCACGGTATGCAGGTTGGTACGGGTGATGTGTAGCGGATGGCATCTAGGCTTGGGTTTGGGTTTGCATCATTACTTTATATCTGTTATATGAATAAGTATGTGATATGACATTGTATGCCTGAATTGTTAAGTTATAGTGTTGGTTACACATTGAGTCTATTTGACTCACCCCGTTGGGGAATATTTCTTCCAGGTGATGATCAGTAATGGACCGGGTCGGCAGGAGCACAAAGGTGGCCATGCAAAGCAAGGAAAATTTTATTATTTGGACTTTTATTCTATTTAAGCACTTTAATTTATTTTTGGGAATTATTTGATGTAATAAGGCCATAGTTGAACTACTTTATTTTTCTTTTATTTATTTTGTTACGAATTTTTAATGGTTATAAGATTAAGTAAATTTATTTAAAATAAACTCTAAATGTTTTATCACCTAACATAAAAGGATTTCGACATAAGATAAAACTTGTTCTCAACTTGAGCCCAACCCAAAACAATCTTTCTTTCAAAAGACACAATTTTACAAAGTAACAAAAGAATTTTCAATTGGTTTACGTTGAGGAACATACCAGATCTGGTCGAGGCTCGTGGGCCGGGTTTGGGGTGTTTCAATTTGGTATCAGAGCCCAGTTTTAAACTCTCGGCCTGGGGTTTAAGGCCCAAAACGTTTTCAAATCGAGCCTAAATGAGTTTTATGAAAATATTTTTGGAAGTAAGCAAGTTTTCTGGCATGGCACCTAAGTCTCCGACCCGAAGTCCACCAGGTAAGTACCCCTAACCTTTGTGTGATATCTATTGTGAACTATAGAAGGGTAGATATGGAATGGAACGTAGACTAGCATGATAAGTATTTGAACCCTAGGACTAGTTTACCCCAACTATTACATAAGACTTAATCCTTAATTAAACAAACCTATGGCTAAGTCGCCGAGTTAGGGTGTGGCAACCATTGTGCGCATGTCTAGGATTGGATCCGGAAGAGCCTGGTATTTAAGCAGTCCTAGTGACTCACCTCCTCTTCGCAGGAATCCTACCTGGTGCGTAGCTTTGGTTCACCCTAACCAAGAGGACTCAGTCACAGGCTAAACCCAATAACTAAAACCCGAAAGGGATTAGCCATATTTTTATAAAAACCCTAGTTTTAAAATGACTAAATTACCCTTTTGATTTATACAAGCTATCCCATAAAATTTTTCTGAAATATTTCTTGATTTACAAAATTACTAAAATACCCCTGGTGGTAAAATTACAAAAATGCCCTTGGTTTATGAAATTTCCTAAATACCCTCAGTTCTTATTAAAAAAAATTCATTACTTTATAACAAGTCCAAAAACTCTACTTCTATGAAATATTAAAATACTCCAACTTGGAAAACTTACGAAATTGCCCCTGACTTACAAAATTACCAAAATGACCCTGAATTTCAAAAATTTTGCAACATCACCGATTTGGAAAACAAATTCTCAAAAAGAGCCTTCAAGTTTTGCAAATTTTGGAAATACCCTTGATTTATTAAGCTTTACAAATTTACTCTGATTTATTACCAAAATACCCCCGAGTTTCAAAATTTACCGAAATACCCCTGTAATTTAAAAATTTCTGAAATACCCCCGGGATTTCAAAAAAAATTACCAAAATACCCTTATTGACAAAATCACCAAGGAACCTTATTTTGACAAATTACGAAAATACCCCTGTAGGGCAAATTACGAAAATACCCCTGGGTAGTGAAAGTGTTCGAAGCCTTGCATATGGACTTAAAGATTGTGCATAGGAAGTATGATATTTTTATAAGATTAGAGTGCGCAGCGTAAGAGTAGTGCGGCGAGTTAAGATGTACGATTAATCGTTAGTAAGTAATTTCGAGGACGAAATTATTTTTAAGGAGGGTAGAACTGTAACATCCTAGATTAGGGGTTATGCGTTCGTGCGTAATTCATGAGATAGTGGGCTCAGTGGGTGTGTTGGATGTGTTCTGAGGAGTTTTAGGAACCCTAAGATGTAAGGAAATGTCTTGTCCTGGAAATGTAAGAAATGTTAAGTTCAAAAGAGGAAAGTGAACATTTCTGGAAACTTGGAAATGTAAGAAATGTTAAGTTTAAAGGAGGCAAACGAACATTTTTGGAAACTTGGAAATGTAAGGAAATGTAAGGAAATGTAAGGAAATGTAAGGAAACGTTTTAGGAAAAGCTAAGTTCTGAGGTTAAAAGAGGGAAGTAAAGCAGGGTGGCCTTAAGAAAATTTATGGGTGAAATATGACATATAAATGGGCTTGGAAAAGTGGCTTGGAGGCGCCACTTAGGGCCTCTGGAGTTGACGCCACAAGCAGGTGCAATTGGGCCTGGGTTCGAGTCAGTTGGGGAGAAAATAAAAGAATTTTATTTTGGTGCCAGGAACAAGAGAAGTGGACGGCATTAAGGCTCTATAGGGAGGTGTTTTATTGTTGTTAAAATTCGGCAAATAGATGGATAAATGATGGATTTTTATTGATATTTTTATTAAGAGATAAGAGATAATTATTGGGTTAAGTTTTAGGTGATAATTAAAGTGATAAAGCTATCAAAATAGAAGAGTGGTGGCCAAGTAAGGGATTCTAAGCTAGTAAATTCGGCTATAAAAGGAAAAGAGAGGCCATTCAGCATTATTTTCTCTTCCTTGATAACCTCTGTCGAATTTTCTCTACAACCCCTTTTCTTTTCTCTTCAATTCTCCAAAAAAAAAAACGAGAGTAAGATCCCCTAAGCCTTGCCGAATTTCCCTTCTCCTTATTTCACCATTGCCGAATTCTCTTAAGCAACTATTCTTTTCTTCTTCATTCTTCTCCTCTCAATATTCCAAATGTCGAAACTAGGAAATCTAACCCCATTATTGTGTTAGTTGAAACTTGGAAAGAAGGCTCTTCGGGATTTCTGCCATTGTCGACAACTTCATAAGACAAGTCAACTATTTCGAGATTTAAGAATCTAAGGTAAGTCATATTTAACATTCGGCTAAGGGTTATTTGTTGTGAATAAATGTTAGAAATTGATCTAACATGAAGTTATAGGGATTTTGACAGACATCTAAGGCAAGGAATACTTTCGGGATTTACTAAGTGTCGACTACAAGGAAAGAGAAGTTCTTTTCCCGAAGGTACACCATAGGCCGCGTGTTCCCTAGTTATTCGGTGAGTTTCGGGATTTAAAATCCACAAGGTAAGTGTCTATAGCATTCGACCAAGGGTTATTTTGATATCTAGATCTATTTCATAATTGTTTAAAAAGTCGAAACTAACTTGGGATGTGATTTAATGTTTGGCCGAATACAAGAAGGAATACAACAAAGTTTGGGGACTTGATTCTTAAGTCAATCGGCAACAAGGTAAGTTTTAGTGTACTAATCCTACTAGGATTTGGATTTATGGCCGAATGGCTCTTTACTAAGTATTAAATGATTGATTAAATGTAAAGATCTAAGATCTAAGGCATTAGATCAAGCTTTTCGGGATTTGGATTGGAAACCCTAAGCGAATCAGGTGTGTACCTCACACTATTTCTTGATACATTTATGGCAATAATTGATATATGCATGTTTATAAGAATATGAATATGGCTAAGGTACCATGCTATGGTACAAAAGTACTCAGGTACGTTTCCTACTCCTACTAGGAATTAAGGCATGATGTGCATGTGATAAGAATGTGAATTAAGGCATGATGTGCATGATATGTATGATATGGGCATACGGGCTATTAAAAAGGGGAAGTGAATGTGGTGACCTAAGACCACGATATCTGAATGTGGTGACCTAAGACCACGATATTTGAATGTGGTGACCTAAGACCACGATATCTGAATGTGGTGACCTAAGACCACGAATTTTATAAGGGCGATGAGCACGTCGACTGCAGCGACTGCCTTCGATGGTGTGTAGCGGATGGAGGGTTGACTTAGTAGTCCCCACGGTGTGCAGGTTGGTACGGGTGATGTGTAGCGGATGGCATCTAGGCTTGGGTTCGGGTTTGCATCATTACTTTATATCTGTTATATGAATAAGTATGTGATATGACATTGTATGCCTGAATTGTTAAGTTATAGTGTTGGTTACACATTGAGTCTGTTTGACTCACCCCGTTGGGGAATATTTTCTTCCAGATGATGATCAGTAATGGACCGGGTTGGCAGGAGCACAAAGGTGGCCATGCACAGCAAGGAAAATTTTATTATTTGGACTTTTATTCTATTTAAGCACTTTAATTTATTTTTGGGAATTATTTGATGTAATAAGGCCATAGTTGAACTACTTTATTTTTCTTTTATTTATTTTGTTACGAATTTTTAATGGTTATAAGATTAAGTAAATTTATTTAAAATAAACTCTAAATGTTTTATCACCTAACATAAAAGGATTTCGACATAAGATAAAACTTGTTCTCAACTTGAGCCCAACCCAAAACAATCTTTCTTTCAAAAGACACAATTTTACAAAGTAACAAAAGAATTTTGAATTGGTTTACATCGAGGAACATACCAGATCTGGTCGAGGCTCGTGGGCCGGGTTTGGGGTGTTTCAGTTTTGATTTTTGGAATATTTATGTAGTAAGGCCCCATAGTTTATATTTCACTGCTTAATTTTTAATATTTGCAACTTATGAAATGTTGTCAAAAGGTTTAATTATTCAAAATAATAATAATACAAGGTTTTCTTTTCAAAAGGTCACCTATTTATTCAAATATTGTCTAATTAACTTACGATTTCCGAAACCAACGAAGCAAAAGTTTTCAATGTACAACCCGTAGCATACCAGATCCGGTCGTAGCGTTTGGGCCGAGTTTGGGGTGTTACAGAAATTCTACGAGAAAAATCGAGACCCAGTAAGTTAGGGCAAAATTCTTCTCGAAGTCCCCAAATATCACATATCACCTTATTTTTTTAATTTAAAAATGCATCAAAAAAAATATTTTTATAAAAAATGGTTTGAATATACAATTATCAATTTTACAAAATTACAATTTTCACAAGCAATAAATAATAAAAAGATAATATAACATGAATATATAATAGAACATGCTAAACAATAATAAACGATCTAAAGAATATAAATAAACTTATAATATAGTATATAAAATAATATGTAATGAAAATAATTTTGAGTTAAATAAAAAATGATAAATAATGAAAATATATGTATATATGTAGTATATTAATTATAAAATTATATACATAATATAAACAATATAAATAAAATAGATTAGATATATAAATAAATTTTATATAAAATAGATTTTTTAAAGTATATATAATATAATATTATATTATATAATATACAAAATATAATAAATAATATAAAAATAAATTATTAAACAAGTAAAATAGCATATATAATAATAATTATATATAAAAATATAAAAAAATCTACTTTAAACAGATTAAAATAAAACAAAGAAACATGGATTAAAATAGCAATTAAACAGATTAAAAGAACTAAATTAAAACACACGTTAAATTACAGGGGCTAAAACAGAAATTATTCAAAAGACTAAAACGGCGTCGTTTTGATTTTTAACTTTTAAAACTGTCTAAAGGATTTAATTAAAAGAAAATATAAATTTTGGGCCAATTTTATAAAAATACAATTTCCAATTAGACCGAATTGAAGCACATAAAATTGCGGAGGTATTGAAATTGTAAATTCCCCTTTTTAGAAAAAAACGCGGATCTTGGTCGAGTCCTCGGGTCGATGCGCGAATCCTGTTGTTCAAAACGACGTCGTTTCCTCGCGTTTATATAAAGCAAAATTTCGTTAAAAATTTCCTCGCGTTTATATAAAGCAAAATTTCGTTAAAAAAACATTTTAACACTGTTTTTTTTAAAAAAAATCCTTAAACACTCTCAGAGCCTTCATCTGGGTTTCCCTTTGTCGTCTTTTCGGGCTACCGCCACGCGCTTCACGCGCCTCCGTGGCCGGAAGCCTAAATCCCCTGATTCTCCGCGTCTTTGAAAGGTAATCCTTTCCCTTTGTCTTTTTTTTTCTTTAAAAAAATGATTATATATGCACAAATATATATAAAGATAATAAAAAAATATACAAATGAAACGTGAATCACCTTATCGAAATTGCTAACTGTTATTCCACCAAACTTTCTGACAACTCACTGAGTGTAAAAATCTGTGTTTTTGTGTATCAATATATTCGAATATCTCTCTGTGTGTATATATTTCTTGTTCCCCCCTTTTTACAGATTCTTTGTTAGGCTTTTATAGCCTTTGAAACAAAATGAAAAAGGAAATAAAAATATTGCTATATTTGCTGTCGATTTTCCTTCCTTTTGCAGGTGATTGACGGAGAATCTGTAACACCGCAAACCCGACCCAAACACTACAACCGGATCTGGTATGTCACTAAGAAAATTTTGTCAAACATGTCGTATTTTCGGAGAAGCCCAAATATATTTTATATGGAATATGCCTTTGTAAAATAAAACCCAAACTTAATTACATGCCTTAGTTTAATTAAAATAAAAATTTAAATAACTAAAGTAATAAAAGCCCATAATAAAACAAAATATAAACTAGTGGCCCATGGCCTTATTACATCGAAGTTTAAAATCCATTAATTAAAATATAGTATAAAATAACTAACTGGAGTCTTTTTGCCAAATCTTCATATTCTTCTGCATGGCCACCTTGCGTTCCTCTCCAGCCCGGTCCGAAGCACTAGGTAGCACCTGAAATGTTAATTAAAAGGGTGAGTCGCGAGACTCAGTGTGCAACCCTCATGCACCACTAGATTTTGGGCCTTAGGCCCATAAAACAGATTAATAATTTCATTTATAAAAATAACAAATAATATGCAAGGCCTAACCCGTTTGCCTAGGTTTCCATCTGCTACACGCCCTCGTACCAGCCATTCACACCATTGGGGATTTCTATAATTGACCCACACCGCTACATACCAAGATGGCAGTCATGCTGCTCATCAACATATTATGGCCAAAGCCCTTATAAGAGATAATGGCATTAGCCGCTACAACATATAACAGATCACGGTATAAACCGCTACACATATAACGTATAACTTCCTCCTTTCATCAAACCAACCCATGCAATCATATACAAGCAAATTACTTATAACATTTAATCAGGTTATTCACTGACCTGGCGATTTGCGTTACCCTTTTTGGGCTTCCCACATTAAGTCGAGATTTCGGCATTTATCATAACATATAAACTTATGAACATATATTAGTCACATAGATCTAAAGGGTGGGGAAGTATTACACACCTGATATCGTGAAATCTCCTATCCTTAGTTGATATCCAAATCTACTACCCTCAGTGTAAAGCCTTGCTCAAAAGCCGGAAAATCACACGAAGATTTAGCCCTTCAATATTCGGCCAAGGTTAATAAATCTCAACCTACACATTAAAACTAATAGATCTCTTACCTAATTTGTCGAATCCCGAAAGTCCTTAAGAAAACGTCACCTTCCTACCTTCAGCTTTTCCACAAATCGGCACTATAGATCTCAGCAAGAAAGGATTCGGCTTCAAACAAGAGAGTAAAATCGACAGGGCCTTAGAAAACTGATTCGGATTAGAAACTTGATAAAGGAGAATTGAAGAAATTGTAAAGAAGCAAAATCCCGAAACTTATTAGATTAAAGAGGAGTATTCAACTATGGTGCACCTTCGGGAAAATCAGCATTGAAGATTCGGTTATAGGAGAAGGAAAATATGAACAAAAGAGAATTCAGCTTTTAGAGAAAATACTGAGGAGTGGAGAAAATATCTAGGGAATTTCGGTTTCGAAAAGAAATTAAAACAAATGGAAGAAGAGAATTTCAGCTAGGTGAGGAAGAAGAGAGAAAAATTGAAAGAAAGGATGATCACTTGGCTTATATGGATTTCAGCAATACAATCCCCCTCCCAGAGTTGGATTTTCGGCCAACTCTGCTGTCATCTGATAGCTTTTATCCCACCTATTATCTTAATCCGTTAGCTCCTCAAAAATAGCCCTAATCTTTCTCTTCATTATCTTCCTATTTATCGAAAAATAAAAGAATTAAAACCCCTAAATTGTAGCAAGTGTGCCGTCCTCCCCTTCCCTCCTAAGTGCCGAATTTTTAACCCAAAAACTTGGGCCCTAAATAGCCAACACTTGGCCCAATCCATCCCTTAATGACGCCACCTACATGCTCTCTTTATAACACCTCCAAAATTTTGAGCCATAAGCCACCTTGCCTTTTAAACACAGATATCTATTTAAATAATGTTCTATAGCTCTTTATTAGAAACTAACCCAAGTTTCAGCCCAAACCTGAGCCCCAATTGTACCTTAAATTCCCAATTTAATATTTTAAGCAGTCAAACACATATAATGCACAGACCTAATTATTTAGGGTGTTACAGAATCTGGCGATGATAAGGCATGGTTTGCGAGGGTTGCGGTACGATTACAACCCTGGTGTCGAGGCTTGCGGCGTTTGCGCTGGTTACGGTGCTATCGAGGGCGCGAGGTGGTGTGAGGAGCTGATGTGGCACAACGATTGGGCTCCAGCTGCGACAATTGGGATAACTCTTGCGGCGCGAAGGGGCTGGGTACATGCTGCGGCGCCTAGGGTTTCTGGGGAAACCCTAGGTCTGGAATCTATTTAGTTCCTGGGCCATTTGGGTCGTTCGAACTTGGGACTGTTGGGCTATGGGTAAACTGGGTTAGGTTAGGTTGTAGGTGGGCTACGGGTATTGGGTGTAAGTGAGTTTGGTGTTTGGGTTTGGGCTTTAAGGGTTATATTTGGGCTGTAAAAGGACATTGGTCATTATTTTTATTTTTGGTTTTTATTGATTTTGGTTTTCAAGGGCCTGGGCAAAAAATGGGCTATTACAGCTACCCCTCTTTGCTCATTGTCGTTTAACGAGAATAGAGGAAAGACAATAGAAGGCCCAATTTTGCCCGGTCTTGGCCAAGCCTCATCTTCTTGGTCCTCGTCCTCTTCAAATGGCTCTAACTCTACTGCAACTTCAACGGTATTGGAACTTTATCTTGATTTCAGTAAGTTTGATAACTTCAACTTCATGAAGGCAGTATCCACTATCTTTTGATCTGCTCTGCTGCAAACTCAGGGAGACCATATCTGATATTTTCAATCTGATCCCTACAAACTCAGGGATCACCAGACTGATGTCTTCGATCTGCTTCCTGCAAACTCAGAAATTGTCAGACCTGCTATTTTCAATCTGCTCCACTGCAAACTCAGGGATGTTTGCCTGGTGGTTTAAATCTGTTCCACTACTGCTTAGAGAGACAAGATTTGTCGTTCGATCTTGGTTCCCTACTGCTTAGGTGACAAGATCTACAATCTTTGACCTATTCCACTGCTGGTCAGGGAGATAGGGCTGGTGGCTTAAATCTGTTCCACTACTGCTTAGGGAGACAAGATTTGCCATTCGATCTTGGTTCCCTACTGCTTAGGGTGACAAGATCTACAATCTTTGACCTATTCCACTGCTGATCAGGGAGATAGGGCCGGTGGCTCAAATCTGTTCCACTACTGCTTAGGGAGACAAGACTTGCCGTTCGATCTTGGTTCCCTACTGCTTAGGGTGACAAGATATATAATTTTTGTTTTTGACCTATTCCACTACTGGTCAGGGAGATAGGGCTGGTGGCTTAAATCTGTTCCACTACTACTTAGGGAGACAAGACTTGCCGTTCGATCTTGGTTCCCTACTGCTTAGGGTGACAAGATCTACAATTTTTGACCTATTCCACTGCTGGTCAAGGAGATAGGGCTGGTGGCTTAAATCTGTTCCACTACTGTTTAGGGAGACAAGACTTGCCGTTCGATCTTGGTTCCCTACTGCTTAGGGTGACAAGATATATAATTTTTGACCTATTCCACTGCTGGTCAGGGAGATAGGGCTGATGGCTTAAATCTGTTCCACTATTGCTTAGGGAGACAAGACTTGCCGTTCGATCTTGGTTCCCTACTGCTTAGGGTGACAAGATCTACAATTTTTGACCTATTCCACTGCTGGTCAGGGAGATAGGGCCGATGTCTTCTATCTACTTCCTGCAAACTCAGGAATTGTCAGATCTGCTATTTTCAATCTGATCCCTGTAGGTTCAGGGATCGCCAGATTGATGTCTTCGATCGGATTCCTGCAAGCTCAGGAATTGCCAGATCTGCTATCTCCAATCTACTCCACTGCAAACTCAGGGATGTCAGACTGGAATCTTCAACCTTACTACATTGTCCTTTAGAGGACATAACCTGTAGAATGGATATATGCTTTTGTCTAATAATTAGGATGCCTTGATCGAAATGCATCAAATGCTCCTAATTAGACATGCTATGATATGTAAAAATGATATGAGTATGGTTTCTGCTCAAGGTGTTATCACTCATTTATCCGTCAAGGTTTCATGTTCGTTCCCCTTGAAGTATCATTTTTTGCTCAATTATTTTACCCCGTGGTAATCCTGAGTCCACTCCACTCGAACCTTGGGACATGAAGTTTGTGCCTCCTACTGTCATAACATTTGGCTTCTTCCATCCAATCTATTACCACTCAGAGGTATAGAACTTGTATCATTTTCCACCATTCCCATGAATGCAGGGTCTCTCGACAATGATCCCCTTTTATACTTGGCTTGATCTTGTTCGTCATTTGCCGATATGGTATCACCAACGAAATTGTCTTATCCAATAAAGATCTAAAGAGATAATCATTTTCCAATATTTCCAATACCTTAGGCTTGGTGAGTTCTGAACAATAGTCCTGTTTCAGATTCTCATATTATTTAGAAGCTTTCCGAGTAATATATAAAACTTCTTTTATGAAAGTGTTATTAGTCCATAGATCGTTATTTCAATAAATGCTTGAAAAAGAACACAAAAATGGATGAGAAAGAAATTAGTCAGGAGAATAGCTCTGAAAAATAGTTTAATCAAAGATAACCGAAGCAATAAAAGAAAATTGATTTGGGTGTGTCTCAAAAAGAATAAAGCAATCAAAGAAAAGGAATTCAAAAATGGGTAGGATAGAAGCTAGGTGCCCCAGATATCGTAGCCTGAGCTTCTTTGCTCCAACTTCTTGAGGACCATTTTAAACTCAATATGTGGTTTAGGGGATCATGAGTACTTTGCCGATGCCCCAAGGCGTAACATACTTCCTCATTGCTAATTCAGACGTAGCAAGACTACTGTATGCCCCACTTTTATTCAAATTTGAGCCGCCCTTTTCGGGTTTTCAACTCAAAGCCCCTTTGGTCTCAAAGCGCCCTTTGCGGGTTTTCGCCTTGGCCTCTCCTTTTTCTTTTTCTTTTCTTTTTTTTTTGATTTCGAGGTGCCCTTTACGGGTTTTCACCTTAGTATTTCCTCCTTCAGGTAAAATACCTCTTGACTAAACCTGAACTCACCAGATTGGGCAAGTCTTCGCCATCCATCTCGATCAATATCAATGCTCCCCTAGAACAGGCCTTACATAAGTCCTTCCCAGTTTGGCATATGCTTTCCTCTAAAATCGTTTTATAGAAGAAAGGTCATTTTCAACATCAGGTTCCCTTGTGGAATTCTCTAGGATGAACCTCTTTATCACAAGCTTGCATCATCTGATCGTGATGGATAACTTTTAACCTTTTCTTCGATTAGGTTCGAATGACAAAACGCTTCAAATCCATAAACCAATGGGTAAGATGTTGCCCCAGCGAAGGTTCTGGCCGACGTTCAATAAGACAGAAGGTAACGGTAGCTTCTTATGCCAATCCTTACAAGTCTAAGTCACCTTTCATAATTTTTTTTGTTTTTGTTTTTTTGTATTTTCTTTTGGTAGCTTTTGTTGTACAGTGATATGCTGCCGGATCTTTGGACAAACTATAAACTTTAACTTTGTACAGTTATACATTCTGTGCTGGCATCTAATCCTTTCCTTTTCTGTTTTTCTTTTTTTCTTTTCTCTTTTTTTATTTTTTTGTTTTTTTGTTTTTTGAATTTGATGACTATCGACTTTGCAATATTGGCATATGAAGCTACTTCCACCCTCTTAGTGAAGTAGACGACGACCATGACGGTAAATTGATGACAACTTGAAGCGTTTGACAAGATTGGACCCATCAAACCTATGCCTCACATATAGAAAAGTCTGTGAAGAAAATAGAAGAGTTACATAAATCTCGTCTTCTTCAATTCAGTATTTGTGGTATGACTGATGCAATCCCTTCAATAGTGCCCTATCCTCTTGTTTAGCCTGCGTCTCATTAGTCCAGGCATATCTTGATATGTTCGTGCGAAAACATCTTTGTATTCTCGAAGATAAATCAATAATGTCTCGCCTTATTTCTGTGATGAGCTAGGCTACAATCTTCACTTGCAATATCCAGTGACCCTTTGTAGAGTAAGGTCCATTTTTCATCTTGTTAACCCATTCTTAACAAGTTAGAAGATATGTCACAATCTCTGTCATCTTCAAAGTCCTGAGATCCCCTAGACCCATATCTCGTTCAAAAAGGGAGTCAGTAACAATGTCGCTCATGACGTTGATATCTGGGTACCTAGGTACGAAGGCGAACAAATCCAAAGAATAAATGATTCTAAGGATGATTATTGGTATGGTCATGAAAGAATAAAAAAAATGAATGTACAGTATGAAATGTAAAGAATAAAAGAATATGTATTCAAAAGGATGCATTTTATTGAAATAAGAATTTAGGACATAAGCCTATTTCACAAAAGGGTTCTTATTGCCTCTAGGCTTAAGGCAACAAGCATGTTTTGAATATTACTATAAATCAGCTTTAAAAATATAGAGATTTCTTCCTCAATCCCATTATTCAAGACACTCCCAAGTACATAAGGAGTCGGAAACTTTGTTCTCTGATTCCCTCTTCATTTTTGATTTCTTAAAGGAGTCGTAACTTTCGTGTCTCCTCCAATTACCGCATCTGTATTTGCATTTGCTCCATTCTTTCCAACCTTTGCTCCATGTTTTCCAGGTTAACTGAAATATTTTTACCTAATTAGGGTCCTCTCATATAAGTCTAATGCAAATGATGCAATGTAATGCAAATGCATGAATGCAAAGAGGTATCGATTCTGATCAACTTCATTTTAGAAAACTTTATTAGAAAAGAAATTCTTTTACATAAAACGTACTACTATATGCTTTCGTCCTAAATCCTAAAGTTCTGACTTTTCTACAAAGCCAACTCTTGACCACGATCTAACTTTAGCTTATACTTCGTGCTCAATGTATCAGCCTGTGAGGCCAAAATCTGAAGATGATCAACTACCTCTCGAATCTAAGCCATTGCTTATCCTATAAAGTAATCCCAACTTCTAACTTGGTCATGGGAATGATGAAGCTCTTCCTTCCAACGTCCATTCCTCGGAAAGAAATCTCCACCATTGCCCCTTCTTAACCTTGGTGCTGGCAGAATGCGTCCATCCACTTGGGTGAGATTAGAGTTGATATTAACACCTTAAGATTTCAGCATTGGTTCAGCATCATAACTTAGACAAAACATTTATCCTTTCTTGAGACATCTACCTTAATTTTCCAACCAGAGAAGCTTTTTGGAAAGTTGATCAATTATTGGACCAGGTTAAGTTATCATGGTAGTTGCTACATCAATATTTAATGAAAGGCCTCCTTGAGTGGCTCTGAAACTTGAATGGAAACCCCTATAGCCAAGGGCACCTCCTCCAATGTCTGTGAAGTTGTTCTGATAATCTTGAAAGATTAACGAACAAGTAGGCATCCCTGTTTTGCAGCATGCTACCTTAAAATGATATCCAGCACCCTCAATGCTTTTTAAGAATTTTTAGATTCCTGCCCGCACCGAGCCTTTTGAATTGCTTGCATGGGTATCTTCGCAGCATAGCTAATCTCAACCTTAAAGGTCTTTGAATGATACAGTCTTCTAAATCTCTTTCTTTCTCATGTCCATTTGGGTTGTCCTGACCATCAGGGCCTGCATTTCCATTGTTTTTGGTAGGTGCAACATCCTCAAGTACAACAGTAAACTCATACTTGTTATTTGGAAGAGCACCAACAGTTAATAAACTTTTCTCTCGATCATAAGCAAAGTCCTTTCCAGCTAATTCATTGTCATAGTTCTCTTGCACTCTGCCAATCACTTTCCTTCCAACACCCATACTATTCACGGGGTGACCATCTTCATATGAAAGAGAAACGCTGTAATGGTAGAAGTTTCCATCATTACTCCCCACGCTCACTTTAAAGGGATTGGTGAGTATAGTTACCTTTGGCCCTTTAGTTCCAACACCACTCCTTGCCATAGGGTGTCATACAATCTTCTTCGCATCTGGTTCTGGAACGACATTAGGAGGCACAGGTGGCAGAAAAGGCAGGGATTCCAGTGCTGCCCCATTTCTCTCTTGCTCAAACAAATCAATACCCTGAAATCTTATTTCTAAATGGTTTTGCTCTAACCATATACGAATGATTGCATTGTCTTCCACTTTATCAAGGAACCCGTTCTCCATAACCAGCTTTCTAACTTAGAAATTGATCGTGAATCGACACCTCTTAATGTATGAAATGATATGCATAAAAGAATAAAACACAATCAAGTTGGTGTCATGGAATAGAATATAAAGTAAGTGAAATAAAACACACCTATCAAGGTAAATACTAAAGTTTGGAATAGCTCTACCTAAGGTGGATTCTTAGGTTCTCTACATGTGGTTCAACTCTAAAGTTGAGGTACCCGAACCAGCAGATTCCTCGATCTTCACCCATTATAGGCTCATATGGACCGAGTTTGGTTCAGGGGAATACATTTCCCTATGGCCATACGGAGGTGAAAACCTCACGAAGACATAGGTACGGATATATTCCGGAAGCAGTCCACTAGCCCATGCGGAGGTGAAAACCTCACGAAGGCATAGCTTCTCGCCCCCACTTAAGGGTGTGACCACAAGGGTCATGTAGTGCAATGCCAAGAGATATATTTTAAAATCACATGCAATAAAAGGATCATATTTTTAAAAATCAGAATTTTAAATTCGAAGAAAAGGACATGAAATTATCAATTTTACGGCTTGACTCTCTTATTCCCCTGCGGAGTCGCCAAGCTGTCGAAACCATTTTTAAAATCGGGGTTTTGGAAAACGGGGATTGACTTTAAAAGCAAAAATGGGAGTTGCCACCAATCCCTTTTTACCTAGGTGTGATTGGATCACCTTGTAAAACGTTTCATTTTAAAACCTTTGGTTTTGGTCTACGAAAAATGAGAAAACGGGTTCGGAAGTCGGTTACGTATGAGGAAGGGTTAACACCCTCATAACGCCCAAAAATTGGTACCAAAGTGATAGAATCATGTCCAGATGTTGAAATTTAAAAGTATTTAAAAATATGATTTCTTAAAAAAACTTCGAGTGATTTAAGTTAAAATTTGAGACTTTCTTGTTCTGAAGGAATATAAACATCACATCCAGCACGTTAGCACACGATATTTTAAAAACCTTCGTAATCAAAATCATCTCATGATTTACAAAACTTGTAAAAGGGTATTTAGTTATTTAGCCAAACGGAAAATCGCAACCCAATACGTTAGGGCACTATTTCCTGAATTTCTAAATACCAAAACATTGCCTTATTTTCAAAAATCTCACCTCAAGATAACATAATGCCACATCCAGCACGTTAGGACACGACATTTTGAATTCCCGATAATACGTTTTTATTTGAAATGAGAAGGGATATTTAATATTTGAAATTCTACGAGAAAAATCGAGACCCAGTAAGTTAGGGCAAAATTCTTCTCGAAGTCCCCAAATATCACATATCACTTTATTTTTTAATTTAAAAATGCATCAAAAAAGGTATTTTTATAAAAAATGGTTTGAATATACAAATATCAATTTTACAAAATTACAAATTTCACTAGCAATAAATAATAAAAAGATAATATAACATGAATATATAATAGAACATGCTAAACAATAATAAACGATCTAAAGAATATAAATAAACTTATAATATAGTATAAAAATAATATGTAAGGAAAATAATTTTGAGTTAAATAAAAAAATGATAAATAATGAAAATATATGTATATATGTAGTATATTAATTATAAAATTATATACATAATATAAACAATATAAATAAAATAGATTAGATAAATAAATAAATTTTATATAAAATAGATTTTTTTAAAACTAATTTATAATATTATTATATTATATAATATACAAAATATAATAAATAATATAAAAATAAATTATTAAACAAGTAAAATAGCATATATAATAATAATTAAATATAAAAAAATATATAAAAAATCTACTTTAAACATATTAAAATAAAACAAAGAAACAGGGATTAAAATAGTAATTAAACAGATTAAAAGAACTAAATTAAAACACACGTTAAATTACAGGGGCTAAAACGGAAATTATTCAAAAGATTAAAACGGCATCGTTTTGATTTTTAACTTTTAAAACAGTCTAAAGGATTTAATTAAAAGAAAATATAAATTTTGGGCCAATTTTATAAAAATACAATTTCCAATTGGACCGAATTGAAGCACATAAAATTGAGGAGGTACTGAAATTGTAAATTCCCCTTTTAGAAAAAAACGGATCTTGTCGGGTCCTCGGGTCGGCGCGCGGACCTTGTTGCTCAAAACGGCGTCGTTTCCTCGCGTTTATATAAAGCAAAATTTCGTTAAAAAATCATTTTAACACTGTTTTTTTTTAAAAAATTCCTCAAACGCTCTCAGAGCCTTTATCTGGGTTTCCCTTTGTCGTCCTTTCGGGCTACCGCCACGCGCTTCACGCGCCTCCGTGGCCGGAAGCCTAAATCCCCTGATTCTCTGCGTCTTTGAAAGGTAATCCTTTTCGTTTGTCCTTTTGTTCTTTAAAAAATGATTATATATGCACAAATATATATAAAGATAATAAAAAATATATAAATGAAACGTGAATCACCTTATCGAAATTGCTAACTGTTATTCCACCAAACTTTCTGACAACTCACTGAGTGTGAAAATCTGTGTTTTCGTGTATCAATATATTCGAATATCTCTCTGTGTGTATATATTTCTTGTTCCCCCCTTTTTACAGATTCTTTGTTAGGCTTTTATAGCCTTTGGAACAAAATGAAAAAGGAAATAAAAAATATTGCTATATTTGCTGTCGATTTTCCTTCCTTTTGCAGGTGATTGATGGAGAATCTAGCGATGATGAGGCATGGTTTGCGAGGGTTGCGGCGCGATTACAGCCCTGGTTTCGAGGCTTGCGGCGTTTGCGCTGGTTGCGGCGTTATCGAGGACGCGAGGCGGTGTGAGGAGCTAATCGTGGCGCGACGATTGGGCTCCAGCCGCGACGATTGGGATAACTCCTGCGGCGCGAAGGGGCTGGGTACATGCTGCGGTGCCTAGGGTTTCTGGGGAAACCCTAGGTCTGGAATCTGTTTAGTTCCTAGGCCATTTGGGCCGTTCGAACTTGGGTCTGTTGGGCTATGGGTAAACTAGGTTAGGTTAGGTTGTAGGTGGGCTACGGGTATTGGGTGTAAGTGAGTTTGGTGTTTGGGTTTGGGCTTTAAGGGTTATATTTGGGCTGTAAAAGGACATTGGTCATTATTTTTATTTTTGGTTTTTATTGATTTTGGTTTTCAAGGGCCCGAGCAAAAATTGGGCTATTACAAAAACCATGCAAATAAGCGATGGGATTTGGTTATACAGTGGCCCATAAATTTTTTATTTCTAGGTGAATCTTTGATTGAGTTTAATTAATTATTTAGAATAATATTAAAATTGAAAATATTTTTATATTTAAGTTATATTTTGTAATAAATATAAATAAAAAATTGTTATAGAAATTGAATTCGTAATATCTCTATTTAAAGTCAATTCATCTTCGAAAAGATACTCACCATATTCTTCGAGATTACCCATTTATGATGGGCTTGTGGAAGACACTAGTTAAACAAGATAAGTTTGATGATTTTATGTGCAAGGGTATTCCTGTGTGGAAAAGGAGAAGTAGGGTAGTTTTTTACTCCAATTCGTTTTAACCTATTGAAGACATGTATGGACATTACCAAATCATAAAACAAGTGATTGTGGCTTAAAATCGAGATTGTTTAGAGAGAAATAAGAGTTTTTCTAAAGCTTAAAACTTAGATACATTTTTATAGAAGTACTAATGCATGTTTTTGAGCATTAAAAGACTTTGGAGATAAAAACACATTGATGGTCCTAAAATCATTTTAAAGTTGCTAGAGGGTGGTCGGAGGTGTCTGGGACCCAAAACGGACCCTGGAAAGTCAAAATTATGCAAAACAGTGTAGTGGCTTGGACCAGGGGCAATTTTTGAGGCATAAGTTCAAAGTTATGGCAATACAAGTCCTTGTTAATGTAGATAGGGTTATTTTGTTTGACTTCTTGTGATACAATAATAGCCAAGTATCAATATTCAAGCACCTAAAGTGGGAAATTGGTCTAAAAACACTTTAAAACATCCCTAAACATCCCCATAACAGATCAATGTGTTTCAAATAATTTTAAAACACTTTCAAATGAGATTTAGGACCATCATTCAACACAAAACTAAGTTCAGGGCAATTCCAAGCCAAAGTATAACCTACAAATTATCGAATTAAATACATTCTTCACTCAAAATCATAAAGCATCAGAGATACAAATCCTTACAAGGTCTAAGCCCTTATATACATTCCACCACTAAGAAAATATTATACAATACCATAGCTTAAACCTTCTATTCCTCATGTGGTGATGCAATGCCTCTAATTCACTAATTCAAACTTCTCAAAATGGATTTCACCTATGTGTTGAAATCACTAACGCGTCCAGCTCGAAAGCTTAGTAAATACTCATAGATTATCATAACTTACCTTAACCACTAGTAGCTTCAATCTTTTAAATTTTTTTTTTTTGCAAGAGATCACTTAAATAATATGTTAAGAAAACTCCCTTCTATATTTCTTACTAACATAACACTAGTACTGCTCAAACATCCTAAGACCAATTCATATAATTTATTTTCTACTATACAATTAGGATATGTACTTAATATGCTACACTTGCTCTTACAATAAGCATTCTTTTATCCATAATTTAATTACACTTCTTTTACACAATGCATACACATTTTCAATAATTAGCCAATTAACTCCAGTGGTTTTTTTGTTTCAAAGTTTCTCACACATTCTTATGAAAAGTTAACAAGTAATAAGTTTTTATTTCTCTTTCTCATTAGCCAAGTATTTAAACACCTTGCTCAATTTATGTATCATTATTATTAGCCCCACTTTTAACATGTATTACTTTTGTTACACTTATAGCTCATTATGTCTATTAGCAAGTCTTATTATCAAAATTTTGATTTATTTAAACCTTAGTAAACCTTAGTAATATACACTCAACTACTTGAGATTTCAACTGAACACCCTAACACATATTGTGTGAAAGGCAAATCCACCCAAACACCCTGAAATATTGGCCCAAGATGCACTTACGTGCTATGCCATAAGGCATAAATAACTGTCTTAACACTGAACGATGTCTTCAACATAAGCATATACACTAATCCCTATGACATGCCAATTATATCCTAACTATTCTACTAAGTATACTAGGACATTTTCATGAGTTGATTTTGGCACGGCTTAGCTAGTTGTACCATTTGGCAGCCGACCCGATCAAGCTATCATGGAAGCAATGGGTTAATAATTGGTCATTATTGACGCATCCTGTCATTCTTCTGTAGAACATTGTGATATGGGCTTAGGACAACTAGTCCCATTATATTTTTCGAATTTTGGAGTTTTGAATTTCGGTGGGAGCACTAGAACTAGGACTAAACTCATTTCCTTGAAATCAACCCCGCAAAGGTAATCAGCATTCTCCATAGCTCTCAATTTCTCCCCCAACCACTTGCACCAATCTTCTAGCTGTTTTGGCAATTCTACTCTTGCTCTATCCATTTTCGCCATATCATCCAAATTTGGAACGACAGGGTTGGTCGGATTATCTCGGAGATTGGAGCCTAAACCCGTTGGTTAATTCACCAGTGTTGAAGTGCCGGCTTGGTATTGTTGATGTCTTATGGTAACAGCTACCCTTCGTGGATATATGTCTGGTTGGGCTTGGACATTCACTGGGGTAAAGCCTCGGGGAGTATGTAGGGTCTTCATTATCATCCCCAGAGTTAACCACAGTACTTTTCCCTTTTTTAATCCCTCCGGCCAGCAACTGGGTCAACTGGCTTATCATACTTCGTTAGGATTCTTGTATTTGATCCCTCGTGTCTTGTTGTACCTTAGCTAATTGTTCCTGCAGCTGCGGTTGCAACTGATCTTGCATGTCTTTCTGAATTTGTTCTAATCTCTCTAATCTTTGATCCATGGCTTTGGTTTTGCTACGGGTAACTGTTATAATTTCAATTAATTAGGGTCATTTTATAAAATTCAATGCATGTGATGAAATATAATGCTGATGTATGAAATGAATGCAAAAAGAGGCATTGATTCCGATTCAATTTTATAAGAAGAACTTTACTAGAAAATAAATCTCTTTACATAAAATAGATATTTTACATATACGGCCTTACCCTAATACTCAAAGCCTTAACTTTCTTAAGAAGCCAAGATAATTCTTAGCCCCGATCTGATTCTGATTCATATTTTAATCTCAGCCTGTCGGCTTGAACTGCTAGGGTTTGCAAATGGTCAGCTACTTCTCGTAGTTGAGTCATAGCTTTGCCCATGATGTGATCTCTATCCCTAATATGACCTTAAGATCGTTGGAGTTGCGTTTTCTAGTGTTCGTTGTTCATTTCAAGAAGCTCAACTCGAAGTTCACAATTTTGTAGTACGGCCTTGAGCTCTTCTATATTTCCCTTCAACTCTTCAATATTATTTAGGCTTTCTTTCAACTCAATTGGGTAGTTGCGACTATGATATTGATGCAGTGGCCTTTCTAATTCTACTACCCGGGCTCTCAATCTAACCTTTTTAATTTTGGCTCTCTAACAAATCCCTTTATAGAGCATCTTCTCAAACTCGAGCATCTTGGAATTTCTTTTCCTACTGATCAGCTCTAATATTTTCTTCTTTGATTTCTTCCCGCCACTGCTCCGATGTTTTACCCAACCCGGAAGTCCTCATCGACAAACTTAATTTCTTATAATCTGTTTTTAAACTGTCCAAGTCTTCCTCAGCCTTGTTATTTCCTTTTCTCATTTTCTCGGCTTCTAACTTCTAAACGTCAACGTTTAATTCTAGCTGCATCTTTTCCTCTTCCAATTGTTCTATTTTGTTCCCCAGCTCTGAACTCCTCTTTTCAAAGTCTTTCTTTACGATCTCCAACTCAGATGGGATCACTTTTAATTGCTCTTCTATCGGTCGAGTGTTTTCTTGACTTGAAGCAGGGATATTGTCATTGATTCGTTTACCCCACCATCAATCATATTCGGGGGTCATCATGGAATTTGCGACAAATATTTTCATTTTGTGAGTTTGGTTCTAAGTGTTCAATTTTTCACGATCATTCTTTTTGTAATTATCACCTTCGTATGCAAACTCACACTGAGCCAACCCTTGCGTTGTCGGTATGAACTGCCTCAACCTATATTGACTCAATACTAATAGAGGGGCATATCCAATAGCTCTCCATATCCCGAGTAGAGGACCCAGTCGAAGTCTCCACATCGGTATAAAATTTCATCAGGGATCATCCAAGGGCCATCCATTCAACATCTTTGTCTTGGAGACTCTAGAGAATTGTCATACACTTTTTCTCCAAAATGTTGTCTGATTTTGGGGTAGTCACGAATTCTTTCAATGGAGAGTAGTTCTCGAAGAATACTCAATAAGAGACCTTTTCTACCTTCCAAAAGTGACTATGGAACTAAGCTAGAAAGAGTTGTGAACATCTGACAAATCTTCCTTCACCCGCTCTCTGGCATGCACTTAAAGATCTAAAAGTTTCAGCCAAAATTACCGGGACGAGTGTGACCCTTTTGTCAAGCCGGTCAAATAGATTTGAAATTGCATCATCTATGTGCCCTAGTGCTTTCAAGAAGATGACCAACTCGTAAATACTCAAGGTGAAGATATCAAATTTTTTCTTCGTATCCAGATGTGCTAAGATCAAATCCTGCAAACTTTTCCAATGGATACATTTACTATCTCCTTTTTATTTAATCTGGGCCGCAACCCATTGTTCGCTCACCCCAGTTATGCTCTTTAGCCTCTTTAAAAAAGTCGGGACATTGGCAGCTCTGGAATAAGCTTTGTCAACTTGAATTCTCGGGCAACGGTGCATAGTTGTATACTCTTCTAATGTGGGTATTAAATCTACCTTCCCAAAAGTAAAGTAGCTATAGGCGGGATTCCAATACTAGGAAAGAGCTCAGAATAACTGTTTATCCACTTTGACATCGAGTAAATAAGGCAAATCACCATAGTCACGATAGAATAACTGCTTGGTTTCGTCATCCCATTGGTCTCATATTACTTTCAAATTTTGGAGTTTATTTTGAGTTACACTGATGCGAGTGAAATCCCATAGTTTTGACATATATCCCTCAGTCAGGCTGTCGCCCTTCTCTTGTTGTGTCTTCTCAGACCATATCCGGATAGCCGCATTGTCCTCCACTTTATCAAAACATCCCTTTTCCATGACAAGCTCTTTATTTAGCAACTGAACGCTAATCAACACCCTTTTCTATGATAAAAATGCAATTCAGTCACAACCAAAACAAAACAAAACAAGTCAATATATTTCATACAAAGCTAGAATTCAAAGCAAGAAATAATAAATAGAACACCTATTCGGGTGACCACTAGAGGTTTGGTATGGTTTTACCTATAGTAGTTTCTTAGAGCTCATTATATGTGATTTGGTTCTAAAGTAGAGGTACTTGAACCAGCAGATTTCTCAATCCTTACCCATTATAAGCTCATACAGACCGAGTTCAGTTCAGGGGAATACATTTCCCTATAGCTATACGGAGATGAAGATCTCACGAAGACATAGGTACGGATGTATCCCGGAAGTGATCCACTATCTTATACGGAGGTAAAAAACTCACGAAGAAATAGTTTCTCACTTCCACTTAAGGTGGGTTGTAATGCCCCAGATTTTGCTTAATTTCAACTTTTGTAAATTTGGCATGAAGAAGTGTCTACTTTAGTGGTTATGTGTGTTGGGTGTGTGTAGGAGGTCCCAAGTTCAAGTCTCAACTTGGGTAAGTTTTGATATTTTTATGAATAAAGCTCAAACTCTGGTTAATAGGTTTATAAGCTAAAGTGTGTAAGTAACTAGCAAAATGGGACTGCTAGTCTGGTGGTTAAGTGGTGTGTTATTATGTTTGAGGTCATGAGTTCGAATCCCTGTGTGAACAAGAGATTTATTTTTGCTGCTTGTGTCATGGGAAGAGGTTGTGATGGACTAAAATTCTGATAGTGGAGAGGTTGGCGGAGACAATTAAGGAGACTTAGATGGAGGAGTTATCAGAATTTTCAGTAATCTGATTACTCTCTCAAATTTTTGACTTTTCACTTTTGTTTCCCAAGCTTGTGCTGCCGTTTTCTTTTCCCCCCAAATCCCTACCTTCCTGCCCTTTTTTCTTCTCTTTTGCCAGCCATAATCCTCATTTCCTTTTACTCGTATTTTGCTTCCTTTTGGACGGCAACTGTGCTTCCTTTCTCAATTGTGGCGTTCTTGGAGTAGTTACGGTAAGTGGTCTCTTGTTATTGCGAATTAAGATTTTAAATTTTAATTGGGGTTTTTATGCTGATGTTTTGGCAACTTCACACCTTTGGAAACGAGACTCTTCTTGAACTACTTCGTAGGCAAACCAATTTTGAAGCGTTAGGAGCAAGTCTCAATCACTCATTAGTTGAGTAATTTGTTTGGGTTGGTTTTAATTCATCGATTAAGTGAATAATTGAGTGAATTACTAATCAATTATAGGTGCTGGTGATCTCTGGATTGCATTAAGAGTGAAAACGAATCAGGTGTGTACCTGAAAATACAAAAAATGAGGTTTTGGCGGAAGCTGAAAACCTTACTATCGACGCCACACGGGCGTGTGGTCACCCGTGTGGTAGGCCGTGTGCAAAACTGTTAGTCACCACATGGCCGTGTGATCGACTAGCCAGGCCGTGCGCAAGTGACACGGCCGTGTATAACACACGGGCTCGGCCAATTGGGCTGTGTAGACCACACGGGTGAACCATACGGGCGTGTGAGCCCATTTTTCTATAATGTTCTGTAAGGTTGCACGGGTCGCCCTAGTCGACTGTGGGCCTAATGTAGGGTCGATAAGCTTTACCCAAACCCCTAATTATGTGACTTGATTTTCTAACTTCTGTACCGAGCATAAATTCTAATATCTGAATGTATGAACTGTGTTTGCATAATAGCATGACATCTTATGTATGTTGCATTGCATCGGGGGGATTGTTGATATTCGAAGGAAGTATCTGAAAGGCTTTTAAGCCTGTTATCTGGCAACTAAGCTACAAATTTCTGATTTTGTGTTGCATTCGGTACAACATGGTGTGTAGGGCTGGGTGGGTTGATTTTATCCCCACATGGTGTGTAGGGTTGGACGGAGTTGGGGTGTAGAGGCTGGTAGGTAGGACTCTATTATCTGTATATTCTGTCTGAAATGGGCCAAGGCCAGTAATATGTCTGAATCTGTATCTGAGTGGGTTAAGGTCCACACTGTTTCTATAAGGGAATCAGACCCGAAATGTGAATATATGTTTGTAATCTAATATTCTGTGTGTATGTTTTCTATGGGGATTACACACTGAGTTTGTGAAAACTCACCATTTTCTGTTTAATCTATATAGGTAATCCCCAGCAGTAGACGGATCGGTGCGGCGGAGGACTCGGCGGTGACCACGGTTCTGGACACTTTACTATGGTTTTATTTTTAATTATTAATTATGGTTTGATTATATCTGGGTAATTTTTATGTAATAAGGCATTTACAAATTTTTTACTTAAATTTGGGATTATTATTTTATAAACTGCTAGCAGTAAGACAAGACTCTAGTTTTTAAAATGAACATATGTTTTATAAAAAACACACAAATCCAAAAATTACTTTAAAAAAAAACTTCTGCAACGTATAACATTTTGAAAATGGTTAATAAATAAATCAACGACGCGTTTTTGAAAGTAACCAATAATATCAAAAAGGGCATTATTATAATTACGTTTTCTAATTATCTGCAAATGGTTTTAGCGCAATCATGTTTTCCAAAGCACTATCATGTGACATCGCCAGATTCGGCCATAATGTCTAGGGCGAGTTTGGGGTGTTACATGGGCAAAATGGAACGGTTGTTGTAACGCCCTAGTTTTTCTTATTTTTGTTTCTGTATAATTTTGACAAAGTGTGTATCTGCTTCAATGGTTAAATATTCTCGGTGTGTGTGAGAGGTTCCAAGTTCAAGCCTTACCTTTAACAAATTTGGTTATTTTTGAAATAAAACCCTATCTCTGTTCAGTGGGCTTATATTTAATTTCTTGCAATTTTATATTAGAATGAGCCTGTTGGTTCAAGTGGTAAGGGAATTGGTGTGTTGGAGGTTCTTTGTTCGAGTCCTGGCATTAGCGTATATTTTTAGTCGGCCTTGGGATGGAATTTTGGTTGCATCAGAACTTTGAGTTGTGGGTGGTTAGGATATAGTGGATATCATCAAAGATTAAATTTGATTTTATCTCGTTTTGTTATTTTTCTCTCTCCTGCAGAAATTCTCTCCACTATTTCTGATGTCCCTTTTCTCCTTTCTTTTTTCTCTTTTGTTTCTCTCAAAATTTTGCTTCACATCCCTAAGTTCTCATCATTGTTTCCATACTCGTAGTTCTTTCGTCGGGTTCTGGTAAGTAGGGTTTGGAAAGTGGTTTTGATTTTGTGTGATTTCGGAAGTTGGTGTGGTAGTGTGTGTTGGGGGTTTTTTTTTACCATTAAGGAATTTGTTTTCGTAGGTAAAGGAGTTGAATCAGTGAACGATACTTCGACGACGTGATTTGTGTGTGTAGCTGTTTCCTTTGGTAGTAAGTTAGTTTGGTGTCGAATTCTTATTATCGAATTCATTAGCCAATCCACTAAATTGGTATTGGGTATTCTAATTTTAGCTTTTAGAAGGCTCGAGATTACTTTAGCATCGGATAGATATCAGTTGTGTACCTGAAACGTTAAAAAAAAAAAAGAATCCGACGAAAGCCAAAATTACAATCTGTCAACGCCACATGGCCATGTGACCGACGAATACCACGCCGTGCGTAAGACACGATCGTATGATGGTCGGGGTGTGGCCGCGTGAACCACGTGGGCTAGGCCAAATTGGGCGTGTGGGCCCATACGAACAAGCCACACGGGCGTGTGGGCCTATTTATTTAAATTTTTCCCTAGGGTTGCACGGGTCGTCTCAAACGACTGTGGGCCAACTGTGGGATCGGTAAGGGCTAAATAAACCCTAATTTGTATGATCTGATTGTTTGATATACTAATCTGATTAGGGTACTGATGCACGTCTACTTCTGTTATTATTTGTATATCTGCTATATATGTACGCTTATATGTAAGCATGTGAGCATGTTAGACTGTTTATCTGTATGTGTATAGTTCTGTATCTAATATTGGGGATGGGATGATGTATATTGGATGAAGTGTTCTGAAAGGCAATTTACGTCTGTTATATGGCAGCTTGGCTGCATTATATTTGTTATGTGCCGCATCGGCACAATATGGTGTATAGGGCTGGGTGGGTGTTTTAAACCCCACATGGTGTAGAGATGGTCAGAGATGGTGTGTAGAGGATGGGGGTAGTATTCTGATTTTGATTTCTAATTCTGATTTGCACATCTATGTCTGTATCTGTAATGGGCTTAGGCCCGATTCTGTATCTGTCTGATCCTGAATTTCTGTATGTATGCATGCTTAATTCTATGGGGTTATGCATCGAGTTTACGTAAACTCACTCCTTTCTGTTTGATCTGTACAGGTAATCCACAGTTTTAGACGGATCGGTGTAGCGGAGGACTCGAAGGTGACTACATGTCATGGATTGATTTCGATTATGGTTTTTACTTTAAATTCTCGATTCTTTTCTGGGTATTTTTGTAAATGTGAACTTTTTGGACTTTTGTTTATACTTGACTGCGGTTTATGATTTTAATATTGCAAAACTCGACAAAAGTTCGGATATTACCAAAGACAAAGGTTTTCTAAAAACTTCGAATGGTTTTTCCTACATTCAATAGTTTTCTAAGCTTTCACTACAAATACGTTTTACATCTAAGCAACTGGTTGAATAAGAATGTCGAAACTGATAAAAGCGGTAAGGGTTAATGAATTAATGTTGTTTTAAACTTAATAACAACGGTTTTCAATCCCATTTCATGTGACACTTTTGGATTCGGCTATAACGTCTAGGCCGAGTTTGGGGTGTTACATTTACTATTATTAGAGCTAGGTTTCAAAACTCGGGGGCTGTGAATTTTGGGTTCCAAAATTTTGTTTTAGAAAGCATTTGATTTAAAAATGATTTGAATAATTAAGGAAGTATGTGGTTCACCGAGTCTCCGGGGCCGATCCTGTAAGTATTTCTGTACTTAGTTAAGTTGTTCTGAAACACTGTAGTTAGTACCTTTCGAAACTGTACTGAGGTAGTTAGAAAACTGAAACTTCTGAAAATACTTCTGAACTTCTGATAAATTATGCATAAAATATCTGCTAATAAATATTGAAATTCATGCATAAAATTCTTAATGTAGATAAAAATTCGAAATTACAATAAGCGCACGAGGTATTTGTGGACGTGGTATTCGAGGTCGAGGTAAAGGTCGTAGGGGGCTCGAGCTGAGTCATCATCTTTGGGCAGCATGCTAAATCTAGACACTAGTGAGACAACTATGTCACCTATTACTGAGACTAGGTCTCAGAGTTGTCCGGCTGGGGACGACGCACTGTCCAAAGGCATGCTGAGGATATTAGAGAGTGTCGCTGGCCCAATACTGGATCTAGGGGCCGAGGGTCAGTAACTAAACAACTTCGATTTAATGGAGCTAATTATTTAGGGTGTCATAGGAGTCGCCCCTAACGTGGCTGAGTAGTGGTTGAAGGCCACCGAGAGAATTATGGATGATCTGGGTTGTACCCCTGAGTAGAAAGTAAAGGGAGAAGTTTCCTTGCTTCGCGACGAAGCGTACCAGTGGTGGTTAATGGTTAAGAAGGGCATTCAGCCTGATTGCCTGACTTAGGAATTCTTTAAGACTGTATTCCATAGTAAGTATGTGGGAGCCAGCTACTTAGATGCTCGCCAGCTTGAGTTTCTGAATCTCACGTAAGGTGACAGATTTGTGGCTGAGTATGAGGCTGAATTTTTGAGTCTGAGCTGCTACGCTCGAGGTATGGTGGCATCAAAATATGAGAGGTGTGTTCGTTTTGAGGATGGGTTGAAAGATAATCTGAGAGTTTTGATAGCTCCGTAAAGGGAGCACGAGTTTTCTGTTCTGGTTGAAATGGCGAAGATAGCGGAAGATGTTAAGCGCGTGGAGCGCAAGAATAGATATAGGGAGAGAGGTAAGAACAAGAGGGATTTGGAGTCCTCGAGTTCTATGCAGAGGCCTAAGAAAAAAAGCCAGATCTGATGGGCCAGTTAGAATGAGGGCTCCTGTTGCTTCAGCTGGGTTGTAGCCATGTGGTGATTGTAGTAGGCGCCATCCGGACGAGTGTTGGAGGAGGATTGAAGCCTGTTTGAGGTGTGGATCTTTAGAGCACCGTATCAGAGACTGTCCACAACGGGCAGATCAGGCGCAAGCTCCGGGTTTTGTGCAGCCTCAAAGGGCAGTTCAACAGCCACCTAGGGACCGTGGTCAGGCTAAATGTGGTAATGGTATAAGCCGAGGGCAGAGAGCACCTGGCAGAGGTGCTGGTCAGACAGAGGCGAGGCAACCTGCATTGGTTTATGTTGCACAATGCCGAGAGGATAGAGATGCTCCTGACGTCATCACTAGTACGTTCTTTATTTTTGATATACCATTCACCATTTTGATTGATATAGGGTCTACTCACTCATATATAACCAATTCTATTTCTGAAAACTTAGGGATTTCCGTTGAGAGCACTTTGAGTGAGGTTACTATACTGAGTCCATTGGGGCAGTCCGGACGAGTTAGTAAATTATATAGGAATGTTCAGTTAGTGGTGCAAGGGACCGTTTTCCTAGCTAATTTGATGGAGCTTCCGTTTGGGGAGTTTGATTTAATCTTGGGTATGGACTGGTTGGTCGAGCACCGAGTTAATCTGGATTGTATGATTAAGAGGGTCGTTCTGAGGACTATGGATGATGAAGAGGTGGTAATAATCGGTGAGCGACGAGAGTATCTGTCTAATGTGATCTCTGCTCTTGTGGCTGAGAAATTGGTTCTGAAAAGCTGTGATGCGTATTTGGCGTTCGTTAGTGTTTCTGACTTTGAGGACTCTTCTGTTGGGAATATCAGAATTGTAAGGGATTTTTCGATATTTTTTCCTGAGGAGTTACTAGGTTTACCTCCGAATCAAGAAGTTGAGTTTAGGATTGAGCTTCTTCCTAGTACGACTCCGGTGTCCATCGCTCCCTACTGTATGGCACTGAAAGTGCTTACTGAGCTTAAGGCTCAACTACAGGATCTTCTGGACTGTAGTTTCATCCATCCTAGTGTGTCTCTGTAGGGAGCACAAATTCTATTTGTTAAGAAGAATGATGGAACCATGAGGATATGCATTGATTATTGGCAGCTGAATAAGTTGACCATGAAGAATAAGTACCTGCTTCTGAGGATCGACAATCTGTTTGATCAGTTCTGAGGGGCTTCTGTGTTCTCTAAGATTGATCTTTGTTCTAGGTATTATCAATTGAGAGTTAAGGAAGCTGATGTCCATAAAACCGCATTTAGGACTCGATATGGACATTACGAGTTCCTAGTTATGCCTTTTGGTCTGACAAATGCTCCGGCTACATTCATAGATCTGATGAACATGGTGTTTTAGCCCTATCTGGATCAGTTCGTCGTGGTTTTCATTGACGATATTCTAGTATATTCTAAGACGGAGGATGAGCATGATGAACATCTCAGAGTAGTGCTTCAAATTCTTTATGAGAAGTAGTTTTACACTAAGCTAAGCAAGTGTGAGTTATGGTTGCTTGAAGTGACTTTTCTAGGGCAGTGGTTTCAACAGAGGGGATTCGATTTGATCCACAAAAGATCGAGGCTGTGCTTGATTGGAAACAACCTAATAACGTATCTGAGATCCGTAGCTTTCTGGGTTTGGCGGGATACTATCGGCGGTTTGTCGAGGGGTTTTCTTTGATTGTGGCTCCAATAACTAAGCTTTTGCGTAAGGGGGTTCCATTTTTCTAGACAGATGTGTAACAATCGAGCTTCAAGAAGCTCAAGTCTATTTTGACTCAGGCTTCTGTTCTGATTCAGCCTAAACTTGGTAAGGAGTTTGTAGTGTACAATGATGCATCGCACGTCGGTTTAGGATGTATAATGGTGCAGGATGGTGAGGTTGTGGCTTATGTGTCTCGTTATTTTAAGGCACACGAAGGGAATTATCTGACACATGATCTCAAGTTGGTTGTTGTGGTCTTCGCTTTAAAAATCTGGAGGCACTATCTTTATGGTGAGAGGTGTATCGTCTACACCGATCACAAGAGCCTCAAATATCTCTTTACTCAGAAGAAGTTAAGCCTTAGACAGCGGCGATGGATTGAGCTGCTTAAAGATTATGATTAGCGATGTCTGATTTGAGGGCTATGTTTGCTCGCCTTAGTTTGTTTGATGATGGGAATCTGTTGGCTGGGCTACAAGTTTAGCCGAATTGGGTTAATCAGATTCGAGATAAGCAGTTAGGGGATGAGTCTCTGAACTTGCAGTTTCGACAGATTGAGAGTGGTATTGCTGCTGATTTTGGGTTAAACAGTGATGGTGCTCTGTGCTTTCGAGGACGGATCTGTGTGCCAAACAATTTTAATCTGGGGCAGTCTATTCTGAGGGAGACGCATAGTACCCCTTATGTTATACATACCGGGGGTAATAAGATGTATCGCGATCTCCGTGAACTGTATCGGTTGTTGGGTTTGAAGCGTAAGGTTACCGACTTTGTTGCTCATTGTCTAACGTGTCAGTAAGTTAAGGTTGAGCACCAGTTGCCTTCAGGATTCTTAGAGCCAGTTAAGATTCCCGTATGGAAATGGGAACGAGTAGCGATGGACTTCGTTAGTGGGTTGCCGTTAACACCCACGAAGAAGGATTCGATTTGGGTCATTATGGATCGATTGGCCAAGTCTGCTCACTTCATTCCAGTTCGAATGGACTATTCTTTGCAGAAACTAGCGAAGCTCTACATTTCGAAAATTGTGAGACTACATGGGGTTCCTATGTCGATTATTTCTGATAGGGATCCTCATTTCACTTCTCGGTTCTGGAAGAAGCTGCTTGTGGCTTTGGGTTTGAGATTGGACTTCAATACTACGTTTCATCCTTAGACTGATGGTCAATCTGAGAGGGTGATTCAGATACTGGAGGATATGCTTCGGAGTTGCGTGATTTATTTTTGAGGTAGTTAGGAGGATTATCTGCCTCTAGCTGAGTTCGCCTACAATAGTAGTTTCCAAGCTAGTATTCAGATGACACCTTACGAGGCCTTGTATGGTCGTAAGTGTCGTACTCTTTTGTGTTGGACTGAATTGGGCGAACGTCGAGCCTTGGGTCCTGAGCTGGTTTCTGAAACTGAGGATAAGGTTTGACTGATTCGGGATCGTCTGAAAGTGGCTTTTGATAGACAGAAGTCTTATGCGGATCTGAAGAGGCGAGATATTGAGTACTCTGTGGAGGACTTCATCTTTCTTAATGTTTCTCCGTGGAAGAAGGTTCTGAGGTTCGGTTGTAAGGGCAAGTTAGGCCCTAGGTTCATTGGGTCGTACCAGATTCTGAAGCGTGTGGGACCAGTTGCTTATCAGTTGGAGTTACCCCCTGAACTGGATCGTATTCATGATGTGTTTCACGTCTCGATGTTGAGTCGGTACCGTTCTGATCCACTCATGTTGTCTCAGTTGAGGAGATCGAGGTTAGGCTGAACTTGACTTTTGAGAAGGAACTAGGTCAAATTCTGGATCGCGATATGAAGGTTCTGCGAAAAAAGTTTATTCTATTAGTGAATGTGCTGTGGCAGAATCATAGCACTGAGGAAGCCATGTGGGAACCTGAGGACTCGATGCGACAACAATATCCTCATTTGTTCTGATCAGGTAAATTTCGAGGTCAAAATTTCTTTTAGGGGGTAGAGTTGTAATGCCCCAATTTTTCCTATTTTTGTTTCTGTATAATTTTGACAAAGTGTGTATCTGTTTCAGTGGTTAAGTGTTCTGGGTGTGTGTGAGAGGTTCCAAGTTCAAGCCTTACTTTTAGCAAATTTGGTTATTTTTGGAATAAAGCCCTATCTCTGTTCAGTGCGCTTATATTTAATTTCTTGTAATTTTATATCAGAATGAGCCTACTAGTTTAAGTGGTAAAGGAATTGGTGTGTTGGAGGTTCTGTGTTCAAGTCCCAACATTAGTGTTTATTTTTAGTCGGCTTTGGGTGGAATTTTGGTTGCATCAGAACTCTGAGTAGTGGGTGGTTAGGATGTAGTAGGATATCATCAAAGATTAAATTTGATTTTATCTCATTTTGTTATTTTTCTCTCTCCTACTGAAATTCTCTCCATTGTTTCTGACGTACCCTTTCTCTTTTCTCTTTTGTTTCTCTCAAAATTTTGCTTCACATCCCCTAAGTTATCATCATTGTTTTCATAATCGTAGTTTTTCTGTTGGGTTCTGGTCAGTAGGGTTTTGAAAGTGGTTTTGATTTCGTGTGATTTTGGAATTTGGTGTGGTAGTGTGTGTTGGGTTTTTTTTTTACCATTAAGGAATCTGTTTTCGTAAGTAAAGGCGTTGAATCAGTGAACGATACTTCGACGACGTGATTTGTGTGTGTAGTTGTTTCCTTTACCGGTAAGTTAGTTTGGTGTCAAATTCTTATTATCGATTTTGTTAACCAATCCACTAAATTGGTATTGGGTATTCTGATTTTAGGTTTTAGAAGGCTCGAGATTACTTTAGCATCGGATCGATATCAGATGTGTACCCGAAATGTAGAAAAATAGGATTCGACGAAAGCCGAAATTGTAATCTGTCGACGCCACACGGCCGTGTGGTAGGCCATGTGCAATGATACGGTCGTGTGATCGACGAAGACCAGGCCGTGCGCAAGACACGGTTGTGTGATGGTCGGGGTGTGGCCTTGTGAGCCACATGGGCTAGGCTAAATTGGGCGTGTGGGCCCAAACAGGTACGCAACACGGGCGTGTGGATTCTGGGCCAAGCCGTGTGATCCACATGGGCAAGGCCAATCTGGGCGTGTGGGCTCATTTATCTGAATTTTTCCCTAGGGTTGCATCGGTCGTCTAAAACGAATGTGGGCCTACTGTAGTGTTGGTAAGAGCTAAATAAACCCTAAGCTATATGATCTGATTGTTTGATATACTGATCTGATTAGGGTACTGATGCACGTCTACTTGTACTATTATCTGCATATCTGTTATCTATTATTATGTAAGCATGTGAACATGTTAGACGGTTTATCTGTATGTGTATAGTTCTGTATCTGATATTGGGGACAGGATGGTGTATATTGGAGGAAGTGTTCTGAAAGGCAATTTATGCATATTATCTGGCAGCTTGGCTACATTATATCTATTATGTGCCACATCGGTACAATATAGGGTGTAGGGCCGGGTGGGTGTTTTAAACCCCACATGGTGTGTAGAGATGGTCAAAGATTGTGTGTAGAAGATGGTGGTAGGATTTTGATAATTGATTTCTAATTCTGACTTGCACATCTATGTATGTATCTGTAATGGGCTTAGGCCCGAATCTGTATCTGTCTAATCCTGAATTTCTGTATGTGTGCATGCTTAATTCTATGGGGTTATGCACTGAGTTTACTTAAACTCACTCCTTTCTGTTTGATCTGTATAGGTAATCCACAATCTTAGGCGGATCTGTGTAGCGGAGGACTCGACGATGACCAAATGTCATGGACTGATTTCGGTTATGGTTTTTACTTTAAATTCTCGATTCTTTTCTGGTTATTTTTGTAAATGTGGACTTTTTGGACTGTTATTTATACTTGGGTTTGACTGTGTTTTATGATTTTAATATGGCAAAACTCGAAAAAAGCTCTAATCTTACCAAAGACAATGGTTTTCTAAAAACTTCGAATGGTTTTTCCTACATTCAATGGTTTTATAAGCTTTCGCTACAAATACGTTTTACATCTAAGCAACTGGTTGAATAAGAATGTCGAAACTGATAAAAGCAGTAAAGGTTAACGAATTAATGTGGTTTTAACTTAATGACAACGGTTTTCAACCCCATTTCATGTGACACTTTCGGATTCGACTATAACGTCTAGGTCGGGTTTGGGGTGTTATAGTTGTGCAATGCAATATACGTGAAAACATACAAAAGGAAACTTTCGAACTAATAAAACAGATATACTAGCTCGCTATATAACTCGAGATATCAAAGACAAAACATGAAGGATGAAATGCAATAAGGGGATCGTTAATTTAAACCAAATTATTAACTTTCGACAAAAAGTCCAAAAAGTAACCAACTCGCTACTTGACTCTCTTATTTTGTCCTTAGCGGAGTTGCCAAGCTGTCAAAACCTTTTTGAGATTGACTTTTATTTAAAAAAACAAAAATGAGAGCTGTCACCAATCCTTTTTTTTAGGTGTGATCGGATCACCTCAAAACTCATTTTAATTAAATCTTAGATTTAAAACGATACTCTTCGGTCAAAAAAATCCAGGAAATAGGTTTGGGAGTCGATTATGCACGAGGAAGGATTAGCACCCTTGTGGCGCCCAAAATTGGTACCTAGTAGATGACTTTGTGTCTTAATGTCGAGAATTGAAAATTCGAAAATTTAAATACGATCCCTCTTTGCATGATTTTTTTATTAAAATCATTTGGTTAAATTAAAACTTAAATAAGAAGCTTTCTTATTTCGAGATAACCAAAACGAAAAGGTCATGTCTCGTAGGTTAAGACATGACATCCCGAATTCTCAAAAATAAAATTGCTCATTATTTAATTATTTTTTAAATCTCGTGTGTTTTTAGTTTTAAAAGGATGTTCGATTATTTAGGTTCAAAAAGAAAATCAAACCCCGTAAGTTAGGGTATGACTTCTCGAATCTCTAAATAAGAACGTTGTATTGGTTTTGAAATTCCCCCTTTTATGTGTCGAGTAAAAATTAATGTAACACTTAAAGTGATGTATATTTAGTTTATTTGGGCAGAGTATAAAACAGACACATGTTTAAACATAATGTACGATATAGTGGTAATGAAATAATATAAAATGGCTATGTAGGTAGAATATTAAAATGATAAATAATAAGTAAATAAAGGTGTAACATCCTGGAAAGGGCCTATGCATTTTCGGTTTAATTGTACGAAGTGACATGTTTTATGTACTAGGAATAAATTTCGAACATTTTTGGAAACCCGGAAATGAATGGAAATGATTTGGAAATGAACATTTTTGGAAACCTGAAAATGTATAGAAATGTTAAGTTTAAAAATGGAAAGTGAACATTTTTGGAAACTAGGAAATGTAAGGAAATGATTTGGAAATGATTCAAAAGAGGAAAGTGAACATTTCTGGAAACTTGGAAATGTAAGGAAATGTCTAGTTTACAGAGCCGAACGAAAATTTTTGGAAACTTAGAAATGACTTAGAAATGTCGAGTTTTAAAGTTTAAAAGAGGAAATTAAGGCAAGTTGGCCTTAAAAGAAAAAGTTTGTGAAATTTGACACACAAACAGGCTTGGAAAAGTGGCCTGGAGATGCCACTTAGGGCCTCTGGAAATGGCGCCACATTCAAGGTGTTGGGCCTGGGTTCGAGTCACTTGGGAAGCAAATAAAAGGAGTTTTATTTTTGCTTCCAAAAGCAGAGGAGTGGACGGCAAGGCTTCTAGAAAAAGGGAGTTTTATTCCCTTTAAATTTCGGCAATTAATGGGATAAATAAGGGATTTAAATTGGATTATTTTTTTTTTGAAGAGATAATAGATGGATAAATATGGATTTATTTCTTTTATTTTGATAGATAAGGAAGAGATAAAAGAGGATTATTATTAGTATTATTTTTATTAAGAGATAAGAGATAATAAAGGATATTTCTTTAATTATTTTAAATTAAAGAGATAAAGCTATCAAATAAAGAAGAGTGGTGGCCAAGTAAGGGATTCTGAGTAGTAGTTCGGCTATAAAAGGAGGAAAATAGGGCTACTCATCAATTCTTTCTTCCTTCTCTTCTCTCTGCCGAAAATTCCCTAAGACATTCCCCTCTCTCTGCCGAAATTTTCCTAGCCAATTCTCTCTTTTCTCTGCTATTTTGTTAAAACCAAAAACCCTAGTAAAGCAAGCCAATCTCTTCATCTTTCTTTTCTTCCTATTTCTTCTTACCAATCCATTCAAAAGCAGAATCTTGGAAAGGCTTCAAGCATAGGTGCTGTCGATTTCTTCAAAGGTAAGAGCAAGTTTGATTTCCATTCTTTTCTTTTAGATTAGCCGAGAGATAATCTAACCCCATACATATTTTGGTTGCCGAATATGGAAGGATCTTTCGAGATTATCAGAGTAGACGACTAAAAGGAGGAGTATTCGGGATTTCTAAGATTAAGGTAAGACATGTGAATATTCGGCCAAAGGCCTTGATTTATGTTTTGATGATTAAGATTAAGTCTAACGTAAGGTTTTAAGGATTTCGACATTCCTAGGGAAATAAGGAACAGTTTCGGGATTTGTTGGTGATCCAACCGGCAACAAGGTAAGAATACTAATCCTACTAGGATTTGGAATTTTGGCCGAATGGCTTTTTATTAAGGTAAAAAGTGATTAATCAATTGTAGGAACTTGAGATCTAAGGCAGTAGATCAGATCTCGGGATCTCAAGGAATCTGTTAAGCGATTCAGGTGTGTACCCCACACTATTTCATAATACGTTTTATGGCTGTGTTAAATAATATATGTGATATTAAGAATATGAAAGTGGCTAAGGTACCATGATATGGTACTAAGTACTCAGGTACGTTTCCTACTTCTACTAGGAATATGAAAAATGTTATTCGTAACATGAGAATATGATAAGAATGTGAACTTGGGCATGTAATTGCATAATATGTTATGGGCATATGGGTTTGTTTGAAAGGGGAAGTGAAAAGTGGTGACCTAAGACCACAGTAATCTGAAAGTGGTGACCTAAGACCACAGTAATCTGAACGTGGTGACCTAAGACCAGGAATGCGGTGACCTAAGACTGCAATTTGGAGTGTAGCGGAAGGAGGGTTGACTTAGTAGTCCCCACGGTGTGACTGGCAGGTACGGGGGTGTGTAGCGGATGGACAATTAGGTTTGGGTTTGGGAATGCATCATAACTTGTATTTTATGTTTTGAATGTGTAACTATTGTATGCCTGATTCTATTATGATTTAGTGTCGTGTACACATTGAGTCTGTTTGACTCACCCCGTTGTGGGACCATGTTTCAGGTGATGAACAGTGATGGACTGGGACGGCAGTACTTGTGGTGGCCATGCTCAACATGAAGTTTATATTTTTATGGACTCTTGAATTTATTTTAGTACTTTGAAATATTTTGGAAACTATTTGATGTAATAAGGCCATAAGGCCATGATGAACGATTTTTATTTCTACTTGTTGTTTTATTGTGTTACAAATTTTGATTAGGTTAAAGACTAAGTATTTTATTTTAAAATATACTCGATATGTTTATTACTTAAAATTAAAAAAAAAGGTTTTCTAATATAAAAATCCAGTTTGTTTTCAACACAAGCCCAACCCAAACAATATTTTTTTTTAAAATCACACAAGTTTTTCTCTAAGTAACAAAAGAATTTAAAAACCGGTTTACTTGAGGAACATACCAAATCTGGTCAAAGCTCGTGGTCCGGGTTTGGGGTGTTTCAGTTTGGTATCAGAGCCCAGTTTTAAACCCTCGGCCTGGGGTTTAAGGCCCAAAACGTTTTCAAATCGAGCCCAAATGAGTTTTTGAAGATAAGCAGGTTTTTCTGGCATGGCACCTACGTCTCCGACCCACAGTCCACCAGGTAAGTACCCCTATCCTTTGTGTGATTTATATTGTGATTTGTAGAAGGGTAGAAATAGAATGGAACGTAGAATAGTATGATAGGTACTTGAACCCTAGGACTAGTTTACCCCAACAGTTAAATAAGATTTTAAATGCTTAATTAAACAATCCTGTGTCTAAGCCGCCGAGTTAGGGTGTGGCAACCATTGTGCGCATGTCTAGGATTGGTATTCAGTGGGAGCTTGGTATTTAAGCAGTCCGCGTAACTCACCTCCTCTTTACTCGAATCCTACCTGGTGCGTAGCTTCGGTTCACCCTAACCAAGAGGACTTATTCATGGGCTAAACCTTTAACTAAAACCCGAAAGGGAATTAGCCGTGTTTCCATAAAAACCCTAGTTTTAAAACTCTTAAATTACCCTTTGATTTATAAAAGCTATTCCATGAAATTTTTCTGAAATATTTCTTGGTTTATGAAAATTTCTAAAATACCCCTATTTGCAAAATTACTAAAATACCCTTGAGTTTTAAAATTACCATATTACCCCGATTTCAATAAAATTTTCTTATTTTGTAAAAGTATGCAAAAACCCTATTTTGTGAAAGTCCAAAATACCCCGATTTGGAAAATTACAAAATTACCCCTGGTTTACCACAATTACCAAAATGACCCTGATTTTCAAAATTTTTTCAACATCACCGATTTGGAGAACAAATTCTCAAAAAGAACCACCAAGTTTTGCAAATTTTGAAATACCCTTGATTTATTAAAGATTTATAAATTTACCCTGGTTTATTACCGAAATACCCCTGTAATCTCAAAATTTTTGAAATACCCTCGGATTTCAAAATTTCCAAAATACCCTCAGATTTTAAAATTACTGAAATACCCCCAAATTCCAAAATTACCGAAATAACCCCCAATTTCAAAATTATGAAAATACCCCTGTAGGGCAAATTACGAAAATACCCCTGGGTAGTGGAAAAACAACAACAATGAAAACTACAACATTTCTCTAAATGAACGGAAGTTCATAATTTTTTGATGGATGAATGTATGAATGAATGAAAAGACTGTGTGCATGTATGAATACGAAAGAACCACTCCTAAAACTCTTCTCATAGAACTTCTTCGCGGTTAATAAGTGAAACAAGTACTAATTCATAAAACTGTTTAATCAGATCACGACGTTAGAAATGAGCTCTAGAGGACGTGGTCGTGGACGAGGTAGAGGAAGGATGGCTAGGTCAGAACCCGTTAGATCAGGACAAGGGTCTGACAATGAGGTACCACCGCCACCACCACTCCCAACTGTTGGTGTGGAGCAGCAAGCTCAGACGGGGGACGATGCTGTGTCGCAGGCTGTGCTGCGAGTTCTGGAGTTAGTGGCTGGGGCAGGAGGAAATTCAGGAAATCGAAAGTCTGTGCCTGAACGGCTTCGAGCAAATAGAGCTGAAATGTTTCGTGGAGTATCTAGAGTGGCACCCAGTACAGCGGAGTGCTGGTTGGAAGCAACTGAGCGCATCATGGATGAGCTTGATCTGACCCCTGAGGAGAAGTTGAAAGGAATGGTGGCACTGTTACGCGATGAGGCGTATCAATGGTGGTTAACTGTTCGGGATGGTGCCACAGCTGAGGATCTGACCTGGGAGTATGTTAATGAAGCATTTCAGAAGAAATATGTTGGAACCCGGTATACGGATGAGCAAAGGAGAGCATTTCTAGGGCTGGTTCAAGGGAACAAATCCGTTGTAGAATATGAGGCTGAATTCCTGAGGTTGAGCCGGTATGCTCGAGGAGTAGTGGCAACTGAGCATGAGCGTTGTGTCCGTTTTGAGGATGGACTAAGGGATGATCTGAGATTGTTGATAGCGCCGCATCAGGAGCGGGAATTTTCTGCGTTAGTGGAAAAGGCTAAAGTGGCTGAAGGAATTAAGGATTCTGCAAGGTAGAACACTGATCGAAATAGGCCAGAAAGAGGTTTTGGATCGTCTGGATCATATGGGAATAAGAGGCCTAGAGTTGATGGGCCGCGAGGTCAGCAAGTTGGTTCAGAAGGGCGGTATCGACCTTGTGATGTGTGTGGAAAGAAGCACTTAGGAGAGTGCTGGAGGAAAACAGAAGGATGTTTTAGGTGTGGGTCCAAGGATCATGTGATCAAGCATTGTCCTAAGAACATAGATGAAAGTCGACCAGCAACTCAGAATGTTAATCAGGCTGGTAGAGGTGGACAACAGCCTCAGCAAGGTCGTGGACCGAACCATGGAGGAAATGGTTCGGGCCGAGGACGTGGAGCACCAAGCAGAGATGCTGAAGGTGCAGACGCGAGGCAACCAAGGTTGGTTTATGCAGTTGGCCGTCGCGAGGAGGAAGATGTGCCAGATATGACAACGGGTACGTTCCTTATTTCTGGAATACCCTTAATTGCTTTGCTTGTTATAGGGTTAGCTTATTCTTGTATTGCTAGTGAAGTGACTGAAACCTTGGATGTGAACCTAGAGAATGTGCCTAGAAAGTATGATAGTTCTTTAAAATCACAGTGCGCAGCAATAGCGTAGTGGGGTGAGTTAGACCATACGATTGTTAGTTAGTAAGTAATTTCGAGGACGAAATTATTTTAAGGGGGTAGAATTGTAACATCCTGGAAAGGGCCTATGCATTTTCAATTTAATTGTACGAAGTGACATGTTTTATGTACTAGGAATAAATTTCAAACATTTCTGGAAACTCGGAAATGAATGGAAATGATTTGGAAATGAACATTTTTGGAAACCTGAAAATGTATAGAAATGTTAAGTTTAAAAATGGAAAGTGAACATTTTTGGAAACTAAGAAATGTAAGGAAATGATTTGGAAATGATTCAAAAGAGGAAAGTGAACATTTCTGGAAACTTGGAAATGTAAGGAAATGTCAAGTTTACAGAGCCGAACGAAAATTTTTGGAAACTTAGAAATGACTTAGAAATGTCGAGTTTTAAAGTTTAAAAGAGGAAATTAAGGCAAGGTGGCCTTAAAAGAAAAAGTTTGTGAAATTTGACACACAAACAGGCTTGGAAAAGTGGCCTGAAGATGCCACTTAGGGCCTCTAGAAATGGCGCCACATGCAAGGTGTTGGGCCTGGATTCGAGTCACTTGGGAAGCAAATAAAAGGAGTTTTATTTTTGCTTCCAGAAGCAGAGGAGTGGATGGCAAGGCTTCTAGAAAAAGGAAGTTTTATTCCCTTTAAATTTCGGCAATTAATGGGATAAATAAGGGATTTAAATTGGATTATTTTTTTTGAAGAGATAATAGATGGATAAATATGGATTTATTTCTTTTATTTTGATAGATAAGGAAGAGATAAAAGAGGATTATTATTAGTATTATTTTTATTAAGAGATAAGAGATAATAAAGGATGTTTCTTTAATTATTTTAAATTAAAGAGATAAAGCTATCAAATAAAGAAGAGTGGTGGCCAAGTAAGGGATTCTGAGTAGTAGTTCGGCTATAAAAGGAGGAAAATAGTGCTACTCATCAATTCTTTCTTCCTTCTCTTCTCTCTGCCGAAAATTCCCTAAGACATTCCCCTCTCTCTGCCGAAATTTTCCTAGCCAATTCTCTCTTTTCTCTGCTATTTTGTTAAAACCAAAAACCCTAGTAAAGCAAGCCAATCTCTTCATCTTTCTTTTCTTCCTATTTCTTCTTACCAATCCATTCAAAAGCCGAATCTTGGAAAGGCTTCAAGCATAGGTGTTGTCGATTTCTTCAAAGGTAAGAGCAAGTTTGATTTCCATTATTTTCTTTTAGATTAGCCGAGAGATAATCTAACCCCATACATATTTTGGTTGCCGAATATGGAAGGATCTTTCGGGATTATCAGAGTAGACGACTAAAAGGAGGAGTATTCGGGATTTCTAAGATTAAGGTAAGACATGTGAATATTCGGCCAAAGGCCTTGATTTATGTTTTGATGATTAAGATTAAGTCTAACGTAAGGTTTTAAGGATTTCGACATTCTTAGGGAAACAAGGAACAGTTTCGAGATTTGTTGGTGATCTAACCGGCAAGAAGGTAAGAATACTAATCCTACTAGGATTTGGAATTTTGGCCGAATGGCTTTTTATTAAGGTAAAAAGTGATTAATCAATTGTAGGAACTTGAGATCTAAGGCAGTAGATCAGATCCCGGGATCTCAAGGAATCTGTTAAGTGAATCAGGTGTGTACCCCACACTATTTCATAATACGTTTTATGGCTGTGTTAAATAATATATGTGATATTAAGAATATGAAAGTGGCTAAGGTACCATGATATGGTACTAAGTACTCAGGTACGTTTCCTACTTCTACTAGGAATATGAAAAATGTTATTCGTAACATGAGAATATGATAAGAATGTTAACTTGGGCATGTAATTGCATAATATGTTATGGGCATATGGGTTTGTTTGAAAGGGGAAGTGAAAAGTGGTGACCTAAGACCACAGTAATCTGAAAGTGGTGACCTAAGACCACAGTAATCTGAACGTGGTGACCTAAGACCATGAATGCGGTGACCTAAGACCGCAATTTGGAGTGTAGCGGAAGGAGGGTCGACTTAGTAGTCCCCACGGTGTGACTGGCAGGTACGGGGGTGTGTAGCGGATGGACAATTAGGTTTGGGTTTGGGAATGCATCATAACTTGTATTTTATATTTTGAATGTGTAACCATTGTATGCCTGATTCTATTATGATTTAGTGTCGTGTACACATTGAGTCTGTTTGACTCACCCCGTTGTGGGACCATGTTTCAGGTGATGAACAGTGATGGACCGGGACGGCAGTACTTGTGGTGGCCATGCTCAACATAAAGTTTATATTTTTATGGACTCTTGAATTTATTTTAGTACTTTGAAATATTTTGGAAACTATTTGATGTAATAAGGCCATAAGGCCATGATGAACGATTTTTATTTCTACTTTTGTTTTATTGTGTTACAAATTTTGATTAGGTTAAAGACTAAGTATTTTATTTTAAAATATACTCGATATGTTTATTACTTAAAATTAAAAAAAAAGGTTTTCTAATATAAAAATCCAGTTTGTTTTCAACACAAGCCCAACCCAAACAATATTTTTTTTAAAATCACACAAGTTTTTCTCTAAGTAACAAAAGAATTTGAAAACCGGTTTACTTGAGGAACATACCAAATTTGGTCAAAGCTCGTGGGCCGGGTTTGGGGTGTTTCAAAAGGACTATTATGATGATGATGATAATAATAATAATAATAATAATAATAATAATAATAATATTAAATTAATATTAATGACCATATCATAATAATAATAAATAAATAAAGTAACTTAAAATAAATAAATAAAAATGGAAGATTCATGATTAAAAAGATAAATGGACATAAAATGAAATTGCCAAAAATAATAGAAGAAATAATAAATAACAAGAACACACAAAAAATAAAAATAAAATAATAATGACAATAATAATAAATAAAAAAATTGCACCAATAAAAGCATGTATACAATCTAATTCTTAAGTATGTATAAAAATAAAGAAGTAATAAATAAACAAAATAAAATAAGAAAACAATTTGTAAAAAGCTTGAAGTAAATAAACAAAGGATTAAATTAAAATTTAAATGAAATTAAGGGGTATAAATTGTAAATAATAAAAAATAAACTAATAAAATGGAATAAAGGACCAAAATGAAATGCGCGAAAAGAAACAAGGACTAAATGAGAAATTATCCCAAAACTCTTGGACAAGCGTCATTTCCTAGGGGGTCAGCATACGAAGGACTAATTCAAAAACAAATTAAAATTAAGTGATAAAATAAAAAATAGAACATGACTGTATTGAAAACAACCTAAAAAGCGGAAGGACTAGGATAGCAATTATACCCTAGTCACAAAAACACGCTAATCCTAGGGGTGGTTCTGGTCTGGCTTCGGGTTGCGTCAAAACGACATTGTTTTGGGGCATTTAAGGCATGGACGAAACTACATCGTTTAGGGGTCCCTATTTAAGTAAAAAATGTTTCGAAAAATCATTTTTAAACTATTTTTTTTAAATTTCTACTCTTCTTTTTTTCTCTGAAAGGGGCCTCTGATTCTGGCCATAGGAACGATAAACTTCTGTTATGGCCGCCGGTCATCGGCGAAGATGACCACTGTCTCCGATGGCCGAAAAATCGCCAAAAAATCCATTTTAACCATTTTCATAACATTTTATTTAAAGAAAATCAAGAGAATCGGTGTTATTACCTTTTAAATGCACCATAGTTTAAAATCTAGCTTTCCAACATTTAAATTTTCACTATTACAAGACGAGTTCTCTTTCCACCATTTTCACATTTTCTCAACATCCAAAAAATAATTAATGTAAAAGTTTTAGAAGCTTTCTTATGAAAATAATTACAAATTATAACTTAGAAGATGTTGAGAACACCATTTCTTACCTTATTGAAGTTTTTCCTATCTAGCTTCAACTTTCTTTCACTAACTTGCAATCCTAAGCTCAATTAAAGAGAATGAGGGAGGAAGTGAGCTTAAAACCAAGTTTTCTACTTGATTTTACCAAGAAACCAAAGTATTTTGGTGAGATTTTGGTTTTAATCAAGAAGAAAATGAAGAAGATGACATAAAAATTTCATCTTCATCTCTTTTATTTCATTTAAAAATATTAATTCCAAGTCCAAGTCAACTTTCATGTGAATCAAAGTTCACCTTTCTTTTAATACCCCAAATCGATGGTTCATAACAACTCCCAGTAACATAATATCTCAAAATAAAATATTTCATATTTAGATTCCATTCAAAATGATCAAAATGCCCTTTGTGTGGTAAAATTGAACTTTTTTTTTTGGTGTCTAAAAAAAAATACATTAACTTAAAATATGAGAAATCTCCCTTGAAGGTTCTTCCATAATAATCAAGACTTCCTATGTATCAAAAGTTATTTTAGCTATGCAATCAACATCCTTGTTACTATCTCTAGGCACGTACTGTAGAAAGCCATGTAAAATTGAACTTTAGTCTCCCTTTTTATCTTACCACTATTATCTATTCCATTCAAGGCACTTAATCCTTTGAAGTTTCATTGATTTATGCTTTTCGGCCATAACTATCCATATGTAAATTTGCAATTATGACATTCTTCGATAAAAAAATGGAAAATTTATGATTTAGTTCCTAAATTCACGTTTTCATTCAATTTAGCCCCATAAGTCCTTTTCTTTTTTACTTACTTACAATACTAATCGTACGACACTCCCTTCAAGCTTTTTGGCTCATTTCTCGATTGTTGAGAAATTTACACGGTAAGTCCTTGTATTTTTCAAAATTTCCAATTTAGTCCCAAAAGTGACTTCCATTAAATTAATACTCAATTCAAGTCATCCTTATGCTCCTCAATCATTATCAAATCTTATTTCCTTAATTTGATTGAATTATAATATTGTCCTTAACTTTTCCAACTTTACAATTAAGTCCACTTGCCCACAATTTCACACCTAATATTTACTTCATTGATTTCTAACAATAAATCCTAATAATTATTTTAAAAAAAAATATCTTTTCTGGTCTCATTATTGAATTTTCTAAAAAATTCACTGTTGTAGTCCTTGAAACAATGTCATTTACAGTACTGAAAAATTTGGGATGTTACAACTAACATACTAGATCAATTAGAATAAATCTTCCCATCAAAATAGCAGGATAATAAGTTTAGTGAATATCTTCAATAAGACTTATGAGTTCATTCGATTTGAACCAAACTCTTCAAAATAGGGAAGCCAATTTGCTTGATCCAATCAAAACCAATCTACAATATATGTTCCTATAATAGGTTCGAATCATAGATGCGTTTACACTCATATAAAGTATAATAAAATATCATAGCTGAAGAATTTTGTTACCTAAATTTGCCAACACCATATATGGCAAGTTATAAAGTCAAGTAGTGCCAGACATTAGTAGGCACTGCACTTAAGCACTCTTTATAAATTGCCTCAACAATATGTTTAATATAGAATAATGAATTTATTAAATGTATTGTATTTAAATTCTAACATTTTCTAGAGAAAGGATTGTATGAAACAGGGATATTATTCCTTTCTAATAGTTTTATGCCACATCAGTATTCTTATCCTGAATTTTACGATTTTAATTTGGATTTGATTTTATTCAGGATGAAAATACTGATGTGGCATAAAACTATTAGAAAAGGGATACAGATGACGTGGCGTCACTGTTTCATACAATCCTTTTCCCCATTTTCTAATGAAGTTTTGGTTGAATTCCAAAAGTTGAGGTGCACACATATGTTGGCATCAAGGGTTGTAGTCAGGGACAGGAACGGTTGCGTTCTCCTCACGAGTATAGGACTGCATAGTGGCGTGGAGTCTGCTTTTGCTGCTGAAGTAGTCGCCTGTCGTCGAGCAACTCAAATAGCCCTTGAAATGAACAGGGAAGACATTATTATAGAAGGAGACTCACTTCCAATCATAAAGAAATGCAACAGTTCAGATCTGGATAAATCAATGGTGGGGGCTTACATACATGATATTCACAGAATGAAGGCAAAAATCAGACAAATAAGATTCAAGTATACTCCAAGATTAGCAAATAATCTCGCCCATTTGTTAGCTACGGAATCACTGAGAAGAAGAGAAGAAATTTACCTAATGAATGGAGTGCCCAGGTATGCAGGGGAGCAGGCAGAGGATGAGAGCGTTAGGGAGCCGGATTGAGAAAGAAAGAGATGAAATGAAAGAGGGGAGGATTCAAAATGAAAAAAAAACAGTCTGATGAGTTTATTACTCCCCTCGATATCAGTTTTCGCCATAAATGAAATGGAATGACCGATGTGACCAGATAGGGCAGGTGAAGCAGCCGATTTGATTGGGCATAGGACGTGGCAGTTTAATTACTTTCCAGAGAATTCTTTTGCAAGTTTTGTTTCAAAAGTTTGGGCCTTAATGTTAGATATTTCATAGTGGACCATCATGTTTTGGCCCGTTTTTATTTTTCTTCTTCTTTCAGATTTCATTTGTTTTATTGTTTTAGACTTATTTTATTCAATAAGAAGCCCAATCTGATCTTTGTTTTCAAAAAAAAAAAAGTCTAGAATAATGAATTTATTAAATGTATTGTATTTAAATTCTAACATTTCTAGAGAAAGGATTGTATGAAACAGGGATATTATTCCTTTCCAATAGTTTTATGCCACATCAGTATTCTTATCCTGAATTTTACAATTTTAATTTGGATTTGATTTTATTCAGGATGAAAATACTAATGTGGCATAAAACTATTGGAAAAGGGATATAGATGACGTGCCGTCACTGTTTCATACAATCCTTTCCCCATTTTCTAATGAAGTTTTGGTTGAATTCCAAAAGTTGAGGTTATAGAAATTTCGAAATTCTCCTAATTTCAACAACATCAACAAAAAAAATCTGATATTTAATAATTTATTTTGTGAAAAAAAAACATGCACACAACATACAGCACAATTGTATTATGATTTTACTACTCGACCATGACTTAGGGCCTCATTTATCATTCTATCAAAGTTGGTAACAGTAGATCGTCCAAGGCTAATGGCAGCTTCAGCTTTCTTCTTCCATTCCAATGCCTTTTGCCTTATTCATTGCCCATTATCTCCATCCATCATCTCTTTAACAAGAGCTTCCACATTTTCACGCTTTATGTCTGGATTAATTTCCATGCCATTGCCCCACGTGGTGCACACATATCGACAATTCGTTTGTTGATCAGCGAAGAATGGCCAACAAATTAAAGGCACACCTTCGGATAAAGCTTCCAAAATAGAATTCCATCCACAATGTGTGAGGAAAACGCCGACCGCCGGGTGGGATAACACTTTTTGCTGGGGACACCAATTTATTATGAAACCCCTTCCCTTTATTTCCTCTAAGAATTCTCTTGACAAAGTAGCTGATTCACCCATCACAAGATCGGGCCTAACTACCCATAAAAATGGGTATTTACTGTTTGCAAGTCCCCAAGCAAATTCTTTTAGATGATGATTAGACATCACCGTTACACTCCCATAATTCACGTACACCACTGACTTGGGTTCCATTGTGTTAAGCCATTCGATGCAGCTTGTGTCTTCCTTCTATAGGCTTGAATTTAATAAGTCGTATTGGATTTCGAGTAAGTTCTTTCTTAGTGAAGCGAGTGGACCAATTGCATAAATATTAGGGATTTGCACTACACCAAAACAGACTTTTAGCGGCGTTTTTTTTTTTGGCTTTTAGCGGCGTTTTTCAGCACCACTAATACTATTTGCGGCGCTTTTGAAAGCGCCGCAAAAAGTGCCGCTGAAAAAAGTGCCGCAAAAGTTAGCGGCGTTTATTGTGAAAAAACGCCGCTACAAGTCTTGACTTTTAGCGGCGCTTTTATAAGAAACGCCGCTAAAGGTGGGGTCTTTTAGCGGCGTTTCTTATAAAAGTGCCGCTAAAAGTGGGGACTTGTAGCGGCGCTTTTATAGAAACGCCGCTAAAGGTCATGACCTTTAGCGGCCCTTTTCCCACAAACGTCGCTAAAGGTCATGACCTTTAGCGGCGCTTTCCCACAAACGCCGCTAAAAGTCATGACCTTTAGCGGCGCTTTTCCCTTAAACGCTGCTAAAAGTCATGACTTTTAGCGGCGCTTTTTTTGAAAACGCCACTAAAAGTCATGAAAAATAAAAAAAAATTATTATTCTTTTAGCGACGCTTTTTTTCAAAAACACCGCTAAAAGTCATGAAAAATAAAAAAATTTATAATATTATAAAAACACCAAAAATCTAATTTAAAAATGTATAATTTAATTTGAAGACATTAAAATGAAAATTATAGAAGAAAATATATTTCTATAATTCCAGCTATCAAGATTATTTTCATCTTCGGGTGGTTTTATCTCGATATTGTATGGGAATAATGCCGAAAGCCTCCACCTCCCTGTAATCATCTTCTGGACCCAACATCCTAGAACCAAGTATCAGCACTGAATGTGGAAGTTTGTTCAACAACTTTTGAAACAGATTATATAACCGTTTTGATTGGAGGAGGAGCTTCTCAACATCCCTCAGGTATAAGATGATGGAGCCAGTTTCTGATACTGAAGCCAGTACCTGCAAAAGGACAACAGCATAAGGCATGCAATTTTAGGCTCAGATAAAGAACTTGCTGAAGTGTACCATCATATGTATAGTATGGTGTTGACATGCAACTTATGTAAACATATAAAGGCACGCGTGCCTAAAAGAAGGAATAATCTAGAAATAAAATTCATGAGTGGTCGCCAAACTGACTACTCAGTATTTATGGCATACCTTGTAAAGTAGAAAGAGTTTCTGATCGAAGCACCAACTGCTAGTGCGCTTGTGCACTGCTTCAACAAATAAAAGGGACAAAGAATATCAGTATTTTTTACACATCCTATCATGTGCCAAGAAATTGCGTACTAATATATATGCTTAGCAACAGCGAAAAGATTATCTATTTACGGGTAGCAAAGAAAAGAAACCCAAGTGAACAAAAACCACAACGATTAATAAAACCAATTGTGACTATAACATATGTTGAAACTGTTAGATGTGCTGTGAAATTAACTGCATCTGTTAAATTTTCATTTACATTATTTAAATAGAAATGCATCAGCAAAGGGCCTCATTTTCTGTTTATACCTTGAGGCGATCTCTTTGTTCTGCATATTTGTAAAGGATTGTTGTTCCAGTTTCAAAAGATTATTGCAACATTCCTAATGAATTTCGAACTAAATTATCAGTAATAAATTATCCAAGACCTCAATCATTTGAAGATTAAGGATATTGAATCAAATTGACAAATTGAAGACAAATACTGGAATTCTAAAATATAAAAGGATTTACAATAAACAAACTAGAGTTGAGTTGAGTCTGCATACAGAATATTGATCGGTAGTAGCTTAGAGTTGATTCTTCCACTTGGTAGACCCGAATCTTCCCCTTTAAGTCCAACCTGAATTCATGATTGCAAAATTTTTAATATATATATTAGAACAGTTTGAAAATTTGAAAATTTTTCGAATCGAATTGAATTTTGCTCATCCCTACAAAAAAACAAGTATAAACTAGAAGAATAAAAAACTGTAAAGCTCTACGTAGTAGTTTGTTTTGGGGGGTAACTTATAAATTCAATAATTAATTGGTTCAACTCAAGTAGTGGATAGGTTCAGCCATCCTCTATGACAACAATATACCTGATCTCAAGGCAGACCATGATCCTTGAGTTTATACTTATATGGGGACCAACTGCCCATCCAATTTAATGTTTCAAAACTTTCCAACGTGGTTGTAATAAAAATATTTCATCCATAATATCCCAAACAACTTGCATACCCCAAAAATGAAAACCCAAATAATACAAACATTCAAACTAAATTTCATCAATTTCAACTCTACATCTAAATTATTTTCAACGTGTCAACCAATTTAACAAAAAATTTAATGCCAAAACTTATAAATTTCACACTTACCATATATAACCAATGCTGCACCGCTGTAGAAACACTAAGTACTCATAAGCTTTGAATTTCAAAATGCTCAGCTAAATCGATACTAATATGTTAAGCCAAAAGTTAATGTTTGTTGAATCTTTATTATTTTCTTTGGTAGATATAGTTGCATGAATTAACTTAAGCTAAGCCCGAGTTTGAATAAAACTTATCTCTGCTGCTACAGATTAAAAATTATGGGCGTGTATGGAGTATTGGCTTGCACTAATTTATCTCGCCTGAAATTACTATTTTATTTTATATATAAAATATTATAATATATTTACACAATTAATCCTAAAATATTTGAGATATTTATAAATTATTATATGTGTACATTAAAATTATCTGAAATAATTAATAAATATAAAATGATATTCACAGTTTAGAAAAATCACATCAATGAACTTAAATCTTAGTAGAGTAAATGATAAATAATTATTATAAAAAAAACATAATGATATGAATCCTAGCCAAACGAGTACCTTTTCGCAATATATGTAAGCCACACTGAACTATAGAACTAACAGTACCTTAGGTAAGATCAACATAACATACTTCGTCCTGTATTCAGATGATCCTAACCCTTTCTCAACCGATCAAGGAACTGCAGCCATTAAGAAATAGCAAAAGTGAAATACTTTGCTAACAGTCAATACTCAGATCAGATAACTTCATGATGTTGAACTCCAAAACGTGATGTAATTATGCATGTGATGTAATTCAATTATTTATGGCATTGGTTTGTTTTCTTCTTGCTTTGGATTGTCTCTCCTATTGACTTAAAAAAAGAGAATTGGTGTTATTATCATTTATATTTTTGTGAGGATGAATATGAGAATCCTGGGATTGAAGGAGATATTAGCTTCAACTTTTCATCAAAATACTGAAATAAGTACATAATATTCTTTATAGAGAGAGCAAAAAAGATGAAACAAGCACACACAAAATGAGTAGCAATCTTAATTAAATCGTCTAATCCCCCAAGCTGATACAAAATACCAGCAAAATGCATAATGTGGCTGAAATACATCCATAAAACTGGGGTCAACCTTACTACTCAAAGTTTTCATGCTTGTAATTCCCAGTGCCAAACATGATGCACTTCAAAATCAATACTTACGTTATAATATGAAATGCAACAGTTCAATAGTGGATTTGCAAAAACAGAATAAACTCCAATAGAGCAACTCAACCTACAATGAAAAAGGCATTTCCATGGTCACTTTGTAAAGCAGTAGTTAAGCCATGATGAAAATAGAAGAGTAAATTACCATTTGGTTTGAATTGAAATGAAACTGAGCTCGTCTCACACGCAACCCAACATATTTCCTTATTTCATTTGGAGCAACTGATCAGTAACCTCGACCGTTTGAGAACTTTGCACATTCTGTACGTGTATGATCAAAAAAAACAATTATAAAGACAGGTAAAACCAACGTTTTCAAAAGTAAAACACTTTAATACCATTTCATCGAACATATGTTTTATGGTAGTGTTAAGGTCGCCTTCCCACTGCAGTTCACCATCCTCATCTCCTGTTAAGTGCGTTTGTTCCAGCCTTGGTGTGCTTAACTCTCCTTGACAGAAATTCTTCATTTTTGGGCACTCTGTCACCATCACCATTTGCAAGACTGGGAACTCCAACGAGTGATGCGCCAATGAAAAGCTTGTTATACTTGGCAGATGACTTAGTTGCAACTCCTTCAGCTTGGGAAAAACATGTTATCTTATTTAAAGCTCGCAACGCAACACAAAACTAACCTGAAAACCACAAAGCAACCATATATTTCCAAGATTATACCAACTATTGGCCAACGCACAAATAAGAAAAAGAGCCCCACAATAAAACAAGCAGTACCCTGAGTAAGAAAGGAGATAGAGACAGAATTACATCAGTGTCCAACGATACTATGTAATTTAAATTCGTCAATATGTTTAAATATTTGTGAATAAAAGCAAAAAAAGCAACTTCTTACAAATATTGTTAGGATGTAACAAATCAAGCATAATCGATGCATCACATGCACCTAACTTCCATTAAAAGGCTGAAAAAAGGTAAAGTTTATACTAAGGGAAACTAAAGCTATATAGGTTGATCAGAAAAAGTAAACTGCATACTCTTCACAAGTAATTGAGTTTTGCTAATGCAAGCAAAACGGCTTGCCTTCCTCAAACTCAATTGGATTTTGGCGAGATAGACACACATTGATCTCTTTTCGTTTTTTAATCTCAAATAATAAATTTCTCTATTAACAAACAATTCCAATGGTTTAGGGCTCTAAAACACCCGAATTTCCCCTAAAAAGTTATCTCCATGTTTTTACCCACTTCTTTGTTCTTTTTTAATGTTTTCTTTTTCTTTAGTTGAAACATCATCATTTGGCCTTGTATGTGAAATGAGCAAACCTGGACAAATCCTCATCCTCAACTAGGAGGAGTTCCTTCTCCTTTGGCTCGATAGATGGCTTCTAAGCACTCTTTAGCCCTATGAACCTTTGACTGAAGGTAGAAGCTCCCGACCTTTGCATTCTTCTCAAATAAGACGTCATACTTCTGCAATAAAGTAACAGGAGAAGTTTTAAAGGTTATTCAAGATGAAAGCAACAGAAAAGGGGAAAGAAAAAACGATACATGAAATACTAGCCTTCATTATCTCTTCCCAAGCAGTATCCTCGCTTACACCAAGAGGAGTGGGAGAACAGGGTGACAATGGTAGAAGAAATCGGGGATTAGAAATGAGGAGTTAGGGATTAGAAATGGGTGAGTCGGCTGAGGAGGGAAAGAAAAGAAAGGGGCAGTGGCTAATGTAAAACGGTGACTTTTTTTACAGTTTAAAATATATTTGTGGCGTTTTTTACAAAAAAAGGCCACTATAGCATGTTTTTTGCGGCGTTTTCATATAAACGCCACTAATTCGGTGGAAATATTTTCTGGCGTTTTTACAAAAACGCCACTGTTTCTCAATTTCAATTTTTTTTCCTTGTTTAATATTTTTTTTTCTTTCAAAAACTTTTTTTGGAATTTTTTTAATTTTGAATATTAATCTTTTTAACTGAAATATTGACTAAAATATTAAAATTTAAAGTTTTAAGTTTTAAGTTTTAAATTTTATAATTTTTTATTTTTAACATTTTAAATTTTTTTCAATATTTTATAATTTTTAAATTAACACATAAATAAATAACATTTAATTATATGTATACACCTAAATTTTGATAGCGATACATCTCAGAATTATATATATATATGAATTTCGGTTTAATGTATAATTGTAGACTTGAAATTCTATTTTTGGTTTAAATGTATAGTTGAAACTTTAATTTTAATTTAATCATACACAATTTTAAAAAGTAAATACATCATATATTTATATATTGAATAAATATAAATATTATGCAATATATAAATATACACATTAAACCATTGTTGATCATGTATGCTTTTGAGATTTAACCCATTTTGATTTATATTTTTAAAATAATAATTTATATTTATCTTATTTTCATTTATATTCTAAAAAATCCAAGATTAATCCCTAAAACATAAACCCTAGACCCTAAATATTATACCCTAAACCACAAACACCAACCTTAATCCATAAACTCAAAACTCAAAACCCCAAACAATAAATCCTAGACCATAAAACTCGAACCCCAAACTTTAAACCGCAAACCTTAAACCATAATCCGAGACCAAATATTTGGGAATTCATGTGGCCAATGTTAGTGTAGTACAAAACATATATTTTAGTAGCTAACACATTAACCATAAATGTAACATCCTAGATTAGGGGTTATGCGTTCGTGTGTAATTCATGAGATAGTGGGCTCAGTGGGTGTGTTGGATGTGTTCTGAGGAGTTCTAGGAACTCTAAGATATGAGGAAATGTAAGGAAATGTATGGAAATGAAAGGAAATGTAAGGAAATGTATGGAAATGTAAGGAAATGTAAGGAAATGTGAGGAAATGTGAGGAAATGTCCTGGAAATGTAAGGAAATGTCTTGTCTTGGAAATGTAGGGAAATGTCCTGGAAATGTAAGGAAATGATCTAGAAATGATTCAAAAGAGGAAAGTAAACATTTCGGGAAACTTGGAAATGTAAGGAAATGTTAAGTTTAAAGGAGGCAAACGAAAATTTTTGGAAACTTGGAAATGTAAAGAAATGTCAAGTTTTAAGGTTTAAAAAGAGGAAATTAAGGCAAGGTGGCCTTAAGAGAAAAAGAATGTGAAATTTGACACACAAACGGGCTTGGAAAAGTGGCCTGGAGATGCCACTTAGGGCCTCTGGAAATGGCGCCACATGCAAGGGTGTTGGACCTGAGTTCGAGTCACATGGGTAGCAAATAAAAGAAATTTTATTTTTGCTTCCAAAAGCACAGAGGTGGACGGCAACAAGGCTCTTAAAAGGGGAGTTTTATTCTCTTTAAAATTCGGCTAAATAGGGGATAAATAAGGGATTTATTTATCATTATTTTCAAGAGATAATGGTTGGATAAAATTCTTTTATTTTGTGATAATTAAAAGGATAAAGCTATCAAATAGAAGAGTGGTGGCCAAGTAAGGGATTCTGAGTAGTAATTTTGGCTATAAAAGGAAGAGTAAGGCTATTCTTCATTCATTCTTTTCTCTTCAAGAAAACCTCTGCCGAAATTCTCTAAAGTTTCTCCTCTTCTCTCTGCCGAATTTCTTAGTGCTCTCCTCCCTTCTCTTCTATTTTTTCCAAGCCAAAATACTCCGTGTTTTAGCCGAAACTTCTTCCAAAATTTAGTTAGTATCGATTCTTTTTAAGGCCATAGCCGAATATCTCAAGTGGCTTCAAGCTTGGGTGCTGTCGATTTCTTCAAAGGTAAGAACAAGTTTGATTTCTATTCTTTTCTTTTAGATTTGTCGAAATCTAGGATTAATCCCATCAATATTCTTGTTGCCGAAACCTTGAAGAGATCTTTCGGGATTTACTAAGCGTCAACTACAAGGAAGGAGAAGTTCTTTTCTCGAAGGTACACCATAGGCCGCGTGTTCCCTAGTTATTCGGTGAATTTCGGGATTCAAAATCCACAAGGTAAGTGTCTATAGCATTCGGCCAAGGCCTATTTTAGTAGTTAGATCTATTATTATGTGTTTTAAGCTGAAAACTAACAGATTCAAGGGATCTAGTGAGTAGCCGATTTCAAAGGAGAAGAATACAAGTTTTCGGGATTTGACTATAGTCAATTCGACAACAAGGTAGGTTTTAAGAATACAAATCCTACTAGGATTTGGTTTTATAGGCTTTATGCTAACATATTAAGGTTACCAAATGTAGGAATTGAGATCTAAAGCAATAGATCAGTTTTTTCGGGATTTCAAGGAATTCGTTAAGCAAATCAGGTGTGTACCCCACACTAACTTTTAATATGTTATATGGCAAATATTTAATATATGAATGTATAAGAATGTGAATGTGGCTAAAATACCCTAATGTGGTACAAAGTACTCAGGTACGTTTCCTACTCCTACTAGGATTACGAAATATGTTATATTTTAACATGTGAAAAGTGACATGAATGTGAATTTAAGTATGATATGCATGATATGAATAATATGGGGCATTCGGGTGATATGAGAAAGGGGAAGTGAATGTGGTGACTTCGGTCTCACTATCTGAATGTGGTGACTTCGATCACATTATCTGAATGTGGTAACTTCGGTTACATTATCTGAATGTGGTGTCTCATGACACAATTATCTGGTGGCTATGCCACGAATTTATATGGGCGATGAGCACGTCGACTGCAGCGACTGCCTTCGATGGTGTGTAGCGGAAGGAGGGTTGACTTAGTAGTCCCCACGGTGTGCAGGTTGGTACGGGGATGTGTAGCGGATGGCATCTAGGTTTGGGTTCGGGATTGCATCATTATCTTGAATTATTATTATGTGAACATGATATGTATGGTATGCCTAAACCTATTAAATTTTAGTGTTGATTACACATTGAGTCTGTTTGACTCACCCCGTTGGGGAATATTTTTCAGGTGATGAGCAATAATGGACCGGGTCGGCAGGAGCTAATAGTGGCCATGCACAGCAAGCAATGTAACATCCTAGATTAGGGGTTATGCGTTTGTGCATAATTCATGAGTTAGTAGGTTTTGGCAATGTTTGGAAGTGTATTAAGGGTTTTTAAAATTCTAGGATGGAAGAGAAAGCTTAGAAAAATTATTGGTTTCTAAGTAAAAAGGGGAGCTAGGTAAATGAGGCTTGAAAAGAAACTCCGTGTGAAGCATGACACAAGGAACCATGTGGTAAAATGGCATGTTTTATGAATTATGTATGAATGTGTTATGTGAATTCTAGAAATAAGGAAATGTATGGAAATGTAAGGAAATGTAAGGAAATGTATGGAAATGTAATGAAATGTAAGGAAATGCAAGGAAATGTAAGGAAATGTAAAGAAATGTCTTGTCTTGGAAATGTAGGGAAATGTCCTGAAAATGTATGGAAATGTTAAGTTTAAAAGAGGAAAGTGAACATTTTTGGAAACCTGGAAATGTAAGGAAATGATTCAAAAATAGAAAGTGAACATTTTTGGAAACTTGGAAATGTAAGAAAATGGCAAGTTTACAGAGCCGATCGAAAATTTTAGGAAACTTAGAAATGACCTAGAAATGTCGAATTTTAAAGTTTAAAATAGGAAATTAGGGCAAGGAGGCCTTAAAAGAAAAAGTTGGTAAAATTTGGCATACAAACAGGCTTGGAAAAGTGGCCTAAAGATGTCACTTAGGGCCTATGGAAATGGCGCCATGTGCAAGAGGAATGGGCCTGGGTTTGAGTCACTTGGGTAGCAAATAAATAAGGTTTTATTTTAGCTTCCAGAAGGCTGAGGTGGACGGCACATGCTTCTAAAAAAGGAGGTGTTTTATTTTCATAAATATGTGATTAATAAGGTGATAAATAGAAGCTTTTTATTTGGATTATTTCAAAGAGATAATAAAGGATTTTTGTTTGGATTATTTCGAAGAGATAATAAAGGATTTTTATTTGGATTATTTCGAAGAGATAATAAAGGATTTTTATTTGGATTATTTCGAAGAGATAATAAAGGATTTTTGTTTGGATTATTTTGAAGAGATAATAAAGGATTTTTATTTGGATTATTTCGAAGAGATAATAAAGGATTTTTATTTGGATTATTTCGAAGAGATAATAATGGATTTGTTTTAGATTATTTTTAGGAGATAAATGTGGATATTAATTCTTTTATTTTGATAGATAAGGAAGAGATAAAATATTATTTTTATTAAGAGATAAGAGATAATTATTGGATTAAGTTTTATTAAAGTGATAAATCAAGGGATAAAGCTATCAAAATAGAAGAGTGGTGGCCAAGTAAAGGACTCTAGCTAGTAATTTTGGCTATAAAAGGAAGAGTAAGGCTATTCTTCATTCATTCTTTTCTTTTCAAGAAAACCTCTGCCGAAATTCTCTAAAGTTTCTCCTCTTCTCTCTGCCGAATTTTCTCTGCCATTATTCTCTTTTTCTCTTTTCTTTTCTTCTTCTATTACAAACACAATCAAAAGCCGAAGATACCAATAGCCCTAGTCGATTTCTCCCTAAGACTCAAGAGCCGAAATTGTTATCCACATCAAAGCCATAGCCGAATACTGCTAAGGGTTCAAGCAAGAATTCCATCAAATTCTTCAGTAAGGGTAAGATTAGGTTAGATTCTCATTCTATTTCTTTTAAGGCTGTCGAAATTAAGATTCTAATACCCTTAATATCTGTTGCCAAAGAGATCTTTCGGGATTTACTAAGTGTCGACTACAAGGAAGGATAAGTTCTTTTCCCGAAGGTACACCATAAGCCGCGTGTTCCCTAGTTATTCGATGAATTTTGGGATTTAAGAATCTAAGGTAAGTCATATTTAACATTCGGCTAAGGGTTATTTGTTGCGAATAAATGTTAGAAATTGATCTAACATGTAGTTATAGGGATTTCGACAGAGGGATACAAGGATTTCGGGATTTGAGAATTTCAAGGTAAGTTTTAAGAATACTAATCCTACTAGGATTTGGATTTATGGCCGAATGGATTTTTATTAAATTAGTAAGTGATTAATCAAATGTAGGAATTTGAGATCTAAGGCAGTAGATCACTCTTCGGGATTTCAAGGAATCTATTAAGCAAATCAGGTGTGTACTCACACTAATTTTCAATATATTATGGCAATGGTTATTTTAATATATGAATATGCATAAGAATGAGAATGTGGCTAAGTGCCACAAATGTGGCAAAAAAATACCCAGGTACGTTTCCTACTTCTCTAGGATTATGAATGTGATATACTTGAACATGTGAACAGTAACATGAATGAAATTTAAGTATGCTGAATATGTTATAAAAATAATTTGGGGCATTCGGGATATATGTGAAGGGAGAATTGAAGGTGATGACTACGGTCTCACCAACGAAATATGTTGACTACGGTCACATTGCGGAATTTTGGTAACTTCGGTTACAATATTTGACTATAGTGTCTAATGACACAACGTATAAATTTGACTATAGTGTCTAATGACACAACGTATATGGGCGATGAGCACGTCGACTGCAGCGACTGCCTTCGATGGTATGTAGCGGATGGAGGGTTGACTTAGTAGTCCCCACGGTGTGACTGGCAGGTACGGGTGGTGTGTAGCGGATGGACCATTAGGCTTGGGTTGGGTTGCATCATTTATTTTGATATGAATATGAATTTGACATGAACATGTATGCCTGATTTGTTGGATGTTAGTATGATGTACACATTGAGTCTGTTGACTCACCCCGTTGTGGGAACTATTTTCAGGTGATGAACAGTGACGGACCGGGACGGTAGACCTTGAGGTGGCCATGCATCAATTTGAAGATTTTATTATTTTGGACCTTATTTCGTTTTAGAACATTTAATTTTAATATTGGGTTTTATTTGATGTAATAAGGCCATAAGGCCCAAGTTGGATTTCTTTATTTCTGTTTTATTTTTTAATTATTTTGTTACAAATGATTGTTGGATTAAATTTTAAGTGAAAATATTTTATAAACCTAAAGAAAATTATTTTTGTCACCTTAATAAAATTGGGTTTTTTTAAATTAATTAAATGGGTTTCCCAACCTAAGCCCAATCCAAAACAATATCTTCTAAAATTTATAAATTTTCTCTAAGTAGCAAAGAATTTGAAAACCGGTTTACTTAAGGAACATACCAGATCCGGTCAGGCTCGTGGGCCGGGTTTGGGGTGTTTCAAGCAAATTATTTAATCTGGACATTTTATTTTATTTAAGTACTCTACAATTTTTATTTTGGGTTTTGTTTTATGTAATAAGGCCATAGTGAACTATTTTATTTCTGTCTTATTGTTTAATTATGTTTACAAATTTTTATTAAGTTAAAGATTAAGTAATTTAATTTTTTTTAATATACTCTGTATGTTTTATCACTTAAAATTAAAAAGGGTTTTCAAATAAAATTGAATTCGTTTTCAACTCAAGCCCAACCCAAAACAATATTTTTTTAAAAATCGCACAAGTTTTTCCTATGAAGCAAAAGAATTTGAACCGGTTTTCTTGAGGAACATACCAAATCTGGTCAAAGCTCGTGGGCCGGGTTTGGGGTGTTTCAATAAATCCCTTATGAGAGATTTCGGTTTCGGGATTTTGGGTCATATAGCTAATACCCTAAATCTTAAACCCTAAAACCTTAAACTTAAACCATAAACCCTAAACTCGAAAACCTAACACATTCACCATTCCTTCTAAACCCCTAACCCTAAACCCATAAACCATAAACCATAAACCCTAAACCTAAAACCATAACCCATTAACCATTTCCTCCTAAACCCTTAACCCTAAACCTTAACCCCTAACCACTAACACTTAAACCTTAATACCAGTAAACACTAAGATATTAAACACTATACAATAAACCCAAACAACAAACTTTAAAACACTAAACCCATACACCAAAATAACAAACCCTAAACCATGAAATTAACATACTAAATATTAAACCCTAAATCAATTTTAATAACTTAATTTGTAACTTAAATGAAAACTTCTAAATTGTTTAGTTAGCAATTTGTAACTTTTCATAATTAAGTAACTAAAATGAAACTTTCTCATTGCTTATAAGTGAATGTATCAAAATAAAATATAATTCAAAGCAAGAACAAGAAAAAAAATGAAAACTTTTAGCGACGCTTTTCAAAAAGCGCCGCTAATGCCCAGACTTTTAGCGGCGTTTTTCCAAAAGCGCCGCTAATGCCCAGACTTTTAGCGGTGTTTTTCCAAAAGCGCCGCTAATGCCCAGACTTTTAGCGGCGTTTTTCCTTAAGCGCCGCTAATGCCCAGACTTTTAGCGGCGTTTTTCCTAAAGCGCCGCTAATGCCCAGACTTTTAGCGGCGTTTTTCCAAAAGCGCTGCTAATGCTTACACATTTAGCGGCGTTTTGTAGAAAAACGCCGCTATTGCTCATTTTTTAGCGGCGTTTTTCTTCAAACGCCGCTAATGTATAATATTTGCGGCGTTTTTCTTTAAAACGCCACTAAAAATGCCGCTAAAAGTCTATTTTGCTGTAGTGTTGGATACAATAACTTGTAGCACTTCTTTCTCCAAGTCGTCGAATGTGTTGAAGACTATTGAAGATGAATTTAAGCATTCTTGTGATACTTCCATCATGTAATTAAACATGAAATCATCAGGGTCGGTGGTTCTTATCAAGCTTGGTAAGTCCTTGAGACGCATGTTAGGCATACCAGGGATCCAATCAATGGGCATCTCAAGTGTCCCATCACTAACAAAGCGTTCATCTACAACGAAAATAAAACGCATGTTTTTGTTTCAATATGCAAAGAAATAAACATGGAGTATGTTGTGTGTAACCCATAGAACTTCAATGAGATTATTATCAATGAACATAAGATATCTCAAAATTAAGTTATACAAATTACAAAGAAAATATAAAATATGTAACCTTTGAATGGAACAATGCCTCTTTGAGCTAGTTCTTTGTAGTGCAGAAATCCCAGAAAGCTAACGGTTGAAGAAGTCCAGAGTTGAACATAAGGCATCCCAATGAGTTGAGCTGCCTTGGTACCAAAGTTCATGATTCCATCACAAACTATGCATGTAACAGGCGGCAGTTGGGGTGAGGAATTAAGCTTAGATAGTAGCTCCAGAAATGGAGCCAAACAATTTTTCCGTGTGGAATTGCACAGTGCCGGAATAGACTGAGTCGCATCAGGATCGGAAGGTGGCAGCCCATCGGGTATGGCTTCGAACCGGAAATGAGGCAAACCCTTAACAGCTTCTTCCCCTCTAGACCGTATAAATCGTCTATGATTGAACTCGGTGTTGACAAAGGTTATATGGAAGCCTCTAGAGTGCAAGAACTTGGCCAGTTGCATCATGGGGTTAATATGACCTTGTGCTGGGGTTGGAAGACATACTGCATGCGATTTAGTTGAACCCATCTTTCTGCAAATAATAATTAAGCAATGAAGTCAAGTAGCTAGTGAAAATTGAAGATAATATGTATGAGGTTGAGAAAATCTCAACTGCTTCCCAGCAGGGCTGTGTATTATATTATGATTGAATCTTGTGTCACGAGATACACGTTTCTATCTTTTATTTAAAATAATTAGTTTTCATTCCGGCAACGCACATATATATTTAATTGCTAGAACAATATATAAAAAAATTAATTAATTATTAGAAAATATATTTAATTAAACAAAAAATAAATATAAAAAAATAATCTTAAATTATATTAAAGTTTATTAATAAATAAAACATTTATTTACTTCAAACATATCAAATGCAATAATGAAGTAATGATTAGTAGTATTTGTAAAATATTATTATTTTAACATGTAATTTTAGTAAGTGTTTTTTTTTTTTTTTTTGCCACTGTAAATGAAAACTTTTGAGAAAAGGCATTAATGTTACAAATTGTTTTCATTTTGATCATCTGTCATTAATTTGGTATTAAACCATTTATTGTACACTCATTTTATAATCTAACTTTAGTAATTTTCATTTTAGTCCCATAATTTATTTGTATAAATTAATTTTAATTTATATGAACCACCTAGATTATTATAAGGAAAGCAATGGGTTTTCACAAGGAAAAACTTTGTTAAAATCTTAATTTCCTTTATTTTTTCCTTTTTAGAATTATTTTATTTTTTTTCTCAATAAATGAAAAATATAATTTTTCAAAAAAATATAAGAGATTAAAATGAAAATTTATTAAATTTAGATGACTAAATGTACAATAACATTGTCTAACCTCAAATTAATGGTGGATGACCAAAGTAAAAACGATTTGTAATGATAGTGCCCTTTTTAAAATTTATGTTTTCTATCTCTAAAATAAAAATTTATAAAAGTTAAGTAATTAACTGAATAGTTTACTCTAATATTTTATATAGAACACATTATGGATCAAGTGCTAATAACTATAATTATTAATACTCATCTACTATTAATAAATAATTTATTATAATATATGAAAATAAAATCAAATAGTGATTCAATTATTTTTGGTGGAAAATAGAAAAATACAAGAATTAATCTATGCCAACTGGCCTAACTCCCCAAACGGGGGTCTTCCAAACATTCGTAAATCTTGGCTTCCTGGGTAAGCCATCTTGACAAGTTTATCAACTTTCATGGTTTTCTGCTCTGAGTATATAATAAATATTTCAGTGAGAAATCTGAGACAGTAATTGAAAAATCCTTCTAATCAGAGCCGTATTGGCCTCTCCTGTAGAACTCTCCAAAATAGCCATCACCACTTCAAAACTATTCATTTGAATCATCACATTATTCAAACCACGATCAATTAGGGTATTTAAACCATCACCACAATGATTCAAATTTTAAACTTGATTAAAATGTTTTTTTTAAATGATTAATTGATTATGATGAAATTAAGATGCAAGTAATAATATTTAAAAATTAAATTTTTTTATGCTTAATAATTAAATAATGCATAATTTAGTAATGAATGAATTCAGACGTGGAGAAAGGATTGTATGAAACTGTGATTCCACGTCATCTCTATCATTTTCCAATAGGAGAATGACAAATCAGATTTTTCCTCCTAATTTTCATTTTTTTCCTTCTGAACAAATTCAAATTCAACAAAAAAAAAAAACTAAAAATCAGGAGGAAAAATCTAATTTGTCATTCTCCTATTAAAAAAGGATAGAAATGATATGAAATTATAGTTTCATACAATCTCTTCTACATGTACATGTGGATAACAATTGGTGGAGATGCCACGAAAATACACTCAATAATTTTGATATACATTGATCTATTAATGGCTCCTTTTCGTTTTTCTAAAATGGCAGCTCAATATATTGACTCCTCAAATGTTGCTTGTCCCTACCATTAAAAAAAAATCTTCTATTTATTCGTCTTTCTTTTTTAATTTCCTTTCAAGTAGTAATTAAAATATTCAAGATTAACAATAGTGATTAATCCCTTTATCACGAGTATTCTTCGGTAAGGAATTGAACCTTTAATAACATAGTTAATAGATGATGAAGTAGGCAATTGCGACATGACACTTATCATTTCGAATATTGTGTGGTCAAAAATGAAAGGTTAGGTGCAATAGAACATGAGGGCATGTATAGTTTTTCCATAACCTACATTTTGAATATTGTGTGGTAAAAAATGAAAGGTTAGGTAGGATAGAACATGAGGGCATGTATAGTTTTTTCACACCGATAAAGTGTCATTTCACTCAAAATATGTAATTTTATCTTCTTTTTTTATTTTTTCGTAATTTTTTATTAAATTAAATTATTTTTAAAAATGATGAAAAGAGAAAGCGAGGCTCGTTACTTTTTAATTTATTTTATTTTTTAGAATTAATTTTTGTAAGTACTTTTCAATTTAGTCCCACATCTTATTTTTTTATTTCTTTTATTTTTTTAGAATTAATTTTAGTTTTTTTAGTAAAGGGAAAAACCCGAGTTTTATAAGAAAAAACTTGTGTTTTTACATGAAAAATAATTTTATCTTTTTATTTTCGTTGTAGATGTAAGTTTAGCTTTTTTTTCCCAATAAGAAAAGAAAAGCCATAGGTTTTACCATGAATTACTTGAGTTTTTATAAAAAAACTTCATTTATTTGTTATTTTTAAAATTAACTTTAGTTTTTCGATAAAAGGGAAAAACTATAATTTTTAGTACTCATTTACTATTAATAAATAATTTATTATAATATATGAAATTAAAATTAAAAACTATAAGTTTTAGTACTCATTTACTATTAATAAATAATTTATTATAATATATGAAATTAAAATTAAACAGTCATTCGGTTTAAATGTCTTTTTTTGAGCAAAAAACGACCCCAAGGGTCAATTCATATTATTAAGCAATATCCCGAATAATAGCATTATGGATTTCCATAGGACAATCCATGTCAAAAACCCAGCTCTTGGCTTCACTACACATTTTAGTACAGATCAAATCGGCCACACTATTACAGGACCTATGTGACCAAACTAGACTAGCAGAGTTAAACAATCAAAAAGCTTCTTTACACTTCTTCACTCTACTGCCTATAATGGTAATATCATCTTCACCTATATTTAGCTTATTGACAAGCCCTGCATTGTTGGTTCCAAAGATCGCATCCCCCAGCAAATTTAGCTTTACAACAATATCAATGCTTCTTTCCAAGGCTATACACTCAGCCTCTTGCATCGAAACTCTGCCAACCTCGATGCCACTACCACCCCCTACACAAAACCATCATCATCTCTAATAATAACACCATACCCCATTCTATTATCATCGATCGTTGCATCAAAGTTTATCTTCAGAAAACCTTTCGGTGATTTTTCCCACTTCTTTGTATCCCCATTCAGAGCAAGTATGGGACGATTCACCAGGTTGAAGATGCAAAAATCATTACTCAGATTTCTCGCCTTCTCCCATATATCTTGCGATTTGTCAACTTTGCCTTTGAATATGAAGTTGTTCCTACTGTTCCAGCTGTTCCAAAGCGTTGTGATAAGATCAGCCATAGCCTTATTGTCAAGGATTCTCATTAAGTCTTCCAACCAATCGATGCAGCTATCATACTGTTTCACATTGCTGTTTAAGCTCCATCCACCCATGGTTAAAACCTATCGGGATAAAGTGCAGTCACGAAGAGCATAGAGAAGAGTTTCAGCATTAGCACCACACCTTGGGCAGCCTTCATTAAAACCATTTCTAATAGTGCCTATTTTAAAGTTTGTGGGGAGAATCTCATACCCAACTCTCCACGCAAAGACTCTAATCTTTGGAAGAGTGTTAAGCTTCCAAATAGTCTTCCAATATATCCTATGCGGACTATAACTGACGTCTTTTAACAGCATCCAAGAGTAAGCAGATTTTAAGGTGAAAGATCCATGGGGATTATGAAACCACACCATTCTATCTCTTTGATTATCATTCCCAATAGGAATATTACAAGTTCTATCTCTCCAATCTTTACCATACAACCTTTGCACTTTATCAACATTCCAACATCTAGCATTCTCCATCCAAAGATCTTTAACTTTAACATCATTTAAGGAGACCATGTTTGGGATCATAGTACTTCCGTTTAGATCTTCCATACCCCAATTATCTTTCCTGATATTAATGATTTCACCATTTCCAACCTGCCAACCGAAGCCATTCTTCAAAAAATCCATAGCAGTAGCGATGTTCGACCATGTAAAAGAGGCTCTATTAACTTTTTTGGAGTTCAAAATATTTCCATTAGGAAAATATTTATAAGACAAAACTTTAAAGCAGAAGGACTCCTTATTATTGATAAGTCTCCAAACTTGACGACCAAGGAGAGCTATATTAAAAAATCTCATGTTACGCAATCCAATACCACCCATACCCTTTGGATGACAAAGAGTTTTTCAGGAAAGCATAGACCAGAATTTACCTCTATCCTTCCCAGACCACCAACTTCTGCTAATTTTCTTTTGAATCTCCTTTAACACACCTCCTGGGGCAAGAAAAATAGATATCGCATAAGTAGGAATGGATTGGAGAACCACTTTGATCATAATCTCTTTACCACCATATGATAAGAGCCTTTTAGTCCAACTATTTATTCTGCAAGAAAGTCTATTAATGATATCAGTAAAAGCCTCTCTTCTTCTTTTACCAATAGGAAGAGGCAACCCCAAATATTTAGCTAACTTCTCTACAATCCTCATATTGAGAATATTATTACAAATGCATTTCATATCATTAGGGGTATTGGGGCTAAACAAAATCATAGATTTTTCAAAGTTTATTTCTTGTCCAGACATATAAGAGAAATTCCTAAGGATATGCATGAAACACTCAAGTTCACTTTCTTTATTTCTAACGAATAAAAGGGCATCATCAGCAAAGAATAAGTGATTAATCCTAGGACCATGCGCGCTAGCCTGAATGCTTCTTAACAAATTATTACTCTGAGCCTAAATAAGCATTCTAGAAAAAAGCCTCCATATAAAATAAAAACAAATATGGGGATAGAGGATCCCCTTGACGAAGACCTCTTTCAGGATAAATGGTTTCGGATAACATATTATTACACTTGATTAAATACTTAACAGAACGGACACACTCCATGATTTTGTCAATCCACTGATGTGCAAACCCCATACGTCTCATCACCTCTTTGATAAAATTCCACTCCAAGCGGTCGTAAGCTTTACTCATGTCTAACTTTATCGCACAACCTTTATTGGAGTTATACCGGTTGTTTTGGTGATAATAAAGAAGTTCATGAGTGATGAGAATGTTATCATGAATCATGCTTCTAGGAACGAACACACTTTGGTTATAGCTAATGCAATTAGGAAGAATAACCTTCAACCTGTTAGCCAACACCTTGGCTATAATTTTGTAGATGTACCTGCACAAACTTATTGGTCTGAAGTTAGTAAAATCACATGGGTCTCTAATTTTTGGAATTAAAATGATAACAGTTTCATTAAGAGAGGCTATATTTCCCTGTCCATTAAGAATATCCAGACAGAACCGAATAGTGTCATCTCCCATGATGTCCCAATGTTGCTTGAAAAAATTTCCTGATAAACCGTCAATGCCAGGAGCTTTTCTTGGGTCCATATTTTTTATAGCATTTTTAACCTCAGCTTCATTATACTCCCTTATAAGCCAGTCATTGTTCTCTCTGGTAATATACTTATCCATAAAGTTCAAATCCACTTGAGAGATGCTATTCCCATTAGATGAAAAAGATTCCAAAAATAATTTCTAGTAGCTATACAGATATCCTTGCTATCCGTAACCCAAGTACCATTCTCATATTTAATCTTCTCAATTCTATTCTTTTTTAAAGTACCAATAGCTTTAGCATGGAAGAACTTTGTGTTTCTATCTCCTTGCTTGAGCCATTGCACCCTTGATCTTTGTGCCCAGTACCTTTCCTCCCTAGCATAAAGGAAATTTAGCTTACTACGATACTCCCTAAGCAATCTTACACTATCCTCCCTGCTAGTAGAGTCGATAATCTTATTGATATTATCCTCCAACCATTTAATATCTCTCTTGGTTCTCCAAAAATTTTGTTTTTGCTAGCTTCCCAAACACCACCGAATGTTATCTAACTTGTTTTCATAGTTTCCCTCCCCTTGCATCCAACCCCTATTAATGATTCTCTTAACATCCTTATCTGACTCCTAACAATCTTCATAACGAAATCAGAGTCTATTATCACACGGGTAGTCCTTTAGTTTACGCCCATACAGATAAAAAAGAATAGCGTCACGGTCAGATTGTGATTGCCGAATGATACTAGAAGCAACAAAAGGGAACTTCTCTACCATAGACACTGATGTAAGAAACCTATCTAGTCTTTCCTTTATTAATCTATGCCCTTTTCTGTTATTAACCCACGTAAACCATCCCCGATCCGGCTTAATGTCAACAAGAGCCAGATCGTCAACAACATCTCTGAAATCATTCATCAGAGTCCGAACAATCCGACGGCATCCTTCCTTCTCAGTTTCGTTCAACATTACGTTAAAATCATCTCCCACCACCCATTCCTCTCTAACCTCCGCACCCACTATCCGAAGCATATTCCAGGATATATTACGCTCATTAGGGTTTGCATGGCCATAATAACCTGTGACTCTAATTTTGCTGGAGCCATCATTCATAACAATAGAATTGATATGATGCTTAGAATAACTTTGGATAGTAACATCCATCTCATCAGTCCACATTAGCGCAAGATTACTGCTTCTGCCCTCAGCATTAACAACTAACCCATTACGCATTCTATATCTTGTTTGCACTCTTTAGAATTCAGTGGCTTTCATTTTAGTCTCATAAAGGAAGATGATACCAGGTCTATTGGTAGCTAAAAACTGCTTGAGCTCCCGAATTGTCGCAGGTGACCCCATCCCACGATAATACCAGCTAAGAAACTTCATTGTACCTGGCAGGGCTGTTCTCTAGCCACCGCTTTTGCAGGTGTAGATCCATTCAGCAGCTTTTTTTGAACTAATCTATTCGGGCTTTCCACAGATAACTCCCCATTATGTCCACTATTTCTTTTCCTCTTTGTCTTTGTTTTCCCTGTACTATCATGTCCGTTTTTTGTATTTCTTCTTTCTTGTGGTGTGCTTAGCTCCGATTCGTCCTCCTTATCCTTACCTTGCACCATTTTCACAGCATCAATTAAAGTATTCGCCCTTATGCCCTTACAAAGCTTCCTATATGATTTTTTATTAAGCTCCTTTTCATATTTTATTAGTTCTATGCCATTTTTCATCAACCCTTTGTTTTGTGTCGTTTCTCTTACTGGAACTCTTAACCAGTTACCATACTGAAATATATTATCATGATTCTTATTAGTAATCTTCTGCTCCTTGCATTTTTGTGTCGTATGACCAATCAATCCACATATGTAGCAGAATCTTGGTAATCTCTCATAACGAAGAGTACATACAAGTTCTTCCCCTTCTTGATTAATATAATGAACAATCCTCCTCAAAGGCTTATCTATATCAATGTTAATCCTAATGCGCATATATTTTGTCCATCCTCCATCTCTGTCTCTCCAATCTATAGCTAAGACTTCTCCAACCGCATTACCAATTTCCATTGCCATTTCCCTATCCATGTACTCCAATGGTATATTGGATATTCTAACCCAGAAAGGTGAATGACTAAAGTCATAATCATCCATTGCTTTATCTTTATTATAAGGGACCATATTGAACATGCATTGGTCAAATAGCCACGGAGAAAGATTAAAGATTCTTTTCCTACCTTCTTCGTTACAAAATTTTACCAGTATCCCTCCTTCTTTTATGGCTACAAATTTACCTCCTCCTTCGTGTACCACAGTGATTTAAAAACTCTGTACATTGCCTCTCTATTCACTTTCTCCTCAATCAACAATTTACCTATGGCCCAATGTTCATAACCTTTTGGGTAGTCCATATTAACCTTTTTACTAACCACCCTCTTTGTCTCTTCCTCAGAGAAGCTTAATTTTGCTAACAGATTACTTATATCTTCTTCCATAATAATCCCAAATGGAACCTAGAGAACTTTCCGATATAAAAAAGAGCCATTCTCTCCCTGCGGACACCTTCCAAAACAATCCAGATATAAACAGCTCTAACCAAAATGAAGAATTTCAAGAAAACCACACTCCACACCCTCATGCACCAAAATTGAGGATAAAAAACAACGCGAAAACCAAAATCCACGAAGAACTATTATTTATTCTCAACCATCCTTCTTTCACGGTTTTTGCATGTAATATATGAAAAAGCATGCAAGAAAACATACAAAACCAACCAAAACAAGTACAAAATAAATGTAAAGAAAATAAAAAACAAATAAACCTGTAGACAAAGAAGAAATTTTTCACATCAACTGGCGCCTCTAATTTGACATGAAAGCTCTAAAAAAACTAGAAACAGACTAGCATGATGCCCAGCCCAAGACTCCTCTTGTAACATCCTGAATTAATGGGCCTTTGCATTTGTTGTGTGTTACGTATAATGTGCTAATCAGAGTGTTTAAGGGGTTCAGATTGGGCTCAGGATTGGGCCGAGGCCTTAGTTAAAATTTTTTGTTTGGGCACTCTGATGGAAAGCCAGTTAGAATAGGGTTTAAAAAATATAATCTGTGTTTTAAGACACAAATGGGCTCGTGGCCCAGTCACAAAATAGCGCCACTTAGAGAGCAGGGAGGTGGCGTCAACTGAGGAGGCCCAAGTTCAAGTCGCATGAAGCCCAATTATTTTAATTAAATAGGTTAATTTTTGGCATTTAAGTGGGTAGAGTGGGACAGCAATGGGCCTTGGTAATAGGGGGAATAAGTGTTTGGATAATGTAGATAATATGGTTGATAATGTGGCAGATAAAGGAAGGAAGAGGTGGTGTTATCTGGGTCACTTATGGATGAGAGATCAGATAATGATAAGGGAGAAAATTTAGGAATTTATCTGCTGGTCACAGTGGTGGCCGAAATTCCAACACTGAGGGGGAGGAGGAATCGGTTTTTAATGAGGCTAAGGGGTGCCAAAATTTCCCTTGATTAGTAGCTCAGTTTTAGTTTTAAAAAGGGGCATTTTCGGGTTTTAGGTAGTAGGTGCCGAAATTTTGTGTTTAAGTGAGGGGAATATCTTTTATTTTCAGCATTAGGGTTTTATTTCTCATTCTTTTCTCTCATTATTCAAAAGCCGAAACCCCTAATCCTATTCTCTCATCTCCTTTGATGCAAAAGCCGAAATTCCATTCTATTTCTCTCTTCTCAATTGTTCTTTCTCAAAAAGCCGAAAACCCTTAATTCCAATTCTCTTCTCCATTCTTTTCCTATAAGCCGAATATTTATTGCTATTGTTTTTCTTTCTTTGCCGATTTCTTCCTTGAGCTGAACCTCCATAGATCCCCGTGCACCATCTTTCTTTTGATTTCCGCAGAAGCTAAAATCTCTTAGGGGCTAGCCGAATCTCCTGTGCTCAGTAGACCGAATCATCTAGATTCCAAAAGCCAAAAATCGCTAGTCTCTGAGTTCCATATCTCCTTTTAGGATTTTTAGGTAAGGGGGTTCTCTTTAGATTTTCGTTAGGTTGTTCATCGTATTTATGATCTTAGCTCTATGATATGGATTAACAACCATATGTTGTGATGGTAGCAACTAATAAGGTCTTTTGATGGAATCACATGTCGATCAGGCGAAGGAGGGGATTGGATCTGTAAAACCAATCCCTAAGTTTAAGAAGAGAACAATGTCAGCGGTTCAAGATTGGCCACAGGGTTGTGGACCGGCTTCAGAATAACATCTTAGGCAGATAGCAGTCGTATCGGCTGTTGATAGTGTCGATATAGAAAGTCTCGTCTTGTCTGTAATCAGGTGTGTAGATCTCTAACACATTAATTAATCTGTATTATGCATGTTATGGGCTAAAAGCCAGAAAAAGGCTGTATGGACAGTCGAATTACCCAAAAAGGGTAGGCAAGGGATGCCAAGTACTAATCATAGAAACTTCTCTATGTGTATCGATGTATGTGATAGTCTGTGGTCTTTTAGGTTGCATATTGTTTTGACTCTGCATGGATGTATGCATGGGATGGGATTAATACGATGAAGGGGAAGAGCTGTTAATAGGTCACTTGGTGATCGGTGGTTAAACCACGAATTATAAAGTTAGGTCACAATAGTGATTGGTGGCTAAGCCACGTTAAATTTATTCCTGATTGTTAGGAATAGGCAGCATGACTATCGATATGGTGTGTAGCGGTTGGTGGGTTGATTGTAGAAATCCCCAAGGTGTGTTGACTGGTAAGGGCTAGTGTGTAAAGGATGGACTATTAGGTTGGGTTGGGCCGTGTTGCATGTAAATATTTTGTTGCCATTGTGTATGAGCCAAGGCCCATAATGTGTTTGTTGGCCTCAAGCCTTTTATGTGTTTTCGGGATTTGCACACTGAGTCTTGGTGACTCACCCCTTTTATTTCCCTGACTTTTCAGATGAGCAGTAGATCGTGGACATGGGAGTCGAGGCGGACTCGAGGGGCCATCAAGTCTTTAGTTCCTTAAATTATTTTTCGGTTTTCTTTAAGTTTCAATTTTGGGATTGTTTATGTAATAAGGCCCATAGCTTAGGTTGTCAATTTATATTTGTTAATGTCTTCATTCTTTATAAACTTATGTTCTAAGACTTATTTATAAGAAGAAATAAAATGAAATTTCCAAACAAGTTTAAAAAAAAAACCTAAGTTAACGAATATTTGATTAATCAAGCTGGGATTTCCAAAACCAACAAAGTTAAGTTTACGTGCTCTCTTTAAAGCAAATAAGGAACCGTGATTTTAACACTTCAAACTGTAGCATACCAGATCCGGTCGTGGCATTTGGGCTGGGTTTGGGGTGCTACATTTTGGTATCAGAGCCTGATTGTAAAACTCGGGCTGTGAAATGGGTCCAGTAGTGTTTTGTAAAAGTTGATGTGAGTTTGAGAAAAAAAACTTTGGGTTGAGATATGACCTTCGAGTCTACCGGCACCCGATCCACGCAGGTAAGTATTCTAACTCTTGAAGTGATATGCATGTTGGGGCTGATGGGCTTGATGGACGTAGACTAGTATGTTAGGCATTAATGGACTTTAGGCTTAGTTTAAACAACTCTTTAAGTTCATAAGACATAATCTAATGAAACATGTCCGTAAACAAGTCACTGGGTTACAGTGTGGTAACAGGCATACGCATGTCTAGGATTGGATTCAGGAAGAGCTTGGTACTTAAGCGGTCCTAGTGACTCACCTCCTCTTTGCTGGAATCCTACCTGGTGCGTAGTGACTGTTCACCTTAGCCACGAGGACCAGTTGACCGGCCAAAATTTATAACTAAAACTCGAAAGGGATCAGACACCCTATTTCACAAAACTACTAAAATACCCCTAGTTTTGAAAAATTTCCAAAATACCCTTGATTTGTGAAAAGTACCTAGGATACTCTGGAATTGTAAAACTACCAAAATTTGTGAAATTTTCAAAACACCCTTGGTTTTATAAACTATCCATGTTTTACAAATTTACTCGAAAAACCCTATATTTACAACACTACCAAGAGTACCCAGTTTACAAAATTATCGAAATCTGAGAAATTACCGAAATACTCTCGTTTTAAAAAAAGGAAAATTTTTTTCAAAATACCCCTGCATTACGATAATACCAAATTACCCCTATTTCGGAAAAAGATTACCAAGACCTATTCTGTGAAATTACAAAAATACCCTGTAAGAAAAGAATTACGAAAATACCCCTGGGTAGTGAAATGACGAAAATACCCTTATGTGATGAATGTGAGTTCATGGATGCTACTTGAATGTTGATGTATGATGATTGAATGTATGTGGTTCATAGAACTAGGAGATACAAACTTGAGACTGAAACCCGTAGATATAATTTCGAATTTGAAAGAACTACTCTTGAAACTACTGTCCATAAGATTGTTTGTGGTTAATTAGTGAAAGAAATTAATAATTCATAAAATTTCTAATCAGATAAACGTGAATCGGTAGAATGCGTACAAGGGGTTGAGGACGTCCGCTGCGTGGCCGTGGTAAGGGTAGGATGGTCGTGTCAGAACCAGTAGGATCTGGACATGGGTCAGGGAACGAGATGCCAGTTCCACCAGCTGCGGAGGCCGAACTTTAGGATCAGACGGCCGGAGATGATGCGGTATCTCAGGCGATGTTAAGGGTTTTAGAGAGGGTTGCTGGGGCAGGCATGGGCACAGGAGCCCAGAAATCTGTGTCGGAGTGACTTAGAGCTAATGGGGCAGAAGTGTTTAGGGGAATTTCTGGTATAGCCTCGAGTACATCTGAGTATTGGTTGGAGGCGGTTGAGCGTATAATGGATGATCTGGATTTCACGAAGGAGGAAAAGCTGAAAGGGGTTGTATTTCTCCTGCGGGACGAAGCGTATCAATGGTGGCTTACGGTTAAGGATGGTTCGGTGGCTGACCGTATCACTTGGGATTTCTTCAAAACGGCGTTTCAAAGTAAGTACATCGGGAGGAGTTATGTGGATGCGCAGCGCAGAGCATTTTTGAATCTGGTTCAAGGAAGTAGGTCAGTGGCTGCGTATGAGGCAGAATTCTTACGTCTTAACCATTATACTCGAGGGATGGTGGCCACAGAACATGAATGTGTATTCGATTTGAAGATGGTCTGAGAGACGATCTACGTGTACTGATAACACCACAGCGGGAGAGGGAATTTGTCGTGCTTGTGGAGAAAGCTAAGATAGCTGAGGAGGTTAAGCGGACGGAAAAATTGAATCGGGATAGAGATAGGGGTGGAGGAAAAAGGAATTTTGGATCGTCAGGGGCAACTGGGCGTACCCAGAAAAGGCCTAGGTCAGATGGACCGAGTCGAAATGAGAAACCTGCTGCTAGTCAGACACCGAAGTGTGCTCGATGTGGTAAATTCCATGTAGGTGAGTGTTGGGCGAGCAGTGGGAAGTGCTTTAGGTGTGGATCTACGGACCACCAAGTTAGAAACTGTCCGCAGCAACGGGGTGGTGAAGGGCCCACAGGTCAAGGGAATGCTTAGCCAGGTAGAGGAGGCCAACAGCCACAGGGAGGTCGTGGTCCAGCCAGAGGTGGTAACGATTCCGGTCGGGGTCGTGGAGCACCAGGCCAAGGGGCAGGAAACACTGAGGCGAGACAGCCGGGGTTAGTCTATGCTGTCAGACGTCGAGAGGAGGCTGACGCACCGGATGTCATAACTGGTACGTTTTTAATTTTTAGCTTGCCTTACACTGCATTGATTGACATTGGGTCGACGCATTCATACGTTACTAGTAGGGTGTCTGGAACTTTAAGCGTAGATTCTGAGATTTCCTCTAGGGAGATGACCATAATTAGCCCATTAGGACACTTGGTGTGGTAAATAAGCTTTATAGGGAGGTACCTTTAGAAGTTCAGGGAATAGTTTTCCTGACTGATTTGATGGAATTACCGTTTGGGGAGTTTGATTTAATCTTAGGTATGGATTGGCTGGTGAGGTATCAAGCCAGTGTAGATTGTGCAGCCAAGCGTTTGGTGTTAAAAACCCCCGAGAGTGGCGAAGTGTTGGTAATAGATGAAAGGGGGAACTGTTTGTCAAATGTGGTGACTGCCTTAAAAGCAGAAAGGATGGTGAGAAAAGGATGCGAGGCAATTTTAATGTTTGTTCGGGCTCTGGAAGCCAAGAAACTAACTGTTGGGGACGTTAGGACGGTGAAGGAATTTCCTAACATTTTCCAAAAAGAGCTTTCGGGATTACCCTCAGATCGTGAAGTAGAGTTTGGTATCGATCTTCTTCCGGGAAGAGCGCTAGTATCTATTGCTCCATATAATTGAAAGCGCAGATTCAGGAGTTGCTGGATAAAGGGTTTATTCGACCAAGTGTGTCGCCTTGGGGAGCGCCGGTGTTATTTGTTAAGAAGAAGGATGGATCAATGCGTATGTGCATTGATTATCGCCAACTGAATAAGTTGACCATCAAGAATAAATATCCGTTGCCAAGGATCGACGATTTGTTCGATCAGTTGAAAGGGGCCTCAGTCTTTTTGAAGATAGATATGAGGTTAGGGTACCATCAGCTCAAGGTCATTGAGGCGAATATTCATAAGACGGCCTTTAGGACTCGCTACGGTCACTACGAATTCATGGTGATGTTGTTTGGGTTGACCAACGCCCTAGCAGCGTTTATGGATATAATGAATCGAGTATTCAAACCCTATTTGGATTAGTTTGTCGTAGTATTTATAGATGACATCCTGGTTTACTCGAGATCGGAGAATGAACGTGACTCACATCTTCGGGTGGTTCTGCAGATTCTAAGGGAGAAGCAGCTATATGCCAAATTCAGTAAGTGCGAATTTTGGCTAAGGGAAGTTACTTTTCTAGGTCACGTTGTGTCGACAGAGGGGATTAGGGTTGACCCTCGAAAAATTGAAGCGGTGTTGGATTGGAAGCCGCCTAAATTGTTAGTAGAAATTCGGAGTTTTCTTGGTTTAGCCGGATATTATAGAAGTTTTGTGGAGGAATTTTCTTTAATTGCGGCACCATTGATTAAGTTGTTGCGGAAAGGGGTTCCGTTTGTTTGGTCTGATAAGCAGTAAGAGAGTTTCGAGAAGTTAAAAAGGGTTTTAACGGAGGCTCCGGTATTGATTCAGCCGGAGGCTGGGAAGGAATTCGTGATTTACTGTGATGCTTCACACACAGGACTAGGATGTGTGCTGATGCAAGATGGAAAGGTTGTTGCGTATGCATCTCGGCAGTTAAGACCGCACGAAGCAAATTATCCCACACATGATTTGGAATTGGCGGCAGTGGTTTTTGCTCTGAAGATCTGGAGGCATTATCTGTATGAGGAGAAATCTGTCATTTATACCGATCATAAGAGCTTAAAATACCTTTTGACCCAGAAGGAGTTGAATCTGAGGCAAAGAAGGTGGATCGAGTTGTTAAAGGATTATGATTGCTCGATCGAATACCATCCGGATAAAGCTAACGTGGTGGCGGATGCATTAAGTCGTAAAAAAATCTCTGACTTGAGAGTGATGTTTGCTCACCTCAGTTTATACGACGATGGAAGGTTATTAGCCGAACTTCAAGTGAAACCCTCATGGGTCAGTCAGGTTAAGGAGAAGCAGCAGACTGATGAGTTGCTAAAGAAGAAGTTTTTGGTAGGATCAAGTGATGGATCAACAGAATTTAGTGTGAATGAGGAAGGGTTATTATGTTTTCAAGGGAGAGTGTGTATACCGAAAGATCCTGAGTTGAGGCGTAGGATTTTGCAAGAAGCGCATGGTAATCCATACGCTATGCACCTTGGAGGGAGTAAGATGTATCGGGATTTGCGAGAACAGTTTTGGTGGTCGGCCCTAAAATGAGAGGTGACCGAATTTGTGGGGAAGTGTTTGACCTGTCAGCAGGTAAAGGCGGAACATCAGTTACCCTTAGGGTTGTTGCAGCCGGTGAAGATTCCACAATGGAAGTGGGAAAGGATCACAATGGACTTTGTTAGTGGGCTACCCCTTACGCCTACTAAGAAAGATTCAGTTTGGGTGATTATTGATCGCCTGACGAAGTCTGCTCATTTCATACCAGTGCGGGTCGATTACTCTTTGTAGAAATTGGCTAAGCTATACATAGCAGAGGTAGTGAGGTTGCATGGAGTACCAGTATCAATCATATCGGACAGGGACCCTAGGTTCACATCACGATTCTGGAAGGCATTACATCAAGCGTTGGGTACGAAGTTGGATTTCAGTACAACGTTTCATCCTCAGATCGATGGACAGTCTGAGCGGGTAATTCAGATCCTGAAGGACATGTTGAGAGGTTGTGCCATTGATTTCAGGGGTAGTTGGGAAGAATTTATACCATTAGAGGAGTTTGCTTACAACAACAGCTACCAGTCTAGTATTCAGATGGCGCCCTACGAAGCATTATACGGGCGTAAGTGTCGTACTTCTACCTGTTGGACGGAGTTAGGGGAATGCCGGATTTTGGGTCCGGAGTTGGTTACCGAGATCGAGGAGAAGGTTGAGTTAATTCGGGCTCGACTAAAGGAAGCGTCAGACAGACAGAAGTGCTACGCTGATTTGAAGCGTAAGGACATAGAGTTTACAGTGGGTGACAAGGTGTTCTTGAAGGTGTCGCCATGGAAGAAAGTACTGAGGTTTGGACAGAAAGGTAAATTAAGTCCCAGATTTATCGAACCTTATCGGGTGTTGAAACGAGTGGGACCGGTAGCTTATCAGCTAGAGCTACCTTCTGAGCTAAGCCAGATTCACAATGTGTTTCATGTCTCTATGTTAAGACGATATCGTTCGGATCCATCTCATGTAGTGCATGTGGAGGAAATCGAGTAAGACCTGACCTATCCTTTGAAGAAGAACCAGTGGAAATCCTGGATCGTGATGTCAAAGTGTTGCGAAGGAAGATGGTTCCGTTGGTTAAGGTTCTATGGCAGAATCACAGTTCTGAGGAGGCTACTTGGGAACCATAGGAGATGATACGGCAGTAGTACCCGCATCTATTCTGTCCAGGTAATTTCGAGATCGAAATTTCTTTAAGGGGGTAGAACTGTAACATCCTGAATTAATGGGCCTTTGCATTTGTTCTGTGTTACGTATAATGTGCTAATTAGAGTGTTTAAGGGGTTCAGATTGGGCTCAGGATTGGGCTAAGGCCTTAGTTAAAATTTTCTGTTTGGGCACTCTAGTGGAAAGCCAGTTAGGATAGGGTTTAAAAGATATAATCTGTGTTTTAAGACACAAATGGGCTCGTGGCCCAGTGGCAAAGTGGCGCCACTTAGAGAGCAGGGAGGTGGCGTCAACTGAGGAGGCCCAAGTTCGAATCGCATGAAGCCCAATTATTTTAATTAAATAGGTTAATTTTCGGCATTTAAGTGGGTAGAGTGGGACGGCAATGGGCCTTAGAAATAGGGGGAATAAGTGTTTGGATAATGTAGATAATATGGTTGATAATATGGTAGATAAAGGAATGAAGAGGTGGTGTTATCTAGGTCACTTGTGGATGAGAGATCAGATAATGATAAGGGAGAAAATTTAGGAATTTATCTGCTGGTCACAGTGGTGGCCGAAATTCCAACACTGAGAGGGAGGAGGAATCGGTTTTTAATGAGGCTAAGGGGTGCCAAAATTTCCCTTGATTAGTAGCTCAGTTTTAGTTTTAAAAAGGGGCATTTTTGGGTTTTAGGTAGTAGGTGCCGAAATTTTGTGTTTAAGTGAGGGGAATATCTTTTATTTTCGGCATTAGGGTTTTATTTCCCATTCTTTTCTCTCATTATTCAAAAGCCAAAACCCCTAATCCTATTCTCTCATCTCCTTTGATGCAAAAGCTGAAATTCCATTCTATTTCTCTCAATCATTGCTATTGTTTTTCTCTCTTTGCCGATTTCTTCCTTGAGCCGAACCTCCATAGATCCCTGTGCACCATCTTTCTTTTGGTTTCCGCAGAAGCTAAAATCTCTTAGGGGCTAGCCGAATCTCCTGTGTTCAGTAGACCGAATCATCTAGATTCCAAAAGCCGGAAATCGCTAGTCTCTGAGTTCCATATCTCCTTTCGGGATTTTTAGGTAAGGGGGTTCTCTTTAGATTTTCGTTAGGTTATTCATCGTATTTATGATCTTAGCTCTGTGATATGGATTAACAACCATATGTTGTGATGGTAGCAACTGATAAGGTCTTTTGATGGAATCACATGTCGATCAGGCGAAGGAGGGGGTTGGATCTATAAAACCAATCCCTAAGTTTAAGAAGAGAGCAGTGTCAGCAGTTCAGGATTGGCCACCGGGTTGTGGACCGGCTTCAGAGCAACATCTTAGACAGATAACAGTCGTATCGACTGCTGATAGTGTCGACATAAAAAGTCTCGTCTTGTCTGTAATCAGGCGTGTAGATCTCTAACACATTAATTAATCTGTATTATGCATGTTATGGGCTAAAAGCCGGAAAAAAGGCTGTATGGACAGTCGAATTACCCAAAAAGGGTAGGCAAGAGATGCCAGGTACGTAATCATAGAAACTTCTCTATGTGTATCGATGTATGTGATAGTCTGTGGTCTTTTAGGTTGCATATTGTTTTGACTCTGCATGGATGTATGCATGGGATGGGATTAATACGGTGAAGGGGAAGAGCATGTTAATAGGTCACTTGGTAATCGGTGGTTAAACCACGAATTATAAAGTTAGGTCACAATAGTGATCGGTGGCTAAGCCACGTTAAATTTATTCCTGATTGTTAGGAATAGGCAGCATGACTGTCAATATGGTGTTTAGCGGTTGGTAGGTTGATTATAGAAATCCCCAAGGTGTGTTGGCTGGTAAGGGCTGGTGTGTAGAGGATGGACTATTAGGTTGGGTTGGGCCATGTTGCATGTAAATATTCTGTTGCCATTGTGTATGGGCCAAGGCCCATAATGTGTTTGTGGGCCTCAAGCCTTTTATGTGTTTTCGGGATTTGCACACTGAGTCTTGGTGACTCACCCATTTTATTTCCCTGACTTTTCAGATGAGCAGTAGATCGTGGACATGGGAGCCGAGGCGGACTCGAGGGGCCATCAAGTCTTTAGTTCCTTAAATTATTTTCCGGTTTTCTTTAAGTTTCAATTTTGGGATTGTTTATGTAATAAGGCCCATAGCTTAGGTTGTCAATTTGTATTTGTTAATGTCTTCATTCTTTATAAACTTATGTTCTAAGACTTATTTATAAGAAGAAATAAAATGAAATTTTCAAACAAGTTTAAAAAAAAAACCTAAGTTAATGAATATTTGATTAATCAAGCTGGGATTTCCAAAACCAACAAAGTTAAGTTTACGTCTCTTTAAAGCAAATAAGGAACCGTGATTTTAACACTTCAAACCGTAGCATACCAGATCCGGTCGTGGCGTTTGGGCCGGGTTTGGGGTGTTACACCTCCACTTCTCAACCACCCCACCATCAAAAGTGGGAATCGCCAGCCAACACTCAAACTAACCATCCAATTATTCTATCTGAAAGAAAAAAGATAGATTTTTGACGTCGAGATCTTGATCTTTTTTAAAATGTGATCCCTATGACAGAGTCGTTGCTAATTCAGTTTAAATGTCAAAACAAATGTTTACTATACAAATTTTATTATAATGTCATCTAATTTTATCTATTATTATAATTTAAATTTCAACGTCTAAATTCATTTCTTTAATAAGGTAAAACTTGATTAAAATGTTTTTTTTAAGATATAATATAAAAATAATTTAGACATGGTGGATAACGATTGGTGGAAGATGCCGCGAAAATACTTTTTGTTTTTCTAAAATGGCTGCTCTGATATTTTTACTCATCAAATGTTGTTTCCTCCTACTATTACCAAAAAAAAAACTGTTTTTGATGCATCTATATTGACGAAGCCTTTTCGAAATCGACATTATTTTGAAAATGAAGATAGAGTCGCCATCAATCATTTTTATGAAGTGTGATTGGATCACCTTATAATTTGATCATTTCAATAAAATGTTTGATTTAAACAATGACTTTTGGTCTACAAAATTCAAGAAATGGGTTTGGGAGTCAGTTACGTACGAGGAAGGATTAGCACCCTCATGACGCCCAAAATTGGTACCTAGTAGATTAACTGATGTCTTAGTGTCAAGAATTGAAAATTTGAAGAGAATTTAAAACAAGATCTCTTTTTGTATCAAAATATTACTTAACTAAATTGAATTAAATAGAAAATGCCTTATTCTGAGTTAATTGAGAAGGATCATGCCTCGTGAGTTAGGACACGATGCCTCAAATCCTTGAAAATCAGAAGCACCGCCATTTGATTGCTACCTAAATCTTGCTTTTCGTTGTTTTAAATAAGATATTCGATTATTTCGGTTTTAGGAAGATGCCATACTCCGTAAGTTAGGAGCACGACTCCTCGAATCCTAAAAATAATGAACATCGCCTTGGTTTTAAATATTTCTTATGCATTATGTAAAACGAATGTAACTTTTAAAACGATATACATTTATTTGGGCAAATTAAAGAAAAGTGATAAATACATTGTAATATGACCTATGTGATGATGATAGCAAAATAAAATGAAATAGTCATGTGGGTAAAAAAAATGAAATGATGAAATTAGGGTAATAAATAAAAAATAAAAAATAAAACATGTTGGTAAATAATAACAGTAATGCAACTATGATAGTAATAAGAATATCAGTTTATAATAATAATAGCAGTAATCATATCGTTACTACTATCATAATAATAATATGAGTAGATAAAATAATAATAATAACAAGGATAGCATAAAAATAAAATGTATAAATGAAAGGAAATATGAATAACATAAATTTTAAATACTAAAATAAATAATATAGTAAATAAAGAGGTAAAATTAATCAAATAAGGGATTAAATTGAAATTTAAGAGGAACTTAAAGCATAAATTGCAAAATAAATAAAGAAAAGGGAATGAAGGACTAAATTTAAAATATAACAAAACTAACAACCTAAATTATAAAGAAACAAAACTTAAAGGACTAAATCTAAACAAGATATAAAACTTTAAGGGTCGAATGGAAATTATCCCATCACATTGACACATGTCGCTCCCCAATGGATTCACAGTGAGTCAAGGGACTAAATTGCATAAGAATTTAAATTCTGGGGCGAGAATTAAAACAAATAAAAAGGAACAGGACTAAATTAAAAAGATAAAAAAAAAGTGGAAGGGCCAAAGATGAAAATATCCCCTCCCACTCAAAAACACACGGATCCTAAGGGGATCCGGGTCGAATCATCGGGTTAGCCTTGAAACGGCGCCGTTTTAGCGTCTGAAAATTATGCCTAAAATGACACCATTTTATGGGGTTATAAAAATAAAAAATATTTAAAAAATTTCATTCTGTTGCAATTTTATAAAAAAAAACCTTTCTTCTCTTTTTTTTCTTTGTAGTCTTCCTTGGGCCGGCCATGGAGGTCGTCGTTGCCTCGCCGTGGCCACCGTTCATCGATGACGGCTACTGCCACCTCCTGTGGCCGGAGTAAAAAAAATGCCATTTTTAGTCCCCCCTTTTTTTTACCCCAAACTCATATCTAACCTAATAGCTTCTGAAATTAAAAAAAAAAGGGAAGATAACGCGAAGAAAGCCCCGGTCTCGCCGCGTTTGTCGAACCCTCGTCAAAACCTTAGTGGGTTCCGAGATATTCGGGCGCTGGAGATAGTTTCCAATGGTGGCAGAAGACAAACCGATAGGTGAGTTTTTCCTTTTTTACCTTTTACCTTTTTTATTTTATGTTTTTTTTATAAAAAATAACAGATTTAAAAAAAGAAAAAATAAATAAGAGAATCACTTTCGACTTTTTTCTTTTCTATTTTTTTGATTGCTTTCATGTGTGTGAAAATACATTTTAAATCTGGTTTTTATAGCCGATTATACATATTTTTATTGTTTCTGACATCTACTGTTCTTGTTACTATTTTTGTCCTTTTTCTTTCTGTTTTGCAGGTGGTGGTGTACGGTCAACGGCGACGATAGGAAGCGCACCTTTGCCATTTTAGTGCAATGGCGGTAGGGGCGCATCAAGCCTCGGGCGGCGAGCACACTGACGTGGCCAAGAGCAGCAGCGTAGGGGCTCTTAGGGTTTTTAGTTTTCTGAAAAATAGTTTAGGTTGTGAGCTTAGGTTGGTAGTTTGGGTCTGGGTTATTGGGTTTTGTTTATATTCGGGCTTGTAATTTGGGTTGGCATATTTGTAATTGGATTTTTTATTTATTTTTGGTTTTATTTAATTTTTCATTTGGTTTCTGTTTGGCCTGGGCTAAATTGGGCCTCTATATGTATTTTTTTAACTTTTTTTGTTGTAATTAGGATATCTACTATTGGCAATAATGACTAATCTTCTCATCACGATTATTTTTCAAAAAGATAAATGATTGATAATAAAATGTACTCCATTCTTATAAGTGAAAATCAAACTTTTAACCACATAATTAATAGATGGGCTAGATATCTACTACACCACATCTATCATTTCGAACATTGTGTGGGCAAGAATGAAAGATTAAGTGGGATAGAGCATGAGGGTATGTATAGTTTTTCCACAGTGATGCGGTGTCCTCTTACTCAAAAGATGTAAATTTACTTGTTTCTTTTACTTCTTGACAAAAATAATTTAAAATGATAATAATTTATTAAAATAATACACTATTTTTTATAAACTAAAATATTTTGAATAGTGTTTGACAAGTCTCATATCAAATCATTATTTGAAATGATAAATTACCTCAACAATATATTTAATATAGAATAATCAATTTATTAATTGTATTGTTTTTAAATTCTAACATTTTTTAATGAAACTTTGGTTGAATTCCAAAAGCTGAGGTTTCCTAATTTCAAAAAGAAAATCTAATATTTAATAAATTATTTTGTAAAAAAAAAAAACATGCACACAACATATAACACAATTGTATTATGATTTTACTACTCGACCATGACTTAGGGCCTCATTTATCATTCTATCAAAGTTGGTAACAGTAGATCCTCCAAGGCTAATGGCAGCTTCAGCTTTCTTCTTCCATTCCAATGCCTTTTGCTTTATCCTTTGCCCATTATCTCCTTCCATCATCTCTTTAACAAGAGCTTCCACATTTTCACGCTTTATGTCTGGATTGATTTCCATGCCATTGCCCCACGTGGTGCACACATATCGACAATTTGTTTGTTGATCTCCGAAAAATGGCAAACAAATTAAAGGCACGCCTTCGGATAAAGCTTCTAAAAAAGAATTCCATCCGCAATGTGTAAGGAAAACGCCGACTGCCGAGTGGGACAACACTTTTTCCTGAGGACACCAGCTTATTATGAAACCCCTTCCCTTTATTTCCTGTAGGAATTCTCTTGGAAAAATAGCTGATTCACCCATCACAAGATCGGGCCTAACTACCCATAAAAATGGGTATTTACTGTTTGCAAGTCCCCAAGCAAATTCTTTTAGATGATGATTAGACATCACCGCTGCACTACCATAATTCACGTACACCACTGACTTGGGTTCCATTGTGTTAAGCCATTCGATGCAGCTTGTGTCCTCCTTCCATAGGCTTGAATTTAATAAGCCGTATTGGATTTCGAGTAAATTATTACTTAGTGAGGCGAGTGGACCAATTGCATAAATATTAGGTGATTTGGATGCAAGAACTTGTAGCACTTTTTTGTCCAAGTCATCGAATGTGTTGAAGATTATTGAAGATGAATTTAAGCATTCTTGTGATACTTCCATGATGTAATTAAACATGAAGTCATCAGGGTCGGTGGTTCTTATGAAGCTTGGTAAGTCCTTGAGACGCATGTTAGGCATACCAGGGATCCAATCAATGGGCATCTCAAGTGTCCCATCGTTAACAAAGTGTTCATCTACAACGAAAATAAAATGCATGTTTTTGTTTCAGTATGCAAAAAAAAACATGGAGCACATTGCGTGTAACCCATAGAACTTCAAAGAGATTCTTATCAATCAACAAAAGATATCCCAAAATAAAGTTACAAAGCACAAAGAAAACATAAAATTTGTAACCTTTGAATGGAACAATGCCTCTTTGAGCTAGTTCTTTGTAGTGCAGAAATCCCAGAAAGCTAACGGTTGAAGAAGTCCAGAATTGAACATAAGGCACCCCAATGAGTTGAGCTGCCTTGGTACCACAGTTCATGATTCCATCACAAACTATGCAAGTAACAGGCGGCATTTGGGGTGAGGAATTAAGCTTAGATAGTAGCTCCAAGAATGGAGCCAAACAGTTCTTTCGTGTGAAATTGAATATCGCCGGAACAGACGGAGCCGCATTGGAATTGGAAGGTGCCAGCCCATCGGGTATGGCTTCGAACCGGAAATCGGGCAGACCCTTAACAGCTTCTTCCCCTTTAAACCGTATCAACCGTCTATGATTGAACTCGGAGTTGACAAAGGTTATATGGAAGCCTCTAGAGTGCAAGAGCTTGGCCAGTTGCATCATGGGGTTAATATGACCTTGTGCTGGGAATGGAAGACATACTGCATGCGATTTAATTGAACCCATCTTTCTGCAAATAATAATTAAGCAATGAAGTCAAGTAGCTAGTGAAAATTGAAGATAATATGTATGAGGTTGAGAAAATATCAACTGCTTCCCAACAGTGCTGGGTATCATATTATGATTGAATCTTACGTTGTTATCTTTTATTTCTAAGTCAACCTTCAATTAATTATTTAAAATAATTTGTTTTCATTCGTGCGGTGCACATGGATTTTTAATTGCTATATATATATATATATAAAAATTAATTAAATATTAGAAAATATTTTTAATTAAACAAAAAGTAAATATAAAAAATTAATCTTAAATTATATTAAAGTTTATTAATAAATAAAACATATATCTATTACAAACATATCAAATGAAATAATGATTAGTAGTATTCGTAAAATATTAATATTTTAAATAAACTATATAGTTGGTCAGCTAATTTTATTAAGTTTATTTTTGTCACTATAAACAATTTTTTTTTCAGAAAAGGCACTATTGTTATTTTCAGTTTAATCATCTGTCGTTAATTTAGTATTTGGCCATGTTATTCTACACTTATTTTATCATTCAATTTTAGTAAGTAATTTTCGTTTTGGTCCCACATTTTATCTTTATAATTTCTTTTATTTTTATAAATTAATTTGAATATATTTAGTAAAAGGAAAAAAACAGAGGTTTATAAGAAAAAACTAGGTATTAGGGGGGAACTTGAGTTTTTACATAAAAAAACTATTTTACCTTTTTATTTTCTTTATTTTGCTTCTTTTTAGATGTAAGTTTAGTTTTTTCCAATAAAAAGAGAAAAACAATGGGTTTTACTATGAATTACCTAAGTTTAGTTTTTTCCAATAAAAAGAGAAAAACAATGGGTTTTACTATGAATTACCTAGGTTTATATAAGAAAATTTTGAAATTTTATAGTGAAAAACCAATTTATCTTTTTAACTTCATTTATAAATAATTACCTAGGTCTTTATAAGGAAAGCCTTGGGTTTTCATAAGGAAAAACCTTGTTAAAATTTTAATTTCCTTTATTTTTTTCTTTTCATAATTAATTTCAGTTTTTTCTCAATAAATGAAAAATATAGGTTTTTCAAAAAAATAAGAGACTAAAATGAAAATTTATTAAATTTGGATGACTAAATGTACAACAACATTATCTAACCCCTAAATTAATGGTGGATGACCAAAGTGAAAACGGTTTGTAATAATAGTCCCCTTTTGCAAATTTATATTATCTATGTCTAAAATAAAAATTTATAAAAATTAGGTAATTAACTAAGTAGTTTACTCTAATATTTTATATACAAGACATATTATGGATCAAGTGTTAATAACTATAATTATTAATACTCATCTACTATTAATAAATAAAATTAAACAGTGACTCAAAGTTTAAACTTGATTAAATTTTTTTTAAATGATTAATTGATTATAATGGAATTAAGATCCAAACTAAAAGTAATAATATTTAAAAATGAAAACTATTTATGCTTAATAATTAAAATAGAGCATAATGTGTTATAATTTGGTAATGAATGAATTTAGGCATGGTGGATAACGATTCGTGGGAGATGCCGCGAAAATTCATTCATTAATTTTTATATGTTAATCTATTGGCTTAATCTATTGGCTATGGCTCCTTTGTTTTTTTCTAAAATGGCTGCTCTAATATTTTGACTCCTAAAATGTTGTTTTCTCCAACTATTCCAAAAAAAAAAAAAAAAACATGTTTTTGATTTGTCTGTATTTTTTCAGTTTTTTTTATTGTAATCAAGATATCCACTACTAGTAACAATAATTAATCTTTTCACGTGTTTTTTTTAAAAAAAAAATAGTTAATAATAAAATATACTCTATTCTCATAAATAAGAATCATACATTCAACCACGTAATTCATATATGAGGTAGATAACTACCCCACCACACCTATGATTTTAAATATTGTGCAGTCAAGGATGAAAGATTAGATGGAATAAAGCATGACAGCATGTATAGTTTTTCCATAACGATGTAGTATCCTCTCAATCAAAAGATGCAAGTTTGTGGGGTATTTACCAAAATATACTAAAAAATAAAAAAATTTACGGAAATGGGCCGAAATCTGGAATATTTACGGAAATGGGTTATTTCTCCCCAAAACACGTCCACGTCAGCACGTTTTGGGGGATGTAGCAGGAAAGTGTGCCCCACATATGATTGAGAGGTTCGATGATAGAAATACATATGTGGCCCTCGTTCGTTGCAGATTATGGTAGGTCAGATGATGCGTCCAATGTGGATCCACCTCGAGAGCCCGGACCTGATGGTGCAGAAGTTGCATTATTTTCTGAACCGGAGCCTATTCCAACCGTACCTGAAGATGTTAAGGGGCTCAGATGAAGAAGAAGAAAATTATCTATTCAGGGCGTACTCGCCTCCAGCCCACATGCATAATGTCGATCTATCTCAAGACGATGCATTGGAGTTTCCTGAACTACCACATCGGACGTGTGACCGTACAAGTTCGTCGTTGGATTCGAGCGAATTAGAAGTTGGTAAAGAGTTTTCCAACAAGGATGCTTTTCTTGGTGCGTTGAAACAATACAGCATCAAGAACGGGGTTAACTACAACGTGGTTAAATCCAAGCTCGATAAGTACGAGGCGAAGTGTGCAGTGCAAGACAGTACATGTTCATGGAAAATTATGGCCTTGTTGAGGAAAAGAACAGGCTTGTGGGAGATCAAAAAGTACAAAGGTCCACATACATGTCTTGCCGGTACAGTTTCACTATATGTTCAATGTTTTTGAATAATACTAATATTACGTAATGTTGCATTATTTAACGTACTTCGTTGACAGGTGTTTCACAAGATCATCCGAAGATGGATTCAGGGATGTTGGCTGACTTAATAATACCGACGGTGAAGGCCGATCCCAAGACTACAGTGCCAGCCTTAATTGGCAATATTCGTAGCCAACTGGGGTACACACCCTCTTACCGGAAGACTTGGATAGCCAAGCAGAAGGCGTTGGAAAAGTTGCATGGTAGGTGGGACGCTTCATATAATGAAGTATGGCAGTGGTGTTAGGTGCTAGAGAGATATGTCCCAAGCAGCATAATACAAACCGGCGTACTACAAAGATCCATTGATCTGTGGATGCGCAGTGTTCAAGCGTCTTTTCTGGACATTTAAGCAATGTCGAGACGCGTTTATATACTGCAAGCCATTGGTACAAATTGACGGTACCTTTATGTATGGTAGATATCCGCATCGGTTACTGCTAGCTGTGGCACATGACTTTAGCGGGAGAATCCTTCCAATTGCGTTTGCAATAACACCAGGGGAGTCAGCTGATGACTGGGATTTCTTCCTATCTAGGTTAAGGAAGCATGTCTGCCCCCAACTTGATATATGCGTTATATCAGATCGGGGCCCTGAAATACTAGCCGCAATAGAGCGACAGAGAAGCCTGTGGCATCGCACTCACCATCGATATTGCCTAAGGCATGTTGCATCCAACTACCAGGGCAATATCGATCTACAAGTCAACGACGGCAAGTGACCAATATGGGTATGTAATATAGACTAATGTAATTTCGTTTGTAATATTCAATTTATTCTTAATTGAAGAGTGGTATGTAATATTCGCTATCAACTTATATTGGTAGGGTACGAGATCAATAAGGACAGTTTTCACGATATGTTGGCGAGTTTACGATCAATTAACGAAGAAGGCGCAAACTACCTATGCAATATTCCATTCCAACAGTGGACACAAGCATACGACAGCAGCCTACGATATGATCATATGACCTCAAACCTGGCCGAATGCATAAATTCTGTTCTAAAAGGAACGCGTCATTTGTCGATAACATCGGTTGTGTGAGAGACATATTTTCGTTTAACGGCACTATTTCCTAAGCCATCAACGAGTTATACAGGCCAAATACAATGAGGCCATGTATGGTGCGCGAAGGTCTTGCGAGAAATTAACAAGGGGAAGGCACGGGCCAACACCATGCACACAGTGTGCCACGATCGCGACAACTTATGGTTTCGTGTAAAGGAGTTTGACAGACCGAACCAAGGTATTGTTGGCGGGAAATATCATGTACACTTGAGAAATAGGACCTGCGACTGTGGGATATTTGATGCACTTCGTTACCCATGCGCTCATGTACTTGCGGCTTGTCAGAATCTCTGTCTTGATCCCATGAGCTATGTTGACGAAGTGTATAAAATAGAAAACATGTACAACGTGTGGAGACACGTATTCCCGCTAGTCCCAGATGAGCGTAAGTGGCTATCTGTATCACTTGCACCGTATAAGCTGTTGCCAGATAGACAACTGAGGCGCAAACCAAAAGGTCGACATTTATCGACTAGAATACACAACAATATGGATATCCGAGAAACGGCCAACCAACGTAGGTTGTGCGGATGGTGTAGGAACCCAGGCCATACATCTCGCTCGTGTCCAAATCGGAATAGTTGACAATCTTCTTAGCTTTTTTGTCTCTTGGTGGCTATGTAAATTCTATTTATTTCTTGATGGAAACAGTGAACTTTTGTAGAAGGACTAATTTGCAAAAAACAAAAATTAAATTACAATAAAAACACAAATCTTGGACTTTTATTAAAATTAAATTACAAAAAAAAAATAACTTGTATTTAATTAAAGATATTAAAATTAAATTAAAAATAAAAAAACAACTTTTATTTTATTAAAGATATTAAAATTAAATTACAATAAAAAATAAAAAACAACTTGTATTTAATTAAAGATATTAAAATTAAATTACAAAAAAATAAAAAACAACTTTTATTTATTAAAAATATTAAAATTAAATTACAATAAAAAAATAAACAACTTCTATTTTATTAAATATATTAAAATTAAATTACAAACAAAAATAAAAAACAACTTTTATTTTATTAAAAAAATAAAAAATTATATTAAAATTTAAAAAATAAAAAAGGTGGTTGAAATCAATGTTAGTGCCGGTCGGAATCAGTGCCACACGGGGGTGGTCGGCGGTTACGCTCTGAAATCCTCCTTCTTCTAGCTTCCGGAGGGGGTCGTGGAACCTCAGGCGGGGATTCTGGTTCCTCCGGCAATGGGTCTGGTTGTGGGTGTTGGGAGGATGGCCCACCTTGATAAAATAACGACTGCAAAGGTGTTTGCATAAACCATGGCGGGGGTGTCTAAATCCCGTAAGGCAAAGGAGACTGGTAAAAAAAAAAGCTCCCCGACGGCGCCTCGTGTGATCCCTTATGCGACGGCGATCTCAAGATCGGCTGGCCAGTTGGAGTACTCGGGAACGGACTCAAACCGGGCCATGCGTTCCAACCTGCAGTGGGACTGGGAAAAGGAAACATATATGGGTTAGGATACATATAAGGGCTAGGGTATGCACCTGGCATAAAGGCCAAAGGTAGTGATATCAGTGTCGTCGGCTGAAGTGTTGGGCCCGGTGACTGTGTGGGCGCTGTTGATGGGCCCGGTGACTGTGTCGGCAATGTTGATGGTCCCGTCTCATCACCCCTTCTCCTTGGATTTAAAGGGCCCCGTCGTTTCCTTTGTTGACGAAGTTGCCGTCGCCTCTCCTCTTCCGACAATAAATACGGCTTGCCATGGATCCTAAACCATGGCATGTATTCCAGCATGCATGCTAACTCAGGAACGACGATCGGTTCCCGAATAGGTATATAATCATACCGGTTCTCCCACATTTCGATATGTGCTGACCAAAATCTTGGCCAATCCGTGTGCAACTGCCTTAAGTCGACTTTGTGCTCATCATCGAGCACATCAGGTGGCACGGGAATCAGTTGTTGGAATCCAAATCATCGTAGAACCCGATTTGACTGGTGCATCTCCACGGTGGCATAGTTGATCGATGGGACCTTCACATGCCAAATGTTCGGATTTTGAAAGAACTCCTACGGAATTACTGCCCGAATTGCCAGATCCTAGTATGGTGTCCATTGAAACTATATTAACATAATAAAAATATTAGTTATATATATAGTACTAAATACTAAATACGAAATACTAAATTCTAAATATGAAATACGAAACGACTATTTTATTACGAAAATATATTTTTATTTAATACTTACTTGTGATTCCGACCGTTGCTCTAATAGAAGCCATATATCTTCAAGCTCGGTAGGTATTCCAACATAACTCGCCGAATGGTTCCACCTAATTAAATAAATTTTTAGCATACAATTATACTTTAAATCTACGTAGTAATTGTAAAATATAATATTAAATTTACCTCATTATGAGTGGGAATGTATATGGGTGGTCGACTCGAGGACGTAAAAATGGAAATCGAAACTGTGCCCATGACTGCAGTAGTGATAGGCAACCTCCGATTTTCGCTTTACTCGGCCGCGTCGCCCCCCACATCTCTCGATACAATTTTGATAGCACGGCAGACCCCCAACTCAATTCACCGGCTGCTCTAAAATCAACGAGTTTCAGCAGCCATCTCAGGTGTACGAGGTTTCGTGACAGGTCCGGCATCAGATAGCCTCCAATAATCTCAAGAATGTATGCCCGAGCATACCGTATTCTTTCTATTTCGATCGAATTATTATCCGGCTCTGGGAAGGTGTCTCGTAACCAGCCCATCTCGATCCGATCTCCGATAATGTTATCTAGAATAGCACCCAGAAGCTCGTAGCATACGACTCCCCAATCACCAGAAGTTGCAGACCCGGTGACTACGTACCTATCCACCGGCAATCCCAATTGCAAATGCACGTCTTACAGAGTGATAGTACACTCTCTGCATGGAAGATGGAAAATGTGCGTCTCGGGTCTCCACCTCTCTATCAATGCACTGATTAACTTCGGCTCCAACTTGCACCCTCGGCCTATCGTGGCCACGTGCCAAAAACCCGCTTCCCGCATGTAATTCTCGATCAACGGCGATGGCGGACCAGGAATATTGCGAATATAGCATTGCAGCACCCGATCTATAGATTGTTTAAAAAATTATAAAATAAATTTTAATTAAAATTGCATAAACCTATAAAATATTAAGTAGTATTGACAAATTAAATTTAAAACTTACCATTTGCATTTGATCGACGGATATGTGTTTGTTGTCGAGACAAATTAATTGCTCGGCCATTGGTAATACGATCGAATATTTTAAAATTTATCAAAAAAATATATTTCAAAAAATTTAAAAAAGGGCTTTTTTGTAAATATTAAAGGACTATTGTGAAATTTAAGAGAAATTTGAGAAGAATTTGAGAGAAAGTTGAGAGAAAAATGAATAAGGACTTTGTTGTGAAAAAAATAAAAGGGTGGGGGGTTTTATAGGTTTTGTTTTTTTTTTTTACCGTTGGAGGCCCAACGGTCAAAAAAAATTGACCGTTGCATCAGGAAAGGGGCGCGCTTTGTGCAACATCAGCAAAGTGCATCCTCGTCAGCGCATTTTGTGCTGATGTGGCACAAAGCGCGCCCTCGGGGGTGCGCTTTCCTGCTGCACTCCCAAAATGCGCTGACGTGGACACGTTTTGAGGGGAAATGACCCTTTTCCGTAAATATTCTAGATTTCGGCCCATTTCCTTAAATTTTTTTATTTTTTGGTATATTTTAGTAAATAACCCCAAGTTTGTTTGTTTCTTTTGCTTTTTGGCAAAAATAAATTAAAATAATAATTTATTAAAATAATACACTCATATATTATAAAATAAAATAATATTTTTTGAATAGTGTTTGATAAGTCTGATATCAAATCATGGTTTGAAATGATAATTGAGGGTTGTCAAATTAGGGAGTTCTAAATTTTTTTATTAAATTAAATTATTTTTAAAAATTATGAAAAGAGGAAGTGGGGCTCGTTATTTTTTTTTTATTTTTTGAAAGTAATTTTAGGTTTTTTAAGAAATGGAAAATTTTGGGTTTTATAAGAAAAAGCATGGGAAAATTTTGAGTTTTTACATGAAAGACAATTTTATCTTTTTTTATTTTCTTTATTTTTTTTCTTTTTAGATGTAGGTTTAGTTTTTTTTTTTTAATAAAAAGTGAAATATTATGGGCTTTATTACGAATTACCTGAGTTTTATAGGAAAAACTTAAGGCTTTTATAGTGAAAAACTAGTTTATCTTTTTTAACTTCATTTATTGGTTATTTTTAAAATTTATTTTAATTTTTTTTATAAAAGAGAAAATTTTCGTTTTATAAGGAATTTCCTAGATCTTTATATGAAAAGCCTTGGGTTTTCACAAGGAAAAACCTTGTTAAAATTTTAATTTTATTTTTTAGAATTAATTTTAATTTTTTCTCAATAAATGAAAAATATAGATTTCCAAAAAAAAATAAAGATTGTCGAAACCATTGTTTTGAAATCGACCTTTTTTATTTTGAAAACGAAAACGGGAGTCACCACTAATCCTTTTTATATGAGGTGTGACCGGATCACCTCGAAACTTATTAAAACAATATTTTTCGGTCTATAAAAATATTTAATTTATTAAAACAATGTTCTTCGGTTTACAAAAATCCAAAAAACAGGTTCGGGAGTCGTTTACGCACGAGGAAGGATTAGCACCCTCGTGACGCTCAAAATTGGTACCTAGTTGATTACCTAATGTCTTGGTGTCGAAAATTGAAAACTCGAAAAGAATTTAAAATACGATCCCTCTTTATATTGTGTTATTTTTAATTAAAATTACTCAAATAAATCAAAATGCATAAAATGCTTCCTTATCTCGAAGTAACAAAATGTCACATCCCGTAAGTTAGGACACAACACCTCGTATTCTTGAGAATAAGCTTGCCTTTTATTTTTTATTTAAATCTCATTTATTTTAATTTTAAAAGGATATTTGGTGATTTAGGTTCACGAGAAAAATCGAAACCCTATAAATTAGCGTACGACTTCTCGAATCTCCAAATATGAAACATTGCCTTATTTTGAAAATTTTTGGATAATAACAAGTGTAATATTTAAATGATTTGTATTTAGTTTATTCGAATATGGTGTATAAAACAAATGACTAAAACATGAAAATCCTATATTTAACGAATGGTGATGCAATATAAACTAATGAAGCATAAAAATATGATGATAAAAAAATGACGATAATATGTGTATTAGGACCGTAATAATAATGAAAATGGTAATAGTGATAATAATAATAATACTATATAAAAAATAAAAAATAAAACAGCAATAATAATAATGATAACAACAGTAATAATATAAAAAAGGGCCAAAATAAATAAAATGTGCAATGAATATAGGAACAAACCCAAAAAATAAAATAATATAAATAATAGAAAATATGAAAAGTAAATAAAATAAAATAATAGAAATAATAGAAAATATAAATAAAATAAAATATGAAAAGTAAAAAATAATTCGTAAAAATAAATAATTTCGGAAGAGTCCAAACTAAATAAAAGAGGGCTAAATCGACATTTAAATAAAATAGAAATGATTTGCGAATAAATAAAAAGAAAAGGGAGAAATACGGGCCAAAATGGAACGCATACGAAACAGGGAGGACCAATTGGGAAATTATCCCCTGTCCCCAAAACGGCGTCGTTCCTTAAAGGGGTTAAAATGAAATAAAGTTAAAATCACAGGGCAAAATTTAAAGAACAAAATGAAAAAAGGACTAAATTGTGATGGGCTACAAAAGCGGAGGGGTCTAATGCGCAAGTAACCCATGCACTTAGAAAACAAGCAGATCTTGGAATGGGTTGGGTCAGACCATGGGTCGACCCAAAACGTCACCGTTTCAGGTGCTTACCTATTAAAACGGCTCAAGGACCAAATTGAAACAAAACTAAAAGTTTGTGGTAAAATTTTAAAAACTAAAAAAGGGATAGGACTAAATTGAAACGCGCTGTAAAAGCGGAATGATTGATCGCGCAAATAGACCCTTTGTTGAAAACACGTGGATCCTAGGGGAGCCTTGGGTCGGGTCAGTAGATCTTGCTTAAAACGACTTCGTTTTTAGGTCTTTGAGCAATGGTCCAAAACTGCGTCGTTTTGTGCACCTATTTCAATAAAAAAAGTTTTAAAAAAAACTCATTTTTGCCTTCATTTAAAAAAAAAATCGAAGCTCTCTTTTTTTCTCTCAACCCTCTCCCCTTCCAGCCTAGGGTTCCGACGAGCCCCATGGTAGTTATCGGTTGCCGGCAAGGGGCTCTGCCGTTCCCGAAAAAATGCCGAAAATAGCATTTTTTAGCCCCTTTTTTTAACCTAAGTCTAGATCTAACAGTAAAAGCCTAAAACAAAAAAAAAGGAAAAAAATAAAAAAATGATCCGACTGACGCCCTTCTCCTTTTATACCCCTTTTTCGAGGCCCGATCGAAACCCTAAAGGATTTCCATGGCTTTCGTGAATGGAGGGAACCTCCGATGTTGGCGTGATGCGAAGATCCAGGTAAGTTTTGATCCCTTTTTTTTGTTTTATGTTTTATTTACAAAATAAATAAAAAACTAAAATAAAAAACCACATTTTTTCAACTTTGAGTTCTGTTTTTTATTAATATTGTGTCTTTTTTTCGAATAGAATCTGGTTTTTGTGGCTTTATAGCCGATTACAAAAAAATTTACTACTATTTACTTTTTATTTCTGCTACTATTTCTACTCTATTTCTTTCTTTTTTGCAGGCATAAATGGAGAGTCAACGGAGGCAGAAAAGGAGGTCTTCTTGCCTCTTTGGTGAAAGGGCGACAGACCTCGGACGAGGAGCCTCGGGACGAGGATGCTGATATGGCTGAGGGCAGCGGCACACCTAGAGCTAGGGTTTTTTTGTTTTGCTGAGAATGTTTAAGTATTTTGGGCCACTGGGCCTCTTTTTCATTTGGGTTTGATGTATTTTTTATTGAAATCATTTGGGCCTGTAAATTTGGATTGCTATTATTTCTATTTTTGGTTTGGTTTGGGCCCGGGCAAAAATGGCCTGTTACAGCTGCCCCTCTTTGCTCATTGACGTGTACCGAGAATGGAGTAAAAACTTTTAAGGAGGGCCAATTTTGCCTGGTCTCGCTAAATCTCGACTCCTTTGGTGCTTCTCTTTTTCAAATAATTCCATTCGAACCCACTGCAACTTTAGGGGTATAGGAATTGTCGCTTCAATCTACTCCACTGCAACTTTAAGGAGATATTAGTAACTTCAATCTACTCCACTGTAACTTTAGGGAGATAAGATTTATGGCTTTGCAACTTTAGAGAGATAAGGTTAGTAGCTTTAAGCTTTAGTTTATTCCACTGCAACTTCAGGGAGATAAGACTTGCTATCTTCAATCTGCTCCACTGCAATTTCAGGGAGATAAGATTTGTGGCTTCAATTTGCTCCACTGCCACTTCAGGGAGATAAGATTCTTCATGATAACTTCAATCTTGCTCCACTGCAACTTCAGGGAGATAAGATTTGTGGCTTCAATCTTTTCCACTGCAACTTCAGGGAGATAAGATTCGCCATGATAACTTCAATCTGCTCCACTGCAACTTCAAGAAGATAAGATTTGTGGCTTCAATCTGCTCTACTGCAACTTCAGGGAGATAAGATTCGCCATGATAACTTCAATCTGCTCCACTGCTACTTCAGGGAGATAAGATTTATAGCTTTAATCTGCTCTACTGCAACTTCAGAGAGATAAGATTTGCTATCTTTGATCTACTCCACTGCAACTTCAGGGAGATAAGATCTGTAACTTCAATCTACTCCATTGCAACTTAAGGGAGATAACATTAGTGACTTCAATCTGCTCAATTGCAACTTCAGGGAGATAAGATTCGGCACAATGATTTCAATCTATCCCACTGCAACTTCAGGGCTATATTATTTATGGTTTCTCTGATCTTGTTACACCATTCTCTGGGGAACATGACCTATAACATCCATTTCATGGGCTTATTTATGCCTAGTGATTAGAATGTTATGATCAGGATGAATCAAATGCTCATAACTAGATGTGTATGAATGATGTTTGCATGAACGTAGAATGTCATTTTTCGAGAATGATCCCCTTTTAATGCTTAGGTTGACATTGCTCGCTACTGACGCATTACCCTGCCTTCTTGTTCAGCTGGTATCTTTGATAGAAAACCAGAAGAAATAATCAAAATTTAAACTATTCGTTCCCATACCTTTCCAACTTTTAGATTTGGTTAGTTCTGACTAGTGGTCCTTTTTCAGGTCCTTGTACTATTTAGAAAATTTTCAGAGCAATATGCAAGAAATCCTTTTACTTAGAGTATTTTTAGTCCATTAATCATTATTTCAATGAAAAATGCTTGAAAAAAATTATCACAATGGACAAAAGGAATTTTATTGGGAGTAAAGCTTGAAATGAATAAATTAATTAAAGATAGCAAACATTGCTAAAATACAAAAATGAATAAGATAAAAATAGGTGCCCCAGATATCATAGCATGAGCTTCTTCACACTAACTTCTTGAAGGCCCTTTTGAACTTGATATGTGTTTCGGGGATCCAAAATACTTTGTTGATGCCCTAAGGCGTAGCATCCCTCCTCCCTGTTAATTCAGGGATAATAAGACTACCACATGCTCTATCTTTGATCACAATTTGAATTGCCCTTTTCCTGGATTTTCAATTCAAAACCCTTTTGGTCTTAAGGCGCCCTTTTGCAAGTTTTCACCTTGGCCTCTCCTCTTCTTTTTTTTTAGGTGAAGTATTTTTTGACTGTGTCGAAACCATTTTTTTTTTTGAAAAAACACTGACAGGGTCGACTTTAAAACGAAAATGGAGTCGCCACCAATCCTTTTTTTGAGGTGTGATCCGATCACCTTGAGATTGATCATTAAAACATTTTGGTTTATTAAAACAATGATTTTGGCCTACAAAATTCAAGAAAACGGGTTCGAGAGTCGATTATGCATGAGGAAGGATTAGCACCCTCGTAACGCCCAAAATTGGTACCGAATTGATTGATTAACGTCTTAATGTCAAAAATTTGAAAAGATTTTAAAATACAATCCTCTTTGTGTAGAAGAAAACTTGAATAAATTAAATTGGATGCTAAGACCCTCTTATTTCGAAGAAGTAAAATGTCACGCCCAGTGAGTTAGGATACGACATTTCAAATCCTCGAAACTAAGCTTGTCTTTTGACTTTTAAAACTCATGCATTTGAGTTTAAGAAGGATATTCAGTTATTTGGGTCAAATGAAAAATCGGAACCCAGTAAGTTAGGGCACAATTTCTCAAATTTCCAAATACAGATATTGCCTTTATTTTTAGAAATCCTTACCTCGAGATAACAAAATGTCACATCCAGTGAGTTAGGACACAACATTTTTGAATTCCCGAGAATAAGTTTTTATTTAACTTATACGCTTTGATTTTTTTAAAAAAAGATGATCGATTCTTTAGGCTCGACGAGAAAAATCAAAACCCAATAAGTTAGGGTACGATTTCTCGAATCTCGAATTACAAAAAAAAATTGCTTAATAAAAAAGTTTATATCTGAAAAGGATTAATGTAACACGATTTTATAGTAAAATGTAAAAAAATAAATTACGGTACTAATATGCATAACAGGCTAATAATAAAAGCATTAATGCATGACAATATAAAGGACAAAGATAAAATAACAAGCCAAAATACACGAATAATAATAATAATAATAATAATAATAATAATAATAATAATAATAATAATAATAATAATAATAATAATAATAAACTAAAAAAAACTAAAAATTTAGAACTAAAAGATTAATATTAAACAAATAAATAAACAAGTATAGTGTAACACAGACTAAAAATCATGATGTTAATAATAATGATGGTGGCATTAATAATAATTTTTTTTTGAAGTTTTAAAATGTATAGAAAGATATAAATAAATAAGTAATAAACTGATAAATGAATAAGTATATTTAAAAATATTAAGCAAATAAATATTATGGAAATAATAGTAATAATAACAAAGTTAATTAAATATATTAATAATAATATGTTAATAATAACATTAATAATAATAGTAATAATAATATTAAAAATAATAGTAATAATAATAATAATAATAATAATAATAATAATAATAATAATAATAATAATAATAATAATGATGATGATGATGATGATAATGATAATAATAATAATGGTAATTGTAATAATAATAATTAAAATCAATTAATTTAATAGTAAAAATAACAAAAGAAATAAAAAATCATTTGGGGCAAATCTGAAAAAAATAAAAATAAAAGGACCTATCCGAACGCGCGAATAACAAGGAGGGGTCCAAAGGGCAATTTTCCCTTTTCCTCCAAAACGACGTCGTTCAAATGGGGACCGAACTGAAACCGTGATAAGTTATGGGGTAAAAATTTTAAAAAAAAATAAAAACTTGATTGTAAAGTAATAAAAAAACGGAAGGGCTAAAAGTGCAATTAGCCCTTCCATAAAAAAAACACAGGGATCCTAGCTTGGAGCGGGTTAGGCAATTGGGTCGAAGGCAAAACGGCATCATTTTGGCCTTCGAAAATAATACTCAAAATGGCGTCGTATGGGAAGGCTTTATAAGTCAATTTTTTTAGAAAAAAAACATTTACCCCTTTCATTTTTAAAAAAAATTGAAACTTTTTAAAAACTCTCTCCCCTCTTTGCGATTTTCGATCACCGGACCGGTCATCGGCCGTAGCGGTCTACTGCCGTCTGCCGTCGTCGACGCCGCCGTGCACGGCGGTCGGAGCTTAAAAAAAAGGTAATTTTTTTCTCTTTTTTTTTATATACTATATTTTAAGACACATGTATTGTAAAAAAATAGAAAATCATTTTATGTAGACACAAACTGTTTCGAAAAGAAAGAAATAAAGAAAAAAAAAGAAAAAAGGGAGAACCTTTGCCCTTTGATATGCTTTTTGATTTTTTTGCTCTGTATTCTATTGATATTTCGTATCTGTGTGTAAAATTCTCTTTTTTGTATTTAATCCAAAAAAAAAATCCCTATACATTGTTCTCTCCTAGCTTATATAGCCGAAATCCAAAAAATATGAAGAATACCAAATTTTTTTTTCTGTTGTTGTTTTGCTTGCTATCTGTTTGTCCTTTTTTGCAGGTATAGAGTGACGTGGTGGAGTACGGAGGAGGTGCCGACATGGTGGTGCGCGTGGGGGAGCGGTGGCTGAAGCTTGCCCTAGTGTTCTGGTTTTTTTCTAAAACTTTTAATGTTGTGGGCTTGAATTTGGGTTAGGGTTTGTAATTGGATGGGGTTAATTTTGGGCTTTGAATTTTGTTTGATAATTGGGTTTGTATTTTGTAATTTTGGACTGTTAATTTATGTTTATTTTCTAGGTTTATTTTATAAACCGGGTCAGGCCAAAATTGGCCTATTATAGACTGTATCCGAATTCACAGGATTAGGCAGGTTCTTCCCATCCATCTCGGTGAAAATCAATGCTCCTCCAGAAAAGGCCTTCTTTACCACATAAGGTCCTTCCTAGTTTTGCATCCACTTTCCTCTGAAATCCTTTTGTATGGACAAGATCTTTTTCAATACCAGGTCTCCCTCATGGAATTCTCTGAGTTGAACCTTTTTGTTGTAAGCTCGCATCATTCGCTTTTGGTACATCTGACCATGACTGATGGCTTTCAACCTTTTCTCTTCAATCAAGTTTAACTGATCATATCTGGATTGGATCCATTCTGCTTCATCCAACTTCAATTCTGCCAAAACTCGGAGAGAAGAAATCCCAACTTCAATGGATAAAATCGCCTCCATTCTATAAACCAAAGAGAAAGGCGTTGACCCGGTTGAGGTCCTGACAGATGTTCGATAAGTATAGAGGGCAAATGGTAAATTTTCATGCCAATCTTTATAAGTCTCAGTCATTTTCCCCACGATCTTCATAATGTTCTTATTGGCTGCCTCCATTGCATCATTCATTTTTGGGTGATATGGTAATGAGTTGTAGTGTTTGATCTTGAACTGACTGCAGACTTCTGATATCGTGTTGTTGTTCAAATTCAGTGCATTATCAGTTATAATCTTTTCTGGCATTCCATAGTAGCATATGATTTCTTTCTTCAAGAATTTGCTAACTGCCGACTTCGTGACATTGGCATAAGAAGTGGCCTTTACCCACTTGGTGAAGTAATTGATAACCACAAAGATGAATTGATGCCCATTGGAAGCTTTTGGTGATACCGGCCCAATGACATCCATGCCCCACATAGAGAAAGGCCATGGAGAAGTCATAACATGAAGAGGTGAGGGAGGTACATGAATTTTATCTCTATAAATTTGACACTTATGGCATTTCTTGGCATAACTGATGCAATCTCCTTCCATGGTGGACCAATAATACCCAAATCTCATGATTTGCCTGGCCATTGTAAAACCATTGGAACGTGTTCCGCAGACACCCTCGTGGACTTCTTCCAAGATTTTCTTAGCCTCGACAACGTCTATACATCTTAGTAGCACCTGATCCTTTCTTCTTTTTTATAGGATCTCCTCGTCTAAAACATAGTCACTGGCCAACCTTCTCAATGTCATTTTATTATTCTCAGTTGCTTGGTCAAGGTATTCATGATTCTTCATATATCGCTGTATATCATGGTACCAAGGGTTATCATGCTTTTCTTCTTCTTCTTCGATGTTGTAACAATGAGCCAGAGTTTCATAAATACTCATCTGGATAGGTTTTACATCCTCTTGTTTGTTCACTTTGACCATCGAAGCCAAGGTAGCCAAAGCGTTAGCCATTTGATTTTCGTCTCGTGGGAGGTAGCAGAAGGTGTTGTCATCAAATTCTTTAACTAATTCAAGAACCAGCCTTCGATAATAGATCAACTTGGGATCTCTTGTCTCCCATTCTCCCTTGAGTTGATAAATTACTAATGCAAAATCCCCATATACCTCTAGCACTTTTATCTTACGTTCTATGGCTGCACGGATACCCATGATACTTGCTTCGTATTCTATTATATTATTCGTGCAATTAAAATCCAATTTACTAGTGAATGGAGAATGATCTTTGTTTAGGGATATAAGGACTGCCCCAATTCCGTTACCCATAGCGTTTGAGGCTCCATCGAAGTTTAGCTTCCAAGGATGACCTTCCTGAGAGTCTTCTTCAGTGGTTGCAATATACATTAGATCTCATTCGAGAAATCAAAGTTTAAAGGCTCGTAATCTTCTAGAGCTCTACTAGCCAGAAAATTTGCTATTGCTCTCCCTTTTATTGCGTTCCGTCATGTACTTTAGAGGATCCAGTTTAGAGATGAGCTAAGTTGTGTGGTACAACATATACTGTCTCAGTCTTCGGGTTGTCCAAATTAAGGCGTAACACAACTTTTCAATTGATGAATATCTTATCTCACATTCAGTAAACTTCTTGCTGAGGTAATATATCGCTTTTTCTTTTCTTCCTGACTCATCATGTTGGCCAATCACGCATCCCATGGAATTTTCAAATACTGCCAAGTATAGTATTAGCGGCTTATCTAGGCTAGGTGGCATTAGCATTGGGGCATTGGACAAGTAATGTTTGACCTTGTTGAAAGTCTTCTGGCACTCCTCATCCTAAACGCCTGGATTGTGTTTCTTAGGGAGACGGAATATGGTCGCATTTCTCAGTTAGTTGTGAAATGAACCGGACGGCGTAATTTAGTCTTCCTAGAAAACCTCAAACTCATTTTTGGGTGCGCGACGAAGGCAACTCCTGTATAGCCTTGACTTTGTTCGGGTCAATCTCGATCCCCTTTTCACTAACTACAAATCTTAGCAATTTTTCGACCTAGCCCCGAAGGTACATTTTGCTGGATTGAGCTTTAGCTGGAACTTTTTCAACCTTAAGAAAAATTTCCTTAAAACTTGCACATGCTTCTTTTCTGTTCGAGACTTTGCAATCATATCGTCGACATAAACCTCGATTTCTTTGTGCATCATATCATGAAACAAAGTTACCATGGCTCTTTGATACATTGCTCCCACATTTTTTAGTCCAAATGGCATTACCTTATAGAAAAATGTTCCCCACATGGTTACAAATGTGGTCTTATTCATGTCTTCAGGATGCATCTTTATCTAATTGTATCCCAAGAAACCATTCATAAAAAGAGAACAGTGAGTAACCTACCGTATTGTCTACTAAGGTGTTAATATGTGGTAATGGGAAATTGTCTTTCAGGTTGGCTTTGTTCAAATCCCTGTAGTTTACGCACATTTGTACTTTCCCATCTTTTTTAGGGACAGGGATGATATTAGCTACCCATTTTGAGTATTTAACAACTTGTAAGAAACTAATATCAAATTGCTTCTTGACCTTTTCCTTTATTTTTAGTAAGATGTCGGGCCTCATTCTTCGAAGCTTCTGTTGAACTGGCTTACAATCTTCCTTTATAGGCAGCTTGTGTACCATAATATCACTGCTTAACCCGAGCATTTCTTGATATGACCATGCGAAGACATCCTTGAATTCTTGGAGTAACTCAACGAGGTCCCGTTTTGTCTCTGCAGTAATGCAAGCTCCAATCTTCACCTCTTTTACCTCTCCTAAGCTCACAATTTCCACTGATTCTTTGTTTCTCATCTTGTTCCACCATCGTCAACAAATCAGGAGATAGATTACAGTCTCGATCCTCTTGAAAATCCTGAGAATCCTCCATACACATATCTTGCTCAAAAGGAGACTCTGAGTTAGCAGCAGCGTCGTTCATATCATTGATATTTGGAGACCTGTTATAGGGATGAAGGAGAATCCAAGGAAAAAAAAGAATCTAAGAATAATTATCTGTATGGTATTATTATGAATGAAATGAAAAAATAAAAGAATATTTACTCAAGATGATACGCAAATATGCATTTTATTGAAATAAAGATGTTGGACATAAGCCTATTTCACAAAAGGATTCTTATTGCTCCTAGGATTAGAGCAATAGATGTGTTTTGAATATTACTCTGAATTAGCTCTAAAAACTACAGGAATCTCTTCCACAGTCTAATTGTTCAGAACACTTCCAGGTACATAGGAACATATGCCTGATAAATTTTCTCCCTCAATTCCTTCTTCGGATATGGCGTTAATGTTCAGATTTCCCAACATTTCTTCAACGGTTTCTTTTCTTGACATTTTTTGATTAGGGTGAATATTTCCTCCTGACACGAAAGTTTTGGATATATGGGGAAAGGTCATCGGTTCCCACTTGACCTCTTCCCCACTCAGTCGCGCTCTTCTCCTTTCTTGCTTCTTCTCTAGCTCTCTCTTCTTTTGCCTTGCATTTGGCTTGTATCCTAAGCCAAAGCGGTCTCGTTTGTCCATTAGCATAAGTGCCTCAACCCTTCCTTGTAAGTATTTTCCAAGTCCTCTCCTAGGTAAGGCTCATTTCCCAACCGTCAGTTGCAGGCCCATCCTTGTAGTTTTGGAGATTTTGGGCATCGGGATCTAGTTCCATTTGACAATGAAGGTTGCGTTTACAAATTCCAGTGATCGAAAGGAACATTCTATCGCTTTATCGTCTGCCCCTGTGTATGGAGCGTCACTAGTTACGGATGCAATAATGTCTTCTTCCATGTTTATTGTTACCAGTTGACCCTTAGTTACCAACTTTAGCTTTTGGTGCAGTGATGATGGCACTGCCCCAGCTGAGTGAATCCAAGGCCTTCTTAACAAGAAATTATAAGAAGGCTTGATGTCCATCACCAAGAAAACTACCTCATACATGTTTGGACCAATCAAAAGGGGTATCTCAATCCTTTCCATCACCCTCCTTTCTGTACCATCTAATGCTCTCACTATGTTTTGGCATGTCTTCATATAAGAGTTATCCACAAGCAACCTATTCATTATGGATAAGGGCAAGACATTCAGTACAAATCCATTATTAATTAACACCCCTAGCAATGTATATCCTTTGCAGCGGGTGGTGATGTGCAGAGCCTTTGTAGATCTCATGTCCACTGGCGGTATTTCGTTGTCATTAAAGAAGAAAAAGTTGTTGGCACTTATATTGTTAACTAGGTGGTCCAGCTTGTTTACAGAGATATCATTAGTGACATAAGTTTCTTTCAGCACCTTCATCGACGCGTTACGATGAGTCTATGAGCTCAAGAGCAAGGCTAGAACTGATATGCGAGCTGGTTGTTTGTGTAACTGTTCTACAATGCTGTACTCACTATACTTTAAAAAATTTAGGAATTTTCTAGCCTTGTTCTCAGTTACTGGTTTGTTAATTGGTGATTCAAGCCTAGTCGTCTTTTCCTTCTTATACTTAACTACTAGGGTCTTTCCTTTAACGGACACAGTTCTTGTACTTGCAGGTCATAACGCCTCCCACTGCGTGTGTAGAAACCCACATCTTGGCCCTTTTCTAAAGCGCTAGCCGGGTTCTCCTCTCCTGGGATCGTCACGTTGCAGTCATAATTCCAATGAACCCTCTTGTTGTCCATGTAGGGAAAGGCTACGGGTTTCTAGATTATGACCCTTGGTGCAATTTGTACTCTGGCTTCATTGCTTCTTGGTCGTGAAATAATAACCACCGGGTGGTTGACCTTCTGGACCTTCTCGTCGATCTTTCCTCTGCGGCACATATATCTCCTTCTTCTGAGCTCTTAACCTCCTCATAAAATTCAATTTCCTTGTTATCCATCAGATTTTGTTCTAGGGTCCTGAACTCAATGCACTCTTGGATTTCATGACCCTCCTTAGCATGGAACTCACAGTAGTTCCTCATCCCTTCAGGTCTCTCTTCTGATTCCTGTTTGATTAATCATCCCTTTACCATTTTCTTCCAAACCCATTTCAGTGGGGTTTTCAGTTTCGCTATATTCATCTTGGTTCCCTTCTCTCCACTCTCAATTATCGCGTTTACCCCTTTATCAGAATGACTGGGTAATGAATTTCCTGCCACATTAGGTCCTGATGGATCATCGAACTTCACAATGCGCAACTTTTTAAAAGTGGTGCAGTTCTCAATTGAGTGTCCCATGATTCTCGTGTGGTACTTGCATTGAGCATTCACGTCGTACCATTTGGGGAATGGAGGTGGCATAGGTTTCAGGTAGAAAGGGGATACCACGTGCGCATCAAACATATTCTGATACAGCTCCCTATATGTCATCGGAATAGGTGTGAACTAGAGCCTTTCTGTTTTGGCCTTGGGTTGGATTCTTTCCTTGGGTTGGATTCTTGCCTTGGGGGGCCCTGATGGCTAGTAGTTACTGTCCTTGGCGGGTCTACCGTGATTGGTTTTGAATAACCCTTATTATATGCGCTAGCATTATTAACCTCATTTTCTTTTTTCCTCGGGGCTAATCTTTTGGCGCTTTCCCCCGCGTCTATCTTACCACTTCTCACTGCGTTTTCAATCATTTCACCAGACATTTCTATATTTGATAATCTCTTAGTAGCGCTTCCCAACATATGGTTGATGAACGGGGCTTTCAGTGCATTGATGAAAAGCATTGTACTTTCTTTCTCCAGAAGAGGTGGCTAGACTTGTGTTGCCACCTCTCTCCATCTCTAGGCATATTGCCTGAAGCTCTCAATTTGTTTCTTCTCCATGTTCTGCAACGTGATTCTGTCAGGTGTCATGTCTGTTACGTGACTATATTACTTCATAAAAGCTTGTGCTAAGTCTTTCCATGAATTGATTTTGGCACTGCTCAGTTGATTGTACCATTTAGCTGTTGACCCGATCAGACTGTCTTAGAAGCAGTGGATTAATAGTTTATCATTATTGACATATCCTGTCATCCTTCGGTAGAACATAGTGATGTGAGCTTCAGGAAAACTAGTCCCATTATACTTTTCAAACTTTAGAGTTTTGAACTTCGGTGGGAGCACCAAATTGGGGACCAAACTCAAATATTTAGCATCAACTCTGCAGTGGTAGTCAATATTTTCCATTGCTCTAAATTTTTCTTCTAACCATCTGACCGATCTTCAAGTTGCTTTGGCAGTTCCACTATTGCTTTTTCTATTCCTGCCATATCATCTAGATCAGGAACAACGGGATTGGTTGGATTATCTCCCGGATTAGAACCTGAGCCTGTTTGGTAGTTCATTGACGCTGATGTACCAGCTTGATCCTGTTGGGGTCTGATTGTAACGGGCACCCTTCGTGGGTATACATCTGGTTGTGCCTGGACATTTATCGGGTAAAACCCGGGTGGTAAGTGGGGTCCTCATTATCATCCCCTGAGTTGACCATAGTGCTCTTCCCTTTTTCAAGTCCTCCAACCAACAACTACGTCAATTGGCTTATCGTACTTCTTTGAGATTTCTGTATCTGATCCCTCATATCCTGTTGTACTTTTGCTAATTGTTCTTACAACTGCGCTTGCAACTGATCTTGCATGTCTTTTTGAATCTGTTCTAGCCTTTTCAATCTTTGGTCCATTACTTTAGTTTTGGCGCGAGTATTGTAACGATATTCGGTTGGTTGGCTCTTGTTGGTTTCCAGATTAACTGAAATAATTTCGATTAATTAGGGTCTTTTTGTGAAATTTAATACATATGATGCAATGTAATGCAAATGCATGGAATGAATGCAAAAAGAGGCATTGACTCTAATTCAATTCTATTAGAACAACTTTACTAGAAAACAAATTTCTTTACATAAAACAGATTATATATACGACTTTGCCCTAATACTCAAAGCCTTAACCTTTCTAAGAAGCCAAGCTAACTCTTGACCCCAATTCAATTCTGATTCATACTTCAAGCTTAGAACATTAGCCTAAATTGCTAGGGTTTGCAAATGATCTGCCACCTCTCATATTTGATCCACAGCTTCACCCATGATATGGTCTCTATCCCTAACCTAACCTTGAGAACGGTGGAGTTGTTCCTTCCAATGTTCATTATTTGCTTTAAGGAGTTGAACTCGGAGTTCACAATTTTGTAATGTGGTCTCGAGCTCTCCAATCTTCCCTTGCAGCTCTTTAATCTTGTTTAGGCTCGCTTTCAACTCAATTACGGAGTTGCGACTACGATAATGATGAAGTGACTTTTCTAGTTCTGCTACCCTAGCTTTTAATCTGACCTTTTCATTTTGGCTTTCCTATACGTTTTTTTCTAGATCATTTTCTCGAACTTGGCCATCTTGGAATTTCTTTTCCCATTGATCTACTATATTCTTTTCTTCTTTGATTTCTTGCCGCCATTCCCCAGCCCGGCAGTTCTGTAACATCCTAAATTTATGGGCCTATGCATTTAGTGTAGGGATAAGTTTAATAGGTTAATTTAAGTGATAGGGGTCCAAATTGGGCTCAGGACTAAGCAAAGGCCTTGATTAAATTATTAGATTGGGCATTAAAGAGTTAAAAGGTGGTAATTATGTTTAAAATGCCAACATGGGCTTGTGGCCCAACAATAAGTGGCACTGTAAAGGAATTAGAAGTGACGCCACACACAAGGGATTAGGGGCCCAAAATTTAAGTTTAATGAAGCCCAAATCTTTTAATATTAAGTGAGTTGAATTTCGGCAATTAGGTTTAATGAGGTGGATGGCTACAAGGCTTAAAAATAAGAGATTTATATGGATTTAATAATTGATAATTTAGAAGATAAAAAGGAGAAAAGATAGGAGCCTATCTACAAGGAAAGTGATGGCTGAAAATCCACCATCTAGAAGAGTAAGGAATTCGGCTACTGCATGGCAAAAGGGGTGCCGAATTTTCCCTTTCATTTAGCTTGAATTTTAATTAATTAGGAAGGGCATTTTCGGTCTTATACAAAAGGTGTCAAAATTCCTATAAATAGGGGGGTTAGCTCCTGGATTCTGACATTTAAAAACCCTAAATCTCTTTTTCCTTGTGCCGAAAATCCTTAGCCTCTTCCTCTCCAATTTCTTTTCTTTAAATTCTTCAAAAGCCGAAACTTCTTTTCCATTCTTTTTCCCCCTTTGAGCCGATTTCTCTTTAAAAGCCTAAAACTCTAGAGTTTTTCTTTATTCATCCCATTTAAGAATTAGTTCTATTTATTCCGGCATTTAAAACTTCCTTTGGCATTGCCGAATCCTCTCTCTAGTGGTAACCGAACCTCCTGTGCTAAGGTAAGTGTCGATTTTTGATTAGTTCTCATGATCTATTCTCGGTTTTTGAAAGACAAAAAGCCGAAAAGCTAATAGTTTAATGGTTCTATGTTGGGCGGCAATTCGGGATTTGAAGGAAGCTTGGTCAACTAGATCTAAAAGCCGAAAATAGCTAGTCTCCAATTTCGGGATTTTAAGGTAAGAAGATTTGTTATTCAAATATATAAAATTGGGTAGAACACTAACCATGGTTGAATATAGGAGAGGCCCTATTTTCATATCTTTCTGGCTTTTTGAGCAAAGTTGTAGATCAGTTTAGCAAGGGTATCGACATTAATCAGGTGTGTAGATCTCTAACACACTACTAATAAACTTGTATGTATGTTTATATATATATGTTATGGGCTAAAAAGCCGGAATGAGGCTGTATAGACAGTCGAATGGAACCCTAAAAGGGTTAGGCAAAGATGCCAGGTACGTAAACATAGAACTCCCTATGTGTATCGAAAAATATATATGTCTGCATGATGTTTTCTTTATGTGTGTATGCATGGGTTGGGATATTGATATGATGAAGGGGAAGTGCATGATAGGTCACGCAGTGATCGGTGGTAGAAATCCCACAAATACAAATACTAGGTCACATTGTGATCGGTGGCTATGCTACGTTTAATGATTCCTGAAAACAGGAATAGGCAGTTCGGCTGTCATTATGGTGTGTAGCGGATGGAGGGTTGATTGTAGAAATCCCCACGGTGTGATGGTTGGTACGGGTTGGTGTGTAGAGGATGGAACCCTAGGATGGGATGGGTCATTAATCATTTATTATTTTGATGTATGATTATGATTGATGCCTTATGGGCCAGTGCCCATAATGTGTTTGTGGGCTCAGGTCGTTGTGTGCTTTGAGATTTATACACTGAGTCTTGGTGACTCACGCTTTTTTTTTCTCTACTCTCCAGATGAGCAGTAGATCGTGGACATGGGAGCCGAGACGGACTCAAGGGGCCATCAAGTTCTATTTCTACAAATTATATTTTCTTTAGGACTTCTTTAAGTTTGTTTTATTGTTATTTGAGGAACCGTTATGTAATAAGGCCCCTAGTTTTTATTCAACTTAGGAGTTTTCTATGTTATGCAACTTATGAATATACCACAAGGTTTATTTACATTTATTAATAAAAATACAAAGAGGTTTATTTTCAAAAAGTCTCTCATTTATTCAAATTTAATTAATTTAACTTGTGTTTTCAAAATGCGATAAAGTGTTATGTGTTCGATAACATGCCGGATCTGGTCGAAACGCATGGGCCGGGTTTGGGGTGTTACATTTTGGTATCAGAGCCCAGTTCAAAACTCGGGCTGTGAAATGGGTCTAGAAGTGTTTTAGAAAAAAAATATTTAAGGAAAATTTTTGGTTTGAAGAGATGGCCTTCGAGTCTACCGGCACCCAATCCACCCAGGTAAGTATTCTGAACTCCTGATTGTGTTATAAATGTGAGCTTAATGGGCTTTATGGGACGTAGACTATCTAGGTTAGAACTTGATGGACTCTAGGCTTAGACAAACAACTCTTCAAATCCATAAGACTTAATTTCACTAAACAAAACCTGTAAACGAGTCGCAAGACTAAGGAGTGGCAACAGGCATATGCATGTCTAGGAGTAGATCCGGCAGAGCTTGGTATTTAAGCAGTCCAACTGACTCATCTCCTCTTCGCTGGAATCTTACCTGGTGCATAGTGACTGTTCACTTTAGCCATGACAGGGTGTGGCAATAGGCATACGCGTGTCTAGGAGTGGATTCAGGGAGAGCTTGGTATTTAAGCAGTCCTAGTGACTCACCTCCTCCTCGCTGGAATCTTACCTGGTGCGTAGTGACTGTTCACTCTAGCTATAAGGACTTGTTCATGGGCTGAACCCATAATTAAAACCCGAAAGGGACCAACCACCCTATTTTGCAAACAAAAATCCCTAAGTTATGTACATCTCCAAAAAGATACACTTGATTTGAAAATGTTCACAGCTATGAAAAATTTACCCAAAAACCCTATGTTTACAAGAGTAACTAGATTTTCCAAAGTACCACTGTTTAAAAAAAAATCCCAAATCTTAAAATTACCGAAATACCCCTGGTTTCCAAAATTACCGAAATGCCCCAGATTTTAAAATTACCAAAATACCCCTAGATGTCAAAATTTCTGAAATGCCCCAAGATTTTAAAAATACCCCTAGATATCAAAATTACCAAAATACCCCCCAAATTTCAAAATTACTGAAATACCCCTGGATTGTAAAATTACCAAAATACCCTTATTTTACAAAATCACCAAGGAACCTTATTTTGAAAAATTATGAAAATACCCCTGTAGGATAAAATTACGAAAATACCCCTGGGTAGTGAAAACAACAACAACAACACCACTTTTTTGTAATGAACGTGAGTTCATGGATGTTGATGATTGAATGTGTTTCTTAGAGGATATGCACTTGAGACTGAATTGTGAATGTGAATTCGAAAGAACTACTTTTAAAATTATTATTCATAAAACTATTCGTGGTTAATCAGTGGAAGAAAACTAATAATTCATAAAATTTCTAATCAGATAAACGCGAAGCGGTAGAATGAGTACAAGGGGTAGAGGACGTCCGCCACGTGGTCGTGGTAGGGGTAGGAGGACGGTGTCAGAACTAGTAGGATCTGGTCATGGTTCTGGAAACGAGATGCCGACTGTGGAGGAGGAATTCTAGGATTAGACTGCCGGAGATGATGCGGTATCTCAAGCAATGTTAAGAGTTTTAGAAAGAGTTGCTGGGGCTTGTATAGGCACAGGAGCCCGGAAATCTGTGCCTAAACGGCTTAGGGCCAATGGGGCAGAAGTGTTTAGGGGAATTTCTGGTGTAGCCCTAAGTTCAGCTGAGTATTGGTTGGAAGCGGTAGAACGCATAATGGATGATTTGGATTTTACGGAGGAGAAGAAGTTGAAAGGAGTTGTATCTCTCCTACGAGATGAAGCCTACCAATGGTGGCTTACGGTTAAGGATGGTACAGTGGCTGGCCGTATCACCTGGGATCTCTTTAAAATGGCGTTCCAGAATAAGTACATTGGATCAAGTTATGTGGATGCGTAGCGCAGAGCACTTCTGAATCTGGTTCAAGGGAGTAGGTCAGTGGCTGCGTACGAAGCTGAATTCTTACGCCTTAGCCGTTATGCTCGTGGAATGGTAGCCACGGAGCACGAACGTTGTGTTAGGTTTGAAGATGGCCTGAGGGATGAGTTGCGTATTTTGATAGCCCCACAGCGGGAGAGAGAATTTGCCGTCCTAGTGGAAAAGGCTAAGATAGTCGAGGAGGTAAAACGGACCGAAAAACTAAATCGAGATAGAGATAGGGGTGGAAATAAGAGGAATTTTGGATCGTCAATCGGGCGTACTCAGAAAAGGTCCAGGTCTGATGGACCGAAACGGGAAGAGAAACCTGCTGCTGCTAACCAGACACCAAAGTGTGCTCGGTGTGGTAAATTTCATCCAGTGAATGTTGGGCAGGTAGTGGAAAGTGTTTTAGGTATGGATCTACGGACCATCAAGTTAAAAACTGTCCGCAACAACGAGACGGTGAAGGGACCATAGGTCGAGGGAATGCTCAGCCTGGTAGAGGGGGTCAGCAGCCACAAAGAGGTCGTGGTGCAGCCAGAGGTGGTAATGGTGCTGGTCGGGGTCGTGGAGCACCAGGCCAAGAAGCAGGAAACACTGAGGCGAGATAGCCGGGGTTGGTCTATGCTGTCAGACGGCGAGAGGAGACTGATGCACCAGATGTCATAACCTGTACGTTCTTAATCTTTGGTTTGCCTTACACTGCATTGATTGACATTGGGTCGACGCATTCATACGTAGCTAGTAGTGTATCGGGGACTTTAAGGCTAGAATCTGAAATTACCCCTAGGGCAATGACTGTAGTTAGCCTGTTAGGACAATCGGTAGTAGTGGATAAACTCTATCGAGAAGTACCTCTAGAAGTTCAGGGGATGGTCTTCTGAACAGATCTAATGGAATTACCGTTCGGGGAGTTCGATTTAATTTTAGGCATGGATTGGCTTGTGAAGTATCAAGCTAATCTAGATTGTGCGGCCAAGCGTATGGTGTTAAAAACCCCTGAGGGTGATGAAGTGTTGGTGATAGGAGAAAGGGGGAACTGTTTGTCGAATGTAGTGACTGCCCTAAGAGCAGAAAGGATGGTGAGGAAAGGATGTGAGGCAGTTTTATTGTTTGTTCGGGCTCTAGAAGCTAAAGATCTGACTGTTAGGGACGTCAAGACAGTAAAGGAATTTCCTGATGTTTTCCTTGAAGAGCTTCCGGGATTACCCCCAGAGCGTGAAGTGGAGTTTGGTATCGATCTTCTTCCAGGAATAGCACCAGTATCCATTGCTCCGTATAGGATGGTGCCGAAAGAGCTGGTGGAGTTGAAAGCGCAGATTCAGGAGTTGCTGGATAGAGGATTTATTCGACCAAGTGTGTCACCTTGGGGAGAGCCGGTGTTATTTGTTAAGAAGAAGGACGGATCAATGCGTATGTGCATTGATTATCGTCAATTGAATAAGCTAACCATCAAGAACAAGTACACGTTGCCAAGGATCGATGACTTGTTCGATCAGTTGAAGGGGGCATCAATTTTTTCAAAGATAGACCTGAGGTCAGGGTACCATCAACTTAGGGTCAAGGAGGCAGATGTTCATAAGACGGCTTTTAGGACTCGTTACGGCCACTATGAATTTATGGTGATGCCGTTTGGATTGACCAACACGCCAGCAGCGTTCATGGACATGATGAACCGAGTGTTCCAACCCTACTTAGACCGGTGTGTCGTGGTGTTTATCGATGATATCTTAGTTTATTCGAAGTCAGAAGAGGAGCATGATGCTCATCTGTGAATAGTTTTGCAGATTCTAAGGGAGAAGCAGTTGTATGCCAAATTTAGTAAGTGTGAATTTTGGCTGAGGGAAGCAACGTTTTTAGGGCACGTTGTGTCGGCAGAAGGGATTAGGGTTGACCCTCGAAAGATTGAAGCAGTGTTAGATTGGAAGCCACCCAAGTCTGTGGCTGAGATTAGGAGTTTTCTTGGTTTAGCTGGGTACTACCGAAGGTTTGTTGAAGGATTTTCTTCGGTAGTCGCACCGTTGACTAGTTGCTACGGAAAGGAGTTCCGTTTGTTTGGTCTGATAAGCAGCAAGGGAGTTTTGAAAAGTTAAAGAGGTTTTTGACGGAGGCTCCAGTGTTGATTCAGCCGGAGGCAGGGAAGGAGTTCGTAATTTACTGTGATGCGTCACAGCAGGATTAGGATGTGTGTTGATGCAAGATGGAAGGGTGGTTGCATATGCATCTCGGCAGTTAAGACCACATGAATTAAATTACCCTACCCATGATTTGGAATTGGCAGCAGTAGTGTTTGCCCTAAAAATTTGGAGGCATTATCTGTATGGGGAGAAATTTGTCATTTACACAGATCATAAGAGCTTGAAGTATCTTTTGACTCAGAAAGAGTTGAACCTAAGGCAGAGAAGGTGGATCGAGTTGCTAAAGGATTACGATTGCTCGATTGAGCATCACCCGGGTAAGGCTAATGTAGTAGCTGATGCTCTAAGTCGAAAAGTAGTCTCCGACTTAAGAGCGATGTTTGATCACCTTAGTTTGTATGAGGATGGAAGTTTATTAGCTGAACTTCAAGTGAAACCTTCTTGGATTAGTCAAGTGAAGGAGAGACAACAGACAGATGAGTTGCTAAAGGGGAAACTGTAGCTAATCCTAAAGGATGGGCCAGCAGAATTCAGTATGAATGAGGAAGGATTGTTATGCTTTCGAGGGAAGGTTTGCATGCCAAGAGATCTGGAGCTAAGGCAGAGGATTTTGAATGAGGCGCATGGTAGTGTATACGCTATGCACCCTGGAGGAAGTAAGATGTTTCAGGATTTGAGAGATCAGTTCTGGTGGCCGGGTTTGAAGCAAGAAGTAACCGAATTGGTAGGTAAGTGTTTGACCTGTCAGCAGGTCAAGGCGGAACACCAGTTACCATCGGGATTGTTGCAGCCAGTGAAGATTCCCCAATGGAAGTGGGAAAGAATAACCATGGATTTTGTTAGTGGGCTTCCCCTCACACCCACTGAGAAAGATGCGGTTTGGGTAGTTGTGGATCGTTTGACGAAGTCTGCGCACTTCATACCAGTGCGTATTGACTATTCCTTGCAGAAGTAAGCTAAGTTATACATAGCAGAGGTAGTGAGGTTGCATGGATTACCAGTTTCGATTATATCAGATAGGGACCCTAGGTTCACCTCTAGATTTTGGAAGGCGTTGCATCAGGCGTTGGGTACGAAGTTGGATTTCAGTACAGCGTTTCATCCTCAGACCAGTGGACAGTCTGAGCGGGTGATCCAAATCTTGGAGGACATGTTGAGAGGATGTGTCATGGATTTCAGAGGTAGTTGGGAAGAGTTCTTACCGTTAGCAGAGTTTGCCTACAACAACAGCTACCAGTCAAGTATCCAGATGGCGCCCTACGAAGCTTTGTACGGGCGGAGGTGTCGTACACCTACCTGTTGGACGGAACTAGGAGAACGTCGGACTTTGGGTCCGGAGTTGGTGACCGAGACAGAAGAGAAGGTTGAATTGATTCGGGTTCGACTGAAGGATGCGTCGGACAGACAGAAGTCTTATGCTGATTTAAAGCGTAAAGACATAAAGTTCTCAGTGGGTGATAAAGTATTTTTAAAGGTGTCACCGTGGAAGAAGGTACTAAGGTTTGGTCGAAAGGGTAAATTAAGTCCTAGATTTATCGGACCATATCGGGTGTTGAAGCGAGTAGGGCCAGTAGCCTATCAACTGGAGTTACCTCCGGAGTTAAGTCAAATTCACGATGTATTTCACGTTTCCATGCTAAGACGTTACCGTTCGGATCCGTCCCATATTGTGCCTATAGAGGAAATCGAGGTAAGACCTGATCTATCCTTCGAAGAGGAACCAGTAGAAATTTTGGATCGTGATGTCAAGGTGTTGAGAAGGAAAACGGTTCCATTGGTTAAGGTACTGTGGCGGAATCATGGATCCGAAGAGGGTACGTGGGAACCCGAGGAAGCAATGAGGCAGCAATACCCTCATCTTTTCTGATCAGGTAATTTCGAGGACGAAATTTCTTTAAGGGGGTAGAACTGTAACATCCTAAATTTATGGGCCTATGCATTTAGTGTAGGGATAAGTTTAATAGGTTAATTTAAGTGATAGGGGCCCAAATTGGGCTTAGGACTAGGCAAAGACCTTAATTAAATTATTAGATTGGGCATTAAAGAGTTAAAAGGTAGTAATTATGTTTAAAATGCCAACATGGGCTTGTGGCCCAACAATAAGTGGCACTGTAAGGGAATTAGAAGTGACGCCACACACAAGGGATTTAGGGGCCCAAAATTTAAGTTTAATGAAGCCCAAATCTTTTAATATTAAGTGAGTTAAATTTCGGCAATTAGGTTTAATGAGGTGGACGGCTACAAGGCTTAAAAATAAGAGATTTATATGGATTTAATAATTGATAATTTAGAAGATAAAAAGGAGAAAAGATAGGAGCCTATCTACAAGGAAAGTGATGGCTGAAAATCCACCATCTAGAAGAGTAAGGAATTCGGCTACTGCATGGAAAAAGGGGTGCCGAATTTTTCCTTTCATTTAGCTTGAATTTTAATTAATTAGGTAGGGCGTTTTCGGTTTTATACAGAAGGTGTCAAAATTCCTATAAATAGGGGGTTAGCTCCTGGATTCTGACATTTAAAAACCCTAAATCTCTTTTTCCTTGTGCCGAAAATCCCTAGCCTCTTCCTCTCCAATTTCTTTTCTTTAAATTCTTCAAAAGCCGAAACTTCTTTTCCATTCTTTTTCCCCCTTTGAGCCGATTTCTCTTTAAAAGCCTAAAACTCTAGAGTTTTTCTTTATTCATCCCATTTAAGAATTAGTTCTATTTATTCCGGCATTTAAAACTTCCTTTGGCATTGCCGAATCCTCTCTCTAGTGGTAACCGAACCTCCTGTGCTAAGGTAAGTGTCGATTTTTGATTAGTTCTCATGATCTATTCTCAGTTTTTGAAAGACAAAAAGCCGAAAAGCTAATAGTTTAATGGTTCTATGTTGGGCGGCAATTCGGGATTTGAAGGAAGCTTGGTCAACTAGATCTAAAAGCCGAAAATAGCTAGTCTCCAATTTCGGGATTTTAAGGTAAGAAGATTTGTTATTCAAATATATAAAATTGGGTAGAACACTAACCATGGTCGAATATAGGAGAGGCCCTATTTTCACATCTTTCTGGCTTTTTGAGCAAAGTTGTAGATCAGTTTAGCAAGGGTATCGACATTAATCAGGTGTGTAGATCTCTAACACACTACAAATAAACCTGTATGTATGTTTATATATATATGTTATGGGCTAAAAAGCCAGAATGAGGCTGTATAGACAGTCGAATGGAACCCTAAAAGGGTTAGGCAAAGATGCCAGGTATGTAAACATAGAACTCCCTATGTGTATCGAAAAATATATATGTCTGCATGATGTTTTCTGTATGTGTGTATGCATGGGTTGGGATATTGATATGATGAAGGGGAAGTGCATGATAGGTCACGCAGTGATCGGTGGTAGAAATCCCACAAATACAAATACTAGGTCACATTGTGATCGGTGGCTATGCCACGTTTAATGATTCGTTAAAATAGGAATAGGCAGTTCGGCTGTCGTTATGGTGTGCAGCGGATGGAGGGTTGATTGTAGAAATCCCCACGATGTGATGGTTGGTACGGGTTGGTGTGTAGAGGATGGAACCCTAGGATGGGATGGGTTATTAATCATTTATTATTTTGATGTATGATTATGATTGATGCCCTATGGGCCAGGGCCCATAATGTGTTTGTGGGCTCAGGTCGTTGTGTGCTTTGAGATTTATACTGAGTCTTGGTGACTCACGCTTTCCTTTTCTTTACTTTCCAGATGAGCAGTAGATCGTGGACATGGGAGCCGATATGTAATAAGGCCCCTAGTTTTTATTCAACTTAGGAGTTTTCTATGTTATGCAACTTATGAATATACCATAAGGTTTATTTACATTTATTAATAAAAATAAAAAGAGGTTTATTTTCAAAAAGTCTCTCCTTTATTCAAATTTAATTAATTTAACTTGTGTTTTCAAAATGCGATAAAGTGTTATGTGTTCGATAACATGCCGGATCTGGTCGAAACGCATGGGCCGGGTTTGGGGTGTTACATGTTCTCATGGACAAGCGCAGTTTCTTGTAATCTGTTTTTAAGCTGTTTAGATCTACCTCGGCCTTGTTATTCTCTTTTCTCAATTTATCTGCCTCTAGCTTCTGGATGTCAACATCTAGTCCTAATTGCACTTTTTCCTCTTCCAATGTTCTATCTTCTTTTCTAGCTCCAAATTCCTTTTTTCAAAATCTTGCTTGATGATCTCTAGCTCAGATGGAATCACTTGCAGGTGTTCTTCCAATGGTAGAGTGGCTTCTTGATTCGACACAAAGATGTTGTCATTAACTCTTTGACCCTACCACCAACTATATTCAGGGGTCGTCAAGGGACTCGAAGCAAATCTTTTCATTTTGCGGGTTTGGTTCCAAGCGTTAGATATTTCTCAAACCTTTTTCTTGTAGTTATCACCCTTGTATGAAAACTTACACTGAGCCAACCCTTGTGTTGCTGGTATGAGCATTGACCTATACCGCCTTAACACAAGTAGATGAGTATATCCAACAGCTCCCCATATCCCAAGTAGGGGGACCCAGTCGAAGTTCCACACCGGTACAAAATCTCATCGAGAATCATCTAAGGAGCCCTCTATTCAATGTCTTCATCTTGGAGGTTTTGGAGAATCGCCATCCATTTTTCTTCTGAAATATCATCTCGCCTCGGTGTAGCCACTAGTTCTTTCAATGGAGAGTAGTTCTCAAAGAATACTCGATAAGAAAATTTTTTTGTCTTCTAAAAGTGGCTGTGAAACCAAGATTTGCGCACATGCAATGAATCTTTCTTCACCCGCTCTTCGGCATGTATTCAAGGATTTGAATGTTTCAGCCAAAATTTCTGGGATGGGCGTGACCCTCTTATCAAGTCTGTTGAACAAATCTGAAATTGCCTCATCTATGTGCCCTAATGCTTTAGGGAAAACAACAAGCCCATAAATGCTCAAAGCAAAGACATTGACCCTTTTCTTCATATCTGGGTGTGCCAAGATCAAATCTCGCTAACTATTCCAAGGGATACATTTACTATCTCCTTTTTGCTTGATCCGGGTTGCAACCCATTGCTCACACATCCCCGTGATGTTCATTAGCTTTTCTAAGAAAGTTGGGATGTTGGCGGCTCTGGAATAAACCTTACCGACTCGAATTTTCGGGGAATGAAGTAAGGTTTGTATTCTTCCACAGTAGGTACTAAATCCACTTTCCAAAAGTAAAGCAGCTGGAGGCGAGATTCCAAAATTGAGCCAGAGCTCAAAACAAATGCTTGTCCACTTTGATATCGAGTAATAGGGCAAATCACCATAATTACAATAAAATAGCTACTTGATTTCATCATCCCATTGGGCCCATATCTCTTTCAATTCTTGGAGATTATTTTGGGTCACGCTGATACAAGTGAAGTCCCACAATTTTGATATGTACCCCTTCGTCAGACCATCGTCTTTCTCTAGTTGTGTCTTCTCAGACCATATTCAGACAACCGCATTATCTCCCACTTTATCAAGAAATTTGTTCTCCATGGCAAGCTCTCTATTTAGTAATTGAACGTGAATCAACACATTTTTTATGATGAAAATGTCATGCAATCACAGTTAAAAGCAAAACAAAACAAGTCAGTGCATTTTATACAAAGCTAAAATTTAAAGTAAGCGAGAAATAATAAATAAAACACCTATTTGGGTGACCACTAGGGGTTCAGTGCAGTTCTACCTAAGGTAGGATCTTAGGGCTCACTATATGAGGTTCGGTTCTAAAATAACGGTACCTAAACTAGTAAATTTCTCGATCATCACCCATTATAGGCTCTACCGAGTTCAGTTCAGGGCAATACATTTCCCTATGACTATACGGAGATGAAAATCTCACGAAGACATAGGTACGGATGTATCCTGAAAGTGATCCACTATCTTGCACGGAGGTGAAGACCTCACGAAGGACTAGTTTCTCACTCCCACTTAAAAGGGTATAACTGACCGGTTATGAAATGCAAAGTGCGAAAATATATCCAAAGACTCGAACCACAAAATAATTTAAATCAAATATATCAAAATAATGCAGACCATAAAAATGAAATGCAACGAAAGGATTGTAAATTTAAATCAAATTATCAATTTTTGACAAAAAAAAGATAAGAAGTAATCAACTCGTGGCTTGACTCTCTTATTTTATTTCCCCAGTGGAGTTGCCAAGCTGTCGAAACCATTTTTTTGAAATTGACCTTTTTTATTTTGAAAACTAAAATGGGAGTCGCCACCAATCCTTTTTATATGAGGTGTGATTGGATCACCTCTGTCGAAACTATTTTTTTGCATTGACTTTTTATTTTGAAAACGAATATGAGAGTCGCCACAAATCCTTTTTATATGAGGTGTGATCGGATCACCTCGAACCTTGATATTTTTAATAAAATGTTTAATTTATTAAAACAATATTTTTCGGTCTACAAAAATCCAGAAAATGGGTTCGGGAGTCAATTATGCACAAGGAAGGATTAGCACCCTCGTGACGCCCAAAATTGGTACCTAATTGATTAATTAATTTCTTAGTGTCGAAAGTTGAGAACTCGAAAAGAATTTAAAATACGATCCCTCTTTGTGTTATGTTATTTTTATTCACAAATTGCTTGAATAAATTGAAATAAACGTTAAAGACCCTCTCATCTTGAGATAACAAAATGTCGCATCCCGTAAGTTAGGACACGATATCTTGAACCTTTAAGAGTAAGCTTGCCTTTATTTTTTTTATTTGAAATCTTATGTATTTTGATTTTGAAAGGATATTCGGTTATTCGAGTTCAACGAGAAAATCGAAACCTCGTAAGTTAGGGTGTGATTTCTTGAATCTCCCAAATATGGAACATTGCCTATTTTTTAAAAAAAAAATTATTTTGAATAGTAATAGGTGTAATATTAAAACAATATGTATTTTTTATTTAAAAGATGATATGCGAATAAAATTATTGCGCCAATAAATAACAATAATATGAATACACTAATAAAACAATTCACGATAAATCTCATGATATATATAATGGCAATAATCACATAATATATATACTATTTTAATACTAACATGAACACCCGAAATAAAATAAATGATAAAATAAATAGTAACAATAATAATAAGAACAATAAAATGTACAAGTAAAAAACATAAATAGTCTAATTTTTGAAAGTATATAAAAAAAGGGTAATAAATAAATAGATGAATAGATAATAAGAAAACAATGATAATAATAATGGAGGCATAAATAAAATAAATAATCGATGAAAGAAAATAAAAATATTAAAAATGAAGGAATAATAAATAAACGAATACAAGGATTAAAATAATAAATAAATACATGAATGAATAATATATAAATAAGTAAATGAAAAAATAAATGAATAAAATAAAAGCAATAATGAATAAATAAACAAGTGAATAAGTGAATAAATAAAAGAATTAAAATAAGAAAGGCTTAATTGTAACTTAAGCGAAATTAAAAGGACAGATTGAATAAAATAAAATAACAAAGAGGCTAATTTGAAGCTTAAATTAAACTTTAGGGGAGAAATTGGGGTAAAAATAAAATAAAGGACCACATCGTAACGTAAGAATAAAAAGGGAAGGACCAAATGGAAAATATTCCATGTCCTCCAAAACGCGCAGTTCCAAGGTGGACTGAAATGAAGCAAAGCCGAAATTATAGGGCCAAATTAAAAAGAAAAAAATGGGACCGAATTGAAATATCACTAAAAAGCGGAAGGACTAAAAGGGAAAATAACCCATTTATTAAAAACACATGGATCCTCCTTGTTTGCGGGTCGGGTCGGTTCTATCCGGCTCAAAACGATGTCGTTTTGACGACTGTGAATAGTGGCCAAAACGACGTCGCTTCATGCACCTATTTAGATAAAAAAAACTTCAAAAAAACTTCATTTCTGCCTCCTTTATAAAAAAATATTGAAGCTCCCTTTTTTCTCTCAATCCTCTCTCCTTCAGCCATTGCTCTGGTCGTCGGACCACCGTCACATTCGTCGGTCGCTGGCGACGGTGCCGCCGCTCACGGTAGCTGGAGAAATAAAAAATATCCTTTTTTATCCCTTTTTTCACCCTTAGCCCCGATTCAAAACCAAAATACCCAAAAAGACACCAAAATTTCAAAAAAAAAAAAACAGATGAAAAGGAAAAAAGAAAAGAAAAGAAAAGAAAGCGACAGGTTTTGGCAAACCACCACGGGCTCGGCCGCCTTCCAAGCCAAAAAAGTCTCCAGCGACGGCAGTGAAGGTAAGAGTTTTGTATTTTTTTTATATATATGCACGATATGTTTAAAAAATGTAAAAGCAAAGATACCTTTCTCAAAAAATATTGTGAGTTTTTTCATTGATATTGTCTCTCCCTCTATTACAATCTAGATCCGACTTTTTATAGCCGATTATTTATTTTGTTTGTTTTTATTTTTTGCTACTTTTTATGCTTTCGCTTCTCTACTATTTCTCTACTTTCTTTCTTTCCTTTTTGTAGGTATTCATGGAGAGTCAACGAAGGCGGGAGAGGCTGTCTTCTTGCCTCTTTGGTGAAAGGGCGACAGACCTCGGGATGAGCGAGCTGACGTGGCTGAGGAACGACACCAAAGGTGGTCTAGGGTGTTTGTTTTGCTGAGAATGTTTAAGTTTTTGGGCAATGGGCCTCTTTTGTATTTGGGTTCATATATTTTTTAGGGTCTGTAAGTTTTTGGACTTGGACTTATTTAATTTTGGTTTTATTTGTTTTTGGGCCTGGGCAAATTTGGCCTATTACAGCTGCCCCTCTTTGCTTGTTGTCGTGTAACGAGAATGGAACAAAGACTTTAAAAGGGCCAATTTTGCCTGGCAACGCCAAAATTGACCTCTTGGTGCTCATCTTCTTCAAGTAGCCTCATTTCGATCTGCTGTATCTTCAAAGGTATAGGAATTGTTACTTCAATCCACTCCACTACAACTTTAGGGAGATAATACTGGTAGCTTGAATCTGTTCTACTGCAATTTCAGAGAGACAATGTTTGTAGCTTTAATCTACTCTACTACAACTTCAGATAGATAAGATTTGCTATCATCAATCTGCTCCACTACAACTTCAGGGAGATAAGCTTAGTGGCTTCAATCTACTCCACTGCAACTTTAGAAAGATAAGATTAGCGGCTTCAATCTGCTCCATTGCAACTTTAGGGAGATAAGATTCGCCATTTTTAATCTGCACCACTGCAACTTCAGGGAGATAAGATTCGCTGAGATAGCTTCAATCCGTCCCACTGTAACTTTGGGGTATAGGATGTAACATCCTGAATTTTTGGGCCTATGTGTTTAATGGGTGGATATGTTTAATGTGTTAATCTAAGTGTTAGGGGTCCAAATTGGGCTCAGGCTTAGGTAGAGACCTTGATTAAAATTATCTGTTTGGGCATTATAGGGTTTAAAAGGTAGTATCTGTGTTTAAAATACCAAAGTGGGCTTGTGGCCCAATATTAGGAGGTGACGCCACACAAGGGAGTAAAGGGCCCAAATTTAAGTTTCATAGAGCCAAATTATTTTAATTTAAGTTAGCTAATTTTTAGCATTAGGGTTAGGTGGAGTGGATGGCAACAAGGCTCAAAAATAGGAGAATTTATATGGATTTTATAATTGATAATATAGAAGATAAAAAGGAGAAAAGATAGGAGCTATCTACAAGGCTAGGTGATGGCCGAAATTCCATCACCTAGAGGAGTGAAGAATTCGGCTACTTCATGGAAAAGGGGTGACGAATTTTCCCTTTTCATTAGCTTAACTTTTAGTTATCAGGAAGGGCATTTTCGGTTTTAAGCAGTAGATGCCGAAATTTCTATAAATAAAGGGGATATCTCATTGATTCTGGCATTTAAACCCTAATTTCCTCTTCATTCTTTGTGCCGAAATTCTTAGCTTCTCCCTTTACAATTTCTTTTCTTTAATTTCTTCAAAAGCTGAAACCTCTCCCCTTCACTCTCTTTTCCATTCTTTTCCTCTTGTGCCGATTTTTCTAAAAAGCTGAAATCTCCATAGTTTTTCTCTCTTCATCCCATTTGTGAGTTAGATCTATTCTTCCGGCATTTAAATCTTTTTCTTTGGCATTGCCAAATCTTCTCTAGTAAGATCTCTTAGATCTAAAAGCTGGAAACACTAGTTCCTAAATCTCATTTCACTTTTCGAGATTTCAAGCCTCTGAACAACATATAGGGAAGATAGCAGCTGTGTTGGCTATGGATAGCGTTGACTTAGAAAGTCTCGTTCTAACGGTAATCAGGTGTGTAGATATCTAAACATTAATAATCTGTATGTATATATATGTGATGGTTAAAAGCCGAAAAATAGGCTGTATGAATAGACGGGTTACCCAGAAAGGGTAGGCAAAGGATGCCATGTATGTGCCATAGAAACTTCTCTATGTGTATCGATGTATGTGAAAGACTAAAATCTCTTGGGTAGTATATTGCTTAATTTTGCATGAATGTATGCATGGGATGGGTTTGATATGGAAAGGGGAAGAGCATGATTGGTCACATGGTGATCGATGGTAGAAAACCCACGTAATGAAATGTTAGGTCACATGGTGATCGGTGGTAGAAAACCCACGTAATGAAATGTTCGGTCACTTGGTGATCGGTGGTAGAAAACCCACGTAATGAAATGTTAGGTCACTTGGTGATTGGTGGTAGAAAACCACGTTAAAATTCCTGATTGATAAGGAGTAGACAGTATGACTATCGATATGGTGTGTAGCGGTTGGTGGGTTGATTGTAGAAATCCCCAAGGTGTGATGGTTGGTACGGGTTGGTGTGTAGAGGATGGAATTCTAGGATGGGTTGGGCTTTGCATCATTTATTATCTGTCATGTGATTATGATTGTTGCCATTGTGTATGGGCCAGAGCTCATAATGTGTTTGTGGGCCCAAGCCTTTTATGTGTTTTCAGGATTTACACATTGAGTTTTGTGACTCAACCAATTATTTAACATTTTCAGGTAGCACCTAGTGCATTGGACCGGGCTGGAGAGGAGCGCAAGGTGGCCATGTAAAAGTTTTGTAAAATTTTCAAAATACACTTGATTTGTGAAAATTTCCCAGAATACCCCAGAATTGTAAAATTACCAAAATTTGTGAAAATTACCGAAACACTCCGGTTGGCAAAATTTCTGAAATACCCTTGGTTTGTGAAAATTTCCAAAACAACCGTGATTTTATAAAATACCCATGATTTGCAAATTTACTCAAAAACCCCTAGATTTACAAAAGAACCCAGTTTGCAAAAAAGAAAAAAAAAATAACAACAACAACATCAAAACATCTCTATTTCAGAAAAAAAAAAACTTGTTTTCCAAAATACCCTTGCTTTAAAAAAAATGTGCACCAAAGTACCTCTAATTCAAAGAAAATTACCAAGATACTTTATTTGGAAAAAAAAATACCCTATAGGGCAAAACTACGGAAAAACCCCTGGGTAGTGAAATGATGAGAATACCCTTATTTGATGAATGTGAGTTCATGAATGTTATATGTATGCTGATGTGTGATGGTTGAATGTATGTGGTTTCTAGAATTAGGAGATAAACTTGAGACTGAAATTGTAGATAGGCTCAAATTCGAAAGAACTACTTTTGAAACTACTGTCCATAAGATTGTTCGTGGTTAATCAGTGAAAGAAATTAATAATTCATAAAACTTCTAATTCAGATAATACGAGAATCAACGATGAGCGCTAGAAGAGAAAGAAGAGGCCGCGACCGAGGCCGGGGAAGTGTTAGGACTAATGTGCTAACTCAGCTAGTTAGGGAGGTACTGAAGGAGGTTAAAGAAATCGGTGAAACACTTCGGGTTGGGTGCATGGACTGTAAGAAAAAAAGATATCGTAGTTTTTTAGGGTTGCAGTCTCGTTCTGTGAAGCATGTTAAGGTACGTCCAAACTTTCGGGTTTGCGAATATTGCAGAAGGCGTCATCCGGGTGAATGTTGGAGGAAGTCAGGAACGTGTTTAAGATGCGGTTCTGATGAGCATAAGGCTCGGGATTGTTCAATCACCATTAAGTCAGGTATGTTTTGTGTGGATGCTATATTTTTGGGTATAGAAACCGTATGCGTGCAATGTTTATATATTATTAGAGTGCGCAGCGAAAGCATAGTGGTGAGATTTGGGTAGTACGATTAATAGTTAGTTGGAAATTTCGAGGACGAAATTTCTTTAAGGGGGGTAGAACTGTAACATCCTGAATTTTTGGGCCTATGCGTTTAATGGGCGGATATGTTTAATGTGTTAATCTAAGTGTTAGGGGTCCAAATTGGGCTCAGGCTTTGGTAGAGACCTTGATTAAAATTATCTATTTGGGCATTATAGGGTTTAAAAGGTAGTATCTGTGTTTAAAATACCAAAGTGGGCTTGTGGCCCAATATTAGGAGGTGACGCCACACAAGGGAGTAAGGGGCCCAAATTTAAGTTTCATGGAGCCCAATTATTTTAATTTAAGTTAGCTAATTTTTGGCATTAGAGTTAGGTGGAGTGGATGGCAACAAGGCTCAAAAATAGGAGAATTTATATGGATTTTATAATTAATAATATAGAAGATAAAAAGGAGAAAAGATAGGAGCTATCTACAAGGCTAGGTGATGGCCGAAATTCCATCACCTAGAGGAGTGAAGAATTCGACTACTTCATGGAAAAGAGGTGCCGAATTTTCCCTTTTCATTAGCTTAACTTTTAGTTATTAGGAAGGGCGTTTCCGATTTTAAGCAGTAGGTGCCGAAATTTCTATAAATAGGGGGGATATCTCATTGATTCTGGCATTTAAACCCTAATTTCCTCTTCATTCTTTGTGCCGAAATTCTTAGCCTCTCCCTCTACAATTTCTTTTTTTTTTTTAATTTCTTCAAAAGCCGAAACCTCTCCCCTTCACTCTCTTTTCCATTCTTTTCCTCTTGTGCCGATTTCTCTAAAAAGCTGAAATCTCCATAGTTTTTCCCTCTTCATCCCATTTGCGACTTAGATCTATTCTTCTGGCATTTAAATCTTTTTCTTTGGCAGTGCCAAATCTTCTCTAGTAAGATCTCTTAGATCTAAAAGCCGGAAACACTAGTTCCTAAATCTCATATCACTTTTCGAGATTTTAAGCCTCTAAACAACACATAGGGTAGATAGCAGCTGTGTTGGCTACGGATAGTGTTGACTTAGAAAGTCTCGTTCTAACGGTAATCAGGTGTGTAGATCTCTAAACACACTAATAATCTGTATGTATATATATGTGATGGTTAAAAGCCGAAAAATAGGCTGTATGAACAGACGGGTTAGCCAGAAAGAGTAGGCAAAAGATGCCAGGTGTGTGCCATAGAAATTCTCTATGTGTATCGATCTATGTGAAAGACTGAAATCTCTTAGGTAGTATATTGCTTAATTTTGCATGAATGTATGCATGGGATGGGTTTGATATGGAAAGGGGAAGAGCATGATTGGTCATATGGTGATCGGTGGTAGAAAACCCACGTAATGAAATGTTAGGTCACATGGTGATCGGTGGTAGAAAACCCACGTAATAAAATGTTGGGTCACTTGGTGATCGGTGGTAGAAAACCCACGTAATGAAATGTTAGGTCACTTGGTGGTCGGTGGTAGAAAACTACGTTAAAATTCCTAATTGATAAGGAGTAGGCAGTATGACTGTCGATATGGTGTGTAGCGGTTGGTGGGTTGATTGTAGAAATCCCCAAGGTGTGATGGTTGGTACGGGTTGGTGTGTAGAGGATGGAATTCTAGGATGGGTTGGGCTTTGCATCATTTATTATCTGTCATGTGATTATGATTGTTGCCATTGTGTATGGGCCAGGGCTCATAATGTGTTTATGGGCCCAAGCCTTTTATGTGTTTTCGGGATTTACACACTGAGTCTTGGTGACTCACCCTATTATTTTTCCCTAACTTTTCAGATGAGCAGTAGATTGTGGACATGGGAGCCGAGACGGACTCGAGGGGCCATCAAGTTTTTATTTCTATAGATTATTTTCAGTTTTCCTTTAAGTTTTGTTTTGGGAATATTTAGGTAATAAGGCCCCATAGTTTATATTCGCCTAAGTAGTTTTTTTAATATTTACAACTTATGAATTTATGTCAGGGGTTTATTTATACCAAATAATAATAATACAAGGTTCCTTTTCAAATGTCACTTATTTATTCAAATATTGCCTAATAACTTATGATTTTCTAAAACCAACTTAGCAAAAGATTTTAACGTTCAACCCGTAGCATACCAGATCTGGTCGAAACGTATGGGCCGGGTTTGGGGTGTTACATAGGATTTGTGACTTTAATCCTCTTCTCTACAACTTCAAAGAGATAAGATTCATTATCTTCAGTCTGCTCCACTACAACTTTAGGGAGATTAGACTTGTAGCTTCAATCTGCTCCACTGCAACTTCAGGGAGATAAGATTTGCTATCTTCAGTCTGCTCCACTGCAACTTTAGGGAGATAAGATTAGTAACTTCAATCTGATCCACTGCAACTTCAAGAAGATAAGATTTGTAATTTGTAGCTTTAATTTGTTTCACTGCCACTTTAGAGAAATAAGATTCGCTATCTTTAGTCTGCTCCACTACAACTTCAGGGAGATAAGACTTGTAACTTCAACCTGCCCCACTGCATCTTCAGGGAGATAAAGTTTATAGCTTTAATCTGCTCTACTGTAACTTCAGAGAGATAAGATTTGCTATCTTCAGTCTACTCCACTGCAACTTCAAGGAGATCTAATTTGTAACTTCAATCTGCTCCACTGCAACTTTAGGGAGATCAGATTTGTAATTTGTAGCCTAAATCTGTTCCACTGCACTTTAGGGAAATAAGATTCGCTATCTTCAATCTGCTCCACTACAACTTTAGGGATATAAGATTTGTGGCTTTAATCTGCTCCACTTAACTTTAGGGAGATAAGATTCGCCACGATGACTATAATCCGTCCCACTACAACTTCAGGGGTATAGGATTTATGTTTTCTCTGATCTTGTTATACCATTCTTTGGAGAACATGACCTGTAGAATCCATTTCATGGGCTTATTTATGCCTAGTGATTAGGATGTCATGATCAGAATGAATCAAATGATCCTAACTAGATGTGTATGAATGATATTTGCATGAATGCAGAATGTCATTTTTCGAGAGTGATCCCTTTTTAATGCTTGTCATTGCTCGTTGTTCATCAAGGTTCTATTACTGACGTGTTACCATGCCTTTTTGTTCATTTGGTATCTTTGAAAAAAAATCTAAAGAAATAGTCACAATTTAGACTATTCTTTCTCAAATGTTTCCAACCCTTAAGTTTGGTTAGTTCTGAATAGTGGTCCTATTTCAGATCCTTGTACTACTTAGCAGCTTTTCAGAGCAATATGCAGAACTCCTTTTACTTGAATATTGTAAGTCCATTAATTTTTTTTTCAACATAAAAATGCTTGAAAAAAGATTATAACAATGGACAAAATTGAAATTTATTGAGAGCAATGCTTGAAATGGATTAATCAAAGATAGCAAACATTGCTGAAATACAAGATGAATAAGATGGAAATAGGTGCCACAGATATCATAGCATGTGCTTTTTCGCGCTAACTTCTCGAGGACCTTTTTGAACTTGATATATGCTTAAGAGATCCAAAATACTTCATTGATGCCCCAAGATGTAAAGTTTCTCCTCATTATTTTTGAGGGAACAAGATTACCACATGCCCCATCTTTTGGTCAAAATTTGAGCCGCCATTTTCGGGTTTCCAACTCAAAACCCCTTTGGTCTCAAGGCGCCCTTTGCGGGTTTTTGCCTTGGCCTCTCCTTTTTTTAGGTGAATTATTTCTTAACTGAATCTGAATTCACAGGATTAGGCAAGCTTTTGCCATCCATCTTAGTCAAAATCAGCGCTCCTCCTGAAAAATCCTTCTTTACCACATAAGGCCCTTCCCAATTTGGCATCCATTTCCCTCTGAAATCCTTTTGTATGGGCAGGATCTTTTCAATACTAGGTCCCTCTCATGGAATTCTCTGGGACAAACATTTTTATTGTAAGCTCGCATCATTCGCTTTTGGTACATCTGACCATGACGGATGGCTTTCAACATTTTCTCTTCAATCAAGTTTAACTGATCATATCATGTTCGGATCCATTCTACTTCATCCAATTTCAATTCTACCAAAACTCGGAGAGAAGGAATCTTGACTTCAATAGGTAAAACCGCCTCTACTTCATAAACCAATGAAAAAGGCGTTGCCCCAGTGGAAGTCCTGACAGATATTCGATAAACATAGAGGGCGAATGGTAACTTCTCATGCCAATCTTTATAAGTCTCAGTCATTTTCCCCACGACCTTCTTAATATTTTTACTGGCTGCTTCAATAGGACTGTTCATTTTTGGGCAATATGGTGACGAGTTGTGGTGTTTGATCTTGAACTGACTCCAAACATCTGATATCGTGTTATTGTTCAAATTCAATGCATTGTCAGATGTGAACCTTTCTGGCATTCCATGCCGACATATGATCTCTTTTTTCAAGAATTTGCTGATTGTCGATTTTGTGACATTGTCATATGAAGTGGCTTCTACCCACTTGGTGAAGTAATCGATGACCATGAAGATAAATTGATGCCCATTGGAAGCTTTTGGTGAAATCGACCCAATGGAATTCGTTCCCCACATAGAGAAAGGCCATGGAGAAGTCATTAACATGAAGAAATGAATGACGCACATGAATTTTGTCTCCATAAATTTGGCTTTTATGGTATCTCTTGGCATAACTGATACAATCCCGTTTCATGGTAGACCAATAATACCTGAATCTCATGATTTGCCTGGCTATTGTAAAACCATTAGCATGTGTTCCACAAACGCCCTCATAGACTTCTAAAATCTTCTTGGCTTCAACGGTATCCACACCTCTTAGTAGCACTTGATCCTTTCTTCTTTTATACAGGATCTTCCCATCTAAGACATAGTTATTGGCCAGTCTCCTTAGCGTCCTTTTATCATTCTCGGTCTCCAGATCAGGGTATTCACGATTCTTCACATATTGTAGTATATCGTGGTACCAAGGGTGATCATCTTTCCTTCTTCCTCGATGTTGTAATAATAAACCGGAGCCTTATGAATACTCATCTGGATCTTGTTTGTTTATTTTAACCATGGAAGCTAAGGTAGCTAGGGCATCAACCATCTAACATGAGGTAGTAGAAGGTGATGTCATCAAAATCTTTTATTAACTCCAGGACCAGCCTTCTATACTAGATTAACTTTGGATATCGTGTATCCATTCTCATTTGAGTTGATAGATCACTAGTGCAGAATCCCCATATACCTCTAGTACCTTGATCTTGCGTTCTATAGCTGCACAAATCCACATGATGCATGCTTTATATTCTACCATATTGTTCATGCAATCAAAATCCAATTTACTAATAAAGCAGTAATAATCTCCATCCAAGGATACCAGGACCGCCTCACTTCTGTTACTTATGGTGTTGGAAGCCCTAGTAAAATTTAGTTTCTAGGGATGTTCTTCTTGAGCACTTTCTTCAGTAGTCGTGACATACATCAGATCTTTATTTGGAAAATCAAAATTTAAAAGTTCATAATTTTCTAGAGATTTACTGGCTAGAAAATATGCTATTGCACTCTCTTTTACTGCCTTCTGGTTCACATAGACTATATCGAACTCGGAAAGCAGAATTTTCCATTGGGCTATCCTTTCATTTTGAGCGGTTGACTCCATCATGTACTTTAGAGGGTCAATTTTTGAGATAAGCTAAGTTATGTGGTACAACATGTACTGTCTCAATCTTCGGGTTGTCCAGATCAAGGCATAACACAACTTCTCGATTGGCGAATATCTTGTCTCTCATTCAGCGAATTTCTTACTAATATAGTATATCGCTCTTTCTTTTCTTCTTGACTCATCATGTTGACCAATCACGCATCCCATGGAATTCCAAAATATTACCAAGTACAGTATTAGTGGCTTATCTAGACTAGGTGGCATCAGCATTGGGCATTGGACAAGTAATGTTTGACCTTGTCGAAAGTTTTCTAGCACTCCTCATCCCATACACCTGGATTATGTTTCTTAAGGAGACGAAATATGGGGTCACATTTCTCCGTTAGTTGTGAAATGAAACAAGCGATGTAATTTAACCTCCCTTAGAAACCTTGAACTTCTTTTTGGGTATGCGGCATAGGTAGCTCCTGTATAGCCTTGACTTTATCCGGGTCAATCTCGATCCCCTTTTTACTGACGACAAATCCTAGCAGTTTATCCGACCTAGCCCCAAAGGTAAATTTTTCTAGATTGAGCTTTAATTAAAATTTTTTCAATCTCAAGAACAATTTCTTCAAGACTTGTACATGCTCCTTCTATGTTCGGGACTTTGAGATCATATCATCAACATAAAATTTGATTTCTTTGTGCATCATGTCATGAAACAAGGTTACCATGGCTCTTTGGTACATTGCTCCCGCATTTTCAGTCCAAATGGCATCACCTTATAGCAAAATGTCCCCTACATAGTTACGAATGTGGTCTTCTCCATGTTTTCAGGATGCATCTTTATCTGGTTGTATCTCGAGAAACCATCCATGAAGGAGAATAGTGAGTAACCTGCCTTGTTGTCCATTAAGGTGTCAATATGAGGCAATAGGAAATTATCCTTCAGGCTGGCTTTGTTTAAATCCTGTAGTCTACACACATTCGTACTTTCCTATCTTTTTTAGGGACAAGGATGATATTAGCTACTCATTCCGAGTATTTAACCACTTGTAAGAAACTAGCATCGAATTGCTTCTTGACCTCCTCTTTTATTTTCAGCAAAACATTGGGCCTCATCCTTCGAAGCTTTTGTTGAACTGGCTTTCACTCTTCTTTTATGGGTAGTTGGGGTGCCACGATATCAGTGCTTAACCCGGGCATGTCTTGATATGACCATGCGAAGACATCTATGAATTCTTGGGGTACTCAACTAAGTCTTGCTTTCTATTTGCAGTGATGCAAGTTCCAATTTTCACCTCTTTCTTTTCTTGTTCATCTCCTAAGCACATAATTTTTTGACTCTTTGTGAGGCAGGATCTGTTTCTCCTCTTGTTCTACCATCCTTAACAAATCAGGAGATAGATTACAGTCTCGATCACCTTCAAAGTCCTGAGGTTCCTCTAAACACATATCTTGCTTAAAAGGAGATTCTGAGTCAGTAGCAGCGTCGCTCATATCATTGATATTTGGATACCTATTATAGGCACGAAGAAAGACCCAAAGAACAAATGAATCTAAGAATAACTACCTGTGTGGTATGATTATGAATGAAATGGGATGAATCTAAGAATAACTACCTGTGTGGTATGATTATGAATGAAATGGAAATAATAAAAGAATATTTCCTTAAGATGATACACAAAGATGTATTGTTTTTCTTGAAATAAAAATAGTGGACATGTGCCTTTTTTCACAACAGGATTCTTATTGCTCCCAGGCTTAGAGCAATAAGTGTGTTTTGAACATTACTCTGAAATGGTCCCAAAAACTACAGGGATCACCTCCATAGTCCAGTTGTTCAGAACACTTCCGGGAATGTAGGAACAAATTCCTGATATTTTTTAGTTCATTCTAAACTCGACGCACTTTTGGATTTTATGAAATTTATTGTATGCAATGAAATGTAATGTTAATGAATTGAAAAGATGCATGCAAAAAAGCATTGATTCTAGTTCAATTCCTTTAGAACAACTTTACTAATAAACAAGTTTCTTTACATAAAGCAGATACATATACGACCTCGTTTTCACATTCAAAACCTTAACTCTCCCAAGAAACAAAGCTAATTCTCAGCGCTGATTCGCCTCTGATTCATATTTCAGGCTTTGAACGGTTGGGGTCTATAAGTGGTCAGCCACTTCTCGTACTTAGACCAAAGCTTCGCTCATAACGTGGTTCATATCCCTGACTTGCCCCTGTCACATTTCTCTTGTTGCCTTTTCTCGGGCCATATTCGTGCGGCCATGTTATCTTCCATTTTATCAAGAAACTCATTTTCCATGACAAGCTCTCTATTTATCAACTAAAAATGAATCAACACCCTTTTCTATGATGAAAATGCAATGCAATCACAGTCAAAACAAAACGAAACAAGTCAGTATACTTCACATAAAGCTAGAATTTAAAGCAAGTAAGAAATAATAAATAGAGTACCTATTTGGGAGACCACTTAGGGTTTGGTGTGGTTCTACCTAGGGTGAGCTCTTAGGGTTCATTATATGTGGTTCGGTTCTAAAGTAAAGGTACCTGAACCGGTATTTTCCTCGATCCTCATCCATTATAGGCTTATACGGACGAGTTCAGTTCAAAGGAATACATTTCCCAATGGCTATACGAAGATGAAAATCTCATAAAGACATAGGTACGGATGTATCCCGAAAGCGATCCACTATCCTATACGGAGGTGAAAACCTCACGAAGGAATAGTTTCTCACTACCACTTAAAAGGGTATAACTGACCAGTTATGAAATGAAAAATGCAAAGGTATATCCAAAGACATGAACCAATAAGGCAAATATATCAAAATGATGCAGGCCATAAAAATGAAATGCAACTAAAGGATCGTAAATTTAAACCAGATTATCAATTTTCAACAAAAAAGACAAGTAATCAACTCATGGCTTGACTCTCTTTTTTAGTCCCCAGCGGAGTTGCCAAGCTGTTGAAACCATTTTTTTTGCATCAACTTTTTATTTTGAAAACGAAGATGGGAGTCGCCACCAATCCTTTTTATATGAGGTATGATCGGATCACCTCAAAACTTGATTTTTTTAATAAGATGTTTAATTTATTAAAACAATGTTTTTCGGTCTACAAAAATCCAGAAAATGGGTTTGGGAGTCGGTTACGCATGAGGAAGGATTAGCACCCTCGTGACGCCCAAAATTGGTACCTAATTGATTAATTAATGTCTTAGTGTCGAAAGTTGAGAACTCGAAAAGAATTTAAAATACTATCCCTCTTTGTGTTATGTTATTTTTATTCACAAATTGCTTGAATAAATCAAAATAAACGTTAAAGACCCTTTCGTCTCGAGATAACAAAATGTTGCATCCCGTAAGTTAGGACACGATACCTTGAACTTTTAAGAATAAGCTTGCCTTTATTTATTTTTATTTGAAACCTTATGTATTTTGATTTTGAAAGGATATTCGGTTATTCAAGTTCAGCGAGAAAATTGAAACCTCGTAACTTAGGGCGTGATTTCTTGAATCTCCCAAATACGGAACATTGCCTTTTTTAAAAAAAAAAATTGTTTTGAATAGTAATAGGTGTAATATTAAAACGATATGTATTTTTTATTTAAACGATGATATGTGAATAAAATTGTTGCTCCAATAAATAACAACAATATGAATACACTAATAAAACAATTCACGATAAATCTCATGATATATATAATGGCGATAATCACATATATATATATATATATATATACTATTTTAATACTAACATGAACACCTAAATAAAATAAATGATAAAATAAATAGTAGCAATAATAATAAGAACAATAAAATGTACAAGTAAAAAACATAAATAGTCTAATTTTGAAAGTATATAAAAAAAGGGTAATAAATAAATAGATGAATAGATAATAATAAAATAGTGATAATAACAATGGAGGCATAAATAAAATAAATAATCGATGAAAGAAAATAAAAATATTAAAAATGAAGGAATAATAAATAAACGAATACAAGGATTAAAATAATAAATAAATACATGAATGAATAATATATAAATAAGTAAATGAGCAAATAAATGAATAAAATAAAAGGAATAATGAATAAATAAACAAGTGAATAAGTGAATAAATAAAAGAATTAAAATAAAAAAGGCTTAATTGTAACTTAAGCGAAATTAAAAGGACAGATTGAATAAAATAAAATAACAAAGGGCTAATTTGAAGCTTAAATTAAACTTTAGGGGATAAATCGGGGTAAAAATAAAATAAAGGACCACATTGTAACGCGCGATTAAAAGGGAGGGACCAAATGAAAAATATCCCATGTCTTCCAAAACGCGCAGTTCCAAGGTGGACTGAATTGAAACAAAGCCAAAATTACATGGCCAAATTAAAAAGAAAAAAAAAGAAATGGGACCAAATTGAAACATCACTAAAAAGCGGAAGGACTGAAAGGGAATACAACCCATTTATAAAAACACACGGATCCTCCTTGTTTGCGGGTCGGGTCAGTTCAATCCGGCTCAAAACAACGTCGTTTTGACATCTGTGAGTAATGGCCAAAACGGCATCGTTTCATGCACCTATTTAAATAAAAAAAACTTCATTTCTGCTTCCTTTTCAAAAATAAAAATTTCTGCTTCCTTTTCAAAAATAAAAATAAAAATTGAAGCTCCCTTTTTCCTCTCAATCCTCTCTCCTTCGGCCATGGCTCTGGTCGTCAGACCACCGTGGCGTTCGCCAGTCACCAGCGACGGCGTCGTCGCTCGCGGTGGCCGACGAAATAAAAAATATCCTTTTTTATCCCTTTTTTCACCCTTAGCCCCGATTTAAAACCAAAATACCCAAGAAGACACCAAAATTTCAAAAAAAAAATGAAGAAAAGGAAAAAAAAAAAGAAAAAGAAATCGACGAGGTATTCGGCGAACCACCACGGGCCCGGCCACCTTCCAAGCCAAAGTAGTCTCCAGCGATGGCAGTGAAGGTAAGAGTTTCGTATTTTTTTATATATATGCACGATATGTTTAAAAAATGTAAAAGCAAAGATACCTTTCTCAAAAACCATTGTGAGTTTTTTGATTTATATTGTCTCTCCCTCTATTACAATCTAGATCCGGCTTTTTATAGCCGATTATACATTTTGTTTTGTTTTATTTTTTGCTACTGTTTATAGTTTCGCTTCTCTACTGTTTCTCTGCTTTCTTTCTTTCCTTTTTGCAGGTATTCATGGGAAGTCAACGGAAGCTGGAGAGGCAGTCTTCTTGCCTCTTTGGTGAAAGGGCAACAGACCTCAGGACGAGCGAGCTGACGTGGCTGAGGAACGGTGCCAAAGGTGGTCTAGGGTTTTTGTTTTGCTGAGAATGTTTAAGTTTTTGGGCCAATGGGCCTATTTTGTATTTAGGTTCATATATTTTTTAGGGTCTGTAATTTTTTGGACTCTGACTTATTTAATTTTGGTTTTATTTGGTTTTGAGCCCGGGCAAATTGGGCCTATTACAACTTCGAAACTTGATTTTTTTAATAAAAGGTTTAATTTATTAAAACAATGTTCTTCGGTCTACAAAAATCTAGAAAACGGGTTCGGGAGTCGATTACGCAGGAGGAAGGATTAGCACCCTCGTGATGCCCAAAATTGGTACCTAATTGATTACCTAATGTCTTGGTGTCGAAAATTGAAAACTCGAAAAGAATTTAAAATACGATTCCTCTTTATATTGTCTTATTTTTAATTAAAATTACTCGAATAAATCAAAATGTATAAAATTCTTCCTTATCTCGAAGTAACAAAATGTCACATCCTGTAAGTTAGGACACAACACCTCGTATTCTTGAGAATAAGCTTGCCTTTTATTTTTTTATTTAAATCTCATTTATTTTAATTCTAAAAGGATATTCGGTGATTTAGGTTAACGAGAAAAATCCAAACCCTGTAAGTTAGGGTACGACTTCTCAAATCTCCAAATACGAAATATTGCCTTATTTTGAAAATTTTTGGATAATAACAAGTGTAATATTTAAACGATGTGTATTTAGTTTATTCGAATATGGTGTATAAAAAATGGCTAAAACGTGAAAATCCTATGTTTAACGAATGGTGATGCAATATAAACTAATGAAGCATAAAAATACGATGATAAAAAAATGACGAGAATATTCGTATTAGAACCATAATAATAATGAAAATGGTAATAGTGATAATAATAATACTATATAAAAATAAAAAATAAAACAACAATAATAATAATGATACCAACAGTAATAATATAAAAAATGGCCAAAATAAATAAAATGTGCGATGAATATAGGAACAAACCCAAACCCAAAAAATAAAATAAAATAAAAATAAAAAATATGAAAAGCAAATAAAATAAAATAAAATAATATAAATAATATAAAATATAAATAATATAAAATATAAAAAGTAAAAAATAATTCGTAAAAATAAATAATTTAAGAAGAGTAATAATATAAAATATAAAAAAATAAAATATGAAAAGTAAAAAATAATTCGTAAAAATAAATAATCTAGGAAGAGTCCAAAATAAATAAAAGAGGGCTAAATCGACATTTAAATAAAATAAGAAGGATAAATTGCGTATAAATAAAAAGAAAAGGGAGAAATACGGGCCAAAATGGAACGAATATGAAAGAGGGAGGACCAATTGAGAAATTATCCCCTGTCCCCAAAACGGCGTCGTTCCTTCAAGGGGTTAAAATGAAATAAAAATAAAATTACATGGCAAACTTTAAAGAACAAAACGAAAAAAAGGACTAAATTGTGACAGGCTACAAAAGCGAAGGGGTCTAATACGCAAATAACCCATGTGCTAAGAAAACACGTGGATCCTGTAATGGGTCAGGTCGGACCATGAGTCGACCCAAAACGGCACCGTTTCAGGTGCTTACCCATTAAAACTGTTCAAGGACCAAATTGAAACAAAACTAAAAGTTTGTGGTAAAATTTTAAAAAATAAAAAAATTGGATAGGACTAAACTGAAATGCGCTATAAAAGTGGAAGGATTGATCGCGCAAATAGACCCTTTGTGGAAAACACAAGGATCCTGGGGGAGCCTTGGGTCGGGTCAGCGGGTCTTGCTCAAAACGACGTCGTTATGAGGTCTGTGAGCAATGGTCCAGAACGACGTCGTTTTGTGCACCTATTTAAATAAAAAAATTCAAAAAAAAAAACTCATTTTTGCCTTCATTTTTTTTAAAAAAATCGAAGCTCTCCTTTTTTTTTTTCTCAACCCTCTCCCCTTTCGACCTAGGGTTCTGACAAGCCCCACGGCAGTCATCAGTTGCCGACGACGGGTTTTGCCATTTCCGGTGGCCGAAAAATGTCGAAAAAAGCATTTTTTTAGTCCATTTTTAACCTAAATCTAGATCTAAAAGCAAAAGCCTAAAAAGAATAAAGAAAAAAGGAAAAAAATAAAAAAAATAATCTAGCCGACGTGCTTCTCCTTTCATATACCCCTTTTTCGAGGCCTGATCAAAACCCTAAAGGATTTCCATGGCTTTCGTGAACAGAGGGAACCTTTGATGGTGGCGTGATGCGAAGAGGCAGGTAAGTTTCGACCCCTTTTTTGTTTTATGTTTTATTTACAAAATAAATAAAAAAACTAAAATAAAAAATCACCTTTTTTTCAACTTTGAGTTCTGTTTTTGATTAATATTGTGTCTTTTTTGTTTTTGAATACAATCTGGTTTTTATGGCTTTATAGCCGATTACAAAAAATTTTGCTATTGTTTGCTTTTTGTTTTTGCTACTGTTTCTGCTCTGTTTCTTTCTTTTTTGCAGGCATCCATGGAGAGTCAACGGAGGCGGGAAAGGCGGTCTTCTTGCCTTTTTGGTGAAAGGGTGACAAACCTCGAGATGAGCATGCTGATGTGGCTGAGGGCAGCGGCGCACCTAGAGCTAGGGTTTTTTTGTTTTGTTGAGAATGTTTAAGTATTTTGGGCCACTGTGCCTCCTTTTCATTTGGGTTTGATGTATTTTTTATTTAAATCATTTGAGCCTGTAAATTTGGACTGCTATTATTTCTATTTTTGGTTTGGTGTGGGCCCGGGCAAAAATGACCCGTTACAAAGATAATTCTAAAAAAATGAGTGACTAAAATGAAAATTTATTAAAGTTGGATGACTAAATGTACAATAATATTGTTTAACCCCAAATTAATGGCGGAATGAAAACGGTTTGTAGTGATAATGCCTTTTTGCAAATTTATGTTTTCTATGTCTAAAATGAAAATTTATAAAACTTAGGTAATTAACTGAATAATTTACTCAAATATTTTATATAGAACATATATTATGGATTAAGTGCTAATAATTATAATTTGTAATACTCATCTATTATATATAAATAATTTTTTATAATATATGAAAATAAAATTAAACAGTCATTCAATTTAAATGTCAAAATAAAAGTTTATTATATAAATTTCTTTATAATGTCATTTAATTTATCTATTATTATAATTTATTTTTCAACGTCTAAATTCATTTTTTAATAAGGCAAAACTTGATTAAAATGTTTTTTTAAGATATAAGAAAAAAAATGTAATTTTTAAATGATTAATTGATTATAATGAAAATAAGATCCAAACTAAAAGTAATAATATTTAAAAATGAAAATTATTTATGCTTAATATATAATTGAAATAGTGCATAATGTGTGATAATTTGATAATGAATGAATTTAGACATGGTGGATATACACTCAACAATGAAATATACACTCAATAATTTTGATATGTTAATCTATTGGCAATGGCTCCTTTTTGTTTTTCTAAATTGCGTACTATTTTTACTCCTCAAATGTTGTTTGTTCCTACTATTACAAATTTTTTTTTTCTTGTTTTTGATTCATCTCTATCTTTTTTATTTCTTTTTATCATAATTAGGATATTCACAGTTAGCAACAATAACTAATTCTTTCGTCATGGGTGCTCTTTCGAAAGGTAAATGATTGATAGTGAAATGTACTCCATTCTTATAAGTGGGAATCGAACCTATAGCGACCTGAAAGTTAGTAGTGACAAAAAATACGATTTCAGGGCCTCGTTCCCGTAAATCGAACTTGTAAATATTTTTTATTAAAATATAGGATATAATATAGGGGAATTGAATTATGGATAAGTAATTTTACCAAATTAATGATTAATTAAAGTGCAATGATTAACTTGTAGAAGTAATAAAAATTCAATCATTAAAAATTTTCTTAATTAGAAAAATCTAATATTTAATAATTTAGTTTGTAAAGAAAATATGCACACAACATATAACACAATTGTATTATGATTTTACTACTCGACCATGACTTAGGGCCTCATTTATCAGTCTATCAAAGTTGGTAACAGTAGATCCTCCAAGGTTAACGACAGCTTCAGCTTTCTTCTTCCATTCCAATGCCTTTTGCCTTATCCCTTGCCCATTATCTCCTTCCATCATCTCTTTAACAAGAGCTTCTACATTTTCACGCTTTATGTCTGGATTGATTTCCATGCCATTGCCCCACGTGGTGCACACATATCGACAATTCGTTTGTTGATTACTGAAGAATGGAAAACAAATTAAAGGCACACCTTCGAATAAAGCTACCAAAATAGAATTCCATCTGCAATGTGTAAGGAAAACGCCGACCGCCGAGTGGGACAACACTTTTTGCTGGAGACAGCAACTTATTATGAAACCCCTTCCCTTTATTTCCTCTAAGAATTCTCTTGGAAATATAGCTGATTCACCCATCACAAGATCGGGCCTAACTACCCATAAAAATGGGTATTTACTATTTGCAAGTCCCCCAAGCAAATTCTTTTAGGTGATGATTAGACATCACCGCTACACTACCATAATTCACGTACACCACTGACTTGGGTTCCATTGTGTTAAGCCATTCGATGCAGCTTGTGTCTTCCTTCCATAGGTTTGAATTTAACAAGTCGTATTGGATTTCAAGTAAGTTGTTACTTAGTGAGGCGAGTGGACTAATTGCATAAATATTAGGTGATTTGGATGCAATAACTCGTAGCACTTCTTTGTCCAAGTCATCGAACGTGTTGAAGATTATTAAAGATGAATTTAAGCATTCTTGTAATACCTCCATGATGTAATTAAACATGAAGTCATCAGTGTCAGTGGTTCTTATGAAGCTTGGTATGTCCTTGAGACAGATGTTAGGCATACCAGGGATCCAATCAATGGGCATCTCAAGTGTCCCATCGTTAACAAAGCGTTCATCTACAACGAAAATAAAAGGCATGTTTTTGTTTCAATATGCAAAGAAAAAAAGCATGGACCATGTTGCGTGTAACCCATAGAACTTCAAAGAGATTATTATCAATGAACATAAGATATCCCAGAATTAAGTTACAAAGCACAAAGAAAACATAAAATTTGTAACCTTTGAATGGAACAATGCCTCTTTGAGCTAGTTCTTTGTAGTTGTAACACTCCAAACCCGGCCCAGATGTTATGATCGAATCCAGGAATGTCACATCAAAGGCACAATTCAAAACAATTTTGCTAAGTTAAAATTTAAGGCCTAAAAGCCCAAAATCTTTGAATCTTGTTAAGTAATGATAAAAGCCGATTTTATTAATTTAAGTATTTCGGAAACCATGTTTAAACATAAGAAATTTACTCAGGTTTAACAACTAAGTAAACAGTTGAAAAAATAATAACAACACTCAAAATCTATAGTCAAATCGGAGTATAAGGCCTTATTACATCCATCGAAAATAAAGTAATTAAAAATCACGTCCTTTTGAACAATTAAATAAAACTTCTAAGTATCTTGTAGTGTGGCCATCTCCGAGTCCTCTCCCACGTCGAGCCGTTTACTGAGGATCACTTGAAACATTTAATAAAAAGAGGTGAGTTTCGAAACTCAGTGTGTACGACCCCTGGTAATCCAATCAACATACAATTATCACATTAGGCCTAAGCCCTATCAAAATCAGTGGTCTTGGGCCTTAGCCCACAATGACCTCATACCACAACAGTGTCACATGAATGCAATGCACCCATCCAAAATCCAACCCTGCACACCATTTCCCTTCCAACCCTACACACTTGTGGGGATATAAATATCAACCCACCCATCCCTACACACCAAAGGTAGCACCAGCAGCGGCACTACTCAAACGTTGCAGCAAAGCTGCTATATTGGGTTTAAAGCCACCAGTGGATCCACAGTCGTCAAACGACTATGCGATCCTCAAAACTTCCTCCATATCATCATAACCCACCCAGGTGCAACATATATTTCATGAATGCAACATACACATTTTCACACATTCAGCACTTAGGGGTATTTTAGTCATTTCACTACCCAAGGGTATTTTCGTAAATCTACTCTGCAGGGGTATTTAGGTAATTTTGCAAAACAGGGGTACTTTGGAAATTTTGGAAACCAATGATATTTTGGTAATTCCGCAAATCAAGGGTATTCTGTTAATTTTACAAATTAGGGGTATTTTAGTAATTTTACAAATCTAAAGATATTTTGGTAATTTTCAAATCTGGGGTATTTTAGTAATTTTGTAACAGCCTGATTTTGACCCTATTCGGAATAGTGGTTTCAGGATCACAAATCCAAGTCCGAAAAATATTTTAAAATAATTTTCTGTGTTTATTAGATGTGAATTTGATTGTGTTAAATTTTCGTGATTTAATTTTGTCGTTTAGGTGTCCGATTAAATAAAAGGACGTAATCGCGTAAAATGCAAAAGTTACAAATTAATGTGTAAAGTGCTAATTTGATAGTGGCTTTTTAATATGGGGTCCTTGAAGGGCAATTAGCCCATTTTTATTGGTAGTGGGCGGTAAAAGGCATATTATATAAAGATTTCATATTAATTTATAAAGGGTAAAAAGGTGATATACATATTATTATGTAATAAATAAAATAAAACATAAACAACCATGCATTTTGTTCATCTTTCTTGACCGAATATTAAAGAAAAGAGAAAGGAAAAACTTAAGCTACATTCGGCACTTTGAAGCTTTGATTTAGGTATGTGTTTTGTCTGGTTCTTGATAATTTTTACGTTTTTGAGATCGTTGCTTAGAAATGAACCAAACCCATGTCTTAATTTTTGATTGTGATGATGATTTTGTGTTTTGCCATTGATGATACCTTGTGGTTTTTGGTGTTTCATGATGAAATATGAATTATATGTGTTAGATTAACAATTTTTGTCTTTGAATTTTTGATGAAATTGAGTAATTAGGACTAAATTGTGAAAATGTGAAATATTAGGGGTAAAAATGTAATTTACCCATTTATACGTTTTTGGATTAAATTGAATGAAAATATGTTTGAATGAGCTTAATTTGAAATTATTTAGATCAAGAACAAAAAGGATCAGGATTGGATCGGGGAAAAGCGAAGTTAAGCGAATAGTCAGGAAACATAGTCCGTCGATATTCGAGGTAAGTTTTAAGCAATTGAATTGAGTTGAATTTATCTATAATGATGTACATGTATTTAATAGAGGTAAATATGTACAATGTTGATATTGCCAAATGTGATATTGGTTGGGAGATGAATATAGTCAAATGTGATGCATACATTTACGTTAATAATATAGCCATGTGTGATATTGATTTGAGAGATGAATACAGCCGAATGTGACGTATACTTATATGTCAATGATATAGCCGAATTTGTTGTTGATATGGAGATGAAATAAGCTAATTTGTATATATATGTGTAATTAAGGTTTAAGGCTTATATATGTGTTTAATTAAACGAATAACAAGTTCAAGTACTGCACTAAGTGTGCGAATTTAAATACCGAGCACTGTGTGTGCGAAATCAGTCATTTGGCACTAAGTGTGCTAGATGTTAAATGTAACGGCACTAAGTGTGCGATACGTTACGAGATTTTGGCACTGAGTGTCCGGGTTTATTGATCCATCAAGGATATCGCTTATTGAAGGTATTAAGCGAACTAAAATGATCAGGTATGTGATGATATATCATATATGGATAGTAAAGTAAGTATTGGCGGTTGAAATGAAACTAAGTATTTTGCATATCAATATGTGATTTATAAGGGTTAGAAATATAAATATAAATTTGGTAAGTGATATATGCATATGAAATTAAGCAAATGTGAGTATATTTATATACATATGTATTTGTTTTGAGATGAGAAAGTGATTTATAGTTCAATGTGAACCTATTATTGAATATGTGAGTGTTCGGCCTTAAGGCTATGAAATAGGAAGATCTATGAATGGTTTTATAACTTATAATGACGGTTATAAATCTTGATGGTGATTATAATAAATTGACCTATTATATATAATAGTATAATGCATTGTTGTTATATAATTGCTTATAACTTACTAAGTTGTTAAAGCTTACTTAGTTCTTGGTTGCTCTCGTGTTTTAGGTTTCCTTCGGGTGATCGTTACGTGCTCGGGGATCGTCGCTAAAGCTCGTCACACTATCATCAATATTTTGGTACCTTTTTGATGTTAAACTTAAAGTTTATGGCATGTATAGGCTATGTTACTTTTTGAGTTCTTCCGAATGGTGTGTATATATATATGCCATGCGAAAATGGCTAAATTGTGGTATTTTGGTCTTATGTGAATTCGTCCATGGTGTTAACTTATTATGAAAGTATAATTCCTGATGTGTTTATGTTTGGTGTTTGAATATCTGGCTTGATTGATCATTAAGTTAATTCACAGTTGTGTAATTTCTACCATGGTGTTTGTATGATGTGGTAAATAATTTTCATGATAGGTATGAATGGAGTTATAGGTTATATATTTTGGTTGTGCAAAATCGGTCATGATATACATATATGTATGTAATGAGCTTGGTTTTATATGTTTTAGGTTATTTGTAAGATAGTTATGGTTTGATAATTTGGCTATGTTAATTATAAGAGATGTGATCGATTATATGTTTGGGTGTTTTCGGCAATTGGTATTGAATTTGGTATATCCTAGATTTGGTTAAGTAAGGTTTTGGTATATATGTATATTTGGTTTTGATAATTGATAATTGATAATTTGTTTTAGTAAAGTGATTATAAGCATGTGCATATTCGGCTATTGTAACTTCAATGACCAAATGAATAGTAACTTTTGTTATTTGATGAAAAATGCTTATATATAAATTCAACTATATGGATTTAAGATATGTATGTTAATGTTTAAAGCATATTATGAAAGTGTATCATTACTTATAATGCATCCGGTTATGACAATATGAATAGTAAATATTTGTTATGACTTGTGTTATGTCTGGTAATGCCTTGCAACCCTAATTCGGCGACGGATACAGGTTAAGGGTGTTACAATTTGATTGGTATCAGAGCTACAGTTTAGTCGGTTCTCGGATTAATGTAGCGCGTGTGAGCCTAGCTATACATGCCATAATTTTTACTGTGATAGTGTGATGACTTCTGACAATGAAATATGTTTTTCTTCTTTCTTATAGAAAATGGATCCTGATCCCGAAGGAGCCGTAGCTGATGATGTCGGGAGTGTGGCGTCTGCTCCCGCGCAAGGGACCGCGCTGGTTGAATCTCGACCAGCTACGAGTAACCAAAATGAGGGAGCTAAGCAAGCCTACTTTAGTATAATGAATGATTGGTTTAATCAGTATATCCGGACAAATCTGGCTGTTCAACAACCCCCGAACCCTGATAATCCACCTGTAGTGCCTGTGGTACCTTCGATCATTAATCCTGAGAGATTAAATAAGCCTCATGTTGATAAAATCAAAAAATACGGAGCTGAAGAGTTTAGGGCCACAGCTACTGATGATGCTGAGTGGGTTGAATTTTGGCTCGATAATGCTATTCGTGTCTTCGATGAACTATCTTGTACACCCGAAGAGTGCTTGAAATGTGCTATATCTTTATTACGAGATTCTGCCTACTATTGGTGGAACACTTTGGTTTCGGTTGTTCCGAAGGAATGGGTCACTTGGGATTTCTTTCAGACAGAGTTTTGCAAAAAGTATATCAGTCAGTGATTCATTGATCAGAAACGCAAAGAATTTCTTGAGTTAAAACAGGGTTGTATGACCGTATATTATGAGCGTGAGTTTGTGAGACTCAGCTGATATGCACAAGAGTGTGTTGCAACCGAGGATGCTATGTGTAAAAGATTCGAGGAAAGACTGAATGAAGACATAAAATTGCTTGTCGGCATACTTGAAATAAAAGAGTTCGTAGTACTTGTCGAGCGAGCTTGCAAGGCCGAAGAGCTTGGAAAAGGGAAAAGAAAAGCTGAGTTAGAAGCTAGAGATTTTCGCAAGAGATCAGCAAGTAAAACTTCTCAGATGGAATCAAAGAAGTTCAGAAATGATAGTAGTCGATCTAAGACTAATGTTGGGTTTTCCATATGAGAGCGACCACCAGTGACTTCACGAGCCACCTCGATTACTAGTGTTGGTAATACTCGACTGAATAAACCTGAGTGTCAACAGTGTGGTAGGCGACATTTTGGTGAATGTTGGGGCAAGTTCAACAACCGAGTTTGCTAGAAGTGTGGTTCGTAGGATCATTTCATTCGGGGCTGTCCGAAATTAGCTGAGAAGGATAATGCTCAGAGTGGGAGATCGAGTGGTACTGCAGTTAGAGGTAGGCCACCCCGAAATGCGGGAGGTAAAAGCAGTACACAGAGAGGGACTTCAGATACAGCTGTTCGATCTGAGGCTCGTGTGCCTGCCAGAGCCTATGCCATTCGTGCCCGAGAGGAAGCTTCATCTCCAGATGTTATCACTGGTATATTTACTCTTTTTAATACTAGTGCAATTACTCTTATTGATCCCGGTTCAACTCATTCCTATGTGTGTGAAACATTAGTATCCAGTAAGACTTTACTTGTTGAGTCTACTGAGTTTGTGATTCGGGTTTCGAACCCCCTGGGCCGGTGTGTGCTAGTTGGCAAGGTGTGCAAGAATTGCCCTTTGATGATTCGAGATTCATGTTTTCCGGCTGATTTGATGCTACTACCATTTGATGAGTTTGATACCGTACACGATGCTGTAGTGAATCCAGAATAATGAGATAATTCGAATTGAGTCTACCGATTTAAATAGGTTACCAGCAGTGATATCTTCGATGTTGACTCGGAAGCTTATGAGAAAGGTTGCAAAGCTTACTTTGCTTATGTAATTGATAGTAAATTGACCGAAAAGAAGATTGAATCTGTACCGGTTGTATGTGAATACCCGGATGTGTTTTCAAAAGAATTGTCGGGTTTGCCACCTGTTCGGGAGGTAGAGTTTGGTATCGAGTTAGTGCCAGGGACGACTCCGATCTCGATAGCTCTGTATAGAATGACACTGACTAAATTAAAAGAGTTGAAAGCTCAGTTGCAAGAGTTGACAGATAGAGGTTTTGCTCGACCGAGTTTCTCTCCCTGGGGTGCGCCAGTGTTATTTTTGAAGAAGAAAGATGGAACTTGATCGTGTATCAGAGTCTTAAAATTTATATAAAGAATGATCGAGCCTAGAAACTAACTGTGACAACGATTAAGGCAAGCGCACCTATCGAACAGTAGTATAGTTTAGTGGCAAGACCGGATTGTCGAACCCGAAGGAACCAAAATTACTAATACTAACTTTTTTTTATTATTTAGCCTAAAAATAAAAGTGAATTGTTTATTTATTCTAAAACTAACTAACTATTAAGCTAAAGATGCTAAGACAAAGAGAATGAATTGGGGAAAATACTTGTGGGAAAACCCAATTGATTAAGGCAATACCCGAGGAAGAATCCACCTAGACTTCACTTGTTATTTAACTCTGAACCAGACGATTTATTCACTTGACTTGATCCGTAGGATTCCCTAATTTATATTAATACTGTAACATCCTAGATTAGGGGTTATGCATTCGTGCGTAATTCATGAGATAGTGGGCTCAGTGGGTGTGTTGGATGTGTTCTGAGGAGTTTTAGGAACCCTAAGATATGAGGAAATGTAAGGAAATGTAAGAAAATGTAAGGAAATGTGAGGAAATGTGAGGAAATGTCCTGGAAATGTAAGGAAATGATCTAGAAATGATTCAAAAGAGGAAAGTAAACATTTCGGGAAACTTGGAAATGTAAGGAAATGTTAAGTTTAAAGGAGGCAAACGAAAATTTTTGGAAACTTAGAAATGTAAAGAAATGTCAAGTTTTAAGGTTTAAAAAGAGGAAATTAAGGCAAGGTGGCCTTAAGAAAATTAGTAGGAGGAATTTGACACACAAACGGGCTTGGAAAAGTGGCCTGAAGATGCCACTTAGGGCCTCTGGAAATGGCGCCACATGCAAGGGTGTTGGGCCTGAGTTCGAGTCACTTGGGAAGCAAATAAAAGAAGTTTTATTTTTGCTTCCAGAAGCAGAGAGGTGGACGGCACAAGGCTTCTAAAAGAGGAGTTTTATTCTCTTTAAATTTCGTCTAAATAGGAGATAAATAAAGGATTTTGTTTTGGATAATTTCTAAGAGATAATTGTTGGATTAATTCTTTTATTTTGTGATAATTAAAAGGATAAAGCTATCAATTAGAAGAGTGGTGGCCAAGTAAGGGACTCTAGCCTAGTAATTTCGGCTATAAAAGGAAGAGTAAGGCTATTCTTCATTCATTCTTTTCTCTTCAAGGAAACCTCTGCCGAAAATTCCCTAGCAAACTATTCTTCTTTCTCTTTTGTTTTTGCCAAAGCCGAAATCTTCTTCTCCCCAAGTCCACCATTGTCGATCCCTCCCAAATCCATACTTTTCTATTGAAGCCGAAAATAAGTTCCATCTAGGCCATAGTCGACTAGTCTCCTAATCTTCATAGCCGAATCTTTGAGGGGCTTCAAGCAAAGGTTTTGTCGATTTCTTCAGTAAGGGTAAGATTAAATTTAGTTTCCATTCTTTCTACTTTTAGACTTATCAAAAACTAGGGCTAATCCCATTAATGTTCATGGTTGCCGAAACTTGGAAGGAGAAGTTCTTTTCCCGAAGGTACACCATAAGCCGCGTGTTCCCTAGTTATTCGGTGAGTTTCGAGATTTAAAATCCACAAGGTAAATGTCTATAGCATTCGGCCAAGGCCTATTTTAGTAGTTAGATCTATTATTATGTGTTTTAAGCCGAAAACTAACAGATTCAAGGGATCTAGTGAGTAGCCGATTTCAAAGGAGAAGAATACAAGTTTTCGGGATTTGACTATAGTCAATTCGACAACAAGGTAGGTTTTAAGAATACAAATCCTACTAGGATTTGGTTTTATAGGCTTTATGCTAACATATTAAGGTTACCAAATGAGGAATTGAGATCTAAAGCAATAGATCGGTTTTTTCGGGATTTCAAGAATTCGTTAAGCAAATCAGGTGTGTACCCCACGCTATCTTTTAATACGTAATATGGCTATATGTAATATATGTATGTATAAGAATGTGAATATGGCTAAGTACCCTAATGTGGTACAAAGTACTCAGGTATGTTTCCTACTCCTACTAGGATTACGAAATATGTTATATTTAACATGTGAAAAGTAACGTGAATGTGAATTTAAGTATGATATGCATGATATGAATAACATGGGCATTCGGGTTATATGAGAAAGGGGAAGTGAATGTGGTGACTTCGGTCTCACTATCTGAATGTGGTGACTTCGGTCACATTATCTGAATGTGGTAACTTCGGTTACATTATCTGAATGTGGTAACTTCGGTTACATTATCTGAATGTGGTGTCTCATGACACAATTATCTGAATCTGGTGGCTATGCCATGAATCTTATATGGGCGATGAGCACGTTGACTGCAGCGATTGCCTTCGATGGTGTGTAGCAGAAGGAGGGTCGACTTAGTAGTCCCCACGATGTGCAGGTTGGTACGGGGATGTGTAGCGGATGGCATCTAGGTTTGGGTATGGGTTGCATCATTATTTTATCTGTATATGAATGTGCATGTGATACGTTATGGTATGCCTGATCTATTAAATTTTAGTGTTGTGTACACATTGAGTCTGTTGACTCACCCCGTTGTGGGAACATTTTTCAGGTGATGAACAGTGATGGACCGGGACGGCAGAACTTGTGGTGGCCATGCTCAACTTGAAGTTTTATTCAATATGGACATTTTATTTTATTTAAGTACTTAAGAATTTTATTTTGGGTTTTTACTTGATGTAATAAGGCCATAGTTTTATTTCTCTACTTCTATTTTCAATTCTTTTTTTTTATGCTTACGAATTATTATCTATTAAAGTTTGAGTAAATTTATTTTTGAATAAGCCCTAAATGTTTTGTCACTCTAAATAAATGGATTTCAATATAAGATAAATTGGTTTTCAACACAAGCCCAACCCAAAACAATATTTTTTTTAAAATTTGCACAAGTTTTTCCTAAGAAACAAAAGAACTTTGAACCAGTTTACTTGAGGAACATACCAAATCTGGTCAAAGCTCGTGGGCCGGGTTTGGGGTGTTTCAAATACCTCTTTCGAGGCTACTAACGTCTAACCCTAGGTTGATTAATTGAAATCTCTTTCTAATTAAAACCCCTAAAATTGCATTAACTTGATCTATGAACTCCCATATTAGGTTTGACCCTAATCCGGCAGATTTTCGTCATCCTATTTCTAGGGTTGCGATCAACTCCGCTTAACTATGCTAGATCTACTCTTAAATAGGGACTCTTGCTCTACTGCCTAAGCACATCAATACTTGAATCAATATCCTGAAATATCAAAGTAAGAATTAAGAACACATAATTAAGAACAAATCAAGTATTTATCATATGGTTCAGAAAACAATAACAAGATCTGTCTTAGGTTTCATCCCCTCAGGTGTTTGAGGGGTTTAGTTCATAAAAATAAAAGAATACATCTCAGAAGAAAATATAAAACAAAACATAAGAAAAACCCTAAAACCCCCTGAAGGAAATTGAAAGGAAGATCTCTGTCTTGAGTATAACTCCGGCTTTTTGAGATGAATCAATTGGCTTTCTTCGAGTAAATCCCACAATCCTGGCCTCTCTAGCTTGGCTCTTCGGCCTCACTGGACGCCCCTTGAAGGTTGGCCTATAGGGTGTTTATATAGGCTTTTGGAATGGCTTTCTTTACCTCTAAGTACCCTATTTCGAGTGAAATTCAAATAGGTCACGTCAGGGACACGCCCATGGCACACGCCCGTGTGAATCATTGTCAGGCCGTGTTCGGTTCTGTTAAAGAGGCACGACCGTGTGGTCTTGGGCCCAAGCCGTGTCGATTTAGTCAGTTGGCCCATTTACTCTATTTTAGGCCCGTTTCTCGTTCTTTTCATCCTCTGGTGCTTTCCTAAGCATAAAACATGAAATTAAAGGATTAAGAGGACCAAATTCCACAATTCAAGGAATAAATCATCCAAAAGTATGCTAAATATGGGATTAAAATATGTATATGTTACGGTTTATCAAAACTTTAAGAATGTGCATTGACTACTGACAGCTCAATAAAGTGACCACAAGGAATAAATACCCGTTGCCGCGCATTGATGATTTATTTGATCAGCTAAAGGGAGCATCAGTATTTTTGAAGATCGATTTAAGATCAGGTTATTATCAGCTGTGAGTTAGAGACTCTGATGTGCCTAAGACTGCTTTCCGGATGAGATACGGCCATTACGAGTTCTTAGTGATGCCGTTCAGACTCACTAATGCCCTTGCTATTTTCATGGATTTGATGAATCGGGTATTTAGACAGTATTTGAATCGGTTTGTGGTTGTGTTTATAGATGACATTCTGATCTATTCGTATAATGAAACCGAGCATGCTGAACACTTAAGACTTGTGTTACAGATTTTGCGTGATAAGCAGTTATACGCAAAATTCAGCAAATGTGAGTTTTGGTTACGCGAAGTTAGCTTCCTGGGGCATGTTGTTTTAGCATAAGGTATTTAGGCTGATCCAAGTAAGATCTCAGCTATACTGGATTGGAGACCCCCGTGGAATATTTCTGAAGTTTGGAGTTTTCTGGGGCTTGCTGGTTATTATAAATGCTTCGTGAAAGGTTTCTCAATTATTGCAACTCCGATGACAAAGCTACTTCAAAAAGATGTTAGATTTGAGTGGACAGAAAAGTGTCAGAAAAGTTTCGATCAGTTGAAAACTTTGTTAACTGAAGCTCCAGTGCTTGTTCAGCCAGAATCGGGTAAAGAGTTTGTTATCTTCAGTGATGCATCCTTGAATGGTTTGGGCTGTGTTTTGATGCAGGAGGGTAAGGTCGTAGCCTACGCTTCGAGACAGTTAAAGCCGCATGAAAAGAACTATCCGACGCACGTTCTCGAATTAGCTGCTATAGTTTTTGCTCTGAAAATATGGCATCACTATCTGTTCAGTGAAAAATGCCATGTCTACTCCGATCATAAAAGTCTAAAGTACTTAATGACTCAGAAGGATCTGAATTTGAGACAATGACGATGGTTGGAATTATTAAAAGACTACGAGCTTGTGATTGATTATCACCCGAGGAAGGCTAATGTGGTTGCTAATGCCCTAAGCCAAAAATCACTATTTGCTCTGCGTGCAATGAATGCAGAAATGACTATGACTGATGATGGTGTGATTATAACAGAATTGAAAGCGAGACCGTTATTTGTTCAGCAGATTTGCGAAGCTCAAAAGATGGATGATAATTTGATAGCAAAAAGGAATCAATGTGGTTCGAATGCTGACTCAGAATTTCAGATTGATGCTGAGGGATGTTTGCGGTTCAGAAACTGACTATGTGTACCAAAGGATCCTAAGTTGATTCAGATGATTTGTAATGAAGCTCATAATAGTAGATTGTCTATTCATCAGGGTAGCATGAAAATGTATAATGATTTGAAACAGCATTATTGGTGGCACGGTATGAAACGAGATATTTTAGATTTCGTGTCGAAATGTTTGATATGTCAGCAAATAAAAGCCGAGCATCAGGTGCCATCTGGATTACTTCAGCCGATTATGATACTCGAATGGAAATAGGATTGAATCACGATGGATTTCGTATCTGGTTTATCGTTGACACCGAGTAAGAAAGACGCAATCTGGGTTATAGTAGACAGATTGACGAAATCGGCACACTTCATTCCGATCCGTACAGATTTTTCACTCGATAAGCTAGCCGAATTGTACATTTCTCAGATTGTACGATTACATAGGGTACCCATTTCTATTGTTTTAGATAGAGATCCGAGGTTTACATTGCGATTTTGGAAGAAACTGCAAGATGCATTAGGTACTAAATTGCATTTCAGCACAGCCTTTCACCCCCAGACAGATGGTCAATCCGAGAGAATTATTCAAATACTTGAGGATATGTTGAGATGTTGTGTTCTCAAGTTCAAGGGTACGTGGGAAAGATACTTGCCTTTGATTCAATTTGCGTACAATAATAGCTTTCAATCGAGTATCAAAATAACACCTTATGAATATTTGTACGGTCGTAAATGTCGTACACCTTTATATTGGACTGAGCTTAGTGAAAATAAGATACACGGGGTCGATTTGATCAGAGAAACTGAACAAAAAGTGAAAGTAATCTGTGAAAGTCTGAAAGCAGCATCAGATCGTCAAAAATCATATGCGAATTTGAAATGGAAAGATATAGAGTTTCAGATTGGAGATAAAGTTTTCTTAAAAGTCTCTTCGTGGAAGAAAACTCAGATTTGGTCGCAAAGGCAAATTGAGTCCGAGATTTATTGGGTCGTATGAGATTATAGAGCGTATCGGGTCGGTTGCTTATAGATTGCTATTGCCACCTGAACTAGTAAAGATCCACAATGTTTTTCATGTTTTGATGCTCCGAAGGTACAGATCTGACCCATCTCATGTGATTAGTCCGTCCGAGGTTAATATACAATCTGATCTAACTTATGAGGAAGAACCAGTCCGTATTCTGACTTGTGAAGTGAAAGAGTTGAGAAATAAGAAAATACCGTTGGTAAAAGTGCTTTGGCTTAAGCACGGAATCGAAGAAGCAACTTGGGAGCTTGAAGATTCAATGAAAGAACGTTATCCCAACCTATTCACCGGTAAGATTTTCGGGGACGAAAATCCTTAAGGGGGGAGAGTTGTAACAACCTGATTTTGACCCTAATCGAAATAGTGGTTTCGGGACCACAAATCCGAGTCCGAAAAATATTTTAAAATAATTTTCTGTGTTTATTATATGTGAATTTGATTGTGTTAAATTTTCGTTATTTAATTTTGTCGTTTAGGTGTCAGATTAAATAAAAGGAAGTAATCGCGTAAAATGCAAAAGTTACAAATTAATGTGTAAAGTGCTACTTTGATAGTGGCTTTTTAATATGGGGTCCTTAAAGGGCAATTAACCCATTTTTATTGGTAGTGGACTGTAAAAGGCATATTATATAAAGATTTCATATTATTTTATAAAGGGTAAAATTGTAATATACATATTATTATGTAATAAATAAAATAAAACATAAACAACCATGCATTTTGTTCATCTTTCTTGACCGAATATTAAAGAAAAGAGAAAGGAAAAACCTAATCTACATTCGGCACTTTGAAGCTTTGATTTAGGTATGTGTTTTGTCCGGTTCTTGGTAATTTTTACGTATTTGAGATTGTTGCTTAGAAATGAACAAAACTCATGTCTTAATTTTTTATTATGATGATGATTTTGTGTTTTTCCATTGATGATACCTTGTGGTTTTTGGTATTTGATGATGAAATATGAATTATATGTGTTAGATTAACAAGTTTTGTCTTTGAATTTTTGATGAAATTGAATAATTAGGACTAAATTGTGAAAATGTGAAATATTAGGGGTAAAAATGTAATTTGCCCATTTATACGTTTTTGGATTAAATTGAATTAAAATATGTTTGAATGAGCTTAATTTGAAATTATTTAGATCAAGAACAAAAAGGATCGGGATTGGATCGGGGAAAAGCGAAGTTAAGCGAATAGTCGGGAAACATAGTCCGTCGATATCCGAGGTAAGTTTTAAGCAATTGAGTTGAGTTGAATTTATCTATAATGATGTACATGTAAGAGTATGCCCAAAGATCAATCATGAGATGGTTGTAATAACATACTTAATTTACCATGTTTATTAATATAAAGCGTTGTCATTATTATTTCAGTTTTTCTTTCTGTGTGTATAAATAAACTGTTTTATAATAATGTCCTGAGAATAATATGATTATTCTTAAAAGATCCTTAGTCGAGTATTATTGTTGACTAGGACAACAATAATGCATTAAGACTAACATGTAGTTGATTGATGATAAAGAGTTGTCATTGATATGGAGTGTCAAAATCAATGCATGAATATGTGTGTTAGAGAACAACATATTGGATTGACCTGCTATGAGTATGTTTCTTGGATTATTATGTAATTGTCACAACATTACTCATAGTGATTAATATGTATATGATCCTCAGACTTGAGATCATTATTATCCCAGCATCGTGAGTTGTATATTTTGATACAGTCAAACGTACACCGTAACAGGTTGTTCTATAAAGGCTGATGTTAGATATACCACAATCTATGTAGAGGGATATGGTTGATCAATAAAGGATAAGTCCCTCCTACATAATAGGAGTAATATCTTAGGCCACTTGATTGAGTGAGACTAGAAATGCATGGCCATGCTTAAATAAGTTGATATGAAATGTCATACTAATTTGTATATCATAGTCTACTCAAGATATCAAGAAAAATGGGATGGACTATGCAAGTGTGACTATCCCATGACTTGTATCCGTTCCAGAGATAAAGGACTTAAGGATTAATGCATGAAAGGTTAATCACAAAAGGTTATGTCGAATCATGACTTCTTGTAACTTAGGTAGCAATGATGCATTGCTAGATGCCACTCATTGTTTGTGACAATAGAATCGTTCTAGTATTACTGCTAATGTTGCAAGAACCTACAGGGTCACACCCTATGGTTGAAATGAACGGAATAAAATATAGTTAGTATTGTGTTTGGTTGTCACATGAATTAAATTAATTAAAGAATTAATTTAATTGGGCAATCAAATATTGAACATATTATATGTACAAGGATGTTGTACACATAATGATAACATAATTTTATTAATATGAATTTGATTCATATATAAATTTAAATAAATATAGTTTACCGAAATCCTTATTATAATTAATGTAATTATAATTTTTGGATATAATTAATGTAATTATAATTTTCGGTTAAAAACTTTATTGTATTTATTTAATCTTATAATACATTCAAGAGATACCAATTATAAAAGGCCCAATTAAAAGGATACCAATTATAAAAGGCCCAATGAAAAAGACACCCATTATAAAAGGTATTAAAAGGAGACAAAGCAAAAGTAGAAAACCCTAAGTGATTGCTTGTTAGGTTTAGCAGCCGTCAAGCAAAAAAACCTCCAAAACAGTTTTGGAGATTTCTTCCGTTCATAGTCAAACCGGGTGGATTACGTAGAGGCCGACATCGAAAAAGGTTGTGGCTTGATTCGACAGTAGATCAAAACTCTTGTTGCCAAGGCGTCGCTGTCTACTCAGATTTAAGTTTGGTAATTTCGAAACCTTTATTTCACCCCGATTCGTTCCTCACACATGGACTCATGGTTTGGATCGCCAGATCTAATTTTATTTTGCTGCGCCATGGGGCACCGGTGTTCTAACAGTGGTATCAGAGCCACTTGTGTGATACGAACTCGGGTTTAAATACTTGGGTGATGTAATTGTATGAGATCCATGTTTTGATTTTGTTGTATTTTCGATTATTTAAATCGTTTAAGCATAACCTGATAGTTGTTCCTTTCGATAATTGATTAAATGTTAATCATGGTGTTGTGGCCTATTCGATTTTATGTTATTATTATTAACTATTAACAAATCTGCAATAATATAATGCTGGTATTTACAGTTTCCAGTAAGAGTTAACTGGCTATCGAAACAAGGGTTGTTCCGATATGAAACGTCAAGGATTAAAATCCTAAAGACACGATTCTGTTGATAAAAGTTATCAAATCGTGAGGTTTCATTTGACTGGGGTATGCGATTCGTACCGCCTGGTCCATCTTCCTCCGACCGCCTCAGACCCCACTTCTTATTATGGTAAGTTTTGTTAATAAAAGAAATTTATAAACTCGATGGCCCACAAAAGGTTGAAAGGATATTTTATAATTCACCTTAGCAAAAAAACATTGAATTATGTATGTTATTTTTGACATGCACGGTGTTTGAAATGCATAGTTATAGCCCAATGACCCATTCGATAAAAGGTTGTATTTTTTTTATAAATACGGCCTGCGTGTCTGCCTTACTACTATTCTCTTGTATTTCTCTTCTCATCTTATTCCCTCGTATGTAAAACGAGTTTCTACATATTGTAATTTGCAAGAGTTGCTGTGGGCCAAACGAGAAGGAAGGTGGGACAATTATTGTGGATTGATAGCTTGTGAAATGGCTTACGCCTTTAGGTTTCTTTTTGGTTTTCCCATTGGCTTGGGTTGAACCACCTTAGTTTATGGGCTATAACTATTGCATTTATTTATTCATGTATGAGATGCTATGGATGTCTAAAGCATGCCAGTTATATATATATATATATATATTAAAACTTGATGATAATAAACCCTATTAATTGATGAGATCGATTAGAAGACTAAATGGGCTAAAGTAGACCATAATTGGTGAGATGCAACAACCTTAATAAAATCCCTATATTAAAATATTAAGTCAATAAGGCCTTCCAATTTTGCCCTCGTTAAGGCCTCGATCAATACTATGTAGGTTCTGCCAAAGCGAAGTACTAGTATTTATCTTGGTTAAACGCGAAGAATAAACAAGTGATATTCGCTGGTTAAAAAAAAATTGGTTAATGACTTAACTAGGTTACTCTAATAGGATTAGAAACCTAGAGGCAAGTAAATTGGATAAATCATAAGATGATTAGAACAAGAGTTGTTCACCAAATATTAGGAGTTACATATGATGTAATTAGCAAATTTTGCTTAACTAAATAACCATAATCTTAAGAGTAAAGCCAAAGCTGACTTAAGAGGTGGTGAAATATGGATCCTTAACCTACTAGAAATACTTTTGAGAAAGTTTTTCCAAAATTAATATACGAGGGTTATTAATTTTGAAATAAAATAGTGGGAATATCATTTAATAAAGTCTTTTTAATGATTGATATAAAATTGGTAAATTTACTCACATGCATATTTAATTGTTGTAGATATATTATGGATGCAAACACTAGCACACTCTCATTGCGATCGGTCCTTGAGAAGGACAAATTGAATGGTTTGAATTTTCTTGATTGGTTCCGTAACTTGAGGATTGTCCTTAAACAAGAACGAAAATTATATGTCATTGAACAACCACTTCCTAATGAACCACCCGCTAATGCCTCGAGGACTGATAGAGATGCTTACAAGAAGTATCTCGATGACATGATAGATGTTGGATGTCTTATGCTTGCCACTATGAATCCTGAACTTCAGAAGCAACATGAGGACATGGTTGCTTATGATATGATCGAGCACCTGAAAGAACTTTATCAGGGGCAAGCATGGCAAGAGAGGTTTGATATCTCTAAGGCCCTATTCCAATGTAAGTTGGCTGAAGGAAGCCCAGTAGGACCTTATGTCCTTAAGATGATTGGCTATATTGAAAGCCTGTCTAAGCTTGGGTTTCCATTGAGCCAAGAGTTGGCCATTGATGTTATTTTACAATCGTTGCCGGATAGCTACAGCCAGTTTGTCCTCAATTTCAATATGAATGAAATTGACAAGACCCTACCACAATTGCTCAGTATGTTACGAACTGCTGAAGGCAACTTGAAAAAGGTTGGACCCAAGCCCATACTGATGGTCTGTAATAACAAGGGCAAGGGAAAGGCCAAAGTTCAAACAAAGCCCAAGGGCAAAGGTAAGCCCAAACTTGGAAAAGGAAAGGCTACACTGAAACCTAAAGGTGGTGTGTCTAAGGAAGGAAACTGCTTTCATTGTGGTGTGACTGGACATTGGAAACGGAACTGCCCTGTCTATCTTGAGGAAGTCAAGAAGGCTAAAGCAAGCGGAATGTCTGCTTCAGGTATTTATGTTATTGATATTAATTTATCAACTACTACTTCTTGGGTATTAGATACTGGTTGTGGTTCTCATATTTGTACTTCTGTACAGGGACTACAAAGGAGTAGGACTCTGGCTAGAGGAGATATGGACCTACGAGTTGGAAATGGAGCAAAAATTGCTACATTAGCTGCGGGAACATATACTTTATCTTTGCCTAGTGGACTTGATTTATGTTTAGAGGATTGTTATTTTGTACCCAGTTTGACTAAAAACATTATTTCAATTTCTTGTTTAGACAAAATTGGTTTTGAGATAATTATTAAGAATAATTGTTGTTCATTTTATCTCAATAATGTTTTCTATGGTTCGGCACAATTGATTAATGGTCTCTATATTTTAGATCAAACGAATCCCATTTACAACATAAATACTAAAAGATCTAAAATAAATGACTCAAATCAAACTTATCTTTGGCATTATCGTTTGGGCCACATAAGTGAGAAACGCATATCCAAACTCCATAAAGATGGTCTTTTGAATTCATTTGTTTTTGAACAATTTGAAGTATGTGAATCTTGCTTATTGGGAAAAATGACTAAATCTCCTTTTACTGGAAAAAGTGAATGAGCTAGTGATTTATTAGGCCTAATACATTCTGATGTATGTGGATCAATAAATACACAGGCCAGAGGTGGATTTCACTACTTCATTACTTTCACTGATGATTTCAGTAGATATGGATATGTTTATCTCATGCGCCATAAATCTGAGTTCCTTGAAAAGTTCAAGGAATTCAAAAATGAAATACAAAATCAACTAGGCAAAACTATCAAGTCACTTCGATCTGATCGAGGTGGAGAGTATTTGAGCCTAGAGTTTGATGATCTTTTGAAAGAATGTGGGATTGTCTCACAACTTACTCCTCCTGGTACTCCTCAATGGAATAGAGTATCTGAGAGAAGAAATCGAACTTTGTTAGACATGGTTCGATCCATGATGAGTCATGCTGGTCTATCGACTTCCTTTTGGGGACATGCACTTGAGACAGCTGCTTTCACACTAAATCGTGTTCCATCTAAATCGGTTCAAAAGACACCATTTGAGATGTGGACTGGGAAACGTCCTAGTATGTCTTTTATGAAAATTTGGGGTTGTGAAGCTTATGTTAAACGTCAGATGTCTACTAAGCTTGAACCCAAATCTGAAAGGTGTATTTTTGTGGGGTATCCAAAAGAAACCAAAGGATATTATTTCTTTAATCCCACTGAGAACAAAATGTTTGTTGCTCGGACTGGTGTCTTCCTAGAGAGAGAATTTACTTCTAGAAAATGAAGTGGGAGAAAGATTGAACTTGAAGAAGTTCAAGAATCACAAGATACCACTGAACCAGAGATTGAACAAAAGCAAATTCCACAACAAATTGAGGAACAAAAAACTGTTGTAGAAACACAATCAACGCGCAGATCTTTAAGAGAACGTCGTGCACCAGAGAGATATGGATTTCTCATTACAACGCATGGTGACGTTCTTCTTATAGATCAAGATGAGCCTAGGACTTATCAAGAAGTGGTGACGAGCCCAGACTCTAAGAAATGGCTTGAGGCCATGAGATCTGAGATGGATTCCATGTATGAAAACCAAGTATGGACTTTAATTGACCCACCCGAATGGGTTAAACCTATAGGGTGCAAATGGGTTTTCAAAAAGAAAACTGACATGGATGGTAATGTACAAACATACAAAGGGCGATTAGTCACTAAAGGTTTTTGCCAAATTCATGGTGTTGACTATGATGAAACCTTTTCTCCTGTAGCTATGTTTAAATCCATCAGGATCTTTCTCGCCATAGCTGCATTTCATGATTATGAAATTTGGCAGATGGACGTCAAAACAGTTTTCCTTAACGAGAAACTTGAAGAGGATGTGTATATGGCACAACCTGAAGGTTTTGTAAATCCAAAGGATGCTAGAAAGATATGTAAGCTACAAAGATCCATTTATGGATTAAAACAAGCTTCTCGAAGTTGGAATCTTCGCTTTAATGATGCAATCAAAGAGTTTGGTTTCATCAAAAATGAAGATGAACCATGTGTTTACAAGAAAGTTAGTGGGAGCACTATCACATTCTCGGTACTATATGTGGATGACATACTTATCATGGGAAATGACATACCTACCTTGCAGTCTATTAAGACTTGGTTAAGAAATTGTTTTTCTATGAAGGACTTGGGCGAAGCCACTTACATCTTAGGAGTCAAGATCTATAGAAATAGATCAAGACGACTACTAGGTCTAAGCCAAAGTACATACATAGATAAAGTACTGAAAAGGTTCAGTATGGAAGAATCTAAAAGAGGATTCCTACCTATGAGACATGGTATTTCACTCTCGAAGGAAATGTGTCCTTCAACTCCACAAGAGAGAGAACGTATGAGTAAAATTCCATATGCTTCCACTATTGGATCTATCATGTATGCTATGTTATGTACCCGTCCAGATGTCTCGTATGCCTTAAGTATGACGAGCAGGTATCAAGTAGATTCCGGTGAAGGTCACTGGACCACAGTCAAGAGTATCCTTAAGTACTTAAGAAGAACTAAGGATACGTTCCTATTATATGGAGGTGAGGAAGAGTTAAGTGTAAAAGGTTACACTGATGCCAGCTTCCAAACCGACAAGGACGATTCTCGATCGCAATCAGGTTTTGTGTTTTGCCTTAATGGTGGTGCTGTGAGCTGGAAGAGTTCAAAGCAAAGTACAGTAGCCGATTCTACAACAGAGGCTGAGTATATTGCAGCCAGTGAGGCAACAAAGGAAGCGGTTTGGATCAAGAAGTTCATTACTGGACTAGGGGTTGTGCCTAGCATATCAGATGCTATAGAACTCTGATGTGATAACAATGGAGCTATTGCACAAGCTAAAGAACCCAGATCTCACCAGCGATCCAAACATATACTTAGACGCTACCATCTTATTCGAGAGATTATCGATCAAGGAGATGTAGAGATATGCAGAGTACCTTCAGATGATAACATTGTTGATCTCCTAATCAAGCCTCTGACACAGCAGAAGCATGATCGTCACACTAAGTCACTTGGTATTAGATATATGAGTGATTGGTCTTAGTGCTAGTGAGAGATTGTAAGAGTATGCCCAAAGATCAATCATGAGATGGTTGTAATAACATACTTAATTTACCATGTTTATTAATATAAAGTGTTGTCATTATTATTTCAATTTTTCTTTCTGTGTGTATAAATAAACTGTTTTATAATAATGTCCTGAGAATAATATGATTATTCTTAAAAGATCCTTAGTCGAGTATTATTGTTGACTAGGACAACAACAATGCATTAAGACTAACATGTAGTTGATTGATGATAAAGAGTTGTCATTGATATGGAGTGTCAAAATCAATGCATGAATATGTGTGTTAGAGAACAACATATTGGATTGACCCGCTATGAGTATGTTTCTTGGATTATTATGTAATTGTCACAACATTACTCATAGTGATTAATATGTATATGATCCTCAGACTTGAGATCATTATTATCCCAGCATCATGAGTTGTATATTTTGATACAGTCAAACGTACACCGTAACAGGTTGTTCTATAAAGGCTGATGTTGGATATACCACAATCTATGTAGAGGGATATGGTTGATCAATAAAGGATAAGTCCCTCCTACATAATAGGAGTAATATCTTAGGCCACTTGATTGAGAGAGACTAGAAATGCATGGCCATGCTCAAATAAGTTGATATGAATGTCATACTAATTTGTATATCATAGTCTACTCAAGATATCAAGAAACATGGGATGGACTATGCAAGTGTGACTATCCCATGACTTGTATCCATTCCAGAGATAAAGGACTTAAGGATTAATGCATGAAAGGTTAATCACAAAAGGTTACGTCGAATCATGACTTCTTGTAACTTAGGTAGCAATGATGCATTGCTAGATGCCACTCATTGTTTGTGACAATAGAATCGTTATAGTATTACTGCTAATGTTGCAAGAAGCTACAGGGTCACACCCTATGGTTTAAATGAACGGAATAAAATATAGTTGGTATTGTGTTTGGTTGTCACATGAATTAAATTAATTAAAGAATTAATTTAATTGGGCAATCAATTATTGAAATATTATATGTACAAGGATGTTGTACACATAATGATAACATAATTTTATTAATATATGAATTTGATTCATATATAAATTTAAATAAATATAGTTTACCGAAATCCTTATTATATTTAATGTAATTATAATTTTCGGATATAATTAATGTAATTATAATTCTTGGTTAAAAACTTTATTGTATTTATTTAATCTTATAATACATTCAAGAGATACCAATTATAAAAGGCCCAATTAAAAGGACACCAATTATAAAAGGCCCAATGAAAAAGACACCCATTATAAAAGGTATTAAAAGGAGACAAAGCAAAAGTAGAAAACCCTAAGTGATTGCTTGTTAGGTCTAGCAGCCGTCAAGCAAAAAAACCTCCAAAATAGTTTTGGAGATTTCTTCCGTTCATAGTCAAAACGGGTGGATTACGTAGAGGCCGACATCGAAAAAGGTTGTGGCTTGATTCGACAGTAGATCAAAACTCTTGTTGCCAAGGCGTCGCTGTCTACTCAGATTGAAGTTTTGGTAACTTCGAAACCTTTATTTTACCCCGATTCGTTCCTCACGCATGGATTCATGGTTTGGATCGCCGGATTTAATTTTATTTTGCTGCGCCATGGGGCACCGGCGTTCCAACAGTACATATATTTAATAGAGGTAAATATCTACAATGTTGATATTGCCAAATGTGATATTGGTTGGAAGATGAATATAGCTGAATGTGATGCATACATATACATTAATAATATAGCCATGTGTGATATTGATTTGATAGATGAATACAGCCAAATGTGACGTATACTTATATGTCAATGATATAGTCGAATGTATTGTTGATATGGAGATGAAATAAGCTAATTTGTATATATATGTGTAATTAAGGTTTAAGTCTTATATATGTGTTTAATTAAATGAATAACAAGTTCAAGTACTACACTAAGTGTGCGAATTTAAATACCGAGCACTATGTGTGCGAAATCGGTCATTTGGCACTAAGTGTGCGAGATGTTAAATGTAATGTCACTAAGTGTGCGATACGTTACGAGAGTTTGGCACTGAGTGTACGGGTTTATTGATCCATCAAAGATATCGGTTATTAAGGGTATTAAGCGAACTGAAATGATTAGGTATGTGATGATATATCATATATGGATAGTAAAGTAAGTATTGGCGGTTGAAATGAAACTAAGTATTTTGCCTATCAATATGCGATTTATAAGGGTTAGAAATATAAATATAAATTTGGTAAGTGATATATGCATATGAAATTAAGCAAATGTGAAGTATATTTATGTACTTATGTATTTTTTTTAAGATGAGAAAGTGATTTATAGTTCAATGTGAACCTATTATTGAATATGTGAGTGTTCGGCCTTAAGGCTATGAAATAGGAAAATCTATGAATGGTGTTATAACTTATAATGATGGTTATAAATCTTGATGGTGATTATAATAAATTGACCTATTATATATAATAGTATAATGCATTGTTATTATTTAATTACTTATAACTTACTAAGCTGTTAAAGCTTACTTAGTTCTTGGTTGCTCTCGTGTTTTAGGTTTCATTCGGGTGATCGTTACGTGCTCGGGGATTATCGCTAAAGCTCGTCACACTATCATCAATATTTTGGTACCTTTTTGAGGTTAAACTTAATGTTTATGGCATGTATAGGCTATGTTACTTTTTGAGTTCTTCCGAATGGTGTGTATATATATATATATATATGCCATGCGAAAATGGCTAAATTGTGGTATTTTGGTCTTATGTGAATTCGGCCATGGTGTTAACTTATTATGAAAGTGTAATTCCTGATGTGTTTATGCTTGGTGTTTGAATATCTGGCCTGATTGATCATTGAGTTAATTCATAGTTGTGTAATTTCTACCATGGTGTTTGTATGATGTGGTAAATAATTTTCATGATAGGTATGAATGGCGTTATAGGTTATATATTTTGGTTGTGCAAAATCGGTCATGATATACATATATGTGTGTAATGAGCTTGGTTTTATATGTTTTAGGTTATTTGTAAGATAGGCATGGTTTGATAATTTGGCTATGTTAATTATAAGAGATGTGATCGATTATATGTTTGGGTGCTTTCGGCAATTGGTATTGAATTTGGTATATCCTAGATTCAGTTAAGTAAGGTTTTGGTATATATGTATATTTTGTTTTCATAGTTGATAATTTGTTTTAGTAAAGTGATTATAAGTATGTGCATATTCGGCTATTGTAACTTCAATGACCAAATGAATAGTAACTTTTGTTAGTTGATGAAAAATGCTTATATATGAATTCAACTATATGGATTTAAGATATGTATGTTAATGTTTAAACCATATTATGAAAGTGCATCGTTACTTATAATGCTTTCGGTTATGACCATATGAATAGTAAATATTTGTTATGACTTATGTTATGTCTGGTAATGCCTTGTAACCCTAATCCTGCGACGGATACAGGTTAAGGGTGTTACAAATTTTACAAATCTAAAGATATTTTGGTAATTTTCAAATCAGGGGTATTATAGTAATTTTACGAATCTAAGGATATTTTGCTAATTTTCAAATCAGGGGTATTTGGTCCCTCTCGGGTTTTAGTTATGAACTTTGGCCCATTAACAAGTCCTTGCGGCTAAAGTGAACAGACACTATGCACCAGGTAGGATTCCAGAGAAGAGGAGGTGGGCCACTAAGACCGCTTAAGTACCAAGCTCTCCCTAGATCCAATCCTAGACAGGCATATGTCCGTTGCCACACTCTAACCCAGCGACTTGTCCACGGACATGTTTAATTATTAGATTAAGTCTTATGTGGTTTAAGAGTTGTTCAGAACTAGGCTTGAAGTCCATTAAGCCCTAGCATACTTTTCTACATCCCTATAAAGCCCATCAAGCCCAAATCACATCCTTACGGCCCATTAGGCCCAAATCTCATCCATATGGCCTATTAGGCCCAAAACAATTCCAGATCATGTAACGTGCATGACTAACTCAATTCGTATAACCAACCAAACAATTTCCTCAAACTTAGCCTCAGGGCCCATCGGGCCCATTTCGCCACTTCCGGCCTTCCGGCTTTCCGGCATTGCCAATATCGCGTGTGTGTAGTGTTTGTACACACCTGGTCACTGCGACGTGCTATACTATCCTTAGCCTTGAACCTACAACCAACCAACTTTCAATCAATCACTAACTTAAAACATTTACCAAAAGCCGAAGCCTTATCGTAACCTTACCATGTGCTACCGGGTTCTAATAGCCCTTCCTTAGCTACTAATCAGGAGTATCCCCTAGATATGCACTCACACATACACCATCAAAATCCGAGTGATTCATAATCCACACGACTCACACCTATAGATCATACACACATTCGACCATTCACTTAAAGCACAATCGAGTTGAGTACACTTACCCTTGCTAACGATCCTATGACGCTTGCGATCTTTGAACCTTATCCTTGTTATCATAGAATTGACGACAGGATAATTAGATAGCCTTTTAGCTTTTAGCAAAAAGTACAAAAGAGGTTAACTGAATACTTACCAATCCCTTTTCGATCCTGCAGCCTAGATTCGGCTTTTAACCTTGACTGATAGTAGATAATAATCGATTTGTGATAGAGGAAAACAGCAAGGGTTTGGCACAAATAGGAATTTCGGCAAGGAAGGATGATGGTAATTCGGCAATAGGAGAGTTTGGCCATGAGAGAATTCGGCAAAAAGAATTCGGCAATTGGGAGAATTCGATTGAGGGGAGAAAAGAAAAAACTAATGAAAGCTTAAAGAACCTTTCAAAGCATTCGGCCCTTTCCTTTTATAGCCACAAGCCGAATACTCCTTTCCCCACAGTCCCATTCGGCACCAATTCCTCCCTCTCCTCATCTCCTAACTTTTCTCCTGACAACACCTTAGCCTTATCCGAATTTTCTCCATTATCAGTTCCCCTTACCACTCAAACACTCCAACGCAAAAGTTCATATTCAACACAACTCTGGCCGTCCACTTATGCAAAATAAAACACTCCAAAAATACCACTCCTAATGCTCGAACCTTGGACATCTTCAGCTGACAATCACGCCACCTTATAGCTCCCCAAGTGACGCCACTTGCCACTGGACCACAAGCCCATTTGTTTCCTATTTTCCCTTAATCTGTTTAAGAGGCCTAATACTTGAGACTAGGGTCCACTAAGGAAAAAATTAAAATTTTCCCATGGTCGTCCCTATCTTTAAGACTTTAGATAATCTCGATAATACCTTAAAGATTAATATTCTAACTGATACTTATTCTCAAAAATTTTAAGCGCTTCCATGGCCAAGGCCCAATAAGCCCAATTCTTCTGGGCCCAAATTCAGGGTGTTACAAATCTACCCCCTTAAAGAAATTTCATCCTCAAAATGTCCAACTATATAATAGCCGCACAACACAGGTTACACCACAATGCCGCTGTTGCGCACTCTGATTCTAATATCCCTATCATATTTTAACTATAATTTGGAACAACCAGGCTATCTGCTCCGGTTGGTTGCCCTCCTTGACGGTCAACCACCACTGATAAGCTTCCTCCTTTGAAAATCTCTGCCCCATTAGCTCAAAGTCGCTCCACGATCGACCTACGACATCCCGTACCATTATTGGGCCTAGCGACCCTTTTGAAAATCCTTAACATAGCTTGCAATACTGCATCTTTTATAGCGGCAGCCTGTTCATATGGTTTCGTTTTAGCTACTGGTGAGGCTGGAGCCTCCCCTACTCCAACGTTAGGCAAATAGCCTGACGCTGACGACCCGGCCCTATCACTTCCATGGCCTCTGCCGCGGGCTCTTGCACCTCTTCTAGCGCTCATCGTTGCGTATTTCTGAATTAAAATTTTTATGAAATTAGTTCGTAATTCCACTGTTTAAAGCGCATGTCTTATGCAAGTAACAATTTTTTTAAAGTTATTTCGAGGTCGAGAATCCACTACAGGCTTAAGCTTCCTACGGGCTTTAGTCTCCAAGAACCTATTTTTAAGTAGCCCATTATCTATATAGTTCAGTAATTTAAACAAATGTGAGTACAGAAAACTTACTTGGCTCGACGTTGAGGGCTCGATGAACCACACTTCAAGAATCCTGCAAAAACTTTTTAATCTACTTGGTTTTAAAAAAACCCAAAATTTAAGGCCCATTTCACAGCCCGAGCTTTGCAGTTAGGCTCTGATACCACTGAATGTAACACCCCAAACCCGACCCATACGTTATGGCCGAATTCGGGAATGTCACATCAAAGGCACAATTCAAAACAATTTTGCTAAGTTAAAATTTAAGGCCTAAAAGCCCAAAATCCTTGAATCTTGTTAAGTAATGATAAAAGCCCATTTTATTAATTTAAGTATTTCGGAAACCATGTTTAAACATAAGAAATTTACACATGTTTAATAACTAAGTAAACAATTAAAACAATAATAACAACACTCAAAATCTAAAGTCAAATCGGAGTATAAGGCCTTATTACATCCATTGAAAATAAAGCAATTAAAAATCATGTCCTTTTGAACAATTAAATAAAACTTCTAAGTATCCTGTAGTGTGGCCATCTCCGAGTCCTCTCCCACGTCGAGCTGTTTACTGAGGATCACCTGAAACATTTAATAAAAGGGGTGAGTTTCGAAACTCAGTGTGTACGACCCCTAGTAATCCAATCAACATACAATTATCACATTGGGCCTAAGCCCTATCAAAATCAGTGGTTTTGGGCCTTAGCCCACAATGACCTCATACCACAATAGTGTCACATGAATGCAATGCACCATCCAAAATCCAACCCTACACACCATTTCCCTTCCAACCCTACACACTTGTGGGGATATAAAAATCCACCCACCCATCCCTACACACCAAAGGTAGCACCAGCAGCGACACTACTCAAACGTTGCAGCAAAGCTGCTATAATGGGCTTAAAGCCACCGGTGGATCCACGGTTGTCAAGCGACTATGCGATCCTCAAATCTTCCTCCGTATCATCATAACCCATCCAAGTGCAACATATATTTCATGAATGCAACATACACGTTTTCACACATTCGGCACTTAGGGGTATTTTAGTCATTTCACTACCCAAGGATATTTTCGTAAATCTACTTTATAGGGGTATTTAGGTGATTTTACAAAATAGGAGTACTTTGGAAATTTTATAAATCAGGGATATTTTGGTAATTTCGCAAATCAAGGGTATTTTGGTAATTTTACAAATTTGGGGTATTTTAGTAATTTTACAAATATAAGGATATTTTGGTAATTTTCAAATCTGGGGTATTTTAGTAAGTTTGCAAATATAAGGATATTTTGGTAATTTTCAAATCTGGGGTATTTTAGTAAGTTTGCAAATCTAAGGATATTTTGGTAATTTTCAAAACAAGGGTATTTTAGTAATTTTACAAATCTAAGGATATTTTGGTAATTTTCAAATCAGGGGTATTTGGTCCCTCTCGGGTTTTAGTTATGAACTTTGGCACATTAACAAGTCCTTGCGGCTAAAGTGAACAGACACTATGCACCAGGTAGGATTCCAGAGAAGAGGAGGTGGGCCACTAAGACCGCTTAAGTACCAAGCTCTCCCTAGATCCAATTCTAGACATGCATATGTCCGTTGCCACACTCTAACCCAGCGACTTGTCCACGGACATGTTTAATTATTAGATTAAGTCTTATGCGGTTTAAGAGTTGTTCAGAACTAGGCTTGAAGTCCATTAAGCCCTAGCATACTTTTCTACATCCCCATAAAGCCCATCAAGCCCAAATCACATCCTTACGGCCCATTAGGCCCAAATCTCATCCATATGGCCTATTAGGCCCAAAACAATTCCAGATCATGTAACATGCATGACTAACTCAATTCGTATAACCAACCAAACAATTTCATCAAACTTAGCCTCAGGGCCCATCGGCCCATTTAGCCACTTCCGGCATTCCGGCTTTTCGGCATTGCCGATATCGTGTATGTGTAGTGTTTGTACACACCTGGTTACTGCGACGTGCTATACTATACTTAGCCTTAAACCTACAACCAACCAACCTTCAATCAACCACTAACTCAAAACATTTACCAAAAGCCGAAGCCTTACCGTAACCTTACCGTGTGCCACTGAGTTCTAATAGCCCTTCCTTAGCTACTAATCAGGAGTATCCCCTAGATCTGCACTCGCACATACACCATCAAAATCTGAGTGACTCATAATCCACACGAGTCACCCGTATAGATCATACACACATTTGACCATTCACTTAAACCACAATCGAGTTGAGTACACTTACCCTTGCTAACGATCCTACGACACTTGTGATCTTTAAACCTTATCCTTGTTACCATGTAATTGACAACAGGACGGTTAGATAGCCTTTCAGCTTTTAGCAAAACGTACAAAAGAGGTTTACCGAATACTTACCAATCCCCTTTCGATCCTACGGCCTAGATTCGACTTTTAACCTTGACTGATAGTAGATAATAATCGATTTGTGATGGAGGAAAACAACAAGGGTTTGCACAAATAAGAATTTCAGCAAGGAAGGATGATGGTAATTTGACAATAGGAGAGTTTGGCCATAAGAGAATTCGGAAAAAAGAATTCGACAATAGGAGATTTCGGCAATTGGGAGAAACCGATTGAGGGGATAAAAGAAAAAACTAATGAAAGCTCAAAGAACCTTTCAAAGCATTCGACCCTCTCCTTTTATAGCCACAAGCCAAATACTCCTTTCCCCACAGTCCCATTCAGTACCAATTCCTCCCTCTCCTCATCTCCTAACTTTTCTCTTGACAACACATTAGTCTTATCCGAAATTTTCTCCATTATCAATTCCCCTTACCACTCAAACACTCTAACGCAAGAGTTCATAATCAACACAACTCTGGCCGTCCACCTATGCAAAATAAAACACTCCAAAAATACCACTCCTAATGCTCGAACCTTGGACCTCTTCAGCTGACAATCACGCCACCTTATAGCTCCCCAAGTGACGCCACTTGCCACTGGACCACAAGCCCATTTGTGTCCTATTTTCCCTTAATCTGTTTAAGAGGCCTAATACTTAAGACTAGGGTCCACTAAGGCAAAAATTAAAATTTTCCCCATGGTCTTCCCTATCTTTAAGACTTTAAATAATCCCGATAATACCTTAAGATTAATATTCTAAGTACTACTTATTCTCAAAAATTTTAAACGCTTCCATGGCCAAGGCCCAATAAGCCCAATTCTTCTAGGCCCAAATTCAGGGTGTTACAGTTGTGCAGAAATCCCAAAAAGCTAACGGTTGAAGAAGTCCAAAGTTGAACATAAGACACCCCAATCAGTTGAGCTGCGTTGGTACTACAGTTCATGATTCCATCACAAACTATGCAAGTAACAGGTGGCAGTTGGGGTGAGGAATTAAGCTTAGATAGTAGCTCCAAGAATGGAGCCAAACAATTATTTTGTGTGGCAATGAATATTTCCGGAACAAACTGAGTCACATCAGAATCGAAAGGTGGCAACCCATCGGGTATTGCTTCGAACTGGAAATCAGGCAGACCCTTAACAGCTTATTCTCCTCTAGACCGTATCAACCGTCTTTGATTGAACTCGGTGTTGACAAAGGTTATATAGTAGCCTCTAGAGTGCAAGAGCTTGGCTAGTTGCATCATGGGGTTAATATAACCTTCTGCTGGGAATGGGAGACATACTATTACTAACTTGTGACATTTATATACAGAAAGTGAGGGGATAGAGATAAATAGGATAAAGCAGGCAGAAATTATGGCTCCATTTAATTTTGGTGTAAAATAATTGCCATTGGATGAGGTTGAGAAAATATCAACTGCTTCTCAGTAGTGCTTAATAATTCTGAGCCACATGAGTTTGGATAGGCGATTCGGTGCGGTGCGGTGTGTTCAGTTTACTTTTTATTTTACGTTACAGTATCGCTACAGTATTTAAACTCACCGCCACTAAAATTTTTACATTAATCGCAAATAAAAACACTGTCCATTCAAACCTATAAAAATAATAATATTTAAAAGTGAAAGTTACTTATGCTTAGTAAATAATGTGTTATAATTCGGTAATGAATGAATTTAAACATGCTTGATAACGATTGGTGAGAGATGCAACGAAAATATATTCAAGATTTTTGATATGTTAATCTATTGGCAATGACTCCTTTTTGTTTTTTGAAATTGGCTGCTCAAAACAAGAAACAATGCCTTTAAAAAAGTGGGACAACCAAATAAGAACCAGCCTTGGTTTGAATAAATTGAAGCATTGTCTTTCCCCTGTTTCTTGTTTTCCACCTTTTTCCTTAATGAATAAATTTGTTTTTGATTGAAAAAAAATTAAAATAATTATTTGAAAAAATTAATGTCATTATAATAATAAATAAATCAAATTTTACTAAATAAAAAATACAATAATTAAATCTCAAATTTAAACATATATAATAAAAGGATCATAATTATAATTATAATATGACTGAAGATAATATATATCTAACACAAATTATATCAAATAAAAATGTAGCAACTAAATCATAAATTTGCATATAGTAAAAAGATAAATCTACTGATTAAAAATTTAATTAAAATTCTTAATTAATAAACAAAAAATTTCAATCATCTAGATTTTATATTGAATATATAATTATTTTACATAAACATTTACCTAAATTTTAATAAACATTAGAATAAATATGATCATTTAATTAAAAAAATTATAATAAGTTCGTTTCAATTATATTCAAATACTTTATGACCAATTAAATTAATTAGGTAGTAATTTTTTTAGAGAATGTAGCTATTCTTATTATTTATTATTAAGGCTTAAGGGTGAAGAAACTCTCAAATTTCTTTTTAGAAAAAGTAATTAAGTTTTTTTTAAACTTAATTGAGTAATTAAATTATTAAATACACCAAAAAGACCCTTTGGTCGTTTATTTTAATAATTGACTGTCAAAGTTATTTGCTTCTAATTTTTTCAGTTAAATCCACCACGTGTCACAGCTACGATGTGACACGTGACATAAAATTATAAAAAAATAAATTAGTAAAAGTTATAAAAATTATTAATTTTTTTAAAATATTTAAAATTTATTAAAAATTTAAAAAATTATAAATATCGTAAAATTTTATAAAATCGAAAAAATATATAAAATGTATCAAAAAAGCCCTTTAACCATTGATCGTTAAAGTCAATGACCCCAGTTTTTCCAGTTAAAGTTATCAAGTGTCGCAACACAACGTGACATGTGACAAAAAAATGTGAATTGGTTGTGAGGATGTTTGTAACGCCCCAAAATTTTAATTTTTGATTTCGTGTATGTGTGACACACAATGGCTATTTGCTTCAGTAGTTATGTGTACTGGGTGTGTGTGTGAGGTCCCAAGTTCAAGCCTTACTTGGGCAAATTTTGGTATTTTTTATAAATAAAGCCTTAACCTTGTGCAAATGGCTTAAGTTCAAATGTTGGTAAGTTTATATCAAAATGGGCCTGTTGGTTTGGTGGTTAAATGGAGTATTAGAGTGTTGGAGATCTTGTGTTCAATCCTCTGTAATGGCGTGGAGATAGTATTTTTGCTCCAATTTCGGCTAAGAGTTGTGTTGGGGCAAAATTCTGAGTAGTTGTGTTTTAGTAAGTTAATAGGGAGTGATTTTAGGAGATAACTGGGGAGAGGTTATCAGAAAACAATCTGATTGTCTTTTTGTTGCAAAAAAAGAGTAGAGTTTTGGTTTTCTCTCCAATTCCCCAAACCTTTTCTAAAATTTTCTTCTTCTTCTTTTTTCCCTCCTCTGTCGATTCTTTCCCTTAGTTGCTGCTGAAATTTCCATTATTTTTTCCCCTTTCGTTTCTTTCTCTTTTTTTTCCAATTGATTCGGTTGTTCATCATTGGTTGCGCGTGTTCAGTAAGTAACGGTTTTGTCTATTGTTAATCGTTCTTGGTTAATCTCTAAAAGAGGGATTCTTTTTTGGTGTTTAGGAGTTAATCAAGGGCCTAGTGGTTTTGAATCGACGCTGTGATTGTGCGAAGTCATGATTACTTAAGTGAGGTAAGGGTTTTGCTAGGTTTTTAGTCCTGTTCCTTCCAAAATTGGTTGATTAAAAAAAATTAAGTGACTAATCTGGAGATATGTTGGTCGATTTTTAGGTTTTGGAGTCTTAGGAGTGCTTACGCATCAGAAATGATACCAGATGTGTACCCGAAACGCAGAAAACGGGATTTGGCAAAAAGCCAAAATTTCTTGTTGTCGAGAAATAAGAGAAATAAGAGAAAATGATGCGAAAAATTGTAGAGAAAGGAAATAAGGGTGTTATAAACTTGGAAATCAACATTTTGCACTAAAATAGTTTTGGACAATAGCAGTAGTCTAACTTTGAAAAATCATCAAAAATAGTGGGAATTGAGTTGAGGTTGAATAAAATATGAAATTAAATTTTATTGAGTCTAGTTTTTCATGGAAGAAACTTGTAAGCAATGAAATTGTAAATCTTGAGATATAATAAATTTTGTTAGACAACATCAGAATAATTTTGAGTTCCCCTGTTCTGACTTTGGAAAATCATCAAAAATTGTAAACAAATAATTAGGGGCTTAAATTTATATGTTTACATCCTTAATGAGTCTATTTTCAAGAGAAACAAATGGAAACATCATCTAAATTTCGTACTAAGAGATAAATAGTTTTTAGTAAGAAGAAGATGAAGCTGCCAAACAGTAGAATAGGGATAAATTTAAAGATTTTACTGTACTTATTTGATAAACTATAAATTCTAAAAATTTTATGGTAGAAAGTTATTTGAGTCTAGTTTTAAAAACATCAAGCGGATTTTAATTTGGAATTCTGTAGCGTATAAATAATTTAGTGATAATGACTCAAGTAGACAGTTTTGAATGAACATATAAGTAAATAGTGAAAACATATATGAGTATTGAGCTAGCATGGGTTACTTTAAAAATGGATAACACGACCAAGTCCAATTTGGACCAAGTGGGCCACACGGGCGTGTGGGCCCACACGGGCAAATCACATGGGCTTGTGGGCCCATTTTACCAAAATGTTTTTAAGGTTGCACTGGTCGCCCAAGTCGACTGTGAACCTTCTGTAGGGTCGATAAGCACTACTTAGACCCCTAAATGAGTGAAATTGACTGAATGATATCTGTACTGGGCATGTTAATATCTGAACTGAATATATGTACTAAAATTGCATATTATCATGTCATCCATTGTGTGTTGCATTGCATTGGGTTGGGGGTTGTTATTCGGAGGAACTGTACTGAAAGGCTTTAAGCCTAATTTACTGGCAGCTCAACTGCAAACTATTGTATGGTGCCGCATTCAGTACTACTTGGAGTGTAGGGATGGGTGGGTTGATTATATCCCCACAGGAAGTGTAGTGTTGGACGGAGATGGTGTGTAGAGGCTGGTTGGGTAGGATTTTGCTACTGCATAACTGTTACTGCTACTGATACTGTGATGGGCTAAGGCCTTACTGCATTTTTTACACTGTACTGAGATGTGCTAAGGCCCAAACTGTCACTGATACTTAAAAGGGCTTAGGCCCAAGACTGTTCAACTATGCACTGGGAATACTGATTGATTGTTTGTTTCTGCGGGATTACACACTGAGTTTACGTAAACTCACCCTTTTTGTTTAATGTGCACAGGTAATCCTGAAACTTAGACGGATCGATGCGACGGAGGACTCAGCGGTGACCACAGTAATTTTTGGACTCCATAGTTTTCAGTTTATGATTTACGATTTGATTATTATTGATTATTTGGGTTGTAATTTAAGGACCCTCTGGGACTTTGGTTTTAAATTTAGGTTTTTATTTTTTTTTTTATTTTATGGATTTATACCTGCTGGTCGTAGGAAATTCGGTTTTCAAAAAGTTAAAGTAATCTCTAAACGCATGATCACCTAGACTGTTTTATTAAAGCTTCCACAACGAGGGATGTTTCAAAACAAATATTTTAAATGAATAAAGACGACTTCCTAAGTTCAAACAAAGGTTTACTAAAGATAATAACATGGAATGTTTTCATCGTAATAACGAGGTTTCAAAAACACTATCGTGTGACATTGCCAGATACGACCATAACGTCTATGCCAGGTTTGGGGTGTTACATTTAGTGGTATCAGAGTGATCGTGTGTCAGAGTCTTAAAAATTTATAAAAATAATGATCGAGCCTAGAAACTAACTGTGACAACGATGGAGGCAAGTGCACCTATCGAACAGTAGTATAGCTTAGTGGCAAGACCGGATTGTCGAACCTAAAGGAACCAAAAATACTAATACTAACTTTCTTTTTTATTATTTAGCCTAAGATAAAAGTGAATTGTTTATTTAATCTAAAATTAACTAACAACTAAGCTAAAGATGCAAAGACAAAGAGAATGAATTGGGGAAATACTTGTGGGAAAAAAACCAATTGATTAAGACAATACCCGAGGAAGAATCCACTTAGACTTCACTTGTTATTTAACTCTGAACCAGACAATTTATTCACTTGACTTGATCCGTAGGATTCCCTAATGTATATTAATACCTCTCTCGAGGCTACTAACGTCTAACCCTAGGTTGATTAATTGAAATCTCTTTCTAATTAAAACCCCTAGAAATTGCATTAACTCGATCTATGGATTTCCATATTAGGTTTGACCCTAATCCGGCATATTTTCGTCATCCTACCTCTAGGGTTGCAATCAACTCCGCTTAATTATGCTAGATCTACTCTTAGACAGGGTCTATTCCTCCACTGTCTAAGCACATCAGTACTTGAATCAATATCCTGAAATATCAAAGTAAGAATTAAGAACACATAATTAAGAACAAATCAAGTATTTATCATATAGTTCAGAAAACAATAACAAGATCCATCTTAGGTTTCATCCCCCTCAGGTATCTGATGGTTTAGTTCATAATAATAAAAGAATACATCTCAGAAGAAAATATAAAACAAAACATAAGAAAAACCCTAAAACCCCTGAAGGAAATTGAAGTGAAGATCTTTCGTCTTGAGTATAACTCTGGCTTCTTGAGATGAATCAACTGGCTTTCTTCGAGTAAATTCCACAATTCTGGCCTCTCTAGCTCGGCTCTTTGGCCTAACTGGACGCCGCCTGAAGGTTGGCCTCTAGGGTGTTTATATAGGCTTTTGGAATGGCTTTCTTTGCCTCTAAATACCTTAATCCGAGTAAAATTCCTCTTTGTCACGGCAGGGACACGCCCATGGCACACGCCCATGTAAATCGTGGCCAGGCCGTGTTCAGGTCTGTTAAGGAGGCACGGCCATGTGGCTTGGACCCAGGCCGTGTTGGTTTTGTGATATGGCCCATTTACTCCGTTTTAGGCTCGTTTCTTATTCTTTTCATCCTCTGGTGCTCTCCTAAGTATAAAACATGAAAACAAAAGATTAAGAGCACCAAATTACACAATTCAGGGAATAAATCATCCAAAAGTATGCTAAATGTGGGATTAAAATATGTTTATATTATGGTTTATCACAGAGCCAGGTTGCAAACCTCGGCTATGGATTATGGATTTTATAAAAAAATGGGCTTTCAAAAAATTGATTGATTTCCAAATGATTTGAGAATTGTTACTGAATAAGTGGTACACCGAGTCTCCGGCGCCAATCCTATAAGTATTCTAAACTATGATTTGTTTTAAGCTGAAACTATTATGGATAGTATATTTTGAAACTACTATAGGTAGTAAACTGAACTGAAAACACTCTAGTTAGTGTATACTGAAAATTGTAGAGAAACTAAAAACTGTAGTGAGACTACGATTTACGAAAATGAACTTTAAATAATCGATACTATTTTACATAAAACATTTGTTAATAAACACTGGAATTGTAATTGGTTCATAAAACTGTTAATACAGATAAACATGATTAGATAATGAGCGCACGAAGTATCTGCAGACGGGGTACTAGCGGCCGAGGTAGAGGACGCAGAGGAGCTCGAGCTGAGTCATCTTTACTGGGTAGCATATCGAATTTGGATATGAGTGAGACATTAGTGTCGCCTGGTACTGAGACTAAGTCTCAAGATCTCATGGCTGGGGACGACGCATTGTCCCAGGCTATGCTAAGGATTTTGGAGAGGGTCACTGGGCCCAATACTAGATCTGGGGGCCGAAGGTCGGTTACAGAACGACTCCGGTCCAATGAAGCTGAGCTCTTCAGGGGTGTCACTGAAGTTTCCCCTAATGTGATCGAGTACTAGATTGAAGCTAAGGAGAGGTTATGGATGATTTAAATTACACCCCTGAGGAAAAATTACAGGGTGCAGTCTCACTGCTACGAGATGAGGCTTATCAGTGGTGGCTTACTGTTAAGAAGGGCACTCAGCCCGAACGTCTGACCTGGGAGTTCTTTGAGACAGCCTTCTAGGGAAAATATGTAGGAGCCAGTTATGTGGACGCCCGTAGGAGGGAGTTTCTGAATCTGGCACAGAGAGATTGATCAGTAGCCGAGTATGAGGCCGAGTTTCTAAGACTGAGCCGCTATGAATGAGGTATGTTGGCATCGGAGTATGAGCACTGTGTTCACTTTAAGGATGGCCTCAGGGATAACCTGAGGGTTATAATAGCTCCACAGAGGGAGCGAGATTTTTTTGCCTTGGTCGAGAAGGCGAAGATCACCGAGGAGGTTAAGCGCACTGAGCGCCACAACCGTGATAGAGAGAGAGGTAGGAACAAGAAGGATTTGAAGCCCTCGCGTTCTATACAAAGGCCTAAGAAAAAGGCCAGAGCTGATGGGCCAGTTAGGGCTGGGCCCCTGTTACTGCTACTGGACTGTAACCATGTGTTGATTGTGGTAGACGCCATCAGGACGAGTGTTGGAGGAGGACTGGAGCGTGTTTGAGATGTGGGTCATTGGATCACCGTATTAGGGAGTGTTTACTAAGGGCCGATCAGATGCAAGCTCAAGGTACTGGTATAGGTACTGCATAGCCACAGAGGGTAGCACAGCAGCCACCGAGAGGCCGTGGTCGGGCCAAGGGTGGTAATGGTGTAGGTCGTGGACAGAGAGCAATGGGCAGAGATGTTGCACAGACTGAGTTGAGGCATCCTGCTCTGGTTTATACTGCACATCGCCGTGAGTACGGAGATGCTCCTTATGTCATCATTGGTACGTTCTTTATTTTTGGTGTACCATACACTGCATTGATAGATATAGGATCCACTCACTCCTATATTTCCTGCTTTGTTTCTGGGAATCTTGGATTATAGGTTGAGAGTAATTCCAGTAAGGTCATGGTATTGAGCCCGCTAGGGCAATCGGTTAGAGTTAACAAACTGTATAGATATGTTCCTTTAGAGGTTGAAGGGACGATATTTTTGGCTGACTTGATGGAGCTTCTGTTTGGGGAGTTTGATATGATATTGGGGATGGATTGGCTAGTAAAACACCGAGTAAGTTTGGATTGTGCGACGAAGAAGGTCGTCTTGAGAACTGATGAGGATAATGAGGTAGTCATGGTTGGGGAATATCGGAATTATTTGACTAATGTGATATCTGCGCTGGTGGCTGAGAAACTGGTTCGTAAGGGATGTGAGGCATTCTTGGCCTACGTAAGTGTTTTCGTTTCTGCGGACTCTATTGTAAAGGATATTTGTACCGTAAGGGATTTTTCAGACGTTTTTCCTAAGGAACTACCTGGTTTACCTCCGAATCAGAAAGTGGAGTTTAGGATTGAGCTTTTCTCTGGTACATCTCCGGTGTTTATAGCTCTCTATCAAATGGCACCGAAGGAGTTTACGGAGCTTAAGGCTCAGATTCAGGAGTTATTGGATCGTGGGTTCATCCGCCTTAGTGTGTCTCCATGGAGAGCACCGGTACTAGTTGTGAAGAAGAATGATGGGTCCATGCGGATGTGTATCGAATACCGGCAACTGAACAAGTTGACTATTAAAAATAAGTACCCCTACTGAGAATAGATGTCATGTTTGACTAGTTTCAAGGAGCTTTGGTGGTCTCTAAGATTGATCTCCGGTCTGGGTACCATCAATTGAGAGTTAAGGAGGCTGATGTGCATAAGATGGCATTTAGGACTCGTTATGGTCACTACGAGTTCCTAGTGATGCCATTTGGACTGACTAATACACCGGCAGCTTTCATGGATCTGATGAACCGAGTATTTCAGCCTTATCTGGACCGGTTTGTGGTAATGTTCATTGATGATATACTGGTTTACTCGAGGACTGAAGATGAGTATGACGAGCACCTTAGGGTTGTTCTGCAGACTTTGAGGGAGAAGCAGCTCTATGCTAAGTTTAGCAAGTGCGAGTTTAGGCTATGTGAGGTAACATTTCTAGGACATGTGGTTTTTGCTGAGGGGATTCGAGTAGATCCTTAAAAGATTGAGGCAGTGTTGGAGTGGAAGCAGCTTAGGAACGTATCTAAAATCCGCAGTTTTTTAGGACAGACGGGTTATTATCGGCGATTTGTAGAGGGCTTCTCATTGATTGCAGCACCCTTAACTAAGCTACTACGTAAGGGTGTACCATTTTTCTAGACTGGTGCGCAGCAAGAGAGCTTCGAGAAGCTCAAGACGGTATGACCAAGGCCCCTGTTCTGATACAGTTGGAGTCTGGAAATGAGTTCACTGTTTATAGTGATGCGTCACACGTCAGTTTGGGATGTGTGTTAATACAAGATGGTAAGGTGGTTGCATATGCGTCTCGTCAGCTTAAGGCTCATGAGGCTAATTATCCGACGTATGACTTGAAGTTGGCTGCCGTGGTATTTGCACTGAAAATATGGAGGCATTATCTGCACGGTGAGAAATGTATCATCTACACTGATCACAAGAGCCTCAAGTATCTCCTTACTCAGAAGGAGCTAAATCTTAGGCAGCGTAGATGGATTGAGCTGCTTAAGGATTATGACTGCACCATTGAGTACCACCTTGGCAAGGCCAATGTGGTGGCTGATGCACTAAGCCATAGAGCTATGATCGATTTAAGGGCAATGTTTGCTCACCTCAGTTTATTTGATGATGGTGGTTTGTTGGCTGACCTTCAGGTTAAATCGACATGGATTGAACAGATTAAGGGTAAGCAGTTGGAGGGTGAGTCTTTGGGTCTTTGGTTCTAACAGGTTGAGAGTGGTAGCATTACGAATTTTAAACTGAATAGTAATGGGGTACTCTGCTTCTGTGGGAGAATCTGTGTGCCGAATAATACTGATTTAAAGCAGTCTATATTGAGAGAGGCGCATAGTAGCCCTTATGCTATGCATCTTAACGGAAATAAGATGTATCCAGACCTCCGTGAGTTATATTGGTAGCCGGGATTGACGTGTCAGCAGGTTAAGGCTGAGCATTAGTTACCTTCGGGTTTGCTGCAGCAGGTTAAGATTCCTCTATGGAAGTGGGAACGAGTAACCATGGACTTCGTTAGTGGGTTGCCTCTAACACCCACTAAGAAGGATTCGATATGGGTCATTGTGGATCGATTGACCAAGTCTACACACTTCATACCGGTTAGGGTGGATTATTCTCTGCAGAAGCTGGTGAAGCATTATATTTCTGAGATAGTGAGATTGCATAAGGTACCGATTTCGATCATCTCTGATAGGGATCCTCGTTTCACGTCTCAGTTTTAGAAAAAGTTGCATGAGGATCTGGGTTTAAGGTTGGACTTCAGTACTGCGTTCCATCCTTAGACCGATGGTCAGTCTGAGAGGGTGATTCAGATACTAGAGGACATGTTGAGGAGTTGTACTATTGATTTCCGAGGTAATTTGGAGGATTATCTACCGCTAGCGGAGTTCGCCTATAATAACAATTTTCAGTCTAGCATCCAAATGGCACCTTACGAGGCACTGTATGGTCGTAAGTGTCACACTCCATTATGTTGGACTAAGTTGGGTGAGCGATGTGTTCTAGGTCCTGAATTGGTTTCTGAGACAGATGATAAGGTTAGATTGATTCAGGATCATTTGAAAGCGGCTTCTGACTGGCACAAGTCTTATGCAGACCTGAAGAGATGCGAGATTGAGTATTCTATGAGGGACTTAGTATTTCTTAAGGTCTCGCCATGGAAGAAGATTCTGAGGTTCGGTCGTAAGGGCAAGTTGAGCCCTAGGTTTATCGGGTCTTACCGTGTTTAAAAGCGAGTGGGACCGGTTGCTTATCAGTTGGAGCTACCTCTAGAGTTGTATCGTATCCATGACGTATGTCATGTCTCTATTCTGAGGAGTTATCGCTCTGATCCTACTCACATCGTTTCCGTTTAGGAGATTGAGGTTAAGTCAGACTTGACCTTTGAGGAGGAGCCGATTCAGATTCTAGATTGAGATGTAAAAGTACTAAGGAGGAAATCTATTCCACTGGTTAAGGTTATTTGGCGTAATCATAGAACTGAGGAGGCTACGTGGGAGCCTGAGGATACGATGCGTTAGCAATATCCTCATCTGTTTTGACCGGGTAAATTTCGAGGACGAAATTTTCTTTTAGGAGGTAGAATTGTAATGCCCCAAAATTTTAATTTTTTATTTTGTGTATGTATGACACACAATGTCTATCTGTTTTAGTGATTATGTGTTCTGGGTGTGTGTGAGAGGTCCCAAGTTCAAGCCTTACTTGGGAAAATTTTGGTATTTTTTATAAATAAAGCCTTAACCTTGTGCAAAGAGCTTAAGTTTAATTGTTGGTAAGTTTACATCTGAATGGGCCTGCTAGTCTGGTTGTTAAGTGGAGTGTTGGAGTGTTGGAGGTCCTGTGCTCAATTCTCTGTGATGGCGTGGAGACAGTATTTTTTCTCCAATTTCGGCTAAGAGTTGTGTTGGGCAAAATTCTGAGTAGTTACGTTTTAGTGGGTTAATAGGGAGTGATTTTAGGAGATAATTGGGGAGAGGTTATCAGAAAATAATCTGATTACATTTTTGTTGCAAAAAAAAAAAAGGAGAGTTTCGGTTTTCTCTCCAATTCCCCAAACTTTTTCTGGCATTTTCTTCTTCTTCTTTTTTCCCTCATTTGCCGATTCTTTCCCCTAGTTGCTGCCAAAATTTCCATTATTTTTTCCCCTTCTGTTTCTTTCTTTTTTTTTCCAATTGATTAGGTTGTTCATCATTGTTTGCGCGTGTATGGTAAGTAACGGTTTTGTCTATTGTTAATCATTCTTGGTTAATCTATAAAAGGGAAATTCCTTTTTGGTGTTTAGGAGTTAATCAAGGGGCTGGTGGTTTTGAATCGATGCTGTGATTGTGCGAAGTCATGGTTAATCAAGCGAGGTAAGGGTTTTGCTAGGTTTTTAGTCGAGTTCCTTCCAAAATTGGTTGATTAAAAACGAAGTAAGTGATTAATTTGGAGATATGTTGGTCGATTTTTAGGTTCTGGAGGCTTAGGAGTGCTTATGCATCAAAAACGATACCAGGTGTACCCAAAACGCAGAAAACAGGATTCAGCAAAAAGCCGAAATTGCTTGCTGTTGAGAAATAAGAGAAATAAGAGAAAATGATGCGAAAAATTATAGAGAAAGGAAATAAAGGTGTTATAAACTTGGAAATCAACATTTTGCACTAAAATAGTTTTGGACAGCAACAGTAGTCCAATTTTGAAAAATCATCAAAAATAGTGGGAATTGAGTTAGAGGTTGAATAAAATATGAAATTAAATTTTATTGAGTCTAGTTTTACATGGAAGAAATAGTGTAAGCAATGGAATTGTAAATCTTGAGATATAATAAATTTTGTGAGAAAAGATCGGAATGATTTTGGGTTCCCCTATTCTGAATTAGGAAAATCTTCAAAAAATTGTAAAAATATAGTTAGGGGCTTAAACTTATATGTTTAAATCCTTAATGAGTCTATTTTCAAGAGAAATAAACGGAAAAATCATCTAAATTCCGTACTAAGAGATAAATAATTTTTAGTAAGGAAAGGGTGAAGCTGTCAAACAGTAGAATAGGGATAACTTTAAAGATTTTATTGTACTTATTTGATAAACTATAAATTCTGAAAATTTTATGATAGAAAGGTATTTGAGTCTAGTTCAAAAACATCAAGTAGATCTTAATTTGGAATTCTGTAGCTTAAGATATAAATAATTTAGTGATAATGACTCAAGTAGACAGCTTGGAATGAAGATATAAGTAAATAGTGAAAACATATATGAGTATTGAGCTAGCATGGATTACTTTAAAAATGGATCACACGGCCAAGGCCAATTTGAGCCGAGTGGGCCACACGGGCAGATCACATAGGCATGTGGGCCCATTTTTATCAAAATATTTTTAAGGTTGCACGGGTCACGCAAGTCGACTGTGAACCTACTGTAGGGTCAGTAAGCGCTACTTAGATCCCTAAATGTGTGAAATTGACTGAATGATATCTGTACTGGGCATGTTAATATCTAGACTGAATATATATACTGAAATTGCATAATAGCATGTAATCCATTGTGTGTTGCATTGCATTGGGTTGGGGGTTGTTATTCGGAGGAACTGTACTGAAAGGCTTTAAGCCTAATTTACTGGCAGCTCAGCTGCAAACTACTGTATGGTGCCGCATTTGGTACGACTTGGAGTGTAGGGATGGGTGGGTTGATTATATCCCCACATAAAGTGCAGCGTTGGACGGAGATGGTGTGTAGAGGCTGGTTGGGTAGGATTTTGCTACTGCATAACTGTTACTGCTACTGATACTGTGATGGGCTAAGGCCCTACTGCATTTTTGACACTGTACTGAGATGGGCTAAGGCCCAAACTATCACTAATACTGAAAAGGGCTTAGGCCCAAGACTATTCAACTGTGCACTGTGAATACTGATTGTTTGTTTGTTTCTGCGGGATTACACACTGAGTTTACGTAAACTCACCCTTTTTGTTTAATGTGCACAGGTAATCCCCAGACTTAGACGGATCGGTGCGACGGAGGACTCAGCGGTGACCACAATATTTTTTTGACTCCATGGTTTTCAATTAACGATTTATGATTTGATTATTATTGATTATTTGGGTTGTAATTTAAGGACCCTCTGGGACTTTGGTTTTAAATTTGATTTTTTATTTTTTATTTTTTATTTTATTTTATGTATTTATACCTGCTGGTCGTAAGAAATCCGGTTTTCAAAAAGTTAAAGTAATTTCTAAATGCATGATCACCTAAACTGTTTTATTAAAGCTTCTGCAACGAGGGATGTTTCAAAACAAATGTTTTAAATGAATAAAGACGACTTCCTAAGTTCTAACAAAGGTTTACTAAAGATAATAACATGGTATATTTTCATCGTAACAACGAGGTTTCAAAAACACTATCGTGTGACATTGTCAGATACGGCCATATCGTCTAGGCCAAGTTTGGGGTGTTACAATGTTGTAATAGATTTAATTCATAATTTTGTTGTCTAAGTTGCTTGCTAGATGATGTTGTTGGCTCGACTATGGGTTGTCTAGGGCAGTGGCGAATCTAGAGGGGGTTGGCATGGGCTCTGGCTCCCCTAAAATGTAAAATTATTATTTAAGCCCTTAAAACTTTTTAAAAATTTAAATTAGTAAAAGTAAAATTGTACTTTAGCCCCCCTAAAATTATAAAAATTTGATTTAATCCTTTAAAAATTATAAATATATAGACCATGGATTTAAATTGAGGTTGCGGCCGCATTTTTGGTCGCATTGCATTTATCGCTGTTGCGGGCATAACGAATGCTATTGCGGACATTGCGAGTATCGCGGTAGTGAATTTTTTTTAAATTCACACAACTAATAACTAATAACAAAGTAAAAAAATAGATATCAACGGAAATAGTGGAAAAATAACGAGAATAGTTGCCTGTTATTCCCGTAATTGGCTGTTACCTGTTAAATTGCAGTCGCGATCCACTGCTATTGGTGTGACTCCGCTTCACACCGCTATTTTCAGTAATAGCGGTTTCGAACGGCGCTGCTACCGCTATATAACGGCTGCAATTCCGCTACCCGACCGCTATTTTAATCCCTGATATAGACTATAAAAATTTAAAATTTCATTCGGCCCCCTAAAAATTGTTCTGGCTTCTCCCCTAGTCTAGGGATTGCAGGATGGAGTGGCTACTTGCAATGGCAAGGCAATTGTACTGGCCTGTTTTGGGTTTACTCAATGGTGTTGATACCGTAACTTCAAAAGTGTATGCAATTTGAATTGCTCTACATGTTTTTGTGCAAACAGAATAGATACTCAAAGCATCCCTCATAGTGGAATCTCAAATGTGTTTATGGAATCTCTTGTGTGCTTAACAATATCACTCAAATGTGTCAAGGGAAGCTATTTGTATGGATGCTGCCTTGGCTAATAAAGGATAGGGCATCCAAATTTGAGTTGTTTTTGGGTCGGTTCACATTTATTTTTTGCTTTACTGTTCTGGTCTCCAATGGACTGCTTCAGGTGAGGCGCAGATTAGTTGCGTCTTGTAGTTTGTTTCTTATGGATTCTGTTTGTGTTTCGACTTTTTTTTTTGTATTTTTTTGCTCTGTTCTAGTCATTTTTTTAAATTAGTTTTGAAGTTTGTATGATTCTAGATTGAAGTATAGCTTTATTAGGGATGTTATGTTTCTAGTTTTTATGGGTAAATTACGTTGGTGATCACCTAATTATTAGTTTGTTTATTTTTTATGTCGGTAAACTATAAAAAATTACAAAATAGTCATTCAACTAAGAGGAAAATTTTATTTTTGATCACCCAACTATGAAAAATTATAAAATGGCCACCTAACTATTCAATTTTACATTTTTTCATCAGCCGGCTAAAGGTGACAACTTTTAAAATTGACATAATAGAAAATTTAACACTTAACATTTATACATTGTGTCAGTTTAGACTTGATTCTCAAAAATTCTAACCTCAACTTTTAACATTGTGTAATTTGGTCTTTTTTACAATTTTGCTTTTCTTTTTGCCCTTTTCACCTAAAAACAGAGACAGATTTAGGGGGGTTGGCAGGGGCCCGATCCCCCAAAAGTGGAATTTCTACTATTTTTGCCCTTTCAATTTTTAAAAATTTTAAATTAATAAAGGTAAAATTGCACTTTGTCCCCCTAAAAATGATAAAAATTTGATTTAATCCTTTGAAAACTATAAAGATATAGAAAATTTAATTCTGGTCCCCTACAATTTTTTCTTGGCTTTGTCCCTGCCTAAAAAGCTAAAAAACCAAATTTATCAACTAAATTTGATTAAAAATATATAATAAAAACAAGATGAAAACACTCAAAATTTCAAGATAATAATTTTCATATTGTTTTAAAATTAACCCTCAATGTCACAAAACTATAAAAAATAATAAAAAGAAGACCAAATTACACAATGTGTTGTTTAGGCTATTTTTTTGGAATAAAGGCTAAATGGATATAGTTTATAAATGTTGAGGGTTAAAGTTGTTATCATGTCAATTTTAAAAGTGTCCACTTTTAGCCAACTGGTGACCCAAAAAAACAAAATTGAATAGTTATGTGATTATTTTGTAACTTTGCATAGTTCAATGACCAAAAATGAATTTACTATTACTTAAGTGATTACTAGCGTAATTTACCCTAATTATTATTAAAAGAAATAAATTCATTAATATCGCTAAAACGTTACATCAAACCGTGTGCCATTATTAAAAGCTATTAACAAAGGCATAATGGAACCCAATAGAGAGGCCCTTCCATACCCATTCCAACCCTTGCAAGTTCATGAGCTACCCATTATCAAACCTCCCTACGTGGTGAAATAGACATAATTTGTTGAGGGATAAAAACAATATAAATAATATTTTTCATGTTATTATAGATTATTTTTAAATTGAATATTGTTGAACAACTTTTAATTTTGTGGAGAAAAATATTTGAAGTGTCACTCATTGAGCATCTAGTCAAATTCTCAACAATGGTTAGTAATGTTCCCGGTAAGGTTTTGTCTTTTGTATATGCCAAAGGTCCTAAAGGGTTCATGAGAGGGGAACATCTCATTTAGTAGAAATACAACCTGCATTACTCATGTAACAATTCATTTTCAGTGTACTGGAAACGGCGGTTGCAGAATCCGATTTTTTGATGATTGAGTTTGTGAATATTATTTTTTAATATTTACGAGTTTATCTTAGTGTCATATCAATTTTTGTCTTGAAATTTTAGTGAAACAGTTAGTAATTAAAGTATAAGGACTAAACCATAAAAACCTTAAAGAGTTAATTGTTATTGCTTTTATTGGTTTAAAGGCTTGAAAAGTATTAAGCCAAGTGTTGAAATGGAAAATTACTCTCTTTAATAGGTAGTGTACGGTTTGGTAAGCTTTGTTTACTAAATCATGCAAATTTTATAATTAATAAAATAAAATGAAATGAGATAATAATAGAACATATTGTAGTGGAAGGGAAGAGGGAAAGGCTATTCCATTTTTTTTCTTCTTTCATTGATCTTCTTCACGAAACAACAAGAAAGAATTAGGGCTCTTAACGTCGAACTTTTGGCCTTGTGCACGGTACGAAAATTTAATTTTTTCCTTCTAATTTTATGTTTTTGAGATCGTTTTATTTTAATTTAGTTAACTCCTGTAACATCCAAAAAAAAAGATATGAATGATGATGATTGATTAGTAGAATAGGTGAGGGAGTGATTATGGGAGACAAAAGGAAGGATGGAGAGTGAATTGGGGAGAAAAAAATTTGGAAGTGGGAGACAAAAGGAAGGATGGAGAGTGAATTGGCGAAAATTTTGGCCAAAACTTTTTGGATGTGTATGGGGAGAGTTTCGGTCATGAGGGTGGTGTTATTTTGGAGGGTGTTTTTGGTTTGGTTGAGGGGTATGCTGAATTCTCTTGTGTGGTTTTGAAGAAGAAAAAAAAACATTTGCCAAGTGTGTAATTGTGACATTTTGGGTCTTTTCTCCCTTTGTTAGTCTTTCTTTCCTCCATTCTCAACTCTCTTCATTCTTCTTTCTTCTTGCCGGATCTCATATCCTTGTCTCATCCGTAGCCATAAGTCAATCGGTGGAAATCGGGATTATCATCGATTAAGGTAAGGAGTCTTTTCATAGTCCATTTGATATCGCTATTCGGTTATGGTGTTAATCGAATTGAAAGGTTGGCTAATCGATTATTTTTAGGGATGAAATCACTCGATATTCTCTACTTGTTAATCCTTCGGAAATAGTGGTAACCCGAATCTTACCCCTAAACAACTACTTTCTCTCATCGTTGTATTTTTCTAATCGAGTGTTAGGGTGTAATAGGTGCCGACGATCAAGAAGGTTTAGTCCTTACCGAAATCAGGTGTGTAATCTCATACCCTTCCAAATACATGTTTGAAATGGTGTGTAATCTCACACTTCTTTGAAATTTTGCATGAATGTTCTGTGATTTGGTTGAAATACCAAAGAAAACCGGAAATCGGCATCCGGGATCACTCGGGCGCGCGTAGGTTCATAGTGGTAACCATGTTTTTGTAATAAAACAGTTTTGGTCAGTGACAGTGATGTGATTTCGAAAAATCATGAAAAATAGGAGAAAGGGAATTAGAAAGTGATTAAGATGTCAAATTAAATCTTACTGTGTCTATTTTAATATGGAAGAACGGGAGAAGAAAAAGGAATTTTATATTCTGAGATATGTTAATTTTAGTGAGACTGGTTCTGAATGACTTCGTGGTTCCCTGATCTATTTTGGAAAAATCATATAAAATCATACAAAGTGAATTATGAGTTATAGTTTATATGTAAGGATTCCTTAGTGATCTATTTTCATTAGAAACAAGTGGGAGCAGTATATGAAAACCGTACATTGACATATTTGAAATTAAGGTAAGAGAGGTCAGAATTGTTGGATAGTGAAACAAGGGAAACTTTAAGGAATAAACTGTACTAAATGGCTTGGCCAAAAATTCTGGAAAAATTACAGTAAGAATATATATGAGTCTAGTTCTAAGGAAAATTTACGGATCTAGATTTCGAGTTTTCTAACTCGAGTTATGGTCAATTTAGTCAGTATGATGCAAATGGACAGTTTAAATTTGTATGCCACAAATTACTAGTTAAGTTTTAGTTACGAGATTACCGAATTATGCTTGGAGGGTAAATTACCGAAATATCCCTGGGTTGCGAAATTACTAAAATACCCTTGGAGGGTAAATTACCGAAATATCCCTGGGTTGCGAAATTACTAAAATACCCTTGGAGGGTAAATTACCGAAATACCCTTGGGTTGCGAAATTTCGAAAATGCCCCTAATGGGTCGAATTACGAAAATGCCCCTTATGGGCTGAATTACGAAAATGCCCCTAATGGGCCGAATAATGGGCCGAATTACGAAAATGCCCCTAATGGGTGGAATTGATAGATTGCCTTAATGGGCCAATTTGCAAAGTGTTACAATGGGCCGCATTTTTGTATTGAATCTTTGAATTAATTATTGTTTTTTATATTTATAAATATCATGATTTACTACGTATTTTGCATTTGCATATTTTGCATGGGATGGGAATAATGTAAAAGAAGAGAAGTGTAACCTGGTGACTCTGCCACATTTTGATTCTGGTGGCTCTGCCACAAATTTTGATAATGGTTATGTGCCAATTTAAATATGGCTTTGTGCCATAGTGATTAAGGCTGTGTGCCGATTATATTACCGTATATGATTTTGGTGGCTCAGGCACAAATATTATAAATGGCCATTGGCCTGCGAATTATTATTAATGGCTTAATGCCTGCATATAGTGTGTTCGCGGGGTGGGTTGACTGATGATCACCCAGAGGTGTGTTGGTTGGTACGGGTGGTGTGTAGCGGATGGATTATTAGGATTGAGTTGGGAATTGCATTACATTCACATGATATTACAGATACATTATTATGTAAATGGGCTTAGGCCCGAGATATTGTTAAATGGGCTTCGGCCAAAGTTATTGTTTAATGGGCTCAAGCCCAAGTTTTTGCTAAACGGGTTCAGACCCAGTGGATAATGGTAAGAGGATTATACACTGAGTTCTTATAACTCACCCCCCTTTCTCTTAACCCTTGTAGGTAATGCTTGATGATATGGACTTGGGCTATGGATGACTCAAGGGAGGCCATACTTCGGAAATGGTTTATTTGGACTTTAGACTTCTTTCTCGTTTATTTTATTACTTTACTATTTTGGGTTAAATGTTGTAATAAGGCCTCTGGACTATTTTTATTTTGCTTTATGGTTGGGATGTTTTTATTATTTTTCTTAAATTGTTTAAAAAGGGAATTTTCTGAAAAACTTAAATAATGGTTTCCAAAATCGATTAACGAATGGATTTTCAAAATAAACTTTTACAAATATTTTTATATATCGGAGATATTTCCTTCGAACTTTATTAAAATCAGTTTTACTATATTTTTAATATTATTTTAATTTGGGTTTAACATTATGTAATAAGGCCAATGGGGTTTATTTTTCTTTAAATTTCCATTTTCAGTTATATGCAAACTATAAACGATAAATTTTTGGATCTTCTTAAACAATGACAGTAACGGTTTTAAATTAAGCTTCCGCAACAAAAGGCTTTAAGGATAATAATGTCTTCCAAGGATGATTTCTAATAAACCACATTTTGAAATAAGCAAACGAAATTTGAGGTTTCAAATAGCAAAAGGTTTTAAATTCTTTAAGAAGAGTTTCTAATGAAAACATGGTTTTCGAAAAACTCTTCAATGTGACGTGTCAAATTCGGGCCTAACATCTAGGCCGGGTTTGGGGTGTTACATTTAATAGTATCAGAGCCCGGTTTCAAATTTTGGTTGTGGTTTGGGCTAAAATTTTTTTTTTCAAAGCTGTTTAAAATTTTAATTTATAATGCATGTTCCAAAAGAAGTATGGCATGTAACAGACCAAAATTGACCCTAATCGGAATGGTGGTTTCGGGACCACGAATCCGAGCCTGAAAAATATTTTAATATTATATTTTGTATTTATTATATGTGATTTAGTGAGTGTGGAAGTTTCGTAGAAAATTTTAGCCGTTTGAGTGTTTAATTTGCTAAAAGATCTAAATTACAAAAAGGACCAATGTAGTGAGCATAAATAAAAAGGGGGCTAAGTAAATTGTCTATTAAACATGGGGATTTGCATGTCAAATTCCCCATATTTTAAAAAGTGGACGGTAAGCATGCATTAATTAATCTATTGTCTTAAAAATATCATAATTAAAACACTATTATATTACAAGCATGCTAATATATGTAATAGTTTAATAAACAAAAGAAAAAGAAATTTGATTTCTCTTTCCTTAATCATCTTCCTCACCGATTTTTATCTTCAAAATGAAGAAGAAAACTTCATCCCCTTCATTCGGCCATTGCATGTGCTAGGCAAGGTAAGAGTGAGCTTTAACTTAATAAGTTATCTTTGAATGAGTTGATTTCTTTGATCACTTTTCTTTTGGAAACAAATAGAAGTTGATGATGCTAGGCATGATGAAATTCGGCCATGAGTGAGGAATGGTGATTTGGTTTGTTAATAAACTTGGATAATATGAGAAGGAGAAGAAGCTTGAGCTTGTAAGAAAATGGTTTGAATTTAGGCATGGGGATGCCCTTATATTCGGCCGAATGTGAGACCACCAATTTTGAATCCTCTTCCTTTTGTGTTGATGTTCGGCTATACTTATATTGTATAGTGATATTAGACATGGATGAATGGTCATACTTGCTTATAACCTTTGGGTGATTAAGTAGGAAGGGTAAATTTCTTTAAGCAAACAATGGAAGGGTTTAAGCAAGCTAATATTCGGCTGGAAAATGGATAAATAAATTGTGGTTAGTTAGCTTGTTACTTGGTCTCGTGTTGAAAAAGATGTATGAGTACACTAAATTGGCAAATTCGGTCATAAGGGAAAATAAAAATCTGGCTATTTTATTCGGTTATATATATATATATGGTTAATGTGTGGCCATAGATAAGAAGGTAAGTTTTAAGTTAAAGTACATTAAAGAGATTATTACCAAAGTGTTCCCTAATATTATTGAATATACTTGAACAAAGTAGTGGGTGATTGCCGAATGCAAATGTTTATGTCTTGGAATTTATATGCTTAATTATTAAAAATGTCGGGGGGGGGATAATTGGCAAATTATATATTATATGATTTTGCTTTTGAATTGAATGGGAGTGTGGTTTAATTGGTTTAATTGAACCAAATTAGATCAAGATCAAAAGGAGAAGAATTTGGAGCGAGGAAAAGTTAAACTAAACGAATAGTTGGAGATTTCAAATCTATCGACTTCTAAGGTAAGTCCTTTAGCTAAAATATGTCAATAAATTAATTATGAACTTAGTGAATGATGAATTGTGGAAATTTAGAGTATAAATTCATGATATAGCCGAATGTGAATGTATAGTCTTGAAGTGAATTTATTTTGGCTAATGCAAGGTGTATAAGTAAGTTCTTGAGCTACCTTATGTTTAAAGGTTAATTACAAATCTAATGAATGATAGAATTTGTATAAGTTTGGTGTAAAACCATGAGTTGGCCGAATGTGATGATGATGGATTGGATTGATTTCAAATATATTTTATGCAATGTGAATAAATGCATATGGTTCGATATGTGATAGTGAAATGTGAAAAGCATGTAAAATTATTCTGACATTCGGGCTTCGAGCCTAGCAGGCCTTGTGCCGGTGACAAAATCGGGCTTTATGCCTAGCAGGCCTTGTGCCGGTGTTATTTATCGGGCTTTACGCCTAGCAGGCCTTGTGCCGGTGTTACTTTTCAGGCTTTTATGCCTAGCAGGCCTTGTGCCGGTGTTATTTATCGGGCTTTACGCCTAGCAGGCCTTGTGCTGGTGTTACTTTTCAGGCTTTTATGCCTAGCAGGCTTGACGCCGGTGATGTTATTTATAAAAGAGAAATTGAATCTTTGTTCAAGACAACTTAAAGCTAATTTATTGAGTATACGGTTCAGGTAAGCATGTAATGTATGCTATGCTTAATATTACTTGGGTCAAATTAATATTATGAGAATTGTGTTATATGTGTTCGAAGTTAATATTGATGGATGTAATATGATTGAATTCAAGCTTAGAATGTGCTATTATGGAACAATTGGTTTTCAAGTTTAAATGTTAAGAAAGGAGATTTTCATGCGATATGCTTATATGAACTACAAAGAAATGTAGGTTGAAGGAAATGATTCCTAATTTACTTGGGTTAATGAATTACTAGTATCTGGTTTTGTATAAATAATTTACTTAATTGCCTATGTGAAATGCCATAAGTTGATTGCTTTCATTTTGTAAATAATTAAATGTTTTATTATCATGAGTTAGGACTTACTAAGCTAGTAAGCTTAATTATGTGAAATGTTCTCCTTTGTTTTATAGATTTTGGTCACGTTGCGGGCTCGTAAAGGATCTTCAAGAAGTCAACCACACTATCGCCTTCCTTTGGTATTTTGAATTTTGGTTACGAATTAGAAGGCATGTATAGGCTAGATGAAGTTTTAGAAACATATGATGATTGACCTTGTATATAATAGCCATGCGAATATGACTAAATTTTTAGTTAAGTACGCTGTTGTGTCTTGATATATATGTTGGTTCATGGTGGCAATGTTTATGCATTCTTAATCAAAGTTTAATCATTTTTGTTAAGGAAATGTTTGTATACGAAATGAATCCTTGAAATAGGGATGTAGGTAGGTTCGGTTAGAAGCTAGTCTTTCATAAAATGCAACAAAATAGCTTGTAGTAGCAGCAGTGATGTGAGTTAGAAAAATCACCAAAAATAGGGTATATTGAATTAGAAGGTGAATGAGATATGAAATTAAACCTCATTGTGTCTATTTTTACATGAAAGAAACAGGGTAGGCAAAAGATTTATATATTATGAGATAATTAAGTTTTAGTGAGACCTGCCCTGAATGAATTCGGGAGTCACTGTTCTGTTTTAGAAAAATTGTCAAAAATTGTACAAAAATAGTTAAGAATCATGGTTTATATTTGTAGAACCCTTAATGAGTCTATTTTTCATTGGTATAAACAAGAACATTATAGGAAATTTTTTCAATGAGATAACTGTATTTTTGTAGAGACAGGTCAGAACTGTCAAGCAGTGTAATAAGGGTAACTTTGATGAATAAACTGTACTAATTGGCCACATGAAAAATTCTGGAAAAATTATGGTAAAAATTTATATGAGCCTAGTTTCAAGAAAAATTTACGGTTCTAAATTTCGAGTTTTATAACTCGAGTTATGGTCGATTTAGTCAGCCTGACGCAGTTGGACAGCTTGAAAATCTTACACCCCGAGTTAATAGTCAAGTCTAGTAATGCCACTTACTCGATTCCGACAAGGGTCTCGGGTAAGGGGTGTTGCATTTGATTGGTATCAGAGCTTACGGTTTAGCCGATTCTAGGACTACCGTATGCGCGTGTGAGTCTAGCTATACATGCCTTATATATATATATATATATATATATATATATTGATAGTGTGGTGACTTCTGACAGCCTGAACTTTGTTTTATATAGTAAATGGACACTGATCCTGAAAGAGCCGTAGCTGATGACGTAGAGAGTGTAGCACCTGAACGTGCACACGGATCAGCGCCGGTCGACTCTCGACCTGTTTCGGGTAGCCACGAAGGAGAAACTAAACAAGCCTTTTATCGGATGATGAATGAGTGGTTTGCCCAATTTATTCAGAATAACCCGAATTTACATCAACCTCCACCCCCGAATAATTCAACTCTGATTCCTTCAGCACCCCCGATGATAGATCCGATGAGATCTAGTAGGCCCCCAGTTGATAAAATTCGAAAATTTGGGGCCGAAGAATTTAAAGCCAATGATAATGACGACGCAGAGAGAGCCGAAATGTGGCTTGATAACACTATTCGGGTACTTGATGAGCTATCTTGTACTCCGAATGAATGCCTGAAGTGCGCTATATCTTTACTGCGGGACACTGCATATCACTGGTGGAACACACTAGTATCAGTGGTTCCGAAAGAAAAAGTGACATGGGATTTCTTCCAAACTGAATTTCGCAAGAAGTATATTAGCCAAAGATTCATTGATCAAAAACGAAAGGAGTTCCTCGAGCTGAAACAGGGGCGAATGACCGTAACAGAATATGAAAGAAAATTTGTCAGGCTCAGCCGATATGCTAGAGAGTGTGTTTCTACTGAAGCTATTATGTGTAAAAGATTTGAAGACGGCCTAAATGAAGATATAAAGATGTTTGTTGGCATTCTTGAAATTCAAGAGTTTGTAACTTTAGTTGAGAGAGCTTGCAAAGCTGAAGAGCTCGGGAAAGAGAAAAGAAAGGCTGAGACAGAAGCTAGAGACATCCGAAAAAGGTCTTCGGGTAAAGTCTTTCATTCCACGACCAAGAAGTCCAGAGATGACTACAGCCGACATAAAGCTACTACAGATCCTCCTAGACGGGATCGACCTCCTATGAGCTCCCGAGCTACCTCGATAGCCAGTGTTGGTAACGTTCCACAGAATAGAGTTGAATGCAAGCACTGTGGGAAATGGCACTCAGGGAGTTGTAGATTTCATGATCGGTCTTGCTATAAATGTGGGTTGTTAGATCATTTTATCAGAGAATGTCCGAGGTTAGCTGAGCAGAATACAATTCAGAACACTAAGCCGAGCAACATGTCAATGCGAGGTAGACCACCCAGGCATTCAAGCAATGTAGGTGGTAGTCAGAAAGGAACGAAGAACACTACAGTTCGATCTGAGGCTAGAGCTCCGGCTAGAGCATATGCTGCACGAGCCAGAGAGGATGCTTCCTCCCCCGATGTCATTACTGGTATTTTCACTCTTTATGATACTACTGTAATTGCACTAATCGATCCTGGTTTGACTCATTCTTATGTGTGTGAAACTTTAGAATTTGGCAAGACTCAGCTAGTTGAGTCTACCGAGTTTGTGATTCGTGTGTCCAACCCTTTGGGTAGATGTGTGCTTGTTAATAAAGTGTGTAGAGGTTGCCCGTTGATGATTCGGGATTATTGCTTCCCAGCTGATTTAATATTGTTGCCCTTTGACGAATTTGATATAATCTTGGGTATGGACTGGTTAACTTCACATGAGGCAGTAGTGGATTGTAAAAGAAAGCTTATGCTTTGAAATGTCGAAACGGCGAGACCATCAAAATTAAATCCTGTGACGTAAACGGGTTGCCTACAGTGATATCTTCAATGTTAGCCCGAAAGTATGTGAGAAAAGGGTGTGAAGCTTATTTGGCTTATGTACTGGATAATAAAATGTCCGAGAAACAAATTGAATCTGTATCAGTTGTATGTGAATACCCCGATGTGTTTCTTGAAGAACTACCGGGTTTACCCCCAGTACGAGAAATTGAGTTCGGCATTGAGTTAGTGCCGGGTACGGCTCTGATTTCGATAGCTCCGTACCGAATGGCACCTACTGAATTAAAAGAATTAAAAGCACAGTTGCAAGAGTTGACAGATAAGGCGCGCGACCGAGTTTCTCTCCGTGGGGTGCACCGGTTTTATTTGTGAAAAAGAAAGATGGGACGATGCGAATGTGTACTGACTACCGGCAACTAAATAAGGTAACTATAAAGAATAAGTACCCGTTACCTCGGATTGATGATTTATTTGATTAGTTGAAATGGGGCTTCAGTGTTTTCGAAAATAGATTTGAGATCGGGCTATTATCAGTTGCGAGTCAGAGATTCAGATGTGCCAAAGACTGCATTCCGAACGAGGTACGGACACTATGAGTTTTTAGTTATGCCTTTTGGACTCACTAATGCACCTGCTGCTTTTATGGATCTAATGAACCGAGTCTTCCGACAGTTTTTGGATCAGTTTGTAGTAGTGTTTATTGATGATATACTGATCTACTCCAAAAATGAAACGGAACATGCTGAGCATTTGAGATTAGTACTACAAACTTTGAGAGATCAACGATTGTATGCAAAGTTCAGTAAGTGTGAGTTCTGGATGAATGAAGTAAACTTCTTGGGTCATGTTGTTTCGGTGTCAGGTATTCGGGTGGATCCAAACAAAATAGCAGCCATACTCGATTGGAAACCACCAAAAAATGTTTTCGAGATCCGAAGTTTCCTAGGCCTTGCGAGATATTATAGACGATTTGTAAAAGGTTTTTCTGTAATAGCTATACCTTTGACGAGACTACTACAGAAAGATACCAAATTTGAGTGGTCAGAAAAGTGTCAGAAAAGTTTCGAGCAGCTGAAAGCCCTTTTGACCGAAGCCCCAGTGTTAACTCAGCCTGAATCGGGTAAAGAATTTATTATTTTTAGTGATGCCTCCTTAAATGGGTTGGGTTGCGTTTTAATGCAAGAAGGCAAGGTGGTAGCCTACGCTTCGAGACAATTGAAGCCACATGAGAAAAATTATCCAACTCACGATCTGGAGTTAGCAGCCATTGTGTTCGCATTGAAAATTTAGTGTCACCATTTATTCGGTGAAAAATGTCATATTTATTCGGATCACAAAAGTTTAAAATATTTGATGACTCAGAAAGATCTAAACTTGAGACAACGTAGATGGTTAGAATTGCTGAAAGACTATGAATTAGTGATTGACTACCACCCGGGGAAAGCCAATGTTGTTGCGGATGCGTTAAGTCGAAAATCATTATTTGCTCTTCGTGCATTGAATGCACAGATGGCTATGTCTGATGATGGTTTGATCCTAGCCGAGTTACAAGCAAGACCGATGTTTATTCAGCAGATTTGTGTTGCACAAAAAGTTGACAAAAAGTTGATTGATATTCGGATTCAGTGTGGAAATGGTACAGAATCAGATTTTCAGATTGATGCAAATAATTGTTTGAATTATAAAAGCCGATTGTGTGTTCCAAAGGACTCAGATTTGATACAGATGATCCTGAGTGAGGCCCATAGTGGTCGACTATCGATACACCCGAGTAGCACTAAAATGTACAACGATTTGAAACAGTTCTATTAGTGGCCTGGCATGAAACGAGATATATCTGAGTTTGTTTCCAAGTGTTTAATCTGTCAACAAGTGAAAGCTGAACATCAGGTACCGTCCGGACTACTGCAACCAATCATGATACCCGAATGGAAATGGGATAGAATTACAATGGACTTTGTATCCGGGCTTCCTATGACACCAAGTAAGAAAGATGCCGTGTGGGTTATCATGGATAGACTGACTAAATCCGCCCATTTTGTACCGGTACGTACCGACTATTCACTTGATAAGCTGGCCGAATTGTATGTGTCACAGATTGTAAGGTTGCACGGTGTGCCGAGTTCCATTGTTTCAGATAGGGACCCGAGATTTACATCGCAGTTCTGGAAGAAATTACAAGATGCTCTGGGTACTAGACTTCATTTTAGTACAGCCTTCCATCCGCAAACAGACGGTCAGTCTGAGCGAACTATTTTGATACTTGAGGACATGTTGAGGTGTTGTGTTCTCGAGTTCGAAGGTACGTGGGAACGATACCTACCTTTGATTGAATTTACTTACAATAATAGCTTCCAATCTAGTATAAAAATGGCGCCTTATGAAGCCTTATACGGGCGAAAATGTCGCACGCCGTTGCATTGGACTGAGCTCAGTGAAAATAAGATACATGGGGTTGATTGGATTAAGGAAACAGAACAGAAGGTGGTTCTTATCAGGAATAATTTGAAAGCTGCTTCGGATCGTCAAAAGTCTTATGCCGATTTGAAACGTAAGGACATTGAATTTCAGGTCGGAGATCGGGTGTTTTTAAAAGTTTCTCCATGGAAGAAAATACTCCGATTTGGTCAGAAAGGCAAGTTGAGTCCGAGATTTATCGGACCGTATGAAATCATAGAGCGTATAGGGCCTGTTGCCTATAGATTGAAATTGCTCCTTGACTTAGAAAAGATACACAATGTATTTCATGTTTCGATGCTTCGCAAATATAGATCGGATCCGTCCCATGTGATTACACCGTCAGTGATTGAAATTAGATCTGATTTGACATATGATGAGGAACCGATCCGTATCTTAGCTCGGGAAATAAAAGAGTTGAGAAATAAAAGAATTCCATTAGTAAAGGTTCTATGGAATCGTCACGGAGTTGAAGAGGCTACGTGGGAGCCTGAGGAGTCAATGAGGCAACAATATCCGACCTTGTTTAATGGTAAAATTTTCGAGGACGAAAATTTTTAAGGGGGGGAGAGTTGTAACAGACCAAAATTGACCCTAATCGGAATGGTGGTTTCGGGACCACAAATCCGAGCCTGAAAAATATTTTAATATTATATTTTGTGTTTATTATATGTGATTTAGTGAGTGTGGAAGTTTCGTAGAAAATTTTAGCCGTTTGAGTGTTTAATTTGCTAAAAGGTCATAACTGCAAAAAGGACCAATGTAGTGAGCATAAATAAAAAGGGGGCTAAGTAAATTGTCTATTAAACATGGGGATTTGCATGTCAAATTCCCCATATTTTAAAAAGTGGGCGGTAAGCATGCATTAATTAATCTATTGTCTTAAAAATATCATAATTAAAACACTATTATATTACAAGCATGCTAATATATGTAATAGTTTAATAAACAAAAGAAAAAGAAATTTGATTTCTCTTTCCTTAATCATCTTCCTCACCGATTTTTATCTTCAAAATGAAGAAGAAAACTTCATCCCCTTCATTCGGCCATTGCATGTGCTAGGCAAGGTAAGAGTGAGCTTTAACTTAATAAGTTATCTTTGAATGAGTTGATTTCTTTGATCACTTTTCTTTTGGAAACAAATAGAAGTTGATGATGCTAGGCATGATGAAATTCGGCCATGAGTGAGGAATGGTGATTTGGTTTGTTAATAAACTTGGATAATATGAGAAGGAGAAGAAGCTTGAGCTTGTAAGAAAATGGTTTGAATTTAGGCATGGGGATGCCCTTATATTCGGCCGAATGTGAGACCACCAATTTTGAATCCTCTTCCTTTTGTGTTGATGTTCGGCTATACTTATATTGTATAGTGATATTAGACATGGATGAATGGTCATACTTGCTTATAACCTTTGGGTGATTAAGTAGGAAGGGTAAATTTCTTTAAGCAAACAATGGAAGGGTTTAAGCAAGCTAATATTCGGCTGGAAAATGGATAAATAAATTGTGGTTAGTTAGCTTGTTACTTGGTCTCGTGTTGAAAAAGATGTATGAGTACACTAAATTGGCAAATTTGGTCATAAGGGAAAATAAAAATCTGGCTATTTTATTCGGTTATATATATATATATGGTTAATGTGTGGCCATAGATAAGAAGGTAAGTTTTAAGTTAAAGTACATTAAAGAGATTATTACCAAAGTGTTCCCTAATATTATTGAATATACTTGAACAAAGTAGTGGGTGATTGCCGAATGCAAATGTTTATGTCTTGGAATTTTTATGCTTAATTATTAAAAATGTCGGGGGGGATAATTGGCAAATTATATATTATATGATTTTGCTTTTGAATTGAATGGGAGTGTGGTTTAATTGGTTTAATTGAACCAAATTAGATCAAGATCAAAAGGAGAAGAATTTGGAGCGAGGAAAAGTTAAACTAAACGAATAGTTGGAGATTTCAAATCTATCGACTTCTAAGGTAAGTCCTTTAGCTAAAATATGTCAATAAATTAATTATGAACTTAGTGAATGATGAATTGTGGAAATTTAGAGTATAAATTCATGATATAGCCGAATGTGAATGTATAGTCTTGAAGTGAATTTATTTTGGCTAATGCAAGGTGTATAAGTAAGTTCTTGAGCTACCTTATGTTTAAAGTTAATTACAAATCTAATGAATGATAGAATTTGTATAAGTTTGGTGTAAAACCATGAGTTGGCCGAATGTGATGATGATGGATTGGATTGATTTCAAATATATTTTATGCAATGTGAATAAATGCATATGGTTCGATATGTGACAGTGAAATGTGAAAAGCATGTAAAATTATTCTGACATTCGGGCTTCGAGCCTAGCAGGCCTTGTGCCGGTGACAAAATCGGGCTTTATGCCTAGCAGGCCTTGTGCCGGTGTTATTTATCGGGCTTTACGCCTAGCAGGCCTTGTGCCGGTGTTACTTTTCAGGCTTTTATGCCTAGCAGGCCTTGTGCCGGTGTTATTTATCGGGCTTTACGCCTAGCAGGCCTTGTGCCGGTGTTACTTTTCAGGCTTTTACGCCTAGCAGGCTTGACGCCGGTGATGTTATTTATAAAAGAGAAATTGAATCTTTGTTCAAGACAACTTAAAGCTAATTTATTGAGTATACGGTTCAGGTAAGCATGTAATGTATGCTATGCTTAATATTACTTGGGTCAAATTAATATTATGAGAATTGTGTTATATGTGTTCGAAGTTAATATTGATGGATGTAATATGATTGAATTCAAGCTTAGAATGTGCTATTATGGAACAATTGGTTTTCAAGTTTAAATGTTAAGAAAGGAGATTTTCATGCGATATGCTTATATGAACTACAAAGAAATGTAGGTTGAAGGAAATGATTCCTAATTTACTTGGGTTAATGAATTACTAGTATCTGGTTTTGTATAAATAATTTACTTAATTGCCTATGTGAAATGCCATAAGTTGATTGCTTTCATTTTGTAAATAATTAAATGTTTTATTATCATGAGTTAGGACTTACTAAGCTAGTAAGCTTAATTATGTGAAATGTTCTCCTTTGTTTTATAGATTTTGGTCACGTTGCGGGCTCGTAAAGGATCTTCAAGAAGTCAACCACACTATCGCCTTCCTTTGGTATTTTGAATTTTGGTTACGAATTAGAAGGCATGTATAGGCTAGATGAAGTTTTAGAAACATATGATGATTGACCTTGTATATAATAGCCATGCGAATATGGCTAAATTTTTAGTTAAGTACGCTGTTGTGTCTTGATATATATGTTGGTTCATGGTGGCAATGTTTATGCATTCTTAATCAAAGTTTAATCGTTTTTGTTAAGGAAATGTTTGTATACGAAATGAATCCTTGAAATAGGGATGTAGGTAGGTTCGGTTAGAAGCTAGTCTTTCATAAAATGCAACAAAATAGCTTGTAGTAGCAGCAGTGATGTGAGTTAGAAAAATCACCAAAAATAGGGTATATTTAATTAGAAGGTGAATGAGATATGAAATTAAACCTCATTGTGTCTATTTTTACATGAAAGAAACAGGGTAGGCAAAAGATTTATATATTATGAGATAATTAAGTTTCAGTGAGACCTGCCCTGAATGAATTCGGGAGTCACTGTTCTGTTTTAGAAAAATTGTCAAAAATTGTACAAAAACAGTTAAGAAGCATGGTTTATATGTGTAGAACCCTTAATGAGTCTATTTTTCATTGGTATAAACAAGAACATTATAGGAAATTTTTTCAATGAGATAACTTTATTTTTGTAGAGACAGGTCAGAACTGTCAAGCAGTGTAATAAGGGTAACTTTGATGAATAAACTGTACTAATTGGCCACATGAAAAATTCTGGAAAACTTATGGTAAAACTTTATATGAGTCTAGTTTCAAGGAAAATTTACGGTTCTAAATTTCGAGGTTTATAACTCAATTTATTGTCGATTTAGTCAGCCTGACGCAGTTGGACAGCTTTAAAATCTTACACCCCGAGTTAATAGTCAAGTCTAGTAATGCCACTTACTCGATTCCGACAAGGGTCTCGGGTAAGGGGTGTTACATGGCACCACGGGTATCCGGCACCAAGTCAAGTAAGTTATGTTTTTAATTTATGATTATTGTGGTATGACTGCAGAAATACTCTAGAACTTTCAGTTTTAGGAACTGAAACTATAGAGATTGAGACTATAGGATCCGTTTTGCGAAAATGACTTTACTTTCTATATTTAATAAAACATTGAATAATATACTGATTTCTTAATCAGATTAAGTCAAAATAGAAACCATGAGCACTAGAAGACGTGGACGCGGTAGACGTGGTCGTGGTAGAGGCCGATGTGCTAGAGTTATACCCGAAGCATCAGGAAATATGCCAAAAATGGACGCACCTGCGTCACCCGTGATTGAAACTGGATCCCCTGACCGTATGAGGGAGGACATCGCTCTGTCCCAAGCAATGCTACGAGTCTTGGAGAGAGTTATTGGGGTTAGAACTGGGCCAGCAGCTCGTGGATCAATTTCAGAATGACTTAGATCAAGCGGTGCCGAGGTTTTTAGGGGTGTCTCGTGTGTGGCCCCAAATGTAGCGGAATATTGGCTCGAGGCAGTGGAACGGATCATGGATCATTTGGAGTGCACCACTGAGTAGAAACTGAGAGGAGCTGTATCCTTGTTGAGAGACGAGGCATATCAATGGTGGCTTACTGTTCGAGAGGGCACTCAGGCCGATCGTGTTACTTGGGATTTCTTCAAAACTGCATTCCAAGGAAAGTATGTTGGGGCTAGTTATGTGGATGCCCGAAGGAAGGAATTCCTTAATTTGGTTCAAGGAAGTAAGACCGTGGCAGCTTACGAGGCAGAATTTCTGCGTCTGAGTCGTTATGCCCGAGGTATTGTGCCAACTGACTATGAACGCTGCGTGCGTTTTGAGGACGGGTTAAGTGATGAGTTGCGGGTATTAATAGCCCCACAACAAGTAAGGAATTTTCCACACTTGTGGAGAAAGCCAAGATAGCTGAGGAGGCTAAACACTCAGAACGGTGAAACCGAGAAAAAGATAGAGGCAAGAGCAATAGGGACTTTAAGTACTCAGGTCCTGCTAGAGGGTTTTAGAAGAGGCCCAAGAATGATGAACCAGCTCGAGCTAGAGTACCAGCTGCTACCAATCAATTACATCCATGTGTGGACTGTGGAAAACATCACTTGGGTGAATGATGGAAGAGGACCGGTGGTTGTTTCAGATGTGGTTCCAAAGATCATCGGTTTAAAGATTGTCCTCGACAGCCTGCTCATACTCCAGGGGTCCGTAACGATTTTGTGCAGCCAGCTAGAGGCGCTCAGCAGCCACCGAGAGGCCGTGGGCCAGGTCGAGGTGGTAATGGCGTAGGTCTAGGTCAGGGTGCACTGGGTAGAGGTACTGGTAATAGGGGTAACGCAGAGGCGAGACAGCTAGGGCTAGTCTATGCAGTCAGATGCCGAGAGGATGGCGATGCACCTGATGTGATAACCGGTACGTTCTTCATATCTGATGTACCTGTTACTATTTTGATAGATATCGGATCCACCCATTCGTATGTTGCTAGTGCTGTATCTGGAAATCTGAACGTTAGATTTGAGCTTACTGCTAGGGAGATGACGGTAATTAGTCCTTTAGGACAATCTGTGTTAGTGAATAAATTGTTTAGAGATGTGCCTCTAGAAGTTCAGGGAGAAACATTTTTGGCGGATTTGATGGAACTGCCTTTCGACGAGTTCGACCTTATTTTGGGAATGGACTGGTTGGTGAAACACCGTGCGAACTTGGATTGTGCTGCAAAGCGGATGACGATAAGAACTGTGGGAGATAAAGAAGTGGTGATGATAGGTGAAAGGAGAAATTATCTATTGAATGTGGTATCTGCTTTAAAGGTAGAAAAGTTGATGCGAAAAGGGTGTGGAGCATTCCTAACCTTCATTAGTGCGTTGAATACCAAGGAATTATCGGTGGAAGGCGTTAGAACGGTAAAGGAGTTTTCAGACGTCTTTCTTGAGGAACTTCTAGGATTGCCTCCGGATCGTGAAGTAGAGTTTGTGTAACACCCCAAACCTGGTCCAAACACCACAACCGAGTCTGGCGTGCCACGAAAAAGAAAATGTTTCGAAACCGATTTGTTGACTTGATCGGAGAGAAAACTTTTGAATAGTTTTAAAAAAACCGAAGTGGAATTTTGTAATGATTAAAACATTTCAAAAGTTGCCTTAGAAAAACTTGATTGCCTTATTATTACTCCGTATTTTTTTCTTAATCATTGTATATCTCAGAAACGAGTATTTGTTTAACTTTTGAAAACATCCCATATATAACTTAACCAGCATACTTAATGAAAGATTTAAGAAATAATCAAGCAAATAGTCTGAGAATAAAACTTAAGCGGCCTTATTACAACGCTAAAAACATAAAACAACTAAGTCCAAATGGAAAACTTTGATATAAAACAAATGCTGAGCATGGCCACCTCGAGTCCACTCCGGCTCCATATCCACGATCTAAGTCTGATCTGCAAAATATAACGGAAGGGGTGAGTCACCTAGACTCAGTGTATAAATCCTCATCCCAAGAGAAATTATGCTCTTACACAAATTCATTTACAAATATGCATGTCATGCAACCTATCAACCTAGGTATCCATCCATGTCTCCTAAATCTACCCCTTGTGGCACCAAGCCACTGGTGGTACCAAACCACTGGTAACCAATGTTACAAAATTATTATATGTGGTACCAAACCACTGGTAGTCCCTAACCACTGAGACTTAGTCACAATTTTTACAATATGTGGGGCCAACCCACTATGTGATACCAAATCACTGGTGACAGTCTGATAGATCATACTTCCCCCTCCTCTCATCACCCATAACACAGAGTTATGCTAACAATACCAGTATGATCATGCTTATGAAGTTAGGCATACAGAATATCATGCACTCATAGATCGCAATCAACGCGAGAAACATAACAACTTACCCGACATCCTCGCCTTTTACCCGCAAGGGTATTTTGGTAACCATTGCCATCATTCCGGCTTTTAACAACACATAACATTTAACATATTAAGTAAAGAAAGTGTGTAAGAGTTACACACCTGGTTCTCGTACTAACGCTCTCACTGCTTCTACGTTACTGTCACTCGAAACTACCACTATCGGCCTACGATATACCTCCGATGTCGGCCCATACCCCGATGGCCAATCTCGTACTCCCGATACTGATCGTTTCTTGTATTTTGGCATTGGGTTTACAGATCCAACCCCTCCTATCGCTTGACTGTTATTAGTGTCCATAATAACCCCTTGCTCACTAAACCAATAAAATGATGAGATCCAATTAATTTAATAACTATAACACTTAAAACGAACCCTTACCTAATCTGTCGAATCCTGAAAGTCCTTAAAAACCTTCACCACCCTACCTATATTCGGCCAACACCAAAAGTATTAAACCAAACCGATAATCTCAACCAACCAAGTACCTTATGATATTCGGCCAAAAGAAAGGGACAAGAAAGTGGCCATTCGGCCGAACCTACCACCACCTACCTTCGGCTTTTCCACCAATCGGCACTATAGATCTCAGCAAGACAGGATTCGGCTACCCAGAGTAGAGAGTGAAACCAATAGAGCCTTAGGAAAAATATGATTCGGGTTAGAAACTAGAGAAATCATAGAGAAGAAAAATCCCGAAAACTCACCAAACTACTGAGGAGTACGCGGCTATGGTGCACCTTCGGGAAAAAGAAATGTAACACCCTGAATAATTGGGTCTGTGCATTATATGTGTTTGACTGCTTAAAATATTAAATTGAGAATTTAAGGTACAATTGGGGCTCAGGTTTGGGCTGAAACTTGGGTTAGTTTCTAATAAAGAGCTATAGAACATTATTTAAATAGATATCTGTGTTTAAAAGGCAAGGTAGGCTTATGGCCCAAAAATTTGGAGGTGTTATAAGGGGAGCATGTAGGTGGCGTCATTAAGGGATGGATTGGGCCAAGTGTTGGCTACTTAGGGCCCAAGTTTTTGGGTCAAAAATTCGGCACATAGGAGGGAAGGGGAGAACGACACACTTGCTACAAATTAGGGGTTTTAATTCTTTTATTTTTTTTGATAAATAGGAAGATAATGAAGAGAAATATGAGGGCTATTTTTGAGGAGCTAAGGGATTAAGATAATAGGTGGGATAAAAGCTTTCAGATGACAGCAAAGTTGGCCGAAAATCCAACTCTGAGAGGGGGATTGATTTGCCGAAATTAATAGCCAAGTGATCATCTTTTCTTTTATTTTTTTCTTTTCTTCCTCACCTAGCCGAAATCCTCTTCTCCCATTTGCTTTAGTTTCTTCTCAAAACCGAAATTCCCTAGTTGTTTTCTCCTCTCCTCAATATTTTCCATAAAAGCTGAATTCTCCTTGCTCATATCTCTTCCTTCCATAGCCGAATCTTCAAGGTTGGTCTCTTTTTCCCGAAGGTGCACCATAGCCGATTACACCTTCCTAGTTTGGTAAGTTTTTGTGATGTATTTCTACCATATACCTTTCTTTCTCATATTGTTCTTAAACCGAATTATCCCTCTAACATCTCGATTGATGATCACTCTCTGATCTTAGAAGCCGAATTCTTTCTTGCTGAGATCTGTAGTGCCAATTTGTGAAAAGCCGAAGGTAGGAAGGTGACGTTTTCTTAAAGGACTTTCGGGATTCGACAAATTAGGTAAGAGATCTATTAGTTTTTAATGTGTAGGTTGAGATTTATTAACCTTGGCCGAATATTGAAGGGCTAAATCTTCGTGTGATTTTTCGGCTTTTGAGCAAGGCTTTATACTGAGGGTAGTAGATTTGGATATCAACTAAGGATAGTAGATTTCGCGATATCAGGTGTGTAATACCTCCCCACCATCTAGATCTGATTATTAATGTATGTTCATAAGTTTTATATGTTATGATAAATGCAGAAGTCACGGTTTAAGGATGAAAGCCCAAAGAGGGTAAAAGCGAACCACCAGGTTAGTGAGTAATCTGATTAAATGTTATAAGTAAATTGCTTGTATGTGATTGCATGGGTTGGGATGACAAAAGAAGGAAGTTATACGTTATACGTGTAGCGGTATTTACCGTGATCTGTTGTAGCGGCTAATGCCGTGATCTGTTATAAGGGATTCGGCCATGATATGTTGATGAGCAGCATGACTGCCATCTTGGCGTGTAGCGGTGTGGGTTGATTGTAGAAATCCCCAATGGTGTGAACGGTTGGTACGGGGGCGTGTAGCGGATGGAAACCTAGGCAAATGGGTTGGGCCTTGCATATTGTTTGTTATTTATATAAATGAAATTATTATTATGTTTTATGGGTTAAGGCCCAAAATCTAGTGGTGCATGAGGGTTGCACACTGAGTCTCGTGACTCACCCTTTTAATTAACATTTCAGGTGATACCTAGTGCTTCGGACCGGGCTGGAGAGGAACGCAAGGTGGCCATGCAGAAGACTATGTGGATTTGGCAAAAAGACTTATCTCAATTATTTTATATTGTATTTTAGTTAATGGATTTTAAACTCCGATGTAATAAGGCCATGGGCCACTAGTTTATATTTTGTTTTATTTTGGGCTTTAATTACTTTTAATTATTTAAATTCTTATTGAACTAATGCATGTATTTAAATTTGGGTTTTTAATTCATAAAGGCATATTTTATTTAAACTATCAACTATTTATTGTTTTCGAATAAAAGGATAAACTTTAGAAAAATATTTTCTGAAAATACGACATGTTTTCCAAAATTTTCTTAGTGACATACTAGATCCGGTTGTATCGTTTGGGTCGGGTTTGGGGTGTTACAAGAAACCACCCTTGAAGATTCGACTATGGGAGAAGAAGTATGGACAGAGGGGATTCGGCTTTCAGAAGAATTTTGGAGAGGGAAATAAGGCTAGGGAATTTCGGCTAGAAGAGAAAAGTATGAGAAAAGAAAGAAAAGGGAAAACAAATGGGAGAAAAGATGAACACTCTAGCTACGAATTTCGGTAATACACACGCACACACACAGAGTTGGGGTTTCGGCCAACTCTCTCCCTCCTGATAGCCTTTATCTCACATGATAGCTTAATCATTATCTTACCTATAGAAGAGACCACCTTAAAACCAGCTCTTTCCTTCACTATTATCATCTCTTAATTAACAAAAATAAAAGAATTATCACTCCTAAAATGTAGCTCATGTGCCGTCCTCCCCCTTCCCCTAAGAGTGCCGAATTTTGTCCCACCAATTTGGGCCCCAAGCGGCCACACTAGGCCCAAACTCCTCCCCCTTGTGACGCCACTTGCATGCCTACTTATAGCACCTCCAAACTTTGGGCCACAAGCCCAACTTGCTACTAAACATACTTACTTAACTTAATTTATAAACTAGCACTATTTATAGTCAACTTAACCCAGGTTTAAGCCCAAACCTGAGCCCAATACACACCTCAATGCTTTAACCTACTAACTTAGCCATGCAACAAACCAAATGCACAGACCCACAAAATCAGGATATTACAGTTCTACCCCCTTAAAATAAATTTCGACCTCGAAATTTACCTGGTCAAAAGAGTTGAGGGTATTGCTGTCGCATGATATCCTCCGGTTCCCATGTCGCTTCTTCCAATACATGGTTTCGCCATAACACCTTTACCAAAGGAACTGATTTCCTACGCAAAACCTTAACATCCCGATCTAGGATCTGCACTGGTTCCTCCTCAAAAGACAAGTCTGGGCTCACCTCAATCTCCTCCACTGGCACCACATGTGACGGATCTGAGCGATAGCGTCTAAGCATGGAAACATGAAACACATTGCGGAGTTGACCCAACTCTGGTGGCAACTCGAGCTGGTAAGCCACTGGTCCTACTCGCTTCGATACCCGATAAGGCCCGATAAATCTAGGGCTTAACATGCCTTGCTTACCAAATCTCAGAACCTTCTTCCATGGCGACACCTTCAAGAAAACCCTGTCACCCTCTGCAAACTCTATATCCTTCCGTTTAAGATCGGCATACGACTTTTGCCTGTCTGAAGCTTCTTTCAAACGAGCTCTAATCACTTTCACCTTATCCTCTGTTTTAGTAACCAACCCCGGACCCAAAAACTGCCGCTCCCCCAACTCCATCCAACACGTAGGGGTACGACACTTCCGACCATATAACGCTTCGTACGGTGCCATTTGAATACTTTCCTGGTAACTATTGTTGTACTTAAATTCCGCTAACGGTAAAAATTCCTCCCAACTGCCTTTGAAATCCAAGACACAACCTTTTAGCATGTCTTCCAAAACTTAAATCACCCTCTCTGACTGTCCATCTGACTGGGGATGGAATGCCGTACTGAAATCCAATCTTGTACCCAATGCCTGATGCAAAGCCTTCCAGAACCTTGACGTAAATCTAGGGTCTCTGTCCGAAATAATCGACACTGGCACCCCATGCAACCTCACAATCTCCGCTATATATAGTCTTGCTAACTTCTGAAGAGAATAATCCATACGTACAGGTATGAAATGAGTAGACTTCGTCAGCCGGTCCACAATCACCCAAATTGAATCCTTCTTGGTAGGCGTAAGGGGTAGCCCACTTACAAAATCCATTGTAATCCTTTCCCACTTCCATTGTGGAATCTTTATTGGTTGCAATAATCCCGAGGGTAACTGATGTTCAGCTTTGACCTGCTGACACGTCAGACACTTACCCACAAACTCAGTTATCTCACGCTTAAGGCCCGGCCACCAAAACTGCTCCCGCAAATCCCGGTACATCTTACTGCCTTCCGGATGCATAGCATATGGACTGCTATGTGCCTCCTGTAAAATCTTCTACCTTAACTCCACATTTTTAGGCATACATATTTTCCCCTGAAAACATAACGCTCCATCACTGCTCAGACTATACCCCTCCAATCCCCCATTTTGTACTTGCAAACATCGTGTGCTCAAAACTTCATCCACCAATTGTTTCTCCTTAACCTGATCTACCCACGTTAGCTTCACCTGCAAATCCGCTAACAGGCTTCCGTCATCATACAGACTAAGGTGGGCAAACATGGCTCTTAACTCTTCCACCACCTTACGGCTCAAGGCATCTGCTACCACGTTAGCCTTTCCTGGGTGGTACTCAATCGAGCAGTCATAGTCCTTCAACAACTCGATCCACCTTCTCTGCCTTAAATTTAACTCATTCTGCGTGAGAAGGTACCTCAAACTCTTGTGATCTGTATGCACAACAGACTTCTCTCCATACAAGTAATGTCTCCAAATTTTTAGGGCGAAAACCACTGCAGCCAGTTCCAGATCATGCGTCGGGTAATTCACTTCGTGAGGTCTCAACTGTCGAAAAGCATACGCTACTACTTCCCCTCTTGCATCAGCACACATCCCAATCCTGTGTGCGACGCATCACAATAAACCGTAAACTCCTTCCCGGCTTCAGGTTGAATTAACACCAGAGCTTCTGTCAAAATCCTTTTCAACTTCTCAAAACTTTCCTGTTGCTTGTCTGACCACACAAATGGAACCCCTTTCCTCAGCAACTTGGTCAATGGTGCTGCAATCAGAGAAAACCCTTCTACAAACCTTCGGTAATATCCTGCTAAACCCAGAAAACTTCGAATCTCCGCCACAGACTTCGGTGGCTTCCAGTCCAATACAGCCTCAATCTTTCGAGGGTCCACTCTAATCCCCTCAGCTGACACCACATGACCCAAAAAGGTAACTTCCTTCAACTAGACCTCACACTTACTAAACTTCGCGTATAAACGCTTTTCCCTAAGAATCTGCAACACCACTCGCAAATGCGCGTCATGCTCCTCTTCTGATCTCGAGTACACTAGAATATCATCTATAAATACTACGACGAACTGACCCAAGTACGGCTGAAACACCCGGTTCATCATATCCATAAACGCTGCTGGTGCATTCGTCAGCCTGAACGACATTACCAGAAATTCATAGTGCCCGTATCGAGTACGAAACGCCGTCTTATGGATATCCGCCTCCTTTACCTTAAGTGGGTGATATCCTAACCTTAAATCTATCTTGAAGAAGACCGATGCTCCCTTAAGCTGGTCGAACAAGTCATCTATCCTCAGCAACGGATACTTGTTCTTAATCGTCAATTTATTCAACTGACGGTAGTCTATGCACATTCGCATCGACCCGTCCTTCTTTTTAACAAAGAGCACAGGTGCTCCCCAAGGTGATACACTTGGCCGAATGAAACCCCGGATCCAATAATTCCTGAATCTGCGCTTTCAACTCCACCAATTCTTTTGGATCCATCCTATACGGAGCGATAGACACTGGCGCTGTTCCCGGTAGAAGGTCAATACCGAACTCCACCTCCCGATCCAGTGGCAAACTCGGAAGCTCTTCCGGAAAGACATCGACAAAGTCTTTCACCGTTCGAACATTCTCCATACCTGATTCCTTAACTTCCAAGGCACAAACTAGACCACAAACGCCTCACATCCTTTCCTTACCATCTTCTCTGCCTTTAGCGCGGACACCACATTTGATAGGTAATTCCTTCTCTCTCCTATCATCACCACCTCTTCACCCTCGACCAACCTCAGCACCATACGCTTAGCTACACACTCCAGTTCTGCCTGGTACTTTACCAACCAATCCATTCCTAAGATTAAATCGAACTCCCCGAAGGGTAGTTCCATCAAATCCGCTTGAAACACAACCCCTTGAAGTTCTAGGGGTACATCCCTATACAGTTTGTCTACTACCACAGAGTGTCCTAGAGGGCTAACTACCGTCATCTTCCTAGCAGCAGTCTCACAAACTAAGTTCAAAGGTTGCACTATACTACTAGCAACATATGAGTGTGTCGAACCAACATCAATCAAAGCAGTATAAGACAACCCAGAAATTAAAAACATACCGGTTATAACGTCCGATGTGTTGCCCAGGTTGTCTAGCATCAGTACCTCCAGCACCTCGGCCTGGTGCTCCTCGGCCTCGCCCATTACCATTACCACCCCTAGCTGCCCCTCGACCCCTCTGTGGTTGCTGACCATCCCTCCTGAATTGACCACATCCTTGACCCTCAGCTTGAGTCCTGGCTAACTTCTGCGGACAGTCGCTTACCCAGTGCTCCATTGACCTGCACTCAAAGCACCCTCTATTACCAGCCCAACACTCTCCCGAATGAGACTTCCTACATTGAGCACACTGGGGTGGCCACTGAGCAGCATCAGGCTTTGCGGCTCTATTCAGTCCACCAAATCTAGCCCTCTTCTGTGAACTTCCAGCAAACCCTGACGGCCCAAAACTCCTTTTATCCTTACTTTTGTCCTGATTCCGCCTCTCGGTTCGCTTCACCTCCTCAGCTATTTTGGCCTTTGCCACGAGAACGGCAAATTCCCTTTCACGCTGAGGTGCAATCTACACCCGCAGCTCATCTCTTAGCCCATCCTCGAACCTAACACAGCGCTCATGTTCCGTAGCCACCATACCCTGAGCATACCTACTTAACCTCAAGAATTCCGCCTCGTACTCAAGTACCGACTTACTCCCCTGAACCAAATTCAGGAACGCCCTACGTTGCGCATCAGTATAACCAGCCCCCACATACTTCCTCTGATAGGCTGCCTTAAAATAATCCCAGGTGATATCATCGGCCACTGCACTATCCCTGACCGTAAGCCACCACTGGTAAGACTCATCCCGGAGAAGAGACACTATCCCCTTTAACTTCTCCTCAGCCGAGAAGTCCAAATCATCCATTATACATTCGGTCGCCTCTAACCAGTACTCAGCCGTGTTGGGAGCCACTCCAGAAACTCCCCTAAACACTTCTGCTCCGTTAGCCCTGCGTCGCTCAGCCACGGATTTTTGGGCTCCTACACCCGCGCCTACCCCGGCAACTCTTTCCAAAACTCGCAGTACCGCCTGAGATACCGCATTGTTACCACCACTCTAATCCTGAAACTCAGCTTCCGCCGCCGGCAGATCCGGCATCACATTTCCAGACCCATGGCCAGACCCTGCTGGCTCTGACAAGGCCATCCTACCCCTACCACGGCCACGCGGTGGACGTCCACGACCTCTTGTACTCATCCTTCTCGTTCGTGTTTATCTGGTTAAGAATTTTATGAATTATTAATTCTATTCACTGTTTATCCCCGAACAATTTTATGAAAGATAGTTTTGGAAGTGATTCTCTCGAATACGAACCTATCTATAGTTTCAGTTTCAGGCTTATCTCCTAGTTTTAAGTACATTCATCACACAAACAACATCCACAGACCACATTCAGCATATAGGAGTATTTCCGTCATTCCACTACCCGGGGGTATTTTTGTAATTTTAACCTACAGGGGTATTTTTGTAATTTTTCAAAATAAAGTTTCGGGTGATTTTTCAAAATAAGGGTATTTTGGTAATTTCACGAAGCAAGGGTATTTTGGTAATTCTGCAACTAGGGGGTATTTCGGTAATTTTGTAAATCAGGGGTAGTTTGGTAATTTTTCAAACTAGGGGTACTTTGGTCTTTTTTTTTTCAAATTTAGGGTAGTTTTCACAAATCAAGGGGTAGTTTGATAATTTCAAAACTAGGGTTTTTTTTTTAAAAACAGGGTGGCTGGTCCCTTTCGGGTTTTATTTATAAGGTTTAGCCTGTGAACAAGTCCTCATGGTTAGGGTGAACAGTCACTATACACCAGGTAGGATTCGAGTGAAGAGGAGGTGAGTCACTAGGACTACTTAAATACCAAGCTCTTCTTGAATCCAATCCTAAACATGCGCATGGCGGTTGCCACACCCTAACTCGGCGACTTACTCACAGGTTTGTTTGATTCTGCTTAAGTCTTATGTAATTAAGAAGTTGTGTAAACTAACCCAATGGTCCATCAGTACTAACATGCTCAACTACGTCTATGTCTAAAAGCCCATCAAGCCCAACATATAAACATCACATTAAAGGTTAGAGTACTTACCTGGGTGGATCGGCGCCGGAGACTCAGGTGCCATGCTTTCCGAGATATTCATCTCCTTAAAAATCATTTTACAGCTCTCAAAACATATTTTGGGCCTTAAACCCACAACCGAGCTTTTGAACCAGGCTCTGAAACCAAAATGTAACACCCCAAACCCGGTCCAAACACCACAACCGAGTCCGGCGTGCCACGGAAAAGAAAATGTTTCGAAACCGATTTGTTGACTTGATCGAAGAGAAAACTTTTGAATAGTTTTAAAGAAACCGAAGTGGAATTTTGTAATGATTAAAACATTTCGAAAGTTGCCTTAGAAAAACTTGATTGCCTTATTGTTACTCCGTATTTTTTTCTTGATCATTGTATATCTCAGAAACGAGTATTTGTTTAACTTTTGAAAACATCCCATATATAACTTAACCAACATACTTAATGAAAGATTTAAGAAATAATCAAGCAAATAGTCTGAGAATAAAACTTAAGTGGCCTTATTACAATGCTGAAAACCCAAATTTAAATAAAACAACTAAGTCCAAACGGAAAACTTTGATATAAAACAAATGCTAAGCATGGCCACCTCGAGTCCACTCCGGCTCCATATCCACGATCTAAGTCTGATCTGCAAAATATAACGGAAGGGGTGAGTCACCTAGACTCAGTGTATAAATCCCCATCCCAAGAGAAATTATGCTCTTACACAAATTCATTTACAAATATGCATGTCATGTAACCCGTCAACCTAGGTATCCATCCATGTCTCCCAAATCTACCCCTTGTGGCACCAAGCCACTGGTGGTACCAAACCACTGGTAACCGATGTTACAAAATTATTATATGTGGTACCAAACCACTGGTGGTCCCAAACCACTGAGACTTAGTCACAATTTTTACAATATGTGGGGCCAACCCACTATGTGATACCAAATCACTGGTGACAGTCTGATAGATCATACTTCCCACTCCTCTCATCAACCATAACACAGAGTTATGCTAACAATACCAGTATGATCATGCTTATGAAGTTAGGCATACAGAATATCATGCACTCATAGATCGCAATCAACGCGAGAAACATAACAACTTACCTGGCATCCTCGCCTTTTACCCACAAGGGTATTTTGGTAACCATTGCCATCATTCCGGCTTTTAACAACACATAACATTTAACATATTAAGTAAAGAAAGTGTGTAAGAGTTACACGCCTGGTTCTCGTACTAACGCTCTCACTACTTCTACGTTACTGTCACTTGAAACTACCACTATCGGCCTACGATCTACCTCCGATGTCGGCCCACACCCCGATGGCCAATTTCGTACTCTCGATACTGATTGTTTCTTGTATTTTGGCGTTGGGTTTACAGATCCAACCCCTCCTATCGCTTGACTGTTATTAGTGTCCATAATAACCCCTTGCTCACTAAACGAATAAAATGATGAGATCCAATTAATTTAATAACTATAACACTTAAAACAAACCCTTACCTAATCTGTCAAATCCTGAAAGTCCTTAAAAACCTTCACCACCCTACCTATATTCGGCCAACACCAAAAGTATTAAACCAAACCGATAATCTCAACCAACCAAGCACCTTATGATATTCGGCTAAAAGAAAGGGACAAGAAAGTGGCCATTCGGTCGAACCTACCACCATCTACCTTCGGCTTTTCCACCAATCGGCACTACAGATCTCAGCAAGACAGGATTCGGCTACCAAGAGCAGAGAGTGAAACCAATAGAGCCTTAGGAAAAATATGATTCGGGTTAGAAACTAGAGAAATCATAGAGAAGAAAAATCCCGAAAACTCACCAAACTACTGAGGAGTACGCGGCTATGGTGCACCTTCGAGAAAAAGAAACCACCCTTGAAGATTCGGCTATGGGAGAAGAAGTATGGACAGAGGGGATTCGGCTTTCAGAAGAATTTTGGAGAGGGAAATAAAGCTAGGGAATTTCGGCTAGAAGAGAAAAGTATGAGAAAAGAAAGAAAAGGGAAAACAAATGGGAGAAAAGATGAACACTCTAGCTACTAATTTCGGTAATACACACACACACACAGAGTTGGGGTTTCGGCCAACTCTCTCCCTCCTGATAGCCTTTATCTCACCTGATAGCTTAGTCATTATCTTACCTATAGAAGAGACCACCTTAAAACCAGCTCTTCCCTTCACTATTATCATCTTTTAATTAACAAAAATAAAAGAATTATCACTCCTAAAATGTAGCTCATGTGCCGTCCTCCCCCTTCCCCTAAGAGTGCTGAATTTTGACCTACCAATTTGGGCCCCAAGCGGCCACACTAGGCCCAAACTCCTCCCCCTTATGATGCCACCTGCATGCCTACTTATAGCACCTCCAAACTTTGGGCCACAAGCCCAACTTGCTACTAAACATACTTACTTAACTTAATTTATAAACTAGCACTATTTATAATCAACTTAACCTAGGTTTAAGCCCAAACCTGAGCCCAATACACACCTCAAGGCCTTAACCTACTAACTTAGCCATGCAACAAACCAAATGCACAGACCCACAAAATCAGGATATTACAGTTTGGCATTGAGTTATTGCCAGGAACGGCTTCGGTGTCCATTGCTCCTTATAGAATGGCGCCGAAGGAGTTAGCGGAGCTTAAAGCTCAAATTCAGGAGTTGTTGGATTGGGGATTCATTCGACCGAGTGTGTCGCCATGGGGAGCTCCGATCTTGTTCGTCAAAAAGAAAGATGGGTCGATGCGTATGTGCATCGATTATAGGCAGTTGAATAAGTTGACGATCAAGAATAGGTATCTATTGCCCAGAATCGATGACCTGTTTGATTAATTGCGAGGAGCTTCAGTTTTCTCGAAAATAGATTTGAGATCTGGTTATCACCAACTTAAGGTCAAGGAGGCGGACATTTATAAGACTGCATTTCGAACTTGTTATGGGATTATGAGTTCTTGGTGATGCCATTCGGGTTGACTAATGCACCAGCTGCATTTATGGACATGATGAATCGAGTCTTCCAACCCTATTTAGACCGGTTTGTAGTGGTGTTCATAGATGACATCTTGGTATACTCGAAGAATGAAGAAGAGCATGATTCATATCTGCGGGTAGTATTGCAAATATTGCAGGAAAAGCAACTTTATGCCAAATTTAGTAAGTGTGAATTTTGGCTAAAGGAAGTGACTTTCTTAGGGCATGTTGTGTCGGTCGAAGGAATTAGAGTTGATCCCCGGAAAGTAGAGGCTATGTTGGATTGGAAACCACTAAAGTCAGTTTCCGAAATTCAGAGTTTCTTAGGGTTGGTTGGTTATTACCGGCGTTTCGTTGAAGGGTTTTCGTTAATTGCTGCACCCCTAACTAAATTATTGCGCAAGGGAGTACCTTTTGTGTAGTCAGATCAGCAGCAAGAAAGTTTCGAGAAATTGAAGAAGATTCTGACAGAAGCACCAGTACTGATTCAACCTGAGGCTGGAAAAGAGTTTGTTGTTTACTGCGATGCGTCACACACGGGCTTAGGATGTGTATTGATGCAAGGTGGAAAAGTGGTGGCTTATGCATCTCGTCAGTTAAGGCCGCATGAAGTGAATTATCCTACTCACGATTTGGAGTTAGCGGCAGTGGTGTTTGCTTCGAAGATTTGGAGGCACTACTTGTACGGTGAGAAGTCGATCATTTATACGGATCATAAGAGTCTAAAGTACCTCCTTACCCAAAAGGAATTGAACTTAAGACAACGAAGATGGATAGAGCTTTTAAAGAATTATGACTTCTCAATCGAGTATCACCCCGGAAAGGCTAACGTGGTGGCAGACGCGTTGAGTCGTAAGGTGATATCGGAGTTGAGAGCAATGTTTGCCCATCTTAGTCTGTATGAAGATGGTAGTCTGCTAGCCGAACTTCAGGTGAAGCTTGTGTGGTTAGGTCAGATTAAAGAAAAGCAGTTATCAGATGAAAAGTTGGGTTCCTTACTTCAGCAAGTGGAAAGCGGTGTGAAAGGGGATTTTGGATTGAATAGTGAGGGAGTATTGTGTTTCCGTGGAAGAATTTGTATGCCCAAAGATACGGAATTGAGACAGATGATTCTGCGTGAGGCGTATAGTAGCCCATATGCCATGCACCCCGGGGGAAATAAGATGTATCGAGATCTCCATGAGCAGTATTGGTGGCCAGGTTTGAAACGGGAGGTTACTGATTTCGTGGGTAAATGCTTGACATGTCAGCAAGTGAAGGCAGAACATCAGTTGCCGTCAGGATTGCTACAACCGGTGAAGATTCCATTATGGAAATGGGAACGGATAATGATGGACTTTGTTAGTGGGTTACCCTTAACGCCTACTAAGAAAGATTCTGTTTGGGTAATAATGGATCGGTTGACGAAGACTACCCATTTTCTACCTGTTCGTACGGATTACTCATTCCAGAAGTTGGCCAAGTTATATGTAGCAGAGATCGTGAGGTTACATGGGGTACCAATGTCTATTATATCGGACAGGGACCCTAGGTTTACATCATGATTTTGGAAAACCTTACATGAAGCTTTGGGAACAAAGTTAAATTTCAGCACGGCATTTCATCCTCAGTCAGATGATCAGTCGGAGAGAGTAATCCAGATTTTGGAAGACATGTTACAGGGCTGTGTGATTGACTTCAGGGGTAGTTAGGAGGATTTCCTACCTTTGGCAGAGTTTGCTTATAACAATAGCTATCAATCCAGCATCCAGATGGCACCCTACGAGGCGTTGTATGGTCGTAGGTATCGTACTCCTACTTGTTGGACTGAGCTGGGGGGGCGACAGTTATTGGGTCCTGAGTTGATTTCAGAGACAGAGGAAAAAGTAAAGGTAATTCAGGCACGGTTAAAGGAAGCTTCGGATAGGCAAAAATCATATGCAGATCTGAAGCGTAAGGATATTGAGTTTGTGATAGGAGATCAAGTCTTTCTAAAGGTCTCACCCTGGAAGAAGATTTTGAGATTTGGACGAAAGGGCAAATTGAGCCCAAGGTTCATCGGGCCTTATCAGATAGTAAAGCGTGTGGGGCCAGTTGCCTATCAGCTTGAGTTGCCCCCAGAGTTGAATCGGATACATGATGTGTTCCATGTATCAATGCTGAGGCGCTACAGTTATGATCCTTCTCATATAGTGCCGGTGGAAGAAATTGAGGTAAGACCTGATCTGTCTTTTGAAGAGGAACCCATACAGATTTTGGATCGAGATGTTAAGGTGCTGAGAAGGAGGTCGGTACCGTTAGTCAAGGTTTTATGGCACAATCACGGGGCGGAGAAAGCTACATGAGAGCCTGAGGACATAATTCGACAGCAATATCCTCATCTCTTCTAACCAGGTAAATTTCGAGGCCGAAATTTCTTTAAGAGGGTAGAACTGTAACATCCAAAAAAAAAAGATATGAATGATGATGATTGATTAGTAGAGTAGGTGAGGGAGTGATTATGGGAGACAAAAGGAAGGATGGAGAGTGAATTGGGGAGAAAAAAATTTGGATGTGGGAGACAAAAGGAAGGATGGAGAGTGAATTGGGGAAAATTTTGGCCAAAAATTTTGGATGTGTATGGGGAGAGTTTCGGTCATGAGGGTGGTGTTATTTTGGAGGGTGTTTTTGGTTTGGTTGAGGGGTATGCTGAATTCTCTTGTGTGGTTTTGTAGAAGGAAAAAAAATATTTGCCAAGTGTATAATTGTGACATTTTGGGTCTTTTCTCCCTTTGTTAGTCTTTCTTTCCTCCATTCTCAACTCTCTCCATTCTTCTTTCTTCTTGCCAGATCTCATATCCTTGTCTCATCCGTAGCCATAAGTCAATCGATGGAAATCGGGATTATCATCGATTAAGGTAAGGAGTCTTTTCATAGTCCATTTGATATCGCTATTCGGTTATGGTGTTAATCGGATTGAAAGGTTGGCTAATCGATTATTTTTAGGGACGAAATCACTCGATATTCTCTACTTGTTAATCCTTCAAAAATAGTGGTAAGCCGAATCTTACCCCTAAACAACTACTTTCTCCCATCATGGTATTTTTCTAATCGAGTGTTAGGGTGTCATAGGTGCCGACGATCAAGAAGGTTTAGTCCTTACCGAAATCAGGTGTGTAATCTCATACCCTTCCAAATACATGTTTGAAATGGTGTGTAATCTCACACTTCTCTAAAATTTTGCATGAATGTTCTGTGATTTGGTCGAAATACCAAAGAAAACCGGAAATTGGCATCCGGGATAACTCGGGCGCGCGTAGGTTCATAGTGGTAACCATGTTTTTGTAATAAAACAGTTTTGGTCAGTGACAGTGACGTGATTTCGAAAAATCATGAAAAATAAGAGAACGGGAATTAGAAAGTGATTAAGATATCAAATTAAAGCTTACTGTGTCTATTTTAATATGGAAGAAAGAAGAAGAAAAAGGAATTTTATATTCTGAGATATGTTAATTTTAGTGAGACAGGTTCTGAATGACTTCGTGGTTCCCTGATCTATTTTGGAAAAATCATATAAAATCGTACAAAGTGAATTATGAGTTATAGTTTATATGTAAAGATTCCTTAGTGAGTCTATTTTCATTAAAAACAAGTGGGAGCAGTATATGAAAACCGTACAGTGAGATATTTGAAATTAAGGTAAGAGAGGTTAGAATCATTGGACAGTGAAACAAGGAAAACTTTAAGGAATAAACTGTACTAAATGTCTAGGCCAAAAATTCTAGAAACATTACAGTAAGAAGATATATGAGTCTAGTTCCAAGGAAAATTTACGGATCTAGATTTTGAGTTTTCTAACTCGAATTATGGTCAATTTAGTCAGTATGACGCAGATGGACAGTTTAAATTTGTATGTCCCAAATTACTAGTTAAGTTTTAGTTACGAGATTACCGAATTATCCTTGGAGGGTAAATTACCGAAATATCCCTGGGTTGTGAAATTACTAAAATACCCTTGGAAGGTAAATTACCGAAATATCCCTAGGTTGCGAAATTACTAAAACACCCTTGAAGGGTAAATTACCGAAATACCCTTGGGTTGCGAAATTTTGAAAATGCCCCTAATGGGTCGAATTACGAAAATGCCCCTAATGGGATGAATTACGAAAATGCCCCTAATGGGTCGAATTGATAGATTGCCTTAATGGGCCGATTTGCAAAGTGTTACAATGGGCCGAATTTTTGTATTGAATCTTTGAATTAATTATTGTTGTTTATATTTATAAATATCATGATTTACTATGTATGTTGCATTTGCATATTTTGCATGGGATGGGAATAATGTAAAAGAAGATAAGTGTAGCCTGGTGGCTCTGCCACATTTTGATTCTGGTGGCTCTGCTACAAATTTTGATAATGGCTATGTGCCAATTTAAATATGGCTTTGTGCCATAGTGATTAAGGCTGTGTGCTGATTATATTACCGTATATGATTTTGGTGGCTCAGCCACAAATATTATAAATGGCCATTGGCCTGTGAATTATTATTAATGGCTTAATGCCTACATATGGTGTGTTGGCGGGGTGGGTTGACTGATGATCACCCACAGGTGTGTTGGTTGGTACGGGTGGTGTGTAGCGGATGGATTATTAGGATTGGGTTGGGAATTGCATTACATTAACATGATATTATAGATACATTATTATGTAAATGGGCTTAGGCCCGAGATATTGTTAAATGGGCTTCGGCCCAAGTTATTGTTTAATGGGCTCAAGCCCAAGTTTTTGCTAAACGGGTTCAAACCCAGTGGATAACAAAAATGCACATCCCGTAAGTTAGGACACAACACCTTGAACCTTTGAGAATAAGCTTGTCTTTATTTTTTATTTGAAATCTTATGTATTTTAATTTTAAAAGGATATTCGGTTATTTGAGTTCAACAAGAAAATAGAAACCCCGTAAGTTAGGGCATGATTTCTCGAATCTCCCAAATATGAAATATTGTCTTATTTTGAAAATTTCCTTCTGGCATATTTGGGTAAAAATTAATGTAATATTAAAAATGACGTATGGATAAAATGTTATGCTAATGAATGGCAACAATATAGACGTACTAATAAGCAATTCATAATACATATAATGGCAATAACCATATAATACATGTCACTTTAATACCAATATAATCAATCAAAGAAAAATAAATAACGAAATAAATAATAACAATAATAACAATGACAAAATAATGCACAAAAAAGAAAATATCAATTTTTTAAAAATAACAAGGACAAGGGGAATAAATAAATAAATAAATACATGAATGAATGAATATTGAGGAAAATAATTTACAGAATATTGAAAATAAAGGATCAAATTAAAATACAAATGAAATTAGGGGTGCCATTTCTAATAAATCATATAAATAAATAATAATAATAGAATAAGTAATAACAATAATGAGACAAAAAAGAAAAACATAAAAAGGAAAAAAAATGAATGTATAAATATAAATAAATAAATACAAATATATATAAATAAATACAAATATATATATATATATATATAAGATCGAAAATAAAGGATTAAATCAGAATCTGAGCAAAATTTAAAGTAAAAATCATAATAAAATGAACAAATTAACAATAAAATGGGTTAAGGGATTAAAATCGAATGCGCGAAGGAAGGACAGGGACCGATTAAGCAATAATCCTCTTGTCCATATGTGCACCATTTCAAAGAGGACTGAAATGAAACAATGCAAAAATCATGGGGTAAAATTAATTTTTTTTTTAAAAAAGAATAGGATTAGATTGAAAACGGGCGAAAAAGCGGAAGGACTGACCACACAAATAGACCCTACAGGTTAAAAACATGAGGATCCCATGCGGTTCGGGTCGGGTCATCGGGCTCTGCTTCAAAACGACGCCATTTTAAGGCTGAAGGGAATAGGCCAAAACAGCACCGTTTCTAGGCCCTATTTAAATAAAAAAATTTCAAAAAAAATCATTCTATCCCTATTTCAAAAAAAATACAAAAATGCTCTCTCCTCTCTCTTATGTCCCCCCACATCTGGCCATCAGGTCTGACGAGGCCCACGGCGGCCGTTGATCTCCGGCGATGGGCTCCACCGTTCCGGGTGGCCGGAAGATGCCAAAATAACCCCTTTTTAGCCTTTCGACCCTCCTAAATCCAGATTTAGGGTTATTTTAAAAAAAAAATCGTCAAAATAGCAGAAATTGCTAAAGAACCTTTCGATTTTCTAGGTTTTCGACCCCTTTTTATTTTTATTTATGCTTTTTATTATGAAATAAATTTAGAAAAAAATAAAAGAAAAAATCACCTTTTGAATTTTGAATTCTATTTTTGGATTTATTTGTTGTGTGTTCGTAAAAAAGTTACAAGTAGATGTTGTGGCTTTTTCTATAGCCGAAATTACAAGATCATTTTTTGTTTTTTTTTTTTGTTTCTGTTTGTTATTGTTCTTTTGTTTTTTCTTTGTTGTCTTCTTTGCTTGCGTGTTTGTTCTGTTGCGTGTTGCTGGTGATAGTGGCAGTGGCTGACGGTGGTGGTAAAGGGGTCAGATACGTGGGAGGAGGCAACAGCGCAAAGAGGCTAGGGTTTCTGCCTCTTTTTTTTTTTTGCTGAAAATGTTATGGTTGTAGGCTTGTTGGGCTGTTAGGGTTTTTTATCTTGTTGGGCCGTTTGGGCCATTGTAATTTAGGCTGGTAGTTTGTAATTGGACTGTTTTGGACTATTTATTTTTTGGTTTTATTTATTATTATTGGGTTGGGCAGAATTGGCATGCTACAGCTGCCCCTCTTTGCTCATTGTCGTGTAACGAGAATGGAGCAAATACTTTTGAAAAGGCCATTTTTGCCTGGTCTTGTCGAATCTCGACTTCTTTAGTGCTTCTTTTCTTCAAGTAGCCTCATTCCATCCCACTACATCTTCAGGGGTATAGGAATTAGTGCTTCAGTCCACTCCGCTATAACTTCGAGGAGTTTAGACTCGCATCTACAATCTGCTCCACTATAACTTCAGGGAGATAAGATTTGTAACTCGTAGCTTTAATCTGTTCCACTGCAACTTCAGGGAAATAAGATTTGCATCTTCAATCTGCTCCACTGCAACTTCAGGGAGATAAGATTAGTGGCTTCAATCTGTTCCACTATAACTTCAGGGAAATGAGATTCGCTAACTTCAATCTGCTCCACTGCAAATTTAGGGAGATAAGATTCGCCGTGGTAGATTTAATCCGACCTACTACAACTTTAGAGGTATAGGATTTGTGACTTGTAGCTTTAATCTGTTCCACTGCAACTTCAGGGAGATGAAATTTGTAACTTCAACCTGCTCTGCTACAACTTCAGAGAGATAAGACTTGTGGCTTCACTGATCTGTTACACCGTTCTCTGGGGAACATGACTTGTAGAATCCATTTCATGGGCCTATCTTTATGCCGAGTGATTAGGATGTTATGATCAGAATGAATCAAATGCTCCTAACTAGATATGTATGAATGTTGTTTGCATGAATGCAGAATGTAATTTTTTTTTAGAATGATCCCCTTTTAATGCTTAGGTTGACATTGCTCGTTGTTCACCAAGGTTCTATCACTGACGTATTACCCTACCTTCTTGTTCAACTGGTATCTTAGACAGAGAACCCAAAGAAATAATCACCAATTTAGATTTTTTTTTCAAATATTTCCAACCCTTAAGTTTGGTTAGTTCTGACTAGTGCTCCTGTTCTGGATTGTTGTACTATTTTGAACTTTTCAGAGTAATATGCAAAACTCCTCTTACTTGAATATTATTAGTCCATTAATCGTTATTTCAAAAAATGCTTGAAAAAGTTTGTAAAGAATGGACAAGATTGAAATTTATTGGGAGCAGAGCTCGAAATGAATAAATTAACCAAAGATAGCAAATACTGCTAAAATACAATATGAGTAAGATGAAAACTAGGTGCTCCAGATATTGCAGCATGAGCTTCTCTATTCAAACTTCGCTACAGACCTTTGCTATCGTGCTGTTGTTCAAATTCAATGAATTGTTAGATATAATCCTTTCTGGCATCCCATACCGACATATGATCTCTTTTTTCAAGAATTTGCTGACTGCCAACTTTGTGACGTTGGCGTATGAAGCAACTTCCACCCATTTAGTAAAGTAATCAATGACCACGAAGATGAATCGATGCCTATTAGAAGCTTTTGGCGATACCGGCCCAATGACATGCATGCTCCACATAGAGAAAGGATATGGAGAAGTCATGACATGAAGAGGTGAGGGAGGCACATAAATGTTATTTGTGCAATCAAAATCCAATTTACATTTCTAGACTGGGTATCAGTACAGGGGTGTTAGATAAGTAGTGTTTGACCTTGTCAAAAGTTTTCTGGCATTCCTCATCCCATACACTTGGATTGTGTTTCTTAAGGAGACGGAATATGGGGTAACATTTCTTCGTTAGTTGTGAAATGAAACGAGCGATGTAATTTAACCTCCCTAAGAAACCTCGAACTTCTTTTTGGGTACGCGGCGAAGGCAGCTCCTGTATAGCCTTGACCTTATCTGGGTCGATCTCAATCTTGTTTTCACTGACCACGAATCCTAGTAATTTTCCTGACCTAGCCCCAAAGGTACACTTTGTTGGATTGAGCTTTAGTTGGAATTTTCCCAACCTTAAGAACAATTTCCTTAAGACTTGCATATGCTCCTTTTCTGTCTGGATTTTGCAATCATGTCATCTACATAAACTTCAATTTCTTTATGCATCATGTCATGAAACAAGGTTACCATGGCTCTTTGATACATTGCTCCTGCATTCTTCAGTCCAAATGGCATCACCTTATAGCAAAATGTTTCCCACATGGTTACAAATGTGGTCTTCTCCATGCCTTCTCCAATGAGTAACCTATCATGCTGTCCACTATGTACAAGCCCAATTTAGCAGGGGGCCCACCTAAACCCAATCCTAAAAACCAATATTAGCCCAAACCAATTAAACAGACCCAAACCCAAACCAATTAAACAGACCCAAACCCAAACCAATTAAACAGGCCCAATACCCTAAAATTATCAGAAAACCCTAATCCCCCTACCCTAAGTGCCGCCGCCTAACCCTAGCCCCTAGGCCTAGTCTGTCGCCGCCACTATGCCACCGCCCATGTCAGCACCGCCACTGTCTCCACTGCCCTCAAGTGGCCTGCAATAGATATTAAAATGATTAAAAACATTTGTAAATGGCTATAAAAGCCACCAAAATTAGATGTAATTCTTTTCGAACAGAGTATCAATACAAAAAGCAATAGATTTTCAAATACAAATAAAAAGAGATAAAAGACTAAAAAAAGAGAAGAACCAAATCGCATAATCAATTCGAAAATTTAAGAGGTGATTCTTCTTTTTTTTCTTATCTTTTCTTCTTTTCACATACATACATATATTAAAAATATTTCGAAAATATATATATAAAAAAAAAAGAAAAAACTAACTTTTGAGTTTCGGTTGCCGTGTACGGCGGCGCTGGCGACGATGAACGGAAGTCATCGGCGCCAGAGTTTTCGTCGGAGCTCGCAGGCAAAGGGGGCTGCAGAGAAAAAAGAAAAAGGGTTTTGGATTTTTTTAAGCAGCTTAAAAATGATTTTTTTATTTTTTAATTTATATAAGCAATACAAAACGACGCTGTTTTGATCGGCGTCCCTAGGCCCCAAAACGACGTTGTTTTGCCTTGGCCGACCCGAACCCGACCCGCTCCAAGGGGAGGATCCGCGTGTTTTTTAAAACTGGTCTTAATACTAGTTTAGTCCTTCCGCTTTTTTACTGTTTTGCAATCAAGTTTTTTATACCTTTAATTTTACCATATAATTTATTATGATTTTCAATTAGGTCCATATTCGAACGACGTCGTTTTGGAGGGCGGGGATTAATTCCCCTTTTGGTCCCTCCTTGTTATTCGCGCGTTCAATGTGGTCCTTTTCCTTTTTATTTATTTCGGATTTGCCCCAAACTTTTGTTTTAAGGTCAAATCAATCCTTTTTTGGTTATTTTGGCTATTTTATTAAATTAATTAATTTTAATAATAATAATAATAATAATATTATTATTATTATTATTATTATTATTATTATTATTATTATTATTATTATTATTATTATTATTATTATTATTATTACTACTACTACTATTACTATTACTATTATTATTACTAGTATTATTATTTTTATTTTTATCAGTATCATCATCATCATTATTATTATTATTATTATTATTACTACTATTATTTATTTATATTTTTTTATTATTTGTTTATTATTATTATCATTATTATATTATTAAACTAGTTAATTTAGAATTATTATTACATCAAATTTTTATTTATTTTTATTTATTTAGATTTACCTATTATTTTTCTTTTTATAACTTGTTTGTTTTATTTCTTTATTTCATTTTATTTTATTTTCGTCCTTGTTATTACTGTTCACATTAACGCATTAATAATCATTCTGTTATGCATCTTAGCTCCGTAATTCATCTTTTTCATTTTACTATCAAATTGTATTACATTAACCTTCACTTGATACATAAAATTTTGTTTTAAAATAAGAAATGCTCTGTGTTTTTAAAATTTGAAAAGTCATTCCCTAATTTACGGGGTTTCGACTTTCTCGATAAATTTGAACAAACGAACTTTTTTATTCTCGGGAATTACGCAAAGATCGTGTTCTAACTTACAGAACATGATTTCTTTCTAAAACCGAGATAATCAAACATCTTCTAAAATAAATTTTTCGGCGTTTATTCTCGTATCGGAAATTTAAGACATTGTGTCCTAAATTACGAGACGTAATTCTTTTTCTCGATTAACGTGAAATATGCCTTGTTCTCGAAAAATTTTCAATTTTATAACAAAGGATCGTATTTTAAAATTCCTTCAAATTTTTAATTTTCGACGCTAAAGACATCAATTAATCAACTACGTACCAAATTTGGGCGTATTGAGGGTGCTAACCCTTCCTCGTGCGTAACCAACTCCCGAACTCGTTTTATGGATTTCGTTGACAAAAAATCATCATTTTAGTAAATTTAAGTTTTTATGATTAAATTACGAGGTAACCCGATCACACCTCATCAAAAAGGATTGGTGGCAACTCCCGTTTTTCGTTTTTATTTTTCGAAATCAAATTCGACCGCCGTTTTTCAAAAAAAATGATTTTGACACACTAAAGTGTCGATATGAGGTAATGAAAAATTGTCTTTCGGGCTGGCTTTGTTCAAATCTCTGTAGCCTATGCACATTCTTACTTTCCCATCTTTTTTAGGGACGAGGATGATATTGGCTACCCATTCTGAGTATTTAACCACTTGTAAGAAACCAGCATCAAATTGTTTCTTGACCTCCTCTTTTATTTTCAGCAAAATGGCGGGCCTTATCCTTTGGAGCTTTTGTTGAACTGGTTTGCACTCTTCTTTTATGGGGAGTCGATGTACCACGATACCAGTGCTTAGCCCAGGCATATCTTATACGTCCCTGCGAAGACGTCATTGAACTCCTGGAGTAACTCAATGAGGTCTTGCTTTGTCTCTGTGGCAATGCAAGCTCCAATCTTCACCTCTTTTTCCTCTCCTAAGCTCACAATTTTCACTAACTCTTTGTAAGGTAGGATTTGTTTCTCTTCTTGTTCCACCATCCTCAACAAATCAGGAGATAGGTTATAGTCTCGATCATCTTCAAAATCCTAAGAATCTTCCATATACATATCTTACTCAAAAGGAGACTCTGAGTCAGTAGCAGTGTCGCTCATATCATTAATATCTAGAGACCTGTTTTAGGGATGAAGGAAGATCCAAAGAACAAAAGAATCTAAGAATAATTATATGTATAGTATGATTATGAATGAAATGGAAAGAATAAAAGAATATTTTCTCAAGATGACACACAAAGATGCATTTTATTGTAATAAAGATGTTAGACATAAGCCTATTTCACAAAAGGATAATTATTGCTCCCAGGCTTAGAGCAATAAGTGTGTTTTGAACATTACTCTGAATTAGCTCAAACAATTATAGGAATCACTTCAACTGTCCAATTGTTCAGAACATTTCCAGGTACATAAGGGCAAATGCCCGATAAATTCTCTTCCCTAATTCCTTCTTCGGATATAGCGTTGTTGTTCAGATTTTCTAACATTTCTTCCGCAGTCTCTTTTCTTGACATCTTCTGTTCAGGGTGAATAGCTCCTCCTGATACAAATGTTTTGGATATATGGGGAAAGGTCATTGGTTCCCATTTGACCTCTCCTCCACTCATTCGCGCTCTTCTTCTTTCTTGTTTCTTCTCTAACTCCCTTCTCTTTTGCCTCGCATCTGGCTTGTATCCTAAGCCAAAGCAGTTTTGTTTGTTCCTCAGTGTTGGTGCCTCAACCCTTCCTTGTAGGTATTTTTTGAGTCCTTTCCCAGGTAAGGCTCATTTCCCAACTGTCAGCTGTAGGCCTATCTTCGTAGTTTTGAATATTTTACGCATCGGGATCTTATTCCATTCAACGATGAAGGTTGCATTCATAAATTCCAACGATCGAAAGGAACATTCTATCACTTCATCGTTTATCCCTATGTATGGCGCGCCACTGGTTATAGATGCAATAATGTCTTCTTCCGCGTTTATCATTACCAGTCGACCTTCAGTCACCAACTTTAGCTTTTGGTGTAGTGATGACGGCGTAGCCCCCGCTGAGTGAATTCAAGGCCCCCTCAACAAGCAATTGGCTACCCATTTTGAGTATTTAACCACTTGTAAGAAACCAGCATCAAATTGTTTCTTGACCTCCTCTTTTATTTTCAGCAAAATGTCGGGCCTCATCCTTTGGAGCTTTTGTTGAACTGGTTTGCACACTTCTTTTATGGGGAGTCGATGTACCACGATACCAGTGCTTAGCCCAGGCATATCTTGATATGTCCGTGCGAAGACGCCATTGAACTCTTGGAGTAACTCAATGAGGTCTTGCTTTGTCTCTGTGGCAATGCAAGCTCCAATCTTCACCTCTTTTTCCTCTTCTAAGCTCACAATTTTCACTAACTCTTTGTAAGGTAGGATTTGTTTCTTATCTTGTTCCACCATCCTCAACAAATCAGGAGATAGGTTATAGTCTCGATCATCTTCAAAATCCTAAGAATATTCCATATACATATCTTACTCAAAAGGAGACTCTGAGTCAGTAGCAGTGTCGCTCATTTTTTTAATATCTGGAGACCCGTTTTAGGGATGAAAGAAGTTCCAAAGAACAAAAAAATCTAAGAATAATTATATGTATAGTATGATTATGAATGAAATGGAAAGAATAAAAGAATATTTGCTCAAGATGACACACAAAGATGCATTTTATTGTAATAAAGATGTTGGACATAAGCCTATTTCACAAAAGGATTCTTATTGTTCCCAGGCTTAGAGCAATAAGTGTGTTTTGAACATTACTCTGAATTAGCTCAAAAAATTATAGGAATCACTTCAACTTTCCAATTGTTCAGAACATTTCCAGGTACATAAGGGCAAATGCCCGATAAATTCTCTTCCCCAGTTCCTTCTTCGGATATAGCATTGATGTTCAGATTTTCCAACATTTCTTTCGCAGTCTCTTTTCTTGACATCTTCTGTTCAGGGTGAATAGTTCCTCCTGATACAAATGTTTTGGATATATAGGGAAAGGTCATTGGTTCCCATTTGACCTCTCCTCCACTCATTCGCGCTCTTCTTCTTTCTTGGTTCTTCTCTAACTCCCTTCTCTTTTGCCTCACATCTGGCTTGTATCCTAAGCCAAAGCGGTTTTGTTTGTTCCTCAGTGTTGGTGCCTCAACCCTTCCTTGTAGGTATTTTTTGAGTCCTTTCCCAAGTAAGACTCATTTCCCAACTGTCAGCTGTAGGCCTATCTTCGTATTTTTGGATATTTTAGGCATCGGGATCTTATTCCCTTCAACGATGAAGGTTACATTCATAAATTCCAGCGATCGAAAAGAACATTCTATCACTTCATCGTTTATCCCTATGTATGGCGCGCCACTGGTTATAGATGCAATAATGTCTTCTTCCACGTTTATCGTTACCAATCGACCTTCAGTCACCAACTTTAGCTTTTGGTGTAGTGATGACGGCATAGCCCCCGCTGAGTGAATTCAAAGCCCCCTCAACAAGCAATTGGCTACCCATTTTGAGTATTTAACCACTTGTAAGAAACCAGTATCGAATTGTTTCTTGACCTCCTCTTTTATGTTCAGCAAAATGTCGGGCCTCATCCTTTAGAGCTTTTGTTGAACTGGTTTGCACACTTCTTTTATGGGGAGTCGATGTACCACGATACTAGTGCTTAGCCCAGGCATATCTTGATACATCCGTGCGAAGACGCCATTGAACTCTTGGAGTAACTCAATGAGGTCTTGCTTTGTCTCTGTGGCAATGCAAGCTTCAATCTTCACCTCTTTTTCTTCTCCTAAGCTCACAATTTTCACTAACTCTTTGTAAGGTAGGATTTGTTTCTCATCTTGTTCCACCATCCTCAACAAATCAGGAGATAGGTTATAGTCTCGATCATCTTCAAACTCCTAAGAATATTCCATATACATATCTTACTCAAAAGGAGACTCTGAGTCAGTAGCAGTGTCGCTCATATCGTTAATATCTGGAGACACGTTTTAGGGATGAAGGAAGATCCAAAGAACAAAAGAATCTAAGAATAATTATATGTATAGTATGATTATCAATGAAATGGAAAGAATAAAAGAATATTTGCTCAAGATGACACACAAAGATGCATTTTATTGTAATAAAGATGTTGGACATAAGCCTATTTCACAAAAGGATTCTTATTGCTCCCAGGCTTAGAGCAATCTTAAACTGTCCAATTGTTCAAAACATTTCCAGGTACATAAGGGCAAATGCCCGATAAATTCTCTTCCCCAGTTCCTTCTTCGGATATAGCGTTGATGTTTAGATTTTCTAACATTTCTTCCGCAGTCTCTTTTCTTGACATCTTCTGTTCAGGGTGAATAGTTCCTCCTGATACAAATGTTTTGGATATATGGGGAAAGGTCATTGATTCCCATTTGACTTCTCCTCCATTCATTCGCCCTCTTCTTCTTTCTTGTTTCTTCTCTAACTCCCTTCTCTTTTGCCTCGTATCTGGCTTGTATCCTAAGCCAAAGCAGTTTTGTTTGTTCCTCAGTGTTGGTGCCTCAAACCTTCCTTGTAGTTATTTTTTGAGTCTTTCCCAGGTAAGGCTCATTTCCCAACTGTCAGCTGTAGGCCTATCTTCGTAGTTTTGGATATTTTAGGCATCGGGATCTTATTCCCTTCAATGATGAAGGTTGCATTCATAAATTCTAGCGATCGAAAGGAACATTCTATCACTTTATCGTTTATCCCTATGTATGGCGCGCCACTGCTTATAGATGCAATAATATCTTCTTCGACGTTTATCGTTACCAGTCCACCTTCAGTCACCAACTTTAGCTTTTGGTTCAGTGATGACGGCATAGCCCCCGCTGAGTGAATTCAAGGGCCCCTCAACAAGCAATTGGCTACCCATTTTGAGTATTTAACCACTTGTAAGAAACCAGCATCAAATTGTTTCTTGACCTCCTCTTTTATTTTCAGCAAAATGTTGGGCCTCATCCTTTGGAGCTTTTGTTGAACTGGTTTGCACACTTCTTTTATGGGGAGTCGATGTACCACGATACCAGTGCTTAGCCCAGGCATATCTTGATACGTCCATGCGAAGACGCCATTGAACTCTTGGAGTAACTCAATGAGGTCTTGCTTTGTCTCTGTGGCAATGCAAGCTCAATCTCCACCTCATTTTCCTCTCCTAAGCTCACAATTTTCACTAACTCTTTGTAAGGTAGGATTTGTTTCTCATCTTGTTCCACCATCCTCAGCAAATCAGGAGATAGGTTATAGTCTCGATCATCTTCAAAATCCTAAGAATATTCCATATACATATCTTTCTCAAAAGGAGACTCTGAGTCAGTAGCAGTGTCGCTCATATCGTTAATATCTAGAGACCCGTTTTAGGGATGAAGGAAGATCCAAAGAACAAAAGAATCTAAGAATAATTATATGTATAGTATGATTATGAACGAAATGGAAAGAATAAAAGAATATTTGCTCAAGATGACACACAAAGATGCATTTTATTGTAATAAAGATGTTGGACATAAGCCTATTTCACAAAAGGATTCTTATTGCTCCCAGGCTTAGAGCAATAAGTGTGTTTTGAACATTACTCTGAATTAGCTCAAAAAATTATAGAATCACTTCCGCTGTCCAATTATTCAGAACACTTCCAGGTACATAAAGGCAAATGCCCTATAAATTCTCTTCCCTAGTTGCTTCTTCGGATATAGCGTTGATGTTCAGATTTTCCAACATTTCTTCCGCAGTCTCTTTTCTTGACATCTTCTGTTCAAGGTGAATAGTTCCTCCTGATACAAATGTTTTGGATATATGGGGAAAGGTCATTGGTTCCCATTTGACCTCTCCTCCACTCATTCGCGCTCTTCTTCTTTCTTGTTTCTTCTCTAACTCCCTTCTCTTTTGCCTCGCATCTGGCTTGTATCTTAAGCCAAAGCAGTTTTGTTTGTCCCTCAGTGTTGGTGCCTCAACCCTTCCTTGTAGGTATTTTCTGAGTCCTTTCCCGGGTAAGGCTCATTTCCCAAATGTCTGTTGTAGGCCTATCTTCGTAGTTTTGGATATTTTAGGCATCGGGGTCTTGTTCCCTTCAACTATGAAGGTTGCATCCACAAATTCCAGTAATCGACAGGAACATTTTATCACTTCATCATTTATCCCTATGTATGGCACGTCAGTGGTTATAGATGCAATAATGTCTTTTTCCGCGTTTATCGTTACCAGTCGACCTTCAGTTACCAACTTTAGCCTTTGGTGTAGTGATGATGGCATAGCCCCCGCTGAGTGAATTCAATGCCTCCTCAAGAAGCATTTTTACTAAGGCTTGATGTCCATCACCAAGAAATTTACCTCATATGTGTTTGGACCAATTAAATGGGGTATTTCAATCCTTCCCATCACTCTCCTTTCAGTATTATCGAATGCTGTCACTATGTTTTGGCACGTCTTCATATGAAAGCTATCCATAGGCAACCTATTCAGTGTGGATAAGGGTAAGATATTCAGTGCAGATCCATTATCGATTAGCACCCCTGGCAAGGTATATCCTTTGCAGCGAGTGGTGATATACAGAGCCTTTGTAGATCTCATGGCTCCTAGCAGTATTTCATTATCATTAAAAAAATAAAATTATCGGTGATTATGTTATTGGCCAGACGATCCAGCTTGTTTACAGAGATATCATCAGCGACATAAGTTTCGTTCAACACTTTCATCAATATGCTACGATGTGTCTCTGAGCTTAAGAGTAAGGCTAGTACTGATATGCGAGCTGGTTGTTTGTGTAGTTGTTCTACAACACTATACTCGTTGTGCTTTAGGAATTTCAAGAATTCCTTAACCTCTTTCTCAGTTACCAGCTCATTAATAGGCGATTTGAGTCTAGTTGCCTTCTCCCTTTTTGTTCAACCACCGAGGCATTTCCTTTAACGGGCTCGGCTCTTGTATTTGCGGGATCATAACGCCTTCCACTGCGTGAGTAGAAACCCATATCCTGGCCCTCTTTTGAATTGCTAATCGGGTACTTGATAAACCGTAATATGTACATATTTTAATCCCACATTTAGCATACTTTTGGATGGTTTATCCCCTGAATTGTGGAATTTGATGCTCCTAATCCTTTAATTTCATGTTTTATACATAGGAGAGCACCGGAGGATGAAAAGAACGAGAAACAGGCCAAAAACAGAGAAAATGGGCCAAAGTACGAAATTCACATAGTCTGGACCCAAGCCACACGGCCGTGCCTCCTTAGCAGACCCAAACACGACCTAAGACTCGACTTACATAGGTGTGCCACACGGGCGTGTCCCTGACGTGACCTATTTGAATTCTATTCAAAATAGGGTACTTAAAGGCAAAGAAAGACATTCCAAAATCCTATATAAACGCTTTAGAGGCCAACCTTCAAGGAGCGGTTCAGGTAGGGAGAGGAGCCAAGCTAGAGATGCTGAATTGTGGGATTTACTCGAAGACAACCAGTTGATTCATCTCAAGAAGACGGAATCGTACTCAAGATGGAAGATTTTCCCTTCAATTTCCTTCAGGGGGTTTTAGGGTTTTTCTTATGTTTTGTTTTATACTTTCTTCTGAGATGTATTCTTTATTAAACATGAACTAAATGCCTCAAATACCTGAGGGGGATGAAACCTTAGACGGATCTTGTTATTATTTTCTGAACTATATGATAAATACTTGATTTGTTCTTAACTATGTGTTCTTAATTCTTGTTTTAATATTTCAGGATATTGATTTAAGTATTGATGTGCTTAGGCAGTGGAGGAATATTGCCTGTCTAAGAGTAGATCTAGCATAGTTAAGCGGAGTTGATCACAATCCTAGAGATAGGATGACGAAAATCTGTCGGATTAGGGTCAAACCTAATATGGGAGTCCATAGATCGAGTTAATGCAACTCTAAGGGTTTTAATTAGAAAGAGATTCAATTAATCATCCTAGGGTTAGACGTTAGTAGCCTCGAGAGAGGTATTAATATAAACTAGGGAATCCTTCGGATCAAGTCAAGTGAATAAATCGTCTGGTTCAGAGTTGGATAACAAGTGAAGTCTAGGTGGATTCTTCCTAGGGTATTGTCTTAATCAATTGGTTTTTCCCAAAAGTATTTCCCCAATTCGTTCTCTGTGTCTTAGCATCTTCAACTTAGTAGTTAGTTAATTTTAGATTAAACAACAATTCCCTTAATTCTTAGGCTAAATAATAAAAAGAAAGTCAAAATTAGTACTTTTGGTTCCCTTGGGTTCGACATTCCGGTCTTGCCACTAAACTATACTACTGTTTGATAGGTGTGCTTGCCTTAATCATTGTCGTAAGTTAGTTTCTAGCCTCAATGATTCATTATATAAATATTAAGACTTTCAGACACGATCAAGTTTTTGGCGCCGTTGCCGGTGAACTGAAATATTAAGAACGCTCAAATTTTATTACTTTAGCCATATTTTATTTTTGCAATTAAATTTTATTTTTTACTTTTCTAAATTTTCTTATTTGCTTCTAGCAGGTATTCTAGTTTATGACTAAAAGAAACCCGTCAGGACCTTTACTTTATGATAGTGAAATTGAAAGCACAATTCGCAGAAACCGAAGAGAAATAAGGAGAAGCCTACAATACATATAGGAAGAGCAACAAGACGAAATTAATACTACCGAAGAGATGGCTGAGAATAATTCGCTACCTCCGGAGGTGGCCGAAAATCATGCTCCTCGAACTATGTATGATTATGCTAAACCTAATTTAACAGAAACTAAGTCAAGTATTGTTAGACCTGCTATTGCTGCAAATGATTTTGAACTGAAACCTAACACAATTCAGATGATACAGCAATTTGTTCAATTTGATGGTTTGCAGGATGAAGATCCAAATAATCACTTGGCGAATTTCCTAGAATTTTGCGATACTTTCAAAATAAATGGCGTTTCTGATAATGCCATTCGTCTTCGATTATTTCCCTTTTCTTTGAGGAATAAAGCTAAACAATGGTTGAACTCGTTACCACGATGATCAATCACTACATGGGAACAAATGACTAAAAAATTTTTATTAAAATATTTTCCGCATGCTAAAACAGCCAAGTTGAAGAATGATATCTCTTCTTTTGTGCAGATGGATTTAGAAACACTCTACGATGCATGGGAAAGATACAAGGATTTACTAAGAAGGTTCCCTCACCATGGGTTACCCTTGTGGCTCCAAGTTCAAACCTTCTACAACGGTATGAACCCCTCAACTAGGCAATTGATTGATTCAGCCGCCGGTGGAACTTGAACAACAAAACACCTGAGGCTGCCTATGAATTCATTGAAGAGATGTCACTGAATAACTATCAGTGGTAGGTCACGAGGACAAGGCCAACAAAATCCGCTAGTGTTTTCAACCTCGACGCAGTAACCATGCTATCAAATTAGGTAGAGATGTTAAATAAAAAGATTGATGGTTTATGTGGTTCTTTGCAGGTACATCCAGCTATGCAGTGCGAGATTAATGGAGGAGGGATGAGCAATAGAATATCCACCTTACAACCCGAACGCTGAGAACGAACAAGTTCACTATCTGGGTAATAATTCTAGACCTCAAAATAACCCTTATAGTAACACTTACAATCCGGGTTGGAGGAACCACCCCAATTTCTCATGGGGAGGTCAAGGAAACCCAAGACAACAACCCCTCCCAAGCTTCCAACAACAACTCTACCCACAAAAAAAGAAGCCAAACCTTGAGGAGATGCTGACAAAATTCATCGCGGTGTCAGAAACACATTTCCAAAACACCGAAATAACACTTAAAAATCAACAAGCATCGATTCAAAGGATCGAGAACCAATTAGGGCAACTTGCTAAGCTGATCTCAGAATGACCACAAGGTAGCTTGCCAAGTAACACTGAGACTAACCCAAAGGAGCAACTTCAAGCCATAACCGCTGATGATAGTGAAAGGTTAGATGAAACAAAATTTAGGCAAGAGAAGGTGTTAGAGGAAGGTAAGGTTGAGATAAACCCTGATAAGCCAAAACCGGTAATTAAAGAGTACCAACCTCGTGTGTCATATCCCAGTGCGATAAAGAAAGACAACACAGATGAACAATTCAGTAAATTTCTTAAACTTTTAAAGAAATTACATATTAACTAACTGTTTCTTGAAGCTCTTTTGCAGATCCCAGATTCAAGGAAATTTTTAAAAAAGTTTTTGACAAACAAGAGAAAGTTAGACGAGGAATCGCATGTGGAACTAAACGCAGTGTGCTCAGCCATGTTGCAAAATAAACTACCACGAAAATTAAAAGATCCAGGGAGTTTTACAATTCCATGCTTAATTGGTAGTTTATCTGTTGATAATGCTTTAGCTGATTTAGGGGCAAGCATCAATGTTATGCTTTATAAAATTTTTAAATAGCTAGGTCTAGGGAAACCCAAACAAACTAGGATGAGCATTCAATTAGCTAATAAGACTATTAGAATTCCTAGGGGTATAATCGAAGACGTTTTAGTGAAAATTGATAAGTTTATATTCCCAGTAGACTTTGTCGTTTTAGACATGGATGAGGATAATAATATTCCTTTAATTTTAGGAAGACCCTTTTTAGCAACTGCCAGGACTAAAATTGATGTCGGCGCATGTGAACTCATACTTTGTATAGGTGACAAAACAATCACTCTTCAGGCTCTTAACTCGGCTAGGACATTGAGTAATCAAGGTGAGAACATAAATTCTATTAATGACCATTCGGTTAAACTTTCTTTTCAGGAAGCACCACGGAATTACACAACAAAGCCAGATTCTCGACCTCATGTCAACAAAGAAATAACTCACGAGGAACGAGGGCTTCAGATTGATGAACTAGACGAGTGGAAGACACATTTCAAAGAGAAATTAGGAACACATGAAGCAGAACCAAAGCAAAACCATGTCAAACTTAAGGATGAGCCAAACAAATTTAAGATCGGAGATCAGGTATTGTTGGATAATACATACCCTCGAATCGCCACTTCAGACCTTGATACGAACGAAGAAATACCTTTTGAGGCACTAACACACGGAACAGTTGAGGTAATCAATCCCAAGTTTGGCACTTTTAAGGTAAACACTACTCGACTCAAACTATATAGTAATCGTAGAACCGATAGCAGGGGTGAGGAGTTTCAACTCCTCAAACCACCATGAATGTGGGAATGAGAGGTAAGTCTAGCTTAAGACTTTAAACGAGCACTTCTCGGGAGGCAACCCAAGCACTAACCCCATTAATTTTTATTTTTACTTTTATTTTTCCTTTTTAGCATCTAACTACAAACTAACCGAATTAGTGAAACACAGGTTTCCATACCACACGGACGTGGCCATGGCCGTGTGGACACCATAGATTTTCGTACCGATGTGGCAGATATAGTACGAAATAGGACGAAAAAGTATCTTCAAGCCACGGGCTCCGACTAAAAACCACGACCGTGCGATACAGCTGTGGTAGACACTGTTTTATCAACATGGGCGTGGCGACCTGCATAAGGGCGTGGGAGAAACGAACGAAGCACAACACGGCCGTGCGATACAGCCGTGTGACTCAAAACGCCCATGGTATACGGGCGTAGGGAATTACCAGACCTCAATTTCTATATAAACCCCCTTTTTTTCTTCTCACTTTCTCCACCAAACCCTTCCTCTTAACCCTAGCCACCAAAATTTTTCTTCCTACTTCACCATCCTTACCATTATCACTCAATGTCCAAAGGCAAGGCCAGCACTACCATTCCCATGCCAAAGAAGTGAAAGGACCTTAGCGCAGTCTTCCAATGTGAGACTGATTTACATGAGTTCATGCCGACCGCTTCATTAATTCACCGAGCCAAGGACATTTGAGTCCATTTAATTTTTCTTTTTCTTTTCTCTTCTCATTTATTTTCCTTCCCTTTATCTTTCTTGTCTTAAATTTTTATTCTTACATTTTGTTTTCTTTGATTTAGGTTCTAAAGGCTGTTAGGGGATCACTACACCATGCCCTTAGAAATCACACCCACCTCGCAAACCATCTAACAATAAGGACTTCTCAGTCCATTAATCTTTTCTTTTAGTTTTATTTCACTTTTTACACTCTTTCTTTTTATTTTTCTTTTCTTTAAATATATAATTAGTATATTTAGAATTATTCTTATTATTTCCTGGCTAATTCTTCACGAGTTACCCAATTTCTTCGTCTAGCACAGAGATTGTTGGCAGCCACCATACCACCACCAGCCACGCCTCCTCCAACTTATCTTTCACCTCCAAATCAAGTTTCCACACATCCAACTCAAGGAATCCATCCGAAATTCAGGAAGTTTCACCTCTCTCCCTCTCTTTTGATTTTCTTACTATATTATGAATATCTATCTTTGTACATTGAGGGCAATGTACATCTTAAGTGTGGGGGGTGAATTTTATTTTGAAAAGTTCTTAACTTTTTGCATTATTCTCAAATCCCTGAATTATGTCTTGTTCTTAAGTAATTTCCTCATTTTACTATTAGAATGAAATTTCCTTTGATTCATGATTTTTATTGATATGTTTTGGATTAAGTCATTGATAATTGTGCAGTGATGATTTAAATTTTAGGAGACTAGAGAATCAAGCATGATGAGTCTATTTTCAAAAATTAAAATTTTGTTAGGTTGTCTACCTGAATCTAATTATTACCTCTAAGTTTGAAATTTACAAAGTGGATATCAAAAACCCATAATTTTTGTGAGATCTTGAGCCTTTTAGAGCATACATTCTTTTCTTGCTCAATTTTTTGATTATGAGTGTGTCAACATTGATTTGTTACTCTAGAACTTGCTTCGATTATACATGTTAAGACCACATCATTGATTTGATATACAGAGATGATAAAGGCACTTAGGATTTAACCCACTTACTCCACTAAAAGCCTACCCTCACAATTGACCCCTAGTGAACCCCCTTGATCTTAAAAACCCTTTTATTGACTCACCCACTAATATTAACCCAAAACCCATCCTGTATTTGTTATCACCATTTTCTTGACTCCCTTTTGTCGAGATTTGATTTTGAGCAGTTGCCTAACTATGTTCTATATTTCAGTTGTTAAAGTTCTTTCTTATTATTGTAAATACTTGATTTGTTCTAAAAAAATGTTGGAAAGTTATTCATTATTATTTCTATGTTGTTTGAGCTTAAGTAATTAATTCCATATTCTGAGAAGCTCGTGTTATTAGTGTTTCAAGTTTTTAATTAATGTAATTATTCAAGTATCAGTTTAATTTTCTAGTTAAGAAATTTGTCAATTCAATCTTGATTCTAACCCTTTAATTCAACCTTTATCCACATATTTAAACCAAGCCCCATTACAACCCTTAAAAGACCTTTTGATCTGTGTATCATTTCATTCTATAGTGGTGGAGACTTGATTTTCATGCAAGCCTATGGGATTAACTTTTCATGTTCGACTTTTGAGTGCTTAATTTTGAACTTTAAACACTTTGAGTGATTTGAGTGAATCTTTAGTGAGAATATCAACTCTTGTCGATTTTGAATTAAAGGTAATCATTTAGATAAGGGGAAACACCTAATGTTTTCGGGTTATAAATGTATGACTTAGATTGTTTGAATCTTTAGAACCCTTTTGGTTAAATTATCAATGTATAAATTATCTATGAATTATGATGAAACACTATTGATGAATATTATGAATTGAGGAAGTTCATTTTAATTGTGAGTTGAGAATTTTGCTTGAGGACAAGCAAATGCTTAAATGTGGAGGTATTTGATAAACCGTAATATGTACATATTTTAATCCCACATTTAGCATACTTTTGGATGGTTTATCCCCTGAATTGCGGGATTTGATGCTCCTAATCCTTTAATTTCATGTTTTATACTTAGGAGAGCACCGGAGGATGAAAAGAATGAGAAACGGGCCAAAAACGGAGAAAATGGGCCAAAGTACGAAAATCACACGGTCTGGGCCCAAGCCACACGGCCGTGCCTCCTTAGCAGACCCAAACACTGCCTAGACTCGACTTACACGGGCGTGCCACAAGGGCGTGTCCCTGATGTGACCTGTTTGAATTCTATTCGGAATAGGGTACTTAGAGGCAAAGAAAGACATTCCAAAAGCCTATATAAACACCCTAGAGGCCAACCTTCAAGGGGCGGTTCAGGTAGGCCGAGGAGCCAAGCTAGAGAGGCTGAATTGTGGGATTTACTCGAAGACAACCAGTTGATTCATCTCAAGAAGCCGGAATCGTACTCAAGACAGAAGATTTTCCCTTCAACTTCCTTCAGGGGGTTTTAGGGTTTTTCTTATGTTTTGTTTTATACTTTCTTCTGAGATGTATTCTTTATTAAACATGAACTAAATGCCTCAAATACCTGAGGGGGATGAAACTTAAGACGGATCTTGTTATTATTTTCTAAACTATATGATAAATACTTGATTTGTTCTTAACTATGTGTTCTTAATTCTTGTTTTAATATTTTAAGATATTGATTCAAGTATTGATGTGCTTAGGCAGTGGAGGAATATTACCTGTCTAAGAGTAGATCTAGCATAGTTAAGTGGAGTTTATCGCAACCCTAGAGATAGGATGACGAAAATCTGCCGGATTAGGGTCAAACCTAATATGTGAGTGCATAGATCGAGTTAATGCAACTCTAGGGGTTTTAATTAGAAAGAGATTTCAATTAATCAACCCAGGGTTAGACGTTAGTAGCCTCGAGAGAGGTATTAATATAAATTAGGGAATCTTACGAATCAAGTCAAGTGAATAAATCGTCTGGTTCAGAGTTAGATAACAAGTGAAGTCTAGGTGGATTCTTCCACAGGTATTGTCTTAATCAATTGGTTTTTCCCAAAAGTATTTCTCCAATTCCTTCTTTGTGTCTTAGCATCTTCAGCTTAGTAGTTGTTAATTTTAGATTAAACAACAATTCCCTTAATTCTTAGGCTAAATAATAAAAAGAAAGTCAGTATTAGTACTTTTGGTTCCCTTGGGTTCGACATTCCGGTCTTGCCACTAAACTATACTACTATTCGATAGGTGCGATTGCCTCAATCGTTGTCGTAAGTTAGTTTCTAGGCTCGACCATTCATTATATAAATATTAAGACTTTCAGACACGATCAGTTCTCCTCTCCCGGGACCGTCATATTGCAGTCATAATTCCAGGGAACCCTCTTGATGTCCTAGTAGGAAAATGCTACAGGTTTCTAGATTATAACCCTTGGTGCAATTTGTACTCCGGCTTCTTTGGTTTTTGGTCGTGAAATAATAGCCATTGAGTGGTTGACCTTATGGACCTTCTCTATCAATCTTTCCTCTGAGACGCATATATCTCCTTCTCCTGAGCCCTTAACCTCCTCGTAAAATTCAATTTCCTTATTATCCATCAGATTTTGCACTAGAGCCCTGAACTCAATGCACACTTGGATTTCATGATCCTCCTTAGCATGGAATTCACAGTAGTCCCTCATCCCTTTGGGTCTCTTATCTGAATCTTGCATGATTAATCCTCCTTGTACTAACCTTTTTCAAACCCATTTCAGCGGGGTTTTTAGTTCCGCTATATCCATCTTAGTTCTCTTTACTCCACTCTCAATTATCTCGTTTACCCATTTATCAAAATGACTGGGTAACAGATTTTCTGCAACACTAAGTCTTGATGGATCATCGAACTTCACAATGCCCATCTTGATGAACCTTTCAATTAACTTTTTAAAAGCGGTGCAGTTCTGATTGAGTGCCCCGTGATTCCCGTGCGGTACTCACATTGAGCATTCGCATTGTACTATTTGGGGAATAGAGGTTGTATAGGTTTCAAGTAGAAAGGGGATACCACATGTGCATCAAACAGATTCTGATAGAGCTCCCTATATGTCATCGGGATGAGTGTGAACTGGAGGCTTTCTGTATTTGGCCTTGGATTGAACTCTTGCCTTGGGGGCCTTGATGGCTGGTTGTTATGGCTCTTGGCTGGCTTGCAGTAACAAGTTTGGAATACCCTTTATTATATAAGCTCATGTTATTTACTTCATGTTCCTTCTTCTTTGGGGTTGATCTTTTGGCGTTTTCCCCTGCATCTATCTTCCCACTTCTTATTGTGTTTTCAATCATTTCGCCGGACATTACTATATCCGAGAAGCTCTTAGTAGCGCTTCCCAACAAATGGTTGATGAACAAGGCTTTTAAAGTATTGATGAAAAGCATCGTGGTTTCTTTCTCTAAAAGAGGTGGCTGGCCTTGCGTTGCCACCTCTCTCCATCTCTAGGCGTATTGCCTAAAGCTCTCACTTTGCTTCTTCTCCATATTCTGTAACGTGATTCTATCGGGTGTCATGTCTGTCACATGACTATATTGCTTCATAAAAGCTTTTGCTAAGTTTTTCCATGAATTGATTTTGGCACGACTCAGTTGGTTGTACCATTTGGCTGCTGACCCGATCAGACTGTCTTGGAAGCAATGAATTAATAATTGGTCATTATTAACATATCTTGTCATCCTTTGACAGAACATTGTGATGTGAGCTTCAGGACAACTAGTCCCATTATACTTTTCAAACTTTGGAGTTTTAAACTTGGAAGGGAGCACTAGATCTGGGACTAAACTCAAGTCCTTAGCATCAATTCCGCAATGATAATCAGCGTTTTCCATTGCTCTGAAGTTTTCTTCTAATCATCTGTATCGATCTTCAAGTTGCTTTGGTAGTTTTACTCTTTCTTTTTCCATTTCTGCCACATCATCTAGATTAGGAACAACGAGATTGGTTGGATTATCCCCCGAATTGGAGCCTGAACCCATTGGGTAGTTCGTTGGTGCCGAGGTACCAATTTGATAATTCTAGGGCCTGATAGTAACGGATACCCTTCGTGGGCATGCCTCTAGTTGAGTCTAGACATTTATCGGGGTAAAACCTAGGGGATAGGTAGGGTCTTCATTATCATCCCCCGAGTTAACTACAGTACTCTTCCCATTTTCGGGCCTCCAGTCAGTAACTGTATCAATTCGCTTATCATACTTCTTTCGGATTCTTGCATTTGATTCCTCATATCTTGTTGAATTTTGGCTAATTGTTCTTGAATCTGTGCTTGCAATTGATCTTGCATATCTCTTTGCATTTGTTCTAATCTTTCCAATCTTTGATCCATTACCTTGGTTTACTGTAGCGATATTTAGTTGGTATACTCTCATTGGTTTCCAGGGTAACTATCATAATTTTAATTAATTAGGGTCTTTTATGAAACTTAATGCATATGATAAAATGTAATGCAGATGAATGAAATGAATGCAAAAAGAGGCATTGATTCTGGTGCAATTTCCTTAGAACAACTTTACTAGAAAAGAAATTTCTTTACATAAAACGGATTACATATACGGCTTTACCCTAATACTCAAAGCCTTAACTTTCCTAAGAAGCCAAGCTAATTCTCGACCTCGATCTGATTCTGATTCATATTTTAAGCTTAGTATGTCGGCTTGAACTGCTAGGGTTTGTAGATGATCGACCATTTCCCGTACTTGAGCCACAGCTTCACCCATGATGTAGTCTCTATCTTTTACCTGCCCATGAGAACGTTGGAGCTGCTCTTTCCATTGTTCGTTATTCTTTTCAAGAAACTCAACTCGAAGTTCACAATTTTGCAATGTGGCCTCGAGCTCCCCTATCTTTCCTTACTTAAATCTTACTTAGGCTTGCTCTCAACTCGATTGCGGAGTTTCGACTACAGTACTGATGAAGCAACTTTTCTAATTCTGCTACCCGAGCTCTTAATCCCACATTCTCATTTTGACTTTCTAACAAACTCCTTTCCAGTTCATCTTCTCGAGCTTGAGCATCTTGGAATTTCTTTTCCCACTGATCGGCTCTAATCTTTTCTTCTTTGATTTCTTGTCGCCATTGCTCCGATGTTTTACCCAAACCGGCAGTTCTTATCAACAAACGCAGCTTCTTGTAATCTGTTTTTAGACTATCCAAATCTTCTTGGGCTTTGTTCTTTCCCTTCCTTAATTTCTCGGCCTCTAGTTTATGGATGTCGAGGTCTAATCCTAGCCGCATCTTTTCCTTCTCTAACTGCTCTATCTTCTTTCCCAAATTTGAACTCTTTTTTTCAAAGTCTTGTTTGATGATTTCTAACTCAGACAGGATTACTTGTAGATGCTCTTCTACCGGCCGAGTGTTCTCTTGACTTGGCATAGGGATGTTGTTGTTGACTCTTTTACCCCACCATCAACTATATTCGGGGATTGTCATCAAATTTGTGGCAAATATTTTCATTCTGCGGTTTTGGTTCCAAGCGTTCGATATTTCACGAACCTTCTTCTTGTAATTATCACCCTTATACGAAAACTCACATTGAGCCAACCCTTGCATCGCTGGTGTGAATTGCCTTGATCTGTACTGTCTCAATATGAGCAAAGAAGCATATCCAACGGATCCCCAAGTCCCAAGTAGAGGAACCCAGTCAAAGTCTCCACACCGGTACAAAATCTCATCGGGGATCATCCAAGGGGCTCTCCATTCAACGTCATCGTCTTGGAGACTCTAGAGATTCGCCATACACTTTTCTTCTGAAATGTCATCTCATCTCGGTGTAGCCACTAATTCCTTTAACTGAGAGTAGCTCTCAGAGAATACTCGATAAGAAACTTTTTCTATCTTCCAAAAGTGGCTATGAAACCATGCTAATAAAAGTTGCGCACACCCGAAGAACCTTCCTTCACCCGCTCTTCAGCATGCACTCAAAGATCTAAAGGTTTCGGCCAGGATTACCGGGACGGGTGTGACCCTTTTGTCAAGCCGATCGAATAAGTCTGAAACTGCCTTATCTATATGCCCTAGTGCTTTGGGGAAGACAACCAAACCATAAATGCTTAAAGAGAAAACATCAACCCTTTTCTTCATATCTGGATGTGCCAAGATCAAATCTCGCAAATTCTTCCAAGGTATACATTTACTATCTCCTTTTTACTTGATCCGGGCCGCGACCCATTGCTCACTCATCCCCGTGATACTCATTAGCTTCTTTAAGAACGTTGGGACATTGGCAGCTCTCGAATAGGCTTTGTCGGCTTGAATCTTCAGGCAACGATGTAAGGTCGTGTAATCTTCCATGGTGGGTACCAAATCAACTTTACCAAAGGTAAAGCTGTAACACCCCAAACCCGGCCCATGCGTTACGACCGGATCTGGCATGTCACATAAAGAAAGTATTTGTGATTTTACTAATGATTGACATTATTTGGTTATCGTTAAGGAAAACAAGTTTCGTTGATAAAATACTACAAATTTCAAGAGGTTGATTGGTGAATCGAAATTTGAAGTAGTGCCCTTTAAATAAACCGTGACTTTTGAAAATATTGTTGATAATTCGAAGGAAAATCCAAGTTAAATTATTCGTACATATTTGTTATGAAATCGGTTTGTTGATAAATTTTAAGAAAAAAACCGTTGTTTATGATTTCAGAAAAATCCCCATTTAAAACAATTCATGGGAGGTAATAAGTACGTCAAACATAAAACAAAATAAAAATCCCAGAGGCCTTATTACAACTTTCAAACCCAAAATAGTAAAAATAATGAAATAAAGCGGAAAAGAAATTTACTAAAGTTCGAAAATATCATTCCAAGAGTATGGCCTCCAACGAGTCATCCATGGCCCCAAGTCCTCGTCACTGAGCAGTACCTACAAGGGTTAAGAAAAAGAAAGGGGGGTGAGTTACAAGAACTAAGTGTATAATCCCCTTACCGTCATCCACTGGGCCTGAACCCGCATAGCATAACATTGGGCCTAAGCCCATTTACATAGTAATTATTAAATGAAATGAATGTAACCCAACCCATCCATCCATCACACCCCTGACCAGCCACTCACACATGTGGGGATCAAGTCAACCCACCCCGCCGCTCACACCAATTTGCAGTAGAGCTGCTTTTTGTATAATATATTTTTGTGGTCAAGCCACCGAAATCATAATTAAGCACAATAATAAACAAATTGTGGCAATGCCACCAGGCTACACTGCTCTCCATACAATTTTTCCTAACCCATGCAATATGTACAGATGCAATATAATAAAAATATATCCACATATATAACAACCATTAATCTAGTGAAAAATTTCGGTGAATCGGCCCATTAAAGCACTTTGGTAATTCGGCCCATAAGGGCATTCTAGCAAATCGGCCCGTTAGGGCATTTTGGTAAATCAGCCCATAGGGGCATTTTCGTAAAACGGCCCATTAAAGCTTTTTAGTAATTCAGCCCATAAGGGCATTTTTGTAATTTAGCAAATCAATACCGATTTTGACAGATATTTAGAACTAATGTTGTTTAAGCAAGTTACTCGATTCATGCCATATAACAGTTATTAGATTTGTAAGCAACAACGATCTATTTTCCAACATGATAGTGAATCACGAATCTACGGGTTTTTGGTATGAGATTACACACTTGAGTACGGTAAGAACTAAATCTTCTTGATCGTCGGCACCTATGACACCATAACACTCGATTAACTAACAAAAAGAGTTTCTTAATCCATATCTAAACAATCGGTTTATCACACTTACCCTCACTTCTGTGAACGACCACGATTTGCCTATTCTCACCGGATGTTGGCTCCCTTCCACAACCCGGTGGAAAATCCCGAACTGCTGATACCGCCCTACGCTTGAACTTGGGAGTAGAGATTGCAAGTCCACTCCCTTTTTTCCCTCCTACCGATTTTCCTTTAATATTGTTACCACTTGCCTCCATTGGAAGAGTCTCAGTTAGAAAAATACTACGATGAGAGAAAGTAGTTGTTTAGGGAGAGGATTTCGGCTTACCATTACTTCCGAAGGGTCAAAGAGTAGAGAAGAACGAGTGATTTAGTCCCTAAAATAATCGATTAGTCAAATCTATCGATCCGTTTAGCAAAATAACCAAGCAATGAGAGATCAAAATGAACCATGAAGAAACTCTTTACCTTATCGATGATGAACCCGACTCCCACCGATTCGACTTGAGGCTAAAGATGAGTCGGCAAGGATGTTGGTATTCGGCCAACCCACTAGAACACTACAACAAGAAAGATATGTCCAACATGCAATAATGGAGAAGAGATAATGGCTAAGAGGATTTGGCTACTTAGAGAGAAAAGAACAAGCGAGATTCGGCCTCCATATATTGTTGACTAAAGAGAAAGAGAGAAAATAAAAGAATTGGTGAGAAAAGAGAAAAAGAGATGGAAAAGAAGTGTTAGAGAGTTTCGGCTAACACCAAGGAGAAGATGATCAAAATGGCTTGAGTGTTTCGGCAAACAAAGGAAAAATGAACAAAATGATTTGAGTGTTTCGGCAACAAAAGAAAAATGAACAAAATGATATGAGTGTTTCAGCAACAAAGGAAAAGGTTGGAAAAAAAGCACAAAAATGTTCAAAAAGAAAGAAAAACTTTTCAAGCACAAAACTTGTAAAAAGGCTATAGGAAATTCAGCTCCCAAATTCCCCCTACCAAAATCGTATGCCCCCTTACACCAAAAGATTTTTGTTGACCAAAATTCTTTCCCCAAGCTCCTTTCAAAAATTCGGCCAACATATCCCCCCTTATCTCTTTCCTTTACTTCTTTCCTTATTATTGTTCCCTTGATCTCCTCCTTACTCTATTCCTTAGTGTTCTTTCCGTCATTTGAAAATCTTCCTTTCCTTCTTTAGAGCCATGGCCGACACTTACCATCTATCACTTGATTAGCACAAAAAATTACATCCCAAAAGTTGCAATAGGTGGGATTCGAACTTCACCCCTTAAGCCTCTTCATGTGATGCCTCACCACTTTGCTGCTAGCTCCTCTTGTGCTAGCAAAATACACACTTATTCTTTTAAGTCTTGTCGCCACTTACCTTCTCCCCTTTCAGTGCTTAAACACAAAAATTTTACTAAGGCCCAACTCAACCCCAAGCCTTCTTAGGACCCCTAAACATATACAATTAACACTCTTAACTAGCCTATCACATGGTATAATGCAAAACATAAAATCCCGAATTTCAGAATGTTACAATTCTACCCCCTTAAAGAAATTTCGGCCTCAAAATTTACCTGATTAAAAGAGATGAGGGTATTATTGCCGAATCGTGTCCTTTGGCTCCCATGTAGCTTCCTCTGACCCATGATTACGCCATAATACTTTGACTAATGGAACTAACTTCCTTCTCAGCACCTTAATATCCTAATCTAAAATCTGCACTGGCTCTTCTTCAAAAGACAAGCCAGGTCTTATCTCAACTTCCTCTACTGGCACTACATGAGATGGATCCGAACGATAACGCCTTAACATCGAGACATGGAATACACTATGTATCTGACTTAACTCCGGAGGTAACTGAAGCTGATAAGCCACTGGCCCAACACGCTTCAATACACGGTAAGGTCTCATAAATCTAGGGCTCAACTTGCCTTTCTGCCCAAATCTTAAGATCTTTTTCCAAGGTGAGACCTTCAAAAAGACCTGATCACCCACAGAGAACTTTATTTCCTTTCGTTTCAAATCCGCGTATGATTTTTGTCTGTCCGAAGCTTCTTTTAACCGAGCTCGAATTACCTTAACTTTTTCCTCTGTCTCCGAGATCAACTCTGGACCCAATAACTGTCGCTCCCCCAGCTCAGTCCAGCAAGTAGGAGTACGACACCTACGACCATACAACGCCTCATAGGGTGCCATCTGGATGCTGGATTGATAGCTGTTGTTGTATGCAAACTCTGCCAATGGTAGAAAATCCTCCCAACTACCCCTGAAGTCGATCACACAGGCCCTTAACATGTCTTCTAGAATCTGGATTACTCTCTACGACTGACCATCAGTCTGCGGATGAAATGCCGTGCTGAAATTTAGCCTTGTACCCAAAGCTTCATGTAGAGCCTTCCAAAACCGTGATGTAAACCTAGGATCCCTATCTGATATGATAGACACTGATACCCCATGCAACATCACAATCTCTGCCACATATAGCTTGGCCAACTTCTGCAATGAATAATCCGTACAAACAGGTAGAAAATGAGCAGTCTTCATTAACCGATCCACTATCACCTATACTGAATCTTTCTTAGTAGGCGTTAAAGGTAACCCACTAACAAAGTCCATCGTTATCCTTTTCCATTTCCATAGTCAGATTTTCACTGGTTGTAGCAACCCTAAAGGCAGTTGATGTTTCGCCTTCACCTGCTAACATGTCAAGCACTTGCTCACGAAATTAGTAACCTCCCGTTTCAACCCTGGCCACCAATACTACTCATGAAGGTCTCGGTACATTTTGTTTCCCCTGGGGTGCATAGCATATGGGCTACTATACACCTCACGCAGAATCATTTGTCTCAATTCAAAATCTCTGGCCATACAAACTCTTCCGCGGAAACACAATACTCCATCACTATTTAATCCAAAATCCCCTATCTCACCATCTTCCACTTGCTGAAGTCGAGAACCCAACCTTTCATCTAACAATTGATTTTCCTTAATCTGACTTACCCATGCAGGCTTCACTTGAAGTTCAGCTAACAAGCTACCATCTTCATAAAGGCTGAGATGAGTGAACATCGCTCTCAAATCTGATATCACCTTACGACTCAATGCATCTGCCACTACGTTAGCTTTACCTGGGTGATACTCGATTGAGCAGTCATAATCTTTCAATAATTCTATCCACCTTCGCTGTCTTAAGTTCAACTCCTTCTGGGTAAGGAGGTACTTCAGACTCTTATGGTCCGTGTAGATAATCGACTTCTCCCTGTACAGATAGTGTCTCCATATCTTCAGAGCAAACACCACTGCAGCTAACTCCAAATCATGTGTGGGATAGTTCACCTCATGCGGCCATAATTGACGAGATGCATAAGCCACCACTTTCCCCCTTGCATCAACACACATCCCAAGCCCGTGTGTGACACATCACAATAAACAATAAACTCTTTACCAGCCTCAGGCTGAATCAATACTGGCGCTTCTGTCAGAATCTTCTTCAATCTCTCAAAGCATTCTTGCTGCTTAGCTGACCACACAAATGGTACTCCCTTACGCAATAACTTAGTTAGGGGTGCAGCAATCAACGAAAACCCCTCAACGAACAGCCTGTAATACCCAGCCAAACCTAGAAAACTCTGAATTTCTGCCACTGACTTCGGTGGCTTCCAATCTAATACAGCCTCGATATTCTGAGGATTAACTCTAATTCCCTCGGCAGACACAACATGCCCCAAAAAGGTCACTTCCCTCAGCCAAAATTCACACTTACTGAATTTGGCATATAGTTGCTTCTCCCTTAATATCTGCAACATGACTCGTAGATGCGAATCATGCTCTTCTTCAGTCTTTGAGTACACCAAGATGTCGTCTATGAATACCACCACAAACTGGTATAGATAGGGTTGGAAGACTCGGTTCATCATGTCCATAAATGCAGCTGGTGCATTTGTCAACCCGAACGGCATCACCAAGAACTCATAATTCCCATATCGGTTCGAAACGCAGTCTTGTGAATATCCGCCTCCTTGACTTTTAACTGGTGATACCCTGATCTCAAGTCTATCTTCGAGAAGACCAAAGCTCCTCGCAGTTGATCGAACAGATCATCGATCCTCGGTAGTGGGTACTTGTTCTTGATCGTCAACTTATTCAATTGTCTATAATCGATGCACATACGCACCGACCCATTCTTTTTCTTAACAAACAAAATTGGCGCTCCCCACGGTGACACACTTGGTCGAATAAATCCACGATCCAACAATTCCTGAATTTGAGCTTTAAGTTCCACTAGCTCCTTCGGCGCCATTCTGTAAGGAGCAATGGACATCGGAGCCGTTCCTGGCAACAGCTCAATACCAAATTCCACTTCTCGATCCGGAGGCAATTCTGGAAGCTCCTCAGGAAAGACGTCTGCAAACTCTTTCATCGTTCTAACACTCTCTACCGACAACTCTTTAGCATCCAAAGCACTAATAAAGGCTAAGAACGCTTCACACCCTTTCGTACCAACCTTTCCGCCTTTAAAGCAAATACCACATTAGATGGATAATTTCTTCTTTCACCTATCATCATCACTTCCTTATCCTCTGAAGTTCTTAGTACCATCCGCTTTGCAGCACAGTCCAAGTTCGCACGATGCTTAACCAGCCAGTCCATGCCCAATATAAGGTCGAACTCCCCGAACGGCAGTTCCATCAAATCTGCCAGAAATACTACTCCCTAAACTTCTAAGGGCACATCCCTAAACAATTTATTTACTACCACCGACTGTCCTAAAGGGCTAATCACAGTTGTTTCTCTAGCAATAATCTCAGATCTAATATTCAAAGTTCCAGACACAGCACATGCAACATACGAATGGGTGGATCCAATGTCTATCAAAGCGGTAAAAGGTACATCAGATATGAAGAACGTATCAGTTATGACATCCGGTGCATCGCCATCCTCTCGACGTCTAACCGCATAGACCAACCCTGGCTGTTTCGCCTCCGTGTTACCCTTGTTACCGGTACCTCTACCCGGTGTACCTTGACCCCGTCCTATGCCATTACCACCTCGACCTGGTCCACGGCCTCTCGGCTGAGCAAATCTGTTACGAACTACTTGAGTCTGAGCAGGCTCTCGAAGGCAATCCCTAAACCCATGGTCCTTGGATCCACATCTGAAACAACCACCAGTTCTCTTCCAGCATTCACTCGAGTGAAGTTTCCCACAATCCACGCAAGGCTGCAACTGATTGGTAGCAGCTGGAGCACTCGCTCGAACTGGCCCCTCATTCCTGGGCCTTTTCTGAAATCCTCTAGCAGGACCTGAATACCCAGAGTCTCTCTTATTCCTGCCCCCTATCCTTGTCTCGATTTTGCCGTCCCGAGTGTTTTACTTCTTCAGGAATCTTAGCTTTTTCCACTAGTGTAGCAAAATTCCTCTCCTTCTGTGGGGCTATCAGTACCCGTAACTCATCACGCAATCCATCCTCAAAACGCACACAGCGTTCATAATCATTCGACACTATTCCCCGGGCATACCGGCTCAGACGCAGAAACTCCGCCTCGTATGCTGCCACAAATCTACCTCCTTGGACCAGATTCAAGAATTCTTTTCTTCGGGCATCCACATAGCTAGCCCCGACATATTTTCCCTGGAATGATGTTTTAAAGAATTCCCAAGTAATACGATCAGCCTGAGTGCCTTTCCGAACAGTGAGCCACCACTGATACGCCTTGTCTCTTAGCAATGACACAATCCCTTTCAGTTTCTGCTCAGATGTGCAATCCAGATCGTCCATAATCCGCTCCACTGCCTCAAGCCAGTACTCCGCTACACTAGGGGCTACACCCGAAATAACCCTAAAAACTTTGGCCCCATTCAATCTAAGTCATTCGGATATTGACCCACGAGCTGCCGACCCAATTCTTGCCCCAACAACCCTTTCTGGTACCCGCAACATCGCTTGGGACAGAGCGTCGTCCTTTTTCATTCGATCATATGACCCAGCTTCAGTCACTGGTAACGCAGGTGCGTCCATTTCTGGCATATGTCACGATGCCTCAGATACAAATCTAGCACCTCGGCCTCTACCACGTCCACGTCTACCGCGTCCACGTCCTCTAGTGCTCATGTTTGCTAAGTCGATTTAATCTGATTAAGAGTCTTATGAATCAGTATGCTATTCAATGTTTATTAAACAATGTTTTATGGAGTATAGGAAGTAAAGTTGTTTTCGCAAAACATATCCTAAAGTCTCAATCTCTATAGTTTCAGCTCCTAAAGCTAAAAGTTCTAGAGTATTTCTATTTTGTGGAGTTTTCTTACCATAGTCATACCACAATAATCATAAAATGAAAACAAAAACTTACTGACTTGGTGCCGGATACCCATGGTGCCATACTTCCTCTAAAACATGTATTTATAAATCGAATTTCAAGCAGTTTTAGAAAACATTTTTGAACCCAAACCACAACAGAGTTTTGCAACTGGGCTCTGATACCATAAAATGTAACACCCCAAACTTGGCCCATGCGTTACGACCGGATCTGGCATGTCACAAGAAGAAAGTATTTGTGATTTTGCTAATGATTAACGTTATTTGGTTATCGTTAAAGAAAACAAGTTTGGTTGATAAAATACTACAAATTCCAAGAGGTTGATTGGTGAATCAAAATTTGAAGTAGTGCCCTTTAAATAAACTGTGACTTTTGAAAATATTGTTGATAATTCGAAGGAAAATCCAAGTTAAATTATTCGTACATATTTGTTATGAAATCCATTTGTTGATAAATTTTAAGAAAAAAATCGTTGTTTACAATTTCAGAAAAATCCCCGTTTAAAATAATTCATGGGAGGTAATAAGTACGTCAAACATAAAACAAAATAAAAATCCCAGAGGCCTTATTACAACTTTCAAACCCAAAATAGTAAAAATAACGAAATAAAACGAAAAAGAAATTTTCTAAAGTTCGAAAATATCATTCCAAGAGTATGGCCTCTACCGAGTCATCCATGGCCCCAAGTCCTCGTCACTGAGCATTACCTGCAAGGGTTAAGAAAAAGAAAGGGGGTGAGTTACAAGAACTCAGTGTATAATCCCCTTACCGTCATCCACTGGGCCTGAACCCGCATAGCATAACCTTGGGCCTAAGCCCATTTACATAGTAAATATTAAATTAAATGAATGTAACCCAACCCATCCATCCATCACACCTCCGACCAGCCAATCACACTTGTGGGGATCAAGTCAACCCACCCCGTCGCTCACACCAATTTGCAGTTGAGCTGCTTTTTGTATAATATATTTTTGTGGTCAAGCCACCGAAATCATAATTAAGCACAATAATAAACAAATTGTGGCAATGCCACCAGGCTACACTGCTCTCCATACAATTTTTCCCAACCCATGCAATATGTATAGATGCAATATAATAAAAATATATCCACATATACAACAACCATTAATCTAGTGAAAGTTTTCGATGAATCGGCCCATTAAAGCACTTTGGTAATTCGGCCCATAAGGGCATTCTAGCAAATCGGCCCGTTAGGGCATTTTGGTAAATCGACCCATAGGGGCATTTTCTTAAAATGGCCCATTAAAGCTTTTTAGTAATTCGGCCCATAAGGGCATTTTTGTAATTTAGCAAATTAATATCGATTTTGACAGATATTTAGAACTAATGTTGTTTAAGCAAGTTACTCGATTCATGCCATATAACAGTTATTAGATTTGTAAGCAACAACGATCTATTTTCCAACATGATAGTGAATCACAAATCTACGGGTTTTCGGTGTGAGATTACACACCTGAGTACGGTAAGAACTAAACCTTCTTGATCGTCGGCACCTATGACACCATAACACTCGATTAACTAACAAAAAGAGTTTCTTAATCCATATCTAAACAATCTGTTTATCACACTTACCCTCACTTTCGTGAACGACCACGATTTACCTATTCTTGCCGGATGTTGGCTCCCTTCCACAACCCGGTGGAAAATCCTGAACTGCCGATACCGCCCCACGCTTGAACTTAGGAGTAGAGATTGCAAGTCCACTCCCTTTTTGCCCTCCTATCGATTTTCCTTTAATATTGTTACCACTTGCCTCCATTGGAAGAGTCTCGATTAGAAAAATACTACGATGAGAGAAAGTAGTTGTTTAGGGAGAGGATTTCGGCTTACCACTACTTCCGAAGGGTCAAAGAGTAGAGAAGAATGAGTGATTTAGTCCCTAAAATAATCGATTAGTCAAATCTATCGATCCGTTTAGCAAAATAACTGAGCAATGAGAGATCGAAATGAACCATGAAGAAACTCCTTACCTTATCGATGATGAACCCGACTCTCACCGATTCAACTTAAGGCTAAAGATGAGTCGGCAAGGATGTTGGTATTCGTCCAACCCACTAAAACACTACAATAAGAAAGAAATGTCCAACACGCAAGAATGGAGAAGAGATAATGGCTAAGAGGTTCGGCTACTTAGAGAGAAAAGAACAAGCAAGATTCGGCCTCCATATATTGTTGACTAAAGAGAAAGAGAGAAAATAAAAGAAATGGTGAGAAAAGAGAAAAAGAGATGGAAAAGAAGTGTTAGAGTTTTTCGATTAACACTAAGGAGAAGATGATGAAAATGGCTTGAGTGTTTCGGCAAACAAAGGAAAAATGAACAAAATGATTTGAGTGTTTCGGCAACAATAGAAAAATGAACAAAATGATTTGAGTGTTTCGGCAACAAAGGAAAAGGTTGGAAAAGAAGAACAAAAATGTTCAAAAAGAGAGAAAAACTTTTCAAGCACAAAACTTGTAAAAAGGATATAGGAAATTTGGCTCCCAAATTCCCCCTACCAAAATCGTATGCCCCCTTACACCAAAAGATTTTTGTTGACCAAAATTCTTTCCCCAAGCTCCTTCCAAAAATTCGGCCAACATATCCTCCCCTTATCTCTTTCCTTTACTTCTTTCTTTATTTTTCCCTTGATCTCCTCCTTACTCTATTCCTTAGTGTTCTTTCCATCATTTGAAAATTTTCCTTTCCTTCTTTAGAGCCATGGCCGACACTTACCATCTATCACTTAATTAGCACAAAAAAATTACATCCCAAAAGTTGCAATAGGTGGGATTCGAACTCCACCCCTTAAGCCTCTTCATGTGACGCCTCACCACTTTGCTACTAGCTCCTCTTGTGCTAGCAAAATACACACTTATTCTTTTAAGTCTTGACGCCACTTACCTTCTCCCCTTTAAGTGCTTAAACACAAAAATTTTACTAAGGCCCAACTCAACCCCAAGCCTTCTTAGGACCCCTAAACATACACAATTAACACTCTTAACTAGCCTATAGCATGGTATAATGCAAAACATAAAATCTCGAATTTCAAGATGTTACGATTTACTATCTCCTTTTTACTATCTGGATGTGCCAAGATCAAATCTCGCAAATTCTTCCAAGGTATACATTTACTATCTCCTTTTTACTTGATCCGGGCCGCGACCCATTGCTCACTCATCCCCGTGATACTCATTAGCTTCTTTAAGAACGTCGGGACATTGGCAGCTCTTGAATAGGCTTTTTCGGCTTGAATCTTCAGGCAACGATGTAAGGTCATGTAATCTTCCATGGTGGGTACCAAATCAATTTTCCTAAAGGTAAGCAGTTGTAGGCGGGATTCCAATACTGGGTGAGAGCTAAGAATAAGCGCTTGTCCACTTTCATATCAGGTAGATAGGGCAAATCACCATAGTTATAGTAAAATAGTTGCTTGATCTCGTCATCCCATTGGACCCATATCTCTTTCAATTCTTGGATATTATTCTGAGTCACGCTGATGCGAGTGAAGTCCCACAACTCTGACACATACCCGTAAGACTATCACCCTTCTCTTATTGTATTTCCTCGAACCAAATTCGAACGGCCGTATTATCCTTCACTTTATCAAGAAACCCCTTTTCCATGATAAGCTCTCTATTTAGATACTGAACGTGAATCAACACCTTTTTTATGATGAAAATGCCATGCAACCACAGTTAAAGCAAAACAAAGCAAGTCAGTATTATACACAAAGCTAGAATTCAAAGCAAATGAGAAATAATAAATAAAGCACCTATTCGGGTAACCACTAGGGTTCGGTGTGGTTCTACTTAGGGTAGGTTCTTAGGGCTCATTATATGCGGTTTAGTTCTAAAGTAAAGGTACCTGAACCGACAGATTCCTCGATCCTCACCCATTATAGGCTCATATGGACCGAGTTCAGTTTAGGGGAATACATTTTCCTATGGCTATACGAAGATGAAAATCTTACGAAGACATAGGTACGGATGTATCCCGAAAGTGATCCACTATCCTATACGAAGGTGAAGACCTGACGAAGGAATAGTTTCTCACTCCCACTTAAAAGGGTAAATTCGACCTATTTATGCGATGCAATATGTGGAGATAAACCAAAAGGCTCAAACCAATAAAGTAAACATATTATGACAAAGACCACAAATATGACGGATGAAATGAAACGAAAGGATCATAAATTTAAATCAGATTTTCAAGTTTTGACAAAAAATAGAAAATAATCAATTTGCGGCTTGACTCTCGTATTGTCCCCAGCGGAGTCGCCAAGCTGTCGAAACCCTTTTTGAAAAATGTCAACTTTTTATTTAAAAACGAACATGGGAGTCGCCACAAATCTTTTTTTATGAGTTGTGATCGGATCACCTCGTGATTGATCGTTTTAATAAGTGATTTAATTTATTAAAACAATGATTTTTGGTCTACAAACTTCGAGAAACAGGTTCGGGAGTCGATACGCACGAGGAAGGATTAGCACCCTCGTAACGCTCAAAATTGGTACCCAATTGACTAATTAATGTCTTAATGCCGAAAGTTGAAAACTTGAAAAGAATTTAAAATACGATTCCTCTTTGTATTAATGTTAATTTTACTTTAAAATAGCTTGAATAAATTGAAATGAACATTAAAGACCCTCTCGTTTCGAGATAACAAAATGTCACATCCCGTAAGTTCGGACACGACACCTTGAACCTTCGAGAATAAGCTTGTCTTTATTTTTTATTTGAAATCTTATGTATTTTAATTTTAAAAGGATATTCAGTTATTTGAGTTCAACAAGAAAATCGAAACCCTGTAAGGTAGGGCACGATTTCTCGAATCTCCCAAATATGAAATATTGCCTTATTTTGAAAATTTCCTTTTGGCGCATTTGGGTAAAACTTAATGAAATATTAAAAATGGCATATGGATAAAATGTTACGCTAATGAATGACAACAATATAAACGTACTAATAACAATTCATAATATATATATATATATATATATATATATAAATATATTGGCAATAACCATATAATACATGTCATTTTAATACCAATATAATCAATCAAAGAAAAATAAATAATGAAATAAATAATAACAATGTTAACAATAATAGCAATGACAAAATAATGCACAAAAAAGAAAATATCAATTTTTTACAAATAATAAGGACAAGGGGAATAAATAAATAAATAAATACATGAATAAATATTGAGGAAAATAATTTATAGAATATTGAAAATAAAGGATCAAATTAAAATACAAATGAAATTAGGAGTGCCATTTGTAATAAAGCATATAAATAAAGAATAATAATAATAGAATAAGTAAAAATAATAATGAGACAAAAAAGAAAAACATAAAAAAAGGGGAAAACAAATAAATGTATATATATAAGATCGAAAATAAAGGACTAAAGCAGAATCTGAGCAATATTTAAAGCAAAAATCATAATAAAATGAACAAATTAACAAAAACATGGGTTAAAGGATTAAAATCGAATGCGCGAAAGAAGGACAGGGACCGATTAAGCAATAATTCTCTTGTCCATATGCGCACCGTTTCACAGAGGACTGAAATGAAACAATGCAAAAATCATGGGGTAAAATTAAAAAGTAAAAAAAAAAGAATATGATTAGATTGAAAACGGGCAAAAAATAGGAAGGACCGACCATGCAAATAGACCCTTTAGGTTAAAAACACGCGGATCCCACGTGGTTCAGGTCGGGCAATTGGGCTCCGCTTCAAAATGACGTCGTTTTAGGGCTGAAGGGAATAGGCCAAAACAGTGTCGCTTCCAGGCCCTATTTAAATAAAAAAATTCAAAAAAATTCATTCTATCCCTATTTCAAAAAAAAATATATATCCGAAAATGCTCTCTCATCTCTCTTAAGTCCCCCCACATCCGGCCATCAGGTCCAGCGAGGCCCACGGCGGCTGCCGGTCTCCGACAACCGGGTCCGCCATTCCCGGTGGCTGGATGACGCCAAAATAACCCCTTTTTAGCCTTTCGACCCTCCCAAATCTAGATTTAGGTCAAAATAGCAGAAATCGCTAAAGAACCTTTCGGTTTTCTGGGTTTCGAGGACTTCTTCATCCAAAAAATGACATCTTTCATTGGAGATGATGGTCCTCGGCCACTCACGGTGGCAGATCGTGAAAAACCAGGTGGGTTTGTTATGAAATAAATTTGAAAGAAAAAAAAAATAAAAGTAAAAAAATCACCTTTTGAATTTTGAATTCTATTTTTGGATTAATCTGTTGTGTGTTCGTAAAAAAATTACAAGTAGATGTTGTGGCTTTTTTTATAGCCGAAATTACAAGATCCTTTCTTTTTGTTTCTGTCTGCTATTGTTCTTTTGTTTTTCCTTCATTGTCTTCTTTGCTTGTGTGTTTGTTCTGTTGCATGTTGCAGGTGACAATTGCAGTGGCTGACGGTGGTGGCAGAGGGGTCAGACGCGTGCGAGGAGGCAGCGGCGCAAGGAGGCTAGGGTTTCTGCCTCTCTTTTTTTTTTGCTGAAAATCTTAAGGTTGTGGGCTTGTTGGGCTGTTAGGGTTTTTTATCTTGTTGGGTCGTTTGGACCATTGTAATTTAGGCAGGTATTTTGTAATTGGACTATTTATTTTTTTGGTTTTATTTTTTATTATTGGGCCAGGCAGAATTGGTCTGCTACAGTAAAACTATTAAAGTTTTAAAAAGTTACTATTATTGTTTTTTGAAGCTTTTGATGTTTAATAGATGAATGTTAAGCTTGGAAATGGAATAGGGACTAGTTTGTAAAGAAAATTTGGTTAATTTTGAGTCTAGGAAGTAAAATGCAATTATTTCGAAACTGTCATGGAATTTCTATACTTATGGATTTTAGTGAGTTATAAAAGGAAGAAATTGAAAACAGATTGAAAAATAAAGCTTAAATGTGGAAGATATGCTTGTTTCAGTTTCAAGGATAAATTGAATAAAATGTTAAACTTTAAAAAATAAAGAAAATAGATCCATGCATATCTTATTATGATATTAAATTTCTGGAATTGGTAAATTAAATTAGAATTATTATATAAATCAAGAATAAAAATAATTGAAATATAAAAGCAGAAAAAAAACTATAGATTAATCTTAGAATCGTATCTAAATAAGTTCATATGTGTTAATTTATATTGTATTTGTTTCCCTCTCTACATGGGAACTTTATGATGTTTGGTTTCTTCTTTGAACCAAAACAAAAACTAAGAAAAAGAGACAAATTAAATATAAAGGTGAGGCAATAAAAGTTACGGGTGAGACAACAAGGCAAATCAGATTATATGATCTACAATTTATAAAGTAGGGTTAGAGTGATTATAATTGTACTATAAGATAAAATAAAATATTAAAAAAATTTATAAAATATATTAGATACATAATAATTTTTTAAGTTTATTTGTAGAATTAAAAAAAAAAAGTATATTACCAACTTACACAATATTAACCCATTTATTTAATAGTGTATTATAAAATTAAAGGAAAAAAAAAAAGCATACACACAACATTCAACACAGCAAATTTTCTGATTTTAATGTTCAACTTTGACGTAGGGCCTCCTTAATCATTCTATCAAAGTTGGTAACAGAAGATCCTCCAACGCTAATGGCAGATTTAGCTTTTTTCTTCCATTCCAATGCCTTTTGCCTTATCCTTTGCCCATTATCTCCTTCCATTATCTCTTTAACAAGAGCCTCCACATTCTTATAACGCTTTACGTCAGGGTTGATTTCCATTCCATTGCCCCATGTGGTGCACGAATATCGGCAATTCGTTTGTTGATCAGCAAAGAAAGGCCAACAAATTAAAGGCACACCTTCGGATACAGCTCCCAACAGAGAATTCCATCCGCAGTGTGTCAAGAAAACGCCAACCGCTGGGGGGGACAACACTTGTTGTTGGGGACACCAGCTTGTTATGAAGCCCCTTCCTTTTATTGCCTCCATGAATTCTCTTGGCAAAACAGCCGATTCACCCATCACAGTGTCAGGCCTAACTACCCAAAAAAACGGGTATTTACTATTTGCAAGTCCCCAAGCAAGTTCTTCCAAATGATGGTGTAATACCCAAATCTTGCCCGGAGCCCACTAAACCGAGCCCAATAAAACAAATAAAACAGTTCAATTTGAGCCCAATTCTAAACGGCCCAATGAGCCCACAAACTAAAATTTTTTTCAGAAGAAACCTAGGGTTCCAGGAACCCTAGGCGCCGCTCCACTAACCAGTGTCTGCCACCGCTCCACTTGTTCCCCATGATCTGCAAGAAAGAACAAAGCAACAGCAACTAGGAAATAAATAAAGGTTATATTGTTATTTTTATTTTTTTGCTGGGCTATAAAAGCCAAAGGATTTTCGTTTGTAAGGGGGAGCCTTTTTTTTTAAAAAAAAAAAGAAAATCAATAGAGAAAACAGATTCAAAAACAAAGAGTATAGCAGTAGAGATACACCAAAAATCAAAAACACCAAAGTCATACCAGTATATCCGAAGGTCTTTTTTTATTTTTTTCGAATCTTTCATTTTACTCACAAAAATATGTACATATAATATAATATCAAGAATAAAAAAAAAAAAGAGAAAAACTTACCATGCGGTGGCCGGCGCCGGCGCCGGCGGTGGCATCCTGGCGGTCCGACGACCGGGCCTGGATCTGGAATCAAAAGGGGGGAGAGCGTTTTAAGTTTTTTTTATTTCTCTCCCCCTGCTGAAATGAAGAATGAATGGTTTGTAATTTTTTTTTTTTTGCTTTTATAGTAACAAAAACGACGCCGTTTCAATAAGGCTTCCCCAGACGCCAAAACGACGTTGTTTTGGGGAGGCCAACCCGAATTCGACCCGACCCAAGGCCAGGATCCACGTGTTTTTACGGAAGGGTCTATTTGCGCATTTGACCCTTCCGCATTTCTTCACCTTTTTAATCTAGTTTCTCTTATTTCCTAATTCACCCCAATATATTTTCCTTTATTCTGATTTAGCCCAGCGCGAAACGCAGTGCATTGGGAAGGGAACAATTGCCTTTTGATCCCCCTCCTTTCTCGCGGATTTCAAATGGACCCCTTTCCCTTTCACTTCGCTTCGAATTGCCCCAAAACTTTCGTACTAAGTTCGATTTAGCCTTTTTCCTGTTTTGATTAATTTTGAATGTTGTTGAATTTTTTATTATTTGTATTTTTGTCATTGTATTTTACTTTCTATTATTATTATTACCACTATTATTATTATTATTAGTATTATTATTATATATTATTATTATCATTATTATTATTACTACTATTATCATTATTAGTATTATTATTATTATTTTATTATTATTACTATACTAATTACTATTACTATTATTACTACCATATTATTATGCTGTACATATGTTGTACATATGTTGTATCATTATTATTATTATTATTATTATTATTATTATTATTATTATTATTATTATTATATCTACTATTACTATTATTATTATTACTATATTTACTATTATTATTATTATTATTATTATTATTAGATATTATTGTATTGTACATATTTTGTATTATTATTATTACTATTTATTATTCTCATATTATTACCTCTATTATTACTAGTATAGTGTTATTTTAAATTTCTTTATTGTTATTTTAATATTATTGTTTTAATTTTGTTTTTGCTGTTGCATTCTTCATTATGTGTTGTCTCGTTTTTTTCATTCTATGTAGATCAACAATTTTGAAATCACAATTCAGCATTTTGTTTAATTCTTTTTTTAAAATTCAAAAAAGGGGGTTTTCACAAAGGTAATATTCATAAGTTTGGAAATTCAAAAACTTGTGCCCAATCGTGCTGGGTGTGACTTTTTGTTCGACTAAACAAATGGATATCCTTTCAAATCTTGTTTCTATTTTAAATAAGGTGATATTTGCGCGTTTGGAAGTTCGAAAAGATCGTGCCCAATCGTGCTGGGTGTGTTTTTTTTTTTTTTTGTATGACCAAATGAGCAAGTCCCTTTCCCAAATTTCAAAAATGTGTGCTTGGGAGATTTTTTGTTGAGATGATCTTGAATTCGGGAACTTAGATTATCGTGTCCAATCGTGCTGGATGTGAGACTCTATTCCTTCGAAATAAGGGAAACTCAATATTCAGTCAAGCTGTTTAAAATCACGAAAAATAAAATAAAACTTCAAAATCTTTTCAAACTTTTCGACATTAGGACATTGATTAATCAATTTGGTACTGATTTTGGGCGTTGTGAGGATGCTAATTCTTCCTCACACGTAACCGACTCCCGAACCTATTTTCTCGAATATTCGTAGACCAAAAGCTCCGTTTTGATAAACCAAAATGTTTTATTAAAACAAAGGTAATCCGATCACACCTAATAAAAGGTCGGTGGCGACTCCCCGTTTTATCCGTTTTCAAAAACCCAAGTCCGATTCCTGGCCCCTTTCAAAAAAAGGGGTATTTACTATTTGCAAGTCCCCAAGCAAGTTCTTCCAAATGATGGTTCGACATCATTGCTACACTCCCATAATTCACATACACCACTGTCCTGGGTTTCATTGTGTTAAGCCATTCGATGCAACTTGTATCCTCCTTCCATGGGCTTGAATTTAGTGAGTTATGTTGGATTTCAAGTAGGTTCCTACTTAGGGAGGTGAGTGGACCAATTGCATAAATATCAGGGGACTTGGAAGCAATTACTTGTAGCACTTCTTTCTCGAACTCATCGAATGTGTTAAAGATTATTGAAGAAGATTTTAAGCATTCTTGTGATACTTCTATGGCATAATTCCACATGATGTCGTCGGGATCGGTGGTTCTTATAAAGCTTGGAAGGTCCTTGAGGCGCATGTTAGGCATACCAGGGATCCAATCAATGGGCATCTCAAGTGTCCCATCGCTAACAAAGCCTTCATCTACAAGGAAAATAAAACATAAATTTTTGTTTCAATATGCAAAAGAATATGCATGGACGTGCGTGTAACACATAGAACCTCAAAGAGATTATTATGAATGAGCATAAAGCACAAAGAAAACATAAAATTTGTAACCTTTGAATGGAACAATGCCTCTTTGAGCTAGTTCTTTGTAGTGCAGAAATCCCAGAAAGCTAGCGGTTGAAGAAGTCCAGAGTTGAACATAAGGCACCCCAATGAGTTGAGCTGCCTTGTTACCACAGTTCATGTTTCCATCACAAACTATGCAAGTAACAGAGGGCAGTTGGGGTGAGGAATTAAGCTTAGATAGTAGCTCCAAGAATGGAGCCAAACAATTTTTTCGTGTGGAATCGCATAGTGCCGTAATGCATTGAGTCGCATCGGAATCGGAAGGAGGCAGCCCATCGGGTATGGCTTCGAATCGGAAATCAGGCAGACCCTTAACAGCTTCTTCCCCTCTAGACCGTATCAACCGTCTATGATTGAACTCGGAGTTGACAAAGGTTATATAGAAGCCTCTAGAGTGCAAGAGCTTGGCCAGTTGCATCATGGGGTTAATATGACCTTGTGCTGGGAATGGAAGACATACTGCATGCGATTTAATTGAACCCATCTTTCTGCAAATAATAATTAAGCAAAGAAGTCAAGTAGCTAGTGAAAATTGAAGATACCATGTATGATTATTCCTTCCTAACTTGTGACATTTATATACAGAAAGTGAGGGGATAGAGATAAACAGGATAAAGCAGACGGTAATTATTGCTCCATTTAGTTAAGGAGTTTATTATAAGAGATCGGATTTGGTTAGTGGTTTCAGGTATGAATATTTTATCTCTAATTCAATCTTTAATGGATTTTGATTAATTATCTATATTTATTATTATAATGTGTTAAATTGAGATGTTATCTCTAATTTTTCAAGTTTCTATTTAGTTGTAAAACTATTGTAATTTATTTTCGTATATTCGTTGCATGATATCTCTAAATATCATCATTGTTCATTCACTCGTCCTATATTTTATTTCAATTATTTTTGAACGTGCGACTTTTCTTGATTGATGGTAGGTTAGGTGATGTACTTGCCGTTTATTTTTGAACGTGCCACTTTTATTAATTGATGGTTGGGTACGTGTTGTTTCTACTTGCCATTATTTCTTTTGGAGTGTGTGTTTATCTACTATTGACTGGGAATAAATAGGCTGCGTACCCTATTTGTAGATTGGTATCCCTTTATTATCCTTTTTGCTTGTCCTATCTTTGTGAGGATATTTTATCAAAATAATTTAAAATAATTAAATATTTATAAGAATAACTCTAGTTAAAGAATATTTACAAGAATAACTTGAAAAGCAAAGTTTATGTCGACAGCGCAATAGCCGATATCCATATATTTTTTTTTCACGTGTATATTATATAATATATATAATATGAGTACAAAAATATTTATTTTTTTAGATGCCCGTGTAACAGATGACCGGCATCCATTTTCTAACTTTTTTGGCCGGTACCCTTTTACTTTTAGACAATGAATTTTGTGTAGTTTTTCCAACATTTTCTTTACTCAGATCTGTTCCAACCGACAAATTTTCCGGTTTCCAATTTCAAATCCTATAATATTAAAAACACAACAATTTCATATACATTCTGACACCATTACAGTAAATTACAAAAGCCAAGTCATATATTCAATTTACCCCCATTTTTATAATCTTACAAGGGTAATGGGTACTAAGTGACCCTGTTTTGAAAGAAAGAAAACAAGAAATTAACAAAATTTAATCCAGAAAAGAAAAACCCGGAAGTGAAATTACTTGCAGAAAACTGATAATATATCTTAAACTCATGATAAGATTATTTGATCGAATGGGACTATTCTGTTTAAGTAGAACCCTTAGCTGAGCCTTTTGAGTTTTGACATTCAAGCTTTGAACCCCAATGTCTACTTTTTGATCCAATCTTTCCAACCGCTCGTGGAAATTCAACGAACCCTTTGATCCCTCGTTTTATGTGAGGATTCTCTGTTTCTGGGGGTGCTTTTCGTTGAATTGCCATGGATGAATCATTACAGGTTGATGATGCATTTTCGCTGAAAACTAACCTCGAAAATTTCCCAGAAAGATTGGTCGTGAATGCTGGTGGTGGTTTTTCTTCTTTATCAGCCGGTAATGCTCACTTAGTTTCTTCCATTTCTAATACTTTTCTTCGTACAAAAACTTGGCTTCGGCCAGCTTCATTTGAACCCCTTCTTCACTTGATACTTCAGCCATTCTTAAAATCTTTCTTTTTTCCTCGAAATCCCTTTTCATTGATTAAAATACCAAAAAAAATAGAAAAATTTATTAGAATAAGTCATTTGGTAAAACACAACTCGAAGATATTTTTTAGGCCAGCACTAAAAAAAATTGTGCCAACTATTAGTGTGGAAATAAAACTTACAAAACAGACCTTTATGTATACTCAAACTCTCATTTCTCTTATTTTATTAAACAACATGGGATATGAAATATATGTAAATATAAACTAATGAATAAGTTTACAACTTGTTCTTAGATAATGTGGGATTGTTTTCTTAAATTGTGATATATATATATATATATATATATATATATATACAATTTTTTTAAAGACAGATTATGAAATTTAAGTTGTCAATTTAAAGTATATTCCTTAAAAATCATAAAGTAACTGATTATATGAAAAGTGCGAATCTAAAGCCTATATCTAATGTAATAAAAAAACAAAGTCAAAAAAATATTATTTTTAAAATAATTAATTTCCACGTTGCATACTAATTAAAATCTATATTTCACGTACTCAAAAAATAATTTTAATTTTTTTTTCTAAATGTATATTTAAAATAGTTGAGCTGCACTTTAATTTAAATGTTTATAATTTACTCTGAAAATAGTTATAATTTAAGGATAATGTTCATTTTTTTTTGTACAACTTTTAGTTTTATCTTTTATCTAATATGATTTAGAGCTACGTGTTGGAAATCAAAATTCAACACTTGTCATAAAATCTAGAGCTGATTTAAATTTTTTATTTATATATTGTTGAACGATTAAATCGAAAATCAATGGGTTGGTCAATCTAGTTATCAATCTAGATGTTACAAGATTTGTGAATTTTTTTTATTTACTCTGTAACATCCCCACTTTTTTAAAAAAAAAAATAAAGAGGAGAAGAATATTTATGGTAAAAGTCCTTAAATAAGTAATCTATAAATAAATAGTAGTATAAGAAATTATGATCGTTTTTAGAGGAAACTCTCAGATATGAAAACATAGAGAATTATTACTAGGAGCAGGTAGTTAAGTTAAAAATTCGGTATCAAGTTCAATGACTAAATTGAATAAATTGAAAAAGTATAGAAGCTAAAGTGCAATTATCCTATTTTTTTATTTTGATAGAAAGGATTTAATGAAAATTTTACCATTACTTAAAAATCAATGGTTTCATGATGAGTTTTAAATGATTTTATATTAAATAATAATATTTTAATAAGTAATAATACTTTATTAATTAATATTATCATATATAATAAAGAGAAAAAGAGAGAGTAGATGAAATCTTTCTCATCTTTCTTTCTTTTTTGACGAAAGCAAAAGGGGATAAAAAAATTTCTTTCATTATTTTCCTTCAAATTTCAAACTTAAGGAATGATTTTTCTTCAAAATTTTCATAGATTTTTAGTCTTTGAAGCTTGTTTTACATGTATGTATTAATAGTTTTTGAATTTATCAAGTATTTTTAAAGTTTCTATTAAAGGACACTGATGGAAGCTTAGAAAACTTAAGTGAAATAGGTATATTTTTAGATAAAAATAATTAAAAGATGAGTTCTAGTTTGTTAGAAGTGTGAAAAATAAATAAAATTGGATGGAAAATTTACTTGGTACATTTGACCATGGTGAAGGGGAAGTAGAGAACATTTGCCACTTTGTGTAATATTGGTGCTAAATGATAGTTTGTAAAGCAGTGAGTACTATGGTGAAGACGAAATTAAAAACGGATAATCGAGTCAAAAGATATGTGAATTTTAGACTAGGAAACTTAAGTTGCCAATATAATTAACTATGCATATTTAAGTTTTTTTTTATTAGTTTTAGAATTATAATGGATAAATGGCATTATTTCGTGTTGAATTGCTCTTATTGTAGCTAAAAATGAGGCAAAAATATTGAAGAAGAAAGGCAAAAAAGCGGAATTAGACCTGATCATGGGTCAGGCCACCCGGCCCAGCCCGAAGGCCCGCTCGAAACGTGGGAAGGTTTGGACAAAAATATAGGCCCGAAAAATGAGCTTAGACAAAAAAATAAGACTCGTTTAAAAAATGAGGCGGGCCTCGGGTAAGACTTTTTTGGCCTAGGCCCGGCCTGAATTCACTAAAGGACAAAAAAAATCTGCTCTTTTTTTTTTTGTTTTTGAATGTTGTTTTCTTGTTGTTTTCTCTCTATTTTGCTACCATTTTACTATTATGTTGCTACTATTTTATTGCTATTATTTGGATATTGTATAAAACTTATTTTATTATTAATTTTGTTATTATTTTGAAGGCATTGTTAATTTTGTTATTATTTTAGAGGCATTTACTTGTTAAGTTGCATTTATCTTAGTGTTATTTAAGTCTACATATTTTTTAAAATTTAATTTCAATTTGTTGGGAAATATTTATTTTGATATTTTTAGTATTTTTATGTATTATATATATTTAAAAAGTTTATAAAAATAATATAAAAAATTAATACGAGTGGGCCGGGTCGAGCCTGAGTTTTATCATTTTTATCTAGGTAGGTCTTAAGCAAAATTTTAGGCCCATTTTTCGGCTCGGGCCTAGTAAATGGGCTTGAATTTTTAGTTGAGCCCGACTCGGCATGGCCCATGAGCACCTCTAAGCGGAGTAAAGCAATTGAAACTTCGGTTTGTGCTGGTATCTTATTTTAATTACCTAATGCTTTTAATATTTATTTTACTATGAATAGCTATATAAAGTTTATTCTTATGAATTCTGAATGATTTTTGAATGATTTAATTAGTATTTAAAAGTTTATATTTTGAATTGAAAACTATGATTTCAATGATAAAATTAGTAAATTCTGATTCTAAGTTGAATTTAAATATTGAGATTTCAAATGGTTGAACAAGCAAATGTATAGTATTTTTGTATTAGAAGCTTAATTTTACATTAGGCGATTTATGATTTGAGCATGAAATGGGAATGATATGAAAATGGAATTGAATTGAAACGAATCATGAAACTTGGTTTTTACCCCATTTCACTAAGTTAGACTAAATCAGATATAGTTGGCATGCCATAGAGTCTTTATATCAAAGGATTTAGATCTCTCCAATTACAAGAGGGTTGAGGGAGAAAAGACCAAATTGGTCAGTTTTTTTTATTGTTAGCCCCAATTTCCAAAGGGTCGTGGGCAGTCTCAATTCCCAGAAGGTTGTGGACTACTCTAATAGCCATTGTTGTCAAACAACTTGGGGTGGCGGATTCGTATATCTAGTTATGAGTCTAAATGATTGTCGTCATAAACTAACTAAAAATCTGACTAAGGCAAGTACACCTATCAATTAATAGTATAGATACGGTGAGCAAAGATATCGTTCCTGCGAGGATTAAAAGTATTAGAATTACAGTCTTTCTATTATTTAACCGACAAATTAGAGAGATTGATTAAAACTAAAATTAATAAAATTAATTAACTAAAGAACGTGACAAAACGAATCAGGAAAATAAACGATTAACAGCCAAGAAACGAAACAATACCCAAGAAATAATCCACCTAGATTTCATCTGTCATTATCAATTTGAATTAAACAATTTATTCACTTAGTATCTTGATCTGTAGAAATCCCTAAATTATGCTAATATCTCTTTCGAGAGTAAGAGCAACTGACTCTAGGTTGATTAATTGAAATTTCTTTCTAATTAAAATATCTATTATCGCATTAACTCGATATATGGATCCCCCTATTATATTTGACTCTAATTCGGTAGATTTATGTTGTCCTATTTCTAGGCTTTCATGCAACTCCACTCAATTACGGTAGATCTATTATTAAACAGAGTCTATTCCTCCTCTAATTTAAGCACATCAAACATGGATTAATAGTCTAGAAATATTAAACCAAGATTTAAGCATACATAATTGAAAACAAGATCCAAGTATTTATTGCGTAAAAAATAGAAATCAAATAACAGAATCTATCCTAGGGTTCATCTCCCTAGGTATTTGGAAAATTAGTTCATGATAGCAAAAAAAAAAAAAAAAACATCCCAAAGACAGTATAACCACAAGAAACAAAGATACTCATAATAAACTTCAAAGAAATCAAAAGGAGATCTTCAATCTTGATGGAAATTTGCTTCAGAGTCGGCTTCAATATTTCCATCAGAGTCGACTTCAATGGTATTTTTCGAGTTGTTTTCTTCAGTATTCTATGATGACTCCCTCCTCTCTTCTTACCTTTGTCATATATAGGTATTAGAATGCTTGAAAAATCTAAAAATTGCGTTTCTGGAGTGCAATTTGCGATTCCCACACCGTCTGGCACAAGCTCGTGTGGCTCACACGACTGTGTGCCTAGCCCGTGTGGCTCCTTTACCTTGTTTTTTTTTATTTTTGCTCATTTTTTCTCGTTTTTCGCTCTTTTGCTCCCAAATGTTTTCCTAAGTATAGAAACATGAATTTAAAGAATTAAGAGCATAAAATTTACCATTTTACATCAAATAATCATCCAAAAACATATTAAGAACGAGATTAAAACATGTTACTATTATCACTTATCAAATATCCCCACACTTAAGCGTTTGATTGTCCTCAAGAAAAATCCCCAACCCACATTCAAGTTAATTTTTGGAATTTAACATTTTCATCAATAATGTTTCAAGATAATTCGAAACAATCATGCATTGGAAATTCAACTGAAAGGACACTAAAGACACAAACAGTCCAAGCTGAAATTTTTAAAGCACAAAAATATAGGTGTCTCCTCTTATCTAAATAATTACCTTAAATTCAAATAAGAATTGACATCCTAACTAAAGATTCACTCAAAGCACTCAAAGTGTTTAAGATTCAAGTAGTATGCACTCAATAGCCGAATTGTAATGCCCCGATTTTTCATTAATTTTAGCTTTTGTAATTTCGAGACATAAAAGTGTATTTGCTTCAATGGTTATGTGTTCTAGGTGTGTGTGGGAGGTCCCAAGTTCAGGCCTCAACTTGGGTAAATTTTGGTATTTTTATGAATAAAGCCCAAACTTTGGTTAGTAGGCTTATAAGTATTTATTTGTAAGAACATGTCAGAATGGGCCTACTAGTCTGATGGTTAGGAGGAGTGTTGGGATGGAAGAGGTCTTGTGTTCGAGTTGCGACATGACCATTATTTTTGCCTGTCGCGTCCAAAGTGTTTGTGTTAGATTAAAAATATCATAGTATGGAGAGATTTGGGGAGATGATAAGGGGAGTATCAGAAAATCTGTTCAGTTTTCCTCTCCCTAACAATAGCAAAAATTTGGCCCTATCTTCATCTCTAAAATTTCTTTTGCCGAAATTTTGTTCTCCATTCATCCTTTCCCTCTTCCGTTTCTTTACTTTTCGATTCTCTTGTGCATCATGGACTTCACGTATTCGGTAAGTTTAGTTTTGGTAAACCTTAACTTGTTGTGGTCAGGTGTTAATGAAGGATTTCGTTAATGTTAGGGATAAATCGAAGGGATGAATATTGGTCATAGGCGTTTTAAAGTGCGTTGATTTCCTTTTCTTGTTCAAGGGTAAGGTTTTATTGGTAAAGACTGAATACCTCGTAATAGGTTTCGTTAATATTTTGTTAGTATCACTAAAATCGGGTCTGGATTATAGATTTTTAGGTTCTGGAGTGTTCATGGTTGCGTTAGCATCGTTTCGATACCAGGTGTGTACTCGAAAATGGAGAAAACGAGGTTTCGACGAAAGCCGAAAACCTTACTGTCGATGCCACAAGGGCGTGTGGTGGTGCTCGTGTGGTAGGCCGTGTGCAAGACTGTTAGCCACCACACGGCCATGTGATCGACCAGCCAGGCCATGCGCGAGCGACACAGCTGTATGATGGCTGGGTAAGGCCGTGTGCGACACACGGGCTCGACCAATTAGGCCGTGTGGGCCACACAGGCATGTAGGCCACATGGGTGTGTGGGCTCACATAGACGTATGGGATTTTGGGCCAGGCCGTGTGATCCACACGGCCAAGGCTAGTGTGGGCTGTGTGGGCCATACAGGCGTGTGGGCCCACATAGGCGTGTGAGCCCATTTTTCTGAAAAACTCTGTAAGGTTGCACGAATCGCCCAAGTCAACTGTGGACCTACCGTAGGGTTGGTAAGCAATACTTAGACCCCTAAATGAATGATCTATCTATCTGATTTCTGTACTAAGCATGTATACTGATCTGAATATATGAGCCTTAATTGCATAATAGCATTTCATTCTTGTATGTTGCATTACATCGGGGAGGGTTGATTATGATTGGAGGAAGTATCTAAAAGGCCTTTAAGCCTGTTATCTGGTAACTCAGCTGTAATTTCTGATTAGCTGATGCATTCAGTGTAACATGGTGTGCAGGGCTAGGTGGGTTGATTTTATCCCCACATGGTGTGTAAGGTTGGACGGAGTTGGTGTGTAAAGGCTGGTGGGTAGGATTATGTTTTCTGCATATTCTGTCTGAAAAGGGCTAAGGCCCTGTAATATGTCTGATTTTGTATCTGAGTGGGTTAAGGTCCACACCGTTTCTGTAATGGGCTTAGACCCGAACTGTGAAATCGTGACTGTTTTCTGATATTACTATATGTATGTTTTCTGTGGGGATTACACACTGAGTTGAGAAAACTCACCCTTTTCTGTTTAATTTGTTCAGGTAATCCCCAGCAGTAGACGGATCGGTGCAGCAGAGGACTCGGTGGTGACCACAGTTCTGGATAGTCTTTTTTTATGGTTTATTTTTAATTATTATTTGGTTATATTTTGGTAAATTTCATGTAATAAGGCCTTTAAGGATTTTTTTATTAAAATTTTGGATTTTTATTTTATAAACTACTAGTAGTAGGATAAGATGCGAGTTTTCAAAATAAACAAATGTTTTATTAAAATACGTATGACTTTGTAAATCGTTTCAAAAGCTTCCGCAACGTATAAAGTTTTGAAAATAGATAATGAATAAATAAACGACACGTTTTGGCGATTGCCTAAGATACCTAAAAATGGTTTTAACGCAGTTACGTTTTTTAAGGCACCAGCATGTGACATCGCCAGATTCGGCCATAATGTCCAGGCCGGGCTTGGGAGTTACATTTAGTGGTATCAGAGCCAGGTTGTAAAACTCGGCTGTTGATTTGGGATTTTAAAATAGTTTTTACGAAACGGTTTTAAAGGATTTACAATATTTTAGACTGAGTATGTGGTACACCGAGTCTCCGACGCCGATCCTATAAGTGTTCTAAATTCTGTTTAAATTTGTCTGAATACTACTTGCATGCTTGAAACAACCTTAGGTAGTATACTGTACTGAAAACGGTAGCGAAATTAAAAATCGTAGTAAAACCTATGATTCGCGATAATGAACTTTGAACTTTTGCTACTATTCTGCATAAAACATTTGTTAATAAATATCATAACTGTAACTAATGTATAAAATTGTTAATACAGATAAATTATGAAATTACGATGAGCGTACGAGGTATCCGCGGACGGGGTACTAGAGGCTGTGGTAGAGGTCGTAGAGGTCTCGAGCTGGGTCCTTCGCATCTGAAAATCTGCCCAACCTGGATACGAGCGAGACGCCAATCTCACCTGCTATAGAGACTGGGTCTCATGATCGTGAGGCTGGGGATGACGCACTATCCCGAGCCATGTTATGGATTTTAGAGAGGGTCGTTGGGCCCAACACCAGATCTGGGGGCCGTGGGTTGGTTACGGAAAGACTCCGACCCAATGGGGCTGAACTATTCAAGGGCATCGCTGAAGTCATCCCTAATGTGGCCGAATATTGGATGTAGGCCACGGAACGAATCATGGATGATCTGGATTTTACTGTGGAGCAGAAGCTTAAGGGGGTAGTTTCCCTACTTCGTGACGAGGGTTACCAGTGGTGGCTGACTGTTAAGGAGGGCACTAAGCCCGATCGTATGATTTGGGGTTATTTTAAGACGGTTTTCCAGAATAAGTATGTAGGAGCCAGCTACATCGATGCTAATAGGCGTGAGTTTCTTAATCTCACCCAAGAGGATCGTTTAGTGGCCGAGTATGAGGCCAAGTTCCTGAGACTGAATTGTTATGCCTGGGGCATGGTGGCGATTGAGTATGAGTGTTGTGTCCGGTTTAAGGATGGACTCAGAGACAGCTTACAGGTTTTGATGGCTCTGCAGAGGGAGCGTGATTTTTCGACTGTGGTGGATAAGGCGAAGATCGCTGATGATGTTAAGCGCGTTGAACGCCAAAACCACGAGAAAGGAAAGAATAAGAGGGAATCAGAGCCCTCGAATTCTATGATGAGGCCTAAGAAGAAGGCCAGATCTGATGGGCCAGTGAGAGTTGGGCCTCCGATTGCACCTACTGGGGTGACGCCTTGTGGGCACTGTGGTAGACGCCATCCGGGCGAGTGTTGGGGGACGACTGGGGCGTGTTTGAGATGTGGGTCCACTAAGCACCGTGTTCAGAATTGTCCGTTGAAAACTAATCAGGTGCAAGCTACGAGTACTGGTGCTGCGCAGCCGCAGAGAGTAGTTCAGCAACCACTTAAGGGCTGAAGACAGGCCAGGGGTGGTAATGGCATGGGCCGAGGACAGAGAGCACCAGGCAGAGGTGCGGGATTGACTAAGGCGAGACAGCCTGCACTGGTTTATGCTACATGTCGCCGAGAGGATGGTGATGCTCCGGACGTCATTATGGGTACGTTCCTAATTTTTAATGTACCCTACACCGCATTGATAGACATAGGCTCTACACAATCTTACGTAGCTAGCTCCATGTCTAAAACTTTGGGGATTCCGGTTGAGAGTACTTTGAGAGAAATAACTGTTGTGAGTCCGTTGAGGAAATCTATCTGGGTTAGTAAATTGTTTATAGACATTCCGCTAGAGGTTCAAGGGACATTATTTCTAGCTAATCTGATGGAGCTTCTGTTTGGGGAGTTCGATTTGATTCTGGGAATGGACTGGCTGGTCAAGCACAGAGTAAGTCTAGATTGTGCGACAAATGGGTGGTTTTGAGAACAGATGAGAACAACGAGGTAGTGGTGATTGGGGAACGTCGAAACTACTTGACAAATGTGATTTCTGCGTTGGTGGCAGAGAAGTTGGTACAGAAAGGATGTGAGGCATTCTTGGCCTACATCAGTATTTCAGATTCTGGGAGTTATTCGGTTAAGGACATCAGAATAGAAAGGGACTTTCCGGATGTTTTTCCAGAAGAATTGCCGGGTCTGCCTCCTAGCTGAGAAGTAGAGTTTGGAATTGAGCTCTTTCTTGGTACAGCTCTGGTGTCTATCGCCCCTTATAGAATGGTACCGAAGGAGCTTGTGGAGCTTAAAGCTCAGATTCAAGAGTTACTGGATCGTGGGTTCATCAGCCCTAGTGTGTCTCCATGGGGAGCACCTGTGCTGTTTGTGAAAAAGAAGGATGAACCCATGCGTATGTGTATCGACTACCGCCAATTGAATAAGCTGACCATTAAGTACCCACTACCAAGGATTGATGATCTGTCTGACTAGTTCTGAGGAGCTTCGGTTTTCTTCAAGATTGATCTACGATTAGGGTATCACCAGTTGAAAGCTAAAGAGGTTGACGTACATAAGACGACATTTAGAACTCACTACGGCCATTATGAGTTCCTAGTGATGCCATTTGGACTGACGAATGCACCAGCAGTTTTTATGGATCTGATGAACCGAGTGTTCCAGCCCTATTTGGATTAGTTTGTGGTAGTCCTCATTAACAACATTCTAGTGTATTTGAAGACTAAGGACGAGCATGACGAGCATCTCTGAGTGGTATTACAGACGCTTTGCGAGAAACAATTGTATGCGAAGTTCAGTAACTGTGACTTTTGGCTCCGAGAAGTAACCTTTCTGGGGCATGTGGTTTCTGCGGAGGGGATTCGGTTGGATCCTCATAAGATTGAGGCTGTGTTGGAGTGGAAACAACCAAAGAATGTGTCTGAAATTTGCAGCTTTCTAGGTCTAGCAGGTTACTATCGACGCTTCATAGAAGGGTTCTCTTTGATCGCAGCACCATTGACCAAACTTCTACATAAGGGGGTTCCCTTTGTCTGGACTGATAAGCAACAAGAGAGCTTCGAGAAGCTCAAATCTATTTTGACGCAGGCTCAGGTTCTGATACAGCTTGAATCTGGGAAGGATTTTGTTGTATACAGTGATGCGTCGCATGTGGGTCTGGGTTACTTTCTGATGCAGGATAGTAAAGTGGTAGCTTATGCATCTCGTCAGCTCAAGACGCATGAAGCTAACTATCCTACGCATGATTTGGAGTTGGCAACGGTAGTCTTCGCTCTGAAAATCTGGAGGCACTATCTGTACAGTGAGAAGTGTACTATCTACACTGATCACAAGAGTCTCAAGTATCTCCTCACTCAGAAAGAGTTAAACCTTAGGCAGCATAAATGGGTTGAACTGCTTAATGATTATGACTGTACCATCGAGTACCACCCTGGGAGTCTGTTAGCAGAACTTCAGGTTAAGCTTGTATGGATTGATCGGATCAGAGGTAAACAAATAGGGGATAAGTCGCTTGAGTTGCGGTTCCGTCAAGTTGAGAATGGGAATACTACTGATTTTGGGATTAACAGTGATGGGATACTTTGTTATCGAGGTTGGATTTGTGTGCCGAATGATGAGAAATTAAGACAGTCGATTCTAAGGGAAGCGCATAGTAGCCCTTACGCTATGCATCCCGGCGGGAAGAAAATGAATCGATATCTGCGAGAGTTATACTGGTGGCCAGGATTGAAGCATGAAGTCAAGGATTTTGTTGTTCACTGTCTGACTTGTCAGCAGGTTAAGGCTGAGCATCAGTTGCCTTCGGGGTTGCTACAGCCTGTAAAGATTCTAATGTGGAAATGGAAGCGAGTAAAAATGGACTTTGTTAGTGGGTTGCCATTAACACCCACTAAGAAGGATTCAGTCTGGGTCATCGTGGATCGGTTGACCAAGTCTGCTCATTTCATCCCGGTCAGGACAAACTTTTCTCTTCAGAGGTTAGCTAAGCTATATGTATCTGAAATTGTGAGACTGCTTGGGTTTCCTGTCTCGATCATCTCGGATAGGGATCCTCAATTCACGTCTCAATTCTAGAAGAAGTTGCACGAAGCTCTGGGTTCGAGGTTGGACTTCAGTACTACTTTCCATCCTCAGACAGATGGTCAGTCGGAGAGGGTGATTCAAGTACTGGAGGATATGCTGAGGAGCTGTGCTATAGATTTTTGAAGTAGTTGGGAGGAGTATTTGCTGTTGACAGAGTTCACCTATAACAACAGCTATCAGTCTAGCATCTAGATTGCACCGTACGAGGCCCTGTATGGCTGTAAGTGTCGCACTCCCTTATGTTGGACTGAATTGGAGGAGTAACGTGTTCTGGGTCCGGAATTGGTTTCTGAAACTGAAGATAAGGTTCAGTTGATTCAGAATTGACTGAAAGCGGCATCTGATAGGAAGAAGTCCTATGCTGATCTGAAGAGAAAGGATATTGAGTTTTTTTTGGGAAACTTCGTCTTTCTCAAGGACTCGCCAGGGAAAAGGGTATTAAGGTTTGGTTGCAAGGGTAAGCTGAGCCCTCGATTTATTGGGACGTACCGTATTCTGAAACGAGTGGGGCCATTCGTATATCAGTTGGGGCTTCTTTTGGAGTTGGATCTCATTCATGATGTGTTCCATGTTTTAATGTTGAGACGCTACCGCTCTGATCCCACGCATGTTGTACCTGTTGAGGACATTACGGTCAGACCAGATCTAACGTTTGAGGAAAAGCTGGTCCAAATCCTAGATCGCGACATTAAATTGCTTCGAAGGAAGTCTATCCCCTTAGTAAAGGTGTTGTGGCGGAATCATAACACCGAGGAGGCCACTTGGGAGCCAGAGGATTTAATGCGCCAGCAGTATCCTCACCTTTTCTGATCAGGTAAAATTTCAAGGACGAAATTTTCTTTTAGGGGGTAGAGTTGTAACGCCCTGATTTTTCATTAATTTCAACATTTTTAATTTCGAGACATAAATGCGTATTTGTTTCAATGGTTATGTGTTCTGGGTGTGTGTGGGAGGTCCTAAGTTCAGGTCTCAACTTGGGTAAATTTTGGTATTTTTATGAATAAAGCCCAGACTTTGGTTAGTAGGCTTATAAGTATTTATTTGTAAGAACATGTCAGAATGGGCCAGCTGGTCTGGTGGTTAGGAGGAGTGTTGGGATGGAAGAGGTCTTGTGTTCGAGTTGTAACATGAGCATTATTTTTGCCTGTCGCGTCCAAAGAGTTTGTGTTGGATTAAAAATCTGATAGTATGGAGAGATTTGAGGAGATGATAGGGGGAATATCAAAAAATCTGTTCAGTTTTCCTTTCCCCAACAATAGCAAAAATTCGGACCTATCTTTCTCCTTTCTCAAATTTCTTTTGCCGAAATTTTGTTCTCCCTTCATCCTTTCCCTCTTCCGTTTATTTGCTTTTCGATTCTCTTGTGCATCATGGACTTCACGTATTCGGTAAGTTTATTTTGGTAAACCTTAACTTGTTGTGGTCAGGTGTTAATGAAGGATTTCATTGATGTTAAGGATTAATTGAAGGGCTGAAGGTTGGTCATAGGTGTTTTAAAATCCGTGGATTTCTTGTTCTTGTTCGAGGGTAAGGTTTTATTGGTAACGACTGAATACCTCATTATAGGTTTCATTAATATTTCATTAGTATCATTAAAATCGGGTTTGGATTATGGATTTTAAGGTTCTGGAGCGCTCGTGGTTGTGTTAGCGTTAATTCGATACCAGGTGTGTACTCAAAAATGCAGAAAATGAGGTTTCGGTGAAAGTCAAAAACCTTACTGTTTATGCCACACGGGCGTGTGGTCGCCCGTGTGGTAGGCCGTTTGAAAGACTGTTAGTCACCACATGGCTGTGCGATCGGCGAGCCAGGCCGTGCGCGAGCGACACGGCCTTGTGATGGCTGGGCAAGGCCGTGTGCGACACACGGGCTCGACCAATTAGGCCGTATGGGCTACACGAGCTTGTGGGCCAACATAGGTGAACCATACGGGCGTGTGGGATTCTGGGCCAGGCCATGTGATCCATACGGCTAAGGCCAATTTGGGCCGTGTGGGCCACACAGGTGTGTGGGCCCACACTGGCAGGCCATATGGGCGTGTGAGCCCATTTTTGTAAAAAACTCTGTAAGGTTACACGGGTAGCCCAAGTCGACTGTGGACCTACCATAGGGTCGGTAAGCAATACTTAGACCCCTAAATGAATGATCTGTCTGTCTGATTTCTGTATTAAGCATGTATACTGATCTAAATATATGAGCCTTAATTGCATAATAGCATGTCATTCTTGTATGTTGCATTGCATCGGGGAGTGTTGATTATGATTGGAAGAAGTATCTGAAAGGCCTTTAAGCCTGTTATTTGGCAGCTCAGCTGTAATTTCTGATTACGTGCCGCATTCGGTACAACATGGTGTGTAGGGGTGGACGTAGTTGGTGTGTAGAGGCTGGTGGGTAGGATTCTATTTTTTGTATATTCTGTCTGAAATGGGCTAAGGCCCTATAATATGTTTAATTCTGTATCTGAGTAGGCTAAGGTCCACACCGTTTCTGTAATGGGCTTAGACCCGAACTGTGAAATCGTGACTATTTTCTGATATTACTATGTGTATGTTTTGTGTGGGGATTACACACTGAGTTGCGAAAACTCACCCTTTTCTGTTTAAGCTGTTCAGGTAATCCCCAGCAGTAGACGGATCGGTGCAACGGAGGACTCGGCGGTAACCACGATTCTGGATAGTCTTTTTTTATGGTTTATTTTTAATTATGATTTGGTTATATTTGGGTAAATTTCATGTAATAAGGCATTTACGGATTCTTTGATTAAAATTTGGGATTTTTATTTTATAAACTGCTAGCAGTAGGATGAGACGCGAGTTTTCAAAATAAACAATTGTTTTATTAAAATACGTACGACCTTGTAAATCATTTTAAAAGCTTCCGCAACGTGTAAAGTTTTGAAAATGGATAATGAATAAATAAATGATACGTTTTGGCGATAACCTAAGATACCTGAAAATGGTTTTAACGCAGTTACGTTTTCTAAGGCACTAGCATGTGACATCGCCAGATTCGGCCATAACATCCAGGCCGGGCTTGGGGTGTTACACGAATAAGAAATGTCATTACCATAGGCTTACTTGAAAATCAAATCTCCACCACTATAAAATAAGATGACACTCCAATCAAGAGGTCTTTAAAAGGTTTTCATGGGGCTTATGTTAATGGTATAAAAAAGCCAAAAAAGTTGGTTATAATCGAGATCGATTTGATAAGTTACCAAATTAGAAAAACAATCAATATCTTAATTAAGAGAAATTACAAAATAACTATTCAAGCTCAATAAAAAAAAAATCATTTTTTTCTTTTTTTTATTTTTTTAAGAACAATAAAATTCAGCAAATCAAAAAAATGAAACTGGAACGACCGAAATGTGCAAGTGTACACAATCGTTAACAAGTAATAAAGTGACAAGTAAATATCGATTTATCGTACCCACAGGGACTGTGAAAGAAAAAATTTATGAAATGTAAAATTAAACAATTTTGTGGTGAAAACAATAGTTGATTTGAAGAAATGATCTAAAAACTAAAGCTAACTTAACTAAGTAAATAAAAAGTAAAATAATCCGATGCACTACTTCTAAAAGATGGGTTTTAATCAATATGACATAATTTTGTTAGATCAATTACATTCATTAACTTAAAATTACTAAACTCATGTTCATGTTGTTACGAATAATTTCACGACAACTTGATATTTTGCTAACTAATGCACATACAAACTTACTAAACCAATTAATCTCTTGAACATATTACTATGTCAATTTAAACAATTAATCAATTTTTATAAGCATGTGTAAGATTAAGTGAAGTAACAATATATTTCTACATTAAATCAACTTAATCACAATAATCTTGCAAGTTATGCAAGGCTAATGTATCATTTAATACTGTCGCTAATTTAACCTTCAGCTACCTTAGAAGATTAAACATATAGCAATTAAATAATGTGTCAATTAATTACAATTTCAATACGATTAATACTTAATTCATTTGTTACCTTACAATTGTAATGCAAGTATAATCTAAGCATGATTTTATTTAATTGAACAATCTACCTGGGCCTAATAACAACATAAACATGATTTTAATAATTAAATCGAACAAAATGCAATCAATCTAACATGAATTAAATTTAATTAATTTTAATTAAATCAAGAACAAAAACACAACAAATATTCATGTCCATGATCACAACATAAAAAGGAAAATTAAAGAGAAGGGAACTAGAAAGCAAATCCAGTATTTCTTTGAAGCCAGACTAGTGCACTCCTCTTCTTTCTATGCTTGTTCTGTTGATTTGAGGCCTTCATGAACACTTGAATGCTACTAGTCCAAGGAAAATGAAATCTCTTTTTCAAGAGGGAAATAGGCAAGGGAATGAAACAAGAAAAATGGGAAAACAAAGAAGGGAGCAGAAGAAAGAAAGTGAGTGAAAGAGAGATATGTGTGGGAATGAATGGTGTGAAATGAAGAAAGGAAAAGGGGTATTTATAGGCGGGAATGGCTGCTAAAAATAGCAAAAAAAAAAAAAATTAATCGCTCCATCTCCCTTGGCCAACCATGCTTGGTGCAAGTTTGAGTGATTCAAACTTGTTATTTTTAGCTCGGGGCTAAAAATAGAAGGCACGAAAAGAGGAAGGTTTGAACGGAATTAAGGGAAAATTCAAGGGTTGTTTTGCAATTAATAAAATCAACTTAATAATCTGATCGGGTCAGCTTATATCGACAGTTTGGGCCTCCAAATCCCTTGGTGGACCAGTCCCCTTCTTAACACAATTTCCCATGTTCTTCTTCAAACTTTATATTAATTTTTAACCCAATTAATGTTGGATCAAAATTAAATATAAAGTATTTTTAATACATAATATTGGATTGTCCATGGCTGGAGAATTAATTAACTATAATCTTGATTCACTTGATGCAAAAATTTCCTCAACTATTCAAGCTTTTCGAGGTGACTGCCGAGCCGATTTTCACCCTTTATGCAAAACTGTCGAAAATAAACCAAATTTGTGTAAATTCATTATAAAAATAATTAAAATTTAATATGTTAATAATTTGAGTGCAAATTAATTATTTTATAATTAAAGCACGAATTTTGACAATTACTACAAAACTGCATGAATTAGAGCTCAAAAGGTGCTGGAAAAGTCTATATATTTTTGTGTTTCCACACCCCCAAACTTAATTCATTGCTCGTCCCGAGTAATGCACAAATGAAAAAGAATTTGCTTGAAATCACCTTTGAAAAATATCTTTAGAACACATTTCTCCCACAATTATGAGTTTAGTGTAATTATGCTCAAGAACAAGAATTTTGAAACTATGCAACTCAAGTATACATATTGCTTGAATTATTCTCAATTATTATCATGATAGCAAGAATAGACTAGATGTTTTCTCAATAAAAATATGCTAAATTCTTACCAATTAATTTTTATTCCCTCATTTAAGGCTAGACTGCAATCACTAAGTTTAACTTATGCCTTCATATGTTGAACTTAGCAATTTCTCTTGACTAATGTAGGCAGCATAGAAATCTGAATCATTAGGTCTTTTAAATGGTTTGTAACGTGGCTAGGCTAAGGGTAGGTAAAAGATAGATAACTTCAAACTAAAAACCCTAGACTCAGCTTGCATTGAACCTTCGAAATAAATACCTTCAACTTCACCAACTCATTTTGCATTTGAGTACACATGCTCTTTTTACATCTATTTCTTTTGAGTACATATGCTCTTTCTCTTTTCTTTTTTCTTTTTTTAGCATATTATTGTATGTAATGCAATTTTGAGCATTTGATGCTTCTTTTCAACTCCCCAAACTTATTTTCAGAGAATATTCTAGATAGATTAAGTCTGGTGTAAAGGACAATTTAGAGATAATTATGAGAGAAGTGATGGCTTAATATTGCAATAGTTCAAATAAAATCAGGCCATGTAGTCTCAAAGTTGGGTTTCAAGGGATAAGTATTCGTTAAGGTTGGCTTGAAAGGCCCAAACGGTCCAAACAAAGTTTGCCTAAATCATTTTAAAAATTCATGCTTCCTAGGATTTCGCCTCAAGAAATTACTAAATAAATTCAAGAGACTTAAACTTTCATGCATGCTTAGCTCTCCTAAGGAATTAAAATTTTATGGTACAATTTACATACTTTATTAAGAGTAACATTTGTAGAAACCATTTTTAATTTAAAAAAAACGACGAGGATCGACTTAGAAAAACGAAAACGGGAGTCGCCACTGATCCTTTTTTACTTTGGTGTGATTGGATCACCTTATAAAAAATTTTTTGTTTTTATTTAAAATATTGATTTTGGCCTACGAAATTCAAGAAAATGGGTTCGGGAGTCGGTTACGTACGAGGAAGTGTTAGCACCCTCGTAACGCCCAAAAATTGGTACCTAATTAATAATCTCATGTCTTAATGTCCAAATTTTGAAAAAAATTTAAAATATGATCCTTTTATTTGAAAGAAAGCCAAGACTCACCTATCTCAAAGAAATAAAATGCCATACCCAATGAGTTAGGATGCAATATTTCAAGACTTCGAAACTAAGTTTGCCTTTATTTGTAGAAAATCCTTACCTCGAGACACGAAATATCATATCCAATAAGTTAGGATACAACATCTTGAATTCCCGAGAATAAGTTTTGATTTGAAGTTTATGGGTTTCAATTTCAAAAAGGGATACTTGATATCTTAAGTCCAACGAGAAAAATCGAAACCCAGTGAGTTAGGGTACAATTTTTTCTCGAAGCCCCCAAATATTATGTATCGTCGTATTTTTTTAATAAAATGCGACAATTTTAGCAAAATGTATTTTTATTAAAAATGATTTGAGTAAAATATTGCATTAATACATTACAAAACATAAATACCAAATAGCAATTCACCATAATTACAAGTCATATTAACAATTAATACTAATATAGACAATTAAAGAAAGAATAATGTAAAATAACGTAAAATAACGAATGATACAAATAATAAAATGACTATACTAAAGCAAACATAAGAATAATAAATAAATAAATAAACATGAATAACAAATACAAGATATAAAGTGACAATAATAATTTAAAAGATATATACAAAAAAATAAATGAATACGAGACTTTTACATACGAGATCAAATATAAAAGTAAAATATAAGATAAGTGATATACGCAAAACAATAAAGGGATATTTTAAAAAAATTATTTTAAAATATGACGAAATCTAAAATAGTTAATATATACATAAAATAAATATATATGTTTTAAATAAATAATAATAATACTTTGAATATAAAAAAAATGGCGTAGGCTAACTTAAAATAAGTATATAATATACTACTTAATATATATGAAAAAGATAATATACACGTTTAAAATAAATAATATGTGAAAATTTTTATTATTAATGATAAAATAATGTAGAATTTAAAAAAGGAAATGATTTAATCTATAAAACTAAAATAATTAAAAATAAAGTAAAAAAAAAAATCAAGGAAATATGGCTGAATCGAAATAAAAATAAAATATGAAGTAAAATGTAAAAAGGGCCTGATTGGAACGCACGCCACATTATAGGGACTTATTAGGCAATTATACCTTATCTCCTAAATGACGCCTTTCCATCTCCTGCCTTAAAATAGCCCTAAGGACCAAATTGAAACAAAGGCCATAATTCTGGGCCAAATTGAAAAAACGAATTGGATATAATTATAAAATTACAATAATGCGGAAGGGCCTATAGAGCAATTAGACCCTTTAATAAAACACGCGGATCCTCCCCGGGTGTCGAGTCAACAAGCGGATCCTGCCCCTTTAAACGACGTCGTTTTAATGCTTATCGACTTAAACAAAAACGGCGTAGTTTCTGTATTGCTATATAGACCACTTTTATAAAAAAAAAATCATTCGAATCTGTATGTTTAAAAAAAAATTCGGAAATCCTCTCAAATTTCCCTTTCTTCTGTCTGAGTTCCTATCATCGGACCTACGGACCACTACCACATGCGCCTCACGCGCCACCACAAACGCCGCCATATACAGGGGCCGTAGGCTAGAAACCTCCGTTTTCCAACACAAATCGAGAAGTAATTTCCTTTCCTTTATTTCTAATAGTATTTAGAAGAAAAAAAAAGATTTGTATGATTTTTTATATATCGAAAAAGAAAACAATAAGTAAAAAAAAAAAAAACTATCAAAAATCACCTCTAGCTTTTGCAAATTCTGTATTTTATTTCTATATTCTCTTTGTATTTTTTAGTATATGCCTCGTCCTTTTTTTACAGATTAGGTTAGGGTTTTTATAGCCCTAAAAATAAATCAAAAAATAAATACAAAATCCTATTTTGCTACTACTGTCTACGTTCTTTCCTTGTTTTGCAGGTGAACGGCGAGAAACACAGCGGTGGAGAGCGCTATCCGCGCGGTAATTGCGGAGCGACCAAGGTCTGTTTTGGGCGCTTGCAGCGCGAGGAAGGAACCCTAGGGTTCGTGTTTTCTGAAACAAAATATGGGCCGTTGGGCCATGTAATTTTGTCTTAGGTATTGGGTTAGTGGGTCTGGGTGTAATGGGTTTTGGGCAATCTGTTTTGGGCTATAAATGGTCTGTAAAAAAAAAATTGGACATTTGGTTTATTTTTTTATTTTATTTTTATTTTTTGGTTTATTCAGGCCCGGGCACAAATGGGCTACTGCAGCTGCCCCTCTTTGCTTATTGTCATGTAATGAAAATAGAGCAGAGACTATAAAAGGACCAATTTTGCCCGGTCTTGCCGAGCCTTAACTTCTTGATCCTCATCTTCTTCAAGTAGTCTCTAACCCAGCTGCAACTTCAAGGAGATTGAATCTGTAGCTTTAATCTTATTCTACTGCAACTTTAGGGAGATAAGACCTGCTCTTGTAGATTTAATCCATCCTACTGTAACTTCAGGGAAGTGAGACTAGTATCTTTGATCTTGTTTCACTGCAATATTCATGAAGACAAGATCTGCTATTTTCAGTCTACTCCACTGCAAACTCAGGGATGCCAGGCTGATGTTTTTGATCCGCTTCACTGCAACCTCAGGAAGACAAGATCTTCTATCTTCAGTCTGCTCCTCTGTAAACTCAGGAATGCTAGACTAGTATCTTCGACCTGCTTCGCTGCAAACTCAGGAAGACAAGATTTGCTATCTTCGGTTTTCTCCACTGCAAACTCAGGGATGCCAGACTAGTATCTTCGATCCGCTCCACTGCAATCTCAGGAAGACAAGATCTGCTATCTTCAATCTACTCCACTGCAAACTCAGGGAGACAAGGCTGACATCTTTGATCTTCTTCCTGCAACTTAAGGAAGGTAAGATCTATTTTCTTCAGTTTGCTCCGCTATAACTTTAGGGAGACAAGGCTGACGTCTTCGATCTTCTTCCTGCAACTTCAGAAAGGTAAGATCTGTTGTCTTCAGTCTGCTCTGCTGCAACTTCAGGGAGATAAGGCTGACGTCTTCGATCTTCTTCCTGCAACTTCAGGAAGTTAAGATCTATTGTCTTCAGTCTACTCCGCTGCAACTTCAAGGAGACAAGGCTGGCATCTTCGATCTTCTTCCTGCAACTTCAGGAAGGTAAGATCTATTGTCTTCAGTCTACTCCGCTACAACTTCAGGGAGACAAGGTGATAAACCGTCATATATACATATTTTAATACCACATTTGGCATACTTTTGGATGATTTATCCCTTGATTTGATGAATTCGATGCTTCTAATCTCTTAATTTCATGTTTTATACTCAAGAGAGCTTAGGGAGTAAAAAAGAACGAGAAACGGGCCAAAAATGGAGAAAACAGACCAAAGTAAGAAATCCACACGGCCTGGAGTTCGCCACACAGCCGTGCCACTTTAGCAGACTCGAACACGATCTTGGGCTCAATTCACACGGACTTGTGCCACGGGCATGTCCCTACCGTGACCAGTTTTAATTTCACTCGGAAAAGGATACTTAGAGGCAAAGAAAGACATTCCGAAAGCCTATATAAACACCCTAAAGGGCAACCTAAAGGGGGGCGTTCGAGAGTTCGACAGAAGGCTTCTGTCAGAGGCCGAGGAGCGAAGCCAGAAAGGGCTGAATTGTGGGATTTACTCGAAGACAACCAATTGATCCATCTCAAGAAACCAGAATCATACTCAAGGTGGAAGTTCTTCCCTTCAATTTCCTTCAGGGGGTTTTTGGGTTTTTCTTATGTTTTGTTTTATACTGTCTTCTGAGATGTATCCTTTTATAAACATGAACTAAACCCCTCAAATACCTGAGGGGATGAAACCTAAGACGGATCTTGTTATTGTTTTCTGAACTATATGATAAATACTTGATTTGTTCTTAATTATGTGTTCTTAATTCTTGCTTTGATATTTCAGGATATTGATTCAAGTATTGATGTGCTTAGGTAGTGGAGCAAAAGTCCCTGTTTAAGAGTAGATCTAGCATAGTTAAGCGGAGTTGATCACACTCCTAGAGATAGGACGACGAAATCTGCCGGATTAGAGTCAAACCTAATATGGGAGTCCATAGATCGAGTTAATGCAACACTAGGGGTTTTAATTAAAAAGAGATTTCAATTAATCAACCTAGGGTTAGACGTTAGTAGCCTCGAGAGAGGTATTAATATAAATTAGGGAATCCTATGGATCAAGTCAAGTGAATAAATCATCTGGTTTAGAGTTAAATAACAAGTGAAGTCTAGGTGGATTCTTCCTCGGGTATTGTCATAATCAATTGGTTTTCCTAAAAGTATTTCCCCAATTCATTCTCTGTGTCTTAGCATCTTTAGCTTAGTAATTAGTTAGTTTTAGATTAAACAACAATTCCCTTAATTCTTAGGCTGAATAATAGAAAGATAGTAATTACTAGTACTCTTGGTCCTTGAGGATACGATATTTCCAGTCTTGCCATAGCTATACTACCGAACGATAGGTGCACTTGCCTTATTCGTTGTAATAGTTAGTTTGGACACGATCAAGTTATTGGCGCTGTTGCCGGAGACTAAGATATCAGGACCCTTGATTTTTGAGAGCAATATAGAAGGCACCTTTCACAGAAATAGAAGAGAAATAAGGCGAAGCTTACAATACATAGAAGAAGAGCAAGAGGACGATACCAATACTACCGAAGAGATGGCTGATAACAATCCGCTACCTCCTATGGTTGCCGCAAACCCAGTGAATCAAAATCCTACTCCTCATACTATGTATGATTATGCTAAACTTAATTTAACAGGAACTAAGTCAAGTATTGTTAGACCTGCTATTGCTGCAAATAATTTTGAACTGAAACTTAACACAATTCAGATGATACAGCAATTTGTTCAGTTTGATGGTTTGCAGGATGAAGATCCAAATAATCACTTGGCGAATTTCCTAGAATTTTGCGATGCTTTCAAAATAAATGGCGTTTCTGATGATGCCATTCGTCTTCGGTTGTTTCCCTTTTCGTTGAGGAACAAAACTAAACAGTGGTTGAAGTCGTTACCAGGAGGATCAATCACTACATGAGAACAAATGACTGAAAAATTTTTGTTAAAATATTTTTCGCCGGCTAAAACGGCTAAGTTAAGGAATGATATCTCTTCTTTTGTGCAAATGGATTTAGAGACACTTTACGATGCATGGGAGAGATACAAGGATCTATTGAGAAGGTGCCCACACCATGGATTCCCCTTGTGGCTACAAGTCCAAACCTTTTACAACGGTGTGAACCCCTTAACCAGGTAATTGATTGATTCAACCGCGGGCGGAACCTTGAATAACAAAACACCTGAGGCTGTGTATGAGTTCATTGAAGAGATGTCACTGAATAACTATCAGTGGCAAGTCATGAGGACAAGGGCAATAAAAGCCGCTAGTGTTTTCAACCTCGACACAGTAACCATGCTATCAAATCAGGTAGAAATGTTAAATAAAAAGATTGATGGTTTATGTGGTTCTTCGTAGGTACATCCAATTATGCAGTGCGATACGAATAGAGGAGGGATGAGCAATACAGAATATCCACCTTACAACCCGAGCACTGAAAATGAGCAAGTTCACTATATGGGTAATAAGTCTAGACATCAAAATAACACTTATAGTAATACTTACAATCCAGGTTGGAGGAACCACCCCAATTTTTCATGGGGTAGTCAAGGAAATCAAAGACAACAACCCCTCCCAAGCTTCTAACAGCAACCCTACCCACAAGAAAAGAAGCAGAACCTTGAGGAGATGCTAACAAAATTTATAGTGGTGTCAGAAACCCGTTTCCAAAACACCGAGACAGCATTCAAAAATCAACAAGCATCGATTCAAGGAATCGAGAACCAATTAGGGCAACTTGCTAAGCAATTCTCTGAATGATAACAAGGAAGCCTGCCAAGCAACACTGAAACTAATCCGAACGAGTAACTTCAAGCAATAACCGCTCATGATAGTGAAGGATTAGATAAAACAAAATTAAGGTAAGAGAATGTGGTAGAGGAAGGTAAGGTTGAAGTAAGTCATGATAAGCCAAAATCGGTAATTAAAGAGTACCAACCTCATGTGCCATACCCCAATACGATGAAGAAAGACAACACAGATGAAAATTTTGGTAAATTTCTTAAACTTTTAAAGAAATTTCATATTAACTTACCGTTTCTTGAAGCTCTTTCGCAGATGCCAGATTCAAGGAAATTTTTAAAAGAGCTTTTGACAAACAAACGGAAGTTAGACGAAGAGTCACATGTGGAACTAAACGCAGTGTGCTCAGCAAATTTACAAAATAAACTACCACGAAAATTAAAAGATCCAGGGAGTTTTACAATTCCATGCTTAATTGGTAGTTTATCTGTTGATAATCCTTTAGCTAATTTAGGGGCAATCATCAATGTTATGCCTTATAAAATGTTTAAATAGCTAGGTCTAGGGAAACCCAAACAAACTAGGATGAGCATTCAATTAGCGATAAAACTATTAGAATTCCTAGGGTATAATTGTAGATCTACTCATAAAAATTGACAAATTCATATTCCCAGTAGACTTTGTCATTTTAGACATGGATGAGGATAATAATATTCCTTTAATTTTTGGAAGACCCTTTTTAGCAACTGCTAGAACTAAAATTGATGTTGGTACAGGAGAACTTATACTTCGTACAGGTGATGAAATGATCACTATTCAGGCTCTTGACAATGCTAGAACATCGAGCAATAAAGGAGAGAACGTAAATTCTATTATTGACCATTCGGTTCAACCTTCTTTTCAAGAAACATCAGGAAACTACACAGCTGAGCTTCATCCTACACCTTGTGCCAACAAAGAAATAACTCATGAGGAACGAAGGCTTCAGATCAATGAACTAGACGAGTGGAAGCCACGTGTCAAGGAGAAACCAAGAATACATGAAGTAGAGCCAAAGCAAAACAATGTCAAACTTAAGGAGGGGACAACCCAATTTAAGAACGGAGATCAGGTATTGTTGGATAAAACAGACCCTCGAATCGCCACTTCAGACCTTGATACAAACAACGAAACCCCTTTTGAGGTACTGAATATCTTCTCATATGGAACAGTTGAGGTAACTAATCCCAAGTTCGGCACTTTTAAGGTAAACACTACTCGACTCGAACTATATAGTGATAGTAGAACTGAATGCATGAGAAAGGATTTTCAACTCCTCAAACCGCCATGATTATGCGAATGAGAGGTAAGTCTAGCTTAAGACTTTAAACAAGCGCTTCTCGGGAGGCAACTCGAGCACTAACTTCACTAATGTCATATTTTCGATTTCTAGCATCTAACTACAAACTAACCAATTTAATAAAGCGCAGGTTTCTCTCTCCACACGGCCTTGCACACGGGCGTGGCCGTGGCCGTGTGGACACTACGAAAAGATACATGGGCGTGACAGAGATTGTGCAGAAACAAGATGAAATTTTCCCCAAGCCACGGGCTCCGACTAAACGCCACGGTCGTGCGATACGGCCGTGGTCGACACTGAGAAATCTATACGGGCGTGAGACACGCCCGTGCCCCCAGGCCGTGGTCGATTCTGATCAGATCACATGGGCGTGGGCAACAACCAAGACCTTTGAGTCCATTTATTTTTTTCGTTTTCTTTTATTTTTAAATTCTTTTATCTTTCTTGTCTTTAACTTATATTATTATATTTTGATTGCTTTAATTTAGGTTCAAAAGGTTGTTAGAGAATCACCACACCACGACCCTAGTATCCACCGTGCCTATCTTTCTAAGGATTTCATCCAAAATTTAGGAAGTTTCATTTCTCCCTCTCTCTTATGATATCATGCTATTAATCTCTAGATATATATATTTGTACATTGAGGGCAATGTACATCTTAAGTGTGGGGGGTGAATTCTAAAAGTTTTTAACTTTTTGCATTATTCTCAAATCCCTGAATTTTGTCTTTTCTTTCTCATATCCCTATTAGAACAAATTCTGATTGATTTATGATTTCTATTGATATGTCTTGAATTAAAACATAAGCAGTTGTGCATTGATTGTTTAAACTTAAAGGCTTTAGAGAATCAAGCATGATAAGTTGATTTTTGAAAATTAAAAAAAAAATTGCTAGGTTGTTTTCCCAAGTTTAGGTATGATCTTGAAATTTGAAGTTCGCAGGGTTGACATCAAAAACCATAATTTCTGTGAGATTTTGAACCTTTAGAGCATACATTCTTTCTTGCTCACTTTTATTATTGCTTTGAGTGAGTCAATATTGATCTGTTATTCTAGAACTTGCTTCGATTATACATGTCGAGACCACATTTTTTATTTGATATACTGAGATGATAAAGGCACCTAGGATTTAACCCAATTACTTCCCAAAAGGCCTACCTCCATAATTAACCCCTAGTGAACCCCTTTGATCTTAAGTAACTGTTTCTTAATTTACCCTTAATATTAACCCAAGACTTACTCTTTTTGATTCATTAAAAATTTTTCCTATTAACCTTTTTGTCGAGATTTGATTTGAGAAGTTGCCTAACTATGTTTTCCATTTCAGCTATTAAATTCTATTATTGTACTTGATTTGTTCTAAAAAAAAGGTTGAAAGTATATCCATTATTAGTTCTATGTTTTTATGAGCTTAAATAATAAATCTCATATCTTTAGAAGAAGCCCATATTATTAATGTAATTTTCATTATTAGTCTATTTTTCTAGTTAGGTAAATTGTCAATTCAATCTCGATTCTAACCTCCTCTTCTAGCCTATGACCACACTCCCTAACCAAGCCATATTACAACCCTTTTTAAAGACCTTTTGATCAATGTATCATCGGAATTTATAGTGGTGGAGATTTGATTTTCATGCAAGCCTACAGTAATAACTTTTCATGTTGACTATCGAGTGCTTAATTTTTTATCCCTTAAACACTTCGAGTGATTTGAGTGAATCCTTAGTGAGGATGTTAACTCTGTGATATTTTGAATCAAAGGTGATTACTTAAATGAGGGAGAATACCTATGTTTTCATGAATAAAATGCTCATCTTGGATTGTTTGAAACTTTAATGTTCTTTCAGTTGAATTCTCAATGTATGATTACCTATGGATTGGTTCAAAACATTATTGATAGGAGTTATAAGTTGAGAAGAACGAATTTTAATCAGGAATTGAGGATTTTGCTTGAGGACAAGCAAATGCTTAAGTGTGGGGGTATTTGATAAACCGTAATATATACATATTTTAATCCCACATTTGGCATACTTTTGGATGATTTATCCCTTGATTTGATGAATTTGATGCTCATAATCTCTTAATTTCATGTTTTATACTCAGAAGAGCTTAGGGAGTCGAAAAGAACGAGAAATGGGCCAAAAACGGAGAAAATGGGCCAAAGTAAGAAATCCACACGGCCTGGAGTTCGCCACACGGCCATGCCACTTTAGTAGACTCGAACACAGTCCTGGGCTCGATTCACACGTGCGTGTGCCACGGACATGTGCCTGCCGTGACTTGTTTTAATTTCGCTCAGAAAAGGATACTTAGAGGCAAAGAAAGGCATTCTGAAAGCCTATATAAACACCCTAGAGGACAACCTAAAGGGGGCATTTGAGAGTTCGACAGAAGGCCTTTATCAGAGGCCGAGGAGCGAAGCCAGAGAAGGCCAAATTGTGGGATTTACTCGAAGACAGCCAGTTGATCCATCTCAAGAAGCCGGAATCATACTCAAGATGGAAGTTCTTCCCTTCAATTTCCTTCAGGGGGTTTTAGGGTTTTTCTTATGTTTTGTTTTATACTGTCTTCTGAGATGTATCCTTTTATAAACATGAACTAAACCCCTCAAATACCTGAGGGGATGAAACCTAAGACAGATCTTGTTATTGTTTTCTGAACTATATGATAAATACTTGATTTGTTCTTAACTATGTGTTCTTAATTCTTGCTTTGATATTTCAAGATATTGATTCAAGTATTGATGTGCTTAGGCAGTGGAGCAAAAGTCCCTGTGATAAACCGTAAAAGCAACATATTTTAATCCCACATTTAGTATGCTTTTGGATTATTTAAGCCTCGATTCATATAAAAAGGTGCTCTTAATCCTTTCTTTTCATGTCTTATACCCAGGAAAGCACCCGAGGATGAAAAGAGCATAAAACGGACCCAAAACGGAGTAAATGGGCCATATCACGAAATCGACATGGCCTGGCCGAAAGACCACACAGAAGTGCCTTGTCAAGCATCTAGAACACGACCTTACCCCCGAGTCACACAACCGTGCCTCATTAAAGAAGTTCGAACACGGCTTAAAAACTAGTCACACGGGCATGTGACCTGGCCGTGTCCCTGTCTTGGAAAAGAGTAATTTTATTCGGATTTGGATACTTTGGGGCGAAGAAACACATTCCAAGAGCCTATATAAACCCCCTAAGTACCACCTTAAAGGGGGGCAGTTAGTGAGGCCAAGGAGCCAAGCTGAGAAGGTCAAATTTATGGGAATCACTCGAAGATAGCCAGTTGATCCATCCCAAAAAGCCGGAATTCTACTCAAGACGGTGGACTTCTCCTTCAATTCCTTCAGGGAGTTTTAGGGATTTCTTATGTTTTGTTTTATCTTTTCTCTTGAGATTTTTTCTTTATTTATTATGAACTAAACCCTTCAGATACTTGAAGGGGATGAAACCTAGATGAATCTTGTTATTATTTTCTGAATTATATGATAAATACTTAGTTTGTTCTTAATTATGTGTGCTTAATCCAAATTTGATGTGCTTAGGTGGAGGAGGAATAGACCCTACCTAAGAGTAGATCTAGTGTAATTAAGCGGAGTTGATCACACGCCTAGAGATAGGGTGACAAGATTTTTTCGGATTAAGGTGAAACTTAATATGGGAATCCATAGACCGATTTACTGCAATTTTAGGGGGTTATTACTCGAGAAAGAGATTTCCGTTAATTAACCTAAAGTTAGACGTTATTCGCCTTGAGAGAGGGTTTAATATACGTTAAGGAGTCCTACGGATCAAACTAAGTGAATAAATCGTATAGTTCAGTGTTAGATAACAAGTGAAGTCTAGGTGGATTCTTCCTGAGGGTATCGTCGTGATCAACTGAGTTTTCCTTCAAGTTATTTCTCAATTAGTTCTTTTTTGTCTTCGCGTCTTTAGCTTAGTAGTCGTTAATTTAGATTAAATAAACTTCACTTTATTTTAGGCTAAATAATAAAAAGAAAGTTAGTATTAGTACTTTTAGTTCTTTTGGGTTCGACAATCCGGTCTTGCCTAAGCTATACTACTGTTCGATAGGTACACTTGCCTTTAATCGTTGTCAGAGTTAGTTTCCAGGTTCGATCATTCTCTTTATAAATTTTAAAACTTTGATTTCAGCGATCACCCTATTTAAGAGTAGTTCTAGCATAGTTAAGCAGAGTTGATCGCACTGCTAGAGATAGGACGACGAAATCTACCGGATTAGAGTCAAACCTAATATGGGAGTCCATAGATCGAGTTAATGCAACACTAGGGGTTTTACTTAGAAAGAGATTTCAATTAATCAACCTAGGGTTAGACGTTAGTAGCCTCGAGAGAGGTATTAATATAAATTAGGGAATCCTACGGATCAAGTCAAGTGAATAAATCGTCTGGTTCAGAGTTAAATAACGAGTGAAGTCTAGGTGGATTCTTCCTTGGGTATTATCTTAATCAATTGGTTTTCCTAAAAGTATTTCCCCAATTCATTCTATGTGTCTTAGCATCTTTAGCTTAGTAATTAGTTAGTTTTAGATTAAACAACAATTCCCTTAATTCTTAGGCTGAATAATAGAAAGGTAATAATTACTAGTACTCTTGGTCCTTGAGGATACGATATTTCCGATCTTGCCATAGCTATACTACCAAACAATAGGTGCACTTGCCTTATTCGTTGTCATAGTTAGTTTGGACACGATCACAAGGCTGACGTCTTCGATCTTCTTCCTGCAACTTCAGAAAGGTAAGATCTGTTGTCTTCAGTCTGCTCCGCTGTAACTTCAGGGAGACAAGGCTGACGTCTTCAATCTTCTTCCTGCAACTTCAGGAAGGTAAGATCTGTTGTCTTCAGTCTGCTCCACTGCAACTTAAGGGAGACAAGGCTGACGTCTTCGATCTTCTTCTTGCAACTTCAGGAAGGTAAGATCTGTTGTCTTCAGTCTGCTCTGATGCAACTTCAGAGAGACAAGGCTGACGTCTTCGATCTTCTTCCTACAACTTCAGGAAGGTAAGATCTGTTGTCTTCAGTCTGCTCCACTGCAACTTCAGGGAGGCAGGGCTGAAAGTGTCAATTTACCCTACTACATTGTCCTATAGAGGACATGTCCTGTAGAATAGGTATATTCTTATGTCGAATGATTAGGATGCCCTGATCGATATGAGTCAAATGCTCTTAATTAGACGCGTTATGATATATGAATGCAAAAATGTTATGAGTATGATTCCTACTCAATGTGTCATCACTCATTTGTTCTTCATCCTTGTTCCTCTCGAAATATCAATCATATTCTGCTCAAACAATTCGCCTCATGGTAATTTCAAAGTCCACTCCATTTGATCCTCGGGGACACAAGGCTTGTACCACCTTCAAACCATCCCACCACGATTTACAGGAATCGAAACTTTTTCAGTTTGTCCCTACTGCAATTTAAGGATACAAGATTTGTTTCAACTCCAATTCATTGTACCACAATTTAGGGGTTTTGAATTTTCCCTATCAATTTTGTTTGTCACACCATTCCCCGAATGTTATGACCCGATGACATTGCTTACTTTCATCACATCAACTCATTATTTTGTCCAATTACCATTTGGATAGAGAATTCAGAGAAATAGTCTCTATCTAGACTCTTCTTTCTCAAATATTTCCAATCCATGTACATGAAAATTCTAAACAATTGTCCTATTTCAGTTTCTTATATTATCTAGAAATTCCCAAAGTAATATGTAGAACTTCTTTTGTGAAATTATTAGTTCATCAATCATTATTTCAATGCAACATGCTTATGAATAGTAATAAAGGATAACAAATAAATTGATTTTGAGGATAGTTAGAACTGAATAAATTACTGATAAAAAAATTAACTAGGAAAATATCTTTGAGAAGAAAAAGAATCCAAAGATAGTAAATTGAATAAGTAGGACAAAGACCAGGTGCCCTAGATATCGCAGATTGGGCTTCTATATACAAATTCTATGAAAACTGCTTTGAGCTTAACATGCGTTTAGAATATCTAAAGTACTTTGTTGATGCCCCGATATGTAACATACTTCATTTCTTATTGATTCAGGTATAGCAAGATCACTGCATGCCCATTCAAAATTTGAGCCGCCCTTTTCGAGTTTTCAACTCAAAACCCCTTTGGTCTCAAGGCACCTTTTACGGGTTTTCGCCTAGGCCTCTCCCTTTTGTTTTTTTTTTTTTGAAGTCTCAAAGCACCCTTTGTGGGTTTTCACCTAAGCAAAATATTTTTTGACTGAATCCGAGTTCACAAGATTGGGTAAGCTTTTCCCATCCATTTCGGTCAAGATTAGTGCACCTCCAGAGAAAGCCTTCTTCACCACATATGGTCCTTCCCAATTTGGCATCCATTTTCCTCTGAAATCCCTTTGTATGGGAAGGATCTTTTTCGGTACAAGGTCCCCCTCGTGAAATTCTCTTGGCTGGACTTTTTTATCATAGGCTCGTATCATTCATTTTTGGTATATCTGATCGTGACGAATAGCCCTTAGCCTCTTTTCCTCAATCAAGATCAACTGATCATGTCGAGACTAAATCCATTCCGCTTCATCTAGCTTTATCTCTGACAAAACTCGAAGAGAAGGTATCTCTACTTCAATAGGTAGGACTGCCTCCATCCCGTAAACCAATGTGAAAGGAGTTGCCCCAGTAGAAGTTCTGACAGACGTTCGTTAAGTATAGAGTGCAAATGGTAACTTCTCATACCAATCCTTATAAGTCTCAGTCATTTTTCCTACTATCTTCTTGATGTTTTTATTGGCCGCTTCCACTGCCTCATTCATTTTTGGGCGATACGGAGATGAGTTCGTTTGATCTTGAATTGACTGCAGACTTCTGCTATTGTGCTGTTGTTCAAGTTCAATGCATTATCTGATATGATCATCTCGGGCATTCCATATCGACATATGATTTCCTTCTTCAAGAACCGACTAACTGCTGACTTAGTAATGTTAGCATATGAAGCAGCCTCCACCCATTTCGTGAAGTAGTCAATAACCACAAAGATGAATCGATGCCCATTCGAAGCTTTCAGTGAGGTCAGCCCAATGACATCCATGCCCCACATGAAAAAAGGCCATGGAGAATTCATTACATGCAAAGGTGAAGGCGGTACGTGAATTTTGTCTCCATAAATCTGACATTTATGGCATCTTTTGGCATAGTTGATGCAATCTCCTTCCATGGTGGACCAATAGTATCTGAATCTCATTATTTGTCTAGCCATTATGAATTCGTTAGCATGTGTTCCACAAACACCCTCATGAACTTCTTTCAAAATTTTCCTAGCTTCAATGGCGTCAACACATCTCAATAGTACTTGATCTTTCCTTCTTTTGTATAAGATATCCCCATCTAAAACGTAGTCACAGGCCAATCTTCTTAATGTCCTTTTGTCATTATTAGTTGCATGATCAGGGTACTCACAATTTCTTACGTATCGCAATACATCATGATACCAAGGATGGTCATCCTTTTCCTCCTCTTCCATGTTATAACAATGAGCTGGAACTTCAAAAATACTCATCTGAATAGGTCTTATATCCTCTGGTTTATTTAGTTTAATCATAGAAGCCAGAGTTACCAAAGTATCTACCATCTGGTTTTCATCACGTGGGAGATAATTGAAAGTGATGTCATCAAACTCCTCAATCAATCCCAAAACTATTTTTTGATAATCGATTAGTTTAGGGTCGCTTGTCTCCTATTCACCTTTAAGCTGGTAAATTAATAATGCAGAATCTCTATATATTTCTCGCACTCTAGTTTTATGCTCTACAGCTACTCGAATTCCAATGATGCATGCTTCATACTCTGCCATATTTTTTGTGCAATCAAAATCCAATTTGCTTGTGAATGGATAATGATCTCCACTTGGGAATACCAAGACTGCCCCAATTCCATTTCTTACAGCGTTTGATGCTCCATCAAAGCTTAGCTTCCATGGATACTCTTCATTAGTTGCCACATACATCAGCTCTTCATTGGGTAAATCAAAGCTCAAAGGTTCATAATCTTCTAAAGCCCTTCTAGCCAAAAATTCTGCTATTACGCTCCCTTTTATAGCCTTTTGGTTCACATAGACTATATCAAATTCAGAAAGTAAAATTTGCCACCTTGCCATTCTTCCATTCAGAGCAGTTGACTCCATCATATACTTTAATGGGTCAAGTTTTGAAATTAACCAGGTTGTATAATAAAGCATATATTGCCTCAACCTTCGAGTTGTCCAAATCAAGGCACAACACAATTTCTCAATTGACGAATATCTCCTTTCACACTCAGTGAACTTTTTACTGAGATAATATATCGCCTTTTCTCTTCTCCCTGACTCATCATGCTGACCAAGCACACATCCCATGGAGTTATTGAACACTGCCAAATATAGTATTAGTGGTCTATCTGGATTAGGCAATGATAAACAGTAAAAGTAACATATTTTAATCCCACATTTAGTATGATTTTGGATGATTTAAGCCTCGATTGACATAAAAAGGTGCTCTTAAACCTTTCTTTTCATATCTTATACTCAGGAAAGCACCCGAGGAAGAAAAGAACATAAAACGGGCCCAAAACGGAGTAAATGAGCCATATCACGAAATCCACACGGCCTAGATTAAGCCCACACGGCCGTGCCTCATTAAAGAAGTCCGAACACGGCTTGAAAACTAGTTACACAGGCGTGTGACATGGCCGTGTCCCTATCATGGCAAAGAGCAATTTCATTCAGATTTGGATACTTTGGGGCGAAGAAACACATTCCAAGAGCCTATATAAGCCCCCTAAGTGTTACCTGAAAAGGGGGCGGTTAGCTAGGCTAAGAAGCCAAGCCGAAAAGGTCAAAGTTGTGGGAATCACTCGAAGATAGCCAATTGATCCATCTCTAGAAAGCTGAAATTCTACTCAAGACGGCGGATCTCTCCTTCAATTCCTTCAAGGAGTTTTAGGGATTTCTTATGTTTTGTTTTATCTTTTCTTCTGAGATGTTTTCTTTATTTATTATGAACTAAACCCTTCAGATACCTGAAAGGGATGAAACCTAGATGAATCTGGTTATTGTTTTCTGAACTATAAGATAAATACTTGATTTGTTCTTAATTATGTGCGCTTAATTCTTGTGTTAATATTTCTGGGATATTGATTCAAGTCAGATGTTCTTAGGTGGAGGAGCAAAAGTCCCTACTTAAGAACAGATCTAGCATAATTAAAGTGGGGTCGTTCGCGCGCCTAGAGATAGGGTGACGAGATTTTTCCGGATTAGGGTGAAACCTAATATGTGAGTCCATAGATTGATTTACTGTTATTCTAGGGGGTTATTAAGTGAGAAAGAGGTTTCCGTTAATTAACCTAGGGTTAGACATTATTCTCCTCGAGAGAGGGTTTAATATAAATTAGGGAGTCCTACGGATCAAGCCAAGTGAATAAATTGTATGGTTCAGGGTTAAATAACAAGTGAAGTCTAGGTGGATTCTTCCTGAGGGTATCGTCTTAAATCAACTGAGTCTTCCCTCAAGTTATTTCCCAATTCATTCTTTTAGTCTTTGCGTCTTTAGCTTAGCAGTAGTTAAGGCTAAACAACTTCACTTATTTTAGGCTAGATAATAAAAAGAAGGTTAGTATTAGTACTTTTAGTTCCTTTGGGTTCGACAATCCAGTCTTGCCTAAGCTATACTACTGATCGATAGGTACACTTGCCTTTAATCGTTGTTAGAGTTAGTTTGCAGGTTCGATCATTCTCTTTATAAATTTTAAGACTCTGATTCCAGCGATCAAGTTTTTGGCGCTGTTGCCGGGGAAGTAAAATATTAAGAAAGCTCTATTTTTATTACTTTAGCCATTATTTTTATTTTTCGCAATTTTATTTTATTTTTAGGTTAAATTTTGGTTTTTGCTAAATTTTCTTCCTTTCTTTTCCAGCAGGTACCTCTAGTTTATGACTAGAAGGAACCTGAGAGGACCTTCAGTATACGAGAGTGATATTGAAGCTACCGCTCGAAGAAATCGCAGAGAAATCAAGCAAGCCCTGAATTACACAGAGGAAAATCAAGAAGGCAGATCCAATCCTACTAAAGGGATGGACAACAATAATCCACAACCACATGATGTGGGAGAAAACAATGCTCCACGTACTATGTTTGATTATGCTAAACCGCATTTAACAGGAGCTGAATCGAGTATTGTTAGGCCTGCTATAGTTGCTAATAATTTTGAATTAAAACCTAACACAATGCAAATGATTCAACAATTTGTTCAATTTGATGGTTTATAGGACGAAGACCCAAACACTCATATAGCTAATTTTTTAGAGTTCGGTGATACCTTCAAAATAAATGGCGTTTCTGATGATGCCATACGTCTTCGGTTATTTCCCTTTTCATTAAGAAATAAAGCCAAACTGTGGTTAAACTCGTTACCACGAGGGTCAATCACTACATGAGAACAAATGACCGAAAAATTTCTATTAAAATATTTCCCACCGGCCAAAACGGCCAAATTACAGAATGATATCTCTTCTTTTGTGCAGATGGATTTAGAGACATTATACGACGCATGAGAGAGATATAAGGATCTCTTCAAAAGGTGTCCACACCTCGGTTTACCCTTATGGATACAAGTACAAACCTTCTATAACGGTGTAAACCCCTCAACGAGGCAATTAATTGATTCAGTCGCCGGTGGAACCCTGAACAACAGAACTCCTGAAGCAGCCTACGAGTTCATTGAAGAGATGTCACTGAATAACTATCAGTGGCAAGTTACAAGGACTAAACCAACAAAATCAGCCGGAGTCTACAATATCGACGCAGTAACCATGCTATCAACACAGGTAGAATTGATGAATAAAAAGCTTGATAGTTTGTGTTCTTTGCAGGCACACCCAGTCATGCAGTGCGACGCAAGTGGAACTGTGGCGAATCCTGAGTACCCACCCTGCCAACCGAGCGTAGAGAGCGAACAGATGAACTATATAGGTAATAATTTCAGATCCAATAACAATCCTTATAGTAATACTTACAATCCAGGTTGGAGGAACCACCCAAATTTTTCATGGGGAGGACAAGGAAATCAAGGAAATCAAAGACAACAACCTTCTCAAAATTTCCAAAATCAGCTATATCCGCAAGAAAGGAAGCCAAACCTCGAAGAGATGCTGAAAAAATTCATGACAAGCACAGAAAATCGTCTCCAAGATACTGAGAAAACACTTAAAAGTCAACAAGCATCAGCTGAAGAGACCAAGAACCGATTAGGAGAACTCACTGAGTCAGTTGGGGAACTCATTAAGTTAGTTGGACTACTTACTAAGGTGATTTGTGAAATACGGGTAGAGATTTTTTCTAAAGAAACAGAACAGGTAAAAGCAGTTACACTAAGAAGTGGAAAGGAGCTAGTCGAACCAAAGAGAAAAATACCACACGAAGATCACAACACAACCGATGAGGGAGTTGAGGACGTAAATCCATATTGCAAAGAAAGTAAACCACCAATCCCATATCCAGCAAAGTTGAAAAAAGAACGATTAGATGCCCAATGCGGTAAGTTTCTTGAACTTTTTAAACAAATACATATTAACTTACCTTTTGTTGAAGCTATTTCACAGATGCCAAAATACGCAAAATTCTTAAAGGAACTCCTGACGAATAAAAGGAAGCTTGAAGAAGTATCGGCGGTGGAACTTAATGAAGAATGCTCAGCCATCCTCCAAAACAAGTTACCAACCAAATTAAAAGACCCAGGAAGTTTTACTATTCCTTGTTTAATTGGTAGCTTAAATATTAAGAAGGCACTAGCTGATCTAGGTGCCAGTATTAATTTAATGCCTTACAAAATGTTTAAACAACTAGATCTTGGGGAACCAAAAACCATTAGGATGAGTATTCAGTTAGCTGATAGATCTATTAAATATCCTAGAGGAGTTATCGAAGATGTCTTGTTGAAAATTGATAAATTTATTTTCCCTGTTGATTTTGTTGTGTTAGACATAGATGAAGACATTGATGTTCCTTTAATTTTAGGGCGTCCTTTTTTAGCTACTGCTAGGGCTATTATCGATGTAGGTGACGGTAAACTTGCATTAAGGATAGGCGATGAGGAAATTATTTTTCAAATTTATGATGCCATGCGATATTCTAGAGAACAAGATGATTCCTGTTATTTTGTTGATACTACTGATCATATCATTCAAAATTCATTATAGGAAATCATACATGATGACATGATGGAACTGTGCTTGAACAAGCAGAGGGGGAAGAAGATGAAGACGACGAGCTGAACTTGAATACATCTTCATTTAGACAAATGAAAGAAGAAAGCATTAAAGATAATGACGAATTAAAACAAAAACCCTCCATCGATGAGCCACCCAATCTGGAATTGAAACAGTTGCTGAAACACTTAGAATATGCATTTCACGGGAACAATTCTACGCTACCGGTAATTCTCTCTTCAGAACTATAACCCAAGGAAAAAGAGGAGTTGATACAGGTACTAAGAGAACATAAAAGAGCCATAGCTTGGAAAATCTCTAACATCAAGGGTATAAGTCCATCGTTCTACACCTACAAAATTTTAATGGAAGAGGAATACAAGCCATGTGTGCAGTCTCAGAGACGCTTAAACCCCAACATGAAAGAAGTGGTCAAAGCCGAGGTAATTAAACTTCTAGATGTAGGAATAATTTATCCTATTTCTGACAGTACTTAGGTAAGTCCTGTGCAGGTAGTTCCAAAGAAATGAGGTATAAATGTGGTGCCCAATGAAAAAAATGAGTTAATCCCTACAAGAACAGTTACAAGTTGGAGAGTTTGTATAGATTATAAAAAACTGAATGACGCCACCAGAAAAGATCACTTCCCTCTACCCTTCATAGATCAAATGTTAGAAAGATTATCCGGGCATATGTACTACTGTTTCTTGGACGGACTCTCCGGCTACTTCCAAATCCCAATAGCTCCTGATGATCAAGAGAAGACAACATTTACATGCCCATACGGTATGTTTGCTTATCGAAGAATGCCTTTTGGATTATGTAATGCTCCTGCTACATTTCAGCACTGCATGTTGGCAATCTTTGATGAACTTGTGGAAGATATTATGGAAGTTTTTATGGACGATTTCACGGTATTCGGTAATTCTTTCCATCTTTGCCTTAAAAATGTAAAACGAGTTCTAATGAGATGTGGGGAAACAAACCTTGTTTTGAATTTGGAAAAATGTCACTTTATGGTTAGAGAAGGGATTGTATTAGGACATAAGATTTCTAGTAAAGGATTGAAGTAGATAAAGCAAAGGTTGAAACCATAGAAAAATTACCTCCCCCTAGTTCAGTTAATATTAGAAGCTTTTTAGAACATGCAGGATTCTATAGAAGATTTATTAAAGATTTTTCTAAAAGAGCTAATCCTTTAACAAAATTACTAGAAAAAGATGTTCCTTTCAATTTCAATCAGGAATGTTTAGATGCATTTAATATCCTTAAGGATAAATTAATAAATGCTCCGATTATAATTGCACCTGATTGGAATTTACCCTTTGAACTAATGTGTGATGGAAGTGACTTTGCAGTAGGTGCAGTTTTGGGACAACGAAGAGACAAGCGCTTTCAGCCAATTTACTACTCTAGCAGAACATTAACACCCGGACAAGAAAACTACACCACTACAGAGAAAGAATTGCTAGCTATAGTTTTTGCTTTTGACAAATTTAGGCAATATTTAATATTGTCTAAAGTTGTCGTTTACACTGACCATTTAGCTCTTCGTAATCTTTTAACTAAATCTGAGGCAAAACCTCAATTCATACTATGGATTTTACTTTTACAGGAGTTTGATTTGGAAATACAAGATAAGAAGGGAGCTAAGAATCTTGCAGCAGATCACCTCTCTAGACTTGAGAATCCACATATCAAAGAGCTCGATGAAAGTGAGATAAACGACTCGTTTCCCGAAGAACAACTCTTTTCTATAACACATTCTAAGGTACCATGGTTTGCAAATATCAAAAATTATTTAGCCGCTAACATCTTGCCAAAAAGACTAACACATCACCAAAAGAAGCGATTCTTTGCTGATGTGAAAAATTATTTTTGGGAAGATCCCTTTCTGTTCCGCATATGTGCAGATCAGGTAATTCGAAGATGCATTTCAAAGGCAGAAGCAAGAAAAATCCTGGAACATTGCCATTCAGGACCCTCAGGAGGACACTACAGTGGCATTAAGACGGCACATAAAATACTCGAATCAGGTTTTTATTGGCCCACTCTATTTAAAGATGCCAACAGGTATGTCGTTTTGTGTGATAAATGCCAAAGAACAGGTAATATTTCTAAACGTGATGAAATGCCTCAAACATATATGTTATCATATGAAATATTTGCTGTATGGGGTATTGATTTTATGGGACCATTTCCTAGTTCATTTGGAAATAAATACATCCTAGTAGCAGTTGATTACATGACAAAATGGGTGGAAGCCGAAGCTTTACCTACCAATGATGCTAGGGTAGTAGTTAAGTTTCTCAAGAAACTGTTCTCTCGATTTGGAACACCTAGAGCTATCATTAGTGATAGGGGCACTCATTTCTGTAATACCCAATTTGAAAAAGTTCTAAAAATATATGGAGTACACCACAGGATAGCTACCCCATATCACCCTCCAACCAGTGGGTAAGTTGAAGTAGCAAACCGAGAACTTAAATGCATCCTAGAAAAAACGGTTGAATCAAATAGAAATGATTGTGCATTAAAAGTAGATGATGCCTTATAGGCTTACAGAATAGCATTTAAAACCCCTCTAGGGACATCCCCATACAAACTTGTATACGGGAAAAGCTGTCATCTACCATTTGAGTTAGAACACAAAGCTTTTTGGGCCATAAAGTTTTTAAATTTCGATCTTAAAAATGCAGGAAAGAAACGAATGATACAGATGAACGACCTAGCCGACTAGAGAGCTAAGGCATACGAGAACTTGAAACTATACAAGAGGCAACAAAACGACGCCATGATGCTCGTCTCAAGAAATCAAAACAATTCGAAGTAGGGGACTTGGTCCTGCTATACAATTCAAGGCTTAAACTATTCCTTGGGAAGTTGAAATCAAGATGGTCAGGACCATTCATGATCAAAACAATTTTTCTATATGGCACAATCGAGGTAACTCACCCCACTAAAGGCACATTCAAGGTAAATGGTCACCGGCTCAAAATTTATAATGGTGCAGATTTTAGGGATATGAGGGAGGAGCTTCAGCTCCTTGAACCTCCTTTCAGAAATGAAAACAAGGTAAGTCTAGCTTAAGACTATAAACGAGCGCTTCTCGGGAGGCAATCCAAGCACTAACACAATTTATTTTCACATCTTTCTTTCAATTTATTTTCTTTTCTGAATACCTAGTTTAAACTAACCAAAAGTGCAGATTTTCAGGCCACACGGTCTTGCACACGGCCATGGCCTTGGCCGTGTGGAAAACAAGGAAAGAACCACGGGCGTGCGAGTAGCATGCACAAACAGAGAAGAATTTCTTTTCTCAACACAAGCTGCAATAACATTCCACGCCCGTGCTGACTACCCGTGCGAGGTTACTGACTTGCCAAACACGGGCGGAACACACCCGTGCCTGCTAACCGTGCCCACATACTGACTTGTCGAAAACGGGCGAAACACGCCCGTTCTACATGACCGTGGGAATAAGAACACGGGTGTGCCACGGGACCCACGGCCGTGGCCAAACACCTGAACGCGCCCAAAATTCAAAATCACAAAAAACATGGGAGCATAAAAATCTATCACGGGCGTGGCCCTTGCCCATGTTCCCAACCCCTATTTAAGCAACTTAAACCACTCACCCTCCCCAAAATCAACCCTAAACGATTCCTCAGTCCCTTCTCTCCCAATTCCGGCCACACCCACGTTCTCAATCCCCCTAAAAACCTCCCAACCTTTTTTTTATCCGAAAAACCTTACAAAACCGCACTCCACGCCCACACCACCGCAGTACTGCAGCAGACCACGCCTTTGCCAAAGCCGTGCACCTACAGAAAACCTCTCAGCACCACTGTGCTCTGCCCGTGTCCAGCCGATTTACACCATCACAACCCCTGGTTTCCTCCGTTACTTTATTTTCTTAACTTAAAGTTTGATAAATTTCATATCACTTTGCTTTGTTTTTTTTGGTTTAGTTTTAGTATTAAGCATGATCTATTTTCTTTTTCATTTTTAGAACTTATTTCAATGTTTCATGAATGCTTATTTTTTTATTGTTAACCATTTGTTGCTATTTATCGTGTTAGATAGATTTCATATTTTCTATTGATTACATTCTTATACAAATTTTCCTATGTAAAATTAGAATAAGTTGCTTATAGGTGAATAATCGTATTTAAATATCTTGGGTGACGATGTGGTACAACCGTTACTTGAATATTCATTATTTTCAGGTATAATGTCATCATCACGAGAAAAACGAACCACGTCCGCCCCAACTAAGAAAAGAAAGGGACCCGGATCGTCCTCAGCCAGTGCCTTTTCCAAAATAAGACACCATTTCCTCCAATTCACTCAAGAAGCTCAGGAAGAACGATACAAGGCATTCCAGAAAAGACCTCTCGGAACCGGTAGATGCGTTGACTGGGACGCTGTGGAACAGGTCAGACTAGCAGCCGATATTCGAGCCCTCATCTCGGCCAAGCCGTGGGAGCAATTTTTCTCTATCATCGAGCCCACATATTTGGAATTCACACTCGAGTTCTACGCCACTTTCACCTTGCAAACAGTGATGGCCCAATTCGACGACCCAGGTACAATCCAATTTCGTTTAGGGGGCACGGTACGTCGACTAAGCGTACTGCAATTCGGCACAGCACTCGGACTCTATATGGAGGAGTTTATAGCAGAAAATCCCCTCTCCGAGTTAAACCGTCAGCTCCACTGCACTCCTTTCAACTGCTGGCGCAGCTTAGCCCCCACCACGGGCGTCTACGACCCCAGTCGCTCTAAGGCGATAGCCCTTGGCCCACCCCTGCGGTATATCCACGCCATTCTAGCTCACACTATCACAGGTCAACTTGAGAGCACCGGTGAATAAGCACGATGTCTACTACCTATCGTCATGTCAAAAGGGCATGTTTTCGACTGTGCCTACTTCATCACCTGTGCAATTTAGCACCAAACGGAACCACATAGGAAGGGCATTTTATCGATGGGGCCGTACATCACACGGTTGGCTCAGCACTTTGGCCTCCTCAACACCGAGATACAGAAGTCCTCACTCACATGAGGATGATTAAATATCATCGTAGGACCAACCCTCCTCAGTACTGATTAGCCACAGACGAGGTAGAGCCCGAGGACATTACTGAGGATGTTCCACTGCCACCACAGGAGGCACCAGCTTCGAGCCAGCGGCCATCTCATGCAGCAGCTTCATTGTCGGATATCTCTACACGCCTTACCCAGTTCGAGCAGTATTTTGCTGACACCGTTCGACATTTTGACGAAATCGAGGCCACCCTCCAGCAGATATATCATCACTTCCATATCTCATCACCGACACCACCACAGGACCCGACCGATGATGAGGACCTCTGAGTCCTCTTATTTTTCTTATCTTTAATTTTCTCTTCTTTATTTTAAGTTTTTGGTTTATTTTATTTTAATTTTTATCTTTTTTTAATTTGAACTTTTTCTTCTTTTTATTTATTGCAAACTTTTATTATTATCATTGGCTAATTAACCAGTCGAGTATTCCTAACATATAATTACACCTCTAAGATTTCTAACTGGTGACTTTGCAATATCAATTGAACACTCCATAAAAACGAACAAATCACTAGGAGTAATCCACTACCACATAAGTCATCCGTAACCATGACCTCTGCCAACTCAAGGAAATCATCCTTTATTCAGGAAGTGTCACTTTCTCCCTTCTCTTTTGATAGTATATAATTGCTATTATCTATCTTTGTACATTGTGGGCAATGTACATCTTAAGTGTGGGGGGTGAATATTTATTTGAAGAAAGGGCCTAACTTTCTAAATTATTCTCAAATCCGGCCTAACTTTCTTCATTATTCTCAAAATCCCTGAATTTAGTCTTGTTTTTAAGTAATTTTCTTATATTACTAATTAGAATGAAATTTCTGATGGTTTATGATTTTTATTAATATGTTTTAGATTAAGTCATAGTTAATTGTGCATTGATGATTAAATTAGAAGAATATTAGAGAATCGAGCATGATAAGTCTATTTTTCAGAATTAAAATCTTTGCTAGGTTGTCGAGCTGAATCTGAATATTATCTGGAAGTTTGAAATTTACAAGGTTGATGTCAAAACAGCAATAATTTTTGTGAGATTTTGAGCCTATTAGAGCATATATTCTTTTTCATGCTCACTTTATTAATTATGAGTGTGTCAACTATGAACTGTTATTCTAGAACTTGCCTCGATTATACATGTTGAGACCATATCTATGATTTGATAAACAGATATGATAAAGGCACCTAGGTTTTAACCCACTGACTCCACTAAAAAGCCTACCTCCATAAATTAACCCTTAGTGAACCCCGTTGATCCTAACAACCCTTTTTATTGACTCACCAGCTAATATTAACCCAAAACCCCTTTTTATTTGTTATCACCATTCTTTTTGACTACCCTTATATCGAGATATGATTTGATTAAGTTACCTAATTAAATTAGTTTAGTAGTTGAATTCATCTTTTATTATTGTTCTTAAAAATATATATATTTAAATTAAAGTATATTCAGCATTAGTGGTGAACTTATACAGCTAAAGTCTATTTTTCGAAAGAAAAGCTCGTGTTAATAGGATTATTACTTTTTAATTAATATTATCTCAGTATTTTCTAAGTTAGGTAACTTGTCAATTCAATCTCGATTCTAACCTTCTAATTCAGCCTTTATCCACACCTTTAACCCTAGCCCCGTTACAACCATGTTAAAGACCTTTTGATTTGTGTATCATCTCATATTACAGTGGTGGAGATTTGATTTTCAGGCAAACCTATGGGATTAACTTTTCAGGTTCGACTTTTGAGAGCTTAATTTTGAACCTTAAACACCTCGAGTGATTTGAGTGAATCTTTAGTGAGGACGTCAATCCTTGTCGATTTTGAATCAAAGGTAATTATTTAGATAAAGGGAGACACCTACGTTTTTGTGCTACAAATATATGAATTTGACTGTTTGAATCTTTAGGACTCTTCGAGTTAAATCATCCATGTATAAATTATCTATGAATTATGATAAGACATTATTGATAGGAATTATGAATCATGGAAAGTTTGTCTTAATTGTAAGTTGAGAATTTTGCTTGAGGACAAGTAAAAGCTTAAGTGTGGGGGTATTTGATGAACAATAAAAGTAACATATTTTAATCCCACATTTAGTATGCTTTTAAATAATTTAAGCCTCGATTGATACAAAAAGGTGCTCTTAATCCTTTCTTTTCATGTCTTATACTCAAGAAAGCACCCGAGGATGAAAAGAACATAAAAAGGGCCCAAAATGGAGTCAATAGGCCATATCAAAAAATCCACATGGCCTGGACTTAACCCCACACGGTCGTGCCTTATTGATCATCTAGAACACGGCCCTACCCCCGAGTCACACGGCCGTGCCTCATTAAAGAAGTCCGAACACGGCTTGAAGACTAGTCACACGGGTGTGTGACATGGCCGTGTCCCTATCGTGGCAAAGAGCAATTTCATTCGGATTTGGATACTTTGGGGCGAAGAAACACATTCCAAGAGCCTACATAAGCCCCCTAATTGTTACCTGAAAAGGGGGCGGTTAGCTAGGCCAAGGAGCCAAGCCGAAAAGGTCAAAGTTGTGGGAATCACTCGAAGATAGTCAGTTAATCCATCTCTAGAAAGCCGGAATTCTACTCAAGACGGCAGATCTCTCCTTCAATTCCTTCAGGGAGTTTTAGGGATTTCTTATGTTTTGTTTTATCTTTTCTTCTGAGATGTTTTCTTTATTTATTATGAACTAAACCTTTCAGATACCTGAAGGGGATGAAACCTAGATGAATCTGGTTATTGTTTTCTGAACTATAAGATAAATACTTGATTTGTTCTTAATTATGTGCGCTTAATTCTTGTATTAATATTTCTGAGATATTGATTCAAGTCAGATGTTCTTAGATGGAGGAGCAAAAGTCCCTACTTAAGAACAGATCTAGCATAATTAAAGCGGGGTTGTTCGCGCGCCTAGAGATAGGGTGACGAGATTTTGTCGGATTAGGGTGAAACCTAATATGGGAGTCCATAGATTGATTTACTGTTATTCTAGGGGGTTATTAAGTGAGAAAGAGATTTCTGTTAATTAACCTAGGGTTAGACGTTATTCGCCTCGAGAGAGGGTTTAATATAAATTAGGGAGCCCTACGGATCAAGTCAAGTGAATAAATCGTATGGTTCAGAGTTAGATAACAAGTGAAGTCTAGGTGGATTCTTCCTGAGGGTATCGTCTTAAATCAACTGAGTCTTCCCTCAAGTTATTTCCCAATTCATTCTTTTTGTCTTTGCGTCTTTAGCTTAGTAGTAGTTAAGTCTAAACAACTTCACTTATTTTAGGCTAGATAATAAAAAGAAGGTTAGTATTAGTACTTTTAGTTCCTTTGGGTTCGACAATCGGTCTTGCCTAAGCTATACTACTGTTCGATAGGTACACTTGCCTTTAATCGTTGTCAGAGTTAGTTTGCAAGTTTGATCATTCTCTTTATAAATTTTAAGACTCTGATTCCAGCGATCAGGCAGAGATAGTACTGGGGCATTTGACAGATATTGTTTGACTTTGGGAAAACCTTTCTGGCACTCATCGTCCCATATGCCTTGGTTGTGTTTCTTAAAAAGACGAAATATGAGATCACATTTCTCAGTTAATTGTGAAATAAATCGAGCAATGTAATTTAACCTTCCAAGAAAACCTAGAACTTCTTTTTGAGTGCTTGGTGGAGACAATTCTTGTATACCTTTGACCTTATCTGAGTCAACCTCGATTCCTCTCTCACTGACTATGAAACCCAGTAATTTCCCTAACAGAGCTCCAAAAGTACACTTTGCCCGGTTGAGCTTTAATTGAAATTTTCTCAATCTCAAAAACAACTTCTTCAAAACTTCAATGTGTTCCTTTTCTGTTTGAGATTTGGCGATCATGTCATCAACATATACTTCAATCTCTTTGTGCATCATGTCATGGAATAAGGTTACCATGGCCCTTTGATATGTTGCTCCTACATTCTTTAGCCCGAATGGCATCACCTTATAGCAAAAGGTACCCCACAATGTTATGAAAGTAGTTTTCTCCATATCCTCAGGGTGCATTTTGATCTGATTGTATCCCGAAAAACCATCCATGAAAGAAAATAGTGAGTATCCCGCTGTATTACCCACCAACGTGTTAGTATGAGGCAAAGGGAAATTGTCCTTTAGGCTAGCTTTATTTAAGTCCCTGTAGTCTACACACATCCGAACCTTTCCATCCTTCTTAGGGACAAGAACAATATTGGCAACCCACTCTGAGTATTTGACCACTTGTAAAAAACCAGCATCAAACTGTTTCTCAACTTCCTCTTTTATTTTTAACACACATCAGGCCTCATCCTTCGTAGCTTTTGCTGAACTGGCTTGCATTCTTCTTTTTTGGGAAGGTGATGCACTACAATATCAGTACTTAGCCTAGGCATATCTTGGTATGACCATGCAAAGACGTCTTTGAACTCCCGCGGTAACTCAACGAGGTCTTGCTTTGTCTTTTTGGCTACGTGTGTTCCTATTTTCACTATTTTCCCTTCCTCTAAGATTACGTTCTCCACCACCTCTCATGGGGTAAAATTTGTTTCTCCTCTTGTTCTACCATCCTTAACAAATTCATAGGCAGGTCACAATCTCTGTCATCTTTAAAATCTTGAGATTCCTCTAAACGCACGTCTCGCTCAAAAGAGAACTCTGAATCTGTAATATCGTTGCTCATGTCATTGATATCTAGGGACCTATGGTAGGCACAAAGGAATGTACAAAGTCAAGAACAACTATTCATATGATATGAATGAGAATAATAAAAATTTTGGAATGAAATTAGAAGATCCAAAGAATTATATAAATGAAAGAATGTTTGCTCGAATTGATCATTAAAGATGTATTTTATTGAAACAAAAGATGTCTGAACATGAGCCTATTTCACAAAAGAAATCTTATTTCTCCTAGGCTTTAAAGCAACAAGTGTGTTCTGAACATTACTCTGTGCAATCTCTAAACACTACAGGAAGTTCTTCTGCAGTCCAGTTGTTCAAAACACTTCCAGGTTCATAAGGATGAATGCCCAACAAGTTTCTTCGTTCAGTTCCTTCCTCATGTATGGCATTGATATGGAGGTCTTCGTTTCTCAACAATCCTGTCTCAAAGTGAATTATCCCTACTGATACAAAAGTCTGAGATATGTGCGGGAATGCCATTAATTCCCACTTGACTTCTTCCCCACTCAACCGTGCTCTCCTTCTCTCCTACTTCTTTTCCATCTCTTTTTTCTTTTGTCTAGCATCTGGCCTAAAACCCAAGCCAAAACGATCTTTTTTCTTTTTCAGCGTTAGAACCTGAAGCCCTTCTTCCATACTGTATTCACTTTGCTTCAAGAATTTCAGAAATTCTTTAGCCTCTTCTTCCTTTACTGGTTCATTGATAAGTGCCTCAGGTCCTTTCTCTCGTTCAACTGCCAAGGTTTTTGATTTCATTGGTTCTGTTCTGACGTTTATTGAGTCGTAATGCATTCCACTACGTGTGTAAGATCCTTTATTTTGTTTCTCCTTGGAATCGCTAGCTAGGATTTCCCCTCCTGGTATTGTCACATTACAGTCGTAATTCCAAGGTACCATTTTGTTATCCTTATAAGGAAAGGAAACGGGTTTCTGGATTACAACCTTTGGCACTATTTATGTTCCTCCTTTTGTGTTTCTTGGTCGGGTGATGATGATCCTCAGATAATTGACTATTTGGTTTGCCCATTCTCCTTCTGTCACGCATATACTTCCTCCCCCTGAGCTTCTTTCATAAAATTGTAATTCGTTATTGTCCATAAGACTTTGCACCAGGACCCTGAACTCAACACATTCTTGGATTTCGTGCCCTTCTGCTTTGTGGAACTCACAATAGTCCCTCACTCCTTCGCATCATTCCACAGTAGCTGATTCTATCAATCCTCTTCCTACCACTTCTCTCCAAAAAATTTTTAATGGGGTTTTTACCTCTACAATATCCTCCTTGATCCTTCTCACAATATCTTTATCAATCGCATTTACCCCATTATCCCCATGGTTAGGTAATGGATTTTCTCCACTTGATGTATCATCAAATTTTACAATCCCCATCTTAATAAGTCTCTCGACTACCTTTTTAAAAGTAGTGCAATTTTTTATTGAATGCCCCGGTATTCCCGCATGATAGTCACATTGAGCGTTTGAATCATACCAATTGGGATATGGGGGCTGTAACGATTTTAGATAAAATGGAGACACCACGTGTGCATCAAATAAACTTTGATACAACTCCCTATACATCATTGGGATTGGCGTAAACTGAAGCTTTTCAGAGTTTTGCTTTGTACCTGATTCCTGCCTTACCGAACCTTGTTGCCCAGCGGTGATTACTTTTGGTTGGCTAACAGTGATTGCCTTCGAGTACCTTTTGTGATATGTACTTGTATTATTCACCTCATTCTCCTTTTTCCTTGGAGTTGACCTTCTAGTATTCTCCCCTACTTCTATCCTGCCACTCCTTATGGCATTCTCAATCATTTTTCCCGCCATTACTATATCCTCAAAGCTCTTTGTGGTACTTCCTATCATGTGAGTAATGAATGGGGCTTTTAAAGTATTGATAAAAAGCATTGTAGTTTCATTTTCTAGGAGCAGTGACTGAACTTGTATGACAACTTCCCTCCATCTTTGCGCATATAGCCTGAAGCTTTCATTCAGCTTCTTCTCCATATTCTGCAAGGTTATTCCATCAGGAGTCATGTCTGTTACTTGACTATACTGTCTTATAAATGCTTGCGCTAGGTTCTTCCACAAACTGATCTTAGCACGGCTTAATTGGTTATACCATTTGGATGCTAACCCCACCAAACTGTCTTGGAAATAATGAATCAGTAGTTGGTCATTGTTAACATAACCAGTCATCCGCCTACAGTACATAGTGATGTGAGCCTTGGGACAACTAGTCCCGTTATACTTCTCAAATTCCAGCATCTTGAACTTATAGGGAAGTATCAAGTCTGGGACCAAACTCAATTCCTTAGTACCAATTCCACCATGTTTATCAGTATTTCCATCGCCTTGAATTTTTCTTCTAACCACCTACATCGGCCTTCAAACTGCTTTGGAAGTTCCATTCTTGCCCCTTCCCTTTCTGCCACATCCAAATCAGGAATAATGGGATTGGTTGGATTATCTCCAGGGTTAGAGCCTGAGCCAACGTGGAAGTTCATTGGATTTGAAGCACCAGCCTGAACTTGTTGAGGCCTTATCGTGATAGATGGCCTTTGTGGGTATACCTCTGGTTGTGTTTGTGCACGGATGGGAGTAAAACTCGGAGGATATTCCTCACTTTCTTCCCCAGCATTGGTTATGGGACCTTTTCCCTTGTCCGTTGCCCCAATCAGCAAATGGGCCATTTCAGTCATCATGTTTCTTTGGGATTCCATCATTTGATCCCTCATGTCTTGCTGGATCTTGACCAGTTGCTCTTGCATCTGATTCTGCATTTCTCTTTGTAGTTGTTCGAGTCTTTCTAACCTTTGATCCATATTTCTTGTCTTAGCTCAAGTACCGTATTGATGCTTAGTTTCCAGATTAATCTTTTCTTCCTTTCTCTCTCTTTGTAATAATTTCAACTAATTAGGATCCTTCTATGGCTTTAAATGTATATGATGTGATGTAATGCAAATGCATAAATGTAAAAAGTGCATCGATTCAGATTCAATTTCATTTAGAAAACTTTATTAGAAAACAAAATCCTTTACATAAAATGGATTACAAATATACTTTCTCCCTAATGCCTAAAGTCTTAACTTTGCTAAACAACAAGGCTAGCTCTTGACCACGATCTGACTGTAGCTCATATTTCATGCTCAACGTATCAGCCTGTATTGCCAAAGTCTGTAAATGATCAGTTACCTCTCGAAGCTGAGCTATGGCTTCACCCATGAGATAATCCCTATTTCTAACTTGATCATGAGAATGGTGGAGCTCCTCCTTCCAATGCCCTTCTCTTGCTTCGAGATGCTCGATCCGGAGTTCACAATTTTGTAATGCCGATTCTAATTTTTTGATCTTGCACTTCATTTGCTCAATTTTGTTCAGACTTGTCTTTAGCTCGATTGCAGAATTACGGATTTGATGGTAATGAAGAGACCGTCCCAGCTCAGCCACTCTAGCCTTTAATCCACATTTCTCCTTCTGGCTTTCTGCCAAACTCCTTTCTAGGGCCTCGTTTCGCGCCTGCATTTCTTGAAACTTCCTCTCCCAATGGTCAGCTTTAGCCTTTTCCTCTTAAATCTCCTGTTGCCACTGTTCTGAAGTCTTCTCCAATCCAACATTTTTCATTGATAGACGTAGCTTATTATATTTTGTCTTTAGACTATCCAGATCCTCCTCGACCCTTTTCTTCCCTTTTCTTAATTTTTTGGACTCTAATTTCTGAACATCCACATCTAATTCTCAGGTACATTTTTTCTTCTTCCAATTTCTCTATCCTCTTTCCGAGCCCTGAACTCCTCCTTTCGAAATCTTGTTTTATAATCTCTAATTCTGATGGGACCACTTGCAAGTATTCCTCTCTTGATCGGGCGCCTTCTGGATTCAGCTCAGGGATGTTATCATTAATCCTTCTTGATCGTGTCTAAAAGTCTTAAAATTTATAATATGAATGATCGAGCCTAGAAACTAACTATGACAACGATTGGAGGCAAGTACACCTATCAAACAGTAGTATAGTTTAGTGGCAAGACCGAAATGTCGAACCCAAAGGAACCAAAAGTACTAATACTAACCTTCTTTTTATTATTTAGCCTAAAAATTAAGGAATTATTGTTTAATCTAAAATTAACTAACTACTAAGCTAAAGATGCTAAGACAAAGAGAATGAATTAGGGAAAATACTTGTGGGAAAAACGAATTGATTAAAACAATACCCGAGGAAGAATCCACCTAGACTTCACTTGTTATTTAACTCTGAACCAGACAATTTATTTACTTGACTTGATCCGTAAGATTCCCTAATTTATATTAATACCTCTTTCGAGGCTACTAACATCTAACCCTAGGTTGATTAATTGAAATCTCTTTCTAATTAAAACCCCTAGAATGGCATTAACTCGATCTATGGACTCCCATATTAGGTTTGACCCTAATCCGGCAGATTTTCGTTATCCTATTTCTAGGGTTGCGATCAACTCCGCTTAACTATGCTAGATCTACTTTTAAACAGAAACTTTTGCTCCACTGCCTAAGCACATCAATACTTGAATCAATATCCTGAAATATCAAAATAAGAATTAAGAACACATAGTTAAGAACAAATCAAGTATTTATCATATAGTTTAGAAAATAATAACAAGATCCGTCTTAGGTTTCATCCTCCTCAGGTATTTGAGGGTTTAGTTCATAATTATAAAAGAATACACCTCAGAAGAAAATATAAAACAAAACATAAGAAAAACCCTAAAACCCCTTGAAGGAATTTGAAGGGAAAATCCTCCGTCTTGAATATGAATCTGGCTTCTTGAGATGAATCAACTGGCTTTCTTCGAGTAAATCCCACAATTCTGGCCTCTCTGGCTTGGCTCCTTGGCCTACCTAAACTGCCCTCCTTTTAGGTCACATTTAGGGTGTTTATATAGGGTTTTGGAATGTCTTTCTTCGCCCCTAAGTATCCTAATCCGAGTGAAATTAAAACAAGTCGCGGCAGGGACACGCCCGTGGCACACACCCGTGTAAGTCGAGGCTAGGCTGTGTTCGGGTTTGCTAAGGAGACATAGCCGTGTGGCTTGGGTCCAGGCCATGTCAATTTTGTACTTTGGCCTATTTTTTCTGTTTTTGGCCTGTTTCTTGTTCTTTTCATCCTCCGGTGCTCTCCTAAGTATAAAACATGAAATTAAAGGATTAGGAGCACTAGATTCCACAATTCAGGGGATAAACCATCCAAAAGTATGCTAAATGTGGGATTAAAATATGTATATATTACGATTTATCACTTCTCATCCTCTATCTGCTGTATTCTGGGGTCGTCATTGGGCCTGCGGATAATCTCTTCATCCTACGAGTCTAATTCCAAGCATTAGAAATCTCCTTAACCCTCTTCTTATAGTTGTCCCCTCTGTATGAGAACTCACATTGAGCCAGGCCATATGTTGCTGGTACGAACTGTCTTGATCCATATTGTCTTAGTACGAGCAAAGGGCAATACCCAACAGCTCCCCAAATTCCAAGTAAAGGAACCCAGTCAAAATTCCCACACCGATAAAGAATTTCGTCAGGAATCATCCAAGGAGCCGTCCACTCAATGTCTTCCTCTTGAAGGTTTTGAAGGAGCGCAATCCAGTTTTCCTCAGACACGTCTTCTCTCCATAGTGTAGCCACTATCTCTTTTAATGGAGAATAATTCTTAAAGAAAACCCGATAAGAAACTTTCTCCACCTTCCAAAAATGACTGTGGAACCAAGCTAATAACAATTGCACGCATCCAATGAACCTACCCTCGCCTACTCTCCGACATGCATTCAAAGATTTGAATGTCTCGACTAAGATCGTAGGTACAGGCGTGACCCTTCTATCAAGTTGGTCGAATAAATCAGTGACTGCTTCATATACATGTCTTAGAGCTTTAGGGAAAATTACCAAACCATAAATACACAAGGCAAAGACGTCAATCTTCTTCTTTACATCTGGATGTGCTAAGATCAGGTCCCTCAAACTCACCTAAGGAATGCATTTACCCTCACCTTTCTTCTGAATTCTGGCTGCAACATACTGTTCACTCATCCCCGTGATACTCATTAACTTCTTCACAAAAGTTGGGTCATTAGCGACCCTATAATAAGCTTTGTTAACTTGGATCCTTGGACAGTGAAGCAAGGTTGTATGTTCCTCCACTGTGGGCACTAAATCTACTTTTCCAAAAGTGAAACAACTATAGGCAGGGTTCCAAAACTGAGTCATAGCCTGGAATAGATGCTTGTCTACCTTGATGTCAAGCAAGTAGGGTAGATCGCCATAATTACGATAGAACAGCTGCTTAGCCTCATCATCCCACTGGGTCCATATTTCTTTCAACTCTTGGAACTCATTTTGCGTGATACTAATATGAGTGAAATCCCATAGTTTCGACACATACCCCTCAGCTAGGCTATTCTCTTTCTCTAATTACGTTTGCTCTAACCATATGCAGACGGTTGCATTGTCTTCCACTTTATCAAGAAATTCGTTCTCCATAACCAGCTTTCTAACTTAGAAACTGACCGTGAAATGACATGCAGTAAAAATAAAGCACAACAAGTTAATACCATGAAATAAAACATAAAGCAAATAAAATAAACAAACACCTATCTGGGTTACCACTAAGGTTTGGCATAGTTTTACTTAGGGTGAGTCCTTACGTTTTCTACGTGTGGTTTAGCTCTAAAGTTGAGGTACTTGAAACAACAGATTCCTCAATCCTCACCCATTATAGGCTCATGATAAACCGTAATATGTACATATTTTAGTCCCACATTTAGCATACTTTTGGATGATTTATCCCCTGAATTGTAGAATTTGATGCTCCTAATCCTTTAATTTCATGTTTTATACTTAGAACAGCATCGGAGGATGAAAAGAACGAGAAACAGGCCAAAAATAGAGAAAATACGTCAAAGTAAGAAGTCCACACAGCCTGGAGATAACCATACGACCGTGCCAATTTAGCAGACCCGAACATGGCCTGGCCTCGATTCACACGGTCGTGCCACAAGGGCGTGTCCCTTCCGTGACTCGTTTTAATTCCATTCAGATTAGGTTACTTAGGGACCAAGAAAGACATTCTGAAAGCCTATATAAACACCCTAAGTGTAACCTAAAGGAGGAGGCCAAAGGGCGAAGCCAGAGAGGCCTGAATTGTAGGATTTACTCGAAGATAGACAGTTGATCCATCTCAAGAAGTCGGAATCATACTCAAGATGGAAGATCTTCCCTTCAATTTCCTTCAGGGGGTTTTAGGTTTTTTCTTGTGTTTTGTTTAATACTTTCTTCTGGGATGCATTCTTTTATAAACATGAACTAAACCCCTCAAATACCTGAGGGGGATGAAACCTAAGAAGGATCTTGTTATTGTTTTCTGAACTATATGATAAATACTTGATTTGTTCCTAATTATGTGTTCTTAATTCTTGCTTTGATATTCTAGGATATTGATTCAAGTATTGATGTACTTAGGTAGTGGAGCAAAAGTCCCTGTTTAAGAGTAGATCTAGCATAATTAAGCAGAGTTGATCGCACTCCTAGAGATAGGACGACGAAATCTGCCGGATTAGGGTCAAACCTAATATGGGAGTCCATAGATCGAGTTAATGTAACTCTGAGGGTTTTAATTAGAAAGAGATTTCAATTAATCAACCTAGGGATAGACATTAGTAGCCTCGAGAGAGGTATTAATATAAATTAGGGAATTCTACTGATCAAGTCAAGTGAATAAATCGTCTAGTTCAGAGTTAGATAACAAGTGAAGTCTAGGTGGATTCTTCCTCGGGTATTGTCTTAATCAATTGGTTTTCTCAAAAGTATTTCCCTAATTCATTTTCTATCTTAGCATCTTTAGCTTAATAGTTAGTTAGTTTTAGATTAAAACCAAATTCCCTTAATTATTAGGCTAAATAATAAAAAGATAGTAATTACTAGTAGTCTTGAGTCCTTGAGGATACGATATTTTCGGTCTTGCCATTGCTATACTACCAAACGATAGGTACGCTTGCCTTATTCGTTGTCATAGTTAGTCTGGACACGATCAAGTTTAGGAACACTTGATTTTTTTTCTTTAGCCATTATTTTTATTTATTTATTTTTATTTTTATTTTTATTTTTCTAATTTTTCTTTTCTTTTCTTTACTTCTGATAGGTTTTTCTAGTTTATGACTAGAAAGAATCTGTCAGGACCCTTGATTTTTGATAGCGATATAGAAGGTACCGTTTGCAGAAACAGAAGAGAAATAAGGCGAAGCTTACAGTACATAGAAGAAGAGCAAGAAGACGAAACCAACACTATGGAAGAGATGGCTGATAACAATCCGCTACCTCCTGTGGTTGCCGCAAACCCAGTGAATCAAAATCATGCTCCTCGTACTATGTATGACTATGCTAAACCTAATTTAACAGGAACTGAGTCAAGTATTGTTAGACCTGCTATTGCTACAAATAATTTTGAACTAAAACCTAACACAATTCAAATGATACAGCAATTTGTTCAGTTTGATTGTTTGCAGGATGAAGATCCAAATAATCACTTGGCGAATTTCCTAGAATTTTGTGATACTTTCAAAATAAATGGCGTTTCTGATGATGCCATTCGTCTTCAGTTGTTTCCTTTTTCATTGAGGAACAAAGCTAAATAGTGTTTGAACTCGTTACCATGAGGATCAATCACTACATGGGAACAAATGACTAAAAAATTTTTGTTAAAATATTTTTCGCCGGCTAAACAAAAAAGTTGAGGAATGATATCTCTTCTTTTGTGCAGATGGATTTAGAGACACTTTACGATGCATGGGAGAGATACAAAGATCTATTGAGAAGGTGTCCACACCATGGATTACCATTGTGGCTACAGGTCCAAACCTTTTACAACGGTGTGAACCCATCAACCAGGCAGTTAATTGATTCAGCCACCTGCGGAACCCTGAATAACAAAACACCTGAGGCTGCCTATGAATTTATTAAAGAGATGTCATTGAATAACTATCAGTGGCAAGTCACGAGGACAAGGCCAACAAAAGTCGCCAGTGTTTTCAACCTCGACGCAGTGACCATGTTATCAAACCAAGCAGAACTGTTAAGTAAGAAGATTGATGGTTTGTATGGTTCTTCACAGGTACATCTAGTGATGCAATGCGAGATGAATGGAGGAGGGATGAGCAATATAGAATATCTGCCTTACAACCCGAACGCTGAAAACAAGCAAGTTCACTATATGGGTAATAATTCTAGACCTCAAAATAACCCTTATAGTAATACTTACAATCCAGGTTAGAGGAACCAGCCCAATTTTTCATGGGGCAGTCAAGGAAATCAAAGACAACAACCCTTCCCAGGCTTCCAACAACAACCCTACCCACAAGAAAAGAAGTCAAACCTTGAGGAGATGCTAACAAAATTTATAGCAGTGTCAGAAACCCATTTTTAAAACACCGAGACAGCACTCAAAAATCAACAAGCATCAATTCAAGGGATCGAGAATCAATTAGGGCAACTTGCTAAGTAGTTCTCTGAACGATCACAAGGAAGCCTGCCAAGCAACACTGAAACTAACCCGAAGGAGCAACTTTAAGCAATAACTACTCATAATAGTGAAGGGTTAGACGAACCAAAAGTGAGGCAAAAGAATGTGGTAGAGGGAGGTAAGGTTGAGGTAAGTCATGATAAGCCAAAGCCGGTAATTAAAGAGTACCAACCTCGTGTGCCATACCCCAATGCGATGAAGAAAGACCACACAGATGAACAATTCGGTAATTCCTTAAATTTTAAAAGAAATTACATATTAACTTACCATTTCTTGAAACTCTTTCGCAGATGCCAAATTCAAGGAAATTTTTAAAGGAGTTTTTAACAAACAAACGGAACTTAGACGAAAAGTCGCATGTGGAACTAAACGCAGTATGCTCAGCAATTTTGCAAAATAAACTACCACAAAAATTAAAAGATCCAAGGAGTTTTACAATTCCATGCTTAATTGGTAGTTTATCTGTTGATAATGTGATAAACCATAAAAGTAACATATTTTAAGCCCACATTTAGCATGCTTTTGGATGATTTAAGCCTTGATCCTTTGTTTTCATGTTTTAAACTTAGAAGAGCACAGATGACAAAAAGAACAGAAAACGGGCCCAAAACAGAGTAAATGGGCCATATCACGAAATCCACACGGGCTGGGCCCAAGACCACACGGTCGTGCCTCATTCAACAGTCTCGAACACGGCCTGGCCATGATTCACACGGGCGTGTGCCATGGGCGTGTCCCTGCTGCGGCCAAGAGGAGTTTTACTCAAAATAGGATACTTGGAGGCAAAGAAACACATTCCAAACCCTATGTAAACACCCTAGTAGGAATTCCACTTGGATTATTATACTTAGGGGCCAAGTAAGGCATCTCAGAGCCTATATAAACACCTTAGGGGGAAACCTAAAGGGGAGTTCGGTAGAAGCCTTTGCCAGGGCTTTTGTCGGGGGAACCCAAGGCTTTAGTCAGGGGGCGTCCATCTAGGCCAAAGAAGGCGGATTTGTGGGGATTTACTCGAAGATAGCCAGTTGATCCATCTCAAGAAGCCGAAGTTATAATCAAGACGGAAATCTCTCCTTCAATTCCTTTAGGGGGTTTTAGGGATTTCTTATGTTTTGTTTTATCTTTTCTTCTAAGATGTTTTCTTTTATTGTTATGAACTAAACCCTCGGATACCTGAGGGGGATGAAACCTAAGATGAATCTTGTTATCGTTTGCTGAACTATATGATAAATATTTGACTTGTTCTTAATTATGTGTCCTTAATTCTTATGTTGATATTTCCGGGATATTAATTCAAGTGTGATGTGCTTAGGTGGAGGAGCAAAAGTCCCTGGCTAAGAGTAGATCTAGCATAACTAAGCGGAGTTGATCGCACGCCTAGAGATAGGGTGACGAGATTTTGCCGGATTAGGGTGAAACCTAATATGGGAGTCCATAGATTGAGTTAATGCAATTCTAGAGGTTTTAATTAGAAAAAGATTTCAATTAATCAACCTAGGTTAGACGTTATTCGCCTCGAGAGAGGGATTAATATACATTAGGGAATGTTACGGATCGAGTCAAATGAATAAATTGTCTGGTTCAGAGTTAGATAACAAGTAAAGCCTAGGTGGATTCTTCCTTGGGTATCATTTTAATCAATTGGTTTTTCCTCAAAGTTATTTTCCCAATTTCATTCTTCTTTGTCTTAGAGTTTTTAGTTTAGTAGTTAGTTAATTTTAGATTAGATAAACAATTCCCTTAATTCTTAGGCTCAATAATAAAAAGAGAGTTAGTATTAGTACTTTTGGTTCCTTTGGGTTCGACAATCAGATCTTGCCTTAACTATACTACTGTTCGATAGGTGCGCTCGCCTCAAATTGTTGTCATAGTTAGATTCTAGGTTTGATCATTCTTTTTATAAATTTTAAGACTTTGACATCGCAAAAATGACACGATCAAGTTTTTGGCGCCGTTGCCGGGGTACTAAAATATTAAGAAAGCTCAATTTTTATTACTTTAGCCATTATTATTATTATTATTATTATTATTATTTATTTTTTTCACTTTGCTAATTTTTCTTTTATTTGATTTTGGCAGATAGAGGAGATGGCACTGAATAACTATCAGTGGCAAGTTATAACGATAAAGCTAACAAAAGCAGCCGATATCTACAACCTCGACCCAGTAAGCATGCTATCAAACCAGGTAGAGATGTTACATAAAAAATTTGATGGTTTATACGGTTCTTAGCAGGTACATCCAGTTATGCAGTGCGAAACAAGTAGAGGTGTGGCGAATCCTGAGTACCCACCCTACGGACATGGCATGAAAAACGAACAAGTCAACTATATGGGTAACTATTCTAGACCTCAAAATAATTTTTATAGTAACACTTATAATGCAGGTTGGAGGAACCATCCCAATTTCTCGTGGGATGATCAAAGTAGCCAGAGACCGAAACTTCCTCCAGATTTTCAACAACCACCTCACCAACAGGAAGAGGAGTCGAACCTCGAGGAGATGCTGAAAAAATTCATAGCAGCCACAGAAACATGTTTTCAGAATACTAAGACAACCTTTAAAAATCAACTTGAGGCATCAACACAGGAGATCGTAGATTAGTTATGGCAACTTACTAAGCTGATCTCAGAACAACTACAAGAAAGCTTGCCAAGCAACACTGAAACTAACCCAAAAGAGCAAATTCAAGCCGTAACAGCTCATGACAGTGAAAGGTTAGTGGAATCTGACCCAAGGCAAGAGCCTGTGGTAAGTGAAGGTAAGGTTGAGGTAAGCCATGATTTACCAAACCCAGTAATTACAGAGTACCAAACCCGTGTGCCATACCCCAATGCGACAAAGAAAGACCATACAGAGAAACAACTCGGTAAATCTCTTACATTCAAAGAATTTTCATATTAACTTGCCGTTGCTTGAAGCTCTTTCGCGGATGCCAGATCCTAGACCTCGTGTCGATAAAGAAGAAATTCATAAGGAACGAAGGCTTTGGATCAATGAACTAGACGAAGGGAAGACACACTTCAAGGAAAGACTAAAAACACACCAAGAAAAAACGAGGAAACTCCACGACGAACTTAATAATGGGACAACCCAGCTTAAGATAGGAGATCAGGTACTCAAAATCCTCCCAGATGGAACAGTCGAGGTAACTAGTCTTCAAATCAGCACCTTTAAGGTGAACACTACTCGACTTACTTTATATCAATAACCGAATTGGTCGCATGAGAAAGGATTTTCGCCTCCTCAAACCACCATGATTATGCGAATGAGAGGTAAGCCTAGCTCAAGACTTGAAACGAGCGCTTCTCGGGAGGCAACCCGAGCACTAACTCTACTAACTAGTTTTGTTTTATTTTTTTTTCATATTTAGGCATAGGTTTCCATACTCACACGGCCTTGCACACGGCCGTGGCCATGGCCGTGTGGGCACCACAAGTAGGTAAAAGGGCGTGGCCATAGACGTGTGGCAACATGACAAAATTTTTCCCAAAACACGGGCTGCATCTCTATTTAAACCCCCTTCTTATTTTCTCTTTTCTAGTTGTCTTTCTTCTTTCATTTTCCATTATGTACTTTTATTTTTATTTTTATTTTTATTTCTATTTTCTTTATTATTTTCTTCTTATTCTTCGTACCATTTAGATTTAGCTTAGGATACAATAAAATCATGCCGACTACTTCGAGGATTCAAATTCAAACGGTTCGAGGCGCTTCCCCATGTTCACCTCTAATCTTATCCGATTTCTTTTCAAGGATTTCATCCATAATTCAGGAAGTTTCACTTCTCTCCCTATCTTTTGATTACTCTATTGCTATTATCTATCTTTTTACATTGAGGGCAATGTACATCTTAAGTGTGGGGGGGTTAATTATAGTATTATTTGAAAATCCCTGAATTATGCCTTATCTTTAAATAATTTTCTCATATTATGATTAGAATGAAATTTCCCCTGATTTATGATTTTTATTGATATGTTTTGGATTAAGTCATTGATAATTATGCATTGATGATTAAATTTGAAGGATACTAGAGAATCAAGCTTGATAAGTCTATTTTTCAGAATTAAATTTTTTTTAGGTTGTCTACCTAAATCTAATTATTACCTTGAAGTTTGAAACTTACGAGGTTGACATTAAAAGCCATAATTTGTGTGAGATTTTGAGCATTATAGAGCATACATTCTTTCGTGCTCACTCCTTGATTATGAGTGTGTTGATAAACCGTAATTATAACATATTTTAATCCCACATTTAGCTTGTTTTTGGATGAATTATTCCTCAATTTATGTAAAAAGGTGCTCTTAATCCTTTCTTTTCATGTCTTATACCCAGGACAGCACCCGAGGATGAAAAGAACACAAAACAGTCCCAAAACGGAGTAAATGGGCCATATCACGAAATCAACACGGCCTGGTCCAAAGAACACATGGCCGTGCCTTGTCAAGCATCTAGAACACGGCCTCAACCTCGATTTACACGATCGTGCCTCAACTTAGAAATCCGAACACGGCGTGAAGACGAGTCACACAGGCGTGTGACATGGCTGTGCCCCTGTCATGGGTTTAGACAATTTCAGTCGGAAAAGGATACTTAGGGAGAAAGAATCGCATTCCAAGAGCCTATAAATAACCCCTAGGTACCACCTTTGAAGAGGCGTCGAGCTAGGCCTAGAAGCCAAGCAGGAAAGGTCAGAATTGTGGGAATCACTCGAAGGTAGCCAGTTGATCCATCCCAAGAAGCAGGAATTCTACTCAAGACGGCGGATTTCTCTTTCAATTCCTTCAGGGAGTTTTAGGGATTTCTTATGTTTTGTTTTATCTTTTCTCTTGAGATGTTTACTTTATTTGCTATAAACTAAACCCCTCAAATACCTAAAGGGGATGAAACCTAGATGAATCTTGTTATCGTTTCCTGAATTATGTGATAAATACTTAGTTTGTTCTTAATTATGTGTACTTAATCCTTGAGTTAATATTTCGCGGATATTGATTCAAGTTTGATGTGCTTAGGTGGAGGAGTAATAGACCCTGCTTAAGAGTAGATCTAGCATAATTAAGCGGAGTTGATCGCATGCCTAGAGATAGGGTGACGAGATTTTTCCGGATTAGGGTGAAACCTAATATGGGAATCCATAGATCGATTTACTGCTATTCTAGGGGGTTATTATAAGAGAACGAGAGTTCCACTAATTAACCTACGATTAGACGTTATTCGCCTCGAGAGAGGGTTTAATATACGTTAGGGAGTCCTACGGATCAAACTAAGTGAATAAATAGTATGATTCAGAGTTAGATAACAAGTGAAGTCTAGGTGGATTCTACCTGAGGGTATCGTCGTGATCAACTGAGTTTTTCTTCTAGTTATTTCCCAATTCGTTCCTTTTTGTCTTTGTGTCTTTAGCTTAGTAGTCGTTAATTTAGATTAAAGCAACTTCACTTTATTTTAGGCTAAATAATAAAAAGAAAGTTAGTATTAGTACTTTTAGTTCCTTTGGGTTCGACAATCCGGTCTTGCCTAAGCTATACTACTGTTCGATAGGTACACTTGCCTTTAATCGTTCGTTTTATAAATTTTAAAGCTCTGATTTCAGCGATCATGTGTCAACATTGATTTGTTATTCTAGAACTTTCATCGATTATACTTGTCGAGACCACACCTTTGATTGATATACAGAGATGATAAAGGCACCTAGGTTTTAACCCACTCACTCCACTAAAAGCCTACCTTCACAATTAACCCCTAGTGAACCCTGTTTAATCCTAACAACCCTTTTTATTGACTCATCCACTAATATTAACCCAAAACCCTTTATATTTGTTATCACCATTCCTTTTGACTACCCTTATGTCGAGAATTGATTTGATCAGTTGCCTAACTATTTTATTTATTTCGATTGTTAAATTTATCCTTTATCAAATATTTGACTTGTTCTTAACAAAAAAAAACAAAGTATATTTATTATTAGTTTTGTGATTAGGTGAGATTATACATTAAATTCCAATTATTGAAGAAGCTCATACTAGAGTATTATCAACAGTAGTATTATTAGTTTCCAATTGATGTAATTACTTATATTCAGTTTGTTGTTTCTAGTTAGGTAATTTGTCAAGTCAATCTCGATTCTAACCATCTAATTCAGCCTTTATCCACACATTTTACCCAAGCCCCGTTACAAACCTGTTAAAGATATTTTGATTTGTGTATCATCTCTTATTATAGTGGTGGAGATTTGATTCTCATGCAAGCCTATGGGATTAACTCTTCATGTTCGACTTTTGAGTGCTTAATTTTGAACCTTGAACACTTTGAGTGATTTGAGTGAATCTTTAGTGAGGATGTCAACCCTTTTCAATTTTGAGGCTATAATTGTAAGGGGAAACACCTAACGTTTTCAGGTTATAAATGTATGACTTTGATTGTTTGAATCTTTAGGACCCTTCAGTTGAATTATCCATGTATGAATTATCTTTGGATTATGATGAAACATTATTAATGAATATTATGAATTGGGGAAGTTTGTTTTAATTATGAGTTGAGAACTTTGCTTTAGGACAAGCAAAAGCTTAAGTGTGGGGGTATTTGATAAATCGTAAAAGTAACATATTTTAAGCTCACATTTAGCATGCCTTTGGATGATTTAAGCCTTGAATTATGTGATTTGGTGCTCTTAATCCTTTTTTTCATGTTTTATACTCAAAAGAGCACCGGATAACGAAAAGAACGGAAAACGGGCCCAAAATAGAGCAATTTTGGTAATTTTGCAAACAGGGGTATTTGGTAGTTTCACAAATCGGGGGGTATTTTAGTAATTTTGCAGACCAGGGTATTTCGGTAATTTTGCAAATCGAGGGTATTTTGGTAATTTCACAAATCGAGGGTACTCCAGTAATTTCACAAACTGAGGATATTTTGGTAATTTTACAAATTAGGGGTACTTCGGTAATTTTGCAAACCCAGGGTATTTTAGTAATTTTGTAAACCAAGGGTATTTTAGTAATTTTGTCAACCCCTTAGAAGGTCTATAGTCGCCTCGAGCGACTCAAGTATTCTAAACAGGGATAACGATGCGAATGGGCCTAAGGCCCATTCTCGGCCCAAATGGGTCCACACGCTCGTGTGGCCCGTTTGGCCCAAATCTAGCCACATATATGAGGTTCACATAGTCTGATCCAACATCCACTACACAATCGTACAACCTAATCATATGGACCCACGGGCCCATTGGGCCCACTTAGCCCCTTTTGGCCCATCGTGGGCCAAACAACATCAACCCACAAGAATACTCATGGGGGCCTCAACTATCGCGTCGAAGCTCCCACACGTGCGCTCGCACGCTCGTGTGGCTTGTGACCGGCATTTCGGCACTTGCCGCTCTACAGCTAGAGTAGTGCGAAGTACACACCTAATAGGAGTCTGAAGCTAATCCGTGCTCCGAATGCTCCTATGCCCAAACGCCCACTGAGTTATGCTTTCTCTCCTCATAGGCAGCTCCATTTATAGCCATCTTCTCACGTTCCCTCTTGCTAGCTTTCTGATGTGGGATCCCTCCTTCAGTAGAGTTTAAATCCAACACAAACCCTGGCCGTCCAATCTGCAAAATAAATACTCCCTTACTTGTCATGAGATTCGAACCCAAGCTCTCCCATCAGCCAATTCACACCATTTGCCACTAAGCCACAAACTCCTCTTGTGTCTAAAATCATGTGCAACTAAATATAAATCTATGGTCCAAAGTCCAAGTTCACTTAAAAATAAATCAAAAAGAAATGCCAGCGCCAAGGCTTGAACCTTGGACCCCTTGCTTCCTTGTGGCGTCATTCCCTTGTCTCTTATGTGGTTTCATTTTCCACTAGACCACAACCCCTTTTTGTGTCATTTTTCTCCATATTTTATTCTTAAAGCCTACCTACTAACTCCCAGGGTTTTATTCACCTAAAACCAAAATTTTTCTAAAGCCCGAGTTTGATCCCGGGACTTCATAGAAGCCCCCTAACCTTCCAAAATCACTCACCTAACAGGTCCAACTTGCATAAATGCCGCTCTCATGTTCTCAAAAATTTTAAACGCTCTCACGCCTATGGCCCAATGGGCCCAATTATACTAGGCCCAAATTCAGGATGTTACAAATCTACCTCCTTAAAGAAATTTCATCCTCGAAATTTCCAGCTATCTAACAGTCGCACATCCTAACCTAGCACTCTACGCTCTCGCCGCGCAACTCTGACTCCAATAACAATAATTCGCTTTCTAACTTAATCGTGGACCCTCTTCACACAACCAAATATCTAACACAGAAGCAAACAGATTTTACCACACATGCACACAATTTCTATATTCAACATCATATCCAAACCAAACACACAGAATAGATACCAGCAATACAGACATTTCAGCATATAATAGATTATAGTGTAAAAGGGAGCTTACGAATTTGGTGCCGGAGACTCGTGGTGCCATACTTCCAATGAAGACATTCATTTCTAAATCAAATTTCAAACAAATTTGAAAAACATTTTCAAACCCATTCCACAGTCGAGTTTTGCAACCATGCTTTGATACCACAAAATGTAATACCCTAAACCCGGCCTAGACGTCATGACCAGATCTGGCATGTCACATGGAAGGGTTGTTAAAGGATGTTGCGTGTTTGTTAAAATGTTCGTATTCTCTTTAAAACTTCGAGTTTAGGTGTTTGTTTATAAAAACTCGTTTAACTCCATGTCCATTTTAGAAAAGTTATGATTAATTTGAAAACTGTTTTTATTAGGATATTTGAGTTTGAATTGTTGGTAAAATCTTGTTTATATCAGAAATCAGCTTCAGTGAATTTCGAACACGTGATATTTTGAAAACTGTTTCGACGTTTAAGAGCCCAGTGTTTAATTAATTATAGTTTGAAAACTGTTCGTTAACATTTTGGAAAAACTAACAGGTGTTAAGGTTTTAGGAAAATCCCGTATTAAGCATTTAATAATAAGCAAAAACCAAATTAAAAGTTAAAACCAAATAAAATACCAAAGGCCTTATTACAAAACATAAACCTAAATTAAAATAAAATTTAAGGTAAAGTAAATCGGGATTTACTAAAGAAACGATGTATGGCCACCACAGAGTCCACCTCGGCTCCAAATCCTCGAAGCTAAGGATTACCTGCAAAATTAAGCAAAGGGGTGAGTTACGAGAACTCAGTGTGTAATCCCCTAAACGAACATTAATTGGGCCCGAGCCCATTCAGATACAGACTGGGCCTTAGCCCCTTACGAAATCAAACTGGGCGAAGCCAATACAGAAACGAACGAGGCCTGAGCCCTTTTAGCATGGTAACACAGATAAATGCATGCGATGCAACCCAGCCCAACCTAATAATCCATCCGCTACACACCACCCGTTCCAACCAAAACACACCTGTGGGAATTTCTACAATCAACCCTCATCCGCTACACACCTCGATGGCAGTCACGCTGCTCATCGCCGAAATTGTGGCAGCGCCACCGAAATATGTGGCAGAGCCACCGAAATATGAAATATGTGTCAAAGCCACCAAAATATGTGGCAGAGCCACCGAAATCATAATCGACACATAGCCATCAGCGACGGTAATATAATCGACACACAGCCTTTGGTAAATATGATCGACACAAAGTCATTGATATATAAGTTAGGCACATAGCTATGGTAAATACGATTGGCACAAAGCCATAATATCGGCACAAAGCCTTCGGTATTGGCACAAAGCCCATAATTACGGCATGAAGCCATATTAATGGCACACAGCCCTCAATAACATTATCGGTGCAGCCTGGCTGTTCGGTGGCTAAAAAAGCCTACGGTGGCTATAAAGCCTTCGGTGGATCCACAGTCGTCAAGTGACCATGGGATCCTATTAGCACTTCCTCCGTATTAATAATCCCAACCCCATGAAATATGACGTGTATGACATGCTCAATCATTACACGTGTATGCAAAATGGCCATGCTCAGTAACAATTATTTAAACATGTAATAAAAGCATATCAGTCATACAACCACAGTCAAATTAGTCCACTCATTGCACAAGTCGATCATTTACCTATAAGGGCAAATCAGTCATTTTACCCTATAAGGGTATTTCGGTAATTCTACCCTACAAGGGTAGTTCGGTGATTCTACTCATAACCAATCCATGTATGCAATGCATCTCAAACAGAATCAATCATATAATTAACACATACAACGCTAGTACTACCACGAGGGTACAACAGTCATTTTGTCGTTTAGGGGTAAAAAGGTAATTTCACCCCTTGGGGGTATTTCAGTAATTTACCCATCGAGGGTGTTTCGATAATTTCATAAATCGAGGTATTTTGGTAGTTTCACAAACTGAGGGGTATTTTAGTAATTTTACAGACCGGGGGTATTTTAGTAATTTTGCTAATTAGGGGTATTTTGGTAATTTTGCAAATCAAGGGTATTCTAGTAATTTTACAAACTGAGGGTATTTTGGTAATTTTAAAAATCGTGGGTACTTCGATAATTTTACAAACTGAGGGTATTTTAGTAATTTTGTAAATCAAGGGTATTTCGTAAACCAAGGGTATTTCAGTAATTTTGTAAACTAAGGGTATTTTAGTAATTTTGTCAACCCCTCAGAAGGTCTATAGTCGCCTCGAGCGACTCAAGTATTCTAAACAGAGATAACGATGCAAATGGGCCTAAGGCTCATTCTCGGCCCAAATGGATCCACACGCTCGTGTGGCCCATTTAGCCCAAATCTAGCCACATATATGAGGTTCACATAGTCTAATCCAACATCCACTATACAATCGTACAACCTAACCATATGGGCCCATGGGCCTATTGGGCCCACTTAGCCCCTTTTGGCCCATCGTGGGCCAAACAACATCAACCCATAAGAATACTCATGAGGGCCTCAACTATCGCGTCGAAGCTCCCACACATGCGCTCGCACGCTCGTGTGGCTTGTGACTAACATTTCGGCACTTGCCGCTCTACAGCTAGAGTAGTGCGAAATACACATGTAACACCCCAAACCCGGTCTAAACGCTACACCCGAGTCTGGCGTGCTACGGGGAAGAAAATGCTTTAAAAATCGTTTTGTCAACTTCGTTGGTGGGGAAAACCCTTGGAAAATTTTTAGAAAACGAATTTGAGTTTGGTGAAGTTTAAAACGTGTTAAGACTTGTTTTAGAAAATTATTTGCTTTATTGTTATTTCATATCATTTACCTAATCAGTGAACATTTAAAAAAAAAGTACTTATCGAGGTTTTGAAAAACATCCAATTCATATCTATCAGGTTTGCTTATCAAAAGTTATAGGAACAACCAAATAAAACATCCCAAAACAAAAGTTAGGCGGCCTTATTACAACGATGTAAACCCAAAATTAAAGTAAAACAACTAAGTTCAACAGAAACTTTGAAACAAAACAATTGCTGAGCATGGCCACCTCGAGTCCACTCCGGCTCCATATCCACGATCTAAGTCTAATCTGCAAAAATGTAAAGGAAGGGGTGAGTCACTGAGACTCAGTGTATAAATCCCCATCCCAAGAAAGTCATGCTCTTACACAAGTTCATACACTAATATGCAAGTCATGCAACCCACCTAAGTATCCATCCGGGTCTCCCGAATCTACCCCTTGTGGTACCAAACCACTGGTGGTGCCAAACCACTGGTAACCGTAGTTACAAAATAAACATATGTGGTACCAAACCACTGGTGGTTCCAAACCACTGGTGGTGCCAAACCACTGAGACTTAGTCACAATTTTGTAATATGTGGGGCCAACCCACTGTGTGATACCAAATCACTGGTGACAGTCTGATAGATCATACTTCCCCCTCCTCTCATCACCCATGGCATATACTCATGCAATCAATATCAGTATGATCATGCTTAACATGTTAAATCACATTTATAGAATAACAACTTACCCGGCATCCTCGCTTTTACCCACAAGGGTATTTTCGTAACTATTGCAGTCATTCCGGCTTTTAAATATCAGATAACATAAAACATATTACGTAAGAAAGTGTGTAAGAGTTACACACCTGGTTTTCGTACTACTGCTTTTACTGCTTCTATGCTACTTTGGCGTTGGGTTTACAGATCCAACCCCTCCTACTGCTCAACTGTTATTAGCAGCCATAATAACCCTTTGGTCACTAAACCAATCAGATCGATAAGATCTAATAAATAGTAATAGCGTTTAAAAGAACCCTTACCTATCTTTCAAATCCCGAAAAGTCCTTACGAACCCGTCACCTTCCAACCTACATTCGGCCATCCTCAAAATATCAAATAAACCTATAATCACCACCAATCTAGCTCATATGGCATTCGGCCAAATAAAAGAAATCAAGAAAAGCCATTCGGCCAAACCACTACCTACCTTCGGCTTTTCCACCAAATCGGTACAGGGGACTTTTAATGACACAGATTCGGCTTTTAGGGGTAGAGAGTGAAACTGACAGGACCTTTGAACAACCGATTCAGATCAGAACTTGATAAAAATAGAGGAATCGCAGAGGAAAGAAATCCCGAAACTCACCAGATTACTAAGGAGTATGCGGCTTATGGTGCACCTTCGGGAAACAGAAACCTCCCTTGTAGATTCGGCTATGGAGGAAGATGATCAAAGGGGGTTGGGTTTTGAAAGAAAACTTGAAGAGAAGAAGAAAGTGTTGGAAAGTGGCGGCAAAGAAAAGAAAAAAAAAAGAATTTGAGACAAAAGGAGGAGAGGATTTTCGGCTAGCAAAGTAGATGAATGAAAAAAAATGAAAGAAAGATGAGTACTTTGGCTACAAAATTCGGCTACACAAGCACACACCTCAGAGTTGGAGTTTCGGCCAACTCTCCCCCTCCTAATAGCCTTTATCCCTTATCTCATCCATTTATCATCACATCCCTTATCTTACCTCTCTTAATTATCAGCTTTTATCACTTAAAAATAAAAGAAAAAACTCCTAAAATGTAGCCTAATTGCCGTCCACCCCCTTTCCCTTCTCAGTGCCAAAATTTGACCCATCCATTTGGGCCCCAAGCGGCCACACTAGGCCCAAACTCCTCCCCTTTGTGATGCCACCTTAATGCTCATCTAAAGCACCTCAAATTTTTGGGCCACAAGCCCAGCTTGCTACTAAACATAATAATTTAAATTAAATTACTACTAACACTATTTTTAATCATTTTAACCCAGATTTTAAGCCCAAACTTGAGCCCAATACACGCCTTAAAGTCTTAGCCTACTAGCTTAGCCATGCAACATATCAAATGCATAGACCCACAAAATCAGGATATTACAACACACCTGATAGGAGTCTGAAGCTAATCCGCACTCCGAATGCTCCTATGCCCAAACGCCCACCGAGTTATGCTTCCTCTCCTCATAGACAGCTCCATTTATAGCCAACTTCTCACCTTCCCTCTTGCTAGCTTTTCGATGTGGGATCCCTCCTTCAGTAGAGTTTAAATCCAACACAAACTCTGGCAGTCCAATCCGCAAAATAAATACTCTTTGCTTGTCATGAGATTCGAACCCAAGCTCTCCCATCAGCCAATTCACACCACTTGCCACTAAGCCACAAGCTCCTCTTGTGTCTAAAATCATGTGCAACTAAATATAAATCTATGGGCCAAAGTCCAAGTTCACTTAAAAATAAATCAAAAAGAAATGCCAGCTCCAAGGCTTGAACCTTGGACCCTTTGCTTCCTTGTGGCGTCATTCCCTTTTCTCTTATGTGGCGTCATTTGCCACTAGACCACAACCCCTTTTTGTGTCATTTTTCTCCATATTTTATTCTTAAAGCCTACCTACTAACTCCCAGGGTTTTATTCACCTAAAACCAGAATTTTCCTAAAGCCCGAGTTTGATCCTGGGACTTCATAGAAACCCCCTAACCTTCCAAAATCACTCACCTAACAGGTCCAACTTGCATAAATGTCGTTCTCATATTCTCAAAAATTTTAAACGCTCTCATGCCTAAGGCCCAATGGGCCCAATTCTACTAAGCCCAAATTTAGGACGTTACATGCTTCGTTTATGCATGTCGAGACCACACCTTTGCGTTGATATACTGAGATGATAAAGGCACTTAGGTTTTAACCCACTTATTTCATAAAAAGCCTACCTATATAATTAAACCATAGTAAACCCTTCGAGCCTAACACACCATTTCTTGATTTACCCATTAATGATAACCCATAACTCATTTTTTATTCATTGATAATTTTTCCCATTTTATTAACTCCATTTTTATCGAGATTTGATTTGGTTAATTCCCTAATTAAGCCTCTTGATTAAGTTGTTGAATTATTTCTTCTTATTTACATATAAAAGAAAAAAAAAAGAAAAGAAGAAAAAAATACATATATAGTTATTTAGTTCTTTGTTATTTGAGCTTGAACAGTTAAATTCATATTTTGAGAAGAAGCTCGTGTTATTCTTGAATTGTTTTGATTGATGCAATTATTTGTAATTCAGCATTTGTTATTTTTCTAGTTTGGTAATTTATCAATTTAACCTCGATTCTAACCTTTTTTTCTAGCCTTTCTCCACACCTTTAACCTAAGCCCCATTATAACCTTATAAAGACCTTTTGATTTGTGTATTATCTCATTTTATAGTGGTGGAGTTTTGATTTTCATGCAAGCCTATGGTAATGACTTTTCATGTTTAACTGTTGAGTACTTAATTTTTTAACCTTAAACACTTTGAGTGATTTGAGTGAATCTTTAGTAAGGATGTCAATTCTTGTTGATTTTGAATTAAAGGTAATTACTTAGATAAGGGGAAATACCTATCTTTTCATGATTTAAAAATGCTCGACTTAGATTGTTTGAATCTTTAATGCTCTTTTAGTTGAATTATCAATGTATGATTATTTATGAATTATGACAAAACATTATTGATGAAAATTACAAGTTAAAAAAGATTAATTTTAATTGTGAGTTGAGGATTTTGCTTGAGGACAAGCAAACGCCTAAGTGTGGGGATATTTGATAAGCCATAAAAGTAATATGTTTTTAATCCCATTCTTAATGCGTTTTTGGATGAATTATTATGTGAATTAGTGAATTTGATGCTCCTAATCCTTTAAATTCATGTTTCTATACTTAGGTTAGCATAGGGGAGCGAAAGGAGCGAAAACGAGTCAAAATCGAGCAAAAAGAGCTATTTCCAATCCACACGGGTTGTGTAACACCCCAAAAATATAGGGTCTTTTTGACACAAATTGCTTGTTTGCTTTAATGGCTAAGTGATTTGGGTGTGTATGGGGGTGTGTGAGAAGCCTGGGTTCAAGTCTTGGCTTTTGCAAAATTTTTAGTTTTCCTCTTAAATGAATCTGGACACTAGCATATAGGCCTTATAATTATTAATGCATGTTTTATGACACAAGAAGAGCTTGTGGTCTAATGGTAAGGTGGCGTATTGTGTAACTGAGAGGTCTGACGTTCAAGTCCTGGGTTGCGCAAGGGGGTATTTATTTTACTGCTTGAGCTGTGTAGGTAGTAGAGTTGGACTGAAACACAGCTAAGGGGAGTTTGAATAGGATTTGGATGGAGTTTGAACTGGTCATGGAGACGTTCACAGAGGGATAAGGGGAAATATTCAATGAGAAAATCAAGGAGCTGAGAGGGGAATTGTGCCGAATTTGGACTCTGGCACTAAAGAAATTCAGCCAGGGGAGGTATACTGCTCATTTGGGTTGTTTTCTCTCTTCGGCCGTATGTGGTAGGCTTTTGGCACTTTTTCTCTGCACACTTTTGCACTTTTCTTTTTCTCTGCTGCTGAATCCCCTTTTCCTACATTCCATTCCTCGGCTTTTGGTTCATAGTTGAACCTTCTTGTTTTTCTTCTCAACATTCTCTTTTCCTCTTTGACTGAGTGGCAGACTCTCTTTTGTTTCTCTGCTTTTCCAATATAGACTGAATAGCATAAATCTTGTCTTGCTATTTCGAAACCATTTGGATGATAGTCTGACAATCGGTGGAGCGTTGATAAACCGTAAGAGTAACATATTTTAATCCCACATTTAGCATGCTTTTGGAGGATTTAAGCCCTGAATTGTATAATTTGATCCACCCGAGGATGAAAAGAACATAAAACGGGCCCAAAACAGAGTAAATGAGCCATATCACGAAATTTACACGGCCTGGGCCCAAGACCACACAGTCGTGTCTCATTTATCTACTAGAACACGGCCTACTCACGATTTACACGGCCGTGCCCCATTCAACAGGTTCAAACATCGCCTTAAGAGGATTCACACGGGCGTGTGCCATGGGCGTGTCCCTGCCGCGGCCAAGAGGAGTTTTACTCGAATTTGGATACTTGGAGGCAAAGAAACACATTCCAAAGCCTATTCAAACACCCTAGTAGGAATTCTACTTGAATTAGGATACTTAGGGACCAAGTAATGCAACTCAAAGTCTATATAAACACCCAATGGGGCAACTTGAAGGGGAGTTCGGCAGAAGCCGGAACGGGCGGCGAGCTAGGCCAAGGAGCTAAGCCGAAAAGGTCAGAGTTGTGGGAATTTACTCGAAGATAGCCAGTTGATCCATCTCCAGAAGCCGAAATTCTACTCAAAACGGCGGATCTCTTCTTTATTTCCTTCAGGGGGTTTTAGGGATTTCTTATGTTCTGTTTTATCTTTTCTTCTGAGATGATTTCTTTATTTGTCATGAACTAAACCCTTCAGATACCTGAAGGGGATGAAACCTAAGACGGATCTTGTTATTATTTTCTAAACTATATGATAAATACTTGATTTGTTCTTAATTATTTGTGCTTAATTCTTGTGTTGATATTTCCAGGATATTGATTCAAGTTGGATGTGCTTAGGCGGTAGAGCAAAAGTCATTGCTTAAGAGTAGATCTACCATAATTAAGCGGAGTTGATCGCACGCCTAGAGATAGGGTGACGAGATTTTGCCGGATTAGGATGAAACCTAATATGGGAGTCCATAGATCGAGTTAATGTGATCCTAGGGGTTTTAATTAGAAAGAGATTTCAGTTAATCAACCTAGGGTTAGACGTTATTCGCTTCGAGAGAGGGTTTAATATAACTTAGGGAATCTTACGGATCAAGTCAAGTGAATACATCATCTGGTTCAGTGTTAGATAAAAAGTGAAGTCTAGGTGGATTCTTCCTAAGGGTATCGTCTTAATCAACTGAGTTTTTCCAACAGTATTTTCCCCAATTCATTCTTTTTGTCTTTGCGCCTTTAGTTTAGTTGATAGTTAAATTTAGATTAGATAAACATTCACTTAATTCTTAGGCTAAATAATAGAAAGAGAGCTAGTATTAGTACTTTTGGTTCCTTTGGGATTCGATATTTCGGCTGTAACACCCCAAACCCGGCCCAAACGCTACAACCGGATCTGGTATGTCACTTAAGGGTTTACAAAACATGTCGCATTTTGGAAAACAATTACTAGGTTTAAACATTTATACCGAAAAAACTTAATAATTCATTAATTCATATAAAATATAAAGTTATAAATTACCTTGGTGAATTTTAAACAAAAACTATAATTTCATACATGTCTTAACTTAATTTAAAACATAAAACTTAAAAGCCCAGTAATAAAAGCCCAACATAAAACCAAAACATAAATAATAGTCTAGTGGCCCATGGCCTTATTACCATAAAATTTAAAACCCATTAAATAAAAATATAAAATAATAAACTGGAGTCTTCTTGTTAAATCCAAGAGTTCTTTTGCATGGCCACCTTGCGCTCCTCTCCAGCCCGGTCCGATGCACTAGGTGCTACCTGAAGATGTTAAGAAATTGGTTGAGTCGCGAGACTCGGTGTGCAACCCTTATGAACCATTAGATTTGGGCCTTAGCCCCACAGAACAGAATAACAGTTTAATATATATATATAACAAAAAAATTATGCAAGCCCAACCCAAATCCTAAGTTTCCATCCGCTACACGCCTCCCGTACCAGCCGTTCACACCATAGGGGATTTCTACAATCAACCCGCACCGGTACATGCCGTTGATGGCAGTCGTGCTGCTCATCGTCAGAGTTGTGACAGAGTCACCAGGCTGAAATGGCAAAAAGCCACCAGAAACAGAGTTTGTGACAGAGTCACCAGGCTGAAATGGCAAAAGCCACCAGAACAGATCACTTCCCCTTTTCATCAATCACCCAACCCCAAGCATACAATGAAATCGTCATACAAAGCATATCGTTTTAACAGGAATAATCACTGAAATAGGACAGAAGTCACTAACCTGTTGATCAGCCTTTACCCTTCAAGGGTTTTCACTTGTTATGCCGGGATTTCGGCATTTAGCAGAGTATAGCAGATTTATACATATGAATATATATTAGCAAACAGTCTAACAGTGAGAAAGGTTACACACCTGATTAATGTCGATACCCTTGCTAGACCAATCTACAACTTTGCTAAAAAAGCCGGAAAGATGTGAAAATAGGGCCTCTCCTATATTCGGCCAAGGGTTAGTAAATCCTGAATTTACACATTGAAACTAATAGATCTTCTTACCTTGAAATCTCGAAAGTAACACAATTCGAGTGCTACCGATCTATAACTCAGAGATCTATGCAATTGACTCCACTAAAGTTCCCTTCAGATTTCGACACAAGTAGGCACCACAGAAGTAATTCGGCAATCACAGGAGATGAGATCTAGGGATTTCGGCTTTTAGGAAAATCCCGGAAAAAGTATGAACAAGAGAAGGCTGATGTGTCTTTGGCTTTTAAAATACTTGAGTGAAGAGTTTCGGTTTCTGACAGAAAAAGAGAAGAAGAAAAGAAAACAAGGAAGAGACTTGAAGATTTCGGCTAGGAAGAAAAAGAATGGAAAGAGTTTCGGCTTTTGAATCAAAGTGAAGATGAGGGAATAGGCTTAGAGATTTTGGCTTTTGCAGAGAATGAAGAAGAAGATGGAACTTTAGGAGTTTTCAGCTTTTACTCAAAGAAGAAGAGAAAAGAATGAGAGAAAAACCCAAATGCCGAAATTGAAGAGATATTCCCCCTATTTATAGAAATTTCGGCACTTACCTAACCTTGCAGATAAATCCTATCTTTTCTCCTTTATCTTAATCTACTAGCCCATCTAAAAGAGACTTAATTATCTCTAACTCCTCCCTCCTTTATCAGCATATTATCCACATATTTTAATCATTAAAATCCCTAAATTCTAGCCTTTATCTGCTTATTATCCATATAAAATAAATTCCTAAATAATAGCCTTTATCTGCTTATTATCCACATATTTTAAACACTAAAACCCCTAAATTTTAGCCTTGTTGCCATCCACTCCACCTAATCCTAATGCCCAAAATTTAGCTAACCTAAATTAAAAGAATTGGGCTCCATGAAACTTAAATTTGGGCCCCTTACTCCCTTGTGTGGCGTCACCTCCTAAGATTGGGCCACAAGCCCACTTTGATATTTTAAACATAGATACTACCTTTTAAACCCTATAATGCCCAAACAGATAATTTTAATCAAGGCCTCTACCTAAGCCTGAGCCCAATTTGGACCCCTAACACTTAATTAACACATTAAACATATCCACCCATTAAACGCATAGGCCCAAAAATTCAGGATGTTACAGTTCTACCCCCTTAAAGAAATTTTATCCTCGAAATTTCCAACTAACTATTAATCGTACTACCCATGTCTCACCACTATGCTTTCGCTGCGCATTCTAATTTAATAATATATAAACATTGCACGCATACAGTTTCTATACCCAAAAATATAGCATCCACACAAAACATACCCGACTTAATAGTGATTGAACAATCCCAAGCCTTATGCTCCTCAGACCCGCATCTTAAACACGTTCCTGACTTCCTCCAACATTCACCCGGATGACGCCTTCTGCAATATTCGCAAACCCAGAAGTTTGGACGTACCTACTTCACAGAACGAGACTGCAACCCTAGAAAACTACGATCTCTTTTTTTCTTACAGTCCACGCACCCAACCCGAAGTGTTTCACCGATTTCTTTAACCTCCTTCAGTACCTCCCTAACTAGCTGAGTCAGCACATCAGTCCTAACACTTCCACGGCCTCGGCCGCGGCCTCTTCTTCCTCTTCTAGCGCTCATCGTTGATTCTCGTATTATCTGAATTAGAAATTTTATGAATTATTAATTTCTTTCACTGATTAACCACGAACAGTCTTATGAATAGTAATTTTAGAGGTAGTTTTTTTTTCGAATTCGAACCTATCTACAGTTTCAGTCTCAAGTTTACCTTCTAATTCCAGGAAGCACACACATTCAGTCATCAGACATTAGCATACAAGTACATCCACAAACCTACATTCATCATGGAGGGGTATTTTCGTCATTTCATTACCTAGGGGTATTTCCGTAGTTTATCCTACAGGGGTATTTTCGTAATTTTCAGAATAGAATTCCTTGTTGATTTCATGAAATAAGGGTATTTTGGTAATTTTTACAATCCAGGGGTATTTCGGTAATTCTGTAATCCGGGGGTATTTCAGTAATTTTGTAATCTGAGGGTATTTCGGTAATTTTACAAATCAAGGTATTTTGGTCATTTCAAAAATCAGGGGTAATTTGGTAATTTTACAAATCAGGGATAATTTGGGTCATTTTGCAAATCAAGGGTAATTTGGTAATTTTACAAATCAGGGGTATTTTGGTCATTTCACAAATTAGGGGTAATTTGGTAATTTTACAAATCAGGGATAATTTGGTCATTTTGCAAATCAAGGGTAATTTGGTAATTTTACAAATCAGGGTTTGGTCATTTCGCAAAACAAGGGTAGTTTGGTAATTTTACAAACCACAGGTAGTTTGTTGTTGTTGTTTTTTTTTTAAAACAGGGGTACTTTGTAAACATGAGATTTTTCAGGTAAGTTTTCAAAACATAAGTATTTTTTTATAAATTCATGACTGTTTGGAAGTTTTCACAAATCAAAAGTATTTTGAAAATTTTACAAAACTTGGGGATTTTTTTTTCAAGTAGGGTGGCTGGTCCCTTTCGGGTTTTAATTATAAGGTTTAGCCCATCAATAAGTTCTCGTAACTAGGGTGAATAGTCACTACGCACCAGGTAAGATTCTAGTGGAGAGGAGGTGAGTCACCAGGACTACTTAAATACCAAGCTCTCCCTGAATCCACTCCTAGACATGCATATGTCTATTACCACACCCTAATTTGGCTAAGATGAACAGCCACTACGCACCAGGTAGGATTCCAGCGAAGAGGAGGTGAGTCACTAGGACTGCTTAAATACCAGGCTCTTCCGGATCCAATCCTAGACATGCGTATGCCCGTTGCCACACCCAAGCCTTACGACTCGTTCACAGGTTTGTTTAGTGAAATTAAGTCTTATGAGATTTTAGAAGTTGTTCAACTAGGCCTAGAGTCCATCAAGTTCTAATCTAACTATTCTACGTCCCATAAAGCCCATTAAGCCCACATAAATATATATCACACAATGGTTCATAATATTTACCTGGCGGACTTGGGCCGGAGACGCAGGTGCCATGCTGAGCTGACAAACCTGTGTTATTTATGAATATGCATGTTTCAAAAACCCAACTCTAGAAAACGTTTTGAGCCCAAAAACCCCCAGAGCCGAGTTTTGAACCGGGCTTTGATACCAATTTTAACACCCCAAACCCGGCCCAAACGCTACAACCGGATCTGGTATGTCACTTAAGGGATTTTACAAAACATGTCTCATTTTGGAAAACAATTACTAGGTTTAAACATTTATACCGAAAATTTAATAATTCATTAATTCATATAAAATATAAAGTTATAATTTACCTTGGTGAATTTTAAACAAAAACTATAATTTCATACATGTCTTAACTTAATTTAAAACATAAAACTTAAAAGCCCAGTAATAAAAGCCCAACATAAAACCAAAACATAAATAATAGTCTAGTGGCCCATGGCCTTATTATAATAAAATTTAAAACCCATTAAATAAAAATATAAAATAATAAACTGGAGTCTTCTTGTTAAATCCAAGAGTTCTTTTGCATGGCCACCTTGCGCTCCTCCCCAGCCCCGTCCGATGCACTAGGTGCTACCTGAAGATGTTTTGCATGTCTATTACCCCACCCTAATTTGGCTAAGGTGAACAGCCACTACGCACCAGGTAGGATTCCAGCGAAGAGGAGGTGAGTCACTAGGACTGCTTAAATACCAGGCTCTTCCGGATCCAATCCTAGACATGCGTATGCCCGTTGCCACACCCAAGCCTTACGACTCGTTCACAGGTTTGTTTAGTGAAATTAAGTCTTATGAGATTTTAGAAGTTGTTCAACTAGGCCTAGAGTCCATCAAGTTCTAATCTAACTATTCTACGTCCCATAAAGCCTATTAAGCCCACATAAATATATATCACACAATGGTTCAGAATACTTACCTGGCGGACTTGGGCCGGAGACGCAGGTGCCATGCTGAGCTGACAAACCTGTGTTATTTATGAATATGCATGTTTCAAAAACCCAACTCTAGAAAACGTTTTGAGCCCAAAAACCCCCAGAGCCAAGTTTTGAACCGGACTTTGATACCAATTTTAACACCCCAAACCCGGCCCAAACGCTACAACCGGATCTGGTATGTCACTTAAGGGATTTTACAAAACATGTCTCATTTTGGAAAACAATTACTAGGTTTAAACATTTATACCGAAAACTTAATAATTCATTAATTCATATAAAATATAAAGTTATAAATTACCTTGGTGAATTTTAAACAAAAACTATAATTTCATACATGTCTTAACTTAATTTAACACATAAAACTTAAAAGCCCAGTAATAAAAGCCCAACATAAAACCAAAACATAAATAATAGTCTAGTGGCCCATGGCCTTATTATAATAAAATTTAAAACCTATTAAATAAAAATATAAAATAATAAACTGGAGTCTTCTTGTTAAATCCAAGAGTTCTTTTGCATGGCCACCTTGCTCTCCTCCCCAGCCCCGTCCGATGCACTAGGTGCTACCTGAAGATGTTAAGAAATTGGTTGAGTCGCGAGACTCAGTGTGCAACCCTTATGAACCATTAGATTTGGGCCTTAGCCCCACAGTTTAATATATATATATATATAACAAAAAAATTATGCAAGCCCAACCCAAATCCTAAGTTTCCATCCGCTACACGCCTCCCGTACCAGCCGTTCACACCATAGGGGATTTCTACAATCAACCCGCACCGGTACACGCCGTTGATGGCAGTCGTGCTGCTCATCGTCAGAGTTGTGACAGAGTCACCTGGCTGAAATGGCAAAAAGCCACCAGAAACAGAGTTTGTGACAGAGTCACCAGGCTGAAATGGCAAAAGCCACCAGAACAGATCACTTCCCCTTTTCATCAATCACCCAACCCCAAGCATACAATGAAATCGTCATACAAAGCATATCGTTTTAACAGGAATAATCACTGAAATAGGACAGAAGTCACTAACCTGTTGATCAGCCTTTACCTTTCAAGGGTTTTCACTTGTTATGCTGGGATTTCAGCATTTAGCAGAGTATAGCAGATTTATACATATGAATATATATTAGCAAACAGTCTAACAGTGAGAAAGGTTACACACCTAATTAATGTCAATACCCTTGCTAGACCGATCTACAACTTTGCTAAAAAAGCCGGCAAGATGTGAAAATAGGGCCTCTCCTATATTCGGCCAAGGGTTAGTAAATCCTGAATTTACACATTGAAACTAATAGATCTTCTTGCCTTGAAATCTCGAAAGTAACACGATTCGAGTGCTACCGATCTATAACTCAGAGATCTATGCGATTGACTCCACTAAAGTTCCCTTCAGATTTCGACACAAGTAGGCACCACAGAAGTAATTTGGCAATCACAGGAGATGAGATCTAGGGATTTCGGCTTTTAGGAAAATCCCGGAAAAAGTATGAACAAGAGAAGGCTGATGTGTCTTTGGCTTTTAAAATACTTGAGTGAAGAGTTTCGGTTTCTAACAGGAAAAGAGAAGAAGAAAAGAAAACAAGGAAGAGACTTGAAGATTTCGGCTAGGAAGAAAAAGAATGGAAAGAGTTTCGGCTTTTGAATCAAAGTGAAGATGAGGGAATAGGCTTAGAGATTTCGGCTTTTGCAGAGAATGAAGAAGAAGATGGAACTTTAGGAGTTTTTGGCTTTTACTCAGAGAAGAAGAGAAAAGAATTAGAGAAAAACCCAAATGCCGAAATTGAAGAGATATTCCCCCTATTTATAGAAATTTCGGCACTTACCTAACCTTGCAGATAAATCCTATCTTTTCTCCTTTATCTTAATCTACTAGCTCATCTAAAAGAGACTTAATTATCTCTAACTCCTCCCTCCTTTATCAGCATATTATCCACATATTTTAATCATTAAAATCCCTAAATTTTAGCCTTTATCTGCTTATTATCCACAATAAAATAAATTCCTAAATAATAGCCTTTATCTGCTTATTATTCACATATTTTAAACACTAAAACCCCTAAATTTTAGCCTTGTTGCCATCCACTCCACCTAATCCTAACGCCCAAAATTTAGCTAACTTAAATTAAAAGAATTAGGCTCCATGAAACTTAAATTTGGGCCCCTTACTCCCTTGTGTGGCGTCACCTCCTAAGATTAGGCCACAAGCCCACTTTGATATTTTAAACATAGATACTACCTTTTAAACCCTATAATGCCCAAACAAATAATTTTAATCAGGGCCTCTGCCTAAGCCTGAGCCCAATTTGGACCCCTAACACTTAAATTAACACATTAAACATATCCACCCATTAAACGCATAGGCCCAAAAATTCAGGATGTTACATCGGTCATGCCTAAACTATACTACTGTTCGATAGGTGCGCTTGCCTAAAAATCATTGTTAAAGTTAGTTTCCAGGTTCGATCATTCTCATTATAAATTTTAAAGCTCTGATTTCGACAAACATGCGTCGACTGCCTTGCTTCTCTGCGTGCGATCGATCATGTGGTAAACCGAGCCCACAAATTATGAGCGATAGACTGTAGAGGCCGCCACGAGTGTTCTCATGCTCTCGGTCCGATAGGGGCCTCGTTTGGATGAAATGGGTCGTGTGTGCCCAATGGGCTCGTGGGCCCCATACGGAATAAATCCATGATAAGTGAAAAATATTGGACTGGGCTATATGGTTCGCATAACCGTGACTAAATTTGGGCTAAACGGGCCACACAAGCGTGTGGGCCCAATTGGGCCGAATAATGGGCCTTGGGCCCATTTACACCGTTATGACAATTTAAATTATCCATGCCGCTCGAAGCAACTGTAGACCTCCGGAGAGGTCGTTATTTGCACCGAGACCCCAAAATAAGTAAAGTGACCAAAATACCCCTAAAAGGTAAAATTACTATTATACCCCTAATAGATCGAAATGACCATTTTACCCTTAGAGGTAGGTTGACTGATGAGTGTATGTTATATGTAAGACTGTACTGAGTAGGACAATTTACATACACGAACTATTTATGACATGACATACTGCATGGGGTTAGGATTCTGATATGGAGGAAGTACTATATTGGTTGCTCTGCCACATTCACTGTTACTGGTGGCGTTGCCACATATACTGTTACTGGCAGCTCTGCTGCGTTATTATTACTGGCAGCTATGCTGCGATATTGGTGTGCTGGCTGGGTGGGTCGATTTTATCCCCACATGGGGTGTTGGTTGGTACGGGTGGTGTGTTGGCTGGATTGGGGTGGGTTGTATATTTGCACCGTACTGATACTGTATTGGGCTTAGGCCCACACTGTTACTGTAATGGGCTAAGGCCCACACTACACTGTTACTAAATAGGGCTCAGGCCCAGACTGTTGCTGCATATATTATTACTGACTGACTGATAGGGGATTACACACTGAGTTTTCATAAACTCACCCTTTATTTTTAAATGTACAGGTAATCCCCAGCCTTGGACGATTTGGAGCCACGAGGGACTCGGAGGTGGCCACACGATCGCTGATGTTCTACTTTGGACTTAGTTATTTAATTTTAATTTTCATATTGAGCTATTGATTATGTAATAAGGCCATTGGTGGATTTAATTTTTAATTAGGCTTGGATTTCTTATTTTAAACTACCAAACGAATACAAAAGAGTTTTCAAAATAACAATTGTTTTCAAGAAAAAACACGCATTTTAAACTTCAAGGTTTTTAATTAGAGAAACTTCCGCGGTTGTATTCAGTTTAAGAAATCAACGGTAATAAATATGACAATCATTTTGATAAGTTGGTTTTAGATTGTAATAACTTAATTTGCTGAATTTTCTCAAGCAATAAAAACTAAATGGGTTTTAACTTAAATATGATTTTTTATCAACAAGTCCAAATTTCGAAAATCACTTCGATGTGACACACTAGATTTGATCGTAACGTCTAGGTCGGGTTTGGGGTGTTCCATTTTGTGGTATCAAAGCCAGGTTACAAAACTCGGCAGTGGAATAGGTTTTCGAAAAGTTTTTCTGAAAGTGGATTTTAAAGATTTGAAATGTTCTGGAAGATTCACAAGTGTGGCACACCGAGTCTCCGGTGCCAAATCTGTAAGTTCTCTAATACTATTTACTGTTGTAGACTGAGACATTATATTAAGAAACTACTATGGATAGTAGGACTATACTATGAAACTCTAGATAGAGGAAACTGAGACCGTAGAAGACTGAAAACTGTAGTGAGATCTCGATCTGCGAAAACAATCCCCTAATTACTGTCTTTAATAACACATTCGTTAATAATTTCTAAAATTATAATCTGATACATAAGGCTTTTAAAACAGAAAAAGCGTATATTGAAATGAGCATAAGAGGTACTCGCAAAAGGAGTACGCGGGGCTGCGGTAGAGGCCGAGGAAGTGCTTGGGCTGGGTCTTCGGCATCAGGCCACATGCCTGCTAGGGAAGTACCAACTTCACCGGTGACCGAGACGGGGTCTTATGATCGAGCGACTGGGGATGATGCCCTGTCCCAAGCTATGCTCCGTATTTTAGAGAGGGTTGCTGGATCTAATACTAGTGTAGTGGGCCGAGGATCAATTTCAGAGCGACTCGGGTCTAATGGAGCGAAAATTTTCAGGGTATTTTTGGAGTAGCCCCCAATGTGGCAGAATACTGGCTGGAGGCCACTGAATGAATAATGGACGACCTCGATAATACTGCGAAACAAAAGTTAAAAGGAGCAGTGTCCTTACTGCAAGACGAGGCCTATCAGTGGTGGCTCACTGTGAGAGAGGGTACGCAGGTCGACTGGTTGTCATGGGATTTCTTTAAGGCGGCTTTTCAAGGGAAGTATGTAGGTGCAAGTTATGTGGATGCCCGAAGAAGGGAATTTCTGAGCCTGACCCAAGGGAATAAGACAGTGGCGGAATATGAGGCAGAGTCCTTGCGGTTGAGTCGATATGCTCGTGGGATAGTAGCAATTGAGTATAAACACTATGTTCATTTTGAGGACGGCCTTCGAGATGACTTACGAGTATTGATAGCTCCACAGAGGGAGCTAGACTTTGCTACCCTTGTAGAAAAGGCAAAAATTACTGAGGATGTGAAGCGCTCTGCGCGCTAGAACCGCGAGAAAGATAGGGGCAGAAATAAGAAGGATTTTGAGCCCTCGGGTTCTTTTGGAAGGCCTATAAAGAAGGCCAGGTTTGATGGGCTAGTTCGGGCTGGAGTTCCTATTGCTGTTGCTAGACTGCAGCCTTGTGCTGATTGTGGGAGATCTCACCAGGGTGAGTGCTGGAAGAGGATTGAGGCGTGCTTCAAATGCGGGTCCATGGATCATCATGTTAAGAATTGTCCTCAGAGGCCTGTTCAAATGCAAGCTATAGGACAGGGTCATGTTCAGCCAGTGAGAGGTGGTCAGCAGCCACCGAGAAGCCGTGGGCAGTCCAGGGGTTGAAACGGTATGGGACGAGGTCGTGGAGTGCCAGACAGAGGTGCTAGTAACATTGAGGCGAGGCAACCAGCTCTGGTGTATGCTGCTCGTCGCCGAGAGGACGGTGACGCTCCAGATGTTATAACCGGTACATTCTTAATTCATAATGTACCTTACACTACTCTGATTGATATACGGTCTACGCATTCATACATTCATGCACTGTGTCTGGCACCTTGGGTATCATGTGTGAGAGTACTGTTAATGAGATGACTGTGTTAAGTCCACTAGGACAGTCAGTAAGAGTAGACAAGTTGTTCAGAGATATGCCCCTAGAGGTTCAAGGAGTTATATTTCCAACGAATTTGATGGAGCTATTGTTTGATGAGTATGGTGTTGAAGACATCGGAGGATGAGGAGGTGGCTGTGATTGGGGAGCAAAGAGACTTTTTGTCTAATGTGATCTCTGCATTAAGGGCCGAAAAACTAGTTCGCAAGGGTTGTGAGGCGTTTTTAGCCTTTATTGGTGTATCTAATTCTGAGGGTCCTTCAGTTGGAGATATCAGAACAGTTAAGGATTTTTCTGATGTATTTCCTGATGAGCACCCTGGGCTGCCTCCGAACCGCGAAGTTGAATTTGGTATTGACCTCCTGCCTGGAACACCTCCAGTGTCCATCGCTCCTTATAGGATGGCACTGAAGGAGCTAGTGGAGTTAAAAGCTCAAATCCAAAAACTACTAGATCAAGGATTCATTCGGCCTAGTCTGTCTCCATGGGGAGCACCAGTGTTGTTCGTAAAGAAGAATGATGGTTCCATGCGCATGTGCATCGACTATCAGCAATTGAATAAACTGACTATCAAGAATAGGTATCCTTTTCTAATAGCCTGGTTTTGACCCTAATAGGAATAGTGGTTTCAGGACCACAAATCCGAGTCCAAAAAATATTTTAAAATAATTTTCTGTGTTTATTATATGTGAATTCGATTGTGTTAATTTTTCGTGATTTAATTTTGTCGTTTAGGTGTCCGATTAAATAAAAGGACGTAATCGCGTAAAATGCAAAAGTTACAAATTAATGTGTAAAGTGATAATTTGATAGTGGCTTTTTAATATGGGGTCCTTGAAGGGCAATTAGCCCATTTTTATTGGTAGTGGACGATAAAAGGCATATTATATAAAGATTTCATATTATTTTATAAAGGGTAAAAAGGTAATATACATATTATATGTAATAAATAAAATAAAACACAAACAACCATGCATTTTGTTAATCTTTCTTGACTGAATATAAAAGAAAAGAGAAAGGAAAAACCTAAGCTACATTCGGCACTTTGAAGCTTTGATTTAGGTATGTGTTTTGTCCAGTTCTTGATAATTTTTACGTTTTTGAGATTGTTGCTTAGAAATGAACAAAACCCATGTCTTAATTTTTTTTTGTGATGATGATTTTGTGTTTTGCCATTGATGATACCTTGTGGTTTTTGGTGTTTGATGATGAAATATGAATTATATGTGTTAGATTAACAAGTTTTGTCTTTGAATTTTTGATGAAATTGAGTAATTAAGACTAAATTGCAAAAATAAATTTTTGAGGGACTAAAATGTGAAATAAATGAAATGTATGGACTTGTATGAGTGTAAGGAACATTCCGCCTAAGCATAATATAGTCAAATTTTGAATATTTTGTGTTTTGTGCAATAGGGACTAAATTGTGAAAATGTGAAATGTTAGGGGTAAAAATGTAATTTTCCCATTTATTCATTTTTGGATTGAATTGAATGAAAATATGTTTGAATGAGCTTAATTTGAAATTATTTAGATCAAGAACAAAAAGGATCGGGATTGGATAGGGGAAAAGCGAAGTTAAGCGAATAGTCGGGAAACATAGTCCGTCGATATCCGAGGTAAGTTTTAAGCAATTGAGTTGAGTTGAATTTATCTATAATGATGTACATGTATTTAATAGAGGTAAATATGTACAATGTTGATATTGCCGAATGTGATATTGGTTGGGAGATGAATATAGCTGAATGTGATTCATACATATACGTTAATAATATAGCCATGTGTGATATTGATTTGAGAGATGAATACAGCCGAATGTGACGTATACTTATATGTCAATGATATAGCTGAATGTGTTGTTGATAAGGAGATGAAATAAGCTAATTGGTATATATATGTGTAATTAAGGTTTAAGTCTTATATATGTGTTTAATTAAACGAATAACAAGTTCAAGTACTACACTAAGTGTGCGAATTTAAATACCGAGCACTATGTGTGCAAAATCGGTCATTTGGCACTAAGTGTGCAAGATGTTAAATGTGTGCGACACGTTACAGAGTTTGGCACTGAGTGTACGAGTTTATTGATCCATCAAGGATATCGGTTATTGAAGGTATTAAGCGAAATAAAATGATCAGGTATGTGATGATATATCATATATGGATGGTAAAGTAAGTATTGGCGGTTGAAATGAAACTAAGTATTTTGCATATCAATATGTGATTTATAAGGGTTAGAAATATAAATATAAATTTGGTAAGTGATATATGCATATGAAATTAAGCAAATGTGAAGTATATTTATATACATATGTATTTGTTTTGAGATGAGAAAGTGATTTATAGTTCAATGTGAACCTATTATTGAATATGTGAGTGTTCGGCCTTAAGGCTATGAAATAGCAAAATCTATGAATGCTGTTATAACTTATAATGATGGTTATAAATCTTGATGGTGATTATGAATTAACCTATTATATATAATAGTATAATGCATTGTTGTTATATAATTGCTTATAACTTACTAAGCTGTTAAAGCTTACTTGGTTCTTGGTTGCTCTCGTGTTTTAGATTTCCTTCTGGTGATCGTTACGTGCTCGGGGATCGTCGCTAAAGCTCTTCACACTATCATCAATATTTTGGTACCTTTTTTAGGTTAAACTTAAAGTTTATGGCATGTATAGGCTATGTTACTTTTTGAGTTCTTCCGAATGGTGTGTACATATATATATATATATATATATATATATATGCAATGCAAAAATGGCTAAATTGTGGTATTTTGGTCTTATGTGAATTCGGCCATGGTGTTAACTTATTATGAAAGTATAATTCCTGATGTGTTTATGCTTGGTGTTTGAATATGTGGCTTGATTAATCATTGAGTTAATTCATAGTTGTGTAATTTCAACCATGGTGTTTGTATGATGTGGTAAATAATTTTCATGATAGGTATGAATGGCGTTATAGGTTATATATCTTGGTTGTGCAAAATCGGTCATGAGATACATATATGTATGTAATGAGCTTGGTTTTATATGTTTTAGGTTATTTGTAAGATAGGTATGGTTTGATAATTTAGCTATGTTAATTATAAGAGATGTGATCGATTATATGTTTGGGTGCTTTCGGCAATTGGTATTGAATTTGGTATATCCTAGATTTGGTTAAGTAAGGTTTTGGTATATATATGTATATTTGGTTTTGATAATTGATAATTTGTTTTAGTAAAGTGACTATAAGCATGTGCATATTCGGCTATTGTAACTTCAATGACCAAATGAATAGTAACTTTTGTTATTTGATGAAAAATGCTTATATATGAATTCAACTATATGGATTTAATATATGTATGTTAAGGTTTAAAGCATATTATGAAAGTGCATCATTACTTATAATGCATTCGGTTATGACCATATGAATAGTAAATATTTGTTATGACTTGTGTTATGTCTAGTAATGCCTTGTAACACTAATCCGGCGACGGATAGAGGTTAAGGGTGTTGCACCTTTGCTGAGGATAGATGATCTATTTGATCAACTGCAAAGAGCTTCAGTTTTCTCCAAAATAGATCTTCGTTCTTGATACCATTATTTAAAAGTTAAGGAGGCTGATGTGTATAAAACTGTGTTTAAGACTCGTTATGGTCATTACGAGTTCCTAGTGATGTCGTTTCGGCTGACGAATGCATCGGCTACCTTCATGGACTTGATGAACCGAGTATTCCAGCCCTACCTAGACCGGTTCGTGGTGGTATTTATAGACGATATCTTGGTGTATTTGAGAACCGAGGATGAACACGATGCACATCTCTAAATTGTTCTGCAGATTTTAAGGGAGAAACAACTGTACGCTAAGTTCAGCAAATGTGAGTTCTGGCTGCGAGAAGTGACATTTCCAGGTCACGTGGTATCTGCCGAGGGGATTAGGGTTGATCCTTGAAAAATTGAAGCCGTACTGGATTGGAAACCACCTAAGACCGTATCTGAGATTCGAAGCATTTTGGGCCTGGCAGGGTCCTACAGACATTTTGTTTAGGGGTTTTCATTTATTGCTGCACCCATGACTAAGTTGTTGCGTAAAGGGGTACCATTTCACTGGACTGATAAGCAGTAGGAAAGTTTTGAGAAACTAAAGAAAGTTCTGACTGAGGCCCCTGTCTTGATACAGCCAGAGTCTGGGAAGGAATTCACTGTCTATAGTGATGCATGACACGTTGGTTTGGGTTGTGTGCTGATGCAGGTGGGTAAGGTGGTTGCTTATGTGTCTCATCAACTTAAGCCTCTCAAGGCAAATTACCCTACCCATGACTTGGAGTTAGCCGCAGTGGTATTTGCACTAAAAATTTAGAGGCACTATTTAAACGGTGAGAAGTGTATTATCTACACGGATCACAAGAGCCTCAAGTACCTCCTCACTCAGAAGGAGCTGAATCTTAGGCAGCGAAGATGGATAGAACTGCTTAAGGACTATGACTGCTCGATTGAGTATCAGCCTGGTAAGGCTAACGTGGTAGCTGACGCACTGAGTCGTAGGGCTGTATTTGATTTGAGAGCAATGTTTGCTCACCTCAGCTTGTTTGATGATGGTAGCTTGTTAGCTGAGCTTCAAGTGAGACCGACATGGATTGAGAAAATTAAGGGGAAACAGTTGTTGGATGAGTCAATGGTTCCTCGTTTCCGACAAGTTGAGAATAGAGAGACTGTAGATTTTGGGTTGAATGGTGAGGGAGTACTGTGTTTTTGTGGGAGAGTCTGTGTACCGAGGGATTCTGATCTAAGGTAGTCTATACTACGAGAGGTACATAGTAGTCCTTATGCTATGCATCCTGGCGGAAACAAGTTATACCGAGATCTTCGTGAGCTGTATTGGTGGCCAGGGCTGAAACGTGAAGTTACTAATCTTGTGAGTAAGTGCTTGACGTGCCAGCAAGTTAAGGCTGAGTATCAGCTGCCTTCAGGGTTACTGCGGCCAGTTAAGATCCCACTTTGGAAGTGGGAGAGGGTAACCATGGATTTTATGAGTGGGCTGCCCTTAACGCCTACTAAAAAGGATTCAGTATGGGTTGTTGTAGACCGATTGACTAAGTCTACCCATTGTATACCAGTCCGCACTAATTACTCGTTGCAGAAGTTGGCAAAGTTGTATGTGGCTGAGATTGTGAGACTGCAAGGGGTACCGGTTCCCATCATATCCGACAGAGACCCACAATTCACATCTCGATTCTGGAAGAAATTACACGAGGCTTTAGGTACTAGGTTGAACTTCAGTACTGCGTTCCATCCTCACACAGATGGCCAGTCAAAAATGGTGATTCAGATACTGGAGGACATGTTTCTATACTTAGGTGAGCATAGGGGAGCGAAAAACGTGTCAAAATCGAGCAAAAAGAGTTGTTTCCAGGATCCACACGGCTATGTGAGCCACACGGGCTGTGTAACGCCCCAAAAATATAGGGTCTTTAATTTTGCATGTTCTAACACAAATTGCTTGTTTGCTTTAATGGCTAAGTGATTTGGGTGTGTATGGGGGTGTGTGAGAAGCCTGGGTTCAAGTCTTGGATTTTGCAAAATTTTTAGTTTTCCTCTTGAATGAATCTGGACACTGACATATAAGCTTTAAAATTATTAATGCATGTTTTATGACACAAGAAGAGCTTGTGGTCTAATGGCAAGGTGGCGTGTTGTGTAATTGAGAGGTTTGATGTTCAAGTCCTAGGTTGCGCAAGGGGGTCTTTATTTTGCTACTTCAGCTATGTAGGTAGTAGAGTTGGATTGAAACACAACTAAGGGGAGTTTGAATAGGATTTGGATGGAGTTTGAACTGGTCATGGAGAGGTTCACGGAGGGATAAGAGGAGAGATTCAAGGAGAAAATCAAGGAGCTGAGTGGGGGAAATTGTGTTGAATTTGGACTCTAGCACTAAAAAAAAATTTGGCCAGGGGAAGTATACTGCTCATTTGGTTTGTTTTCTCTCTTCGGCCGAATGTGGTAGGCTCTTGGCACTTTTTCTCTGCACACTTTTGCACTTTTCTTTTTCTCCGCTGCCGAATCCCCTTTTCCTCCTTTCCATTCCTCGACTTTTGGTTCATAGCTGAACCTTCTTGTTTTTCTTCTCAACATTCTCTTTTCCTCTTTGACTGAGTGGCCGACTCTCTTTTGTTTTTCTTTTTTTCTAATATAGACTGAATAGCATAAATCTTGTCTTGCTATTTAGAAACCATTTGGATGATAGTCTCTGACAATCGGTGGAGCGTCGACTGCCTTGCTTCTCTGCATGCGATCGCTCGTGTGGTAAACCAAGCCCACAAATCATGGGTGATAGACTGTAAAGGCCACCACGAGCGCTCTCGTGCTCTTGGGCCGATATGGGCCTCGTTTGGTTGAAATGGGATGTGTGGGCCCAATGGGCTCGTGGGCCCCACACGGAATAAATCCACGATAAATGGCAAATACTGGACTGGGCTATATGGTTCGCATAGCTGGGACTGAATTTGGGCTAAACGGGCCACACGAGCGTGTGGGCCCACTTAGGCTAAATAATAGGCCTTGGGCCCATTTACACCGTTATGACAATTTAAATTATCTATGCTGCTCGAAGCAACTGTAGGCCTCCAGAGAGGGCGTTATTTGCACTGAGACCCCAAAATAAGTAAAGTGACCAAAATACCCCTAAAAGGTAAAATTACTATTATACCCCTAATAGATCGAAATGACCATTTTACCCCTAGAGGTAGGTTGACTGATGAGTGTATGTTATATGTAAGACTGTACTGAGAAGGACACTTTGCATACATGAACTATTTATGACATGACATACTGCATGGGGTTGGGATTCTGATATGGAGGAAGTACTATACTGGTGGCTCTGCCACATTCACTATTACTGGTGGCGTTGCCACATATACTATTACTGGCAGCTCTACTGCGTTATTATTACTGGCAATTATGCTGCGATATTGGTGTGCTGGCTAGGTGGGTCAATTTTATCCCCACATGGTGTGTTGGTTAGTACGGGTGGTGTGTTGGCTGGATTGTGGTGGGTTGCATATTTGCACTGTACTGAAACTATATTGGGCTTAGGCTTAACTGTTACTGTAATGGGCTAAGGCCGACACTGCACCGTTATTGAATAGGGCTCAGGCCCAGACTGTTACTGCATATATTGTTACTAACTGACTGATAGGGGATTACACATTGAGTTTTCGTAAACTCACCATTTATTTTTAACTGTACAGGTAATCCCCAGCCTTAGACGATTTGGAGCCGCGAGGGACTCGGAGGTGGCCACATGATCGCTAATGTTCTGCTTTAGACTTGGTTATTTAATTTTAATTTTAATTTTGGGATATTGGTTATGTAATAAGGCCATTGGTGGATTTAATTTTTAATTGGGCTTGGATTTCTTGTTTTAAACTGCCAAACAGATACAAAAGAGTTTTCAAAATAACAACTATTTTCAAGAAAAATGCGCATTTTAAACTTCAAGGTTTTTAATTAGAGAAGCTTCTGAGGTTTTGTTCAGTTTAAGAAATAAACGGTAATAAATATGGCAATCGTTTTGATAAGCTGATTTCAGATTGTAATAACTTAATTTGCCGAATTTTCTCAAGCAATAAAAACTAAATGGGTTTTAACTTAAATACGGATTTTTATCAACAAGTCCAAATTTCGAAAATCACTTCGATGTGACACGTCAGATTCGATCGTAACGTCTAGGCCGAGTTTAGGGTGTTACAGGCTGGCCACACGCCCATGTGCTTGCCCGTGTCGATATCACTCCCTGTTTCCCAAACACTCAGAAAAATCTAATTTTTAGAGTTTCTGAGCATTCTAAAGTCTATAAATACCACTAGAAAAGGACCTAATGGGGGATATATAGAGCTAAACGAAGAAAAGACTCGGAGAACACCAACGGAATCAACTCAAAAGCAGGATCTCCTTCTAGACTGAAGATCTCTATTCAATTTCTCTCGAAGTTTTTGGGTTTCTTTATGTTTTGTTGTTTTCCTAATTTTGAGATGTTTTTCCCTAAAAGTATGAACTAAATTCCCTAGGTATCTAGGGAAGATGAAACCTAAGACAGATCTTATTATTTGATATTTCTGGATTACATGATAAATATTTGTTCTTGTTCTTAATTATGTGTTCTTAATCCTTGCCTTAATATTTTCAAGATATTAATCCAAGTTTGATGTGCTTAATCAGTGGAGCAAAAGACCCTACTTAAGAGTAGATCTAGAATAATTAAGCGGAGTTGATTGCAATCCTAAAAATAGGACTACATAAGTCTGTTGGGTTAGAGTCAAATCTAATAGGGGAATCCATAGATCGAGTTAATGCGACAATAGGGGTTTTAATTAGAAAGAAATTTCAATTAATCAACCTAGAGTCAGTTGTTTTTATTCTTGAAAGAGATATTAACATAAGTTAGGGATTTCTACGGATCAAGATAAGTGAATAAATCGTTTAATTCAGATTTAGAATAATAAGTGAAGTTTAGGTGGATTCTTTCCTGGGTATTGTCTCTCTCATCGGTTTTCTTCAAATATTTTCCTACTTTATTCTCTGTTTCGTCTTAGTAATTAGGTTAGTTAAGATTAGGTTAAAATAAATCCCTTCAATTTATTCGGCTAGATAATAATAAGATAGTAACTACTAGTACTTTTAGTCCTCGTGGATACGATATTTCCGACTCACCATAGCTATACTACCATTCGATAGGTGCGCTTGCCTTTGTCGTATTTTAGTTAGTTCATAACGTCATCAGACACCCCAAGCCCAACCTGGATGGACCGGCCTGAATTCGAAGCATTACATTGTCACCTAAGTGACTATTCGTCTAACGACCATCCAAGACATACCCCAACCTTATAACACCTCATTCTTGTTTATTAACTTGGAAGTAAATTATGAGCCAATTTTAAACTTTTCCTAGGTAATTTAACCTAAAGGCATTTTTGTCATTTTACCCCATATGGTAAAACTAATCTGATTTTAGATCTAAATATTTATCGACTTTTTTTTAGTCAAAACTATCCAAGCCTAAAAATTCTAGCTTAAATTGAGCTCATTTGCTATGTCTAATTCAAGTTTTACTATTAAGGACTAAATTGTAACAAATAAAAACTATCAAGACCTATTTCAAATTAAAAATTAAGTGTGTTTCTTTCGAATTTTACCCATTACGAGACTAATCCTAAAATTTTACCAAGTTTCCTTATCATCTAGGGCTTTAATTGGACTAATCAATTTTCAAGACTAAATTGTAACTTAAATAAATTAGAATACCAATTTAAAAAGACAAAAATTCAACCCCCCAAAAACCCACATGGCCATGTCCCCCAGACCGTGTGTCATTAAATGCTCGTGTTCGTGTCGTGAAAAACTTTTTGGCAGATTGCACATGCCCGTATGTGATAGCTCCAGTTTCCATACGTTCGTGTCACTTACCCACACGCCTGTGTGCAACCCCTCACATGCCCATGTGGACAACCACACGCCCGTGTGAAAACCACTAGACCTATTTTTTGCAAAAAACTCGTTTTAAAACCCAATTTTGCGTATTTTAATGGCCAATTAAACTTAGATTAACTACGATTAATTAACGTACATATACATACAACTTCAATTGAATTTATTGACATCAATTAAGCCTCAATTAAATAGAATTAGGCAATCAATTTCATGCATATCAAACACTGAATAAATCAAACAAATGGTATACCTTAGTCGCTAGTAAACCACTCCATGGAAGCTTCATTTGACAATCATTAGTAAAAATTCCATGCTTCACATACTGTGTTATCAAGCAACAAAACACCGTAAATCATTCAATAATTAAACTCAAACATGCGTCAAAATTATTATAAAATCACTCAAATAAAATGTCCAATGTCCAATGTCCAATTACAACCAAAATCAAACTAATTCTTGGGAGTTCCACAAAATTTGAAATAAAGTCTCTACCAAGCCTAAATCTTTTGGAACTCTTTTGCTCAGCTCCTTAGCTCCTCAATCCTAACGATTATCTGCATGAACGTGAGGGTGTGAGCTTTAAAAAGCTCAGTGAATGTTAATAAAAATGACAAGTAAATTAACATTCAATTCATGCTTAAATCACAACCAATCATTCACCAATTGTCAGCCAAAATAATTAAACATGTCAATTAAATTTTCCATAAGCATTTTCAATACCAAAATTCAATTATTCATTGCTTTCAATCATCAATTGATATAGCAACAATCTCACATAGATATATATTGGCATACACTTCTCATGGCTTAATTAGGTGATCATAAATCGGATAAACGGATCTCCGAACTCCCACAAATATCAAATACAATCCACCGAATTGAGCGGACTGAAGCACGCGCTCCCTTATAGTGCCTCAATTAACCCATTAAGTGGAAACTAATGCTCAACACTCCCTTATCTACTCCAACAAATCAGTCCACCTAGAGTCATATGCTCACAATGTCACAAATAATGGTGAGTACCCACAAATCCTATGGCATGTCAACTATATCTGGTGTATCCACCATGTATGTTGTCAATATATTCAGTCAAACATAGCATATAAATCAATCATTATTATGCTCAATTTAATATGACATAATGACTATTTATAACTTGTAGTATAGCCATTTAGCATCCAATTAAATCAAGCAATTCATTTGCCAATTTCCCATATTCAATTACCAATTGTAACACCAATATATCATGATCAAAATTTCAGTACACATGCTTTAAATCATCCATAAAATTAATCTAATTAAATAGCACAACACCACCCAAAAACTCACCATTTTTTTTTCAATACAACTTCAATTTTTTTTGCATATTTAATACCAATCTTGCAAAATCAACCATTCATCCATATATAATTAATTGTCATCATTAATTAAGGTACTAATTAAACAAAATTGAAGGTCAATTTACTAAATTTCCCTTAGAAACACTCACCACACAATTTTATTCTACCACAACAAGTGATCAACTAGTCAATTTCAAGCTTCAATTTTGGTTATCTCAGTCCTCTTCAAAACCCGGAGCTTCAACAGAGGTAAAGTAGATATTACCACATTTCCAGTGCTATAATAAACATAAATTTTAACTAACTATACTAATCAAAATTCTCTCACAAAGATACCTTACCGAATTTGTAACATCAAGTCGAAAACTCGATTCCTCACAAAATCGATCTCTCTAGCCCCCCTAATCACTTCCAAACATCAATACTAAACCAATTACACATAAACTAAGTATCAATTCCACATTTAAATAAATTTCAAAAAAATCTGAAAATTTGGTTCATGAAAATGATGAAATTCGGATTTCTTCAAATCACCTCACAAATCATGTTTAATCTTGATAAATAAGACCAAAAACCTTTTAATATATCCATTTTGAGTTGAAACATCTATTGATTTGTGGATTTCCTCTCAAAATTCAAGATCCACCATGAAAGCGCCTTAAGCTTTTGAAGAAGATGACATTGATAAAAAAAATCATGTAATTGACTCTCAAATCATGTAAAAATGTTTCTAATCATCATAAAAATAAGTTTAGAAATAATAATTACCTTTCATTCATTCTAAATCCTTTGATTGAAAATCTTGTTTAAAGAATCTTGAAAATTTTCTTTTGAGAATAATTTTGGGTGAATTGAGAGAGTATTTTAAGAAAAAAAATTGGTTGTATCTATTCTCTAATGATAGATTTTTAAAACCATGCAAAGAAAACGAAATTTATAGCTCTCTAATCTGACATAAATTGTGTGGAAAGTAGGCTAGATGCATTGTGTTTAAAACTGAAACAACCCACCAGAAATTTAAAAATTGGGGAATTTGTCTAATGGCCACTCCAACATTTCCCTTACTTTACCAATTGGTTTTTTCCCTCCAAAATTTTGAATTTTGAGGTTTATTTGCCAAATAAATACTCTAAATTTTCCCTTTTTTGTAATTAAACTTAATTTAATTAATATTTAAATTTAACTCAAATTAACACCCAATAAAATTTATTTTAAAATTATTTTTCTACCCAAATTAATCATTTTCACTAATAATTATTTAATTCTTTAAAATTAATTTTCCAAAAATATTTTTATTTTTCTAGATTATTATTTAATCAATTTTAGATGAAATTAACCTCCTAAATTAAATTAAAAATTACTAGAAACCCTATAAATTCCTAGTTTCACACTCGAAACCCGAAAAATATACCCGAAACTTCTAGACTCGGTTTAGGAATATTACATGTGGTCTTTTCGAAACAAGTTTGGCAAGTTATCCAATTTGATTTTCAATCCCATGAAGTGATGTTTGCTGATTTTTCAATGATATTTCAATGTTTTGAAATCTAGTTTCTGACGTGGAAATAAATTTAGCTAACATATCCTCAAGTTTTGGTTTCTTCTCTTACTGATAAAGCTGCTAAAAACCCGGAAGAGGTTATGACTTTTGATTTCCTAGATCACCCCAAGAGAAATTTGGGCAGTTCCTCCAACCTGAATTATAGTTATTACTATAAGGGTTATTTTGATGTTTAGAATTGTTACCCCCTGTAACACCCCAAACCCGGCCCAAACACTACAACTGGATCTGGTATGTCACTTGAGTGATTTTACAAAACATGTAGCATTTTGGAAAACAATTGTCAGGTTTAAATACTAATACTGAAAGCTTAATAATTCATTAATTCATATAAAATATAAAGTTATAAATTAACTTTGGTGAATTTTAAACAAAAACTGAAATTTCATACATGTTTTAACTTAATTTAAAACATAAAACTTAAAAGCCCAATAATAAAAACCCAACATAAAACCCAAAACATAACTAATGGTCTAGTGGCCCAAGGCCTTATTACAAGGAAATTTAAAATCCATTAATTAAAATACAATATAAAATAATTGACTTGAGTCTTTTTGCCAAATCCACATATTCTTCTGCATGGCCACCTTGCGTTCCTCTCCAGCCCGGTCCGAAGCACTAGGTATCACCTGAAATGTTAGTTAAAAGGGTGAGTCGCGAGACTCAGTGTGCAACCCTCATGCACCACTAGATTTTGGGCCTTAGGCCCATAAAACAAAATAAACAGTTTAATATATATGATAAAAGTTAATAATATGCAAGGCCCAACCCAAATCCTAGGTTTCCATCCGCTACACGCCCCCGTACCAGCCATTTCACACCATTGGGGATTTCTACAATCGACCCACACCGCTACACGCCAAGATGGCAGTCATGCTGCTCATCAACATATTATGGCCGAAGCCCTTATAACAGATCACGGCATTAGCCGCCACAACATATAACAGATCACGGTATAAACCGCTACACACATAACGTATAACTTCCTCCTTTCATCAACCCAACCCATGCAATCATATACAAGCAAATTACTTATAACATTTAATCAGATTATTCACTGACCTGGTGATTTGCGTTACCCTTTTTGGGCTTCCCACATTAAGTTGAGATTTCGGCATTTATCATAACATATAAACTTATGAACATATATTAATAATCAGATCTAGATGGTGGGGAAGTATTACACACCTGATTAAAATCGATACCCTTGCTAAACTGATCTACTACCTTGCTCAAAAAGCCGGAAACTCACACGAAAATTTAGCCCCTTCAATATTCGGCCAAGGTTAGTAAATCTCAACCTACACATTAAAACTAATAGATCTCTTACTCAACTTGTCGAATCCTGAAAGTCCTTAAGAAAACGTCACCTTCCTACCTTCGGCTTTTCCACAAATCGGCACTACAGATCTTAGCAAGAAAGGATTCAGCTTCAAACAAGAGAGTAAAGTCGACAGGGCCTTAGAAAACTGATTCGGATTAGAAACTTGATAAAAGAGAATTGAAAGAATTGCAAAGAAGCAAAATCCCTAAACTTACTAGATTAAAGAGGAGTATTCCACTATGGTGCACCTTTGGGAAAATCAACCTTGAAGATTCGGTTATAGGAGAAGGAAAGTATGAACAAAAGAGAATTCGGCTTTTATAGAAAATACTGAGGAGAAGAGAAAATATCTAGGGAGTTTCGGTTTTGAAAAGAAATTAAAACAAATGGAAGAAGAGAATTTCGGCTAGGTCAGGAAGGAGAGAGAAAAATTGAATGAAAGGATGATCACTTGGCTTATATAGATTTCGGCAATACACTCCCCCTCCCAGAGTTGGATTTTCGGCCAACTCTGCTGTCATCTGATAGCTTTTATCCCACCTATTATCTTAATCCCTTAGCTCCTAAAAAATAGCCATCATCTTTCTCTTCATTATCTTTCTATTTATCAAAAAATAAAAGAATTAAAATCCCTAAATTGTAGCAAGTGTGCCGTCCACCTAACTCTTCTGGGCTGCCGAATTTTTGACCCAATCTTTTGGGCTCCAAGCGGCCAAATTTGGGCCCTTCCCAAGTGCTTGTGACGCCACTTTAAGCTCCCCCTCTACTGTGCCCCTAGCTACTGGGCCACAAGCCCAGTATATCAATTAAATTACCCAAAACACTATTTTTAAACCCTAAGGTGACTAATCCAAATATTTAATCAAGGCCTCAGTTCAACCTCAAATTCTTAAATTACAAATTAATCAAGTACCACATATAAATGCACAAGCCTATATTTATGATATTACAATTCTACCCCCTTAAAATAATTTCGTCCTCGAAATTTACCTGATCAAAAAAGATGGGGATACTTTTGTCGCATAATGTCCTCTGGCTCCCACGTCGCCTCTTCTGCGCCGTGATTTCGCCACAAAACCTTAACCAAAGGGACGGACTTCCTTCTCAATACTTTTACATTTCGATCCAAGATTTGCACTGGTTCCTCCTCAAAGGATAAGTCTGACCGTACCTCAATCTCTTCTACCGGCACCACATGTGAAGGATCAGATCGATAACGTCTCAGCATCGAGACATGGAACACGTCATGTATCTGCTCCAACTCCGAAGGCAACTGCAAACGATAAGCCACTGGCCCCACACGTTCTAACACCAATAAGGCCCAATAAACCGAGGACTTAGCTTACCCTTTCGTCCAAACATCATTACTTTCTTCCACGGAGATACCTTCAAGAAGACTTGGTCTCCTACTGCGAATTCCACCTCCTTCCGTTTTAGATCCGCATAAGATTTCTACCGATCAGACGCTTCCTTCAATCGAGTTTCGGACCCAATACCTAACGTTCACCCAACTCCGTCCAACAAGTTGGAGTACGACATCTCCTTCCATATAATGCTTCATACGGTGCCATTTGAATACTAGCTTGATAGCTATTATTGTACGCGAATTCAGCCAAGGGTAAATGCTCCTCCCAACTACCCCTAAAATCGATGATGCAACCCCTTAGCATATCCTCCAAGATCTGAATTACCCTCTCAGACTGACCATCAGTCTGTGGGTGAAAAGCGGTACTGAAGTCTAACCTTGTTCCCATTGCCTGATGAAGAGCCTTCCAAAATCGTGACGTGAGCCTAGGGTCCCTATCCGATATGATCGACACCGGTACACCATGTAATCTTACAACCTTAGCCACGTACAACTTAGCCAACTTTTGTAGAGAAAAGTCCACTCAAATCGGTGTGAAGTGAGCAGACTTCGTCAGTCGATCCACAATTACCCAAATTGAATCTTTCTTAGTGGGCGTAAGGGGTAACCCACTAACGAAATCCAATGTGATTCTCTCCCATTTTCATTAGGGAATCTTTACCAGCTGCAACAATCCCGAAGGCAACTGGTGTTCAGCTTTGACTTGTTGACACGTTAAACACTTCCCCACATATTCCGTAACTTCTCGTTTCAAACCTGACCACGAGAACTGGTCTCGCAAATCCCGATACATCTTAACTCCTCCAGGATGCATAGCATAGGGGCTACTATGCGATTCCCGAAGAATCATCTGCCTTAGCTCCTCATCTTTTGGCATACAAACCTTCCCACGGAAACACAAAACTCCATCATTGTTCAGACTATAGTCCTCTACTTCACCCTCATGTACTTGTCGGATTCGAGTACCTAAGACATCATCCAGAAGTTGCTTCTCCTTGATTAGACTTGTCCACATAGGTCTTACTTGTAGCTCAGCCACCAAACTACCATCCTCATACAAACTAAGATGAGCGAACATCGCCCTTAGGTCTGCTATAACCTTCCTACTCAACGCATCCGCCACCACATTCGCCTTGTCGGGATGGTATTCAATCGAGCAATCATAGTCCTTCAAGAGCTCGATCCACCTACGTTGTCGTAAATTCAACTCCTTCTGCGTAAGGAGATACTTCAAACTTTTATGGTTGGTGTAAATTACCGACTTTTCCCCGTACAGGTAGTGCCTCCAAATCTTCAGAGCAAACACTACCGCCGCCAATTCCAAATCATGCGTAGGGTAGTTCAACTCATGCGGTCTCAACTATCGAGACGCGTATGCCACAACTTTTCCATCTTACATCAGCACACACCCTAAACCTGTGTGTGACGCATCACAATAGACGGTAAATTCTTTTCCCGGCTCTGGCTGAATTAACACTGGTGCTTCCATCAGAATTCTCTTCAGCCTCTCAAAGCTCTCCTGTTGTTTGTCAGTCCACACAAAAGATACTCCCTTCCTCAACAACTTAGTTAATGGTGCCGCTATTGAAGAGAACCCCTCAAGGAACCTTCGATAATATCCTGCTAATCCTAAGAAACTTCGAATTTCTGCCACAGACTTCGGAGATTTCCAATTTAACACAACTTCGACTTTTTGAGGGTCTACCCTAATCCCCTCTGCAGAAACTACATGCCCTAGAAAAGCCACCTCCTTCAGCTAGAACTCACACTTACTGAACTTTACGTACAGTTGCTTTTCCCTCATAATTTGCAACACCACTCAAAGATGTGCATTATGCTCCTCCTCAGACTTGGAATAAACCAATATATCATCGATAAACACTACGACGAACCGATCAAGGTATGGCTGAATCACCCGATTCATCATATCCATAAATGCTGCTGGCGCGTTCGTCAAACCGAACGGCATTACCAAAAACTCATAATGACCCTACCGAGTCCGAAATGTCGTCTTATGAATATCTCCTTCTTTAACCCTTAATTGATGATATCCCAACCTTAAATCAATCTTAGAAAAGACCAATGCTCCTTTGAGCTGGTCGAACAAATCGTCGATTCTTAGTAATGGGTACTTATTCTTAATCGTCAACTTATTCAGTTGACGATAGTCCACGCACATACGCATGGATCCGTCCTTCTTTTTCACAAATGGAACCGGCGCTCCCCATGGAGACACACTCGGTCAGATGAATCCTCGATCCAATAGCTCCTAAATCTGAGCTTTGAGCTCCACCAGCTCCTTCGGTGCTATTCGATAAGGGGCAATAGATACCGGAGCCGTACCTGAGAGTAGTTCTATTCCAAACTCTACTTCGCGATCCGGGGGTAATCCTGGCAACTCCTCCGGAAAGACGTCTGCGAAATCCTTGACTGTTTGAACCCCATCGATAGTCACCTCCTTAACATCCAAAGTACTAATAAAAGCTAAAAAGGCGTTACATCCTTTCCGAATCATCTTAACAGCTTTCAAAGTCGACACTACGTTGGACAAATAGTTCCTTCTTTCTCCTAACACAACCACCTCTCCGCCTTCCGGGGTACTTAACACCATGCGCTTAGACCCACAATCCAACTTAGCACGATGCTTTGACAACCAATCCATTCCTAGGATAAGATCGAACTCTCCAAATGGCAATTCCATTAAGTCTGCCGGAAACACTACCCCTTGAGTCTCTAAAGGTACATCCTTAAATAGCTTGTCTACTACCCTAGATTGTCCTAGGGGACTAACCACAGTCATCTTCCTAGTAGTTGTTTCAGGGTCTATACTTAAGGTCTCAGATATGAAACATGCAACATAGGAGTGGGTTGACCCAATGTCAATCAAAGCAAGAAAAGGGCTGTCAGCTATAAGAATCGTATCGGTTATGACATCCGGTGCGTCACCATCCTCCTGTCGACGAACTGCATAAACTAGACCCGGTTGCCTTGCATCTACATTACCGGCACCTCTACCAGGTGCTCCAGACCACGACCAGCCTCATTTCCTCCTCTACCTGCACCCCGACCCCTTGGTCCAGGCTGATCACCTCTCCTCACCTGATCAGCACCTCGGCCCGCTGGCTGTACCCGATCCATCTGGGGATAGTCCTTAATCAGATGTTCTGTGGATCCACACCTACAGCATCCACCTATTTTTATTCTGCACTCCCCATAATGCGTCCTCCCACATGTAGAACATGCTTGATTTTGACTTGTCGGAGCACGAACTGGCCCATCAGTCCTAGGCCTCTTCTGAAAATTCCCAGATGCTCTTGATGGCCCAAAACTCCTCTTACTCTTACCCCGATCCTTATCCCTTTCTTGTTTCTCAACCCGTTTCACTTCCTCAGCTATTTTAACCTTATCTATCAAAACAGTAAAAACTCTCTCTCGCTGCGGTGTTATCAGAACCCTTAACTCATTTCGCAGCCCATCCTCGAACCAAACACAACGTTCATACTCCGTTGCTACCATTCCCCGAGCGTAGCGGCTCAAACCCAGAAACTCTGCCTCATATTCAGTCACAGTCTTACTTCCTTGTACCAGGTTCAAGAATGCCTTCTTTTGTGCATCGATATAACTGGCCCCAACATACTTTCCCTGGAATGACTCCTTAAAGAAATCCCAGTCAATCAGATCTGCAACAGTACCTTCTTTCACCGTGAGCCACCACTGGTAAGCCTCGTCTCGAAGAAGAGACACGACCCCTTTCAACTTCTCCTCCACCGTAAGATCTAAGTCATCCATTATACGCTCAGTCGCTTCCATCTAATACTCAGCTGTGTTAGGGGCTACACCAGAAACTCCCCTAAACACTTCTGCTCCATTGGCCTTAAGCCACTCTGGCACAGATTTCCGGGCTCCTGTGCCCATGCCTACTCCAGCAACTCTCTCAAGGACTCGCAACATCCCCTGGGATACAGCATCATCTCAGGTCGCTTGATCCCGTAACTCTCCCTTCACAGTTGGAGGATCCGGCAGTTCGTTTCCTGACCCATGGCCAGACCCTACTGGCTCAGACAAGGTCATCCTACCCCTACCGCGTCCACGCGGCGGACGTCCTCGACCCCTTGTACTCATTCTTCCGATTTGCGTTTATCTGATTAAGAATTTTATGAATCATTATTTCTTTCCACTGATTTATCGCGAACAGTCTTATGATTAATAGTTTTAAAGAGTAGTTCTTTCGAATTCATACACACACTACAGTCTCAAGTTCATTCATTCAATCATCAACATTCATGAACTCGCGTTCATTACAGAAAAGTGTTGTTGTTGTTGTTGTTTTCACTACCTAGGGGTATTTTCGTAATTTTATCCTACAGGGGTATTTTCGTAATTTTTCAAAATAAGGTCCTTGATGATTTTGAGAAGTAAGGGTATTTTGGTAACTTTACAATCCCGGGGGTATTTCGGTAATTTTGGAAATCTGAGGGTATTTCAAGAATTTTGAAATCTGGGGGTATTTTGGTAATTTTGAAATCTGGGGGTATTTCGGTAATTTTGAAATCTGAGGGTATTTCGGTAATTTTACAAACTAGGGGTATTTTGGTCATTTTGCAAAACAATGGTAGTTTGGTAATTTTTTCAAACTTTGATGGTTTTTTTTCTTTTAAACGGGGGTTCTTTTAGTAAAATCTAGTTTCACGGTCCGGGTTATTCTTGTAAACGTGAAATTTTCGGTAAATTTTCAAAACATAGGTATTTTATAAAATCATGGTTAGTTGGAAGTTTTCACAAATCAAATGCATTTTGAAAATTTTTTGCAACTCCTTGGGTTTTTTTTTTTTCAAAATAGGGTGGTCGATCCCTTTCGGGTTTTAGTCATAGGGTTTAGCCCATCAACCAGTCCTCGTAACTAGGGTGAATAGTCACTACGCACCAGGTAGGATTCTAGTGAAGAGGAGGTGAGTCGCTAGGACTGCTTAAATACCAAGCTCTCCTTGAATCCACTCCTAGACATGCGTATGCCCATTGCCACACCCTAACTCAACTAAGGTGAACAGTCACTACGCACCAGGTAGGATTCCAGCGAAGAGGAGGTGAGTCACTAGGACTGCTTAAATACCAGGCTCTTCCGGATCCTTCCTAGACATGCGTATGACGGTTACCACACCCTAACCTTGCGGCTCGTTAACGGGTTTGTTCAGTGAAATTAAGTTTTATGAATTTTTAAGAAATAGTTTGTACTAAGCCTAAAGTCCATCAAGTTCTAATTCTAACTTAGTCTACGTCCCACTAGGCCCACTAAGCCCACATATATAAAGATCACACAATGGTTCGGAGTACTTACCTGGCGGGCTTGGGCCGGAGACGCAGGTGCCATGCTAAGCTAACAGACCTGTTATCCTTAAAAAATATATATATATGTTCCAAAAGCCCATTTTCAGAAAACGTTTTGAGCCCAAAAACCCCAAAGTCGAGTTTTGAACCGGGCTCTGATACCAATTTGTAACACCCCAAACCCGGCCCAAACACTACAACCGGATCTGGTATGTCACTTGAGTGATTTTACAAAACATGTAGCATTTTGGAAAACAATTGTCAGGTTTAAATACTAATACTGAAAGCTTAATAATTCATTAATTCATATAAAATATAAAGTTATAAATTAACTTTGGTAAATTTTAAACAAAAACTGAAATTTCATACATGTCTTAACTTAATTTAGAACATAAAACTTAAAAGCCCAATAATAAAAACCCAACATAAAACCCAAAACATAACTAATAGTCTAGTGGCCCAAGGCCTTATTACAAGGAAATTTAAAATCCATTAATTAAAATACAATATAAAATAATTGACTTGAGTCTTTTTGCCAAATCCACATATTCTTCTGCATGGCCACCTTGCGTTCCTCTCCAGCTCGGTTCGAAACACTAAGTATCACCTGAAATGTTAGTTAAAAGGGTGAGTCGCGAGACTCAGTGTGCAACCCTCATGCACCACTAGATTTTGGGCCTTAGGCCCATAAAACAAAATAAACAGTTTAATATACATGATAAAAGTTAATAATATGCAAGGCCCAACCCAAATCCTAGGTTTCCATCCGCTACACGCCCCCGTACCAGCCATTCACACCATTGGGGATTTCTACAATCGACCCACACCGCTACACGCCAAGATGGCAGTCATGCTGCTCATCAACATATTATGGCCGAAGCCCTTATAACAGATCACGGCATTAGCCGCTACAACACATAACAGATCACGGTATAAACTGCTACACATATAACGTATAACTTCCTCCTTTCATCAACCCAACCCATGCAATCATATACAGGCAAATTACTTATAACATTTAATCAGATTATTCACTGACCTGGCAATTTGCGTTACCCTTTTTGGGCTTCCCACATTAAGTCGAGATTTCGGCATTTATCATAACATATAAACTTATGAACATACATTAATAATCAGATCTAGATGGTGGGGAAGTATTACACACCTGATTAAAATCAATACCCTTGCTAAACCGATCTACTACCTTGCTCAAAAAGCCGGAAACTCACACGAAAATTTAGCCTCTTCAATATTCGGCCAAGGTTAGTAAATCTCAACCTACACATTAAAACAAATAGATCTCTTACCTAACTTGTCGAATCCCGAAAGTCCTTAAGAAAATGTCACCTTCCTACCTTCGGCTTTTCCACAAATCGGCACTACAGATCTTAGCAAGAAAGGATTCAGCTTCAAACAAGAGAGTAAAGTCGACAGGGCCTTAGAAAACTGATTCGGATTAGAAACTTGATAAAAGAGAATTGAAGGAATTGCAAAGAAGCAAAATCCCGAAACTTACTAGATTAAAGAGGAGTATTCCACTATGGTGCACCTTCGGGAAAATCAACCTTGAAGATTCGGTTATAGGAGAAGGAAAGTATGAACAAAAGAGAATTCGGCTTTTATAGAAAATACTGAGGAGAAGAGAAAATATCTAAGGAGTTTCGGTTTTGAAAAGAAATTAAAACAAATGGAAGAAGAGAATTTCGGCTAGGTCAGGAAGGAGAGAGAAGAATTGAATGAAAGGATGATCACTTGGCTTATATAGATTTCGGCAATACACTCCCCCTCCCAGAGTTGGATTTTCGGCCAACTCTGCTGTCATCTGATAGCTTTTATCCCACCTATTATCTTAATCCCTTAGCTCCTCAAAAATAGCCCTCATCTTTCTCTTCATTATCTTCCTATTTATCAAAAATAAAAGAATTAAAATCCCTAAATTGTAGCAAGTGTGCCGTCCACCTAACTCTCCTGGGCTGCCGAATTTTTGACCCAATCTTTTGGGCTCCAAGCGGCCAAATTTGGGCCCTTCCCAAGTGCTTGTGACGCCACTTTAAGCTCCCCCTCTACTGTGCCCCTAGCTACTGGGCCACAAGCCCAGTATATCAATTAAATTACCCAAAACACTATTTTTAAACCCTAAGGTGACTAATCCAGATATTTAATCAAGGCCTCAGTTCAACCTCAAATTCTTAAATTACAAATTAATCAAGTACCACATATAAATGCACAAGCCTATATTTAGGATATTACACCCCCTAAAGTTGACTTGCTCATACTCCATGCTCGAACTGAAAGGTAAACATTCTGGATTGATCATCCCCTCTCCATTCTTATCATATACCCTACCGAAATCACCTGCTTAGAAAAATTTAACCCATCAAATTTCTTATCAAGAACTTCAACCCGATTCGCTAACATAGAAACTGCATCAATATTAAAAACACCGGCTGTTTTAATCGGTTTCATTCTCATTACTTATCATTGGTAGTTATTCAGTGTCATCTCCTAAATAAACTCTTGAGCTGCCTCGAGTGTTTTATTATTCAGTGTTCCACCAAATGCTGCATTAATTAGTTGCCTAGTTGAGGGATCAAACCGTTGTAAAAGGTTTGAACTTGCAACCATAAAGGTAACCCATGATGAGGGTACCTTCTCAACAGATCCATAAATCTCTCTCATGCATCATATAATGTCACCAAATCAATTTGAGCAAAAGAAGAGATATCATTCCTCAACGTAGTTGTTTTAACTGCTGGGAAGTACTTCAACAGAAATTTTTCAGTCATTTATGCCCAAGTAGTGATAGAACCTCGTGGCAATGAATTCAACCACTATTTTTCCTTGCTCCTCAAAGAGAATGGGAACAATCGTGAGCGTATGGCATCATCAGTAGCACCATTAATCTTGAAAGTGTCACAAATCTCTAGAAAGTTAGCCAAATGAGTATTCAGATCTTCATCTTGGAAACTATCAAACTAGACATACTGTTGTACTATATAAATTGTGTTTTCCTTCAGCTCAAAATTTTTTGTAGTAATGGTGGGTCTCACAATACTCGATTCAACCCCAATCAGAGTAAGCATAGCATAATAATACATAGTACGAGGATCATGATTTTTGCAGGAGGTAGCTGATTATTGTGATTATCACCCATCTCCACAGTAATATTTATTTTCCTCTTGATAGTCTACTAAATTCTATTGATTTTTCCTTGTTTCCCTAACCTCTTTACGATTTCTACGAACAGTCTTTTCAATCTCACTGTCAAAAAGTAATGGATCCAACGGGTTTCCTCTAGTCATAAACCAAAAGAACCTGTCAAAATCAAATAAAAAAAATTATAATATAAACATTAAGTTAAAAACAAAAATATTAAAATAAAAATAAAAAATGGCTAAATTAATAGAAAAAAAGTTTTCCTAATATTTCACTCCCTAGCAACGGTAAGTGCACCTATCAATTAATATTATAGCTACGATGAGAAAAGATATTGTTCCCACAAAGACTAAAAGTACTAGTAATTACTTTCTTTCTATTATTTAACCGACAAATTAGAGAGGTTGATTAAAACTAAAATTAACTAAACTAATTAACTAAAGAACACAACAAAGAACGAATCAGCAAAACAAATGATTAACAACCAAGAAGCAAAACAATACCCAGGAAAGAATTCACCTAGATTTCATCTGTCATTGTCAATCTAAATTAAACAATTTCTTCACTTAGTATCTTGATCCATAGAAATACCTAAATTATGATAATATCTCTTTCGAGAGGAAGAGCAACTGACTCTCGGTTGATTAATTAAATTTTTTTTCTAATTATAAATCCTATTATCGCATTAACTTGATCTATGGACCCCCTATTAGATTTTACTCCAATTCGATAGATTTATGTCGTCCTATTTTTAGGACTGCATGTAACTCCGCTTAATTACGGTAGATCTACTCTTAAACAAGGTCTATTCCTCCTCTAATTTAAGCACATCAAACATGGATTAATAGTATAGAAATTGTGAAAAATATAACGTCGGTAATGACAATATATCGCAAAGAAAAGAGAAATAAAAATTTAAAGAACATACAGATTTTACGTGGAAACCCTTTCGGGAAAAAACCACGGACAAAGGAGAAGAAAATTCACTATGTCGAATTCGAATCCAAATTACAAGAGGAATAGACTATGTCTATTTATAGGCTTGTAAAGCCATATTCTAATAGGAGTGTAGTAAGAATGAAACTCCTTATTCTAATCAATATCAAATAGATGGAGTTTAATAAGGTTTAAAAAACCTTATTTAAAATAAAAATAAAAGAAGTGTAGTTCTATAGGGATTCTTCTTTTATTTTAGTTTACCATTGTATTTTATTTAAATAAGGATTCATGTCACTTAATTCTAACAATCTCCACCTTGACACGAGTTCTTAATAAACAAGTTCTTCATCGCGAACTTTCAACGAACAAGTTCTCCACCTCTTCCATAAAACCCCTTAGGGGTTTAACTTCAACAATGAACACCAACCAAGTCTAAGCAATGCTCAAACTTGGTTATATGAAGTGACTTAGTCATCATATCCACAGGTTTTTCATGAGTACTAATTTTTCTCACAACAATATCACCACGAGCAATAATATCACGAACAAAATGATACCGAACATCAATGTGTTTTGTTCTCTCATGAAACATTTGATCTTTTGTAAGGAAGATGGCACTCTGACTGTCATAAAATACTGTGCTGATTTGAAGGTCTTCATTAAGCTCACTAAAGAGTCCCTTCAACCAAATAGCTTCTTTACAAGCCTCAGTAATCGCCATGTACTCAGCTTCAGTGGTAGACAAAGAGACTGTAGTTTGCAAAGTATCTTTCTAACTGATTGCACAACCTCCAATTGTAAAGACATAACCAGTGAGAGATCTTCTTCTATCAAGGTCTCCAACAAAATCAGCATCAACATACCCAATGACTCCATCTCTAGTTCTTCCAAACTGTAAGCAAACATCAGTAGTACCTCGTAAGTATCTTAAAATCCACTGAACTGCTTTCCAATGTTCTTTACCGGGATTCGCCATGTATCTGCTAACTGAACTAACTACATATGATAAATCTAGACGTGAACAAACCATAGCATACATGAGAGATCCCGCTGCACTAGAGTATGGAACATGTGACATGTACTCAATCTCATCATCTGATTGTGGAGACAAAGCCGATGAAAGTCTGAAATGGGCTGCTAAAGGGATACTAACAGGCTTAGCACTCTGCATATTGAACCTGCAAAGAATTTTCTCAATGTACCCCTTCTGACTTAGGTACAATTTACTTGCTTTTCTATCTCTGAGAATCTCCATACCAAGTATCTTCTTTGCTGGCCCCAAATCTTTCATCTTAAATTCTTCACTTAGTTGGGCTTTAACCTTTCTTATCTCTCCTTTATCTTTTGTTGCTATCAACATGTCATCAACATAAAGGAGTAGATACACAAAAGAACCATCACTATTTTTCTTAAAGTAAACACATCTGTCAAAACTACTTCTTTTAAAATCATGAAAAGTCATAAAAGAATCAAACCTCTTGTACCACTGTCTTGTGACTGTTTCAAACCATAAAGGGACTTTTTCAGCAAGCAAACATAATCCTCTTTTTCTAAGACTGTAAAACCCTCTGGTTGTTGCATGTAAATATCTTCCTCAAGTTCCCAATGCAAAAATATAGTTTTTACATCTAACTGTTCAAGCTTCAAATCATGCATAGCCACAATACCAAGCAAAGCTCGAATCGAACTATGCTTTACAACTGGGGAGAACACATCTGTGAAGTCCACTCATAGAATTTGACTGTAACCTTTTGCAACAAGCCTTGCTTTATATCTGGGTTCTTCAACTCCTAGAGTCCCTTCCTTCTTTTTAAACACCCATTTACAACGAACAACTTTTTTACCTTTAGAAAGTTTCACAAGATCCTATGTTCTGTTTTTATGGAGTGATTCCATCTCCTCTTGCATAGCAAACATCCACTTTTTTGAGTCTTCACAGCTAACCGCCTCAGAATAATTAGACGGCTCTTAGTTTGCATCTATATCTTTAGCCACATTTAAAGCATAAGCAACTAGATTAGCCTCGGCATACTTCTTTGAAGGTTTGATTTCTCTTCTAGTTCTGTTTTTGGCGATAGAGTATTGTGGTAAAGAAGCAACTCTATTCTCAATTTTTGTACTGGCTTGAAGAGTCAACTCTGTATTAATCTGATGCTCCACCTGCTTTTGATTTTCTTTATTGAAAGAGCCTTTAAGAGATAAGTTAGGTATCATAGCAGTTTCATCAAAAACAACATCTCTGCTAATCACAACTTTTCTATTTTCAAGACACCATAACTTATACCCTTTTACACCAGCTTTATAACCAAGAAAAACACATTTAATGGATCTCGGTTCCAATTTTCCATTATCAACATGAGCATATTCAGGACATCCAAAGATCTTTAAATCAAAATAATTAGCAGGATTACCAGACCATACCTCTTGTGGAGTCTTTTTCTCAACGGCAATGGATGGAGATCGGTTGATCAAAAAACATACAGTAGAGGCTGCTTCGGCCCAAAACGACTTTGGTAAGTTGGCATTTGACAACATACATCTAACCTTCTCCATGATCATTCTGTTCATTCGTTCTGCAACGCCGTTTTACTGTGGAGTATGACGAACTGTTAAGTGTCTCACAATCCCTTCTAACTTGCATAGTTTATTGAACTCATCAGAACAAAACTCTAAGCCATTATCTGTGTGAAGGTATTTTATTTGTTTTCCCGTCTATTTTTCAATCATAGTTTTCCAAGACTTAAATGCGGAAAACACATCGCTTTTCTGCTTCAGGAAGAATGCCCAAACTTTTCTGGAAAAATCATCAATAAAAGTTAGCATATAATTAGCTCCACCTCTCGAAGGCACTCTTGATGGCCCTCAAAGATCAGAATAAATATACTCCAACGTTCCCTTCGTGTTATAGATTCCTCTGGTGAATCAAACTCTCTTTTTCTTCCCAAAAACGCAGTGCTCACAGAACTTCAGTTTGCAAATTTCTTGCCCATCAAGAAGTCCTCTTTTGCTCAATCCTGCCATGCCATTCTCACTCATATGCCCTAGGCGCATATGCCAAATTTTAGTAATATCATTATCTGACAAGAAAGAGGAAGCGACAACTGCATCACCAATGACAGTAGAACCCTGCAAAACATACAACTTGGCAGTCTTTCTCTGCCCTTTCATCGCAACGAGGGAACCTTTGGAAATCTTCAAAATTCAACTTTCAGTTGTGTATTTGTACCCTTTTGAATCAAGAGTACTTAATGAAATTAAATTTCTCTTCAATTCTGGAACATGTCGTACGTCACTAAGTATTCTGACAACTCCATCAAACATCTTAACTTTAATTGTTCCAACACATTTTACACGAAGCATTATTTTCCGTCAAAACAACACCTTCAGACATTGTTTTGTAATTTGTAAACCAATCCCGATTGGGACACATGTGGAAGGTGTAACCCGAATCAAGTATCCACTCCTCGCTCACTTTAGAATTGTTGACAGAAGCGACTAGAAGTTCACCATCGCTGTAGTCTTCTACAACATCAGCTTCACCAGAATTTTCTGGTTGTTTTCCCTTTTGATTTGCAGCCTCCCTTTTAATCTTGTTCTGTAGCTTATAGCACTCAAATTTAATGTGCCCTTTCTTCTTGCAGAAGTTACAAGTTTTACTTATGTTTGAAGACTTCGATCTACCCTTAGATTTACCGCGAAGATTTCGTTCCTGTGTCCTTCCACGATCATCATCAGCATTTCAATCTTGTCTCCCTGGAACAATGAGACCCTCTCCCTGAGAGTTGGGTTTAACCATAAGATGCTTCATCTTATCATACGAGGTCAAAAAATCATAAATCTCATCAACTGTGAAAGACTCGCGGCTACATAAAATCGTGTCTCTGAAGGTTGAAATAGACGGGGGCAACGAACAAAGAAGAATCAACCCTAGATCTTCCTTATCATACTGAACCTCCATGGCCTCCAAGTTTGAGAGAATTTCTTTAAACACTGTTAAGTGTTCGTGCACAGACGCACCTTCGTCCAAACGATAAGCATAAAGACGTTGCTTCATATGCAACTTGCTGGTTAGAGTTTTCGACATACATATTTGTTCTAGCCTCTTCCATAATGCAGCGGCAGTCTTCTCCTTCATCACATCCTGCCAAATTTCGTTAGACAAATGCAGATGTAACTGTGTTAACGCCTTTCGATCCTTGCGCTTCTTCTCTTTCTCCATTAATGTCGAAGGCATCTTATCTACCCCTAGTAGGGCTTCCTCTAAATCCATCTGTGTAAGAATTGTCTGCATCTTTATCTGCTACAATGCGAATCTGGTGTTGCGATCCAACAGCGAAGTTTCATACTTCAAAGACGCCATTATCGTGATCGAGATGAAAAACCCAGAAGCTCGGATACCAATTTGTGAAAAATATGACGTCGGTAATGACAATATATCGCAAAGAAAAGAGAAATAAAAATTTAAAGAACACACAGATTTTACGTGGAAACCCTTTCGGGAAAAAACCACGGGCAGAGGAGAAGAAAATTCACTATGTCAAATTCGAATCCAAATTACAAGAGGAATAGACTATGTCTATTTATAGGCTTGTAAAGCCATATTCTAATAGAAGTGTAGTAAGATTGAAACTCCTTATTCTAATCAATATCAAATAGATGGAGTTTAATAAGGTTTAAAAAACCTTATTTAAAATAAAAATAAAAGAAGTGTAGTTCTATAGGGATTCTTCTTTTATTTTATTTTACGATTGTATTTTATTTAAATAAGGATTCAGGTCACTTAATTCTAACAGAAATATTAAACCAAGAATTAAGCACACATAATTGAAAACAATATCCAAGTATTTATTGCGTAAAAATAGATATCAAATAACAGAATCCATCCTAAGGTTCATCTCCCTGGGTATATGGAAAGTTAGTTCATGATAGCAAATAAAAACATCCCAAAGGCAATATAACCACAAGAAACAAAGAAGCTTATAATAAACTTCAAAAAAATCAAAGGGAGATCTTCAATCTTGATAAAAATCTGCTTCAGAGTAAGCTTCAATGCTGTTTTTTGAGTTGTTTAAAATCTACTTCAGAGTAAGCTTCAATGTCGTTTTTCGAGTTGTTTTCTTCAATATTCTATGATAGCTCCCTCCTCTCTTCTTATCTTTGTCATATATAGGTCTTAGAATTCCCAAGAAACCTTAAAAATATGTTTTTTCGCGTTTCCGGAGTGCAGTTCACTATTTCCACACGATCTAGCACATGCCCATATGGCTCACACAGCCGTGTGCCCAGCCTGTGTGGCTCCTTTACCTTGCTCCAATTTTTCGATTTTCACTCGTTTTTCACTCATTTTGCTCCCAAATGTTCTCCTAAGTATAGAAACATGAATTTAAAGGATTAGGAACATAAAATTCACCATTTTACATCGAATAATCATCCAAAAATGCAATAAGAATAAGATTAAAACATGTTACTATTATCACTTATCACTAAACTTTAGTACATGGTATAAATTGAAAGAAAAGTAAAAACAAAAGTTGAATTTATTTGAATTTCCATATTGTGCAAATTAAATTAATTACACGATTTTGAATTAGATTAAAAATACTTCTTTTCTTTATTTGATTTGTCAATATCGTAATATTAAAGTTTATTAATATTAGAATTTTCTTTTATTGTGATACTATTAATGATATTTATAATTATGTTTTAATTTATTTCTATCAATTAATTTATATTCAATACTTATGTAATGATTTATATGTTATTAGCATCACTTAGCATAAAAATTGCTCAGCGTACGGTTTGTCTATTTTTCCGTGCGCAAGTAGTTAGATTCGTTAGATCATTCCAGCAACATCCAAAGAACCGAAGTTCAGCTCAAATAGTGTTGGTGAAAAGTTTACTTTATAATTGATGTAAATGGCATGTACCTAGGCTTGCATATATATAATATTATGTCGTAAACTGAATTTAAATATTTTCATTATATTCTTTGCTAGTACTTTATAACTATCGTTTTGATGAAACAGTAAAGCGTAGAAATCTAGTTTATGGATATGTTTTGAGAAATCGAAGTGTTGTGAATTGATTTGGGAGATTATTTGAATGTGAATATTTTGTGAAATCTAAATTTTGCAATGGGTTTTATATAAAATAGGTAGAAATGTTGCTAAAATTTTTATAAAATAATTTTACCACTACGTTTCCTTTTTTAAAAAAAAGAGAGTAAAATAGAAAAGTAAGTTGCTTCGACAACGGAATGTGGCATTTTATATTCGGATCCAACAACTGGGTTGGGTATAAGGTGTCACATAGTCACACCAATAAATTTAACAAAATGATTTTAACAATGTTAACAATTAGATTTATATTTTTAAATTAAAAAAATAGAAAAACTAAATTATTTGAAATAAAAATAAAAGGCCTTAATTCCAAACTTATGAAGAATACAGGGACCTCAGTCTATTTTAACAAAAAACAATAATATGTATGGACGAAAACAAAGATAGTAGGAGGGCTATGCTGCTCCAAATCCTAAAGAATTTGGAAGAGTATGGCCCTCCTACTATCTTTGTTTTTGTCCATACATATTATTATTTTAAATAATTTAGAACTGTGATACTCAAAAAATGGTGAAAAAAAATATTTAAATTAAATAATTTGAGTTTTATCTAAATAAAATAATTATTTAGGCAAAGTGGTGGAAGACCCCTATTCATGATTCTATATATACACATTATCTATGTATATCACAATTTAGGACAACTTGCAAATCTATTCATGAGTCTATATATACACATGTCTCATATCTCACATTGTTTAAGAAAACAAAGGAAATGAGACTTTGGATCTATATAAAGGCATATTTTGTTAGTTTTATTTTTACATTAATAGGTGGCACCAATATAAATAAAAAATTCGGTGCTGCCACTTTTAGTGCTAATGTAGCAAAAATGCTTTCAGTTGGAAGTGTTTTTCTGTCATTATGCTGAAGACACTTGTGGAAGCGTTTTTCTGGGTTTCCCTTGAAAACGCAAGCGTTTTACCAAAATTGGCCTATTCCTATAAATTTTCAAAATTTCAGCCTATTTCCGTAATTTTTTTTTTTAAAAGTTGCATCTTTTGGTATTTTAGTCCTTTTCATTCGATCAATCTTTGCTTTATCTAATGAAATCTCTCTTGCAAGCTTATCACAGTTTTTTACTGAAAACGGGTACTAGCCACCACAGTGCCAGCACCAAAAAAAATTGAAAATGGGGATATTATATGTATTGTACAAAAAACTGGTAAAAAATATATATAGGTGTCAGCCGGCACCTTAATTTTTCTTTTTTAAGGATTGATGACATTGGTGTCGGCCATGAGGGTGCCATAACCCCCGGACACTGTTACTTTCAAGTCAGTCTCGTAGATATTTTTGAACTTAAGTTATTTTTATAAATATTTAATTGTTTTTGGTTAGTTTGATAAAATATTCTTTGTGGTGGGATTTTGTTGTTCCTTTTTTGCCTTCTGTGTCTCTTACATGCTTCCACAAAAATGGGTTATATTATTAAACTAACCCAAAACAATTAATATTTATAAAAATGACTTAAGTTCAAAAACATTTACATGAATAACTTAAAGGAACAATGTCCTAAGGTTATGGCACCCTCATTGTCGACACCTATGTCTCCAATCCTCAAATAACAACATGATGATTGGAATTGTGATTAAAAAAATAATTTTTTGGGTGTCGACAGTGCAATGGTCGACACTCATGTGTATTTTTTTCATCCGTATTTTATACAATATGTGTAATACTAGGTTTTAAAAAAAAAAAAATTTGGTGTTGTGTTACCATGTAACAGATGATTGACACCCATTTTCATTTTTTAAAATTTTTTTAATGTCCGCACTGAAGTAGTCGACAACCCTTTTACAATAAAAAATATTATTTTTTTTTTAATTTCTGGTGCCGGCAACTCAAAGTAAAAAAAGACTTTTACACTAATATTGTCTACTATTGTCGTTTAGTACACTTTAACATCTATATATTACTCTTTTGCATTTGCATGCTTTCTTTTCAATATTACTCTTTCCAATTTACTGCCTTTTCTTTCTTGTCCAAGCAGCCTGCAGTACTTTGTCACAGCGATGAGCGTCTTGCTTTGCTGCATCATCGAGAAGGATAGCTTCATCATCGAGAAGCAGGCATTTGCTGCTGGTTTGTGTGCTTATCCTAAGGTTGATTATTGGGATCCTCAAAGCGTTGATTGCTGTTCATGGGCTGGCATAGAGTGTGACCAAAACACTGGTCTGGTGATAGGCCTGGATCTCAGCAGCAGTTGCCTTTATGGCTCCATCAATTCCTCCAGCACTCTCTTCCGCCTTCTTCACCTTCAAAAACTTAGCCTTCCTATGAATGATTTTAATTACTCTGTGATTCCATCTGCGTTGGACATACTACACCCATGTGAATAAAATTAGATTATTGTGCACTAAAAGACAATAATAAACAATATTAGAGTAAAAAAAAATTATTTTTATCTAGGTCAGGCTATTACAATGCGGACACTAAAATAAAAAAAAAATCTATCAAAAAAGAATGTCAATCACCTTAGTGTTGACATCCAAAATATTAAAAAATGTAACACCCTTAACCCCAACCTATCATTAGAATAGGGTTACGGAGTGCTACCAGATCGATCGGACAACTTTACAATTAATACACAATTATTATCAATCATAATATAAAATAATCTTATAGTCCCTTATATGAATCTTCGATAGGAATGGTTCGGGACTAATCCGAATACCTAGAACATTTTCAAACATTTTTAAAATTTTTCTCAATTATAAGGCAAATATACTCAACCTGTTCATTACCTAGGTACATGCCACCATTATCTAAGAAAAGTACATTACTCAAAATTTTCTCTGAGGTCGGGATTACTCTGGATGATGGTCCGGACACTGACTTTCAATTAACCTGCGCACGGAAACAACCGTACGCTGAGTAAGGGTATACTCAATAGTATTACCATAATTCAAATTATATAATAACTTATATACATTCAATTTATGATACAATTACTTAATAGTTATTTCTCTCTTTAAATTAAATCATCTAATATAATAAGCATTATTTCAAGGCTTGTATTTAATTAGATTTATACATTATTTCACTATCCAATTTTCATTGAGTTTATTATTATTATTATTTTCCACATTTCATTCCATTAGTTCATTTCATATAATATGCAATTCACTAAATTTTATTCTTTATTCAATATTAATTCTATTGCAATTTTGTGTTTACTAAAGTCATATCTCAACTTCATTTTCTCATATCAAATTCACACTCAAAATTATGTTATTCATTTCAATTAACTTCTTATATTATTTATATCATTTCTAGCAAAACTGTGAACATTAGTTTCATTTCTCCATCTTATATAATATTTCAATTCACAATTTATTTTTGAACATTTCATGAACCTTTGGTTCATGCATTCAATTTCATATCACAAATCTCATTTCATATCTTATTTGACAAATTCACTTTCTTATTTCTTTCAATAGCTTAATCACATTTATTCGGAATTTATCATTTCACTTATTTACCCTTATTAACTTGGCTCGGACCTCGACGGATACACGGATTCCATCCCAACACACCAAAATATCCAACCCAAACACACCCGAAATAATATAAATCCTCCATAACACACCAGTATAATATAGCCTCCCAAACACACCAGTAAGGCATTAAATGCCTCTTCGGATAAACCGAAGCATATAATAACAAAAATATCTCTTCGGCCGAGCCGAAAATCTCCTGAATACATCTCAAATCCTATGGCATGCCAACTATATCCGACTGAGCCCGACTAGTTAATAGGGTATTTATATCATTTTCCAATATCTAATCAATACACATTTCAGATAATTTCACTTTGATTCAATTCAATTCGATTCACTTCTCCAATCAATATACAATTCATATATTCACACATATTCATAATTTCATTCATTTTATGAACATTTCAACTCAATCACTTCCTCATACTTTCAATCCATGTACAATTCATAATTAAATTCAGTTTTATCTAATTCAATATCAATATTAACCTTATTTCTATTTACTAAACATATTACTCAAAATTCAACAATTACTAATAATAAATTCAATTCCAATACATATTTATCACTTAATTCATTCTTGATACTTACTTCAATTTTTTTATCATATAAACATATATTAATTTAAAATTTAACAAATAATCAAATTTGAATTATAGTAATACTAACTTGAATTTCTCGTTTTTACTCCTCATTTGTTTTTCTCTTTTCCTTCCTTGCTCAATGTCTCGAATTCCTTGTTTGCTACGGAAATAATAATGATTTACATTATTAATTACAACATTAAAACTTATAAGTAAATAATAGAATTGTGTGTAAAGAATGTGGAATAAAGAGGAAGAGTAGGGAATTGAAACACCCAAAAAAATATTTTTTAAAACTCGATGTTACATATATTTTACAAAATACGGGTTAAAAAAACACGGATGTCAACTATTGCCCTACCTACACCCAAAAAATATTATTTTAATCACAATTTCAATTATCGGGTTGTTATTTGGGGACTGAGAATATGGGTGCTGACCATAAGGGTGCCATAACTCCAAGATATTGTTCCTTTCTGATCATTCTCGTAAATATTTTTAAACCCGAGTTATTCTTATAAATATTTAATTGTTTTAAGTTGGTAAAATAACCACAAAAATGACTAACAATTCTCTAATAGAGAACATCGTAGTGGAAGGTAAAGAGATTCTATGTACCACGATAATGAAAGAGATGATGACTATGCTACATTTACGATGTCTGCAATGTGTGCACAATAGATATGAGTTTTCAATGCCGTCAAGTGTTCATCAAATCAACAAAGTGACGACCCATGGACAAGGCTTCATTCTCCCCTGCATCTATGTTAGGATTGTTTTCATCTGCCTCTGAACTAATGGTTTGTGAGGGTCTTATAAGCTTATCATGTAACTCCTAGGCAATTGTCAGAGGCATATTGGTGGTTGCTGGTATTTTTTTCTGATTATACAAAACATAGGGAAAAAATCCTTCCACAACTAGCTTTCGGATTATGTTTACTCTTTTTTTAGTGGTTCTTTTAGCATTGGGGAGTTCCAACCCTAAAATTACGAAATGTTCATTGTATATCAATTTCCTGGGGACATCGTCTTCTAACCTCGTAAATATAAGGAATGATATCATTCTCTTATCATGGATTATCCTTGTGTCATGGGTTGTAGTTTAAAGCTCGTGACCATCGTATACAATGCATCTTATGAAATTATATTATTGACAATAGGGATTATTTAGCCCACGAGAACTGGCCCAATTCAAAGAGTTATTGGAGAAGCCTGTTAGATTGAAGTCTGGGTGGCCCAATAATACAGATTTGGAAAGAGGCTACCTTGATAAATATAGGAACTAATCTTAAAAGATTAAGGGAAATTATATCTTGTAAGATTAGATTTGATTTGATTATGTAAATTAATTATGTAACCTTGTAAATCCTTAGATTTAAGGGATAGACTAATCTCATTCGTTGATGTAACTTGATTTAGACCTTCAATTTTGAAGGAGCTCAACTATAAATAGAGAGCTTCTCCTCACTTGTAATCATCCATTGTATCTTAAATTCTTAAAAGCAATAGAATTCTTTGAGAGCATTTACTTTAAACACCTCTCGTGCGTTAAATTGGTGCATTGGAGGAATTTTTTGTGAATCCCCAATTGTTTAGTGGTTAGGTTGACTTGGGCGTGTTTGCATCGAAAGGATCGCCTAAGGTCGTACGAAATATGAGACTAAAGTTCTAATCCCGTGACACTTGCATTCGCTTGACTTATTACTCCCTCTTTGGCTGGGTCTTCTACCGAGAGATAGAATCGTCGTTTAGGATAGGGGTGTTCAAACGGTTAACCGAACCGAATTAATATTAATCAAATTAATCAAACTTTTGAATCCTTTAACTATTAACCGAACTAATTTTTTTCAAAAAAATTAACCGAATAGAAATATTTCAGTTAATTCAGTCGGTTAACAGAATTAACCAAAATTTATATGTTTTGTTTTGTTTTGTTAAAATAAGTATAAAACATATAAAAAATTGATAATGTTCATTTGACAGAATTAACTAAATTAGTAATAGTCTAATACGTATAAAATATCATATTATTTATTAAGTTCGATTAATTCGGTTAATTACTCAATTTTGAATCGAATTAATTATTAACTGAAATTTTAAAAAATATTTAATCGACTGTCAACTAAACTAGATCGATTAATAATCGAATTAGATTAATTCGATCAATTAATTTAATTTTAACTAAAGTTTAAACACTGTTAGTTTAGAGAGCCGTGAGGCTACATTTGTCGAAATTTGGACCATAAATTTTTGAAGGTTTTGCTTAAAAAAAGTAGTTTAAATGGAGTGACGCCAAATGAAATGTTGTCCATTATTAATATGTTTGGTGAGGTTGTTCTTCTGACGTCACATTATATGTGGCCTCATGGCGGTAAGGACTATTAAGTGAAGCTTATATTGGGTAAAGAGAGGGAAGCTGTTGCTTTCGTATTCTATTATTTACGCAAACATTAGCATGTATCGATGGTTGAACTGAGAATCCTATTGACTAGTGTGATTGGTGTAGGTTCGTGCTTTTTTACTCTGTTGTATTTGACCCTTCATTCCATGCGAACAAAAATCAATGGGCATCTAAACATCATGTTATTTTTCACTAAAATGTATTTATTCTTTACACATATCCATTCTTCAACTTATATTTAGGAATTTAATCTCTCTATTTTTCATATTTTAAACTTTAGGTTTAATGATCAACACTATTAAAATTATTTTTTAAAATTTAAGTTCATTACAACGTTATTTTTTAGTTACATTGCTACCGACTTTTTTTCAAAAATTTAAGAATATTAACAATTAAACCTAAATTTTAAATTTTAAAAAGTAGAGGGTCTAAGGATGTGCTTGGTGAGTTGCTTGATGATGAAGAAAAGTGAGTGAAAAAAATGATTATTTTTTGTCCTAATGTATAAAAATCAATTATTTCATATTTAAAAGATAACAGAAGAAAAAATTATAAGGGTATATGTTTGTCAAAAATTTTACATCTTTCAAAGGTTTATTTTTTTCCATTTTTCAACTCTACCAAGCCATGGATAGATTCTTTCAATTTTTCTATCTTTTCTACCAAGTATACATATGGAAAAAAAAATTATATTTTCCATCTTTCTATTTTGCCCCTTTAATTTTCCATCTTTCTAATTTGTCATTCCACCTTACTAAATTCCAGGAAGTAAATATTGTCGAAACCTTTTGGAAATCAACTTTTTTTATTAAAAAAAAAAGAAAATAGAGTCGCCACCAATCCTTTTTATTTAGGTGTGATTGGATCACCTCAAAATTTAATCATAAAAGGTTAGGTTTACCAATACAATAATTTTTGGCCTACAAAATTTAAGAAAATAGGTTCAGGAGTCGGTTACATGTGAGGAAGGGTTAGCACCCTCATAACGCCCAAAATTGGTATCTAGTTGATTACTTGATGTTTTGATGTCGAAAATTGAAAATTCGAAAGGAATTTAAAATATGATCCCTCTTTGTATCGTGTTATTTGATGGTATTGAAAGAAATCCAATACAAATTGAATTTTTAATGAGGATGCATTCTCATTTTGAGTCGATCAAGACGAAAAATCATGTCCCGTAAGTTGGGGCACAAAATCTCGAGTTCTCAAAAATAAGGATGCTCTCCGTTTAATTATAGCCCAGATCTTACAATCTTATTTTTTTATTCTTTTTTTTAAAAAAAGGAAGGGATATTCAATTATTTTAGTTCAAGTTGTATCCCGTAAGTTAGGGGCACAATTTATCGAATCCCCAAAATAAAAAATATCGCCTTGGTTTTAATTTCTTCTCTTGAGTTATGTAAAAACGAGTGCATCACTTGATATGATATGCGATTGAGCATAATGCGGGAATGAATAAATATATCTAAGCATAATGGTTAATGTGAAAGCCCAATTTCGTCCGGCCCTAAACAGAAACTAAAAATAAAAATAAAAATAAAAATAAAATTAACAGTCCCAGTCCAATTACATATCAGGCCCAAAATTACAAACTCAAAAATCAAAAAACTCTAATAGCCCAAATGGCCCAAAAGCCTAACATTTTCTCAGAAACCCTAGCCGCCGCACCCTAAATCCCTAGCCTGCGCTGCCGCAGCTCCTAGCCTCTACCACTATCAACCACCCCTGCAAAAAAGAGAAAAAGGACAGAAGAAGAACGCAACACGCAAAGAACGACAAGACAAGAAACAGTAGAGAAAATATAAAAAAATGTACAACAAACAGTGTTTAATGGCTATAAAAAGATAGATAATAGATTGTAAAATGGGGTTTTTTTTCAGAGACGAAATATACAAAAAAAATATATATTAAAAAAGAAGAACAAAATGTGATTCTTTTATTTTTAGATATGCTATATATATATATATATATATATATAAAACAAAAAAAATTTAAAAACCTACCAAGTCACTTCGGTTCTTTGGTTTTTCTTCGATTTTTGGTGGATTTTCGGAGGTGTTCGGCCTCAGATTCAGGCTAAAGGAAGCAAAACAGTCAAAAGGGGCTTTTCTTGTGATTTCCGGCCATTGGGGCGGCGCCTCCGTCGCCGGCAATCGGTGGATACGGCAGCCCCATGGCTGGCTTAAGGAGGCCTTCAGAGAAAAAAAAAAGTGAAGAATGGTTTTTTTTAAAAAAAAAAAACTGTTTTAAGTGATTTTTTATTTTTTTTTTAATTTAAATAGGCCATCAATACGACGTCATTTTGGTCTGGCTTCAGATGCCCCAAAATGACATCGTTTCGAAGCAAAACCCGACGACCCGACCCATCCATGCAGCAAGGTCCGCGTGTTTTCGCGAAATGGTTTAATTTCTTCTTGAGTCATGCTTTTTCACTATTTCCCAATCTCGTCCTACTGTTGTTTATCATTTCTTTTAATTTTGCCCTTTTATTCTGTTTTTGTGCAATTTGGTCCCTGGATCAATGTGGACCCGCTTAGCGGATGACACGTGTCCTAAGGTTTGAGCTAATTTCCCGTTTGGTCCCTGGTTATTTTCGTGCATTTTATTTTGATCCTTATTTCTTTTTTCTATTATTTACAATTTATACTCCTTAATTTCATTCTGATTTCAATTCAATCCTTGGTTTATTTAACTTCAATTTTTTTTTTACAAACTGTTTTATTTATTAATTTATTATTTACTTATTTATTTATTTGCTTATGTAATTTCAACTTTTAATCAAATTTTTATTATTCACTTATTTATTTATTTATTTACTTCTTATTTCCTTTATTTTTTAATATTTAAAATTTGCTTGTTTTCGTATTTTCTTGTTATTGTACATTTTTATTTATTTATTTATTTATTTTTTCCTTTATTATTGTTATTATAATTCCATTATTTATTTATTTATTTATTTTATTTTTTTCAAAAATTAGATTACTTACATTTTTTATTTGTACATTTTTCACTCACTTGTTATTATTGTTGTTATTATTTTATCTTTATCTTATTTTTGCTATTTTACCATTCTTCTGTTCTCATATTATTTATATTTACATTCATCATTAAGCATCTTTCATCTTTTTTTTTTTTTAAGTTATCTTATTTATTTATTATTATGATGTGACTATTAATATTATTAATATTTATCCATTGATGTACTATACTCAAAAAAAGTTAAATACACATTTCTTAAAATGTTACATTCGTTTTTCACACGATGCATAAAAAATAATTTTTTTTTTAAAATCGAGGTAAATGTTCATTATTTTGGAATTAGAAAAGTCGTGTCCCTAACTTACAGAATATAGCTTTCTTCTAAAACCGAGATAATTGAATGTCTATTTTAAAATAAATAATAAAAAAGAAGATTTTAGCGTTTGTTCTCGTTTTCGAGGATTTAAGACATTGTGTCCTAACTTACAGGACATGATTTTTTCTTCTTGATTAACTTGAATGTTTGTTTTTGCACAATGCATAAAAAAAGAAATTTTTTAATCGAAACAATATTCATTATTTTTGGAATTAAAAAGAGTTGTATTCTTAACTTACGGAATATGGCTTCTTTCTAAAACCGAGATAGTCGAATATCTACTTTAAAAAGAGAGAGAGAGAGATTTTAGCGTTTGTTCTCATTTTCGAGGATTTAAGACGTTGTGTCCTAACTTGCGGGACATGATCCTTTCTTCTCGATAACTTAAAATAAGCCCCTTTTCGTGAAAACTAATTTAGTTAAGTAACATCTTAATAAGGGATTGTATTTTAAATTCTCTTTAAATTTTCAATTTTCAATACTAAAGACGTCAAGTAATCAATTAGGTACCAATTTTGGGCGTAACGAGAGTACTAATCCTTCCTCGTGCGTAATCGATTCCTGAACCCATTTTCTGGATTTTTGTAGACTGAAAAGCATTGTTTTAATAAATCAAACATTTTATTAAAACGATCGAATTACGAGGTGATCCGATCGCACCTCATAAAAAAGATTGGTAGCGACTCCCATTTTCATTTTCAAAATAAAGCCGATTTCAAAAAATGTTTCGACAATTAACATGGTAATAACTATAATAAAATAAAATAACTACATAAAAATTAAATAAAACATAGATAAAATTTGAAATGGCTATCGTAAAATAATAATATAAGAACAAAATAATGGTAGATACCATTATCAAATGGTGGTGAAGCAACTTTAATAATAAATTGATGATGATGATAATAATAATGATGATAATGATGTAATTACTATCATGTTTAATAATAAAAAAAACAAAATGATAGTAATAATAAATTAAGGATAAAGTAAATAGAGGGTAAAAATGCAATTAGCAAAAATTAACAAAAAAAATAAAATAAAATTAAGAATACAAGAATAGAATAAAAATAAATGTTTTAAATTAAAATAGGGGCCAATCAAGTCTGTGGTAAAATTTAAAGGATGAATTATGAAAAAAATTCGAAAATAAAGATTAAAGTAAAATAAAGCAAAAAATATAGGGACTCAAAAGGCAAATAATCCCAAACCTAGCACACGTCACTCCCAAAGGGTCGGTAGTATAAGGATTGGATTGAATATATAAGAAAATTTAAGGCATAAATTGTAAAAAATAAAAAAATAAAGGATCAAATTGAAACAACATAGAAATATACAGGGACTCATAAGGTTATTTTTCCATCCATGCCATTCCCTAAAGTTTGACAATGGGTCAAAGGACCGAATCGTAAGAAAATAAAAATAACGGGGTAAAAATGAAATAAAATGAAAAATATGCAGGACTAATTTAAAAACATACTAAAAAAGCGGAAGGGCCAAAATAGCAAATAACCCTCCCTTCAAAAACACGCGGATCCTTGGAAGGGTTGGGTCGGATCGTCGGGGTCAAACTCAAAACGACATCGTTTTGGGACTTTTGAAGCTAAGTCTAAAACGACGTCGTTTTGAGAGCCTATATAAGGTAAAATTTATTTTAAAAAAATTCATTTCAAACCTGTTTTTTCTTTTTTTTTAAAAAAAAATTCTTTCCTTCTATTTTTTTCTCTCAAGCCCCCCTATGTCCGGACATGGGGTCGTCGCCCGTCCACCGCGACCACCGATCATCGGCGACGGCAATTGCCGCCTCCGGTGGCCGAAAAATCCAAAAAATCCCTTTTAAACCCTCTCTTCGAGTAGAAAATAGATCTAGGGTTTAAATCCCCAGAAATTTAACCGATGCTCGGTCGAAGGAAAAGAAACCGAAAGGTTTCTCCCTTTTTCGACGAGGCCCTTGACGAAACCCTAAAGGGTTCCGAGGCTTCTCGAATCAGAGGAAAGGGACTCGCGACGGTGTGTAAATACAATCTATTTTTTTGACTTTTTATAGCCGATTGATTACAAATATTTGTATTTGTTTTTGCTTTCCTGCTTCCTTCTTTTCTTTCTTTGCAGGTCGCGATAGTGGTCAACGATGATGAGAGAAGCAAACCCTTGCCATTTTGGTGAAATGGCAGCAGAGAAGGCAGACCTCAGGGTGAGGGGACTTCAGGAAGCATGCCCACTGAAATGGCGAAGCAGAGGAGCGACGGCGGCTAGAGTTAAGTTTTTTTTTTCCTTAGGGTTTCTAAAAATTTTAAGATGGTAGACTTTAGGGTTTTTTAGTATTTGGGCCATTATTTTTTGTAAATGGACTTTAATAATGGACTTTTTTATTATTTTTATTTATTTTTTTAGTTTTTGTTGGGCTGGACAAAACTGGGCCCTTACAAATATATAAATACTAAATTCTAAATTTGTGAAGAGTACAAAGACTTATAACATATTTTAATATTTTACTGTTAGCAGCTACTTTAAAAAAGAAAAATTAACTATCCATCTGTGCCTCATGTTGCTATAGGAAAAGGGTATGGCAACCTTTACTCCACATTGATGAAGGATGGATGATGCAGAGCTAACATGGACATCTCTGTTTGTGTTAGACGAAACAGCAACTGAAAGCGCATTTCATATATAATAATTTTGGTACCAAAGAGACAAAATAGTCTTAGAGAAGATGTTGATATTGTGACCCTAATCTCATATTTTATTGTACCAAGCAATTGAGTTTAACTTTCACTACATATTTGAATTTGTATTTTAAACATGTCATCTAATTGTGTTAACCTTATTTAAATATACTATACAGAATTATATGCATGTGTTGGATATGCCGCCAGCTCAAAACCAATCTAAGAGCACAACCTACTCCCAACCAACAAGACATCAACTGTATGCATGAATATGCACCAACAAAGAGAGACATCTAAAATCAAATCATTCCAATATATTGCTGCCTCAAATGTTACAATTCTTATACATTTACAATTTCTCAGCACATGCATATAAAAGTACACGACCAATCTCTGAAATTTCCATGCATTTTCCTTTTTTTTTTTCTTGAAGGGGGCAAGGTAAGTAAAATAAATGGCTGACTTGTATGATTATAACAACAAATGCTTAAAGGCAAGTAGAAAAAAGAAAAAAAAAAATACAAGATCAGTGGCAGATCTTACTTTGTAATCCAAGTATTGTGCTGATGGCTGAATCCCTTAGGTAGCAGCAACCTTATTTTGGAGCAATAACTCCAAATCACTCAATCTGCATAGAAAAACAGATTCCACAGAATTTTTAAAAGAAAAAAAAAAAGTTGACAGAGAAAAAGGAAAAATAGACTGCCTGAAATGAAATGGTGCATACCTCACATTACTCAAATCAGGGTAAATTGCTATAGAATCTTTAAAATCCTGAATTGAATTTGGAAAAAGAACTTAGTTACTCAATGAGCAAGCTATTGAGCTACCACTTGTTAGCTATGTTAATCGGATTCAGGTGCGAGTGTTGGATACGAAGCCTATATTTAACACGAGTATGTTCAATTTTATTTTCAAGTTTTTCCATGTATTTGGAAGGTCCTTGTGAAGCCATGTCCCCGTTTTCATGTCAATATATGTATCAGATGTGAGTGTTAAACGATGTAACATTGGCTGTCAGCAAGTATTGCTTCGAGAACGTACCTGGTCAGCAGTTGAAGAAGTATAGGTAATCACACATGACATCCCAGCTTTAGTTGCTGCCTGCACAGATGGAATAAGTTTTGCTTAAAACTTTAACTATGGTTGATAACTAAAATTTGGAGACATGGTATCTCTTTTCTGGAATATAGAAGCATTACCTGAAGCCCAATCACACTATCTTCTACCACCAAGCAATCTTTCTCTGACACACCTAATCTCTGTCATAAATAAGATTTCTGAATCAGATACAGATATAGCAAGCAAAGACTCAGATGAAAAATATAAGCATAGGTAACATTATGGTTAAGTGCACATGATAGAGTTAACTAGTAAGTTACCTTGGCAGCCGTCAGATATATCAATGGGTCTGGCTTCTTTTCCTTCACATCATCACCTACAAGCATAAAGAAAAACAAAATGAAGATTGGGTTTTAAGAACAGAATCATCATAAAAGAAAGAAATGGCAAAATGAAATGGGCCAAAATGCATAGCTAGAGGGACCAAAGAACAAAAGGCAACCAATGAAGTTCTTGCTTTAGAAACAGGTCAAGGTTATAAATGAGCTTGTCTAGAAGACTTTTATAAGGATCTCAGTTCATTTAGAAGAATCAGATTTGTGAAAGTATTCAGTACATATTTTGATTCACACAGGTCTAAAATATATCAAACAACAAAAACATATGTTTTAGAAGTAGTCAACATACCTGCAAGGAAGCAATCAAGCCCCTTAAATCGCTCCTATAACAAGGGGAAAATAATATAAGAATAAGGAAACAGAAGTGAGGATACTTGTTGATCAATAATTTTGGAATTGGAACTGCGAGATATTGTTTGGTTTTCACTCAAAACTCTCATGGTTTTGTCTCACAAGAGATGTCTTTGATGAGACAAACCACGAAACTTTTGGATCAAAGTGGACAATGCCTCGCAGTTTAGGTATGAATCGCCACCAGAAATTACCATTCCAATAAGGTTCTCAAGACAGAGTACAACAGAACTTTTAGTTGCTGCAGAGCAAACAGCTAGCATTTTCCCCTGCAGATTGGAGAAAGAAAATGGCATCACAAACAAAGGATTGTATTGAATTCATTTGGATTGATTGCAATGAAAGGATCATGAATTGATTATCAATCTCAATTGATAAATAAGTAGAGTATCTTACAGCTGCCTTGGCCTCATCCATCAATCTTAAAACTCCAGGTCTAGGTTCCACCTGATCAAAACAATACCACTCTCTTTTTATTCAATAATATGGATAACCAATTCAGAATCAATGAAGAGATAAAAGAAAATGCTAACGTCAGCTTACAGTTCCAGATTTGATTATTTCTTTGTACCTTTCAGTCTTCCAATCCTACAAAGATGTAACAGCACCACATACATAAGTTCTTCAATAAAGAGAATTTCATAATTCCTACACAAAGATCAAATTAAAGCTTAATTGGACCTCCATTCCCTGTTTCACCTTGATTTCATTGGCATTGGCAGTCACTATATCAAAGCTATATAATTATTAATAATACCTGAAGAGTGTCAATTAACTTAGCTCGTTCCTCATCACTCTCAGGAGGCGTCTCAAATATGGTAGAAGATGGCCATCCATGTTCCTTGAAGTACCTTCAGAAACACCAAAAATCTCCATTAAACCGATCAGCAACAAGAAAAATTAAGAACAATAAAAAAAAACCCAGAAATATTTAGAAAAAAGAAAGAAAGAACCATCTCATCTTGGGTTTGCCACCACCAATCAGGTTCTGGAGCACATCATAAAATTGAAGGTCCCAATTAAGGGGCTGTGAAGAAGGAGGGCAACGAACATTGAAGTGAGCGAAAGCGTCGTTGTAAGCTTCGCGGTGCAAGTGCTCGGATTCTAGAATGACACCATCGCAGTCGAAAATGAGAGCTTGAAGGGAATGGGAAGCTGAGACAGAGAGGGAGAGTCGTCGGGGCTTTGTGGTGGTTAAGGAAAGGGAGAAAGACTTTTTGGTTCTGAAAGTGAGGGACTGTGGTGAGTAATAAAAGAGAGAAGAGATGTTGGAGGAGAGGTTTGGAGGACAGATAAAGAGTGTGGAGTGAGACGCCATGGCTGATTTGCTTCACTGATTGGTCTAAAAATGGAGAGTTTTCGAGTTAAAAAGGAGGTAACTTTTTGGCGGGTTTGGTTCGTGTGGCTGTGGATATCTCTCCAGCCTCAACGTTACCTTTTAACGCATACAATTTTGCAATTGGATTTGCATGCCAACCCCTCTAACCCTCTCTCTCGAAATTAGATTGAGAATTAGAATCTCACTCGATTCTCAATTCAATCATCCATTTCAATATATGATTACAAATGAAGTCGAAGAAAAGAAATATTAATTATAATTAAATGAAAATAAATTTTGGCTCAGCTTAAGAAACCACATTTTTTTTTTGTTTGTATTTTAAAAATCGTTCAAATACCATGATTCAAGTTAGTTTTATATTTAATCAAATTTAATTTGAATCGAATTTCAAGTCAAGCCTAACATAAACGACTAAGTTACACCGTAGTTCCACCAACACATTATGGAAACTCCACAAATCGTCTTGAAGTTGAAACATGGGATCAAAAATAGCATCTTTGAGTATAGCCATAATAATAGAGGGGGGAAATGTGATGAATCATCAATTATGCAAAAAGTACCCTGTTATAAACATTCTGCAACCTCTACAAATCCTATTACAAAATTGTGCCTCCACCATCTGACATAAGAGATGCGGCAGCTGCAGCAGCTGTCGGGACAACCCCGGTTGAAACGCCTGGCTTTGACAAATGCAGCAGCCTGCAAAATCAAACACCACAAAGCTTTGTCCGAGATACAAATAATACAATCAAAATTAGATGACAAAACCACCAGTTTCTTACGCTAACACAAATCCTTCATTCAGGATCCATCAAAATACCATATCCTATGTGCTAGAAGCTGAATATCTAAAATCATAACCATAGTATAAGAAACACTAATCTATTATAATCACTAGAAACAGGTTTTACTGCTGCCTAATACAAATGATAATTCGTATTTATGATGATATATACAATCATCATGAGCTTAAAAGACTAGATTATGATTAGACCAATTACTTAAATTCTTGTTGTGCATCGCGTTTTTCACAGTTGCAAAGTTATGTTATTTCGACTTCTCATTTTCCCAGGAACACTCATGTCTAACACTCGTGTGACTAGTGACCAATACTCATATCTGGCAGTCCCCCTAGTAGTTGCATAGTGTAATGAATGCTGTCTAGTCAATTGTAGTAAATATCATCAGTGGACAGAATCAAAACCACGAAATAACGATCACAAAATCATGTTTGAGGACCCTATTTTCAGGTAGACAAGTTCTATAATAGCCATGCATCTTAATAAGTAAGAAGAAAAAAGGCTCTTACGGTGCAAGATATTCACAAAAAGAAGACACAGAAGCAACGACTTCATTATAATTTTCCGATGTTGCAGGCGCAGTCACTTCAACCATCTGTATACCAGGTGTTACCGGGACAGCCTCATCCGTTGCGTGCAGTTTCAGCATCTTATTAACCGATGAGACAGTCACGGTTATCCGAGCAGCCCTTTCGAAATGAAAGGTGAATCCCACTCTCAACAACTCATGATCCAACTTATATCCAAGCGAATAAAATAATCGAAGCACGTTCTTGCTGGCTTTGCTTTCTACCATACTTCTAACCAGCACAGAGATTTGCTCTGCTCCAGCACCCCTCATTGCACCCCCAACATGTTTCACAGTCCTACAAACATTATATAAACTTAATACCCACCCAACACAACAAAAAATAACACCAACTACGTTACTCTTGACCCTTTACTTTTTTTGAAGTATTCATGTCCGACACTGTATCCACCGTATATCTAGACATGGATATGAGAACATGAAACCCCAAACACGGAGCAACCTTTGAAAGAAATTGAATATATCCATCCTAAACAATCACACATCCACGTCCGAATTATATAGAATTGATATAATAAAAGCACAATTAAAAACTCCAAATTACCAAGTAGGCTCGGACTGTTCAAGATCACACAATAATCTGACCTCGGAAGTAACAAATCCTGCAAAATTCTTGGGCATTAACAAGGCAGAACCTAATTAACAAGGCAGAACCTAACAACTTGATCAATTAATTTATATTGCTGTTTTATAAATTATAAATTAGTACATGATTCAGCAGGAGGGTTATTTACAAAATTAACTAAACAGGGGAAAATGCTTATACCATCAAACACGTCATGGATAGATTAGTAGACTATAATTAACTCTTCTGTGTAATGAAAATGTGAGAGACTTACCAAGATTTGGACCACTTTTAAGGCAAATTTCATGTACCCTCAAGCGTTCTCTATTTACACCGCAAAGACCTTGAAGTAGAATTTCAAGTGCCTCAACATACTGCAAATCTCACCCAAAAAAAAAGAACAAAAACAAATCTGTTTAAATCAATCCCCAAATATAGAAAATTTCTAAAATAGAAATAAAATAATGATTTTAGGTGTGAATTTTTTTACCTGTGTCTCTATAATTCCTTGAACTACGCACTCCATTTTTACAAGTTTTTTTCAATGTTAAACGAAGAAATGCAACCAGTAAGCTCACTGCGAAACCCTTGCTCTTCTTAAAATCCGGTTCGAGCTCAGTTCGTTATACGAATGGTAATACGGGCATTGCTTGGCCCGAGATGTCACCCGACCCGAACTAAAATATGGGTGGAAACTAGAGGTGTGCATGGGCTGGGCGGCCTGACCCGGCCCGAAGGCCCACCCGAAACGTGGGAGGGTTTGGGCAAAAATATAGGCCCGAAAAATGGGGTTGGACAAAAAAATAATGCCCGTTTAAAAAATGAGCGGGCTCGGGTAAGGCATTTTTGGCCCGGGCCCGGCCCGGCCCGGCCCAAATTCATTAAAGGCAAAAAAATTTATTTTTTAAATATTATTTTCTTATTGTTTTTCTCTTTATTTTGCTACCATTTTACTATTATGTTTCTATTATTTTGTTGTTATTGTTTAGATATTATATAAAACTTATTTTATTGTTAATTTTGTTATTATTTTAAAGACATTTGTTAATTTTGTTATTATTTTAGAGGCATTTGCTTGTTAAGTTGCATCTATTTTAGTGTTATTTAAGTCTACATATTTTTTAAAATTTATTTTCAATTTGTTGAAAAATATTTATTTTGATTTTTTTAATATTTTTGATGTATTATATATATTTAAAAATTATATAAAATAATATAAAAAATTAATATGGGCGGGCCGGGCCGGGCTCGGGTTTTAGTATTTTTATATGGGCCGGGCTTGGGCAAAAATTTAGGCTCGTTTTTTGGGCCCGGCCCGGCCCATGCACACCTCTAGTGGAAACAACTTTTTTTTAAAAAAAAAAATTCTATTGGACTTTATTGATGAAAAATGGATCAAACAGAAATTTGGGTCAATTGGACCCCAATCCTAAAAAAAATGAAACAATTAAAGAATGGCCCAAGATGCTAGCCTGAGCCTAATGAAAGCTATCTAAACAAAATTAAAACGAGAAACTCAAAAATTTCAAACGTCAAACCTAACCCTATCACATCTGTCCAATCGATATCAGAAAGGCTGGCAGTCATTAATTTTTTTATTCTCCATTTCCCCATACCAGTTATTCTTTGATAGCGTATTCAAGACTCATTCATTTCTTGCTATCCATTTCTTTCTTGTTTCTTTGGAATCGTCAGGCAGGATCTCTCCGTCCATTCCCTTCCCTTTCCATCTGAAGGTTGAAGAAAGCTTCACTTTCCAGGTATGTTTCTTCTCCCGACTTTAAGGCTTCCACTGCAAGATGATGGGCATCTCCGTTCTCTAGTCTGCTCACAAACCGATAATAACTTTCTTGAAAACACTGTTTAAATCTCTGTATGTCTCTGATAATCGCTCCTAGCACTGATTTATCTGTTGTTGCTGAGTTGCATTTTTTTATAATTGATTTGGAATCTCCTATTATTGTGATGATCTGAAACCCCATTGAGATCCCCAATTTTGTAGCTTGTAACCCCGCTTGTGCCTCTGCCATGAACGGTGATGAAATTTCGGAGTGGATAACTGTTTTGGAAGCTAACTAGTAGTTCGTCTCCCCCATCACCACTAAACCCGAGGCCGATTTGAAGTTTTTACTGTCAAAAGCAGCATCAAAGAAAATAGTGGCTTCTGTGTCCTTTCGTGCCTGACTCTGTTGAGATGCTCGTTCGGAGGTATGTGTTTGTTCATTCGATCTGTCAATCTCTGCTATATGATTCAGTACTTGTTGTGACAAGCCTTCCCCTGTTATTGTTTTGCCTTCATGTATGAACTTGTTTCTGGAGGACCATATCATTCATGCTGCGCAACAGATAGTTTGACATTCATTGCTGCTTTCTCTTTCAAATACCCAGGTAAACCAGCTCCACAGTTCTGTAATATTCGAGTTGAGAACCCATGAGAGACTGAGATTCTGCCATAACTCTTTTGATGTAGGACATTTCTTGAGAACATGATTGCTATCTTTTTCTGCATTTCGGCATCTGGGACAGACACTATCGTGGACTACTCTCCTGGTTTTTAAATTCCTAAGAGTAGGAATGAAGTTCCATGTGAATCGCCAAATTGTAATGCGGACTTTTGATGGGAGTTGTAGATTCCATAGTTTTCTGTAGAATTTTTTAGATTTGGTCTGTAATAATAATTCATTAGGATCCGTAGTGACCTTCTGTAATAGTTGATAGGCGCTCCTTACTGTAAATTCACCTGAGTGTTCTCCTCGCCAGACTTGGAAGTCGTCGTGTTCAACTACTGCTAGGGAACTTGGAGGATCTTCTGCGCTATGTGTTCTGGGAAGGTAATCTCAATTAAACCTCTTTTCCATAATCTCGTTGTTGAATCAATTAACCCCGAAACTGACTCTAATTCTGAATTATTGGCCCTGTTTCCGATTTCATTGGTATCAACTCCTGGGATCCAGCAGTCATTCCAGATAGAGACTTGGTCTCCTTTCCCAATGCGCCAGCATAAACCATCCTTCAGTAGTTTCTTTCCTGCCCATATACTTCTCCAGGTAAGAGAAGGTAAGTTGCCCAATTGTGCTTGTAAAAAATTAGAGTTCGGATAATATTTTGCTTTAAGAACCTGTGCTAATAACGAATCAGGATAATTAATGAAACGCCAACCCTGTTTGGCTAATAAAGCAATATTAAACTGATCAAGACTTCGAAAACCCAATCCGCCTTTTTCCTTCGAAATGCATAACTCCCTCCACGTGCACCAATGAATTCCCCTCTGTCCATGACCTTTCTGCCACCAGAATCTTGCGATAATGCTTTCAAGCTCTGAACATAACGTTTTAGGGAGTACGAAACACGCCATTATGTATGTTGGTATAGCCTGTAGAATAGCCTTAATGAAGACTTCTTTTCCCCCCTGTGAAAGGTGTCTGATACTCCAATTATCAATTCTTTGACGGAAGCGATCTTTCAAATTTTGGAATGCCTCTTTTTTCCTTCTACCCACCATATTTGGTAAACCGAGATAACGCTCTAGATCATTCGAGCTCCGCACACCCAATAGCCGAGTAACCAGATCTTTTCCCTCTGTTGATGTATTAGAGCTGAAAAATATTGTGGACTTATCAAAATTGACCTGTTGCCTTGAACATATCCTATACTCACGTAGCACCCTTTTTAATATGTTAGCCCCTCTTTCCGTTGCCTCACCAAATAAGATACAATCATCAGCAAATAATAAATATGAAATCTGTGGCCCTCTTCTACTCGCTTTTACACCTCTAAAATTTTCTTATCGTTGAGCCAGCCTCATTAAACTAGACAAACCCTCCCCATAGATCAAAAAAAGAAACGGGCTCAACGGGTCACCCTGTCTTAGTCCTCTTGAAGGATAGAAAATATTCCCAATGTGTCTATTCAATACAATTGCATAGGAAACTGTTGAAATACACATCATAATTAGGTTGACCCAGCGAGGATCAAAGCCCATTTTCCCCATCATCACTTTTAAAAAAGACCATTCCACTCTATCATAAGCTTTACTCATATCGAGTTTAACAGCCATCAGCCCTTTCCTTCTTATTCTTTTCTTCTTAAGGGTATTTAAAAGTTCATATGTTATAAGTGCATTATCAGATATTAATCTTCCAGGCACGAAAGCACTTTGTGCTTTGTCAATGCACTTTTCCAAAACACCTCGAAAACTATTAGCAATAGCCTTTGCCATTATTTTGTAAATGACATTGCATAAATTGATTGGTCGAAAGTGTGAAAGGTTGGTTTGATGTACCTTTTTAAGGATAAGTACTATGTGAGTGGTGTTTAGTCGAGTAACCTCCATCCCCCCATTGAGCTGTTGAATGCAAAAAGATGATACCTCATTGCCAAATATGTGCCACAATTTCTGAAAGAAAATAGCTGGAAGTCCATCTTCACCTGGAGCTTTTGTAGCTCCCATGTTTGTCAATGCTTCCCAAATCTCTTCCTTTATGAAAGGCCTTACAAGGCATCTGTTGTCTTCTTCAGAAATACACCTATCAACCCCTGTTAAAATATGCTCAAAGTGACCCATTTCCTCTGCCTTAAATAGACTCTGAAAGTAATTTTTTACTATCTCCGCCATTTCTTGCTGGTCTTCTGTCGCTCTGCCATCTGGGTCTTGTAGCTTATGAATGCAATTTTGCCATTGTTTCTATGTAGCTACACTGTGGAAAAAAGTTGTATTTCTGTCCCCCAATCTAACCCAATTAACTCTCGCACGTTGCTCCCAATAACTCTCATCCTTATCAATCTCAAAGTTTAATTGCAGCTTCGTGTCAATTAGTTCTGCTAAATTGTCATATGTTCTCTCTACCTCCATTACAGCGGCCAACTTTGAAGTGAGATATTTATTTTTCCAATTCCTCAAACGTCCTATTCGTAAAGCCCATTTTCCCAATTCTGATTTGAGATACTCCAGCTTTTGTATTAGATCCCCTGACGCTGACTCCCAAATTCTTTGAACTTCCGTTTCAAAGGTTTCCTCCATTAGCCACCATGCTTCCAATCTAAAAGTTTCCCATCTTTTCCTTTTTTCTTCTTTGGTTGTGGTTATTAAGAGTGGGCAATGATTAGAGGTTGAATGCACTAGGTGTTGAATGTTGGTCTCGGGAAACATAGACATCCAATTAACGTTGGCTACACCTCTATCTAAGCGTTCTCGTATATTTGTTTCTGGTAGATTTCCCCTTTCCCAAGTAACCAGTTTCCAGTATATCATACATCCACCAGTTGGCAATCTTCCAACGCATTACGGAAGGCTTCCATTCTTTTTTCCTCTCTAGGCAAACAACCTTTTTTTTTTCAAAACCGTACATTATTTTATTAAAATCTCCGCATACCAACCAAGGCTGTTCTTCATTCCATCGTAACCTTCTCAGTAAATTCCATGAGTCCTCTCTCTCTTGTACATAAGGAGATCTGTAGAAACCTGTAAACCTACATTGCTGTTCTTCATTTTGATCATTAGCCAATACATCAATGTGCTTTCTAGAGAAACTTTGGAGTGTAACAGACTCTTTATCTTTCCATGCCAGACATAATCCTCCTTTTAAGCCATCAGAATCCACCTCAATGCCATTAAAAAAACCAAAACTTCTTCGAACTCACTCCATCCGTATTTTGTTTAACTTTGTCTCTATAAAGAAGACCATTTGGGAATTGTGTATCTTCAGCGTTTGCCGAAGCCTGCGAATAGTCCGTTGGTTCCCCAAACCACGGACATTCCAACATAAGATTTTCATTATGACCGGTCGACTTGCCTTTTGGCAGCCACCGATAATAAAAGGTTATTTTCCATCGAACTCTTGCTTCTTACTAATCCGCTTTCATTATTCTCCCTGAATGGATGGCTGGCATGCTCACCTCGATGTCTTTTTTTCCCCTCTTCCCCAATTAGAACCCTCTCCTCCAAATCATGATCCATTGTTGAATGTATCTGTTCTTCCGCTAAGTTCTCCTACCATTGTACTGATCTGGCCTGATTACCTTCAAAATTAAATCCTAAAACTGGATCTATAATGGCTTCTTTTTCTGGCATAGACTTCACGCCCCAGATCCTGCTATCCACGGTTTGACTAAAACTACCACTTTCATTCTGTACAGCTTCACCTTCTTCACGTAGCCAGATACTGTTCATTGACATTGCTCTTTTAGATTGTGCTCTCAGAGACAAATCCCATCCCATTGATGCCACTTCCATCCCCAACAACATTTTTGCCTCGCAATAAGAATCGTTATGACCTAAACGGCCACAATAGAAACAAAACAAAGTAAGTCTCTCATATTTGAATCTAATATATGAACATTTTCCTGCAAAGGACACTTTCTTTTTCCTCTTTAGTGGCTGCCGAACATCTAGTTGAACCCTAGCCAGCATAAAATTCCTTCTTCCCTTTCCCAGATCTAATGTATCGTATTCTAGAAATTTGCCCAAAAAATCTCCCAATTGCCTTGCCAAGTTTTCAGAATAAAAATCCATTGGAATGTCATGGATTTGTGTCCATATCGGAGAGTAAATTAGAGGGATTTCCATTAGGTTTTCTCACTGTTGAATCTTATGAAGAATTAAGAGATGATTATTAATGTCCATGGGGAGCCTTTGAGGACCCGATCCATGTCCATCATATGAAAAAATTTAAACATAAACCTTTTATCTCTGAGATCTCGAATTTGAACACCTTTCACTAGATGCCACAGATTTGCCATTGTGCTTTTCATTGCCGGGAAGTGTATAATGCTTGCTGTCAAAAAGCAACCCACTTGACTTAAATTTTGTTCTTCTATTCCCAGATTCTGATCAGACGAAACTTGTAAGACTTCATCTTCCTCTTCATCAATTGATAATCCAGCGAAATCTCTTTCCATTGCTGCAAGTGTCAGATTAGAACCCCTCCCTTTGCGATTGAACTTTCAGCAGAAACAGCTACATTAACCAAATTGCCGCTTTGAGCAATAGTAAAAGAAGAATCAAGAAAAACAATAAACAAGGAAACCCTAATTTCGTGCCAGAGGGGCAGAAAAACTTCCGTGCCAAAGAGGTAGACCTAAAATAAGATAAAATTGTACTTTGGTTCCCTTAAAAATGATAAAAAATTGGGTGGAAACAACTTTAAAAGTTGAGTGATAATACAAATATTATTAGAGTTTTTAATTTTAGGATAAATTACATTGATGATCACTCCATTATTATTATTATTATTATTGGGTCATTTATAGAAGATAACCTTACAGCTTTTAAAATTAGTATATTAGTAATTTTAACCTTTAATATTATGACAATTTAGGCTTGATTTTTAAAAAAATTAATCCTTAGCATGTCGAAACCATTTTTTTGTTTGAAAAACGGGTCGACTTTAAAAAAGAAAATGGAGTCGCCACCAATCTTTTTGAAGTGTGATTGGGCCACCCTATAAAACACTTTGGTCTACGAATGAAAACAAGTCCGGGAGTCGGTTACGCACGAGGAAGGATTAGCACCCTCGCAACGCCCAAAATTGGTACCTTATTGATTGATTAATGTCCTAATATCGAAAATTGGAAGAGATTTTAAAATATGAATCCTTTAGAAAATGTTTGGATAATTCGAATTGGATATTGAAATTCTTTTATTCCGAAAAGATGAAATACCACATCCAGCACGTTAGGACACGATGTTTCAAACCCTCGATACCAAGATCATTTCAGGATTTCCAAAATTCATGCATTGCAATTTTAAAAGCGTATTCCGTTATTTGACCAAACGAAAAAACCAAAACCCAGCACGATTGGGCACGAATCATCAAATTTCCAAACATGAAATATTGCCTCATTTAAGAAAACACGGTAAAAATCTTAAAAGGATATTTAGTCATTTGGATGAACGAAAAATCGAAACCCAGCATGATTGGACACAATTCCTCGAACTTCCAAACACGAAATATTGCCTTGTTTAAAAACATTTTTATGGGTTTAGGTAAAAAAGTGGTAAAAGAAAAGTCGATGTAACCTTTAAAATAGAAAATTGGTTAAAATGAAAAAATGGTCGTACTTAGCGAATAGTGACAAAAATAGTATATACGATAACCAAACCATAGAACAATAATGATAGTAACACACAAAACAAATCCAATAATAATGATAAGACGTATTAATAAACAAATAATAGTAAGAATAATATAAAAGGAATAATAATAATGAAAATAACAGTCATAACGTTAATAACAAAAAATAAATAAAAATAAATATAATAATAACATAATTATAGTAATAATAATAAAAAGAGTGGTAATAAAAAATAATAATGATGAGAAATGAATATAATAATTGTAAAATTAAAAAGATAAAGTAGTAATAATATTAAAATAATAATTACAAACAAAAAAATAATAATAAAAGTGATAGTAAAAAAAATATTAATAATAGAGTAATAGTAACCACATCGAAATCAATAGTGATAATAATGGAAATAATAATAATAATATATATATATATATATATATATAATAAAACATAATAGGAAAAAATGATTTTAATAATAATATTAAATACTAATAATAATAATAGGAATAAAAATAAAAAGGAAAAAAAGATAATGATATATTAAGAAGAATAATAATAGTAAAAAAATGGTAAAAATAATTTTAATAAAAAGAATAAATAAATAAAAAAAGAATGTAATAGTGACATATAACAATAGTGAATACAATAATAATACTATTAAAATAATAATAAAAATGCCCAATTAACCAATTAAAAGATAAAGTAGCCAAAACAACTGAAAAGGGCCAAATCGAATTTAAAACAAGAGCTTGGGGCAAAATCAAAAATAAATAAAAAGGGGAAGGATCGGCTTGTAATGCACTAACGAAGTGAAGGGATCGGGAAAGTAAATATCCCCTCCCTCCAAAACACATCACCTTGCGCGAGGCCAGATTGAAACAAAAGGAAAATTATAGGGTCAAATTAGAAATAAATAAAACTTAATTAAAAAACCATAAAAACACAGAAGGGCCCAGAGCACAATTAGCCCATCCAAGCAGAACACGCGGATCCTCCCCTTGGAGCAGGTCAAGGCGCGGGTCAGAGGTCTTAAAATGGCGCCGTTTTGGGCTGGTCCCAAAACGACGTCGTTTTGGGACCTTATAAAAACCAAGGTTTCATAAAAAAAATTCATTTTCCTTCCTTCTGAAAAAAAAAAACCGAGAATGCTCTCAAAAACCCCTCAGCCCAGGCGATTTCCAGCAAGGCTCCGATGAAGCTCCAGCACGACCCGCCGCCGTCCTCCGCCTATTTTATAGCCTTTTACCACCTATTTTCCCTGTTTCGTAGGTGCATAGGAGACGTGGTGGAGGTGGGCATGTCGCGGAGGGTGTGACGACGTGGAGCGGCGCAAGACTCGGGGACGCGAGACGTGCGGCGTTGGGAAGCTGCTGGCGGCACAAGGATCAACTGCTAGGGTTTTTCTTTTTTTGTTTTCTGTTTTGTTTGGGCTTTGTAGGCTGTATTTTTTGGACTATTTGTTCTTGGGCCTGGGCATAAATTTGGGCCCCACAGCTGCCCCTCTTTGCTCGTTGTCGTGTAACAGGAACAAAGCAAAGACTTTAAAGGGGCCAATTTTGCCCCGTTTTATTGAATCTTGACTTCTTGATGCTTCCTTTCTTCAGGTAGTTTTATTCCATCCACTGCGTCTATGAAGGTGTAGGTGTAACATCCTGAATTTAGGGTTGTTGCGATTTATTTTAGTTTTAGGTGTTTGTCGAAGAAATGCCTATGTTACGGTTGTTTTAGGGTCTAGTCATAACCCCGGGCTAGGTCTGACTTAAGGCTAAAAAGTTCTTTTAGTGTTTAAGAAGAAAAAGGCTAAGTAAGGAGGCTTTAAATAAATTTTTGGTGCGAGACATGCCACAAGGAAGTAGCTGGCAAAGTGGCTTGGGAGCGCCACTTAAGGGCTTGGGGGCGTTGGGACTCAGGTTCGAGTCACCATGGACGCAAGGGCATTTTATTTTGTTTTGGCGTTAAAAAGGAAGGGGGGCTAAGAAGGCTTTAAAAGAAATTTGGGAGCATTGATGGACATGAAAGTCCAGGTGGTAAAGTGGCATGGGGCGTGTTAGGTGAGTGCGGCTCAAGGATTCGTGTTCGAGTCCTGACGAAAGCGTAAGGTGAGTTTTTAATTTTGGTTTTTGGCGTTGATGCGAGGGAGTGCTTAAAGGAAAAGTGTGACAAGTTATGTCACAAAAAGACGCCTTGGCCGAGTGGCTAAGGGCGCTGCTTGAGGGCTGCGGCAGTGAGGTCTCGCGTTCAACTCAGGCTGGAAGCGCATGGGTGTTTTTATTTTGCGTTGGCGTTAAGGCGAAAGAGAGATAGCGAGGAAGAGTTTAAAAGAAATTTGTGACGAATTATTTCACGAAAGGAGCAGTGGCCGAGTGGCTGGAGGCGTGGGGAGCCTCCAGCAGGTCTGGGGTTCGAAACCATTGGCCAGCAACATGGGGATTTTATTTTTTTTCTTCTTGCCGGCGTGAGTAGTGGCCTGCATGGCACTCAAATAGATGAAGGCATGTTGCCTTTGTTTTCAATTTTTGTGCTGCCAAGTATGGGATAATTTTATTTTATTTTTATTTTATTAATTTTTGGAAGATAGGGTAGTGATGGGCAAATTTGTTAAACAATGAATTCTTTCAAATGGTGATGGGCATTTATCATAAAAAGAAATAGGAGCATGGTCAAAATTCTTGAATTTTGTTTTTCTTCCCCCTCCCCCAAATTGAGCATGGCCGAATGAAACATTTTCCTTGGGGGCTTGCTTGGTCGGTCTTGAGGGCTGTTGGAGGTGCCGAAAATTCTTCTAATTTTTTTTCTTCCTTTCTTTCCAAAATTTTCTTGGCCTAATTAGGGAGACTCCAAGGGGTTGATTTTCGGTTTTGGAAGGAGTCCTAGGGTGGTTTGTCGGCTTGGAGTTTGGCTGAAACTTGGTGCATGTCCTTCCCTCCTCTTTGCTTGGCATCTTAAAGGAGTGCCATAACCGAATTTAAAGAGCTCTGGTGCTCCGTTTTGCCCCAAGTCTGAAAGCCGAATGCCCTTGGCATTGAAAGTTATAGCCGAAGCCTACTCTCCTCTAGTCTCTTCAAACTTTTGGGGGTAAGTATATTTCTTCCTAAGAAATCAATTTACCCTCTTTAATTTTAAGTGTGCCGAATCTTGTTGTTAGGCCTTAGGGATGGCCGAGTACCCTTTAAGCCATTCTTGGTGTCTCTTTTGAAGGTAGCCGACGCTAAGGTACTTTGAAGGAGTACTTTGGGATTTAATTCCTCAAGGGATATCAACAAGACAAACGATAACTTTGGGATTTCGGTAAGATTGATAAATGGTTAAGCATATTCGGCCAAAAGCCATTTTTGATACATAGGTTTAACCGAATGAGCACTATGGCTTTAGGGACTAATCGGCAAAAGGAAACAGAGGCTTTCGGGATTTCAAAATTTGTTGGTAAGTGCTAATAAAGATTGCGGCCTAAGGCCATATTCTGTTTTAGGTACGATTAATCCTTCGGGATATAATGGTGTGGCCGAATGGCCTTGTTAATGACCATATGGTTTGGCCGAATGTAGGGTCAAGGGATCTAGTGCGGTAGATCGATTCTTCGGGTTTTCATTATCGAGTAGTTCGGGATTCGCTTAGACTTACGTTTAATCAGGTGTGTAAAATCTTACACACTTTATTAGTATACACTGCTACTATGATGATATATATATATATATATAACCTCTCATGTAGTAACTTTGCCTTGTGGGCATAAGCTTGGATATCGGGTAAGTCCCCTATTACTTGATCTATGTTGTATGTTGTGTACGCCATCATATGCTGTTAAATGCTATGCTATATATGAATGCATGATATATGGGATCATGATACTTGTTATGTGAGCATGATGATGGTGGGATTGATGAGAGGAGGGAGATGATCTCTATGGACTGTCACCAGTGGTTTGGTACCACACGATGGGTTGGCCCTATCACTTGATATTTGTGACTTCGGTCACCAGTGGTTTGACACCACAAGTGGTTTTGACCACACCGTTGATATGAATTGTGACACGTCCTAGTGGTTTGGCACCACATATTGATATTTGTGACTTCGGTCACCAGTGGTTTGGCACCACCAGTGGTTTGGCACCACATATTGATATTGTGACCTATGGTCATCAGTGGTTTGGTACCACACGATGGGTTGGCCCCATCATTTGATAATTGTGGCTTCGGTCACCAGTGGTTTGGCACCACCAGTGGTTTGGTACCACACGGGGTAGAAAAAGGAGTATGGATGGCTAGCTTGGGTTGCATAATTGCATGTCTTACTAATATCTTGTGTGTGAGGTGCATTTTCGGGTTGGGGATTTATACACTGAGTCTTGGTGACTCACCCCTCCCCATATCATTTTGCAGGTGAGTAGATCGCGGAGATGGAGCCGGGGAGGACTCGAGGCGACCATGCTTGTTCCGTGGACTTGAAATTTTATTTCGCACCGTTTAAAGTTTACTACTTTCTAAATTTCGATTGGGTTGTAATATGGCCGCTTATTATTATTCGTATGTTTAAGTAGTTGCTTTTACTTTATTTCTATTATATTACTAATGAACTTATAAACTGTTAAGCAAATCGGTTAAGAGTAACGTTTCAAAATAAGTACTCATACTCGTTTTCAAAGATGTTACCATCGGGTAGCAAAATTTTCTAAGTTAACAATAACTTTGATGGTTCTAAAATTTTAAGTGGCCAAATGGTTTCAAAAAAAAAGTAAAAAGAAAAGGGGTTTTCAACTCAACCGTGTTTATCAAATCAACCCACCTGAGTTTTAGCAAACACCGTTTTATAACCTCAGCAAATTTTTGAATTTCCACTGTTGATCCAAATCCTTCAAAACATTTTTACTCCGTGACATACCAGATCCGGTCAAGGCTCGTGGGCCGGGTTTGGGGTGTTACGTAATTGGTATCAGAGCCCGGTTCAAAACTCGGCTGTGGGGGCCCAAGGCCCAAAAATGTTTTCTTGAAAGGCCTCTGTGAAATATTATGAAAATGGTTTTGTTTTGAACAACATGGCATCGAGTCTCCGGCACCAATCCGCTCGGGTAAGTATTTCTGACCTCTGTGTGAATTATTATTTGAAAAGGGGTAGAAATGGAACGTAGATAGTATGAAAGGTATGTGAACCCTAGGACTAGTTTACCCCAACAATCGCATAAGATCTTTAATTGCCTAATTAAACAAACCTATGACTAAGTCGCCGAGATTAGGGTGTGGCAACCCTTGTGCGCATGTCTAGGATTGGATCCGGAAGAGCCTGGTTTTTAAGCAGTCCTAGCGACTCACCTCCTCTTCGCAGGAATCCTACCTGGTGCGTAGCTTCGGTTCACCCTAACCGTGAGGATTTGTTCATAGGCTAAACCCAATTACTAAAACTCGAAAGGGAACTAGCCGTATTTTTATAAAAACTCTAGTTTTAAAACTCTTAAAAATTACCCTTTAACTTGTGAGGGCTATTTTACAAAAATTTTCAGAAAAATTTTGATTTATGGAGATTTCAAAAATACCCCTAGTGGTAAAATTACAAAAATGCCCCTGGTTTCTAAAATTTCTAAGCTACCCCCAAATTCGACAAATTTTTCTTATTTTACAAGCATACCCAAACCCTTAATTTGCAAATATAAAAAATGCCATGATTTTGGAAATTTACAAAATTGCCCCTAACTTACAAAATTACCAAAATAACCCTGGTTTTCAAAATCTTTGCAACACTACCAATTTGGAGAACAAATTTCCAAAAAGAACCTCAAAGTTTTACAATTTTTGAAATACCTCAGAATTATTGAAACCTTACAAATTTACCCCGGTTTATTACCAAAATACCCCTGTAGGGCAAATGACGAAAATACCCCCGGGGTTGGAATAGGACAAAAAGGTGATGGAATGAGTGAATGTGTATCTTTGAATTAGGATAAAAGAATTGAAACTTGTTCAATCGAAAGAACAACTTTTAAACTCCGTTCATAAAATTTCTTCGCTGTAATCAGTGGAATAATGACTAACTCATAAAACTTTTTAAGACAGATCGCACGATAAGAGATGAGTTCTAGAGGTCGTGGCCGCCGTGGACGCGGTAGAGGCCGGATAGCTGTGTCAGAACCCGTTAGGTCGGGCCAGGGGTCTGATAATGAGATACCACCGCCACCACCACCCCCAACTTTTGGTGTTGGACAACAGAATCAGATGGGAGGCGAGTCAGTATCGCAGGCTATGCTGCGAGTTCTAGAGATGATGGATGAGGTAGGTAGAGGTACAGGAGCTCGGAAATCTATACCTGAGCGACTCCGAGCGAATGGAGCGGAGATATTTCGTGGTGTATCAGGTGTAGCACCCAGTACAGCGGAGTATTGGCTGGAATCAACTGAAAGGATCATGGATGACCTGGATTTTTCAGCTGAGGAAAAACTGAAGGGTATAATCTCTCTACTTCAGGATGAGTCATACCAGTGGTGGCTCACCGTAAGGGATGGAGCGATAGCGGAGGATCTCACATGGGAATTCTTTAGGGCAGCCTACCAAAGGAAATATATAGGAGCTAGCTACGTGGATGCGCAACGAAAGGCTTTCTTGAACCTGGTTCAGGGTAATAAGACGGTGGCAGAGTATGAGGCTGAATTTCTCCGATTGAGTAGGTATGCTCGTGGTATTGTGGGTACAGAGTATGAACGCTGTGTCAGATTCGACGATGGGCTGAGGGATGAGCTGAGGATGATGATAGCTTCGCAACAAGAACGGGAGTTCGCTGTTCTGGTAGAGAAGGCTAAAGTGGCTGAAGGGGTAAGGCAGTCTTTTAGACGGAATCAAGATAGGAGCTGGAACAAGAGGAGCTCCAGATCTTCGAGGCTTTCTGGGAATCAGCAGAAGCGGGCAAGATATGGCGGGTCGGATCAAGCTGCTAGGCCTGCTGCTGCTGCTAGTACTCAATGGCCGCCACGGTGTGCTCAGTGTGGAAAGTCTCATGCGGGGGAGTGCCAGAATGGTAATCGGGGATGCTTCGAATATGGATCCGTGACACATCGAGTTAGGGATTGTCTGAAAAAGGCAACTAGGCTGAGGTCTGAGGGTCAGGAACGTCCACTGAATAGGAGGGATAACCAACAGCCGCTGAGAGGTCGTGGTGCAGGAAGGGGAGGTAATGGTGCTGGCAGAGGTCGTGGGACATCGAGTGGAGCTACCGGTGGTACTGAGGCTAGGCAACCTGGTTTGGTCTATGCTGCGAGGTGTCAAGAGGAGGGCGACGCACCGGACGTCATAACCGGTATGTTTTTTATCTTTGGAGTACCCTATAGCACCTTGATTGATGTTGGCTCGACTCACTCATACATTGCTAGTAGCGTTGTGGAAACTCTGAACTTAGACTTTGAGCTTACTTCTAAGAAGATGACTGTGTTAAACCCTCTAGGTCACTCTGTAGAAGTAAGCAAACTTTATAGGGATGTACCCCTAGAACTCCAAGGGGTCGTGTTCTTGGCCGACTTGATGGAACTACCGTTTAGGGAGTTCGATCTGATTCTCGGGATGGATTGGCTAGTAAAGTAACAAGCTAGCCTGGATTGCGCAGCTAAGCGCATGGTATTAAAGGCCGCGAATGGAGTTGAGGTAGTGATGATAGGTAAGAGGAGAGATTACCTATCTAATCTGGTTTCGGCATTGAAGGCGGAAAAGATGGTTAGGAAGGGTTGTGAGGCATATGTAGTGCATGTTCATGCTTTGGAAGCTAAGGATACAGCTGTGAGAGATGTGTGGGCTGTAAGGGAATATGTCGATGTGTTTCCAGAAGAACTCCCGGGTCTACCTCCTGATCGTGAGGTTGAGTTTGGTATAGATTTGTTACCCGGAACTGCGCCAGTATCTATAGCTCCGTATCGGATGGCACCGAAAGAATTAGTGGAGTTGAAGGCTCAGATCCAGGAGTTGTTGGATAGAGGGTTCATCCGACCGAGTGTATCGCCTTGGGGAGCTCCAGTGCTTTTTGTCAAGAAGAAGGATGGAACGATGCGGATGTGTATAGACTACCGACAGCTGAACAAGCTGACGATAAAGAACCGGTATCCCTTGCCCAGGATTGACGATTTGTTTGACCAACTCAAGGGTGCATCGGTTTTCTCTAAGATCGACCTTAGGTCGGGGTATCATCAGCTTAAGGTGAAGGAAGCTGATATCCATAAGACAGCATTCCGTACTCGGTATGGGCACTGCGAGTTTTTGGTAATGCCTTTTGGTTTGACGAATGCACCAGTTGCGTTTATGGACCTGATGAACCGGGTTTTCCAACCCTATCTGGACTGGTTCGTCGTAGTGTTTATAGACGACATTTTGGTGTACTCGAAGTCTGAGGAGGAGCATGACGCACACCTTTATGTGGTTCTGCAAGTTCTAAGGGAGAAACAGTTGTACGTCAACTTCAGCAAGTGTGAATTCTGGCTTAAGGAGGTAACTTTCCTAGGGCATGTTGTTTCAGCTGAGGGGATCAGGGTGGATCCTAGTAAGATTGAGGCAGTATTGGAGTGGAAACCACCAAAGTCGGTTACGGAAATCTGAAGTTTTCTGGGATTGGCTGGATATTACAGAAGATTCGTGGAAAATTTCTCATTAATTGCAGCACCGTTGACCAAGTTGCTGAGAAAAGGAGTTCCGTTTGTGTGGTCTGAGGAGCAGCAAGAGAGTTTCGACAAATTAAAGAAGTTTTTGACAGAAGCACCAGTCTTGATTCAGCCTGAGTCAAGGAAGGAATTCACTGCGTACTGTGATGCATCGCATACCGGTTTAGGGTGTGTGTTGATGCAAGAAGGAAAGGTGGTCGCTTATGCGTCACGGCAGTTGCGGCCTCACGAGGGTAATTATCCGACACATGATTTGGAATTAGCTGCTGTGGTTTTTGCCTTGAAGATTTGGAGGCACTATCTGTATGGAGAGAAGTCGGTGGTGTACTCGGATCACAAGAGTCTGAAGTATCTCTTGACCCAAAAAGATTTAAATCTGAGGCAGCGGAGGTGGATTGAGTTGCTGAAGGACTACGATTGCTCTATCGAATACCATCCGGGCAAGGCTAATGTAGTCGCTGATGCTTTGAGTCGTAAAGTGGTGGCAGATTTGCGAGCAATGTTTGCTAACCTAAGTCTCTATGAGGATGGTAGTCTTCTGGCGGAATTATGGATAAAGCCGTCTTGGATCAATAAAGTTAAAGAGAGGCAGTTGACCGATGAAGTTTTAAGTACTCGGAGGTTGCAAGTACAGAATGGTGAAGACGAGGGTTTCAGCTTGGGTAGTGATGGAGTGTTGTATTTTCAGGGGAGAGTATGTATGCCTAAGGATGATGAGTTGAGGCAGCGGATCCTTAAAGAAGCACATAGCAGCCCGTACGCTATGCATCCTGGAGGCAGCAAGATGTATCAGGATTTAAGGGAGCAGTTTTAGTGGCTGGGTCTTAAACAGGAAGTAACCGAGTTAGTGGGCAAGTGTCTGACATGCCAGCAAGTTAAGGCTGAGCATCAGTTGCCATCAGGGCTGTTACAACCGGTAAAGATCCCACAGTGGAAGTGGGAGGGGATTACGATGGATTTCGTAAGTGGGCTTCCCCTTACGCCCAGTAAGAAAGACTCAATATGGGTGATAGTAGATCGGGTAACCAAATCGGCCCATTTTATACCGGTAAGGGCCGACTACTCGTTTCAAAGGTTAGCCAAGCTGTATATAGCTGAGATAGTACGGTTGCATGGAGTACCAGTGTCCATTATCTCAGATAAAGATCCCCGGTTCACGTCAAGATTCTGGAAGGCCTTACATCAGGCGTTGGGTACGAAGTTAAATTTCAGCACGGCCTTTCATCCGCAGTCTGATGGGCAATCTGAGAGAGTAATCCAGGTTTTGGAAGATATGTTAAGGGGATGTGTTTTGGACTTCCATGGTAGTTGGGAGGAGTACCTACCCTTGGCAGAATTCGCTTATAACAACAGTTATCAAGCGAGTATTCAGATGGCACCATATGAGGCGCTGTATGGTCGGAAATGCCGTACTCCTACCTGTTGGACAGAACTGAGTGAGCGTCAGATATTGGGTCCAGAGTTGGTGGCAGAGACGGAAGATAAGGTTAGGGTAATTCGGGCTCGTCTGAAGAAGGCATCGGACAGACAGAAATCATACGCTGATCTTAAGCGCCGGAATGTGGAGTATGCAGTGGGTGATAAGGTCTTCTTGAAGGTATCACCTTAGAAGAAGGTGCTGAAGTTTGGCCGGAAGGGCAAGCTAAGCCCTAGGTTCATCGGGCTGTACACAGTGTTGAAACGTGTGGGACCAGCAGCTTACCAGCTCGAGTTGCCGGTAGAATTAAGTCAGATTCATGACGTCTTCCATGTGTCAATGCTTAGGTGCTATCGGTCAGATCCATCACACATCGTACCGATTGAGGATATTGAGGTGAATGCGGACTTGTCGTTTGAAGAAGAGCCGGTACAGATTTTAGATCGAGATGTCAAAGTTCTGAGGAGGAAGTCGGTACCGTTGGTAAAGGTGTTATGGCGAAACCATAGCACGGAAGAGGCCACGTGGGAACCCGAGGACGTGATGCGGCAGCAATACCCCCAACTCTTCTGATCCAGGTAATTTCGAGGACGAAATTATTTTTTTGGGGGGTAGAACTGTAACATCCTGAATTTAGGGTTGTTGCGATTTATTTTAGTTTTAGGTGTTTGCCGAAGAAATGCCTATGTTACGGTTGTTTTAGGGTCTAGTCATAACCCCGAGCTAGGTCTGACTTAAGGCTAAAAAGTTCTTTTAGTATTTAAGAAGAAAAAGGCTAAGTAATGAGGCTTTAAATAAATTTTTGGTGCGAGACATGCCACAAGGAAGTAGCTGGCAAAGTGGCTTGGGAGCGCCACTTAAGGGCCTGGGGGCGCTGGGACTCAGGTTCGAGTCACCATGGACGCAAGGGCGTTTTATTTTGTTTTGGCGTTAAAAAGGAAGGGGGCTAAGAAGGCTTTAAAAGAAATTTGGGAGCATTGATGGACATGAAAGTCCAGGTGGTAAAGTGGCATGGGGCGTGTTAGGTGAGTGCGGCTCAAGGACTCGTGTTCGAGTCCTGACGAAAGCGCAAGGTGAGTTTTTAATTTTGGTTTTTGGCGTTGACGCGAGGGAGTGCTTAAAGGAAAAGTGTGACAAGTTATGTCACAAAAAGACGCCTTGGCCGAGTGGCTAAGGGCGCTGCTTGAGGGCTGCGACAGTGAGGTCTCGCGTTCGAGTCAGGCTGGAAGCGCATGGGTGTTTATTTTGTGTTGGCGTTAAGGCGAAAAAGAGATAATGAGGGAGAGTTTAAAAGAAATTTGTGACGAATTATGCCACGAAAGGAGCAGTGGCCGAGTGGCTAGAGGCGTGGGGAGCCTCCAGCAGGTCTGGGGTTCGAAACCATTGGCCAGCAGCATGGGGATTTTATTTTTTTCTTCTTGCCGGTGTGAGTAGTGGCCTGCATGGCACTCAAATAGATGAAGGCATGTTGCCTTTGTTTTCAATTTTTGTGCTGCCAAGTATGGGATAATTTTATTTTATTTTTATTTTATTAATTTTTAGAAGATGGGGTAGTGATGGGCAAATTTGTTAAACAATGAATTCTTTCAAATGGTGATGGGCATTTATCACAAAAAGAAATAGGAGCATGGTCAAAATTCTTGAATTTTGTTTTTCTTCCCCCCCAAATTGAGCATGGCCGAATGAAACATTTTCCTTGGGGGCTTGCTTGGTCAGTCTTGAGGGCTGTTGGAGGTGCCGAAAATTCTTTTAATTTTTTTCTTCCTTTCTTTCCAAAATTTTCTTGGCCGAATTAGGGAGACTCCAAGGGGTTGATTTTCAGTTTTGGAAGGAGTCCTAGGGTGGTTTGTCGGCTTGGAGTTTGGCTGAACCTTGGTGCATGTCCTTCCCTCCTCTTTGCTTGGCATCTTAAAGGAGTGCCATAACCGAATTTAAAGAGCTCTGGTGCTCCGTTTTGCCGCAAGTCTGAAAGCCGAATGCCCTTGGCATTGAAGGTTATAGCCGAAGCCTACTCTCCTCTAGTCTCTTCAAACTTTTTGGGGTAAGTATATTTCTTCCTAAGAAATCAATTTACCCTCTTTAATTTTAAGTGTGCCGAATCTTGTTGTTAGGCCTTAGGGATGGCCGAATACCCTTTAAGCCATTCTTGGTGTCTCTTTTGAAGGTAGCCGATGCTAAGGTACTTTGAAGGAGTACTTTGGGATTTAATTCCTCAAGGGATATTAACAAGACAAACGATAACTTTGGGATTTTGGTAAGATGGATAAATGGTTAAGCATATTCGACCAAAGGCCATTTTTGATACATAGGTTTAACCGAATGAGCACTATGGCTTTAGGGACTAATCGGCAAAAGGAAACAGAGGCTTTCGGGATTTCAAAATTTGTTGGTAAGTGCTAATAAAGATTGCGGCCTAAGGCCATATTCTGTTTTGGGTACGATTAATCCTTCGAGATATAATGGTGTGGCCGAATGGCCTTGTTAATGACCATATGGTTTGGCCGAATGTAGGGTCAAGGGATCTAGTGCGGTAGATCGATTCTTCGGGTTTTCATTATCGAGTAGTTCGGGATTCGCTTAGACTTACGTTTAATCAGGTGTGTAAAATCTTACACACTTTATTAGTATACACTGCTACTATGATGATATATATATATATATATATAACCTCTCATGTAGTAACTTTGCCTTGTGGGCATAAGCTTGGATATCGGGTAAGTCCCCTATTACTTGATCTATGTTGTATGTTGTGTACGCCATCATATGCTGTTAAATGCTATGCTATATATGAATGCATGATATATGGGATCATGATACTTGTTATGTGAGCATGATGATGGTGGGATTGATGAGAGGAGGGAGATGATCTCTATGGACTGTCACCAGTGGTTTGGTACCACACGATGGGTTGGCCCCATCACTTGATATTTGTGACTTCGGTCACCAGTGGTTTGACACCACAAGTGGTTTTGACCACACCGTTGATATGAATTGTGACACGTCCCAGTGGTTTGGCACCACCAGTGGTTTGGCACCACATACTGATATTTGTGACTTCGGTCACCAGTGGTTTGGCACCACCAGTGGTTTGGCACCACATATTGATATTGTGACCTATGGTCATCAGTGGTTTGGTACCACACGATGGGTTGGCCCCATCATTTGATAATTGTGGCTTCGGTCACCAGTGGTTTGGCACCACCAGTGGTTTGGTACCACACGGGGTAGAAAAAGGAGTATGGATGGCTAGCTTGGGTTGCATAATTGCATGTCTTACTAATATCTTGTGTGTGAGGTGCATTTTCAGGTTGGGGATTTATACATTGAGTCTTGGTGACTCACCCCTCCCCATATCATTTTGCAAGTGAGTAGATTGCGGAGATGGAGCCGGGGAGGACTCGAGGCGGCCATGCTTGTTCCGTGGACTTGAAATTTTATTTCGCACCGTTTAAAGTTTACTACTTACTAAATTTCGATTGGGTTGTAATTTGGCCGCTTATTATTATTCGTATGTTTAAGTAGTTGCTTTTACTTTATTTCTATTATATTACTAATGAACTTATAAACTGTTAAGCAAATCGGTTAAGAGTAACGTTTCAAAATAAGTACTCATACTCGTTTTCAAAGATGTTACCATCGGGTAGCAAAATTTTCTAAGTTAACAATAACTCTGATGGTTCTAAAATTTTAAGTGGCCAAATGGTTTCAAAAAAAAAAAAATTGAAAAGAAAAGGGGTTTTCAACTCAACCGTGTTTATCAAATCAACCCACCTGAGTTTTAGCAAACACCGTTTTATAACCTCAGCAAATTTTCGAATTTCCACTGTTGATCCAAATCCTTCAAAACGTTTTTTCTCCGTGACATACCAGATCCGGTCAAGGCTCGTGGGCCGGGTTTGGGGTGTTACATTAGGAATCTTCATTTCAATCTACTCCACTACTGTTTAGAGAGTTATGATTTGTAATCTTTAGTCTGTTCCCTACTGCTTAGGGGGATAAGGCTCACTGTCCTCAACCTACTCCATTACTGCTTTGGGAGATAGGGTGGTTTGTCATTTTCCAGCCTGTTGCCTTACTACTTTGGGGGATAAGGTTCACCATCTTCAATCTGCTCCACTACTGCTCAGTGGAGCTGAGATCTGCTCTCTTTAGCCTGCTCCACTCCTGCTCAGTGGAGATAAGGCTATGATCTTCAGTCTGCTCCATTGCCGATACATGGAGATAAGACTTGCTATATTTGATTTGCTCCACTTTTGCTCAGTAGAGATAAGATCTGCTCTCTTTAGCCTGCTCCACTCCTGCTCAGTGGAGATAAGGCTATGATCTTCAGTCTGCTCCATTGCCGATACATGGAGATAAGACTTGCTGTCTTCGATCTGCTTCATTCCTACCCAGTGGAGATAATATCTGCTCTCTTTAGCCTGCTCCACTCCTGCTCAGTGGAGATAAGGCTATGATCTTCAGTCTGCTCCATTGCCGATACATGGAGATAAGACTTGCTGTCTTCGATCTGCTCCACTCCTGCTCAGTGGAGATAAGATCTGCTCTCTTTAGCCTGCTCCACTCCTGCTCAGTGGAGATAAGGCTATGATATCCAGTCTGCTCCATTGCCGATACATGGAGATAAGACTTGCTGTCTTTGACCTGCTCCACTCCTGCTCAGTGGAGATAAGATCTGCTTTCTTTCAGCCTGCTCCATTGCTGATACATGGATATAAGACTTGCTGTCTTTGATCTGCCCCACTCCTGCTCAGTGGAGATAAGATCTGCTATCTTCCAGCCTGTTACCCTACTGCTTAGGGGGTTAAGGCTCATCGTTTTCGATCTGCTCCACTCCTGCTCAGTGGAGATAAGATCTCTAATTTTTAATCTGCTCCATTGCCGATACATGGAGATAAGACTTGCTGTCTTTGATCTGCTCCACTCCTGCTCAGTGGAGATGAGATCTGCTATCTTTAGTCTGCTCCATTGTCGATACATGGAGATAAGACTTGCCAACTTCTGTAAGTTTAATCAATTTTGCTACATTGTCCTCTAGAGAACCTACCTGTAGAATTGATTTCATGGGGTCTATGCGTATGCCAAATGATTAGGATGTCATGATTGAAAAAATGTTTCTAACCATACGTATTATGAGTGTTATATGGATGGATACAAAATGTCATGAGAATGATCCATTTTTTAACATCTGGGCTATCATTGCTCGCCATTTGTTAGGGTGGTATCCCTGATGTATGTCTTCTTGTTCAACCGATACTTCCAACAGAGAATCTGAAAATGTCGTCACTGCTTAGACCCTTGTCTCAAATGTTCCGAGCCCTTTAAGCCTGGTGAGTTCTAAATAATTGTCCTGTTTTGGATTCTTGTATTATTTAGAGACTTTCAAAGTAATATACAAAACTTCTTTTGTGAAAGTGTTATTAGTTCATTAATCATTATTTCAATATGAAATGATTGAAAAAAAGATTATAGAGATGAATGAAACTGAAATTTATTCAGGACAAAACCCGCGAAGAATGAATTGAACAAAGGCAGCAAATTTTGCTAAGGTACAAAGACGAGTAAGGGTGGAATGGGTGCCCCATATATCACAGCCTAAGCTTTTTTGTACGAACTTCTTAAAGACCACTCTGAGTTCAACATGTGTTTAAGAGACCTGCAGTACTTGGTCAATGCTCCGAAGATGTAGCATATCTCCTCATTGTTAACTTCGGTATAGGACGGCTAGCGCATGCCCTATTTCCCCCAAACATTTGAATCGCCCTTTACGAGTTTTCAATTCAAAGCTCATTTGGTCTCAAAGTGCCCTTTGCGAGTTTTCGCCTTGGCCCATTTTCCTTCTTAAGCGAAGTACTTCTTGACAGAGTCCGTATTAACTGGGTTTGGCTAACTTTTGCTGTAACAGCCCAATTTCAGTAGTGTCGGAACAGTGATTCGAGATCACTAAATCTGACGAAATAGTTAGAAAACTTTATTAATCAATAATTATAAGTTAAGTTTGATTTTAGAAATATTTTTAAAATAGTGAATTTTATGATTTAAAAAGGTAAATTGGGTTGAGAACGAGGTATCTAGACCTCGATATTATAAATTGAGGTGTAAATATTTTTTTATAAATATTTACAAAGTTAGTTGTGTGTTTAATTAAATGTTGAATAGGTGAATTTGACTTAATTAGGAGAAATTAAGAAAAAAAAAAGATTAAATTGTAATGGAGGTAAAAGTTTAATTATAGATTAAAGAAAAGCTAAAGGGACTAAAAATGAGATTATGTCATTCTTTATAGTTGAGGCGGCATACACATAAAAATATCAAAGATTTTTATGATTAAAATATATATGTTTACTTAATAAATTAAGAATATTATTATTTATTATATTATATTATTATATATATTATTATATTATATTATTATATTATTATATAAATAGGAAAAAGAAACATAAGAAAAAGAAGAGAAATAGAAACAGAATAGGCAAACGAAACAGAGAAGGAAAGAAGGAAGGAAAGAAAAGAAAGAAGAAAGGGAAAATTAAAAGTTTGAAGTTTGGAAGTTGATAGGTAAGTCAATTTAGCCCTTTTTACTTAATTTTAATGTTTTAGAAGCTTTGGAACAAGGTTTTGATGAAGCTAAGTTGTCATATTGAAAGTTTATGAGTTCTCAAGTATAGTTTATGTTGAACAAAAATATGAAATAGGGACTTAATTGAATGAATTTCAAGTTACAATTGAAAAATGGATTTAATTGAGAAGTAAGCTACAAGTTTTATGCTGTAGGGATTAAATTGAGGAAAATTCAAAATTAGGAAAATATGCTAAAATTTTAGTAGTTAAATTTGAGTTTGGATGGAATTTGAATAGAAAAGAAGTATGAATTGAGTTAGGAAAGTAAGTAAACTTTGTAAAATAAGTTATATGAAACAGTTTTAGACAGCAGCAGTAGATTAACTTTGAAAAGTCACCAAAAATTGTAAAAATCGAATTAGGATAAATAAAATATGTAATTAAATCTTATTGAGTCTAGTTTCTTATAGAAGAAACGGTGTAAGTAATGAAATTGTAAACCATGAGATATAATAGGGTTTGTGAGACAAGGTCAGAATGATTTTGGGTTTCCCTGTTCTGAATTTGGAAAATCATTAAAAATTGGATAAAAATAATTATAGGCTTAAATTTATATGTTAAAAATTATAAATGAGTCTATTTTCAAGAGAAACAAACGGAAACATCATCTGAATTCCCTATGAGGAGATAATTAATTTTTAGTGAAGAAGGGTCGGAACTGTCAGACAGTAGAATAGGGGTGACTTTAAAGAATAAACTGTACTTATTGGTTAAACCAAAAATTCTGAAAATTTTATGGTAAGAAGGTACATAAGTCTAGTTTTAGAAAAATTAGTGGATCTTAATTTCGAGTTTTGTAGCTCAAGATATAAATAATTTAGTAACTATGACTCAAATGGACAGTTTTTAATATACATATGAGTAAATAGTGAAATTATTTATAATGTTACTTATAGCATGTTATATACATTAAGGATGTGGAATGGAGAGAAGGAGGAGGAAAACATGTATGAATATTCAGCTAGCATGGCTAATTTGTAATGTTTTAGGCTTAGGGACTAAATTGAATAAAAGTAAAACTTTATGATTAGTTTTGTAAAAATGTTGGAAATGACCAATTTGTATGAAATGGATTATTTTATTATTTAAAATTGCAAAATTGAATGAAATTATTAATTTAGATTAAGATCGGTTGAAAAATCGATGAAAATAGAAAATTACCAAAATACCCTTGATTCTTGGTATTTCTGCAAATTTAGCCAGGTAAGTTCGTGTAACTTTAATTATGTGATATAAGGATATATGAGTTGATGGTACGTGAAATATTGATATGATGAATTAACTGATTTATGTTTATGAAGAAACGGCAAGAGAATGATATTTATCATGACATGTAAATATGTGATTATCTTTAATATGTTAATACAAGGTAATTAAGTATGTTGAGACGAGTAATAAATTCAAGTAAGACATGAAATTAGAAAAATAAATATGTTTAAGGGACAATATGTTTGATTTTGATTGGTTTCAAATATAAATGCTAGATGAAATAAAATGTCTGATAAATAAATTTGTAATTCCGGTAATGCCTCGTACCCTATTCCGGCGTCGAATACTGGTAAGGGATGTTACATTTTCCGTCCATCTCGGCTAGTATCAATGCCCTTCCAAAAAAGGCCTTTTTTATGACATAAGGTCCTTCCCAATTAGGCATCCACTTTCCTCTGAAGTCCTTTTGCATAGGGAGGATCTTTTTCAATACCAAGTCTCCATCATGGAATACTCTGGGGTGGACCTTTTTGTTGTAAGCCCGCATCATCCGCTTCTGGTACATTTGACCATGACGGATGGCTCTTAACCTTTTTTCCTCAATTAAATTCAGTTGATCATATCAAGATTGAACCCATTCTGCTTTATCCAACTTCAGCTCTAACAAAACCCGGAGAGAAGGAATTTCAACTTCGATAGGCAAGACTACCTCCATCCCATAAACCAATGAGAAAGGTGTTGCCCCAGTGGAGGTTCTAACAGATGTTCGATAGGCATAGAGGGCAAGTGGTAACTTTTCATGCCAATCCTTATAGGTCTCAGTCATTTTCCCCATAATTTTTTGATATTTTTATTAGCTGCCTCAACTGCACCATTCATTTTCGGGCGATATGGCGACGAGTTGTGGTGCTTAATTTTGAACTGACTGCAGACCTCCGCTATTGCACTATTGTCGTGTTGTCAGATACGATCCTTTCCAGTATACCATAGCGACATATGATCTCTCTCTTCAAAACCTTGCTAACTGCAGTCTTCGTGACACTGGCATATGAAGCTGCCTCTACCCATTTGGTAAAGTAGTAAATGACCACGAAATGAATCGATGTCCATTAGAAGCCTTCGGTGAGATCGGCCCAATGACATCCATGCCCCACATTGAGAAAGGCCACGGAGAAGTCATAACATGAAGAGGTGAAGGAGACACATGGATTTTGTCTCCATAAATCTGTCACTTGTGGCACTTCTTGGCGTAACGGATACAATCTCCTTCCATCATGGATCAGTAGTACCTGAATATCATAATTTTCCTGGCCATTGTAAACCCATTGGCATGGGTCCCACAGACACCTTCATGAACTTCTTCTAGGATTTTCCTAGCCTCAACAGCATTAACGCATCTTAACAGTACTTGGTCCCTCCTTTTTTTATATAGGATCTCTCCGTCTAAGACATAGTCATTGGCCAGTCTTCTCAATGTTCTCCTGTCATTTTCTGTTGCTTGATCAGGGTATTCCCGGCTCTTCACATATCTCAGAATATCATGATACCAAGGATGGTCATCTCTTTCCTCCTCTTCGTTAATATTGCAGTAGTGAGCCAGAGCCTCACAGATACTCATTTGGATGGGCTTCATACCTTCCTGCTCATTACTCTGATCATAGAAGCTAATGTGGCTAAGGCGTCAGCCATCTGGTTTTCATCCTGCGGGAGGTAAAAGAATGTGATATCATCGAACTCCTCGATTAACTCCAAAACTAACTTTTAGTAACTGATCAATTTGGGATCTCTCGTTTCCCATTCTCCTTTGAGCTGATATATCACCAACGGGGAATCTCCATATACCTCTAGCACATTGACTTTGCGGTCTATGGCTGCTTGAATTCCCATGATACATGCTTTGTATTCTGCCATATTGTTTGTGCAATCAAAATCAAACTTGCAAGTGAAAGGATGATGATCTCCGTTTGGGGATATCAAAACTGCCCCAACTCCATTACCAACGGTATTTGACGCTCCATCGAAGTTCAATTTCCAAGGACCATCTTCTAGGGTATCCTCCTCAGTAGTCGCTACCAACATCAAATCTTCATTAGGAAAATTGAAATTAAGAGGCTCATAATCTTCTAGCGCTCTGCTGGCTAGAAAATCTACTATTGCACTCCCCTTCACAGCCTTCTGGTTTGCATAGACTATGTCGAATTCAGAGAGAAAAATTTTCCATCGGGCCATTTTTCCATTCAAGGAGGTTGACTCTATCATATACTTAAGAGGGTCTAGTTTCGAGATTAACCAAGTCGTATGGTACAACATGTACTGCCTCAACCTCCGAGTTGTCCAGACCAAAGCACAACATAGTTTCTCAATTGGTGAGTATCTCATTTCACACTCAGTAAATTTCTTGCTGAGGTAGTATATCGCCTTTTCCTTCTTCCCTGTCTCATCGTGTTGGCTGAGCACACATCCCATTGAATTATTGAATACCATCAAATACAGAATCAATGGTCTATCAGGACTGGATGGCATTAGCATTGGAGTATTAGACAAGTATTGTTTAATCTTGTCAAAAGCCTCCTGGCATTCGTCGTCCCAAATGGCTGGGTTGTGTTTCTTAATAAGACGAAATATGGGGTCACATTTCTCAGTCAATTGCGAAATGAGCCGGGCAATATAATTTACTTCCTAGAAAGCCTCAGACTTCCTTTTGAGTGCGCGACGGAGGCAACCCTTGTACGGCCTTTACTTTATCCGGGTCGACCTCAATTCCTTTTTCACTGACCACGAAACCAAGCAGTTTTCCTGACCTAGCCCCGAAAGTACACTTGGTTGGACTGAGCTTCAGCTCGAATTTCCTCAACCTCAAGAATAGTTTCCTCAACACCTGTACATGTTCCTTTTCCTTTCGGGATTTCACGATCATGTCGTCAACGTAGACCTCGATCTCCTTGTGCATCATGTCGTGAAACAAAGTTATCATGGCTCTTTGGTATGTGGCCCCCGCATTCTTTAATTCGAATGGCATCACCTTGTAACAAAAAGTGCCCCACAAGGTTATAAATGTGGTCTTTTCCATGTCTTCAGGATGCACCTTTATTTGATTATATCTAGAGAAACCATCCATGAAGGAGAATAACGAATACCCTGCCGTGTTATCCACCAAAGTGTCAATGTGAGGCAGCAGGAAGTTGTCTTTTGGGTTGGCCTTGTTTAAGTCTCTGTAGTCTACACACATCCGTACTTTCCTATCTTTCTTAGGAACGGGGACGACATTGGCTACCCATTCGGAGTAATTCACCACTTGGAAGAATCCAGCGTCAAATTGCTTCTTGACTTCTTCTCTTATTTTGACTGCAACATCAGGTCTCATCCTTCGAAGCTTCTGTGAACCGACTTGCATTCTCTTTTTATAGGGATACGGTGTACAGTAATATCCGTGCTCAACCCCGACATGTCTTGATATGACCACACTAAGACATCTTTGAACTCTAACAGAAGTTTAATGAGATCCTGCCTTGTTTCCTTATTTATGCAAGTGCCAATTTTCACCTCTTTCCCATCTTCTAGGATCACATCCTTAATTGTCTCTTTGTGAGGTAGAATCAGCTTCTCTTCCCGCTCTACCATCCTTAACCAATCTGGGGATAAACTACAATCTCCGTCCTCTGCAAAATCCCGAGATCCCTCTAGGCACATGTCTCGTTCATAAGGAAATTCTGGGTCCATATCAGCGTTGCTCATGACATCGATATCTGGGGACCTATTGTAGGTATGAAATAATATTCAATAAATGAATCTAAGAATAACTCATTTATGTTATGATTATGAATGGAATGAAAAAGAATACGAGAATAATTTCCCGTCATGAGACAAAAAAAAATACATTTTTATTGAAAGTAAAGATGTTTGAACATGCCTATTTCACAAAAGATTCTTATTGTTTCTAGGCTTAAAACAACAAGTGTGTTTTGAACATTACTCTGTGTTAGTTCTAAAAACTACAGGAGTTTCTTCTGCAGTCCAGTTGTCCAGAACACTTCTAGGCTCATAGGGGCGAATGCCCGCTAAGTTTCCTTCCTTCAGACCCTCTTCAAACACAGCGTCGATGCTCAAAGCTCTCATCATATCCTCGACTGTTTCTTTATTCATATTCTCCGGCCCTGGATGGATAATTCCTTTCGACACGAATATATTTGATATATGGAGAAAAGTCATTGATCCCCATTTGACCTCAGCACCATTCAATCATGCCCTTCGTCTTTCACACTTCCTCTCCGGTTCCTCCTTTCTCTGTTTGGCATCTGGCCTATGCCCCAGACCAAAACGATCGCGCTTGTCAACCAAACCTGGCACCTTGACCCGTCCCTGGAGGTATTTTTCGAGTCTCCTCCTAGGTACTGCTCCTTTTCCTACCATCAGTCGTAGGCTCATCCACGTAGCTTCGGATATTTTGGGCACCGGGACCGTACCTTTTTCACTAATGAAAGTCGCATTTACAAACTCCAATGACCGAAAGAAACACTCTATCGCCTTCGTATCATTTTTTATGTATGACGCGTCATTAGTGACGAATGCGATGATGTCCTCCTCAGCATTTATGGTTATTAGCCGACCCTCTGTCACCAACTTTAACTTTTGGTGCAATGATGATGGTACAGCTCTAGCTGAGTGGATCCAAGGCCTCCCTAATAAACAATTATAAGAGGGCTTGATGTCCATCACGAGGAAGTCTACCTCGTACGTATTTGGCCCGATTAGGAGGGGTATCTCAATCCTTCCTATCATTTTCCTTTCGGTGCCATCGAATGCTCTCACTATATTTTGGCATGTTTTTATATGAGAGCTGTCTACAGGCAATCTGTTCAAAGTGGATAGGGGCAAGACATTTAGTGCCGATCCGTTGTCAATTAATACCCCCGGTAGCATATACCCTTTGCATCGGGTAGTGAAATGTAAAGCCTTGGTGGATCCCATGCCCCCTGGTGGTATCTCATCGTCACTGAAAAAAATAAAATTATCGGCACTTATGTTGTTGACGAGGTGATCTAGCTTGTTCACCGAAATATCACCGGTGACATAGGTTTCATTCAATACCTTTATTAATGCGTTACGGTGTACCTCCGAGTTTAAAAGTAAAGCCAGTACCGATATGCGTGCCGGCTGTTTGTGTAGCTGTTCCACAACATTGTACTCACTGTGCTTTAGGAACTTCAAAAACTCTTGGGCTTCATTCTCCACTACCGGTTTACTAACCAGTTGCTCTGTCTTCTCGTCCTCCTGTCTGATCACAGAGGATTTCCTTTCAATGTGTTCGGCTTTGTGTTTAGTGTGCCGGTTGAATTCTCATTCCTTGAGCATGTCACATTGCAGCTGTAATTCCAAGGCACCCTTTTGCTATCCCTATAAGGAAAAGCCACGGGTTTCTGAATTACTACTATCGGTGCCACTCTCGCTCTTGCTTCATCTATTCTTGGTCTTGTGATGATCACTACTAGACGATTGACCTCAAAGACCTTCCCTACTGACCCTCCTTCAGTGGTGCATACATCCTCTCCTTCTGTAGAGTCAAAGAACTCCAGCTCTTTGTCATCCATTAACCCTTGCACCAGGGCCCTGAATTCTCTGCATTGTTGGATCTCATGGTCTTCCTTATTATGGAACTCACAGTAGTTCCCTGTATCTCGGGATTTACTTCCCAACTCCTGCAGAACTAACCCCATTTTCTGCATTTCTTTCCAAACCTCCCTTAATGGGGTTCTTACTTCAGCAACATTTCGTTTGATTCTTCTCCCCATGTTCTCGACTATCGCGTTTACTCCTTTATCAGTATGACTGGGTAACGGATTTCCCACAACAGGTGCATCATCGAACTTTACAACCCCTGCCTTAATAAGCCTTTTGACTAGCCTTTTGACTAGCCTTTTGAATGAAGTACAGTTTTCTATCGAGTGACCTACTATTCGCGCATGGTATTCACACTGAGCGTTTGTGTCATACCACTTAGGATATGAGGGTTATAACGGTTTCAAGTAGAAAGGGGCTACAACATGCGCATCGAACAGACTTTTGTACAACTCCCTATACGTCATTGGTATGGGAGTAAACTAAAATCTCTCGGTATTCTGCCTCGTGTTGGGCTCCTGCCTTGGTGAGGCTTGCTGGCGTGTAGCTACCGCTCTCAGTTGACTGACAGTAACGGGTTTTGAATAACCCGAGCTCACATTACGTACTTCATTCTCCCTTTTCTTTGGAGCTGATCTTTTCGCGCTCTCTCCAGCTTCTATTTTCCCACATCTTATCACGTTCTCTATCATTTCACCAAACATCACTATGTCCGCGAAACTCTTAATTGCACTCCCCAACATATGATTGATAAAGGGTGCTTTCAGGGTGTTAATGAAGAGCATGGTCGTTTCTTTTTCTAGTAGTGCCAGTTGAACTTGTGTAGTGACCTCCCTCCACCTCTGGGCGTATTTCCTGAAACTTTCATCCGACTTTTTCTCCATGTTTTGTAGCGTGATCCTGTCAGGCGCTATATCAGTCACATGGCCATAAGGTTTCATGAATGCCTGTGCTAAATCCTTCAATGATTTGATTTGAGTACAACTCAGCTGATTGTACCATTTTGTTGTGACCCCAGTCAAACTATCCTAGAAACAGTGGATCAACAACTGGTCATTGCTAACATATCCCGTCATTCTCTGACAGAACATTGTAATGTGGGCCTCAGGGCAGCTGGTCCCGTTATATTTTTCAAATTTTGGCATCTTGAACTTTGGTGGGAGTACCAAATCTGGGACCAGACTCAACTTCTTAGCATCTACCTTGCATTGGTAATCAGCTTTTTCCAATGCTCTGAACTTCTCCTCCAACTATTTGCATCGATCCTCAAACTCCTTTGGGAGCTCCGCCTTTGCTTTTCCCCTTCTGCTGTATCATCGAAGTTAGGGACCATTATTTTTGCCGAATTATCTCTAGGGTTGGAGCTCGAGCCTATCGGGAAGTTTACCAGTGCTAAGGTACCGGATTGGTACTGAGGTTTGATGTTGACGGACATTCTTGGTGATTGTGTCTGGGAATTTACCGGGGCAAAGCTTGGAGGATAAACAGAATCTTCATTATCATATCCAGTATCGATCATAGGGCTCTTTCTTTTACCAGGCCCTCCAGTCATCAGCTGTGTTAACTGGCTTATCATACTCCTCTGGGATTCCAGCATTTGATCCCTCATGTTCTGTTGAATCTTAGCCAACTGTTCTTGCATCTGAGTTTGCAATTGGTCCTGCATCTCCTTCTGCATTTGTTCTAACTTCTCTAACCTTTGATTCATGGCTTTTGTTTTTCTTCGAGTGTAGTAGTGATGTTCCAGGGTAACTATAATACGATATCTAGTTAATAGGGTTCTTTTATTGTACTTAATACATATGATGCGATGTAATGCAAATTTATGATATGAATGCAAAAATAAGAGGCGTCAATTCTGGTTCAATTTCTTTTAGAATAACTTTATTAGAAAACAAAATCCTTTACATAAAATAAAATCACATATACGGCCTAGCCCTTATGCTCAAAGCTTTAACTTTCTTAAGAAGCCAAGCTAACTCCCGTCCACGGTCCGACTCTAGCTCTTATTTCACACTTAGCACATCAGTTTGAACCACTAAAGCCTGTAAATGATCAACCACTTCTCGTATCTAGGCCACAGCTTCGCCCATGATGTAATCTCTTTCTTTGACCTGGTCTTGAGATCGTTGCAACTGTTTTTCCCATCGCTCATGATCCACTTCCAATAGTTGCACCTGGAGTTCACTATTTTGCAGCGCCATTTCGAGGTCTCTCATCTTTCTTTTCAATTCTTCAATCTCGTTCAGGCTTGTTTCTAGCTTCATCGTAGAGTTGCGGCTTCGACACAATGCCCTCTCTAATTCTACTACTCGAGCTCTTAACATCTCCTTTTCGCCTTGGCTTTCAGACACAGTCTTTTTCAGGGTGTCCTCTCGTGCTTGAGCATCATGGAACCTTTTCTTCCATTGATCAACCTTAGCCTTCTCTTCCTGAATTTCTTGACACCATTGCTCTGAGGTTTTGCCCAACCCAGCAGTTCTCATCGACGAACGCAACTTTTTGTAATCAATCTTCAAGCTGTCCAAATCTTCCTCGGCTTTTCTTTTCCCTTTTCTCAGTTTCTCAGCCTCTAATTTCTAGACATCAATATCTAACCTCAAATGCACTTTTTCTTCTTTCAGTTGTTCTATCTTTTTCCCTAACTCCGAATTTTTATTTTCGAAGTTTTGTTTTACGATTTCCAACTCGGAAGGTACTACTTGCAGGTATTCCTCCATTGGTCGAGCACCATCTTGTGTCGGTCTGGGGATATTATCATTGATTCTTCTACTCCGCCATGCATTATATTTGAGGGTTGTCATCGGACCTACAACAACTCTTTTCATTCGGCAAGTCTACTTCCAAGCATTGGAAATCTCTCGAACATTCTTCTTATAATTATCCCCCTATACAAAAATTCAAACTGAGCTAGCCCATGCGTTGTCAATATGAATTGTCTTGATCTGTATTGCGTCAGCACAAGCAAAGGAGCATAACCAACGTCTCCTCAAATTCCTAACAGAGGGACCGAATCATAACTCCCACACCGATAGAGAATTTCGTTGGGAACTAACCAAGGAGCTTTCCACTCAACGTTCTCTTCCTGGAGATTCTGAAGGAGCGCGATCCAGTTTTCTTCTGATACGTCATCCCTTCTGAGCGTGGTTGCCAACTCCTTTAACGGTGAGTAGTTCTCAGAAAAAACCCGATAAGAAACTTTATCCATCTTCCAAAAATGGCTATGGAACCAAACTAACAATAACTGCGCACACCCTATAAATCTGCCCTTACCGGCTTTCCTGCATGCATTCAAGAATCTAAATGTCTCAGCCAAGATTGCAAGAACAGGTGTGACCCCTCTGTCAAGTCGGTCAAAGAGATCCGAGACTGCCTCATCTACATAGCCTAATGCCCTAGGAAAAACCATTAAACCATAGATGCTCAAAGCAAAAACGTCAACTCTCCTCTTCGTATCAGGATGCTCTAGAATCAAATCCTTCAAAAATCCTCTACGGGATGCACTTACACTCACCTTTTTGTTTGACCCTTGCTGCAACCCACTGTTCACTCATCCCTGTAATATTCATCAACTTCTTTAAAAAGGTTGGGACACAAGCGACTCTAATATAGGCATTGTCGACTTGGACCTTTGGGCAATGAAGTAAAGCTATATATTCTTCTACAGTGGGTACCAAACCTACCCCTCCAAAGGTAAAACAGCTATAGGCAGGCTTCCAATACTGAGTGAGGGCCCAAAATAGATGCTCGTCTATCTTGATGTTAAGTAAGTGAGGCAAATCCCCAAAATTCCCATAGAACAACTGCTTAGTCTCTTTATCCCACTGGTCCCATATTTTTTTTAACTTTCACAGATCATTTTGCGTCACACTGATGCGAGTGTAATCACATAACTCCGATGTATATCCCTCGACTAGGCTGTCTCCTTTTTTTAATTGTGTTTTCTCTGACCATATACAGGCAGCCGCATTATCTTCTACTTTATCAAGGAATTCGTTCTCCATGACAAGCTTCCTAAATTAATAACTGAACGTAAGTCGACACCTCTTTAAAATGAAATGACATGCAATCACAACAAAACGTAACAAGTCAATATCATGTACCAGAAATAAAATTCAAAGTATGCGAAAAATAGTCCAGTATCTATCTGGACAATTGCTAGGGTTTGATGTAGTTCTACCTAGGGTAAGTTCCTAGGGCTCTCTATATACGGTTTGGCTCTAAAGCAAAGGTACCTGAACTAGTAGATTCCTCGATCCTCACCCATTATAGGCTCATACGGGCCGAGTTCAGTTCAGGAGAATACACTTCCCTATGGCTGCACGGAGATGAAAATCTCACGAAGACATAGGTACGGATATATCCCAAAAGCGATTCACTATCCTGCACGGAGGTGAAAACCTCACGAAGGAGTAGCTTCTCACTCTCACTTAAAAGGCGTGACCACTACGGTCATGCAATATGATGCAAATGTATCCTAGACACTTAAATCGTAACAAACATATGACGTGACCCAAACAAATGGGATGGAAAAAATCAAAATCAAATTTTAATTTTCGATGAAAGGACAAAAAATAATCAATTCTATGGCTTGACTCTCTTATTGGTCCCCAGTGGAGTCGCCAAGCTGTCGAAACCATTTTTTTGTTTGAAAAATGGGCCGACTTTAAAAAGGAAAATGGAGTCGCCACCAATCTTTTGGAAGTGTGATTGGGCCACCTTATAAAACATTTTGGTCTACGAATCAAAGAAAAAGAGGTCCGGGAGTCGGTTACGCACAAGGAAGGATTAGCACCCTCGCAACGCGCAAAATTGGTACCTTATTGATTGATTAATGTCCTAATATCAAAAATTGGAAGAGATTTTAAAATATGAATCATTTAGAAAATGTTTGGATAATTCGAATTGGATATCGAAATTCTCTTGTTCCGAAAAGATGAAATACCACATCCAGCACGTTAGGACACGATGTTTCAAACCCTCGATACCAAGATCATTTTAGGATTTCCAAAATTCATGCATTGCAATTTTAAAAGCGTATTCCGTTATTTGACCAAACGAAAAAACCAAAACCCAGCACGATTGGGCACGATTCATCGAATTTTCAAACATGAAATATTGCCTCATTTAAGAAAACACGGTAAAAATCTTAAAAGGATATTTTGTCATTTGGACGAACGGAAAATCGAAACCCAGCACGATTGGGCACGATTCCTCGAACTTCCAAACACGAAACATTGCCTTGTTTAAAAACCTTTTTATGAGCTTGGGTAAAAAAGTGGTAAAAGAAAAGTCGATGTAACCTTTAAAATAGAAAATTGGTTAAAATGAAAAAATGGTCGTACTTAGCGAATAGTGACAAAAATAGTATATACGATAACCAAACCATAGAACAATAATGATAGTAACACACAAAAAAATGCATTAATAATGATAAGACGTATTAATAAACAAATAATAGTAAGAATAATATAAAAGGAATAATAATAATGAAAATAGCAGTCATAACGTTAATAACAAAAAATAAATATAATAATAACATAATTATAATAATAATAATAATAAAAAGAGTGGTAATAATATAATAATAATGATGAGAAATGAATATAATAATAATTGTAAAATTAAAAAGATAGGGTAATAATAATATTAAAATAATAATTGCAAACAAAAAATAATAATAAAAGTGATAGTAAAAAAAATATTAATAATAGAGTAATAATAACCACATCGAAATCAATAGTGATAATAATGGAAATAATAATAGATATAATATATATATATAATAAATATAATAGGAAAAAAATGATTTTAATAATAATATTAAATACTAATAATAATAATAATAGGAATAATAAAAAGGAAAAAAAGATAATGATATATTAAGAAGAAGAAGAATAGTAAAAAATGGCAAAAATAATTTTAATAAAAATAATAAATAAATAAATAAAAGAATGTAATAGTGACATATAATAATAGTGAATACAATAGTAATACTATTAAAATAATAATAATAATGCCCAATTAACCAATTAAAAGATAAAGTAGCTAAAACAACTGAAAAGGGCCAAATCGAATTTAAAACAAGAGCTTGGGGCAAAATCAGAAATAAATAAAAAGGGGAAGGATCGGTTTGTAACGCTCTAACGAAGTGGAGGGATCGGGAAAGTAAATATCCCCTCCCTCCAAAACATATCACCTTGCGCGAGGCCAGATTGAAACAAAAGGAAAATTATAGGGTCAAATTAGAAATAAATAAAACTTAATTAAAAAACCAAAAAAACACAGAAGGGCCCAGAGCGCAATTAGTCCATCCAAGCAGAACACGCGGATCCTCCCCTTGGAGCGGGTCAAGGCGCGGGTCAGAGGTCTTAAAATGGTGCCGTTTTGGGCTGGTCCCAAAACGACGTCGTTTTGGGACCTTATAAAAACCAAGCTTTCATAAAAAAAATTCATTTTCCTTCCTTCTGAAAAAAAAAACCGAGAATGATCTCAAAAACCCCTCAGCCCAGGCGATTTTCGGCAAGGCTCCGACAAAGCTCCAGCGCGACCCGCCGTCGTCCTCCGCCACCGCGCGGTGGCCTAAACCCGAAAAAGGTGAGTTTCTTCTTGTTTTTTTTATTATATTCAAAACCTCCGTATGTTGAAAGACTAAAATAAAAGAAGAAAATAAAGAAAAACAAACAGACTCGGAAATGAAAAAAAAGTAAAAAAGAAACCTTTTCTCGATTTTTGATTCTGTTTTGATAGAAAAAGTAATGTATTATTCCTCTCTCTGTAAAAGATTATAGTGATTGCGTATGTGTATTTCTCTGAAAAAAAAATCATCCCTTTTACACTGTTTGCTTGCGGCTTTTATAGCCTTTTACCACCTATTTTCCCTGTTTTGTAGGTGCATGGGAGACGTGGTGGAGGTGGGCACGTCGCGGAGAGTGTGACGACGTGGTGTAACACCCCCTACCCGTATTCATTATCGGAATAGGGAACGAGGCATTACCGGAGCTTACAATATTTATTTTTTTTTTTACTCAATATAACTCCTTTATAAACAATCTAGTCTTCCCTGCACAATTTTTTTTAAACCGAGACTAATTCATATCAACCAATCCAATCAACATACCGTCAAAATAGATCCATGCAAATTTATAAGATAACCTCATTACATACTGAAACTAGAAATTTGTTAGCCATACCAATGGCTGACCTTACATTCATTTCATATTAACATCTACTTTATTAGCTTATACATGCCATTGATTTCCAAAATAAAGTTTCTTTATATACCGAAATCTTGGGGTTGATAGTGTGATGTGTCTCCCACCGAATCCGACCTCCGAGCTCTTAATACTACAAAATAGAGAAAAGGAAACAGAGTAAGCACTTTGTGCTTAGTAAGCCCATGTAACAAGAATTATACTTACCTAACATTTTCAATATAATGTAATAACCATTTATATATCCATTCAATGCATTATTACCTTAACATTTACAAACTCAACATTCAAGTCAGTCCAATAATTTTCATATATCAATAATATATACTATCATTAATGAGCTCATCAATACCATAATTTCCATATTTTTTTTTATATTTATCCCATTGAATTACTCGGAATTTCGATGGATTTTCAGAGGTACACTTTAGTGTACAAATTCAGGTCCGTCAATTCATATTCATGTGCGCACATTTTCATTTCAGAGAGCACACTCCCGCGAACCTCATCTTTACAGCGGGATTACCAGTCTAGGCTAAATCCCCTGTAATATAAACTCATAGAGTATTGTCGGGATTACCAGTCCAGGCTAAATCCCCTGCAACGACAATTACTCTAATGAGTTTGGATCTGAATTACCAGTCCAGGCTAAATTCAGACCCTAATTCGGATTACCCGTCCGGGCTAAATCCATTTTCAACATATTCTTCGGGAGGGCTATATCAGGATAGGATCACCCGTCCGGGCTAGATCATTTTTACCGTCAATTCCTTTTCAGAGATCCATCGAATTTTCCTTTCATTCAACCGGGATTTCTTTCCCTTTTTATCAAATATATCAATGTTTCATCAAATTTCATACAATGGACATTCAAATCATATTCATATCAATAACATACATTTCAAGCATTTAAGAATATAATTCAAGTTACACGAACTTACCTCGATTCTAGTTTGTATACAAATCTACTAGTCCGGAACTTTTTCCTTTCCTCGATTTAGCTTTGTGTTTGAGTTTTCCGGATCTAAATAAATAAATTTAATTATCAATTCAATACATTTCATGTTCACATGTAGCATTCATTATAATTCTATTACTATTTATAGTTCATTCAAAGTTGTCTACTTGAGTCATAGTCACTAAATTATTTATTTTTCGAGCTACAGAACTCCAAATGAAGAACCGTTAATTTTCCTTGAAACTAGACTCACATATCTTCACACCATAAAATTTTCATAATTTTTGGCTTAGCCAATTAGTACAGTTTATTCGTTAAAGTTTCCCCTGTTTCATTGTTTGACAGTTCTGCTATCTCTTCACAAAATCTCAGATATCTCACTGTACAGAATTAAAATAATGTTTTCATTTGTACCATAAAAAAACAGACTCACTAAGGATTCTAAGAATATAAACCACTCCCCATAATTATTTTTATTCAATTTTTTATGATTTTTCAAAGTCAGAACAGGGGAACCCGAATTCATTCTGACCTTGTCTCACAAAACCTATTATATCTCATGATTTACAATTCTATTGCTTACAACGTTTATTCCATAAGAAACTAGACTCAATAAGATTTAATTTAATATTTTTTCCATCTTCTAATTCAACTTCTACAATTTATGGTGATTTTTCAAAGTTAGACTACTGCTGCTGTCAAAAACTGTTTTAGTGCAAGCTGGTTATTACCATTTTTCCCCTAAACTTTCAATGAATGATAATTTCGTCCCTGCTCAATTAACCTCTCAATTGAGCTTATTTTTCTCAATTAACACTTTATTATATCACTTTAAACTACTTTATAACCTTTGGAAATCATAATATCAGTAATAGACTTTAATTCCAAACACTTTCATAATTAGGTCCCAAAAGTTAATTTCTATTGAAATTACCTAATAAAATCATCTCTTAAATGAATTAAGGCTTAAATTTCATGGTATTTCATCATAAACTTACATAAACCAACCATGGTGGCTTTCAATTTCATCCATGAAATCAAAGACTAATGAATTTAATGATAGGACCTAGTTGTAAAAGTCTTTAAAAACACAAAATTACAAGAAATAGGCAAGGATTCACTTACTTGGTGCAAAAATTATGATATACCAGCTTAGATACCCCTCCTATGGCGTTTTTTGCTGATGAGAGTGAAGAAAAATGAAGAGATTTCTAGATATCCCTATTTAGTCCTAGTTTTATTTAGCAAATTTTGTTATTTTCCCATTTTACCCTTATTTCTCCTTATTTTCTTGCTGATTTCATACCTTTGCCGTCCAGCCCAATTAGACCTTGGGTCTATTTTCCTTTTAAGCCCTCTTTATTTTATCATTTAAACTATTTAATCATTTTTCATAATTTTGTATTTGTTACAATTTAGTCCTTTTCATTTAATTACATACTCAAACGTTAAAATTTTCTAATGAAATTTTAATACCACATTACTAACATTTTATAAATATTTATAAAAATATTTCCTACTCAATTTTATGAGATCAAGGTCTCGATACCTTGTTTTTACCCAATTCCTTCAATAATTCCTTTTTCTAACTAACCACTAAATCGGTAAAATTTTTCTATCGATATTTTAATACGATTTTCCTATCATATAAATATTCATGCAAAAATATTAAAATAAATTTCTCTTTAAATCGGATTTATGGTTACGAAACCATTGTTCCGATAACCTTGAATTTAGGCCATTACACGTGGAGCGGCGCAAGACTCGGGGACGCGAGACGTGCGGCGTTGGGAAGCTGCTGGTGGCGCAAGGATCAACTGCTAGGGTTTTTCTTTTTTTGTTTTCTGTTTTGTTTGGGCTTTTGGGCTGTATTTTTTGGACTGTTTGTTCTTGGGCCTGGGCATAAATTTGGGCCCCACATAGCATTTACACATTGGACAATTTTATTTTATTTTTTACAATTTTATTTTTATTTATGACATTGAGGGTTAGGTTTAAAACAATAAGAAAAGATGAAAATTATTATTTTGAATTTTTAGTGGTTATATTTTTGGTATATTTTTTATTAAATTTAGTTGATAAATTTATTTTTTAAAAAAGGATCATAAAGAAAAGTAAAATTGAAAAATAAATAGACCAAATTACATAATTTGTAAATGTTGAGGTTTAATTTTTTTAAAATCAAGACTAAATTTACATAATGTAAAAATATTGAGGGTTAAAGTTGTTATATTAAAAAAATAAGTAACCAGAATATATCTTTATAAATTATCCAAAGCAAGGAGGGAGTGAAAATCCCGAGAAGATAAGGGGAGAAGCGGACAAAATCAAAAGCTAAGTTGAGGAGAATTAAGTTTTGTACATAATGATTATAAGATACAATAATGTATACATTAATGCTAAAAATCTGAAGAAAAAAATTCCCAGAAACACACCAAAATCACCTATTAAACAATTTTCTTTTACATGCTAAAAGGCTTGATCTTTTTCAAGGGTTGTAAAAGTGATCATCACAGTGGCATTTCCAACCAAGGGGCTTGTAATTAGAGTATTGACTGCCTGATGATGGGTAAAAAACCTCCATGGGATTAGTGATTGCTTTGCTCGAACCAGGAGGTTGAAATTGGTGGTAATGGCCAAGTAATGGTGTAGTAGGTACTTGAACTGCCTTGCAAGGGTGGCATCCATTACATCTGTTGTGGCAGCTTGGAGGAGTTGATCCCAACCTTGTTTTGTCTTCAAAATATAAACCCTGTTGAAAACCCAAACATCATCAAGATCAAATATATAAACATGGTGAAAAGAATGAAAGATATATGAGCTGAAAACAAACCTGAACAAGGGAAGAGGTTGGAGAGAAAAGAAGAAGAAAGGAAAGGGGCAAAAGAAATGTGAAGGTGTTAAGGAGGGGAGAAACAAGTGAGGTCATGATGTTGAAAGGGTTTCATGTAACCAAGGAAGTAAACTAAAAAGATGGGAATAGTAATGGAACTCTAACTTCAAGTACATATGAAACTAACTTACTTCTGCTGCGAAGTAAAAAACCCAAAGCAAGATAGAGAAGAAATAGGGTCAGCGATGAGAAAAGTGAGTAGGAAGAAAAGGAAGGGAAGGTTTCATAAATTGGTGTATGTGGTGGTGGGTGGTGGTCTAAGCATTAATGTACATGGGGGAGAGAGAGAGAGAGAGGGCGGGAAGTGTGGCAGAAGAGTGAAAAGAACAATACAGAATTGGCAATCAAATTGGGAGAATATGCATTAGAAAGGAAATGGGAGGGGGACCAAATAACTCTAATTTTATCTTTTATAAATTTTATATGAAAATGTTTCAACTTTCGTCATTGAAATATCATTAAGGACTTTAATCGTTTTTCTCTTACTTCATTGGATTAGGTTTGTCTCTGATTTTAGTTATAATCAAGTTAATTTACTCATTGTCGATACTTTTCAAAAAAGTAATCAGTTGACCATGAAATATGTTACATTCTCATATGTCGGGATCAAACTCCAACCACATTGTTAAAGGATAATCTCAGCAACCACCATATCACAATTCATGGTTAGGTCTGCTTCATTTTAGCTATTAAGAAAGCTAAAGCTTCTTTTGGTTAAATTTTACTATTAATTTGTGTGTTGTGCATAAAAATTTAGTTCATATACTTCAATTTCCTCATCTTTGGTTATTGTATTTTTCGAATTTTAAAATTTCAATCCTGACCAAATGGTAGTTATTGAATTCATTAAGTTCTACTATTTCTAAAACATTATGCGACAAATATATTATTCAATGTTTAATGTCATGTTTGCTTGTTATTTTCATATATTACTCTCAAAAATGTCAATTAATGGCCATCGTTTGAATCAAGACTAAAATATCAAAATCCGCAAAACATGACGACTAAAAATGGTCAAATTAGAGACTATGGACTAAATTTACAACTTTATTATAATGCAAAACCAATAACAAAATTTAGCCAAATGAATTTAAATGTTATCATCTGAGTCAAGACTAAAATTTTAAATTTTAAAAAGTACAAAAATAAAAATTAACTAATTCAAAAAATATAAAAATTAAAAATCACCGAATTAAAGTATTAAAACTAAATCCTACAATTTTAAAAAAACAAAAATTGGTTACTTTGAAGTGGATGAAAAATGCGTAAGGGGAGGCAGTAGTGATTAATTTCCAGCATTTAATAACTACAAAATTATCATTTTTGCTTCAATACTTTGACCCCCCCCCCCCCACAAAAAAAAAAAGGGAAGGTTTGCGTCAAGACTCACTGTGATCCCAATATTGCTTCGTATCCAGAAGCACCTTAAACAAGTGCATAGCTCTTAGGGTACATGAATTAGAATTCTACCGAATTTTCTATGCATTCCTATGCTCGATTAAAATTATAAAGAATAATTAGCAAAATAAAATAACAAAATGATGCTTAAGAAAAATTCTAATCTCTAATTGATCTTCGATCCGATCAAAGTATCTATTGTAAGACTTCGGACCTTTTTTCTTTTTTGGATCAATAAAAGAGGCTACACAGCCTTAACTATTAGGCGTAGCATCAGGGCACATTTGCACACGAGCAATACCAGATTAATCATCAAACAGAATGGACTCTAACCTATGAGGAACATCCCTTAAAATGCATAAATCATAACCAGCATTAGAGCCCATGAGCCAAGCAGTTTGCAGCCACATTGCGTCCCTATACACATGTTCAATTTTAACATTCCATTGACAGTCCAATAATCCCCCGATGCTTGAAACAACGGAGCAGCTATTATCATTTTCATCTCAAGAAACACATTTCGATTACCCTCGTTCCAAACTAACGAGAGACCACCGAATGTAGCCCATAACTCTACTTGGAGTGGAAAAGAGCCCCCAAACACCTTATAAATCCCAACAACCATCTACTTGTACTATCTCCCGAGAAACCACCTGAACCTACACATTGAGAATTTAATTGGCACGAACTATCCGTATTTAATTTGACCCATCCTCCAAGTGGTGGTCTTCATTCTTAATGCCTTGAATCTAGCACGCAAGTAGAAGAATAAACATGGTTATATTGCTTGAAAATTTTAGCCCAGCTAATACTACACTCAACCGCATCTTCAAACCAACGAGTCTCACTCGAGAAAACCACAACATTACTTCATTTCCATATTCTCCAGAAAAGGAATTCGAAAAGGTTGCTCCAATCCACCCCGTCCACTTTAAATTATTCGTATTAAGAATGTTGCTACTGATCCAATTACTTAGATGCGGGGAGAAAAATTCCCCATACATATGTTGCAAAATGACTCTCATCCACATGGTTACCACAATGGGACAATTGCAAACTATAAGCGACTCCGTCTCTTTGCTTGCACCACATATACCACATTCTTCAATTTCAGATAAACCCCTTCAAAGCCTTTCTACATTAGTCATTAATCTACCCTTCACTAATAACTTCTAGCACCCCTCACCTGACTCAATCATTGGGTCCGAGCTGCAGGATGCCACAACCACCGTCAGAGCAATTATAGACAGTTTTGCAACATCCAGTCATTCCTACTCGTAACTAAGTATCATTCCCATTCAAAGTATGTTACACAATCATTTTCGAGTCCCACATGAGCTTATGAAAGCTCTTTTGCTAACTCAGGCATGAATTAGGACCAAATTATAATGTTTTAAAAATTTCCGGTTGACATCGCGACTTCATAATTTCCTCGATGCAACCACATCAACTCAGTGAGTTAGGTTGCATTATCAAGCCTCTCCACATTGCGACACCACTTACTGTAGGATGAAGTTGCGAAGTCATTCTTGGTTGCAACATTGCACCTATTTTTGACAAAATACACTTTTTTTTGTACCTATTCAATAATTTCCAACCAAATCATATGTTCACATTCAATCATTTACCAATCCTACCTATGCCAAATCATGACAAAACCTAAGTATCGTTCCCATTCAAAGTATGTTACACAATCATTTCTGAGTCCCACACGAGCTTACGAAAGCTCTTTTGCTAACCTGAGCATGAATTAGGACCAAATTATAAAGTTTTAAAAATTTTAGTGTAACAGCCCAATTTTCTGTGGTGTTGGAAACAGTGGTTCGAGACCATTAAATCTGACAATTAAGTTTAAAAATTTTAATAATTATTATTTATGAGTCAAGTATGATTTTAGAAATATTCTTGAATTAGCGAATTATAACACCCCTCACCCGTATTCAACGCCGGAATAGGGTTACGGAGCATTACCGAACTTACAACACTTTAAAATACACATTTCATATACAATTTGTCATTTCAAATACAATTCAATCACAACCAATGATAGTGTCCCTTTAACGAGCCTACGAGGCCTTAAACATGCATTAGAAATGGTTCGTGACTAAACCGATAACTCGGGAAATTTTTATGAAACTTAGAAAATTTTGTTTCAAACAGGGGACACACGCCCGTGTGGCTAGTCCGTGTGTCTCACACGGTCACCAGACACACTCGTGTGAAAACAAGGGTTACATACTGACTTGGGTCACATGGCCAACCACACGCCCAAGTGTCTAGCCCGTGTGCCTGATCGTGTCTGAATGTCTTAAAATTTATATAATGAATGATCGAGCCTAGAAACTAACTGTGACAACGATTAAGGCAAGCGCACCTATCGTTTGGTAGTATAGTTATGGCAAGACCTGAAGTATCGTATCCTCAAGGACCAAGAGTACTAGTAATTACTTATCTTTTTATTATTTAGCCTAAAAATTAAGGGAATTGCTGTTTAATCTAAAACTGACTAACTACTAAGCTAAAGATGCTAAGACACAGAGAATGAATTTGAGGAAATACTTTTGGGAAAACCAATTGATTAAGACAATACCCAAGGAAGAATCCACCTAGACTTCACTTGTTATTTAACTCTGAACCAGACGATTTATTCACTTGACTTGATCCGTAGGTTTCCCTAATTTATATTAATACCTCTCTCGAGGCTACTAACGTCTAACCCTAGGTTGATTAATTGAAATCTTTTTCTAATTAAAACCCCTAGAGTTGCATTAACTCGATCTATGGACTCCCATATTAGGTTTGACCCTAATCCGGCAGATTTTCGTTGTCCTATCTCTAGGAGTGCGACCAACTCCGCTTAACTATGCTAGATCTACTCTTAAATAAGGAATTTTCCTCCACTGCCTAAGCACATCAATACTTGAATCAATATCCTGAAATATCAAAGCAAGAATTAAGAACACATAATTAAGAACAAATCAAGTATTTATCATATAGTTCAGAAAACAATAACAAGATCCGTCTTAGGTTTCATCCCCCTCAGGTATTTGAGGGGTTTGGTTCATAATTATAAAAGAATTATAAAAGAATACATCTCAGAAGAAAGTATAAAACAAAACATAAGAAAAACCCTAAAACCCCCTGAAGGAAATTGAAGGGAAGATCTTTCGTCTTGAGTATGATTCCGGCTTCTTGACATGAATCAACTGACTGTCTTCGAGTAAATCCCACAATTCGGCCCTCTCTGGCTTGGCTCCTCGCCTACCTGAACGCCCCCCTTTTAGGTCACACTTAGGGTGTTTATATAAGCTTTCAGAATGTCTTTCTTTGCCCCTAAGTATCCTAATCCGAATGAAATTAAAACAGGTCACGGCAGGGACACGCCCGTGTAAATCGAGCTCAGGCCGTGTTAGGGTCTGCTAAAGAGGCACGACCGTGTGGATTTCTCCAAGCCGTGTGAATTTTGTACTTTGGCCTATTTTATCCGTTTTTGGCTCGTTTCTCGTTCTTTTCATCCTCCGGTGCTCTCCTAAGTATAAAACATGAAATTAAAGGATTATAAGCATCAAATTCCACAATTCAGGGAATAAATCATCCAAAAGTATGCTAAATGTGGGATTAATATATGAACATATTATGGTTTATCCAATACCCCCACACTTAAGCATTTGCTTGTCCTCAAGCAAAATTTGCAACTAACAATTAAAATGAACTTCCTCATTTCATAATATTCATCAATAGTGTTTCATCATAATTCAAAGGTAATTCGTACATTGATAATTTAACCAAAAGGGTTCTAAATATTCAAGTAATCAAAGTCATAGTTTTAAAGTACGAAGACATAGGTGTTTCCCCTTACCTAACTAATTACCTTTAATTCAAAATCGACAAGGGTTGACATCCTCACTAAAGATTCGCTCAAAGCACTCAAAGTGTTTAAGGTTCAAAATTAAACACTCAAGAGTCGAACATGAAAAGTTAATCCCATAGGCTTGCATGAAAATCAAATCTCCACCACTATAAAATGAAATGATACACAGATCAAAAGGTCTTTTAAGGGTTGTAATGGGGCTTTGGTTAAAGGTGTGGATAAAAGCTGAATTAAAGAGTTAAAATCGAGATTGAATTGACAAATTACCTAACTAGAAAGATGAACTAAGACTCGAATAATTACATCAATTAAAATTTCATAACACGAGCTTCTTCTCAAGATGTGGAATTTAAACATATAAGCTCAATTAATATAGAACTAATAATGAATATACTTCGATTTTTTTTAGAACAAATCAAATAGATAGATTTTAACAATTGAAATAAAGAATGTAGTTAGGCAACTGATCAGTCAAAAGAAATGGTGATAACAAATACAAGATGGGTTTTGGGTTAATATTAGTGGGTGAGTCAATAAACGGTTTGTTAAGATCAAAGGGGTTCACTAGGGGTTAATTGTGAGGGTAGGCTTTTAGTGGAGTAAGTGGGTTAAATCCTAAGTGCCTTTATCATCTCTGTATATCAACTCAATGATGTGGTCTCGACATGTATAATCGACACAAGTTCTAGAATAACAAATCAATGTTGACACACTCATAAGCAATAAAGTGAGCAAGAAAAGAATGTATGCTCTAAAAGGCTCAAAATCTCACAAAAATTATGGGTTTCTGATATCAACCTTGTAAATTTCAAACTTCAAGGTAATAATTAGATTCAGGTAGACAACCTAACAAACTTTTTAGTTTTTGAAAATAGACTCATCATGCTTGATTCTCTAGTTTCCTAAAGTTTAAATCATCGCTGCACAATTATCAATGACTTAATCCAGAACATATCAATAAAAGTCATGAATCAAAGGAAATTTCATTCTAATAGTAACATGAGAAAATTTCTTAAAAACAAGACATAATTCAGGGATTTGAGAATAATACAAAAAGTTAGGAACGTTTCAAAATAAAAATTCACCCCCACACTTAAGATGTACATTGCCCTCAATGTACAAAGATATATAGGAAATCATAAGAGATAGGAAGAAGTGAAACTTCTTGAATTTTTGGATGGATTCCTTAAGTTGGGAGTGTATAAATTTGATTCGGAGGTGAAAGATAAGTTGGAGGAGGTGTCTCTGGTGGTTGTATGGTGGCCGCCAACAATCTCTGTGCTAGATGAAGAAATTGGGTAACTCGTGAAGAATTAGCCAGGAAATAATAAGAATAATTCAAAATATACGAATTATATATTTAAAGAACAGAAAGATAAAAAGAAAGAGTGCAAAAAGTAAAATAAAATTAAAAGAAAAGATTAATGGACTAAAAAGTCCTTATCGTTAGATGGTTCGCGAGGCGGGTGTGATTTCTAAGGGCGTGGTGTGGTGATTCCCTGACATCCTTTGGAACCTAAATCAAGGAAAACAAAATAGAATAGACTAAATTAAGTATAAGAGAAATAAAGAGAAGGAAAATAAAGAAGAAGGGAAAAGAAAAAGAAAAATTAAATGGACTCAAATGTCCTTGGCTCGGCGAATCAATGAAGCGGCCGACATGAACTTATGTAATTCGATCTCGTACAGAGAGACTGTGCTATGGTCCGTTTGCTTCTTCAACATGGGAATGGAAATGTTGGCCTTACCTTTGGGCATTGAGTGATAGTGGTAAGGATGGTGAAGAAAAATTATGGTGGCTAGGGTTGAGAGGGAAGGGGTTTTGGTGGAAAAAGTGAGCAGAAAATGGGGTTTATATAGAAATAGGGGTCTGGTGATTTTCCACACCCGTGTACCTTGGGCGTGTTGGGTCACACGGCCATATCGCACTGTTGTGTTGTGCTACGTTCGTTTCTCTCACGCTTGTGTGTAGGTCGCCCACCCATTTTTGATAAAACAGTATCGACCACGACTGTATCGCACAGCCGTGGTGTTTAGTCGTAGCCCGTGGCTTGAAGATATTTTTCGTCCTGTTTCGTACTATCTCTACCATGATGGTACGAAAATCCGTGATGTCCACACGGCGACGGCCACGCCCGTGTGCAAGGTCGTGTGGTATGGAAATCTGTGTTTTAGTTAGTTTGTAGTTTAGGTGCTAAAAAGGAAAACTAAAAGTAAAAATAAAAAATTAAAAAATAATGGGGTTAGTGCTCGGGTTGCCTCCCGAGAAGCGCTCGTTTAAAGTCTTAAGCTAGACTTACCTCTCATTCGCATAATCATGGTGGTTTGAGGAGTTGAAAGTCCTTTCTCATGCTATCAGTTCTATTATCAGTATATAGTTCGAGTCGAGTAACGTTTACTTTAAAAGTGTCGAATATAGGATTACTTACCCTGACTGTTCCATATGGGAAAGCATTGATTACCTTAAAAGGGATTTCTTCGTTTGTATCAAGGTTTGAAGTGGTGATCCGAGGGTCTGTTTTATCCAACAATACCTGATCTCCGATCTTAAATTTGTTTGTCCCATGAAGTGGCCTTGGGTCTGCTTCGTGTATTCCTAGTTTTTCCTTGAAGTGTGTCTTCCACTCGTCTAGTTCATCAATCTGAAGCCTTCGCTCATCGTGAGTTATATCTTTGTTGGCATGAGGTCTAGGATTTGGCTCATTTGTGTAGTTCTGTGGTGCTTCCTGAAAAGAATGTTTAACCGAATGGTCATTAATAGAATTTATTTTCTCACCTTGATTACTTGATGTCCTAGTCGAGTCAAGAGCCTGAAGAGTAATTGATTCATCACCTACACGAAGTATGAGTTCTCCTGTACCAACATCAATTTTAGTTTTGGCAGTTACTAAAAAGGGCCTTCCTAAAATTAAAAGAATATTATTGTCCTCATCCATGTCTAAAACTACAAAGTCTACTGGGAATATGAATTTGTCAATTTTTACGAGTACATCTTCAATTATACCCCTAGGAATTCTAATAGTTTTATCAGCTAGTTGAATGCTCATCCTAGTTTGTTTGGGTTTCCCAAGACCTAGTTGTTTAAACATTTTATAAGGCATAACATTGATGCTTGCCCCTAAATCAGCTAAAGCATTACCAACAGATAAACTACCAATTAAGCATGGAATTGTAAAACACCCTGGATCTTTTAATTTTCGTGGTAGTTTATTTTGTAGAATTGCTGAGCATACTGCATTTAGTTCCACATGCGACTCCTCATCTAACTTCTGTTTGTTTGTCAAAAGCTCTTTTAAAAATTTCCTGGAATCTGGCATCTATGAAACAGCTTCAAGAAACGGTAAGTTAATATGTAATTTCTTTAAAAGTTTAAGACATTTACCGAATTGTTCATCTGTGTTGTCTTTCTTCATCGCATTGGGGTATGGCACACGAGGTTGGTACTCTTTAATTACCGGTTTTGGCTTATCATGACTTACCTTGAACTTACCTTCCTTGACCACATTCTCTTGGCTTACTTTGGATTCATCTACCCCTTCACTATCAGTAAAGTGACCGTAAAGAATAAATATCCGTTGCCACGTATCGATGATTTATTTGATCAGCTTAAGGGAGCTTCGATATTCTCAAAAATTGATCTGAGGTCAGGTTATTATCAGCTGTGACTTAGAAACTCGGATGTACCAAAGACTGCTTTTCGAACGAGATACGGCCATTACGATTTTTTAGTGATGCCATTCGGACTCACTAATGCCCCTGCTATTTTCATGGATCTGATGAATCGGGTATTCAGACTGTATCTAGATCGGTTTGTGGTTGTATTCATAGATGACATTCTGATCTATTCGCATGATGAAACCGAGCATGCCGAGCATTTGAGACTTGTGTTACAGATTTTGTGTGATAAGCAGTTGTACGCGAAATTTAGCAAATGTGAGTTTTGGTTGAATGAAGTTAGCTTCCTAGGGCATGTCGTTTCGGCATCGGGCATTCGAGTTGACCCTAATAAAGTTTTGGCTATACTTGATTGGAAACCTCTGCGAAATGTTTCTGAAGTTCGTAGTTTTTTGGGACTTGCTGGGTACTATAGACGCTTCGTGAAAGGGTTTTCTATGATTGTAGCTCCGATGAAAAAGTTGTTGCAGAAAGACGTTAAATTCGAGTGGTCAGAAAGGTGCCAGAAGAGTTTTGATCAACTAAAAACCTTGCTAACGGAAGCTCCAGTGCTTGTTCAGCCAGAGTCGGGTAAGGAGTTCATTATTTTCAACGATGCATCCTTAAATGGGCTAGGCTGTGTTTTGATGCAAGAGGGTAAAATTGTAGCCTACGCCTCTAGACAGTTGAAGCCACACGAAAAGAACTATTCGACACACGATCTTGAGTTGGCCGCCATAGTTTTTGCTTTGAAAATATGGCGTCATTATCTATTCGGTGAAAGATGTCATGTTTATTCGGATCACAAGAGTCTAAAATATTTAATGACTCAGAAGGATCTGAATTTGAGACAACGACGATGATTGGAGCTATTAAAAGATTATGAGCTTGTGATTGATTATCACCTAGGGAAAGCTAATGTAGTGGCTGATGCACTCAGTCGAAAGTCACTATTTGCTCTACGTGCGATGAATGCGGATATAGCTATGACTGATGATGGTGTGATTATTGCAAAAATGAAAGTGAGACCACTGTTCGTACAACAGATTCACGAAGCTCAAGAGGTTGATAATGACTTAATAGCAAAAAGTAGTCAATGTGGCTCGAGTACTGATTCAGATTTTCAGTTAGATGCTGAGGGATGTCTACGGTTTAAGAATCGGATATGTGTGCCTAAGAACCCTAAGTTGATTCGAATGATTTGTGATGAAGCTCATAATAGTAGATTGTCGATTCACCCGGGTAGTACGAAGATGTATAACGACCTGAGACAGCATTACTGACGGCATGGTATGAAACGAGATATTTCAAACTATGTGTCAAAGTGTTTAATATGTCAACAAGTGAAAGCCGAATATCAGGTGTCATCGAGACTACTCCAACCGATTATGATACCTGAGTGGAAGTGGGATCGAGTCACGATGGATTTCGTATCTGGTTTGCCGTTGACGCCGAGTAAGAAAGACTCAATCTGGGTTATTGTTGATAGATTAACGAGATCGGCCCATTTTATTCCTGTACGTACGGATTTTTCACTTGATAAGTTAGCTGAGTTGTACGTATCTCAGATCGTACGATTGCACGGAATACCTATTTCTATTGTTTCGGATAGAGATCCGAGGTTTACATCGCGGTTTTAGAAGAAACTGCAAGATGCTTTAGGTACCAAATTGCATTTCAGTACTGCATTCCACCCTCAGTCGGATGGCCAATCTGAACGTGTTATTCAAATACTCAAGGATATGTTGAGATGTTACGTTCTTGAGTTTGAGGGTACGTGCGAACGATACTTGCCTTTGATTGAATTTGTGTACAATAACAGCTTTCAATCGAGTATCAAAATGGAACCTTACGAAGCTTTGTACTGTCGTAAGTGTCGTACACCTTTATATTGGACCGAGATAAGTGAAAGCAAGATACACCGGGTTGATTTAATCAAAGAGACTGAACAGAAAGTAAAAGTGATTCGAGAAAGTTTGAAAGCCGCCTCAGATAGTCAGAAGTCATATGCGGACTTGAAACGTAAAGATATAGAGTTTCAAGTGGGCGACTGAGTATTTTTGAAAGTCTCACCGTGGAAAAAGATACTTCGATTTGGTCGTAAAGGAAAGCTGAGTCCGAGGTTTATTGGGCCGTACGAAGTTATTGAGCGTATTGGACCGGTTGCGTACAGACTTATGTTGCCATCTGAGCTAGACAAGATTCACAATGTTTTTCATGTATCGATGCTTTGACGATATCGATCTGATCCTTCTCATGTGATTAGCCCATTAGAGATTGAGATTCAACCTGACTTGACTTATGAGGAAGAACCGATTCGTATTCTAGCTCGTGAAGTGAAAGAGTTACGAAATAAGAAAATCTCGTTGGTTAAAGTAATGTGGCATAAGCACGGGGTTGAGGAAGCAACCTGGGAACTCGAGGAATCAATGAAAGAACATTATCCTAACTTATTCACCGGTAAGATTTTCGGGGACGAAAATCCCTAAGGGGGGAGAGTTGTAACAGCTCGATTTTGACCCTAATCGGAATGGTGGTTTTAAGACCACGAATCCAAGTCGAAAAATTATTTTAATATTATTTTCTATGCTTATTATGTGTGATTTGATGTTAGTGAAAATTTCGTATTAAAATTTGATCGTTTTGGTGCTTAATTGTGAAAAAATGGCTTAATTGCATAAAAAGAAAATTGGGTGGTTAAATGTGTAGGTGTCGAATTGTTGATGTCTTCACAAATTGGAGGGTTAAATAGCAATTTGACCATGAAAGTATGGATAGTGGCCGGCCATCATTATGCATGTAATAGTGTTGGCATTTTATATTATATTTTATTATATTTTATGTTAAAATGAATTAGTTAATATATGATAATAAAATACAAAATAGAAAGCCATGCATTGTTCATCTTTTTGGACCGAAAAAAACACAAAAGAAATAAAGAAGAAAAGCTTGGCACATTCGGCCTTGGATTTTGCTTGATTTAGGTATGTAATTTGCTTGGTTTTTAATAATTTTTATGTTTTTGAAATCGTTGCTTAGAATACTATCCAACCCATGTTAGAACTTTTTAGATTAATGTATCTATGATATTCGGCCATGGATGGAAGCTTGTGCTTTGTGATGTTTGATGATTTTGAATGAAATTTATGTTGTAGATTAACATATTTTATATTGGAAATTTGGATGATTTTGAGTAATTAGGGTTAAATTGTAAAAATTGAAATTTGAAGGGTCAAAATGTGAAATAAATGGAATGTATGGGTTTGTATAAGAGTATTGAATATTCGGCCCTAAAAGGAGTATATGTAAATTTTGTGTATTTTGTGTTTTATGCAATAGGGGCTAAATTGTAAAAGTTGTAAATGTCAGGGGTAAAATGGTAATTTGCATAATTATGTGTTTTTGGATTAAATTGAATGAAAATATATTTGAATGAGTTTAATTTGGAATTATTTAGATCAAGAACAAAAAGAAACGGGATTGGATCGGGGAAAAGCGAAGTTGAACGAATAGTCGGGAAACCCTAATCCATCGACTTCCGAGGTAAGTTTTTAAGCAATCGGATTAAGTTGAATTATCTCTATATTAAAATATACATGTTCGAGAGAAGTATTAGATTTTATTTTCAAGATGCCGAATAAGGCATAGGAATTAATATGTGTTTGTGCCGAATATAGTTAGTAAATATATGTATATATGAATAACCATTGAATAATTGGGTTGGCCAAATATATGCACTTGTGTTAAGGGATAGATATAAATATGGAAATGGAATGAATGAAGGGTGGTAATTGAATATTCGGATATATGTGTATGTATATATTTGATGATGCCGAATGTGATGACATGAGATAAGAGAAATGAAATGTTAGTGAACTTTTAAATATATGTGTACATATGAATGAATATGAAATCATGTGTGTATTTGGATTTGAGTAGAAAATGAATTGACGGGCACAATGTGTGCGAGCTAAAATACCGAGCACTGTGTGTGCGAAATCGGTCGAATGGCACCATGTGTGCGGAAAATGAGTAATGGCACTAAGTGTGCGATACATTACTAGAAGATGGCACTGTGTGTGCTCTTTTTCAAGTAACGGCACTAAGTGTGCAATACGTTACTTGAATTGCACTAAGTGTGCGGAGTTACGGATCTATCAAAACATTGACTAATGGATGGAGATAACTGAGAAGTATTACTTATGAAAATGATGCATGATATCTTGGTAACATAGTACCAATGAGGTAAGTTGCTCGTGTTTTATGAAATTATAGAAACGAGATGTATTCATTAATCTATGAGCTTGTCCGAAATGGATAAATGGTAGGTAAGTATGCGGTTTTGAGATTTATGGAATTCGGTAAGGTTTTCATGGTATTATGTTATATCCATTTACGGTTATGAGCTCTTTTATGATTAAGTTGAATTGATTAAAGTTTGACTAATGAATTGATGTATATAAAACCATTGCTTATAACTTACTAAGCTATGTGGCTTACTGTATGTGTTGTGTTTCTTTGATTGTTTATAGATTTTGAAGTTTAAGTTCGCGCTCGGGGATCCTTGTCAAAGTCAAGCACACTATCAACTATCTTTGGTACCTTTTTGTCAAATTGAACTTTTGGAAACTATGGCATGTATAGTCTATCTTCTCTTTGGAGTTACTTTGTATAAAATGTATATAAATGCCATGCGAATCTGGCGTCATATCTATGCTTGGGTTGATTTGTTTGTGCTTAAAGTAATATATATGATTGTGCATTTTCGATCCTTATAAAAGCATGTTTTGGCATGTAAACTTTGTGAAGTTCCTAAAGGATATTTTAATCTATACATTTCGAATGGATGATCTATGATGGAGGTAAGTGTAAATGCATGATAAATAAATTAATTGAATATGGCTTGGTCATGCTTGATTTTGGTTTAATTTTGAGTGTATGGGGATACATTATAATCTTAATTTGGAAGCTATATCAAGTTATGTTATGTATATGATAATTGAGATTATAAGTTTGGTTTGAATAAGGTACATAGTATCCTTTGGATAATGAATATCTATTTTTGCATGGATTTATATGTACTTATAATACATAATATGGAAGGATTAGGTCATATTTCGTGTATGTACAATTGCAAATATTCGGTCATAGTATTGTTTGAATTGGAGTTCATATTATTCATTGGAGGTTTATAAGCTTACGGTTATGAGGTTATATTGGGTAAATATTGTTGTGAATAACTAGATATGGCGTACATGTGGTTAAATTAGTATTAGTATAGTTATTTGATTTTTATAAGATGAATAAGGCTAATATATGTATTCGGCTATAAGTTCCATAATTACCAAATGAATAGTAAATTGCTAATTGAATGCAAATTAGTTTTAATTGAGATTGATGATACTATTCGTGTTATGTTAGTTAATGTTTTGATAATAGATGGGATATACGTGTTCAATCGTGATAGTATGAATTGATACACATTTATCAAAGTATTAGTTTTTATAAAAGTACATTGACTTGTGTTTGGTTAAGTAATGCCCGTAACTCTAATCCAGCAACAGAATCGGGTTAGGGGTGTTACAAAGTATTTATCATATAGTTCAGAAAACAATAACAAGATCCGTCTTAGGTTTCATCCCCCTCAGGTATTTAAGGGGTTTAGTTCATAATTATAAAAGAATACATCTAAGAAGAAAGTATAAAACAAAACATAAGAAAAACCCTAAAACCCCTTGAAAGAAATTGAAGGGAAGATATTCCGTCTTGAGTATGATTCCAGCTTCTTGAGATGAATCAACTGACTGTCTTCGAGTAAATCCCACAATTCGGCCCTCTCTAGCTTGGCTCCTCGGCCTACCTGAACGCCCCCCTTTTAGGTCACACTTAGGGTGTTTATATAAGCTTTCGGAATGTTTTTTTTTGCCCCCAAGTATCCTAATCCAAATGGAATTAAAACAGGTCACGGCAGGGACACGCCCGGGTGGCATGCCCGTGTAAATCGAGCTCAGGCCGTGTTCGGGTCTGCTAAAGAGGCACGACCGTGTGGATTTCTCCAGGCCATGTGAATTTCGTACTTCGGCCTATTTTCTCCGGTTTTGGCCCGTTTCTCGTTCTTTTCATCCTCTGGTGCTCTCCTAAATATAAAATATGAAATTAAAGGATTAGGAGCATCAAATTCCACAATTCAGGGAATAAATCATCCAAAAGTATGCTAAATGTGGGATTAAAATATGAACATATTATGGTTTACCAGTGCCCTTCAAAGTGGCCACATACGCCCATGTGCCAGCCGTGTGTTAGGCCGTGCCAAACCTGTAACGTATACTGACTTATGCTTCGGCCAAGTCACATGCCCGTGTACTAGGTCGTATGCCAATTAGAGGGGTATACTGACTTGTACCACACAGCCGATCACACGCCCATGTGTGAGACCGTGTGGAGCATACTGACTTCATTTCAATTTCAACACCAAGGGCCACATGGCCGTGTATCATGACCGTGTGTCACACACGGTTGAGACACACACCCGTGTCTCTACTCGTCTAGACAAAAATAAGTTATTTACCAAGCCAGTTTGCCACCCCATTTAATACTCACCTTCACCTACACATATGGCACCAAAACAAAGCATAATAGGCAACTCAAGATAACCAAATCAAACATAATTCCTACCATTTCATCCAAGCATTTCTTAACTTTAACCTCAATCACAACATCATCAATTCATCAACCATTTCTAGGTAACATTAAACACCTCATAAAGTAGCATTAGGACATCTATAAACATTTTCCAAACATAATTCATTTAGCACCAATTCACAAGCATGATATTAATTCCATAAACTTCATAACATAAATCATATACTTATATATATATACACTATGCTCAAACATGCCAAAACAAGCCAACTTTCATGGATATATTCACAAATCAAAACAAATACATTTACAAGCCATCTCAAATGGCAAAACTCACTACCAAACATGACCAACATGACCATAGTTCCTATTCATGCCATACGATCAAACCATAAGTTCAAAAGTACCAAAGTGATGGTTGGATAGTGTGACGTAGCCTCTAACGATCCCCAAATCCAAGCTAGCTTTGAATTCACTATAAAATATGAGAAAAAACAAACAACGTAAGCTATAAAGCTTAGTAAGTTCGTACTAAATATACTCAACAATTCATAATACACAAATCATCAATTTGAACCATTTAACATATAATTCATGATAATAACAAACCTTCCATATGCTTATTCATATGCTTATATGTAAATTCTTAACCTTTTCTATTTGAATTTCATACTTTACACGTACCTACCTGTACAAATTCGTAACGAACTCATACCTTTTCGAAATACTGTCGAATACTCGATATCTCGCATACTAAGTGCCAATGCATAGCTAAAGCTATTATAATCTCGCACACTAAGTGCCTTATATAGCCGAAGCTATCTCAGTTTCGCACACTAAGTGCCATATATAGCCGAAGCTATCTCGAATCGCACACTAAGTGCCATATATATTCGAATCGTCGTCAAACATGACTACAATCTCATATACACAATTTATGCAATATCAAAGCATTTAAAGCATAATTGTAATAATGCTTATTACATATGAACTTACCTCGGATGCTAAAACGGTGAATCGAGTCGATTAGTCGATAACTCTATCCTTTCCCCAATCCAAGTCCGTATTTCACTTTCTTGATCTAAATATATTCAAAATTAACTTATTCAATTATCTAATCATTCAATTTAGTCCAAAATACTCTTTAAGGCACATTTATATTTTTTCCCTAAACTTTCACATTTTCACAATTTAGTCCTTATTTCACAAAATCACAAATTAATGAAATTCAAGACTAATCCATGCTAGCCGAATTGCCATAATGCCCCTAGCAGCTCATAATTTTCATTTATTTCACCTTTTAACCACTAACTTTACACATTTCTCAATTTAATCCCTATTTTGCATTTTCACTAAAAATCACTTTACAAAACTTGTTTAACTATCAACAACTATTCAAAATCTATCATCAAACATCAATATACTCGTGTATTCATCAATGGAACCATTCAAAATCTTTAACAGTTTTGCAAATTAGTCATTGGGCTAGCTAGACCTAGTTGCAACGATCTTAAAAACGTAGAAATCATTAAAAATAAGACAAAAATCATACCTTAATTGAGCAAAAACCTTAGCCAAATGTTAGCCCTAAAATGGTGTTTCTTCTCCCTTAGTTTCGTCTAGAAGAAGATGAAAAGCACCCAAACTTTGTTTTTGTTTTATTTTATTAACTTAATTACATAAATTACTAAATTATCCTTTAATTAAAACATCAAAATTCACATAATATAAGCCCATAATTGTCCACCCACTATTTTAATGGCCGAATTACAACATAAGGACCTCTACTTTTAAGTTTCATAGGTATTTGATACCTTTAACTAATAGAACAGTACTTTTACATTTTACGTTATTTAGTCCTTTTTATCAAATTAACCAACTAAACGATAAAATTTCTTAACGAAATTTTCACACCATCATTCAATCATGCTGTAAACATGAAGATAATAATAAAATAAATAGTTTGACCTCGAATTTGTGGTCCCAAAACCACTGTTCTGATTTGACCAAAAACGGGATGTTACATAAATTTTGTGGTTTAAAAGAATTATTAGGCTAATTAGTCTCGAAAATGAGGTATTGAGACCTCGATTTCATAAACTGAGCCATAAATATTTCTATAAATATTTACGGAGTGTCATTGAGTTATTATTAAAGTTTCGTTAGGAAATTTTAACGTTTTGATAGTCAATTAATTAAAAAGGACTGAACTGAAAAAGGTGCAAATCTTGTTAAAATGATTAGATAGTTTAAATAGTAAGTAAAGGAGGAAACAAAAGGCAAATGTACAATTATTATAAGGCTGGATGGATGTGTGTACAAGAAATGACAAAAATTAGTGTAAACAAGGGGTAAAATTGGAAATTTTGCAAAATTGAAATTATAAGAGAATTCTAGAAAAATTCTCTTCAAAAAACTTCAGAAAAACGCCATAGGAGGTCATCTAAGCTGGGGTTTCATATTTTTGCACCATGTGAGTTTAATTCTTGCTCTTTTCTTGTAATTTTTGTGTTTTTAAGACTTTTGCAATTAGGTCCAACTATCTATTCCATTAGTTTTTGTTATTTCATGGGTAATTTTGAAAGTTACCATTGATGAGTGCTGGATGTTTATGATGAAATAACATGGAATTGATGCTCTAATTTTGTTATGTGATGATTTTATTTAGTAATTTTAATATATATTGATTTTAGGACCAAATTGTGAAAGGTTAAGAATTAGGGTTTGGTATTGAAATTCTTAATATTAATGGATGTATGGTAGCCTAAAATAATTAGGTAAATTGTCAATTGAGAAAAAATAGCTCAATTGATGGGTTAATTGATCAGGGACTAAATTGTAAAAACCAAAAAAGTTAGGGTAAATGTGTAATTTCAAAAATTGAAGGGCATAAATTGTAAAGTGAATTATAATTGAATTAGATTCTAATGAATGAATAATTTTATATTATAGATCAAGAATCCGAAGACAAACGTGAAAAAGAGAAATTAGTCGAATAGCCCCAAAATTACTACAACTTCCACAATTTACCCTAGGTAAGTTCGTATGGTTGAACTTTGATAATTATATTGAATTGATGGACGGTATTATGTAGTTATTTATATTATTTGATAAAAATATGGAATATTATTGTACAATGAATTTAAAGTGAATGTTCGGGTTAAATGGAACGCGAAAATTGAGTACCATCGTTTGTGACAAAGGATGAATTGACGGATAAGGCCATGGTTGGACCATGGAAATGTTTAAATGTAAGACCATAGCTGGGCTATGGCATTTTAATGAAAAGACCATAACTGGGTTATGGCACAAAGAAAACGATGTACTCATATCCGTAGTCGTACTCCGATTTGGAAAGACTTGGTTATTGAAATGTAAAATTCATGTATATGAAACTTGTCTGATAATTATGTATATTCATGATTATGAATTGTTATTGAAATAAATATACACAAAATTCATGAAAATAATGGTACATGGAATATTGATTGTTATTGAATTGAATGTATGTGAAATTGTGACATTTGAATAATTGTGGAAATTGAAAAGTGAATTGAAACCCTATCAACTGTATCAGGCTCAGTCAGATATTGTTGGCATGCCATAGGATTGGAAGAGTTCAGGGATACTTCGACTTCGAGTCGATGAGACACTGGGTGTCAAATTGTTACTTCGGATAAATTCGATGAGGTACTGGGTACCAACTTACTTCGACATGGTCGATGAGACACTGGGTGTCAATCTATTACTTCGAATTATCCGATGAGGCTCTGGGTGCCAAACTGGTATGTTTTGGTTGGATTCGTGTATCCATCAGAGTCCGAGTCGTGTTAATAGGGGAAATTAAATGAAATGATATTATGAATAGAATTTGATAATACTAAATGTGAAATGGAAATGAAACATAAGAACTATGTATTAATTGTGAAAAACCTTTTGAGATAGCAAATTAATGAGAATTGAATGTGCTATGAGTGATCTATAAATATATATAAAATATTATTGAAAGATTTATGGTTATTACCGGTATATACCTGAAATACTTGGAAATGATATTTAATTGATATATTGAAACGTGTCTTGGAAGTGATATTTACTTAATATATTAAAAAGTGACATGTAAATATATGATTATCTTTGATATGTTGATACAAGGAAAGCATGTATATGGTGACATGTCGAGAAAATAAGTTATCAATATTGAATTTATATGTAAGATGTACAAGTACGCTAACTATTGTTGTTGCTTGATGTTTAGGCAAGTGCCAAGCTATTGGCTGAATAGTAATTTGTTTATTTTTTTGATGCATTGAAATGGTAAGTATTTAAGTGAAAATAAGTTCGTACTTAGGAAAGAATGGTAAGGTTTAAATTATGCAATTTCTTATGGAACGATTTATTATGTGTTCAATTAGAATAAGGCTTTGGTTAGATGCACTAATTTGTGGCCATGGCTAAATGATATGCATATGACTTGTATGACATTCATATGGAATAAGTATGGAAGAGTTAAAGTTATATAAAATTCTACTAAGATTAGGGGTAATAAGTATACGTGTGATACTATGGATTAGTTCACCTTGTGAATTAATGAATATAGTTTATGAGTATTACGGTAACAATATTGGAATATTTTTTATATGTAAAATTTTATATTTGAGATGAATTAATATGATTAAAGATTATACGAGCTTACTAAGCATTTGTTGCTTACGTGTTTGTTTTATTTATTTACCTTACAGATTATCAGAAGATCAAACGGGTGGGAAGCTTATCGGAGCTATATCACACTATCCATTGGTTCTAATGGTAATTATTGATGACTTGGCTCTGGTTATAATGGCATGTATAGGTTATTTTGACTAAAAATTAGTCTATATGAGTTTTGCTGAAATTAGTCATGTATTTGGCTTGTGTTTTGGTATTGTGGTATTTGCATGATTGCCTTATAATATTGATGTGATTGAACGATGAGAAGTAAACTAGTAGTTGAATATGCATAAGAGGTGCCTAAAGGCATATTGGTTGTGTGTAAACATATAGGTATATGATAATTGGTTTCAAGAAAATTATTTAGTAAAAATTTGCGCATACGTGTTTGAATAAATTCGGTAGAGTGCCTATGAAGGTACATTGGTTTGGTACTTAGAATGTTTATTTTGACATGTTTAAAGTGTGTTTAACTGAGTTTTAAATTGGTTGAATAAATGGTTTTGAGTTGCTTGATGTGTAAGATTGTAGGGAATGGTAACCTTAATGTTTAAGGCTCATAATGAGTCCACACGGCCAGACACACGGGGGTGTGGCTGGACCGTGTGAGACACGCGGCTAACACATGGGCGTGTGAATTGGCCGTGTGTCCCTTGCTACTTATAATTTTCAAAACTGAGTGCCCAGGAATTTACACATGGGTAGAGACACGAGCGTGTGTCTCAGCCGTGTGAGGCACACGGCTTAGCACACGGGCGTGTGGCTGGCCGTGTGACCTAAATCAGAGAGTTACACGGGGTAGGACACAATCTGAGACACGGGTGTGTCCTATGGCCACACGGGCGTGTCCCAGGTCCACACGGGCATATGTGCCCTGTTTCTAGGAAAAAATTTTAAATTTTGCGAAAAATTTCCTGAATGTCCAATTTAGTCCCAATTTACTTCTAACGTGTATTTTGGGCCTCGAGGGCTCATAAAAGGGACAATATGATTTAATTATATCATGTATGCAAAATATTTATGTAATGTTCGTATTTGATCTGAAATGTTTGGTAATGCTCCATAACCCTATTTCAGCGACTGTTAAGGGTTTGGGGTTGTTACGTTCAGGCCGACGTCGCGACTTCATAATTTCCTTATCGCGACCACGTTAACTTAGTGAGTTACATTGCAACGTCAAACCTCTCCACATCGCAACGCCACTTACTGCCTGACAAAGTTGTGATGTTGGAATTTCTTGGTTGCAACATTGCCCATGTTCTCAGCAAAATACATTTTTTTTGTACCTATTCAATAATTTTGAACCAAATCATATGTTCATATTCAATCAATTTACCAATTCTACCTATGCCAGATCATGAAAAAACCTATTATAGCAAGTTTATAACATTTGAATACAACCATTTAACGTGACTTTCAATCTATGTTCATCATTTAGACTTAACCAATCCATTTGTTCACCAAAACATATCAAATATGGCATTCAAGTTTACCACAAGCTTACCTATACATTTTATTTTTGTACACAATTAACCTATATGACCTTAGTTTGAGCCAAAACAAAACATACATCAACTATATTTCCAAGCGTAACATTCAAATATATTAATTCCAACCATTCATCAACTTAGTTACCCTATTTTACCACATGTTATAATCTTCTACATACCAAAACATACAAGTTTATATAATCACTCATTCTAGCATGAAACATGATCAATGCCATACATTTATTAAGTCATAAGGAAAACATATTACACAAGATGAGCTATGTCACAATTGCCATATAACCAACTATCCAAAATGACCATATGCACACTAAGGTGCCTCTATATACATGCCGCAAAATTTGGATCCAAAAGAACATAATTCTATTCTCTTTTGATAGTATGTGCTTTACATTGATCCAGCTTGGCAAGTTTCGCAAAGTGGCGATCTATAAAAGAAGGTAACAATTAGAGTAAGCATTTAGAATGCTTAGTAAATTCAAATGGAAAATACTATACTTACCTTATTTGTTCACAAGCATGTTAGCTACCTTAATTTGGCACAAGTTTATCTAGAACACAACACTTATAAATATCAACAAGTGAACATAAGTATTCATGTATATTTGATAACATAAGAAACTAAAATATACCATTTCATATCATAATCACATAACTTATCCTAAAGACATATTCTATTGCTAATCCTTAAAAACATATAAGTTTCAAATGGTTCATTTTAATGCCACAATCCATTTTAATCTATTGATTATATCAAACATACACATCGTTCAATTCAATGACGTGTTCCATTATCAATCTTTAAAATTTCACCAAATACATATGATTCATTTCAACAGCATATCAAATTGATTGTCAATCTATATCATCACATTTCCGAGTTTCCAACTTCAATTTAACATTTTGCCTAATAGAACCCTAGTAAGCGGACTCGGATACACGAATAAACTACATCACACCAGGTTACTCGTCCGAGCTAAAATTACATCACACCAGGACACCAAAATGCAAAGTCCATAGGCATCATGTGCATATTCATATGCTAATACATCCCTCCACTGCACCAGGGTATCTATAGAGACATATAATACTCAATAATCCGCAACAAATGTTAGATCTTGATATGATCTGTGGTCAGTAGCAGAGCCAAGGAGTTGGCAGGGGCCCTGTCCCCCCTAAAATGAAAAAAATTTCATTTAGGCCCTTTATAATTTATAAAAATTTAAATTATTAATGGTAAAATTACACTTTGCCCCCCAAATGATAAAAATTTGATTTAATCCTTTAAAATTTATAAAGATGTAGACTATTAAAATGGTGAAATTACATTGTTTACTATCATAAAAATTATATACAATTTAATTCCAACCTCCCAAAAAAATTTCTGACTTCACTACTGTCTGTGATAATTTCCGTACAATCACATATCTCGTAGCAGCGAACATAAGACCCTATTGACATGTCAATAGTATCCTAACTAAGTTCACATAGACATCAAATTCACATATTTCCATATCATCATTGTAAATTTTCACATTTTTCATTTTTGTTTTTAATCACACCAATCCAATTCGATTACTTAATGCATGCGGAGCAGACATAATCATTTGTATTCCAATTCAACCCAAATTTATTTTTATGATGCTTTGGATTTTGAATTGATTGATAATTATTTATAAGTATCTAATAATATTATGTTCATCTAATTTTTTAAAAAATTTAAAATTCTAATATTATATTTATGTTGGTTAAGTATGAGCTAAAAACAAGTAATTAAAAGGATCATAGGCACATAAATTCCATTTATATGAAGATTGAAGAAGGTTTAATTATCTGAAATCTAAAATTTGGAAATTTGATCCACAAGTTTTTTTCACCTTGAAGGAAAAAATCGTCTTGAAATTGAAGAAAGTAATCGTACAAAATTGAGATTCCATTTTACTCACCAACTTTAAACACGTTGGATGACCCTAGCGAGCAGTATTTAGATTTACGCATGCCTTTAGAATATATATATTATTTGTCTTGTCTTAGTACAATAGATGTAGAAAAAAAGATTCTTAGGTATTTGTTTCCTTGATTTTGATATGCTAACAACCGACCTCCACTTTGTAAATAATTTTGATTTTTGTATATTTACTAATGTACTTATAAATTATTAAGTATTATGGAGTTATTTGTATTAGAGAATTTTGATGGTATTTTGTCTTTATCTATTTAAGAAATAGATAAATTAGTCATTAGATATTGAATTTAATGAGCAAACGAGTTTTTTATTAAAAATTTCATCAATTTTTACTATTAAAAATATATCTTTATACATCAGAATGAGATTATTCTATTAGCCACACCATTTTTTAACAGTAGAAAATGAACTGATAGTTGCTAAGTGACACTCATCAGTGTCAATTGCAAACTGCTACTAAGGTAGTTTTAGTACTTGCCTTATTTGGTTTGGTAATTTAATGAATAAAATTTTTGGATTTGGTTATTTGTTGTTTTATTGAAGATATTATGGTTCACTTATAGAAAACATGGAAGATACTATGCAGTTGTTTTGGAAATCAAATCTTTGATTAATTGTATTCTAATTGTAATAGCTACTTTTAATAAGTTGCTTTGTATTCAATTAGATTCTATGTTAGCAAGCCGAATTGAATATATATTGTAAGGCTTGTCTAGGTTTTGAAAAGAGAACTTATTAGCACTTAAACCTATTCATTGAGGAACTATTTTTGTGAGAGTGTAAAGGTTGTATTGTAAACACTGTTGAGAGTATTTACTGCCCAAGTTCTCAGGGGGACAATTTGGAGGTGAGAGTTCTAGTATTTAGGTACAATGGTGAAGTCTCTATAGTTGGAGAGTAATAGAGTGCGAGTCACTTGTTGCATTGTTGACTAAAGATACTGGGATTTCTCACTGAGTTTGACTCCGCGAACATAGGGAAACCGAATTGCATAAACAAATCCTCAGTATTATTTGTTATTTTATTTGCACAGTCTTGCAGTGTCAAGTGGTAATGACCACTGTAATCTAGCCCTTTCATTGTGTTTGTCATGTTAAGGAAATAAACAACTTAAGATAGCAACATTAAATGTATAGATTCTCAATATAGATTTATTCTAGTGAGTTAGTAAAATTTAAGTTAATTATTGAATTAGTTATTCGGTTTGGTATTTGTATGATTTATTTTGACTTCAATATATATAAATGTTTGCCTTATTTTTAATATTTGAAAATTTATCAAGTTATTAAAATAAATAATATTTTATAAGTTGATATAAATTACAAGTGGAAAAATAACTTGAATTTAGGAATGACATGGGGTTAAATATTTTCAATTTTTTTAATTATTCAGTAATATTTAAATACACAAAAATAAATTACGTATATATAATATTTGAATCCACTATTCATATTGTTACTCAAATCCAATGAGTTCAAACATGATTTTTTTTTTTTTTTTTTTTTTGAAAATTGAGTTTTGGGATGAGGCAGATTTTTTTTTTTTTTTGAGTTATTCTCATTAAATAAATAAGTATAGTTTGAATTAGGTTAACATTTTATTATTAAAAAAATAGTTAAAATGAAAGAAATAAAAGGTAGTGTAAAGTTGAAGCAGACAAGAGGAAGCCCATATAGGAGAGTAGAATTGAAAAGAAGGGGCTACAAGGTTAAACCAAGATTCCAAAACTAGTAGACCAACCCAAATGAAGAAAATTGGCCATCCCACCTTCATTTTCAAACATGTGATCAGTTTTAGTTCTTGCCATAGAAACCAACTTCTTTTTTCATTTTTCATAAAAAAAAACTAATATAATATATATATTAGATTATTGTATTCTCACAATATCGGTAAAACAATTACGTAATAAATTTATAACAAAATTAATATAAAAATTAGTTGAAATTGTAATGTTGAAGGTAGAGATGTTTTAGGTTTAAACTCTTCTGTATAAATATTTTTTAAATTTTATAAAATAAATATAAAATAAAAATACTCTAAAAATAGTATTTATTGTTTTGAATAAATTTTAATAAATTCATAATTAAATTAAGACTCGATTAATTGACTAATAACATCAACTCAATCAAAATATTAAATAATAGTATAGATAATAAAAATTAACTCTTTTTTTCTCTAAGAAAATAATAGAGGAATAGTTTCCTTTTGTCCCTTTTATTGCCTCTTCGCATTTAATGAGTTTTGTTTTCTTGATGTATAAATAAAATATTGAAGTTCACAAAATATAAGATTGACACTTAAAAAGCCAAATCAAAAACTTGCCTTTTAGCATTATATATTTATATTATTTATATATTATCTAAATTTACTAAAATATTTGGTTAAATAAAATTACTTAATAAATATTTATTAAAATACACTATCCATACAAAGAACCTACAACCAAGAAAGAGCGTCCTGGATCGCAAAAGCTTCAGCCAACTTAGGCTCCAAGTTGGCTTGGTGATGACTCGTAAGGCTCTTATCAAGAACACCATTGGAATCCCTCACTACAACTACAAAACTAGTTGATTGGTTCACCCCAAAGCTTGCAGCATCAACGTTACATTTCAACTCATCTACCGTCAATGCTCAGATGACCAACAGCACCTTATACTTTATCCAATCTTATGCTTAACCAGTCCTGCAAATGAGTTATGCCAAAAGATAAAATGGCAGTCTTCGACACAGATTCATTCTTTCAGCAAAACCTATTTTGATAAAACCAAATGCTGCATAACATCATTAACACCTATATATTTCTATTAGTTAAATTATATTTTATAATACTTGATTCTAATTATAATAGATTCGGATCCCTAAAAAAATGTAATAATATACGTTGATACACAATATCAACGGAAATAAAGATGAGGAGAAAAATAGTATTCTAATCAAAGAGCAGAAAGGAAAAGGACCATAAAAAATAGGGTGTTTTTAGTACCGTCCCCATATCGTAAAGATATACTCCTTTTTAATATTTGGATTATGAATATACCCGATCGGGTCCTAGATTAAATCTTATGTCAAATTATTTTTATTATACTTATATAATAATATATAAATTTATCTACCGTGAATTTGTAAGTATAAGTTTAATAACAACGATGTGAAGTCGCTTATATAAACTACAATTAAAACTGTACCATTTGACTTATTTGGGCAAAATACCTAAATTTACTAAAAAAAAAACTTTATTTACGGCAAAAGGTTGGTTTTAAAAAAATTTACGGAAAATGGTCATTTTCCCACAAAACGCGTCCACGTCAGCGCGTTTTATGGGGATGCAACAGGAAAGCGCGCCCTTGGGGGAGCGCTTTTGCCACATCAGCACAAAGCGCGCTGACGAGGACGTGCTTTGCTGATGTGGCAAAAATGCTCCCCCATAGAAGCGTTTTAGCCCGTGTTTTTAAAAAAAAAAACTATTCTCGAATTTTTTAAAAATTTACGAGAATAAACTTTTATAAAGGCTCAAAGTGACAACACCATTTTTTTTAAGGTGTCATCAATTAATAAGGAAATATAACTTACAAAGGAAATCTTTATATAGACCCAAAGTATCATTTCCCTTATTTTCTTGAGCAAAGTGGGACATGAGATATGTGTATATATAGACTTATGAATAGTTTTGCAGCTTGTTCCTAAACAATGTGGGATTCCTTCCTCTTTTAACTAACAATATGAGATGAAATGTTATGCTATATTTGATATTTTTTACTTAGAGTTTAAATTTTTTTACAAAAAGTTAACATTTGTTACATTATAAATAAAACTTTTAAACTCTATAAGTAAAAAAAATATATAAAATATAAAATGAGTGTGGTAAAATATTAAAAAAATAAATATTTAAAAAATTAATAATAGTTGAGTGATCATTTTGTAAGTTTTTATAATTCGATAGCTAAAAAATATACTTAAGTGACTACTAATGTAATTTAATCTGGATATAAAATATGAAAAATAATTATTGTATTTTATGTATATATATTTTTATAAAAAAAAACTTATTTAACATAATTATATACTATGTTTAAATAGATTATCTATCTAGTCAAAATATATCTGAAATAAATTTATCGGCATTCATTAGGTGATGAAAATTAAATTAAATTAGAATTAAAAAAATTAATTAGTATAGTAAAATATTAAAATAAATAAATATTTAAAAAGATATATCAATTTTTTAAAATTACAAAAAAATACTATTTGAGTACCAAATACTCACCATTTATTTATTAATCAAACATTCATAATAATAAAATAAATAATAAAAAATTAAAAGTATAACTTCTAAATTTAAATAATGGAAAATTATTTTTAAAAATTAGAATTGCATTGATATTAACTTCAAACATTTAAAATTGAATAGAAGATTATTGCATGTACAAATTTCATATGTGCAATTTGTTCTCTTTTTTTTAATAGTTTTTTGTGTATGTTAATAATTCTAAAATGCAACAAGATTAAAGATCTCAAAAGATAATTTTATAATATAAGAAAATATTAACAAAATATAAAAAAAGAGAAATTGTTTTGTAAAAAAAAAAATCAAATATAGTGTAGCATGTCATCTCATGTTGTTAGTTAAAAGAGGAAGGAATCCCACATTGTTTAGGAACAAGCTGTAAAACTATTCATGAGTCTATGTATACACATATCTCATATCCCACTTTACTCAAGAAAATAAGAGAAATGAGATTTGGGGTCTATATAAAGATTTCCTTTGTAAGTTATATTTCCTTATTAATTGATGACACCTTAAAAAAAATGGTGTTGTCACTTTGAGCCTTTATAAAGGTTTATTCTCGTAAATTTTTAAAAAATTCGAGAATAGTTTTTTTTTTAAATTACGGGCTAAAACGCGTCTATGGGGGAGCGTTTTTGCCACATCAGCAAAGCGCGTCCTCGTCAGCGTGCTTTGTGCTGATGTGGCAAAAGCGCTCCCCCAAGGGCGCGCTTTCCTGCTACATCCCCACAAAACGCGCTGACATGGACGCGTTTTGTGGGGAAATAGTCATTTTCCGTAAATTTTTTTAAAATCAGCCCTTTTCCGGAGATAAAGTTTTTTTTGGTATATTTGAGTATTTTGCCCGACTTATTTCCTATTTCCAAATATGTAATTTAAAATATTTTGTGTTTATAATTTAAAATTTTATTTTAGCCACTGGTTAAAAGGAAAAGGGAGGGGCTTGCCCAAAAGTTTGCACTCTGTATTTGGGGTAAATTTAATCTCAAAATCAACCCAAGTCATTTGTACTATATCTAATTATTTTTAAAGTATTATTTTTAAGGTAAAAATAAGCTTAGGATACGTGTAGTATTCATATATTTAAAATTTAATTTCTTTAGTTTTTAGGAATTTAATTTATCTAATTTTTTGGATTAAAAAATGTAAGTTCAATTATTAACATTGTCAAATTATTTGTTAAATTCAGATTTATTACAATATCTTTTTTTTTTGTTACATGGTTATTAAGTGAGCATTTTTATAATTTTAAAATATCACATCAGTAAATTTAACAATATAATTTTAACAGTGATAACAATTATACTTAATTTTTAAATTTTAAAAATAGAGAAACTAAAATTATAAAAATAAAAGACTAAATTCTTAATATACAAAAAAATTGGAGAGCATTTTATCCCTGTTTTTATTTTTTAAAAAAGGTAAATCCATTAATTCATTTAATGAATGGAACCATAAAATTCAAGGAAAAAAATAACATACACTCGTCGTAGATGGTGAAAGACAAGCTCCATCAACACAATAAAGGGTTTAGCCTCAATATCAATAGATCATCATGACACGTTGACAATTGGCTTTGTCACAATTCAAGCACGATATATCTGGAATAATTGCAAACACTATATACTGTTAGAATTAAGTGACCAGAATTCATATTTAAATAAAATACAATGGTAAAATAAAACAAAAGAAGAATCCCTATAGAACTACACTTCTTTTATTTTATTTTAAATAAGGTTTTTTAAACCTTACTAAACTCCATCTATTTGATATTGATTAGAATAAGGAGTTTCAATCTTACTACACTCCTATTAGAATATGGCTTTACAAGCCTATAAATAGACATAGTCTATTCCTCTTGTAATGGGTTCGAATTCGACATAGTGAATTTTTTTCTCCTTTACCTGTGGTTTTTTCCCAAAAGGGTTTCCACGTAAAATATGTGTGTTCTTTAATTTTTATTTCTCTTTTCTTTGCGATATATTGTCATTATTGACGTTATATTTTTTTTTACAAATTGGTATCAGAGTTTTTGGGTTTTTCATCTCGATCACGGTAATGGCGTCTTTAAAGTATGAAATTTCGTTGTTGTATCGCAACACCAGATTCGCGTTGTGGCAGATAAAGATGCAGGCAATTCTTGCACAGATGGATTTAGAGGAAGCCATGCTAGGGGTAGATAAGATGCCTTCGACATTGACGGAGAAAGAGAAGAAGCGCAAGGATCGAAAGGCGTTAACACAGTTACATCTGCATTTGTCTAACGAATTTTTGCAGGATGTAATGAAGGAAAAGACCGCCGCTGCATTATGGAAGAGGCTAGAACAAATATGTATGTCGAAAACTCTAACTAGCAAGTTGCATATGAAGCAACATCTTTATGCTCATAGTTTGGAGGAAAATGCGTCTGTGCACGAACACTTAACAGTGTTTATGTAACAGCCCAATTCCGACCCTAATCGGAACGGTGGTTTCGAGGCCACGAATCCGGGATGGAAAAATATATTTTTTTCTATTACTATTTTTTTTTATTTTGATATCTATGTTATGTGGATGAGCATGTGTTAAAATATTGTAGATAAATATTTGTGTTTGGGTGATTAATTTAAGGAAAAAGGACTAAAGTGCATGAGTGGTAAAATTTGCCATTTGTTTGATTGGGGGTAGTATATTAAAGTGTCTTTTAATCAAGGGGATTTGCATTGCAATTATACCTATTACTACTATAGTGGACGGCAAAGTGATGGAATAGATGTAAATATAAGATACTATATTATAGTTAGTGGAATATGATAATAATATATTATTATTTATGTGTAATGGAATAAAAAACATAAAAGAATTAAGGAAGCCATTGCATGTCCATCCTTTTTGAACTCCCTTGGCCGAATGTAGCAAAAGAAATAGAAGAGAAAAACCTCCTTAAGGGTTCGGCACTCATCAACTAAAATGGGTAAGCTTAAGTCTTGGATTTTTTGATAATTTTTGCATTTTTGTGATTGTTGATCATTTACCTAACAAGCCCATGTGATAACTTTTCATACTGATTATGTATGTTGATTCGGCCATGGATGAAAATTCATGTTTTATGATGGTTGATGGTTATAAACAAAAATTCATGTGCTAGATTGCTATATTTGGTGTTGGAGATTTTGATTAGGTTGAGCATTTAGGATTAAATTTCAATAATAATAGACTGAGGGGTTAGATTTTAGAAATAAGGAAAGATGAGGCCTTGAATTAACTTAAGGCACATTCGGCCTTATCTAGAAATAGGTAAATTTGGCAAATTTTGTACTTAGTGAAAATTGGATTAAATTTGCAAAAATGAATAATGCAAGGGATAAATTGAAAAAAATTATTCAACTATGTGTTTTGGTCCAAATGAAAGAAATTTTTTTTGAATGAGTTCATTCTTGCAATTATTTAGATCAAGAACAAAGGGGAAATGATTTGGATCGGGGAAAGGCCAAAATAAACGAGTAGCCGGGAAGCTTAAATTATCGACTTTCAAGGTAAGTTTGTAAGCAATTGGATTGATATAAATTTTATTAAATATTGAATTGTATATGCTAAAGTGAAATAATAGATTTAATTGTATAAAGCCAAATGTGGCATGGGAAATACTTTATTATATTTGAAAGTGAGATTAAAATGCATATTTATATATGTAAGCTTGAATTAAGTGGGTGAATTAAATATTTATATATATACCAAGGTATAGTTATACGTGAAAATGGAATGTGATTGATGCTTGAAATTGGAAATGAGGATACATATATATATTATTATGTACAATGGTTGTTGCCGAGTGTGATATTATGTGGTGGGAAAAATGAGATGATTTTAAATTTTTAATTTTAAGTGTACTTATTTGGATGAAATGAAATCATATATATATTTAGTATTGAGAAGAAGATAAAACAATGGCACTGTGTGTGCGGATTTATTCACCAAGTACTGTGTGTGCGAAATCGGTTGAGTGGCACTATGTGTGCGGATTTATTCACCGAGCACTGTGTGTGTGAAATCGGTTGAGTGGCACTGTGTGTGCGGATTTATTCACCGAGTACTGTGTGTGCGAAATCGGTTGAAAGGCACTATGTGTGCGGGTTATCGGTTTTTCCTCAAGGATAGAGATACTTAGTAAAGGTAAATAAAAGTGTCAGGTATGTACATGTTGAATAATGGTTTATCATCTTGATGTAAATTTATGTAAGTTATTTCGATATAGTATGAAGGATATGAATACTTAATCCATTTGTTTTGAGATTTAATGAGCATGCGATTAATGAATGTTAATCTAATATGTGTCTCAATATTACTAATTATTCAATAGTTAGATCGAATAAATTAAAAGAAATGGTGAAATGTGTGGTTGTGCACCTTACCTTTTGCTTATAACTTACTAAGCTATTTAAGCTTACCTGGGGTGTTTGTGACTTTGTCTTATAGATCTTTAAAGTCGAAGCTCGTGCTCGGGGATCCTTGTCAAAGTCAAGCACACTATCGATTACTTTGGTACTTTTTGGAAATAAAATTTTAAGTCCATGGCATGTATAGGCTAATCTAATATTTTTGAGCTTATCTTTTGAATTAGATGTTATAATGCCATGTGAAAATGGCTTTACTTCTGCTATGAATTAAGTGAACATGTTGAGTTGGTATATATATATATGAAATCATGAAATTTCAATTGAATATTGTTTATTTTGAATAGGTACGTTTGTGTGATAATGAATGGCATGTTACTATGTGAAATGGTTGAATTTGGTCTATTTGAGTAGTAAAGATGTTAAGCTAAAGGTGATGTTTTAAAGAGCTATTATATGTGTACTTATTTGTGGGTATTCGGGTATGGTAAAATTTTATATGATTTGGTTGATTTGATTTGTTTTGCTTAATATGATATATATATATATATATATATGTATGTACATATATGTGTGCATTATAGATTTGGCTTAGACAGGTTTTAAAAGAAAAAGTACTATAATTGAGGTAGTTTAATGTTTTTATATTTATGAAGAGTTAGCATACATATTCGGTCATGGCTAAAAAAAAAAAAATTTAATTAGATGAAATATGCTTGTGTAAACTTATAATACAAATGATATGTGTTTAACTCGTGATAATAAAATTTGAAAGCTCTGATTTTGGTATTAGGTTTAGTAATGCCCGTAACTCTAATCTGGCGACGGATACGGGTTAGGGGTGTTACATTTTGTTGGTATCAGAGCTACGGTTTAGTCGGTTCTTGGACTAACGTAGCGCGTGTGAGTCTAGCTATACATGCCATGTTTTTATAATACGATAGTGTGATGACTTCTGACAGTGAAATGTGTTTAATTCTTCCATGTAGTGATGGATCCCGATTCTGAGCGAGCTGTAGCTGATGATGTCGAGAGTGTGGCGCCCGCTCCTACGCCAGGGACTGCGCCAGAGGAATCTCGACCGGCTACGAGTAATCCTGATTAGGGGGCCAGACATGCCTTCTATAGTATGATGAATGACTGGTTCAGTCAATACATACAAACCAATCCGGCTGTTCAACCACCCCCGAATCCAAACATTCCTCCTGTAGTACCGGTGGTACCTCCGATAGTCAATCCCGAAAGAGTAAATAAGCCCCTAGTTGATCGTATAAGAAAACACGGAGCTCAAGAATTTAGAGCCGAGAATGATGATGATGCAGAGCGAGCCGAATTTTGGCTCGATAATACTATTCGTGTTTTCGACGAGTTGTCCTGCACACCCGATGAGTGCCTGAAGTGTGCCATATCATTTTTACGGGATTCTGCCTACTATTGGTGGAATACACTCGTGTCAGTTGCCCCGAAAGAGAGGGTTACTTGGGACTTCTTTCAGATAGAATTCCGTAAGAAGTATATAAGCCAGCCCTTTATAGACTCTAAGCGTAAGGAATTTCTCGAGCTCAAACAAGGTCGTATGATCGTATCCGAATATGAACGCAAGTTAGTGCGACTTAGTCGCTACGCTCGTGAGTGTGTTTCGTCGGAGGCTGCTATGTATAGGAGATTTGAAGACGGTTTAAATGAAGATATTAAGCTTCTGGTTGGCATTCTTGAAATTAACGAGTTCGTTGTACTAGTTGAACGAGTTTGTAAAGCTAAAGAGCTGGGGAAAGAAAAACGGAAAGCTGAACTTGAATCTATCCGGAAGAGATCTGCGGGTAAAGTTTCGCAGATGGCAACGAAGAAGTTCAAGAACGATGGTAACCGATCCAAACCCAACACTGGGATTTCTATACAAGAACGGCTACCAGTGAGTTCTCGAGCTACATCAGTGGCTAGTGTCGGTAATACTTGATCAAGCAAACCTAAGTGTCAGCAGTGCGGCAGACAGCATTTCGGAGAGTGCTTGGGAAAATCTTTCAATCGCACTTGTTATCAATGTGGTTCACAAAATCACTTCGTTCGGGATTGCCCGGAGACTGTTGAGAAGGGTACTACTCAAAGTGTAAGACCGAGCGGCACTACAACTAGAGGTAGACCATCTCGCATTGGGGGAGGTAGGAGTGGTGCACAAAGGGGGACTATAGATGTGGCTATTCGATCAGATGCCCATGTACCGGCTAGAGCTTATGCCATCCGTACTAGAGAGGATGCCTCATCTCCAGACGTCATTACTGGTATTTTCACCCTCTTTGATACTAATATAACTACTTTAATTGATCCCGGCTCAACTCATTTGTATGTATGCGAAGCATTAGTATTCAGTAAGACTTTTCCTGTTGAGTCTACTGAGTTTGTGATTAGGGTCTCAAACCCCCTGGGCCGATGTGTACTAGTAGATAAAGTGTGCAAAAATTGTCCTTTGAAGATTAGAGACTGGTGTTTTCTGGTCGATTTGATGCTATTACCTTTCGATGAGTTCGACATTATCCTTGGTATGGATTGGTTAACAGTTCACGATGCAGTAGTAAGTTGCAGACGAAAGACTATTGATTTGAGATGCCAGAATAACGAGATAGTTTGAATAGAGTCTGTGGAATTAAATGGACTACCTGCTGTAATATCCTCGATGTTGGCTCGACAGTATTTGAAGAAGGGTTGCGAAGCGTATCTTGCGTATGTGATTGCTAGCAAGGTAGTCGAAAAGAATTTTGAATCTGTACAGGTTGTTAGTGAGTATCCAGATGTATTTCCGGAGGAATTACCGGGACTACCACCAGTTCGGGAAGTAGAGTTTGGCATAGAATTAGTGCCAGGGACCACTCCGATCTCGATAGCTCCGTATAGAATGGCACCGACTGAATTAAAAGAATTGAAAGCTCAATTGCAAGAATTGATAGATAGGGGTTTCGCCCAACTAAGTTTCTCTCCTTGGGGTGCGCCCGTTTTATTTGTGAAAAAGAATGACGGAACTTTGAGAATGTGTATCGATTATCGGCAGCTCAATAAGGTGACAATTAAGAACAAATACCCGTTGCCACGTATTGATGATTTATTTGATCAGCTTAAGGGAGCCTCGGTGTTCTCAAAAATTGATCTGAGATCAGGTTATTATCAGTTGCGAGTGAGGGACTCAGATATACCAAAGACTGCTTTTCGGACAAGATACGGCCATTACGAGTTTTTAGTGATGCCATTCGGACTCACTAACGCTCCTACAATTTTCATGGATTTGATGAATCGTGTATTTAGACCCTATCTAGATCAGTTTGTGGTGGTATTTATAGATGATATACTGATCTATTCACGCGACAAAACCGAGCATGCTGAGCACTTGAGGCTGGTGTTACGAATTTTGTGTGACAAGCAATTATACGTAAAATTCAGTAAATGTGAATTTTGGTTGAAAGAAGTCAGCTTTTTGGAGCATGTCATTTCAGCATCGGGTATTCGAGTTGACCCGAGTAAAGTTTCGGCCATACTTGATTGGAAACCCCCGCGGAATATTTCTGAGATTCGCAGCTTTCTGGGACTTGCCAGATATTATAGACGCTTCGTGAAAGGGTTTTCTATGATAGCATTACCAATGATGAAGCTATTACAAAAAGATATTAAATTCAAATGGTCAGAAAGGTGTCAGAAGAGTTTTGATCAACTGAAAACCTTATTAATAGAAGCTCCAGTACTCGTTCAGCCAGAGTCGGGTAAAGAGTTATTTTTAGTGATGCATCTTTAAATGGACTCGGTTGCGTATTAATGCAGGAGGGTAAAGTCGTAGCTTATGCTTCGAGACAGTTGAAACCGCACGAGAGAAATTATTCGACGCACGACCTTGAGTTGGCCGCTATAGTCTTTGCTTTGAAGATATGGCGTTACTACTTATTCGGGGAGAAATGCCACGTCTATTTAGATCATAAGAGTCTAAAGTATCTAATGACTCAAAAGGATCTAAATTTGAGACAGCGACGATGGTTAGAATTGTTGAAAGACTACGAGCTCGTGATTGACTATCACCCGGGGAAGGCTAATGTAGTTGCGGATGCACTTAGCCGAAAGTCGCTTTTTGTTCTATGCGCAATGAATGCAGATATAGCTATGACTGAGGATGGTGCGATCATTGCGGAGTTGAATGTGAGACCATTGTTTGAGAAGCAGATTCGGGAAGCTTAAGAGGTTGTTGATGATTTAAAAACAAAGAAAAGTCATTGTGACTCGTGTGCAGATTTAGACTTTCAACTAGATGCGGAAGGATGTTTACGGTTTAAGAATCGAATCTGTGTACCGAAGAACCCTGAATTGATTCGAATGATTTGTGATGAAGCCCATAGTAGTAGATTGTCAATTCATCCGGGTAGCACGAAAATGTATAACGATTTGAAACAGTATTACTGATGGCATGTTATGAAATGAGACATCACCGATTATGTATTAAGGTGTTTAGTGTGTCAACAAGTAAAAGCCGAGCATCAAGTGCCATCGGTACTACTTCAGCCGATTATGATACCTGAGTGGAAGTGGGATCGAGTCACTATGGATTTCATATCGAGCCTGCCTTTGACGCCAAGTAAGAAAGATTTAATCTGGGTTATCATTTATAGATTGATGAAATCGGCTCATTTTATTCCAGTGCGTACGGATTTTTCACTTGATAAGCTAGCTGAGTTGTACATATCGCAAATTGTACGATTGTACGGAGTGCTTATTTCTATTGTTTCGGATAGAGATCCGAGGTTCACATCGCGATTTTGGAAGAAACTGCAAGATGTTTTGGGTACCAAGTTACACTTTAGTACAGCTTTCCACCCTCAGTCGGATGGTCAATCCGAACGTGTTATCCAAATACTCGAAGATATGTTAAGGTGTTGCGTTCTTAAGTTTGAAGGTACGTGGGAACGATACTTACCTTTGATTGAATTTGCTTATAATAACAGCTTTCAATTGAGTATCAAAATGGCACCCTATGAAGCACTGTACGGTCGAAAATGCCGTACACCCTTGTATTGGACCGAGCTGAGTGAAAGCAAGATACACGAGGTTGATTTAATCAGAAAGACGGAGCAGAAAGTTAAAGTAATTAGAGAAAGTTTGAAAGCCGCATTAGATCGCCAGAAGTCGTACGCGGATTTGAAACGAAAAGATATAGAGTTTCAAGTGGGTGATCGAGTGTTCTTAAAAGTATCACCGTGGAAAAAGATACTTAGATTTGGTTGGAAGGGAAAACTGAGTCCGAGATTTATTGGGCCGTATGAAATTATCGAGCGAATTGGGCCAGTTGCGTACAGATTGAGGTTGTCGTTTGAGCTAGACAAGATTCATAACATTTTTCATGTGTCGATGCTTCGACGTTACAGATCCGATCCTTCTCATGTGATCAGTTCGTCAGGGATTGAAATTCAACCTGACTTGACTTATGAGGAAGAACCGATTCGCATCTTAGCTCGTAAAGTAAAAGAGTTGCGAAATAAGAAGATATCGTTAGTTAAAGTTATGTGGCACAAACACAGGATAGAAGAAGCAACTTGGGAAACCGAGGAATCAATGAAAAAAAAAACGCTATCCACACTTATTCATTGGTAAGATTTTCGGGGACAAAATCCCTTAAGGGGGGAGAGTTGTAACAGCCCAATTCCGACCCTAATCGAAACGATGGTTTCGGGACCACGAATCCGGGATGGAAAAATATTTTTTTTCTATTAATATTTTTTTTATTTTGATATCTATGTTATGTGGATGAGCATGTGTTAAAATATTGTAGATAAATATTTGTGTTTGGGTGATTAATTTAAGGAAAAAGGACTAAAGTGCATGAGTGGTAAAATTTGCCATTTGTTTGATTGGGGGTAGTATATTAAAGTGTCTTTTAATCAAGGGGATTTGCATTGCAATTATACCTATTACTACTATAGTGGACGACAAAGTGATGGAATAGATGTAAATATAAGATACTATATTATAGTTAGTGGAATATGATAATAATATATTATTATTTATGTGTAATGGAATAAAAAACATAAAAGAATTAAGGAAGCCATTGCATGTCCATCCTTTTTGAACTCCCTTGGCCGAATGTAGCAAAAGAAATAGAAGAGAAAAACCTCCTTAAGGGTTCGGCACTCATCAACTAAAATTGGTAAGCTTAAGTCTTGGATTTTTTGATAATTTTTGCATTTTTGTGATTGTTGATCATTTACCTAACAAGCCCATGTGATAACTTTTCATATTGATTATGTATGTTGATTCGGCCATGGATGAAAATTCATGTTTTATGATGGTTGATGGTTATAAACAAAAATTCATGTGCTAGATTGCTATATTTGGTGTTGGAGATTTTGATTAGGTTGAGCATTTAGGATTAAATTTCAATAATAATAGATTGAGGAGTTAAATTTTAGAAATAAGGAAAGATGAGGCCTTGAATAAACTTAAGGCACATTCGGCCTTATCTAGAAATAGGTAAATTTGGCAAATTTTATACTTAGTGAAAATTGGATTAAATTTGCAAAAATGAATAATGCAAGGGATAAATTGAAAAAAATTATTCAACTATGTGTTTTGGTCCAAAATGAAAGAAATTTTTTTTTGAATGAGTTCATTCTTGCAATTATTTAGATCAAGAACAAAGGGGAAATGATTTGGATCGGGGAAAGGCCAAAATAAACGAGTAGCCGGAAAGCTTAAATTATCAACTTTCAAGGTAAGTTTGTAAGCAATTGGATTGATATAAATTTTATTCAATATTGAATTGTATATGCTGAAGTGAAATAATAGATTTAATTGTATAAAGCCGAATGTGGCATGGGAAATACTTTATTATATTTGAAAGTGAGATTAAAATGCATATTTATATATGTAAGCTTGAATTAAGTGGGTGAATTAAATATTTATATATATACCAAGGTATAGTTATACGTGAAAATGGAATGTGATTGATGCTTGAAATTGGAAATGAGGATACATATATATATATTATTATGTACAATGGTTGTTGCCGAGAGTGATATTATGTGGTGGGAGAAATGAGATGATTTTGAATTTTTAATTTTAAGTTTACTTATTTGGATGAAATGAAATCATATATATATTTAGTATTGAGAAGAAGATAAAACAATGGCACTGTGTGTGCGGATTTATTCACCAAGTACTGTGTGTGCGAAATCAGTTGAGTGGCACTATGTGTGCGGATTTACTCACCGAGCACTGTGTGTGCGAAATCGGTTGAGTGGCACTGTGTGTGCGGATTTATTCACCGAGCACTGTGTGTGCGAAATCGGTTGAAAGGCACTATGTGTGCGGGTTATCGGTTTTTCCTCAAGGATAGAGATACTTAGTAAAGGTAAATGAAAGTGTCAGGTATGTACATGTTGAATAATGGTTTATCATCTTGATGTAAATTTATGTAAGTTATTTCGATATAGTATGAAGGATATGAATACTTAATCCATTTGTTTTGAGATTTAATGAGCATGCGATTAATGAATGTTAATCTAATATGTGTCTCAATATTACAAATTATTCAATAGTTAGATCGAATAAATTAAAAGAAATGGTGAAATGTGTGGTTGTGCACCTTACCTTTTGCTTATAACTTACTAAGCTATTTAAGCTTACCTGGGGTGTTTGTGACTTTGTATTATAGATCTTTAAAGTCGAAGCTCGTGCTCGGGGATCCTTGTCAAAGTCAAGCACACTATCGATTACTTTGGTACTTTTTGGAAATAAAATTTTAAGTCCATGGCATGTATAGGCTAATCTAATATTTTTGAGCTTATCTTTTGAATTAGATGTTATAATGCCATATGAAAATGGCTTTACTTCTGCTATGAATTAAGTGAACATGTTGAGTTGGTATATATATATATATATATATATGAAATCATGAAATTTCAATTGAATGTTGCTTATTTTGAATAGGTACGCTTGTGTGATAATGAATGGCATGTTACTATGTGAAATGGTTGAATTTGGTCTATTTGAGTAGTAAAGATGTTAAGCTAAAGGTGATGTTTTAAAGAGCTATTATATGTGCACTTATTTGTGGGTATTCGGGTATGGCAAAAATATATATGATTTGGTTGATTTGATTTGTTTTGCTTAATATGATATATATATATATATATATATATATATGTATGTATGTATGTATGTATGCATTAAAGATTTGGCTTAGACAGGTTTTAAAAGAAAAAGTACTATAATTGAGGTAGTTTAATGTTTTTATATTTATGAAGAGTTAGCATACGTATTCGGTCATGGCTAAAAAAAAAATTTTAATTAGATGAAATATGCTTGTGTAAACTTATAATACAAATGATATGTGTTTAACTCGTGATAATAAAATTTGAAAGCTCTGATTTTGGTATTAGGTTTAGTAATGCCCGTAACCCTAATCCGGCGACGGATACAGGTTAGGGGTGTTACAGTTTAAAGAAATTCTCTCAAGCTTGGAGGCCATGGAGGTTCAGTATGATAAGGAAGATCTAGGGTTGGTTCTACTTTGTTCGTTGCCCCCGTCTTATTCAACTTTTAGAGACACGATTTTATATAGCCGCGAGTCTCTCACAGTTGATGAGGTTTATGATTCTTTGACCTCGTATAATAAGATGAAGCATGTTATGGTTAAAACTGACTCTTAGGGAGAGGGTCTCATTGTTCGTGGGAGACAAGATCGGAATGCTGATGATGATCGTGGAAGGATACAAGAACGGAATCCTCGCTGTAAATCTAAGGGTAGATCGAAGTCTTCAAACAGAGGTAAAACTTATAACTTCTTCAAGAAGAAAGTGCACATTAAATCTGAGTGCTATAAGCTACAGAACAAGATTAAAAGGGAGGCTGCGAATCAAAAGGAAAAACAACCAGAAAATTCCGGTGAAGCTGATGTTGTAGAAGACTACAGCGATGGTGAACTTCTAGTCGCTTCTGTCAACAATTCTAAAGAGAGCGAGGAATGGATACTTGATTCAGGCTGCACCTTCCACATGAGTCCCAATCGGGACTGGTTTACAAATTACGAAACTGTGTCTGAAGGTGTTGTTTTCATGGGAAATAATGCTTCATGTAAAATCGCAGGTGTTGGAACAATTAAAGTTAAGAAGTTTGATGGAGTTGTCAGAACACTTAGTGATGTAAGACATGTTCTAGAATTGAAGAGAAATTTAATTTCGTTGAGTACTCTTGATTCAAGAGGGTACAAATACACAACTGAAAGTGGGATTTTGAACATTTCCAAAGGTTCCCTCTTTGTGATGAAAGGGCAGAGAAAGACTGCCAAGTTGTATGTTTTGCAGGGTTCTACTGTTATTGGTGATGCAGCTTTCGCTTCCTCTTCCTTGGCAGATGATGATATTACTAAACTTTGGCATATGCGCCTAGGGCATATGAGTGAGAATGGCATGGTAGAATTGAGCAAAAGAGGACTTCTTAATGGACAAGGAATTTGCAAATTGAAATTTTGTGAGCACTGCGTTTTTAGGAAGCAAAAGAGAGTTCGATTCATCGGAGAAATCCATAACACGAAGGGAACGTTGGATTATATTCATTCTGATCTGTGGGGGCCATCAAGAGTGCCTTCGAGAGGTGGAGCTAATTATATGCTAACTTTTATTGATGATTTTTCCAAAAAAGTTTGGGCATTCTTCCTAAAGCAGAAAAGCGATGTGTTTTCCGCATTTAAGTCTTGGAAAACTATGATTGAAAAACAGACGGGAAAACAAATAAAATACATCTGCACAGAAAATGGCTTAGAGTTTTGTTCTGATAAGTTTAATAAACTGTGCAAGTCAGGAGGGATCGTGAGACACTTGACAGTTCGTCATACTCCACAGCAAAATGGCGTTGCAGAACGAATAAACAGAACGATCATGGAGAAGGTTCAATGTATGTTGTCAAATGCCAACTTATCAAAGTCGTTTTGGGCCGAAGCAGCCTCTACTGCATTTTTTTTATCAACCGATCTCCATCCATTGCCATTGAGAAAAAGACTCCACAAGAGGTATGGCCTGGTAATCCTGCTAATTATTCTGATTTAAAGATCTTTGGGTGTCCTGTGTATGCTCATGTTGATAATGGAAAATTGGAACCGAGATCCATTAAATGTGTTTTTCTTGGTTATAAAGCTGGTGTAAAAGGGTATAAGTTATGGTGTCCTGAAAATAGAAAAGTTGTGATTAGTAGAGATGTTGTTTTTTATGAAACTGCTATGCTACCTAACTTATCTCTTAAAGGCTCTTCCAATAAAGAAAATCAAAAGCAGGTGGAGCATCAGATTAATACAGAGTCGACTCCTCAAGCCAGTACAAAAATTGAGAATAGAATTGCTTCTTCACCACAATACTCCAAAGTGGATGCCGAGGCTGATCTAGTTGCTTATGCTTTAAATGTGGCTGAAGATATAGATGCAAACCAATAGCTGTCTAATTATTCTGAGGTGGTTAGTTGTGAAAACTCAGAAAAGTGGATGTCTGCTATGCAATAAGAGATGGAATCACTCCATAAAAACAGAAGATGGGATCTTGTGAAACTTCCTAAAGTTAAAAAGGTTTTTCGCTGTAAATGGGTGTTTAAAAAGAAATAAGGGGCTCCAGGAGTTAAAGAACCCAGATATAAAGCAAGGCTTGTTGCAAAGGGTTACAGTCAAATTCCAGGAGTGGACTTCACAGATGTATTCTTCCCAGTTGTGAAGTATAGTTCAATTCGAGCTTTACTTGGTATTGTGGCCATGCATAATTTGGAGCTTGAGCAGTTAGATGTAAAAACTCCATTTTTGCATGGAGAACTTGAGGAAGATATTTACATGCAACAATCAGAGGGTTTTTACAGTCTCAGAAAAAGAGAACTATTTTTGCTTGCTGAAAAAGTCTCTTTACGGTTTGAAACAGTCACCAAGACAGTGGTACAAGAGGTTTGATTCATTTATGACTTTTCATGATTTTAAAAGAAGTAGTTTTGACAGCTGTGTTTATTTTAAGAAAAACTGTGATGGTTCTTTTGTGTATCTACTTCTTTATGTTGATGACATGTTGATAGCAGCAAAAGATAAAGGAGAGATAAGAAAGGTTAAAGTCCAACTAAGTGAAGAATTTGAGATGAAAGATTTGGGACCAACAAAGAAGATACTTGGTATGGAGATTCTCAGAGATAGAAAAACAAGTAAATTGTACCTAAGTCAGAAGAGGTACATTGAGAAAGTTCTTTGCAGGTTCAATATGCTGAGTGCTAAGCCTGTTAGTACTCCTTTAGCAGCCCATTTCAGACTTTCATCGACTTTGTCTCCACAATCAGATGATGAGATTGAGTACATGTCACATGTTCCATACTCTAGTGCAGTGGGATCTCTCATATATGCTATGGTTTGTTCACGTCCAGATTTATACAATCAGTGCAGTTAGCAGATACATGGCGAATCCCGGTAAAGAACATTGGAAAGCAGTTTAGTGGATTTTAAGATACTTACGAGGTACTACTGATGTTTGCTTACAGTTTGGAAGAACTAGAGATGGAGTCATTGGGTATGTTGATACTGATTTTGCTGAAGACCTTAATAGAAGAAGATCTCCCACTGGTTATGTTTTTACAATCGGAGGTTGTGCAATCAGTTGGAAAGCTACTTTACAAACTACAGTCGCTTTGTCTACCACTGAAGCTGAGTACATGGCGATTACTGAGGCTTGTAAAGAAGCTATTTGGTTGAAAGGACTCTTTAGTGAGCTCAATGAAGACCTTCAAATCAGCACAGTATTTTGTGACAGTCAGAGTGCCATCTTCTTTACAAAAGATCAAATGTTTCATGAGAGAACAAAACACATTGATGTTCGGTATCATTTTGTTCGTGATATTATTGCTCGAGGTGATATTGTTGTGAGCAAAATTAGTGCTCATGAAAATCCTGCAGATATGATGACTAAGTCACTTCCTATAACCAAGTTTGAGCATTGCTTAGACTTGGTTGGTGTTCATTGTTGAAGTTAAACTCTTAAGGGGTTTTATGGAAGATGTGAAGAACTTGTTCGTTGAGAGTTCGCGATGAAGAACTTGTTCATTGTTAATTCGTGTCAAGGTAGAGATTGTTAGAATTAAGTGACCCGAATCCTTATTTAAATAAAATACAATGGTAAAATAAAATAAAAGAAGAATCCCTATAGAACTACACTTCTTTTCTTTTATTTTAAATAAGGTTTTTTAAACATTATTAAACTCCATCTATTTGATATTGATTAGAATATGGAGTTTCAATCTTACTACACTCCTATTAGAATATGGCTTTACAAACCTATAAATAGACATAGTGTATCCCTCTTGTAATGGATTCGAATTCGACATTGTGAATTTTCTTCTCCTCTACCCGTGGTTTTTTCCCGAAAGGGTTTCCACGTAAAATATGTGTGTTCTTTAATTTTTATTTCTCTTTTCTTTGCGATATATTGTCATTACCGACGTTATATTTTTGACAAATACGATAAAGAAATCAGCCTCGAATGGTCCAGAGCAACAAGCAAAAATGGACAAAAAAGTCTAGCATTCACCAAACTAGATAAGACGACAACAAAATCATCCCTAAAATCACTTGTAAAACTAAGATTACATTATTTTATTGTAATCCTAAACTGCTGAAATCATCTTCAATGTTTATTAATGGCATAAATGGTAATGTTTATCATAATCTTTTATTCTATCTTTATTAATTCTAACCGGTAGTTATTATTTACACGAAGGTAAATCATTATGTAAGTCATTCTAAAATTAAATTATTTTTATTTTGATTAGTTCAATATTTTTTTTTAATTTGGTCATTATCATTAATTAAATTGATTATTCAACCGTTAAATTCATTTATTTTTTAATTCTCAATTGTTTTTATACTTTCCTTTTCTTATAATTTTCTCATTCTTTTTTCTTTCCTTTTCCTCGTCTTCTTCCTTCAACACATCTATTCCTTATTTTATTTAGATAGTTAAAATTGAACGCCTGATAAAGATAAAGGACTGCATGTGACATGTTGATGATCATTGTGAGCTTGTTACCATGATAGAGATGGAGTGGGAGAGAGCTTGAGCTTGCCATGGATTCTCAGCTCTTTTTACTCCCTTTTTGTTGTGAAGTGTATTGTGTTCTACTTCATTTATAAACTGACCACAATGCGTGAGGGGAAAGTTAAAAAAGGAAAGGCAACAACAAAGAAGAGATATGAGTGAGGAGAAAGTTAAAAATATAAAGAGCAACAAAAATTTTAAAATAACATCTGTTTTTCTTACCCTACGTGAACTAGATGCGGACATGAAGTGGTAAGATTCATTTTTAATAAGTTAATTGGTAGTAAAAGTATCAAGGAGACCTCTGTATTAAGAGTCAAATTTATAGTTATTTGATTTAAAGGATATGCAATTTGACTAGATTTACCGTCAATTTAAAGGACATCTGTTTTAACAGTTGATTAGATTTGGATACGAATATGTAAGATTCATCGAATAAAAATTTATAGTGCATCGGTTATATATATTGTCAATGAATCACAATAAAATATTTCATGCACAATAATTCTTTTAAAATCATTGATGAAATATAGTTCAGACCAAATTAATATGTACGAATTAATATTTAATGCACTAATATATTCTATGCCATGTTTTTTATTTTTTATAACTCAGGTTTAATTAAACACCAAAGAATAATAGTGTGTTATAGTGAATAGAATTATGTCAAATAAACTTGCAGTAAGACAATTACTTGTTAATAAAAGAGATAATTAGATTGGAAGGTGGCCTTTTGCTTGTCTTTCATGTCCCGCTTTGTTCTTCTCAAATAATCCGCTTGATGGTTATACCCCATGAAAAGAGGTGTTGATGTAATCTCTCCTGCACAAAGAAGAACAATTATGGATTTGCAGAGTCCACAAATGTCTGCAATCCTTTGCAGTTTTGATGCGCACCTATATGAAGTTGGGATGTTAGCAGGAGCCACCAGTGGGGCTCAAGTTTATCTATGGATACCGTGATGGAAAAATCTCTTCTTTGAAGGAATTTGTGCTTTGTACTTGTTAGAAAGTTTATTTGTTTTTTCGGGTCAAACTTAGTAGCCAATGTGTATCACATATCTGATCCTCGTATGACAATTCTAGTAACCAATGTATACATTTTATGATCAGTGTCACATAAAAATTTGTTAGAAACAACACAAGTGCAACTGATATGGCTCCACTATTAATTAGATGGTCATATATAGCTTTAGTCTTCAATTTCAACAGTTTGTTAATCGAACCGAATTAGTATTAATTGATTTTATAAAAAATTAACCGAATCGAAATATTTTTATAAAAAATTAACAGAACCGAAATATTTAGATTGAGTGAAAAATTAGAATAAATATTAAATGTATATATGAATATTATTTTAAAGTAGTGCAATTATATATATAAATCTTGGATTGTAGTTTATATGTATATATAAAATTTTGATTTTGATTTAATTATATATATTTAAATAAATGAGTACATACATTTATTTTTTAGATGAATATAATTGTTTGCGTATATAATATATCTGCGTAAAATAATGCTAATTTGGTCATATTGTTAGTGATTTATGAAAATTGAATCAAATAAAAATTTCTTATATAAAATCATACAAAATCAAAATTTATGTATAAAATTGCACATATGATCAAAGTTCATGTATGATTTTGATATTGGGTTAAATCATAATTCAAAGCCTGAACTAGACAATTGTTTCCACAATAGAGCTTGAACTTTTTTTTTGTCCAAATTAATTTCTGAGCATGACAATCGTTCTCAACTTGAACTTTAGAGTTTTTAAAGAAATATAAAAGATTAATATGAACAAAAAAAAAAAATCAAACCCCAATGTGAGAACAATTACTAAGTTTAGGACAAAAAAAATTTTTGAGGCCCCATACGAAAATAAATGCCAAGTTCAAAGCCTAATTTAGACAAAAAAAATTCAAACTCTAACATGAAAATAATTATCAAATTCAAACTCCAAAAAATAATTATTCAAACTCCAAAAAGTAATTTACTTTTTTTATATTTATCCCTAAAAATTTTAAAAATAGCCTATATCTTTATAATTTTTAAAGAATTAAATTAAATTTTTATCATTTTAGGGGCTAAAATATAATTTTACCAAAATTAAGAGCCTTAAAGGAAAATTTTGTGGACCTGGACCCCAAAATTTATAGAACTTTCACTTAGATATCTAATTTAACTCCACTCTAAATTAAATTAGAATCTAATATAATTATCCAATATAGATATTTTTTGATAAATAAACACAAACTATCTATATTAAACAATCATAATTGAATAATTTACGGCATTATCTAATCTCAAGAACAGGTGTCTTCAAACACGTGTACATCTGTATTTCTTTCTATAACCATCTTAACAAGCCAATCAATAACTTGATTTATCTCTCTCGAGATATGTTTTATTTATATGATTTGTAAAATCATGTATATCCTTCTTACCAAAATAGATATTTTAAGAAAAGAAATGATTCACTTTACCAATAAAAATTGAAAAAAAAATACATAATTTATCTATCATCAAGTGAAAACCAACCAGACAGTGGTAACCATCAATTCCTCTGACGTCTATCTGTTCAGCTACTGCTAAACTCAAATATAATTAAATAAAAAGAAAAATTAGAATTAAAATACATATATAAAAATAGCAGACAAATATGAAATATCTGATGATATTTATATATTATATCTAAATTCCCATTGTTACCCGACATTTCCTCATTCAATAATTTTACTTAAAACTCTTTCTTTCACGTTTCTCTTTTTTTGCTTTTTCCCTTGTTCTTTCAGTTGTCATCTGCTGTCACTCACTCCCCCCTTCTCTTCTTTCACCTTTCTTCTCTCTTTACCCTTTCTTTCTGCCGTATAAACCGCGTTGTTTTAAGATCCAGCACCAAAAAAAAAACCCATCTTCTGGTGAAAATCTTTTTGTTCTTATGCTTCTTTTTTTCTTCTTGCTATCTGTTAAGTGTAAAGCTTTTCTCTCGTCAGTTTTGCTTTTATTATTCAAAGAAAAGTTCTTTTTTGTGTGTGTGTGTGTGTCGTACAGTGTTATTGCATTGACTTGTTTAATGATGCTACTTGTTTCTCTTTGATCCCATTTTTTTTCTAACTATTAAAGACCTTTTTGATTTATTGGGTAAAAAGTCTTCTTTCTTGCTTGCCTGCTTTAATTTTGTATTTTTTGTTGTTGTTGTTGTTGTTGCATAATTGGATTCTTTTAACTGTTTCTTGACATGGGTATTGTTTATTTTTCTTAGGTATCTGATCAATGTGGTTGGAGTAGAAATTTTCAAAAGGTGTTTGGATTTGGGTTTCTAGATGCTTGAAAAGACTATATAGGTTTGTGGTGCACAGGTAAAGTGTTTGTTCTTCATTTTTCTCTTTTACTAGTAAACCCTGATTTTATTTATTGTTGTTGTTTCATTTAATCCAATTTAGGCCCCATTTTTCACTAGCTTCTGTTGAGCTACATGTATCTTTATTTTCTTCCTACCAGAAGATTATGATTCAGTTTCAATTAGTTGCCTTTTGTTTTTTTTAAGAAATAATTTTCAGTAATTTGTTTATTGAAATATTTTTATGCCTTACTTTTTGCAGATGGAAGAGGATGGTGAATTCAGGTGCTGGGATGAATTGATTCCAGATGCACTTGGGTTGATTTTCAAGAATCTTTCACTCCAGGAGATACTCACTGTAATCCCAAGGGTGTGCAAATCATGGCAGAGAGCAGTTAGTGGACCTTATTGCTGGCAGGACATCGACATCGAACAATGGAGCCAACAATGCCGGCCCGAGACCCTTGATCGCATGCTTCAAATGCTGATAACTAGAAGTTCGGGTTCACTCCGCAAGCTCTGTGTTACTGGTCTCCCTAATAGCCAGAGTTTTTCATTCATTGCAGATAAGTAAGGACATTACATGTTTCATTCTATGCCTTTCAATTTGCATTTTCTAGTTATATCCCTTTGGCATTATGATTGGAAGGACATAGAAACACAACAGTATAGATTCTATATGAATTATTTCACAAGCTCAATCTGCACTTCCAGTTTAAGCGGTTTAGTTGGAAAAAGATGGCATGGGAGTATATAGTGTTGTTGAGCTTAGGCAACTAATATGAAACTGAAAATTAATGTATAGTTAGATGAAGCTACTTGTAAGTTTCATTTCCCTCTGAATTTGCTGAGTTTCTGTATTTTGAATATCTCACTGATAGATTAGGGAACAATAACCAATTTCATGGTAAATAATCTGTAGAAAATTCTATTATCAATGGTTACATTCTGTTCTATTTTGTGACTTATATTGGATACTCTTACTTCCTGCTGCTTCTAGTGCGAAATCTCTTCGGACTTTACGGCTGCCAAGAAGTGAAATAAGTGATTCAGTAGTGGAACAGGTTGCTGGGAGGCTCTCTTCGGTGACTTTCTTGGATGTTAGTTACTGCAGGAATATTGGAGCTCCGGCACTTGAAGCAATAGGCAAGCACTGTAAGTTACTAATGGGATTGAGGAGAACAATGCACCCGTTAGAGGTAGTTGGGAAACTGTCTCAAGATGATGAGGCCCTTGCTATTGCTACCACAATGCCGAAGCTCAAGCAACTCGAGGTAGCATACTTGCTTATTAGCACAGAAGGTGTGGTTAAGATACTTGAAAACTGCCCTGAGCTTGAATTATTGGACGTGAGAGGATGTTGGAATGTGAAGCTGGATGAAAATCTTGTCAAGAAATTCTCACAGCTGAAGGTGGTCGGACCTCTCGTTGTGGATTATTTTGGGATGAAGGGCTGGGATGATTGTTCAAACTATTCAGGTTCCTCAGGTTACTTGGCCTGGGACTTTGTTGCCGGAGATGTCGGTATTGGTTACGATGATGTGATATCAGATGTGGATTGGGAAGACGACCAAAGTATAGAAGATGTGGAAATGAGGTTCTACGACGGTTTTGACTTGGAAAATGCTGCGTTCGATTGGCCCCTCTCCCCTTGAAGGGATTGTTATCCATTCGAGCTCCACACAGACTGCGGTGAGCACTTCTTTGCTTCCCCTTTGCTATGCACAAACATTGTTCTTATAAGGTAGTAGTATATAAAACAAGTTTTCCTATGAGTATTTGTAATAATAATAATAATAAAATAGAACTTGTAATATGTAGCAAAAGAATGTGTTTCCCTAGTAATTGAGATCGACATGTCATAGCATTTCCATGCCCCATGTCACATGCTTTATGTACTGTACCTACAATAATTATACAATTAGTAGTGGGATTTGTAAAGATGGTCCAAATAGTGTGTATGATGACTTGTATGGAATATCAAAGAAATTAATTGATCAAATTGTGACAGAAAGGAGGATTGTCATACTTTATCCTTTTTGACTTTGAGCTAATGCTTACGTTTATAATCAATTAAGTATTTCAAAAAAGGTCAATTTTGAGGATTGGGAGAAAAAAAGAACCACGGCTTGTCTTTAAAGCATTGTTTTCAAATGCTTCATCATTAAGCCAAAGCCGTGTGTCCCATTGTCGTCAAGCTAGAGAAGAAAGCTATTCTCATAATTGCATTATAATCCATCATTTTGAAGCATCTGATTCGATGGGGGGCTGCAGTTTTCAATCACCATGAAGAAAAACACCTTTTCAACCGAATCACCTGAATGATGATAGTGGAATACCATGTGGACTCATGTAAATCAATGGTACATAAATCAGCACATGTGAAACATATGCTTTAACACTGCTGTAATATCATATTATTAGTTCTAAGTAATCTTCTTCATCCAAAGATTAGAGAGAATCTTGGTATGGAAAAAAAGCAGAGGAGCTAAGTGAAAGTAACTATAATGCTTAGGACAATATCCATGTTAGAGTCGGATATTGAATATGAAAGATGTACTATTATTCTCCAGAGAAAGCTTCTGAAAAAAAGAAACTGGTATAATATAAAAAGTTTGCAGAACTGGAGAGTGGTGAGTACTAAGAAGGCTGCCACCAAGTTGCACCAAAACAGAACTATTTTTGAAAAACTTACTATAACATAGAGAAAATACAACAATAACCCGCTTTGTATGATTATCAGGAACATCATGCAAAAGAATTACAGATACAAGCTAAGCACAAAAAAAGCCATTTCTTTCATCTAGGCAAGTTTCTATGCTCAACTGAAAATTAAGCAAGTGTACCATTTTATTATGTTTTTATACATTTCTAGCTCGTCATCAATCTTCAATTGCAGCAAGGCTGCAAGGGGAAACCATCAACAGACAAGCAGAATTTCAGGGAAAAAAATGTTAATGCTCAAACATAAGCTCCGGTGGCATCTATGGTAATCCAAGGGCCTTGTATGTGGTAAGGTTCAGACAAATTGGCAATGCACTGTTAATTAAATGCACGCTGACAACATCTACTGCTTCAACTTATGTTCTGTCATTGCCAGATCCCCTAGTTGTACCTAAAGGTCGAGTCTCGTTGACTTCCATTTGTTTTGCCTCCTCAGTTGACTTACATGCTTCAACCGTATCTTTCTCTTGACTAGGTTCCCGCTTGTCTTCAAACAACTTCCCCGACTTTGCAATCGCAAGGATTAACTCAAGTTGTTTTTGTTGTTGCTCCTATAGAATACATCATCATTAATCACATGTTGAGAATCCCATGAAAATCCATGTGTTGAATCAATCATTAATGACAAGTTGAGAATCCAAAAGCCACAAGCTTGACTGTTCTTACTGATTACCAGTTGCCAATGAAGACAACAAGTTTTCTATTGGCACAATGATTTTGGAACAAAATGCAAGCAATTCAGTTTTAGAGAGGCTTAAAGCTTTGCTAAATCCAAGCGACACTCTATTTCTATCATTCAAAATCACTGTAAAAGACAGAATAGAGATTGGGATATTTGATCTCTGAAAACCCTTTGGAACAACAAGAGTACAAGACTGTAAATCTTTAGCTAATATCAGAACCAAATTTAACTTCACTTAAACATCATGGAACTTCTACGGCAACGGAGCATCATGTACTAACAAGTTCAGAAAATTAAAAGAACTAATCAGTGCTAAAATGTTACCTGCATTGCCAGCAAAACTTTCTGAATTTCCTCAAGCTCCTTCTCCAGGATTTCTTCTTGAGCTGCTAGTGCTCTAGTAGCCTCGGAATTCTTTTGAGCCAAAGCTGCAGTCTTTAGATACAGTAAAATGCTTAGGAAGTTATAAATACAAAAAATCACAACAAATTAGTAAATATAATCTGTTATCATCAGCTTGCCTTCCCATTTATTCATAATAGAAGCAGCAAGGGGAATGAGATCTTCATTATTATCAAATTGGAGCCATAGCTAATGCTAGTTTACTCATCTATATAAAGTCTCAGCATCAAACGCTGGGTTACATAGACTAAAGATGGCACAATCAAATAGAACTGCAAGGCAAACATTTTGCCTTCAATACTCTTAGCCTTAACAAAACAATCATTTTGCTGAACATCAAAATGCATATAACTTTCGACTACCCTCCGCTATTTATTCGACTCCATCATTAATTCTCTAATTCAAACCTTATAACTTTAAGCAGCAAGAATTAGTCAACTCCTTTAATTATATAACTAAAAGCTTTAACATTTATCAACAAGAATTACAACCTTTTCTTAGTTTGACTATGTTTATTTGACTATGTTTTTTTTAGTGTTACCTCTTCAATAGGCTGTTTCAAACCTTTCCTTGTTACTCGAAATCGGATCCCCAACTTCTCAAGTTGCCTAGACAAAACACGAATAATGGCAACGGAACTCTTTAAATCCTCCTCTAATTTCTCAATCCTGTCAACCAAATTCAACCTTTTTCCACCAGCCTTTGCTTCCACACAAATTCTCCGCCACTGGCGCCTCCTAATCCACGCCCCGATGGCAAACCCACTCACCAAGCCTAAGACATTCCAGGCCATAACCCTCCTCCAAACCGCACCCAAAACGACACCTTTCCAATCCGAAACGACATAAACAACCGAAACAACAGCCGAAGAAAAAATGCAAAAAAGTTCAGCAGCTGAGAGAAAAGAATCTAAATTGATGGAATCAAAAGTAGGGTTTTGGTCTGATGAGGTGGCAATTGAAGAACCGGAGTCGTAGGCTTTGATAAAGGAATGAGAAGAAGGATGGCGGGAGCTGAGACTGAGAAAATTTCGGGTCCGGAAATGTAGAACAGTGGGGGGGAAGGTGAGATGGGGGGAGGTGATTGGAAGGAAAGAATTAGGGGTTTTGAGATAAGGGTTTAAAAGGGAAGATGAAGGGGTAAGGAGGTTTTGAAACGCGATTGACATTGTTCGTGTTGGGGTTTCTGATTAGGGTTTAGGGGGGAGGATTTGAATTGAGAGGGGAAGACATTGTTAGGGGTAAGTTTCTTGGTGAGAGATATGGAGATGGCGATGCACCCAATGGTTTCGGGCGCCTAGGTCTCTTTGCGTATGTTAGCTTAGCAAAGTTCGAATGACTTTAAATTGCGCCTTAAGGATCCATATTTTTATAATGGATTTTCCTTTTGGAAAGAACAAAATCATTTGAAAATTACTCACTCCGTTTGATGACATGTTATTTGAAAGCCCTAAGGTATTTTATTTTTTTTTAAATATTTTTTATGCGTTAAATATTTAAATTTTAATTATAATATTGATTTTGAGATAATTTTTAAAATTATAATATTAATTTTGAGATTCTTTTTACTTTTTATATTTTAATTAATTTTTCATTAATCACACTTCCAAATAATGATACTTAACTAATTTTATATAAAAATAATTTAATAAATTCAACTCAAAATTAAAATATAACTAAATTTTAATTAAAATTAAATATATTTTATGAAAGAATTCAAATATATTAATTTTATAATAGCTCAATATGTTATTAATTTTTTATTATTTTTTGATTTAGTCTCTCTTTTTTTACACTATGGCCCAACACTTCTCGCACTTTTACAATTTAGCCCATTCATCAAATTAATTTTCCTAAATTCAAAAGTCTTTTTAATTTCTTATAATATCCAACTATCCTCTCCATTAATAATAATAATAACTATTTTATCTACTTCGAAAATTTTAACACGTACCAACTTGAATTGACACTGTTCACATTTCGGGAGGTATTAGGGATGTTACATACGAAATGTTATTATGAGTTGTATTACTACGCCATCAATGAGTTTTGTTTAATGGCTCATACTCTGAGGACTTCAGACCATCTAGGGTTATAAGGTAGGGTGACCCTTAACATATGTTTTTGTATTGTGTATGGAAAAAGGTTTAATGATAAATTTGACTACTAACATTCGCATGTTTTGTCAAAATAGTCATAATTGTATTTTTGAGCCTTTTTTGGCCATCAAACTTTGTATTTTTTTTTCAAACTATTTTTTTCTAACGGATTTAATGAATAAATTCAAAGTTTCAATATTTCTTCTTTTTTTTTCAAAATATTCCAATCTTTCATATATTTGTTTATTGAGAGATTTTTCTACTAAGTTAAAATTTTTTAGATACTTACATTGATTTTCTTTAAATTAAAATTTATTTTTTTTAATTTCATGTATTATTTATTTATTTTATTGTTTTTCACATTTAATTATCTTATAGGGTTATTTAAGTAATAAATTACATCTCATTAAAAATATTCCACATATGAAATTTCACATCATTCCTGTTAATTTTTTTAACGATAATTTCATTTAATCTGTTAGAAAAAGCAATTTGGAAAAAAAAAAGTTTTGGCTAAAAAGAACTCAAAATACAATTAGGACCATATTGACAAAAGATGCAAAAGTTGTGACCAAATTTGTCATTAGACCATGGAAAAACTTCAACAAGCTATTAATTGGGAGGTGACAAACGGGATTTGGGAGCCTAGTAGATTTAATCGAGGTGTTCCAGCAATCTCGCACCTGTTTTTTTCGGACAACCTAGCTCTGTTCAAATGTAGGTTGTTAACACCGTTCTAAATGACTTTGGTAAATTCTTCGGGCATACAGTGAATCGAGAGACCCAAGTGTTTTTTTTCAGCTAATACGAATGAAGGTTTAAAAGATAAAATTGGTAGAGGGTTGGGTGTCTTGGTTGTTGAGGATCTTGGTCGATATTTGGGGGTCCCTCTACTGCATGGTCGAGTCAAAAAGAAACTATGGCTATATGATGGGGAAAATGCAAGAGAGATTAGTAGGGTGGAAAGCACATTCTTTATGTGAAAAATATAACGTCGGTAATGACAAATATATCGCAAAGAAAAGAGAAATAAAAATTTAAAGAACACACAGATTTTACGTGGAAACCCTTTCGGGAAAAAACCACGGGCAGAGGAGAAGAAAATTCACTATGTCGAATTCGAATCAATTACAAAAGGAATAGACTATGTCTATTTATAGGCTTGTAAAGCCATATTCTAATAGGAGTGTAGTAAGATTGAAACTCCTTATTTTAATCAATATCAAATAGATGGAGTTTAATAAGGTTTAAAAAACCTTATTTAAAATAAAATAAAAGAAGTGTAGTTCTATAGGGATTCTTCTTTTATTTTATTTTACCATTGTATTTTATTTAAGTAAGGATTCGGGTCACTTAATTCTAACAATCTCCACATTGACACGAATTCTCAATAAATAAGTTCTTCATCGCGAACTCTCAACGAACAAGTTCTCCACCTCTTCCATAAAACCCCTTAAGGGTTTAACTTCAACAATGAACACCAACCAAGTCTAAGCAATGCTCAAACTTGGTTATAGGAAGTGACTTAGTCACCATATCTGCAGGATTTTCATGAGTACTAATTTTGCTCACAACAATATCACCACGAGCAATAATATCATAAACAAAATGATACCGAACATCAATGTGTTTTGTTCTCTCATGAAACATTTGATCTTTTATAAGGAAGATGGCACTCTGACTGTCACAAAATACTGTGCTGATTTGAAGGTCTTCATTGAGCTCACTAAAGAGTCCCTTCAACCAAATAGCTCTTTACAAGCCTCAGTAATCGCCATGTACTTAACTTCAGTGGTAGACAAAGCGGCTGTAGTTTGCAAAGTAGCTTTCCAACTGATTGCACAACCTTCGATTGTAAAGACATAACTAGTGAGAGATCTTCTTTTATCAAGGTCTCCAGCAAAATCAGCATCAACATACCCAATGACTCCATCTCTAGTTCTTCCAAACTGTAAGCAAACATCAGTAGTACCTCATAAGTATCTTAAAATTCACTGAACTGCTTTCCAATGTTCTTTACCGGGATTCGCCATGTATCTGCTAACTGCACTGACTGCATATGATAAATCTGGACGTGAACAAACCATAGCATACATGAGAGATCCCAGTGCACTAGAGAATGGAACATGTGACATGTACTCAATCTCATCATCTGATTTTGGAGACAAAGCCGATGAAAGTCTGAAACGAGCCGCTAAATGAGTACTAACAGGCTTAGCACTCTGCATATTGAACCTGCAAAAAACTTTCTCAATGTACCCCTTCTGACTTAGGTACAATTTACTTGCTTTTCTATCTCTGAGAATCTTCATACCAAGTATCTTCTTTGCTGGTCCCAAATCTTTCATCTCAAATTCTTCACTTAGTTGGGCTTTGACCTTTCTTATCTCTCCTTTATCTTTTGCTGCTATCAACATGTCATCAACATAAAGAAGTAGATACACAAAAGAACCATCACTGTTTTTCTTAAAGCAAACACAGCTGTCAAAACTACTTCTTTTAAAACCATGAGAAGTCATAAAGGAATCAAACCTCTTGTACCATTGTCTTGGTGACTATTTCAAACCGTAAAGAGACTTTTTCAGCAAGCAAACATAGTCCTCTTTTTCTGAGACTGTAAAACCCTCTGGTTGTTGCATGTAAATATCTTCCTCAAGTTCTCCATGTAAAAATGCAGTTTTTACATCTAACTGCTCAAGCTCCAAATCATGCATGACCACAACACCAAGCAAAGCTCGAATCAAACTATGCTTTACAACTGGGGAGAACACATCTGTGAAGTCCACTCCTGGAATTTGACTGTAACCTTTTACAACAAGCCTTGCTTTATATCTGGGTTCTTCGACTCCTGGAGTCCCTTCTTTCTTATTAAACACCCATTTACAGCGATCAACCTGTTTACCTTTAGGAAGTTTCACAAGATCCCATGTTCTATTTTTATGAAGTGATTCTATCCCCTCTTGCATAGCAAACATCCACTTTTCTAAGTCTTCACAGCTAACCGCCTCAGAATAATTAGACGGCTCTTGGTTTGTATCTATATCTTCAGTCACATTTAAAGCATAAACAACTAGATCAGCCTCGGCATACTTCTTTGAAGGTTTGATTTCTCTTCTAGTTTTGTTTTTGGCGATAGAGTATTGTGGTGAAAAAGCAACTCTATTCTCAATTTTTGTACTGGCTTAAGGAGTTAACTGTGTATTAATCTGATGCTCCACCTGCTTTTGATTTTTTTTATTGGAAGAACCTTTAAGAGATAAGTTAGGTATCATAGCAGTTTCATCAAAAACAACATCTCTACTAATCACAACTTTTCTATTTTCAGGACACCATAACTTATACCCTTTTACACCATTTATAACCAAGAAAAACACATTTAATGGATCTCGGTTCCAATTCTCCATTATCAACATGAGCATACGCAGGACATTCAAAGATCTTTAAATCAGAATAATTAGCAGGATTACCAGACCATACCTCTTGTGGAGTCTTTTTCTCAATGGCAGTGGATGGAGATCGGTTGATCAAAAAACATGCAGTAGAGGCTGATTCGGCCCAAAACGACTTTGGTAAGTTTGCATTTGACAACATACATCGAACCTTCTCCATGATCGTTCTGTTCATTCGTTCTGCAACGCCGTTTTGCTGTGGAGTATGACGAACTGTCAAGTGTCTCACGATCCCTTCTAACTTGCACAGTTTATTGAACTCATCAGAACAAAACTCTAAGCCATTGTCTGTGCGAAGGTATTTTATTTGTTTTCCCGTCTGTTTTTCAATCATAGTTTTCCAAGACTTAATTGCGAAAAACACATCGCTTTTCTGCTTCAGGAAGAATACCCAAACTTTTTTGGAAAAATCATCTATAAAAGTTAGCATATAATTAGCTCCACCTCTCGAATGCACTCTTGATGGCCCCGACAGATCAGAATGAATATATTCCAACGTTCCCTTCGTGTTATGGACTCCTCTGGTGAATCGAACTCTCTTTTGCTTCCCAAAAACACAATGTTCACAGAACTTCAGTTTGTAAATTCCTTGCCCATCAAGAAGTCCTCTTTTGCTTAATTCTCACTCATATGCCTTAGGCGCATATGCCAAAGTTTAGTAATATCATCATCTGACAAGGAAGAGGAAGCGAGAACTGCATCACCAATGACAGTAGAACCTTGCAAAATATATAACTTGGCAGTCTTTCTCTGCCCTTTCATCACAATGAGGAAACCTTTTGATACGGGCCGGCTCGGGATGAGTCGAAACGTATGCGGGTTGCCCAATCGTCTACGAGGAGGAATCAAGCCTTTGGAAAATAATTGGAAAATATGGATGCGTTTGCGGAAGTTTTAAGTGAATAAAAATAAGAAATGGTTCGGTTTGATGAAAAGAAATGAAAAATGGATAAATAGAATAAAAAAATAGATAAAGGATAATTTTGATGGGGGTGGATAAACGAACTTAAACAAGAAGCGATTCGACACTAAAGAGTGTCACCCCGGATTCTATAATGTTTAAGGTGGAAAGATGAAAATAGGTTGATGAACGCCACACCAAAGGGAATTTGGTGATAAGTTCAAACAAGTCGAAGACGCCACAAGCAAGCTTGATAAGTCTAACGAAACTTGTAGAAAATGAAGAGGAGATGAACTCACTCAAATGAACAAAAGTTCATAAAATTTTCTTAGAGTCTGAATTGTGTCAAATGAGAATTACACAGCCTTTTTATAGGCTGAACAAAGGCTAGCCAAATAGTCTTCTAATTTTGCCTCTTAACCCTTAAGTTTTTGAAAGGGCACCAGCAACCTTTAACCCTTAACCCTTGAGTTTTTGAAGAGGCACCTAACAACCTTTTAACCCTTAAGTTTTTGAAAAGACACTAGTAACCTTATCCCTTAACCCTTAGGTTTTCGAAAGGGCACCAGCAACCTTGTCCCTTCATGTTCACCAAAAGGCACCTGGTAACTTTGTCTCTTCATGTTCACCAAAAGCCACCTGACAACTTTGTCTCTTCATGTTCACCAAAAGGAATTGGGCTAGTTGAATGCCGAATGAAGCTGAACTAAGCTAACACGACTAAATCAGCTTGAAGAAAGGTGCGAATCAAGCTAATTGAGCATGAAGCTGGGAAGCAGTTTAATGTAGAAAAGCCAAGAGATGACCAAGATATGTTGGAGGAGGTAACAATTGTGGGGGAGCCAACTATAGTTGATTTTCCAACATCTTATAGAGCTAACTAATTATACAGATAATGGCTTGTCTCGGTTAGTATACTTTGTAAAACACTGGGAATATAAGCAAGCAAATGTCGTTCGTCTTCTTTGAGAAGAACTTGACAATCTAAGCAGACAAAAGCAAGAATCTGAGCTCAAGAAGATTGAAGTTTGAATATTGAGTTGCTCCAGAAATTTAAAAATTGGTGGTGCCCCGGGTGTGCCTGTATCATCCCCTCCCTCTTCAAGACGATTCGTCCTCGAATCGACCCGTTGGTTGTTCGAACAAAACTCCTTGCTCGTCTTTCCTCGATCAAACGGGATGGATGATAATCGCAATACCTGAAAACAATAGCCTAGAGTTAGCAAAAGGTGATGCAAACAAACTCGTAATCTAGGCCTAATCAAATCAAGACAAATATGACACATGTGGATGGACAGAATTGAATTATCATGTAAACCAAGTAATGCCTCGTCAAATGTTCGAAACAAATTCGAATGGATTTCAAAACAGGCATACAAACTAAATTGATTCCACAAGTCATGGTTGGCATGCGAGAGATGAATCAAATGGTAGACATAATTGTTACAAGCAGGTAATTGAAAAGGTTCACTATCATAGGCATCATGACGATTAAAAACGAAAATCTCTTTATCATTAATCAAGACAGATAGATCAGATTTGAATGAAACAAAATAGTCAAACTCATCATGATCTAAGTGCTTTACACAAATGAAATCATTAACATGATTGTTGTTATCATTCGAGGAGTATGAACAAGTTTCAAAGCCGTTAAATGCCTCACCTTGTTTATCTTCACGAGTAGGAAAACAAAGATCGGATTTACCTTGCTTGATCATCACAAATCTTCTCTCTTTGGAAATGTAATGTAAAACAAACCTTGTAACTCGATCAACTTGAATTGATGATGAAGCACACAGATAGCTCGTGCTTTTCAAAGGGTTATGTACACAAAAATGTAAAAGGTTAGTTTCAACAGGAGGGATGGACTTAAATTGGAAAACCAAATCATGTTTGAAGTTGGATTCAAGTCCATAGGCAAAAATCGACCTTACATTCTCGGAATGTAATAAAGATTTCACGTGTGGCCCAGCAATATGATCAAGGATCAAAACAGAATTGAAACCAAAATCATTAAATTTCATTGCCCCAATTAAAGTTTGAAAATCAAGCAAACTTAAACTAGATGTACAACATGCAAGTTGCTTGAAGTTTTCATAAAATGACTCAAAGTAACAAATGCCAGGTTTGAAAACACGAACTTGATCATGAATTCTAAGAGACAACATATATCGTTTATATCTCAATGTCCACATCATGTTATTCAAGAAAATCGTCACCAAACAATTATGTGATTCCAATCTTACTTGATGAAACTTACATGCAAAGTTGACATAACAAGGTAAATCACTAAATAGAACGGGCTTTTTAAATGTCAACAAATTTTCACACAAATGCATCAAAGGAAACTAAGATATGCCAACACTCGAACATTTTTGCATCTCAATTTTCATTCGAACAGGTAGTTCAAAGCATGGAAATCTCATACGAAATTTCAAAGATTTATCTTGAATGACACAATCACATGGATCAACTATTTCATGCGATAACCTATCATAAATGAACGATACAGACGTGTTTAAACAGAAAGGATTAACACATGAAGTCAAAGATTTCATGTCGTCAAAACTTTTAAGTGAAAAACTTTTATCACAAATATTCACAATTCGCAAAGGCTGAACCAATCCAAAAAAATCAACAGAATTTCCATTATAAGACATTTCATAGGAAATGCTTTTCATGGCATTTTTCAAAACAAGGGCATTAACTCTAAAAGATAGATAATGACTAACCAAATCAAAAGATGCAAGTCTTTCAGGAATAAAGTCATCAAAATCTTTATGGGCAACTTTGAAATCACACGGCCTTGATTCGATACACAAGGAACCCTTACCTTCCTTACCTTTCAACTCGGGAGGTTCAACTTCATTTTCAACTTTCCCCTTTTCGATCAAACAAAATCGTCGCTCGTCGGGAAGGTATTGAAGTTGAAGGTCATCATGCGTTTTGTTGGGAACCTGAAAAGAAGTAACAGAAGAAGAACAAACTTTAAGAGTGTTAGTTGAAAAATCACTTTCTTTTTCTTGCTCATCTTGTTCTCGCGTTTCTTTTTCCAACTTCTTTTCTTTTTCAACGCTCTCTTTATTCTCAATCTCGATTTTCTTTTCTTTTTCTTCTTTTTCAATTTCTTTTTCATTTTCTTCTCTTTCAATTTCTTCTTTTTTTATTTTCTCGAGTTCGTTCCATATTCGCTCGTTTTCTCTCATGATCTTCTCTCGCCTTTCTTTTCTTTTTAGTTCTTTTTCTCTCTTTCTTTCATTACAACTAGAAGAGGATACAAAAGAATCAAAATGAGTAAAATTTTGTTCAAGAGAAGGGATAGCGTTCTCATAGGTATCTCGATAAGTTCTTCAAGAACGTTTCTTCAATAGAGACTTTGCTGAAGCAGAAGAGGAATAACTTGTTCCTTCTCGTTCGTCGCCTCGAAAGGATTCGAACTCGTATCTTTCTTCTCTCCGTCTCGAAAATCTTGACGAATATGAATCTTGACAAGGGTTTCTTTGCGAATAGTCCTTGGACGTGTATCGCCGTGATGAACTCGACTCTGCCCTCCGGCTTGATGAAATCTTTCGGTCGAGCAGGCTTTCCATTTCGCTCAATAAGTATTGGAAGTCACCGGCTGAGAATTTGTCTTGAGACATGTTTATTGCTGAAAAGAAATTGTTATAAAGAAAAAAAAAGTTAAAAATACCTTACTACAAAAACTCACAAGTCACTCACAAAGAAAATCACTCTTTACTCGTGCTTTCACTCGTTTTAAGGCTTTTCTTTGATGAATACACTCGTGCCTTTTACCGCTCAATCTCTCTCACAATTTTATACTTCGTTTCGAAAAGACTAACCGTGACTTGAGGTTCGGTTTCAAAGTGGGTAACAAGGGATTGATGTTGGGTATAGGGTAGGCTAAACAAAAGAAAAGTTTTTTTTTGTCTCGGGTAGGCTAAAATAAAAAAAAATAGTGGCGTTGGGGTGAAATGATGTGAACTTGAATGATGGAAATTTTTTTTTTTTAAGATCGGGGGTAGAAATATGAAAGTAAAGCAAAACTTACAAACTTCACACTTCCTTTTTTTTTTTTAACTTCGAATTTTTTTTTCAATTTTTTTTTTTTTGTATCTTTCATTTTTTTTTTTGAACTTCAAATACAATATATGCTAAATACAATGAAAATAAAATACAACCTTTTTTTTTTGAATTTTTTTAACACGATTTTTTTTAAATTTTTTTTTTCAACTTACAAACTTATTTCGGTGTTGTCGTGCCCCTCGTTTTGTAGCTCTGATACCAGATGATACGGGCCGGCTCGGGATGAGTCGAAACATATGCGGGTTGCCCAATCGTCTACGAGGAGGAATCAAGCCTTTGAAAAATAATAATATGGATGCGTTTGCGGAAGTTTTAAGTGAATAAAAATAAGAAATGGTTCGGTTTGATGAAAAGAAATGAAAAATGGATAAATAGAATAAAAAAAATAGATAAAGGATAATTTTGATGGGGGTGGATAAACGAACTTAAACAAGAAGCGATTCGACACTAAAGAGTGTCACCCCGGATTCTATAATGTTTAAGGTGGAAAGATGAAAATAGGTTGATGAACGCCACACCAAAGGGAATTTGGTGATAAGTTCAAACAAGTCGAAGACGCCACAAGCAAGCTTGATAAGTCTAACGAAACTTGTACGAAAATGAAGAGGAGATGAACTCACTCAAATGAACAAAAGTTCATAAAATTTTCTTAAAGTCTGAATTGTGTCAAATGAGAATTACACAGCCTTTTTATAGGCTGAACAAAGGCTAGCCAAATAGTCTTCTAATCTTGCCTCTTAACCCTTAAGTTTTTGAAAGGGCACCAGCAACCTTTAACCTTTAACCCTTGAGTTTTTGAAAAGGCACCTAACAACCTTTTAACCCTTAAGTTTTTGAAAAGACACTAGTAACCTTATCCCTTAACCCTTAGGTTTTCGAAAGGGCACCAGCAACCTTGTCCCTTCATGTTCACCAAAAGGCACCTGGTAACTTTGTCTCTTCATGTTCACCAAAAGCCACCTGACAACTTTGTCTCTTCATGTTCACCAAAAGGCATTGGGCTAGTTGAATGCCAAATGAAGTTGAACTAAGCTAACACGACTAAATCAGCTTGAAGAAAGGTGCGAATCAAGCTAATTGAGCATGAAGCTGGGAAGCAGTTTAATGTAGAAAAGCCAAGAGATGACCAAGATATGTTGGAGGAGGTAACAATTGTGGGGGAGCCAACTATAGTTGATTTTCCAACATCTTATAGAGCTAACTAATTATACAGATAATGGCTTGTCTCGGTTAGTATACTTTGTAAAACACTGGGAATATAAGCAAGCAAATGTCGTTCGTCTTCTTAGAGAAGAACTTGACAATCTAAGCAGGCAAAGGCAAGAATCTGAGCTCAAGAGGATTGAAGTTTGAATATTGAGTTGCTCCAGAAATTTAAAAATTGGTGGTGCCCCGGGTGTGCCTGTATCACCTTTGGAAATCTTTAAAATCCCACTTTCAGTTGTGTATTTGTACCCTTTTGAATCAAGAGTACTTAACGAAATTAAATTTCTCTTCAATTCTGGAACATGTCGTACGTCACTAAGTATTCTGACAACTCCATCAAATATCGTAACTTTAATTGTTCCAACACTTGCGATTTTACGCGAAGCATTATTTCCCATCAAAACAACACCTTCAGACACTGTTTCGTAATTTGTAAACCAATCCCGATTGGGACACATGTGGAAGGTGCAACCCGAATCAAGTATCCACTCCTCGCTCACTTTAGAATTGTTGACAGAAGTGACTAGAAGTTCACCATCGCTGTAGTCTTCTACAACATCAGCTTCACCGGAATTTTCTGGTTGTTTTCCCTTTTGATTCGCCGCCTCCCTTTTAATCTTGTTCTGTAGCTTATAGCACTCAGATTTAATGTGCCCTTTCTTCTTGCAGAAGTTACAAGTTTTACCTCTGTTTGAAGACTTCGATCTACCCTTAGATTTACCGCGAGGATTCCGTTCTTGTGTCCTTCTACGATCATTATCAGCATTCCAATCTTGTCTCCCACGACCAACGAGACCCTCTCCCTGAGAGCCAGTTTTAACCACAAGATGCTTCATCTTATCATACGAGGTCAAAGAATCATAAACCTCATCAACTGTGAGAGACTCGCGGCTATATAAAATCGTGTCTCTAAAGGTTGAATAAGACGGGGGCAATGAATAAAGTAGAATCAACCCTAGATCTTCCTTATCATACTGAACCTCCATGGCCTCCAAGTTTGAAGAATTTCTTTAAACACTGTTAAGTGTTCGTGCACAGACGCACCTTCCTCCAAACGATGAGCATAAAAACATTGCTTCATATGCAACTTGCTAGTTAGAGTTTTCGAGATAGATATTTGTTCTAGCCTCTTCCATAATGCAGCAGCGGTCTTCTCCTTCATCACATCCTGTAAAATTTCGCTAGACAATACAAATGTAACTGTGTTAACGCCTTCGATCCTTGCGGTTCTTCTCTTCCTCCGTCAATGTCGAAGGCATCTTATCTACCCCTAAGGCTTCCTCTAAATCCATCTGTACAAGAACTGCCTGCATCTTTATCTGCCACAACGCGAATCTGGTGTTGCGATCCAACAACAGAATTTCATACTTCAAAGACGCCATTACCGTGATCGAGATGAAAAACCCGGAAGCTCGGATACCAATTTGTGAAAAATATAACGTCGATAATGACAAATATATCGCAAAGAAAAGAGAAATAAAAATTAAAGAACACACAATTTTACGTGGAAACCGTTTCGGGAAAAAACCACGTGCAGAGGAGAAGAAAATTCACTATGTCGAATTCGAATCAATTACAAGAGGAATAGACTATGTTTATTTATAGGCTTGTAAAACCATATTCTAATAGGAGTGTAGTAAGATTGAAACTCCTTATTCTAATCAATATCAAATAGATGGAGTTTAATAAGGTTTAAAAAACCTTATTTAAAATAAACCAAAAGAAGTGTAGTTCTATAGGGATTCTTCTTTTATTTTATTTTACCATTGTATTTTATTTAAGTAAAGATTCGGGTCACTTAATTTTAACACTTTATCATTAGCAGGTCGTATTATGCTTGCAAAACCAGTTCTTTCATCAATGCCTATTTATGCTATGCAGAAATCTATCATTCCTTCTAGTGTTTGCCTAGAAATGGAAAGGATTATCCACCACTCGGATTAGAAGAGGGGAGTGAATTGGAAACAGGTTTGCAAGGCACCATAGGAAGGGGGACTTGGATTTCGATGTATGTCGGATTTGAACAAGTCGTTTCTAACGTTGTGTGGAATTTAGGCAATGGTAAGAAGGTTGTTTTTGGCGAGACATTGATTTGGCTTAGAGTCTCCTCTAGTTGATATGTGTTTACTTCCACTGGCTCTTCCTAATCATTGTTTATCTGTAGCTAGTATGGTAAATCGGGTTGGCGACTGGAATTGGAATCAATTTGTCAACATTATTCCTACCGGTGCTTTAAGAAGAATAGCAGCGACATTACCTTGTAAGATGGATGTTGAGGATACTCCAAGGTGGCTTTGGGATGGTAAGCATCGTTTCACAATAAAACCAGCTTATTCGTCATTACTAATAGTTGCTGCTACTAGTGAAGCGGATATATGGCGGAAGCTTTGTAAGTATCGGGGTCACGAAAGGGTGCACATGTTTCTATGGCTAGTTTGTAATGACAAACTCCTCATAATGAAGAACACTTGAAAAGGAAAATGACTATACAACTGTTCGTTTTGCATAAAGAAAGTTGAATCGATTGGCCATGTTCTAAGATCTTGTCCATTTGCTATGAGTCTTTGGATGAGCCTTGTGCATCCTACTTAACTTTGTTAGACATTGGATTATAAAGAACATGATGCTGCACAACTACTTCACTGACAAGGTTGATTGAAATTTATTGTTTGAATCTGTGGAAGCACCGTTATTTAAAAGATTTTTGGAACTGACTATGGTCTTGAAATCAGATCCAAGAATCCAAAAATTGCCATTAGAGATTTCATGAACATTTTGTTTTGTTTCTTTGGTTTTGAACTTCCTACAAAAAGTGGAAGTTAACTTCCTTTTCTTTTTCTTTTTTTTTTTTTTTTTTTTTTTTTTTTGCATGTGTGGCACATGATGTGCTGGCAAAATATTTTTTTACCCAAAATGTTTTATTATTACTAGAAATTTGTGTATTAAAAATGATATATAATAATTAACGAAATACTTTATTTGAAATTATTTAATTATAACAATACATAAAATACATACTATATTAAAAAATAAATTAAATTATGAGTAAAACGAAATTTAAACACATAAATACATCATATTAATAATACTAAATGCACTACAATTGTAAATTAGTATCGAATTAACTCGTTACATTAACCAATTAACAACATTATTAATATATATAATTAATGGTTATAATAAATTGTGCATATTAAAATAAAAAAATAATTAAATTTCACATTTTTTTACAGAATAAAGTCATAAATTACATCAGCTAGATTTAAACCCTAATTATTGATAATTATAGTGTCAAAGAGGTAACTTAGCCATTGCTCACTATTTAAACTTCACTTGGTTTAATTACACCAGACATTTCAAATTATGGTCTAAATTCTAAATGATTTCAAACTTCAAAAAAATTCTAAAAATATTAATATCAATCCATCCTTCCTTTAGCTTAAAATAAAAAAGAAAAAAACTTTAAGCATTTAATGCTACCTTAATTTTGGCATTGAACATACTTAAAACACATTAATCAAATTTTAAACATGTATAATACCCCATGAACAACTTGAATCTGAAATAAGTTTAAAGTTCCATACATGTTCCATCAAAATAAAATTCCATGCATTGTCTAAATATACTATGCATTAATGCTCAAGCTAACTAGACTACTCTAATCTAAAAAAAAAAAAAAAAACTTAATCGATACAATACTACTAATTTGAGGTCTCAATTAGAATTTTTTTGAAACTTAGGAAATAATTTAGAATCTAGATCACCATAGTTTTGGGATGAATGGTTCAATTAACCCTCAAACAAATAAGCAACAAATAAATGGAAAAAGAACTAGATAAAATATTATAGGCCTTTCATAATTTTCATACACTAAAAACCTTAAGCACCGAAAATGAGGGATGGGAATTTCCCAGCTTAACCCTATACATATCAATCGTCTAATAATTCCACTGGACAGACAATTTCAGTCCTCTGCTAAACAATTCAACTAGGATATCATGATTCATGAAAGCACATCAATTTCAATTAATTAGAAACATGCAAAAGATGAGAAACAGTACCATCCATAATCATATATCGTCCAATTTATTTAACTCAAACAACTCGAAACGTTTGCGATGTCATACAGCAGATAGTACATGATTCAAATTGCATATAGCAAATAGAAATGCCTGGTTATATCCCCTGAGCAGAATGGCTTACATGAGATTATACTTTCTCTATCAAACCATCCATACTCGGTAATAATGTCATGACATGCTCAGTCTTCTAGTAGTAGGGCATATACCGCATCGGCCTCCTGAATCTAGGAATCTTCCTGCAGAGAGTTAATGAAGGCGGGTAAGAAAAAAAGAATCCAATTAATGAATAGGAGGAAGAGAATCCAAGCATCCAAAAAACACACCCGAATCCATAAGGAGAATAGAAATAAGGCGGTATATAGGGCCTCCTGGACCGGTAGCCCATGTAAGGATTGAATCGCCTTGGACGGTACTGCTTCATCCCAGGAACATTAGTCCTTTTTGGCATAACCTGAATATCACAAGGAATACCCGAACTTTGTTTTAGTGAGGATTTATTAGTTGCTAAAGAAAGAACAAAGCCTTAATTATAAGGATCACCAGGATCTAGTTTTAAGAAACAAAAGACCAAGCCTCTTAATATTTAATAAAGAAAACAAATAACCTTCAACTGGCGGCCATGTAATTCAGATTCATTCAGCACAAGAGCCTCTTGAACAGCTTCTGCTTCCAGGAACTCTACATAAGCAAATCCTTTCGGTTGACCATACTTGTCTGTCAGAATGGTTACTCTGTTTACAGTGCCACAAGATTGAAAATGCTGCTGCACTTCTTCAGGTGTGCAGGCATAATCAACCTGCAGGATAAAATTCAACCCAAGGATTTCAAAGAGAAATGTGAGTCAGACAGCAGTACCAAAGAAAAGCTACACCGTTAATGCTTGGTTATCATGATACTTTCACCTTAGACCTTTTGCAGCTTCGGAAAATGAGGACACAATATATTCCTCTTAAGGGAGGGGGGAGGGGGAGCTTAGAGATGTAAGGGCCTTTTTTACTGTTGACAAAACTCTAATTAAACAAAATGTTTACATGTGTACTTAGGGGTCTAGGCAATGTCACATTCAATTCGGCTTAAAAAGTATATCAATCTTCTGGCACTCACAATTTTCTCTAAGCAATGCCACCATTCAACTCCTATTACTCAAACTCCTTGAAATGCTAAGTGAAATATGATTCAATGCTTTTACTAAATTCTATTTCGTGATGTCTAATGGACACCACAATGCAAAGGCCGAATTTGGCACCTATCAAACTGCAGTAAAACAATTTTTTACAGTGAAATATTTGGAGAGAGACAGTAACTCGAACATTCCCCATCTTGTTATCTATGTTGGTTATAAATTTTATGCATAATATGCAGTACCTACTACATGTTCTAATAATTTCAAATCTAAACCTTGCATTTATTTATGACACACAATTTTTTATCAATATTCGATGAACTTAAAGCAGTTAAAACATGAAGACAGTTGTAGACTTCAAAAAACAAAGGGTAACTTAAATAAGAGACGTCTTCAGAAGCATGGTACTGAGAAGTAGATATTTGATTAACACCTTATATTGGGATATAACCACCAAAGTACAAGGGGGAGAACACACAGGTTGATGGAAACCAGACATTTATCGAAAAATAAATGATTCAGAAAGGGTTTTCTTTAACCATAGAATACAATTTCCAACGACTAGGATCCCCCAGAAGAAAAAAAATAAATTAAGAGTCAATTCTTAAAGGAAATCCAGAAAGAGAATTCATGCAGACAGTTCTTAAAAGGGCAGTTTTGCAGGATGCGTTTCCTCAGTAGGGAAAAAAACGTTAAAAGGGCAAAAGATTCACAGCAACAACTAATCGAGAGAAACAAGAACACATGTATTTCCACAAACAGGCAACAAGAGATTTAAGGCTACAAAGAAGCAAACAAACTCCTCTCACCGCATCAGCCAAAATGACCACAAATATCTGAGGTTCATACTCCAATGACCACCACGACCACCAGCAACGATGTTCTTGCAACTTAGATTGCATATGTTGACTTGGCTTAGCTCTTCAAAAGAAGCAAACTAAATCCCTTGCAAGAAGTTGAAGCATGTTAAATAACACGCTACTTCCATCCATCCATCCAGTCCAAACAAGCCCAGTTACACTTTTCAGGGACTGGTATATAATGCCTTTATCTCCCTGATTTTTACACTAAATTTTATACAATCATCATATATAACTAATCAAAATTTCCATCATATTGATACTTTTTTCTCCTTTTCTTCACATATAATTTCTTTCAATTTTTTTCCTCTTTTTTTCTCTATATTTTTCTCATTCAACATGTTCTTCCATCACTTTTCTTTTTCTTTTTTCCATGAAATATTTGAAGAATTTTACCCCTCATTTTCTCACTTTTTTTCTTCTCTTATTTGCTTTTTTGAAATTTAAAATATAGAAATCATTTTCACTATCTTTAAGTACAATGTTATCTAAAGGAAAAAAAAGCTTTTGGCCAACCCTCGAAAACATTGTAACTATTCCAGCGATAACACAAAGGCAGGTCGAGGAAAATTAACAACCCTGCGATCATAGTAAGACATTAAGGTCAAACCATGATTCTATTGTGGAGAAGTACCCACATCCAATCCAAAGTCACCCAGAAATGAATAGAAAATGTCATCTGAAGCCATTTAGTTAAGCCCTAGAAGAAGGAAAGGTAGAGAGAAACAAAATACAGAAGTCATGAATAATTATTACTATAGGTAACTAAAAACATAAAAAGGAGAAGAATACGGGATAAAAAGCGAAAGCGATAAAACGGATAAACGAAAAGGTATGCAGGAAAAACAACCAAAGAGTTAGAACTGAGTAGTGTATCCATTCCAAATATTTTTGTGTTTGCAGCTAAAAAGGAATTTCTTTCAAAGAAAATGTTTAGACATCAGCTCATGCACAGATTTTTTTTTTTATTCCGCTCTGCTCTTTAGAGTTTATGCTGATCTAAATCTAAAAAATCTAGGAGTTTTAGTAGTTCCACATCCTCCCTAAGCCCTTGGAATTTATCCCATAAATAAAAAGGTAATAATTTTAAAACAAAAATCATGCCAAATGACGTAATTCATATGAATGATAATATATCTGGAAGATCTTATCCAGACCAATCCCGTATTGGATGATGTCTCAAGTTCTTTTATAAGTTCAGGGACACAACTTATACCAAACAAAATAATCCTAGGGTGCGATTCAGAAAACATGTACTAAATGTCAACAGTAGGACGGGAAACATATAAGACAGGGTAAACATACCAGCACATAAATGGATGTTAAAAAGTTAATAGACAAGTTAGTAAAACCACCCACCCCAAATTTCAAGAAATATCAAAGCAGTTAATAATGCAAGGTTCACCATGTAGATGTTATATCTACAAAGACAACATGCTACAAGTCTTAAGGTAAAAACTAAAATGAAAATAGACATTATTTATCTCACATTGCCAACAAAAACTGATCGTGAATCTGCTTCCTCTTTGCTCGCCTGATTAGCTGTTGCACCAGCGGGATCTGTGATAGAAAGGGTAAAGGGTTTGTTTTCGAACAAATGTTAAATTAAGATTAATATTAGACAAAAATGATTAAAATATCTAAACATATCTCTCACCTTGAAATATAGATAGAACTGACAAACATCCAGGCTATAACTACCGGTTAGCATTCTCCACTAAATCTATAAACTATTACTACGATAGAACCACTTGAAAAAATAAATAATATTCAATTATCATTTTAAAAACTAACTTTGAAGTTTCAGATTCGATAGATTTATCAAACTAAAAAAGAAAACAATATAATCCAGAGAACCAAAATCTTAAACCCTAACATCATAACTTAACAAGAAAATTCAGATCATATATAAATATCCCAATAAAAACACTAAAAAGGCAAGAAAAGATAAGAAAAACCTTGAACAGCCCCCATTTCCTTCTCGACTTTGGCCTGCATTTCACGGAGTGCCGCCGCTTCATCTTCCATTTCCTTCAACCGTTTCTTCATCTCGTCCAATTCCTACCACAATCAAACAAAAAGAGTAACAAAAAAAGACAAAGTACAGTCTTGAGTTAGGGTTTTTAATTCTTTTTTTTTTTAAATAATTACCTTGACAGCGTCTTCATCGGCGGCAGACATGTCGATGTCGGCGTTCTGAGGGTCCAATTCGCCCTCCATCTCTCCTTCGTCAGGGATTTCCCCTCCGTACACCTCATGCTCCTCTTCATCCATTTTTTCTCTTTATTGTTTTTTTCCCTCTCTGTTTATTTTTCTGATTCTTCTAGAAAGAGTCTCCCAAGTCTGTTAGTACTTTCTTCAGTGGTTAAACTTCTATTAGAAACGAAGGATTTCGGTTCATGCGATCATATCCGTACGCTGATGGAAGATCAATGGTGATCAGTGGCCTAGGGTTATTTTATGTTTGCAATTTGCAAATGTTATTAAGCCTTTCCAACTCCAACGTATTTAAACGATGTCGCTTCCTGCTGCTGGATTTCTTGGGTTTGGGCCTCCTTCAGTTCTAATGGACTTTGATACTGTTATTTTCTTCTATTTATTTTTACACCTATAATATTCTTGAAAATTATTTTTTTAATTATGTAAAATTTAAATTAAGTTCTATTTTAATTCGTAAAGTTGAAAGTATATAACCCGTAATTATTTTATTTATTTATTTATTTCATACATATTTTTTATAATAATATAATTTAGCTCAACACACATTTTAATTAGAGGTCAAATCGAGTTAAAAATTTTCAAGTTAAAAACTTTCGAGTCGAGTTAACGAATTATATTATTTATACTCAATGTTGCATTTACATTGACTGATTATTTAACTAATAGACGAAGTACAAGATTATTTAACTACATAAGTAAAGTTGATGGGTAAACATTTATTAAAACAACGTAGTTTTACCTCTTTTTTTTATTTGAATTTTCGGATAACTTGAATTGTATAATTCATATTCAAGTTAAACCGAAAAATTTGATTTTTTTTTTCTAATTTATCCGAATAACTCGATTAACTCGAACTTTTTAACTCAAAAATATAATTTTTTATCAAATTTTTTGAATCGAATCAGATTTTACTTATTCTTATGTTTTACCCCTCAAATTAATACATCATTGGTACCCAAATTTTTTTTTTTCCTAAAACTGGTATAATTGTTGCCGTTAAGGGTGATGGAAAATTTATTTTATAACAATTCAATTTAGGGAAATTTCACTTTAGTACTTAATTATATTTTAAATTTAAATGATGTATTTAAAATAATTAATCTACACAATCACTTATAATTAATTCAAGATTCGTATACAATTTGTTAAAATTAAATGTCGTTAATGACCAAATAGAACGATCACAAAACAAAAAAAAACACAGAGATTTTACGTGAATTATTTTTTTAACAAGAATTCGGATCACATAACTCTAAGACAAATCGCTTTCAAATATATTATTTAAAATAATTAATCCACGTGCTAGTTCACTATTCAATTTAAGATTAATATATTATAAATAATCATAATAAATTAAAGTTTGGAAATTTAAAAATAATTATCATTTAAAAAATAATTTTAAATTATCTATTATAATTAATTAAACAAATTATAAAAAAACTGAAACCCAAAAAATTGAGTATTAGCACGTACTTATAATTCTTTTATTTATTTATTAATACTTTATAATTTTTTATGATAAACAACACAAACATGTGAATGTATGCTTACACCATGTGAAAACCTTATTAAAATAAGTAATGCTTCCGCTAAACTAGAGGTGTGCATGGGCCGGGTTCGGGTCGAGCTCAACTAAAAATTTAGGCCCGTTCATTGGGCTCGGTCGGGCCGGGCCCAAAAATGGGCCTAAAATTTTGCCCAAGCCCGGCCCATATAAAATACTAAAACCCGGGCCCGGCCCGGCCTACTCGTATTAATTTTTTATATTATTTTATATAATTTTTAAATATATAATACATCAAAAATATTAAAAAAATCAAAATAAATATTTTTCAACAAATTGAAAAAAAATTTTAAAAAATATGTAGACTTAAATAACACTAAAATAGATGCAACTTAACAAGCAAATGCCTCTAAAATAATAATAAAATTAACAAATGTCTTTAAAATAATAACAAAATTAACAATAAAATAAGTTTTATATAATATCTAAACAATAACAACAAAATAATAGAAACATAATAGTAAAATGGTAGCAAAATAAAGAGAAAAACAATTAGAAAACAATATTTAATGTAATAGTCCAAATTTCAGTTATGTCAAAATTAATGGTTCGAGATCACCAAATCTGACAAATGAACTCGTAGGCTATATTATTTAATATTTACGAGCCAAATGTAGCTTTTAAAATATTTTTAAAATAGTAAATTATGTTTTATAAAGATTTATTTGGTCAAGAAATCGAGAAAAAGAGGTATCGAGATCTCGGTGTTATAAACCGAGTCATAAATATTTTTATGAATATTTACGGAATGTCAATAAGATAGTATTAAAATTCCGTTAGAAAATTTTGATGTTTGGGTGGTTAATTAAATAAAAAGGACTAAATTGAAAAGTGTATAAAAGTTGCTAGAAGGATTAAATAGCTTAATTGTCAAATGAGGAAGGACCTAAAGTGAAAATAAGCCCAAAGGAGATATTTTGGGCGGCAATAGCTGAGGAAAATCAGGAAATGGATGAAATAAGGGTAAAATTGGAAAATTGCCAAAATTAGTTAAATAAGTATGGGACCAAATTGGAATTATCTAGATTTCTCTTCATTTCTCTTCATTTTCTTCAGCTGAAAAACAGCCATGGGAGAGAGTTTCAAGCTGGTTTTCATACTCAAGCTTTATGTAAGTTTAATTCTTGCTTTCTCCTTGAAATTTCTATGTTTTTGTTCTTTTACAATTGGGTCCAACTTATTAATTCATTAGCTTTTGATTCTATGGCTAACTTTTAAAGTTGATGTGGATTAGTGCTGGAAGAATATGATGAATAAATATTGAATTGAAGCTTTAATTTTGTTATATGATGATTTTATCAAGTAAAATTGATGGAAATTGGTTTTAGGATCTAATTGTGAAAGAGTTGAAATTAAGGCCTAGTATTAAAATTCTGATTTTCAAAGGTTATGAAGTAGTTTAAAATGATAGAGAAAAGTGTTAAATGAGAAAATTAACTCAATTGAGGGGTTAATTCAGCAAGGACTGAATTGTATGAATTGTGGAATTAGGGACAAAATAGAAATCAACATGTTACACTAAAGCAGTTTTGGACAGCGGCAGTTGTCTAACTTTGAAAACTCACCAAAAATTGTAGAAATTGAATTAGAAGTTGAGTGAGATATGGAATTAAAGCTTGTTGAGTCTATTTTCATATAAAAGAAACATAGCAAGCAAAGGAAGTCTAAATTTTGAGATATTTAAAGTTTTGTAAGACTGGTTTAGAATAACTTCGTGATCCCCTGTTCTTACTTTATAAATTCACTAGAAATTGTACAAAAATAATTATGAGTTATAATTTATATGTTTGTATTCCTTAGTGAGTCTATTTTCATTAGAAATAATCGAAAACACTATATGAAAATTGTAATATGAGATAATTGATCTTTAGTGAAGAGAGGTCAGAGCTGTCGGTCTGTGTAACAGGGGAGAACTTAACTAATAAACTGTACTAATTGGCAGCACCAAAAATTTTAGAAAACTTATAGTAAGAAGATATATGACTCTAGTTTCAAATAAAATTAACGGATCTTAATTTGGAGTTCTGTAGCTCAAGATAAAAATAATTAAGTGACTATGACACGGATGGACAGCTTGAATATTCACATAAGTAAATAGTGAAAATTATAGATAATGTTACTTATAAATAATTTAGTGACTATGATACTAAGGATGTGGATGGAGAGTAGGAGGAGGAAAAATAATATATGAACGACTTGTGTATAAATTGATTACATGCTCGATTATAATTGATAAATGTTGAATTAGAAATGATATAATGTTTTATTTGGAATATTTATTATGAAATTATGATTATCGTTATAATACAAAAATTGAACTTGTAAGTTTATATGGCTAAATTTAAGTGATCATTTGTTAATTTTATGAACTTCATGATGTGTTATTTCATATGTATTGATGATAAAATCGTGCATAATGTAAAAGCATGAAAATTGAATAAATGATCAAATTAAGCACTTCAGTTCAGTGACAAGACGAATTGACAGAAAAGACCATGGTTGAACCATGGCAACAAGTGATAAGTGATAGCTTCGGCTACACTTATCTGATCAAGGACAAGTGAAAGTGAAAAGTGGTAGCTTCGGCTACCTGATCAGTGAAAAGTGGTAGCTCCAGCTACCTGATCAGTGAAAAGTGGTAGTTCCAGCTACCTAATCAGTGAAAAGTGGTAGTTCCAGCTACCTGATCAATGAAAAGTGGTAGCTCCAGCTACCTGATCAATGAATAGTGGTAGCTCCAGCTACCTGATCAGTGAAAAGTGGTAGTTCCAGCTACCTGATCAGTGAAAAGTAGTAGCTTCGGCTACCTGATCAGTGAAAAGTGATAGCTCCGGCTACCTGATCAGTGAATAGTGGTAGCTTTGGCTACAAGTAACAAGTGATTTCCGTGTAAGACCATATCTAGGATATGACATCGGTGTGATACGTGTTTAAGATGTAAGACCATGGCTGAGCTATGGCATTCTAGTAAAAAGATCATAGCTATGTTATGGCATCAGTGATTATCAGTTAAATTCAATGCATACCGGTGTAGAACAATTTCGTAAGACGTTCACTAATTTGACGAAGTTGGTAAGTGTTATATAGAATTATGTGATATAAGGAAATATGAGTTGATGATACATGAACATAGAACTTGGTTGATGAATGAGTTCATTTGTGATCATATATTTGTACACCCTTGAGTGTATTATCCGTATGAAATGGTATTCTGAATGAGTTAATGAGAAGAGTTCTAATATGACATAATCTGAATTCGAAATGAAATATTATGAAAACGTACTTGGAATGCATTGGTATGTCTTGTGTATGTTATTTGAGTTCATAATATGGAAAGTAAATGTATGTGAAAATATGAGGTGATGATATCTGTACATGGAATTTATTGGTGGATACGTACATCCTAATGATTTTAGAGAAAATTGAAATTGAGCTCAATAAGTGATTTGTCAATTTAAATTGTGATTGACAGGAAGAGTTAGTGAATTGCATGATTATGAGTTGTTACATGTATTTGTCAAAAATATGAGGAAATGATGGTAATTGATACATAGAAATATGAGACTATAATATATAAAAACATGGAATGTGTTTGATAAATGTGTTCATTCATAATTATAGAATTTTTGCATTTCAAGTGCACTATATGTGTAAAGATGATGTTTCAAATGAGTTGATAAGTAAAACTCAAATATGAAGTAGTTTGAAACCAAGACAAATTGTTATAAAAATGTATATGAAATACAGATGTGCGATTGTTATATGTTATATGAATACATAGTATGAAAAAGTATAAGTACAAGAGAAATTTAATGAGAATTGAGCCTAAATACGTTTCTTGTTATTTATATGAAGTGTACGACTAACAAATCGTATTAAGTATAAGGCTCAGTTGAATATCTTAAATTGGTTTTTGTATGTATTAAACGTGGGTGAAGAATAAGGATCAAATGAGTGAGAAACATGGCTTGGAAAATAGCCTAATTTGTGAAAATTAAATTTACCACACGGCCTAGCAACACGGGTGTGTACTAAAGCTGTGTGACCCAAGTTCCTTCATAGATGCAAGTCAGAGAGTTATACGCCCTAGAGGCACGGCCATGTGAGCCACACGGGCGTGGGACCCTTGTAAATGAGATAAACTTAAGAATTTTACGAAAAAAAATTTTATACGATTCTAATTTAGTCCCGACCCAATCCCAATGCATGATTTGGACTTCAAGGGTCCGTTAAAGGAACTTTTATAATCAATTTTGATATTTGAGCGATAAATGGTTTAAATAATCTGTAGGTGTTCCGTACTATTTGGTAATGCCTCGTACCCTGTTCCGGCGTCGAACACGGGTAAGGGGTGTTACATTTAAAAAATAATTTTTTTTGCCTTTAATGAATTCGGGCCCGGGCCAAAAATGCCTTACCCGAGCCCGGCCCATTTTTTAAACGGGCCTTATTTTTTTGTCCAAGCCCATTTTTCGGGCCTATATTTTTGCCCAAACCCTCCCACATTTCGGGCGGGCCTTCGGGCCGCCCAGCCCATGCACACCTCTACGCTAAACCTATATTTTTCACATTTTAGGTTTACATTTTGACCATTTTACCAATAGAGGCCCATTTCCAACTTTATTTATAGAAATAGGTCAATTTTTTCATTATTTACCGAAAAGGCCAAAAACTACAAAACGCGTTCACGTAGGAGCGTTTTTGGAGGAAATTTCAGCAAAATGCGTCTCTGAGCGAGCAATTTTGCCATGTCAACACAAAACGCGCTGACGTGGACGTACTTTGCTGGCGTGGCAAAATTGCTCCCTCAGGGACACAATTTAGCCCGTGTTTTTTTCCCAACGTTCATTTAAAAATTTGACTGTTTGGGGGTCCAACGGTAAAAAAAAAAAACTATAAAAATCCCTCCTATTTTTTTCACACAACATTTCTTCTAAATTTCTCAAAAAATCTATCAAATTTCTCCATAAATCTCTCAAAGCTCTTTTTAATTAACTTATTTCCTTTAATTTTTTAAATTAGTATTTTTTTTATAATTTCAAAAATATTTGATCGTGTTTACAATGGCTGGGGAATTACTTCGTCTCAATCATAAACATATCTTCGCCGAACAAATGAAAATGGTAAGAGTTAATTTTAATTTTTGAATTTTTTTTCATTTATGTAATTTTTATTAATTTTTATTTTATAATTTTTTATAACAGTCTGTAGATTGGGTGTTACAATGTTATATTCGTAATATGTCTGGTCATCTATCACCGTTGATAGAAAATTACTTGAAGGAAGCGAGTTTTTTGCACGTGGCCAAATAGCCCAGGGGTGCAAGTTGGACCCGAAACTCATCAGCGCATTAATAAAGAGGTGGAGACCCGAGACACATACATTCCATCTTACATGCGGAGAGTGTACCATCACTTTGGAAGACGTGTAGTTACAATTGAGATTACCGCTGGATGCGTCCGTACTTAACGGGTCCGTTCAATTTGCTGATTGGGGAGCCATATGCTACGATCTTTTGGGTGCGATTCCAGATAATATTTACGGAGGTCGGGTCGAGATAGGCTGGTTATGAGACATTTCCGTAGTCGAGGATTAATTCAACTGAAGTAGAAAGAATACAATATGCTCGGGCATACATCCTTGAGATGATTGGAGGTTATTTGATGCCAGACTTGTCACGAAATCTCGTACATCTGAGGTGGCTGCTAAAACTTGTTGAGTTTAGAGCAACTGGAGAACTTAGTTGGGGGTCTGCCATGTTGGCAACATTGTACCGGGAGATATACGAGGCGACGCCACCAAATAAAGCCAAAATCGAATGTTGCCTATCACTACTAAATCATGGGCTTGGTTTCGCTTTCCATTTTTACGTCCTCGAGGGAACCACCCATATACATTCTCACTCATAACGAGGTAAATTTGTATTAGATTTTACAATTATTACATAGATTTAAAATATAATTTTATGCTAAAAATTTATTTAATTAGGTGGAACCATTCAGCGAGTTATGTTGGAATACCTACCGTTCTTGAAGATATACGGCTTCTATTAGACCAACGGTCAGAAGCGCATGTAAGTATTAAATAAAATATATATACATAACATAGTCGTTTCATATTTAGTATTTAGTATTGTATATAACTAATATTTTTATCACGTTCATTTAGATTCCGACAATCGATTCCCGAGGCACCTGAGGTGCTCGATGATGAACACAAAATCGACTTACGACAATCGAATACGAACTGGCCGATATTCTTCTCGGAATATATCAAAATTTGGGAAAATCGGTATGATCACATACCTACTCACGAACCGATCATCGTTCCGAAGTTAGCGTGCGCGCTGGATTACATGCCATGGTTTAGGATCCATGGCAAGCCATATTTACTGTCGGAAGAGTAGAGGCGTCGGGAAATCCTTGTCGAAAGGGAACGACGAGGCTCTTTAAATCCAATGAGAATGGATAACAGCACGGGCCCATCAACAGCGCACACACAATCATCGGGCCCAACGCTTCAAGGGACGACACCCACACTACAGCCCCTTCAGATTATGCCAGGTGCCTATCCTAGCCCTTATATGTATCCTAACCCTTATATGTTTCATTTTCTCAATCTTATGCCAGGATGGAATGCATGGCCCGGTGCATCTCATTTCCCGATGACTCCGACTCAACCGACGATATATAGACCATCATCGTAGGAAGGATCGTACGAGGCACCATCAAGGAGCTTATCTCATTACCAATCCTTATCGCCTTATGAGATACAAACACCTCCGTCGTAGGTGATGCAAACAACTTCGCATTCTTTATTCTATCAAGGTGGGTCATCTTCTCAACACCCATAACCAAAACAACCACAACTCCCACCAGAGCAACCATAACTCCCGCCGGAAGCTGAACCAGTGAGGAATCCAGCACGTAACCGTCGACCACTCCATGTGGCATTGATTCCGACAAGCACATACATTGATTTTTTTAATATATTTTTACAAACTATTTTTATATTGTTTTATTTAATAAAATAAAAGTTGTTTTGAATATTTTAATAGTAAATTATTTTTATATTTTTAATAAAATAAAAGTTATTTTGAATAAGCCAATAAAAATAATACAACATAATTTCATTACAACAATTATCAACTATTTTAATTTGGACATGTTCAAATTATATGACTTGGGTTCCTACACTATCCACACAACTTCTGTTGGTTCGTTATTTCCCGAATATCTATATTATAATGTATTCTACTCGAGCAAAGTTGACCATTTGGTTTGCGACGCAATTATCTATTCGGTAACAACTTAAACGGAGCAAGCGATAGAGACGACCACTTACGTTCATCTGGGACTGGTGGGAATACGTGTCTCTACACATTGTACATGTATTCTATTTTGTACACTTCGTCAACATATCCATTGAGATCCAAACGGAGATTTTGACAAGCTGCAATTGTATGAGCGCATGGATAACAAAGTGCGTCAAACGTCCTATAGTCGCAAGTCATATTTCTCAATGTACACGATATTACTCGTCAGTAATACCTTGGTTCGATCTATCAAACTCTGTCACACGAAACCATAGGTTGTCACGATTGTGACACACTGTGTGCATGGTGTTGGTCCGCGCCTTCGCCTTGTTAATTTCTTGCAATACATTTCAGCACCATACATGGCCTCCCTACATTTGGCCTTTATAACTCGCTGCTCGCTTTGGAAATAGTGCCGCCAAATGAAAATATGTCTCTCGCACAACTAAGGTTATCAGTAAATGACACTTTCCTTTTATAACAGAATTTATGCATTCAGCCAAGTTTGAGGTCATATGACCATATCGTATACCGCCGTTGTATGCTTGTGTCCACTAATCGAAAGGTATATTACAGAGGTAGTCTGCGCCTTGTTCGTTAACTGAATGCAAAATCGCCAAAATCTCATGAAAACTGTCCTTATTGATCTCGTACCCTACCAATATAAGTTGATAGCGAAAATTACATACCACTCTTCCATTCAGAATAAATTGAATATTACAAACAAAATTATATTAATAGAGATTAAATACCCATGTTGGTCATTTGCCGTCGTTCAGTGGTAGACCAATATTGTCCGTAGCAGTTGGACACAACGTGCCTTAAACAATACCGATGGTGTGTGTGATCCTATAGGATTTCCTGTCGCTAAATTGCGACTAGTATTTTAGTGCCCCAATCCGATATAACTGATCGCTGGAATCAGAGTCTTAAAATTTATAAAGAGAATGATCGAACTTGCAAACTAACTCTAACAACGATTAAAGGCAAGTGTACCTATCGAACAGTAGTATAGCTTAGGCAAGACCGGATTGTCGAACCCAAAGGAACTAAAATTACTAATACTAACATTCTTTTTATTATCAAGCCTAAAATAAGTGAAGTTGTTTAGACTTAACTACTACTAAGCTAAAGACGCAAAGACAAAAAAGAATAAATTTGGAAATAACTTGAGGGAAGACTCAGTTGATTTAAGACGATACCCTCAGAAAGAATCCACCTAGACTTCACTTGTTATCTAACACTGAACCATACGATTTATTCACTTGACTTGATCCGTAGGACTCCCTAATGTATATTAAACCCTCTCTCGAGGCGAATAACGTCTAACCCAAGGTTAATTAACAGAAATCCCTTTCTCACTTAATAACCCCCTAGAATAGTAGTAAATCGATCTATGGATTCCATATTAGGTTTCACCCTAATCCGGCAAAATCTCGTCACCCTATCTCTAGGCGCGCGAACGACTCCGCTTTAATTATGCTAGATCTATTCTTAAGCAGAGACTTTTGCTCCTCCACCTAAGAACATCTGACTTGAGTCAATATCCCGGAAACATTAACACAAGAATTAAGCACACAAATTAAGAACAAATCAAGTATTTATCTTATAATTCAGAAAATAATAACAAGATTCATCTAGGTTTCATCCCCTTCAGGTATCTGAAGGGTTTAGTTCATAACAAATAAAGAAAACATCTCAGAAGAAAAGATAAAACAAAACATAAGAAATCCCTAAAACTCCCTGAAGGAATTGAAGGAGAGATTCGTCGTCTTGAGTAGAGTTCCGGCTTCTAGAGATGGATCAACTGGCTATCTTCGAGTGATCCCCACAACTCTAACCTATTCGACTTGGCTCCTTGGCCTAGCTAACCGCCTTCTTTCAGGTAACACTTAGGGGGTTTATATAGGCTCTTGGAATGTGTTTCTTCGCCTCAAAGTATCCAAATCCGAATGAAATTGCTCTTTGCCATGATAGGGACACGGCTATGTCACACGCCCGTGTGACTAGTCTTCAAGCCGTGTTCAGACTTCTTTAATGAGGCACGGTCGTGTGACTCGAGGGTAAGGCCGTGTTCTAGATGATCAATGTGGCACGGCCGTGTGGGCTTAAGTCTAGGCCGTGTGGATTTTGTGATATAGCCCATTTACTCCGTTTTGGGCCAATTTTATGTTCTTTTTGTCCTCGGGTGCTTTCTTGGGTATAAGACATGAAAAGAAAGGATTAAGAGCACCTTTTTATATCAATCGAGGCTTAAATCATCCAAAAGCATACTAAATGTGAGATTAAAATATGTTGCTTTTACGATTTATCAATAACACAGATATCAGGTTGAAGGAAGACATGCCTCCTAAACCTAAAAAAAAAAAAATCTCAATCATCACCTGACTCCCCCGGTGTTATTACAAACGCAATTGAAAGGATTCTCCCACCGCCATTCTGTGTCACAGCTAGCAATAGCTGATGGATATATCTATCATACATAAAGGTACCGTCAATTTGTACCAATGGCTTGCAGTACACAAATGCATCCTGGCATTGCTTAAAGCTCTAGAACAGACATAGCTTGCGGTACACTAGTGCGTCCCGGCATTGCTTAAAACTCTAGAACAGACACTTGCACGCTTGGCATCCACTGAGCAATCGGTCGTTGTAGTACGCAGGGCCCATTTCAAGGTTTGTTATGTAACCTGGGACGTACCTCTCCAACACCTGACACCATTGCCACACATCATTATATGAAGCGTCGCACCCACTATGCATATTTTCCAACGCCTTCTGCTTAGCTATCCAAGCCTTGCGGTAAAAGTGTGTGTACCTTAATTGGCTACGAATATTGGCAATTAAGACCGACACAGAAATTCTGGGATCCACCTTCAGCATCTGTAGTATTAAGCTAGCTATCATATCTGAATTCATCTTGGGATGTTCTTGTGAAACACCTGTCAACGAAGTACGTTAAATAATGCAACATTAAATAATAACAGTATTATTTAAAAACCTTAAACACCACACAGATCTTTATACTTTTTTATCTCCCAAAAGCCAATCTTTTTCCTAACCAAAGCCATGATTTTCCATGAACTTGTACAATCTTGCACTGCACAATTAGCCTCGAACTTCTTGGATTTGGATTTAATAACATTGTAGTTAACCCCGTTCATGATGCTATGTTGTTTCAATGCACCAAGAAAATTATCCTTACTGGAAAACTCCTTACCAACTTCCAATTCACACGAATCCAATAACGAATTTGAACTGTCACACCTTCTGTGTGGTAGATCTAGAAACTCCAATGTATCATCTACTGATAGATCGACATTAAGCATGTGGGCTGGAGACGAATACGCCTTGAATTACGGATCTTCTTCTTCTTCATCTGAACCCCCTTCAATGTCTTCAGGTTCAGTTGGAACAGGCTCTGATTTAGAAAATAATGTAACTTCTACACCATCAAGGCCAGGCTCTCGAGGTGGATCCACATCAGACTCATCATCCAACCCACCATCATTTGCAACGCACAAGGTCCCCTCGCCGGTGGACGTCGTAGGGATACGTTTCGTAACGTCTCTAATCAGATGTGGATTACCAACCACTAGAAGTTGATGCCATTCCCCAGTACGTATTTCCAGCATCGAACATTGACACATGGAGGTACATGTCCCCATCCACTAACCGAGTGCCGTGCAGGAGTTGTGTATTTCATACTGCAACCAAACACGGGCGCTTCCATGTTCTGCCTTCCATTAACGGAGTGTCAGGTAGGGATCATGTATTTCTCTCGAACAACAGTAGATGTTGAAGTCGCAAATGCATTATTTGGTGATGAAAATTGTACATATAACTCAATATATGGTGATCCACTAGTGAGATGAATCTGCACCATCACCTGCAAGCTATGACCACCTTTGATATCAGATGAGTCATATGTCACTGGATCAACCGAAGCACAAAATTGATACTTAATAGACGAAACTCTCATTGGCATTGTTTCAAAGATTTTGCGCCTAATTCTTTTACGAAATTCTGTCAAATCTATATTCTGGTTAAAAACCATTCACGTTGTATTCTCCAATTAAAAAAACAACGCTGTTCTTAATGTCACAGACCTCACCATCATAGTAAATAACAGCACTAATACGTTCACTCATCTTCAATTTTTATTCTGCTTAGCCTCTCTAATTTTTCTTGCTGTAACTTATGCAACATGAGAATGAAATTTGGCTCATTTATAGCCTAAGGCCAAACAGGAACTAAACAGGAACTACTATAGAAAAAAAGCGTTCACATGGGAGCTTTTTTCAGTAATTTTGCTGACAGTGTATCCTGATTGAAGCATTTTTTTACACTATTTTTTCATAATCGTCTTCTCAAAATTATTTTTTCAGGAACTACTATAGAAAAAGAGCGTCCACGTAGGAGCTTTTTTCAGTAATTTTGCTGACAATGCATCCTACTTGAAACATTTTTTAAACTATTTTTTTCAGAATCATCTTCTCAAAATTATTCTTTCAGGAAATACTATAGAAAAAGAGCATCCACGTGGGAGCTTTTTTCAATAATTTTGCTAACAGTGCATCTTGCTTGAAGCGTTTTTGACATTATCTTTTCAGAACCATCTTCTCAAAATTATTTTAAAAAACTAAACCCTAATTTAATTAATTTTCTTAAAAACTCTAATTTTATTTATTTATTTAAAACCACCAAAACCTAATTTAATTATTTAAAAAAAACTCTAAACCCTGATTTATTTATTTTTTAAATTCTTAAACTCTAAACTATTTTAACAAACCCTAACACTACAACCCTAGAACCCTAAAACCACAAACTTTAGGGACTAAACATGCAAATAGCCTTAACCCTAGAAAAACACGAGCTAAATCGCATTCCTAAGGGACGCGATTTGCTAAAATTTCCCCCAAAAATGCTTCTATGTGGACTCGTTTTATAGTTTTCGGCCCTTTCCGATAAATAAAGTTGGAAATGAGCCTTTATTGGTAAAATGGTCTTACATTTTACTATATATATTATAAATATATTTATTCGTTCAAACTGGCTTATTAGATTGATTGTTATTTCAAATTAGAATTTTTTTAATTAATTTATTTTTAAACATCTTATATATAAAATTTCATAAAATAAATTTCAATTTTCTTTTTCTTTTTCTTTTTCTTTTTATTTTTAAGTGAAATTAAAAAAATAACATTATTTAAAATTTGAATTGAAAATATAAGATATTTATCTTATTTTCAATATTGCTCTTCAATAAAAAATACATATTTCATATCAATTTAGGTACCATTAAATTATAAATAATAGTGTACTTAACTAATATATCCAAAATCATATTTAAATAATTTCATAAAAATATTTTTCAATCACAATATTATAATCTCAATTTAAAGTCAATTTAATATTAGGGTATTGATTTGTGTTTGAATTGTGTGGTTATGAAATATTTCATATTTGGATTTAATTTCGTAGTTAAAGATGACGCAGGACCATCCCAGGACAAAGGGAAATCCAAAGTCGTCGACGAATAGATACTATAGTTTGTGCTCTCATAACTTGAGTTCATTAAATAATTATATATAACTATTTGATCTGGTATATGTTTAGGAATAGTTAACTATCAATAAGAATGTGTTCGACAGGTATGTATATAGTTTATTGAGTGGTTTGTGATATATTGGTTGAATGAATATACACATATATGTTTAATGATATTATACGTTTAATAATTATGATATTTTCCCTATTAACGTTGTTGGATAGAGTCACGGGCATAGTTGGCATGACATAGGGTCTGTATTGATAAGTGGGAGATTCAATGCTATGCACGTACATACTGTGATAGTTTTCTAATACCCTCGGGTCGAGAACATATCACCCACTCAAATACCTTGGGGTATGAGCATATTCTAGTGTGGTTGATGGGATCAGTGCATTTATGCCCGATTAGTATTTCAATGCGTATTTGGTGTGATGGTGGATTGATCTGTATATCCATTATTGTATCTGATTTGGCTAATAGGGATTAAAAATGTAATACTACTTATTATATACATGTGTAATTGCAATGAGATAAAAATGTTGAAATGTTATGTAACACTCTAATAAATCTAGTTATGTTTTTGTAAAACTTGACATAAATGTGTATATGCTTCAGTGGTTGAATGTTTTGGGTGTGTGGGGGAGGTCTTGGGTTCAAGTCTCACCTTTGCTAAATTTTGTTATTTTTTATCCAAGCCTTATCCTTGTTAAGTGGACTTATATAGATCTGTCTATTAATTCAAGTCAGAATGAGTCTGTTGGTTCGAGTGGTAAGGGTTCTACTGTGTTGGAGGTCCTATGTTTGAATCCCTGCGCAAGCATGAATGTAAAGTTTTGCTCAGTTTTCTGATAAAGTTTCAGTTGAAGTTAAATTCTGAAGTGGTTGAGATTGTGAAGTTGGGGTATATCAAATTGATTTTTATTTTTTTCAAAAATTCCTTCTGTTTTGACGTTTCTGTTCTCCCGTCTTCCCTGTCCATTGTTTCTTCTTCTTCCATTTTCGGTTTTTCAAAGCAATCCCTTTTGTGCAATTTACGTCTGCGTTATTTGGTAAGTCTTGTTTTATTGATTCTTAATGCTTTTTGGTTAAGTGATTAATGAGAGGGTTGTTCTTGTTACTTTCAGTTTAGGCGAAGGATAAGAATTAGCTGAGGTTTCTGCAGCGATTTAAGTGTTAGGGGTTTCTGTTCGATAACAATAAGTTTTTACGTGCGTTGGTTAATGGTGTAAGCCTTCGATTGTGAATTAATTTCGGTTGAGTTTTCGTAAGTGTTACTAATTCGGGCTCTGGAATGTCGATTTTTAGGTTTTGGAAGGCTCGGGATAGTTTTTGCATCAAATCGATACCAGGTGTGTACCCGAAATGCTAAAAACTGAGTTTCAGAAAAAACCAAAAAAGGCCACTGTAGATGCCACACGGGCATGTGGTCAGCCGTGTGGGTGGCTGTGTGTAAGACACGGCAGTGTGGTTGGTGAAGGCATGGTTGTACTATGGACACGGCCGTGTGGTGGCATGTACAAGACTGTGCGAGCCACATGGGCTCGGCCAGGTTGGGCGTATGGATTTTGGGCCAGGCCGTGTGGGCTACATGAGCATGTGGGCCTATAATTCTGAAATTTTCCCTAGGGTCGCACGGTTCATTCCAATCGACTGTGGGCCTACCGTAGGGCTGTAAGGGCTAACCAAACCCTAGAAATGTAGATCTGATAGTTCGATATTTTGTTCTGAGTATGATAATGCTATGCATGTCTGATTGTTCCGTTATCTGTATATAAGCATGTTAAGCATTTTTAATATGTTATTTTTGTATCTGTTATCTGTATCTAATTTGGGGTGGGATTTGTTTATGAGGAGGAAGTGTTCTCTACAGCGGTCATTGCCTTTATTCTGCCAGCTTGACTGCATATTATCTGACATGTGTCTAAATGGCATGATATGGTGTGTAGGGATGAGTGGGTGTTTTTAACCTCACATGGTGTGCTGGGATGGTCGGAGTTGGTGTGTAGAGGATAGGGGTAGGATTTTGTATATCTGATCTGTACATCTGATTCTGTTATCTGTATCTGAAATGGGCACGAGCCCGAATCTGTATCTGATTGTGTATGATGTTTCTGTATGTTTTCTTGTCTATTTCTGTTGGGTTACACATTGAGTTTACGTAAACTCACCTATGTTTGTCAGTTCTGTTCAGGTAATCCACATACTTAGACGGATCGGTGCGACGGAGTCTTGTAGTGACCACTAATCCACAAATTGAGTTAATTAAGGGTTTTGTTTATTTATTTTAAAGGTTATTTCTGGGAGTTTTGTATTAATTGGACTATCTGGACTGTTTTCTTAATTTCCGGGTTTTGGATTTTGTTTAATATTTTATCTAGACGACTCGCTAAAAACACAGTTTCCACTAACAAAGGTTTTCTAAAAACATGAACTGGATTTATAAAATATAACGATTTTATTAAACTTCCGCTGTAGATTACATTTTAGCAAATAATTAGATTAATTAACATTTTCAGAAATTGGTATAAATGAATACGAATTTTGAAACGTGAATAATTTGGATGAGGCGACTTTGTTTTCAAAACCCTATCTTGTGACACATCCGGCTTCGGCCATAACGTCTAAGCCTGGTTTGGGGTGTTACATGTTACATGACATGATATGTTAAACTAGATACAAATACCCTGAGGTGCATCGGAAATTATATCGAATAGGTGAGCAAAGTATTGATGAGAATCATTTGAAATGGTAAATGAATTATTGGTATATATGTATCCTTAATGGTAATGTTGAAATGGTTGGTTGGTTAACTCATTTCCGTAAATCGAGTTTGTAAATATTAAATATGAAGGTTTACGGAGTTGGTATAAAAAGTATATTGACGTTTGGTCCATCACTTTTATCAATTAAATAGTTAATTTAGGTGTGGGGACTAAATTGTAAAGTCCAATCCCTATAGAGTTTTAATTGTCAAAAGGCTTGGGGACTTAAATAGCAATTAATTAAAGGTCTAAAATTGTAACTAAACCATTTTTAAATAAGTGTTAGATGATGGTGGTGACTTATGCATTAAAACATGATTAGTAAATTAGTTAAGTAAGATTAATTAAAAATAATCAAACATAAATTATGGTATAAAACCCATTTTCGGAGGAAAGAAATAGAGAATTCTCTTCATCCCCTACCTTTAAACTGTCCACCACCATAGAAAAGAAAAACAAGAAAGCTTCCAAAGGTTTTAAGCATTTGGCCATACATTTTAAAGTGAATTCAAGTTCTTTCTTGTAATTTTTATAGATTTTAGGTCATGGGAGCTTGATTTAGCTAGCCCATGTACCAATTTATAAAATTGTTAAAGTTTTTGAAAATTGTCATTGTTGATTTCTTGAAGAATTTGGTGTGAAATTGATAGATTTTAAGCTTAAATTATGAAAAAGACTAGATTGTAACATTTAATTATTAGTTTTGTACATAAAAACTAAAGTGAATAAAATGTGATTTTTTTTTTTGAAATTTCAGTATAAATAAAGAGTATAAGGTCCCTAATGAATGTATGTGAAGTCAGTTTTTAAATCGAGGCTCAAAATTAAAAGGTATGGCTATTTCGATTTTAGGGGTTAAATTGAATAAAATTGTAAAATTTTAGGGGTACTGGAAAAATGAAATTATACAGGTTTATGTCATGACATAATATGAAAATGTTTGGTATTGATGGATTGTATAAAATAATTGTTTAAATCAAGAACTGGATCCAAGTGGAGTTAGTCGAGGAAAAACTAAAATTGTTGATTAGTCCCTAAAGAATCAGCTTTTTGATGTTGTGATCAAGTAAGTTCATATGGTATTTATTTACTTAGGTTGTTATTTATTTAATTTGTATATATATGTTTGGTTGTGGAATAATTAATTGAGGATTGGTATGAAAAGTTAAAATTAGACTAAATTGAAATGTGGCGTTTATACGTGTGAAAGATGCCCGTGTGAACTTAGAAAAGTTAGGATATGATTGGTATGCTAATGGGGTCTTGTGCGCACTTGTATAAAATTTATTACAAATGTTATTGAGGTCCAACATTTGTTATAGATTCTCAAGTGAATGTGACATAAGTTTTGCTCGGACGAGTAACCTAATCTGTTGTTATAAAGGTTTAGCCCGAATGGGTAACCTGACATGTATATATTCAACTCGGGCGAGCAATTGGTGTGGTGTAGATACCAGTGTATCCGAGTTTGTTTATTAGGGTTCATCAGGAGAAACAATTTATATGAAAATAAGAAATTGAAATGGAATGAACTGAACTTGATATTCAAATGGAAACTTATTGAATGAATTGAGCATGAAAAATTGATTAGAGTAATGCCTTTGACATGTATGTAATTATATTATCCCTTGATGAAATGTGAATTTGAGATTGTTACCTGATGTGACATGAATTGGTATGTTAAGTACTTGTGGATCATATTGTATAGATTTTAACTAAATGCTTACAGTGTTGGTGCATTTTATTGTCATGGCTAGCCAAATGTTATGTCAATCTAAAGCAACTTAAAAATGTTAGACATGAATAAGGTAAGCTTTGTTTAATGCATATGAACACACTAAGCATCCTATATTTTAAAAGTGTTAGACATGAATAAGGTAAGCTTTGTTTAATGCATATGAACACACTAAGCATCCTATATACTTACCTTGTTTGTTTTCCTTTCCTTGTAGATCATTACCTTGCGAAACACAACAAGTCGGATCATCTCGAAGCTCACACTATCACCGAAATGTTAATAAAATGTTTATTTTAGTTTTGGGATTGTGGCATGTATATAAAGATAAGATGTTAAGGAAATGGTTACTTTCTTGTTCATATGGTACTTTTGATGTTTGTGGCAAGTGTTGAGTTGTATGTAAAGTGGTATGTGACAAATGGTGTATGGTTTAGCTACGGTTAAAGTTGTTTAGCTGATGATTTTAAACTTGAATATGTCACATGGGTATTCTAAGAATTGCATATGAAAGGAATGGTAAGTTGAATGGGTAGATGGATTGAATATGTTTTGGTTTTGACTATATAAATATATGATGCCATTTAAATGGTCATATACTTGATGTCTTATTGACATTGTTCTATGTTTTGGTATAAGTGAACATGATATATGAATATGTGTATTGAAAGGTTTGGTTGGAATCTTTGAATTGTGCATTTTTACCAAAAATAGGGTTCACATCACGACCACGATTGTCAACGTCACAACGTGGTGCCAACAATGAGTAACGTTGTGACATCAGAATGCTCAAGGTCACGACGTGACTTACTGTTTTGACGACAACAAGATATGGAGGATGTAAAGTTGCGATGTTAACCCTGAATTTTCCAAAACTTACAATTTGATCCTAATTCAAGCTCAGGTTGACAAATGAGCCTTCATAAGCTCATTTAAGACCTGAAAATGAGTGTTTAACATAAATTAAATGTGATTGATGTTTAATCGCATGTGTGATTTAATAATTACTACGTATTTGATTGTAGTTGCTCTGGTAACGAATGTAGCATTCCATAACTCAAACTTGACCATCGAATTGGGTGAAGGGTGTTACAACTTATCTTGTTACTTATTTCTATTTTATTTTGTTATGTTTTTAATTAAATTTAAATTATGTTAGCACCATTGAGTAATCATTACCCAGTGTACTGATTAGTTTGTTTCCATGCGTAGGTTTCGGATAAAAGCTATAAAAGTTTCTCGGTCAAGCATCCAACTCTTAGGCTTAGCTTGGAAACCATTATGGTCCTATTTTATGTGTATATGTATGCTTGAAGTCATATGGCATGTACCTAGGTTGGTATGTTTGTTATCTAAGTTAGTTTTGGCATTTCTTGTGAGTAACCTATAATGTTATAATCGTTGAATTTTTTCTTTTGATTACTAGTTAACTAAGTTTGATTATGTGAGTTTGAATGTGCAAATTGGTTGGTTTAGTAATGTTATATCGGAGGTTATGATTTGGAAATGTTTGAACATGTTTAGATAGGTTAATTGGATGAATATGTCTTGTGGTATATTTTAAGTATGTTTAGGTTCATTTGGTTAAAGCTTTGAACACTTAAAAGTGCAAGATTTTGACCATTTGGACACAAAGTCTCGAGACAAAAAGAACATGTCTCGAGACCGCTAGAACAAATTTCATTTAAATTTTACATTTAAGTGCTTGAGGCCTTGAGACTTATTTGTATAGTCTCAAGATAATTATTCCTAGGTCTCGAAGCAAGTAGTCTTTGCCTTAAGATAAAAAAAAAAACATTGAAGCTAAATAGATATTGTCTTACTCTAAGACTCGAAACAAGAACCCATTGTCTTGAGACTTTCAAACATAGAAGTAAAAAAAGGAGAACATGGGAGGTTGGTTTCGCAACTAGGTCTCGAGACACAAGTAGTAGTGACTTGAGACATGTTAACTTTTGAAGCTAAAAATCCTAAAATAATTTATGACCTATCTCGAGACATAAATTTGAAATTTGACTTTTGAATTTGGATTTAAGTATTAACTTTGAGATTAACCCTTATAACCCCGTAAATTGCTTAAATGAAATCAATGAATGTATAAATGCATGTATAGGAATTATTTTGACAACTGATTTGAATATATTTGTGTTATAGTAACTTGAGTTGCTTCGGCGATGTAATGTAACATCACACATTCGGATTTAGTGATTGAGTCGGACGTGAGATGTTTCAATTTTGATCTTATATATTTTTATAAGCCAAAGAGAAATTACGAATAAATGAAAAATTTAACCCTATTAATTCTTATGAACTCAATAAAGATAATATTATATAGATATACAAAATTCTAACATATTAAAAGTCTATTATAACCTTATTTATTTCTTAAAAAGTGAAAATATATATTAAAATAAATTTGAAAGTAGCTTATACTCACATGGCTCCCTTAGGAGCTGGTTTTATATAATATATGTATGTATATAGTTTTTATGTACATTATATATAAAATTCAACATAAATTTCAGGGTGAATTATATTCATGGTCACTTTAAAATAGTGTTTATCCTATTTTAATTACTTAAATTTTTTTTCTCAATTTAACAACTTTAAATAAAATAATTGTGCAAGTTAATTATTGTCGTTAAAATTTTTATTTTCTTTTAATGAATTGCTGGGACGGCAATGAGTAATTTGATACAGAGTTTCTTTTTTACTTTTGATTAAAATTTAGGGACCTATTTATAATTAATCCATAACTTTTTTTCCCTTCTCTTTCTCACATATATATAAAATATATATTTATTATATAATTACATAATTATTATTTTATTTATAAATAAAATAATTATTAATTAAAAACAATAATTAAATATTTTCAGCCACATAGACATGAAGCTTAAAATTCCATTCCTGTCTATTTATTTAACTTATTAAACGAAAATAAACAACAAAAATCCAACTGTTCATCAGACATCAAAATCTTTACTCTGTATTGCGAATTAATTCTTGGCTATACATATACATATATATTTATTTATATATATATATATCGGAGGGGGAGAAAACAAATGAAAAGTTGAAAACAAGAGAAGATCAAGTGGAAAAAGAAAGCAGAACAAGAAAATGGCAGATGCAGACCCAAGCCAGAAGGTTGACTACGTTTTCAAAGTAGTGTTGATCGGTGATTCAGGTGTGGGTAAGTCTCAAATTCTTGCTCGCTTTGCTAGAAACGACTTCAGCTTAGATTCCAAGTCTACCATCGGAGTTGAGTTTCAGACTAGAACCCTCCTCATTGAGCACAAGAGTGTTAAGGCTCAGATCTGGGACACTGCTGGTCAAGAACGGTAACTTTTCATGCAAATTCATACCTTTTTCCTTGCTTCTTTTTTATTTTTTTTTCTTTTCTGGGTTTTTCGTTTTATGTGCATTTGCATCTTTTTTTCTTGTTCTTTTTTACACTTGCAATTTGTTTTTGGAAAGATATGAAAAAAAGATTTGTTTTTGGTGAAAAATTTTCTGGGTTTTTCGTTTTATTTGCATATGCATCTTTCTTCTTGTTTGTTCATAGATCTGTATGTTTGTAGATAGAATTATTTTGTTTTGCTAGTTTTACTGTGGACTGATAAGACATGTATTGATTGTATTTAGCTTGTCTAGATGGATGGTTGGTGAGATGTTTGCCATTTCAATCAGGAGTGGATTGTATTGGATTTTTCGATGGATGAATTGTATAGTTACTGTTGATCGTGTGTGTGTGTGTGTGTGTGTGTGTATATATATCCTTTTATTTTTAATGATGGCCATGGGATTGGTAAACATTTACATGGATCTCGATCACAATCTTGACATATCAGTTGAACCTTGGTGTCACCTTTATTGCAAAGTATTGTATTGTATTAGATCCTTGATCTCATAAATTTGCAACAGATCTCTGGCCTACACATTGAAAAACATGTGCTTGCAGTAGCTTTCGACCGATGTCCTTGAACTTGAGCCGTTAAGTTGCAACCATTTAGGTATTTATCATATTAGCTTGAAAATGAATGTTCGGTAAGGTATATCTGCTGGTCTCGTCCAGGGCATTGGTTATTTGGTTATGGGGATTCCTTTGGTGGTATTATTTTCCTGGTTTGAATACAGTTTTAAGAGTAGTCGGTGATTTTGCTTCTTTTCTTATGTTATATTGGAACAGATACAGGGCTGTTACGAGTGCATACTATAGGGGTGCTGCCGGGGCAATGCTGGTTTATGATGTAACGAAACGCCAGACCTTCAATCACATCGCACGCTGGCTAGAAGAGTTGCGTGGTCATGCTGACAAGAACATTGTTATAATGCTGGTTGGGAACAAAAGTGACCTCGAAAAGCAGCGGGAAGTCTCAACAGAGGATGCCACCGAATTTGCTCAAAAGGAAGGACTATTTTTCTTGGAGACCTCAGCTCTTGCAGCGAAAAATGTTGAGACCGCATTCTTAACTGTGCTTACCGAGATCTTCAACATCGTGAACAAGAAAAACCTAGTTGCCGGTGAGAATCAAGGGAACGGCAATGGCAATCCCACGTCACTAGCAGGCAAGAAAATCATCATTCCAGGTCCAGCTCAAGAAATTCCAGCAAAGAGCAACATGTGTTGTAGATCATGATGCAATTGGATTTATCTCCTAATGTCAGTTTCTTTCTTTCACATTTTTATCTGCTTCTATATTTACATTGCTATAGCTTTAAGCTTGCAAGGGCAGCTAATTAATAGAATGTTTTTGAGATTGAGGAATAATATGAAACCAAAATTTTGAAGCTTCAATAATAGGTTCCATTTATATTGTATTTTTATTTCACTCTAGTTCTTAGCATCACCTTTTTCATATAACAACATTAAGGATTCCCTCTAACTACATGATAGAGTTCAAAACATACAAATGGCCAGATAAAATTGCATTTGACAACTTTGATAGCGTGAACCAAAGTGTTTGTTAAACTGTTATGTTCCATTATACCTACGGTGACAATAAATAAACCTTAAAATTTCTCAATAATAATCAAAGCTTCGATCTAGCAGTCAGTAAGTAAGACCTTCAAATTACTAAAGTATCTATAAAACCTTGAAACTTTTTCATCTTTAGTCCTATTCACTAGCATTGGTATCCTGTAATTTCATTGCTTCAACATTTTGATCCTCCAGTGGGGTTCCATTTTCACCACTCATATCTTGTTTCTTATCTAGCACGCCAAGGCTTTCGGGTGCCAAAGTTCCCTTCTTTTCAGTCTCCATGCATGCTGAAAGCCTTTCCAGCAGTTCCTGGCAGTCCATTGCTGTAACCATCACACTCAAACTCGACCGGCCTTTCCAGCAGCCAATGGCTATTGCCGATGCATCTGCTTGGATATGGTCTGATAATGATTTGTCACCTGCCAAGAAAAGGTTAGGAAGGGAATCATGGAAACCAATTGTTCTGGCAGGAATGGCAGATCAAATGAAGTTACTTACCTTCTCTCAAAACAATCACACAGCAGCCTAACATCAGGTCTGCTGCCTTCTGACCGAAATCAGCATCAACAAAGTCAGCAAATTTGATTGATTTATATTGCAAAAGATGCTTGAAATCTGCTGGGGAAGCATATAGTATTTGTTTGGTAATGTATGGGAGAATCACAGGCAACCCTTCTGATGATATCCTGAATGAGCATGGTGCCGAGGAACCTTCTCTAGATGATTGGCGCTCCTAATTTTAGAACAAAATCAAATAAAATGAGAAAGAATCCTCAGTGACTCGGAAGCAAACCAGGCTATGCAAATTCTGATAAAATGAAAATTTCCTTACGGAAAAATAAATAGGGCAATTAAAAGAAAAAAAAATACACTCACAAACATCTTCAGGCCAACGGAAGTTATCTTCAGTTGCTGTCCAACTCGAAAATTCAGGTCCAAAACATCCTTAACTGATTTTGAAACATAATAAATTCTCTTCACATGGTTAGCATCCTTGTTTCTTGTAACAAGGTGGCCAGTGAATGGGAAGGATTCATCAATACCATAAAATGTCTTAATGCTGTTTATTATAGTTTCATCTTGGAAGAAAAGAACAGGGTCGACGCCTTTCCACTTGCCCTGAATCTGCAATTTCCTCTTCTCTCCTGTTTTTGCAGAATCAGTTTTCTTATCAGCTGCTTCAGAAGAATTGCTCTCTGGAGCACCTCCAGCTGGTTCATCATCAACTAAATCCGCTTCTAAAGCCACCTCAGAGATCTTTTCATCAACCTCTGAAGTCTCTTCTGAGATCTTTTCATCAGCAGCCTCCAAAGCCATCTCAGAGATATTTTCTTCAGCCTTTGAAGCTACTTCCGAGATCTTTTCATCTGCCCCATCCACAGAACTAACTTCTAATCCATTAATTTCTTCAGTAGCTTGGTCTGACAAATTTTCATGCAGTTCACTTCTAGTTGATAATTTTCCTTGTGAAGTAGCAGACTTGTCAGGAATTGCTGCAGCAATCATTATGAAACCAATTTGTAAAAGCCCAATAAGGCAAGCTAAATGAAAGAGGAGCTAGGGAATCAAAATTGATAGTTTTAATTTACCTGGCAAATGAGAAACTTTGTGGAGGACAGCAATGAAAAAGGCTCCGGTGTTCTGATCATGAGGCACTATCCTCATGCAGCGTTGTAGTGGGAGATCAGAAACTTCTTCCTCCAAATCATCAATCGAAGAAATGGTATCATCAGGCTGAACTACATCTTCAGCATTTACACTTTCACCATTCTCACTCTTATGGTTGTTGTTAGTTAGATCTGCATAATTTTTGCCAGATGGGAACATGCTAGGAACAATCCCATTTCTTTGCAACTTGCGAGCATCCTTGTATGATGGTAACCAGACTCCCTTATCACGTATCTGATGAACACGTAAAACCTTATCACATGAAAAGAAGAAAATGGAATGTTGAAAAGCAAAATCTTCATGAAAAGTATCATATTATTGTTATTAGTTGGTAGTTACACTATCTTATCAGGAGAGCATTTCAAACATAAATATCCAGACCCTCACTTAGGGAATAAATATGGCACATTTAGTTAACAGATGAGGCACAATATACTAACCTTCCATTTAGTTAGACCTGGTCGGCGAATTAATTGAGGCAGTTCATTTGAGACATCAACCAGTTCAACAGACCCTCCACATCTTCGTAAAATCTGAAGCAAAAAGGGGAGACAAAGAACTTGTTTAAACACAATTTAAAAAAACCAGCAAAATTGAATGATGAGGAAAGAGTAAGATCAAGAAACTGAGGAAAAAAAATTCATATATATATGGATAGTAAAACATAACATAAAAGTGTAGGAGTAACTACTAAGACCAGGGTTAAAAATTTAAAGTTCATCTAAAAAACACTTTAATTTAAATATAAAACCACAAAATACATGTTTAATAACGAACATCTTATCAGCTACCTGAACTCAAACTGAACAACCAATTCATGCTTTAGTGTACTGACCAATTCATATCTGTTAATGTTTTACCATCACTGGCAAGATTCTATCAATAAGCTTCCATCAAAGATTCATCTTGGAGGATTGAATTACACTAATTACTTTAATCAGCTTTTCAAATTCACATGACAATTAGAAGTTGCGTTGTTTCATCTTTCCTAAAATTCATCTGGCTTTGACATGATTGGTTACCTTCACAAATTGGGATCCTTCTAGAGCCTTAAACTTTCATCTTAATGCAGCTCAACACATCATATTTTAATGGGTGTTATTCTTTTCAAAAGAGGAGATGATATTCTAAATCTCTGATTTAATTAGCGTCCCTATATATTACATTATTGACCATGAAAATAAAGAGGTAAAAATACCATCTCTTTCTCTCTCCCCTCTCCCTCTCTTTTTTAAAAAGGTAACTCCATTTTCTAAAAGACATAAAAGTAAAAACAACCAAAGAAGTTACTTCGGTTTAGTGATTTTGTCTCTTGGGCAGCATAAATTACCTCAGCAACCACAGCTTCATTTTCAACTGGATTCATGGAGCAGGTTGAGTAAACCATTCTTCCACCAACTTTCAACAAAGATAGACCTGCCATAGAGCAACAAATTAGAGACTGGAACATCCACTAATTAAAAATTAAGGTCTTCTATAATTGATAACATCCACTAATAAAAGTCTAAGTTCTATAATTGATACCTCGCATGGCAATGTGAATCTGTAGGCAGTGAAGTCCATTTCCCATTCCTCCATTCCTGTATGAATGCACATAAATAAAATCTTATGAAATGTGATATTAGCAAGTGAAGGGATGCGAAAGAAGAGAAGGCAGAGCAAGAAATGGCAAACCATTTACGCCAGATATCAGGCGCCTTGCGGAGAGTACCATCACCACTGCAGGGCACATCACATAATACACGGTCAAAGAGAAGTTGAGTAATGCTCTGCTCCAAGTTATTTGTTGTTTCTGAACCATTTGAGATATTTTTGTGGGAACGGCAGCCAGGGAAGTGTTGACCTTCATGATTTGTAACTATCAGGTTAGCAGTGCACATTCTTTTTGTTTGGTGGATGAGAAGGTTACATCTTTGTACATCAAGATCATTTGCTAGAACCTAAAGCAAAATACAATGAAAATTTGTTATATGTGTCTGTGCATATAACAATTAATTCAGCATATGAAATAAGGGGTAAGAGTTGTTATCCGAGCAAGCCAAGAGGCTACCCAAGCAATGCATGATTATATGGTGATGATGGGCAGACCAACTAAAACCCAAAGTTCAGAGAAAAAAAAAAAAAAACAAACCATGCCATCTGGTAAAAATCGTCCTTTAGCTGAGTGGTGTATAATTTCAAGCAACTGAAAAGTTTTTGAACCAGGTGCTGCGCACACTGCACAAGGGAACAGCAGAAAATAGTAAACTATATTTCCAACATAGATCAGATACAGTTTCTTAACTAAAATTGCACAAAATAAGGGGGTGATGTTTAGAAAGAAGACAAAAACAATGAAAGTTGCTTACCATCAAGTACAAAATGATCGGGACGCACATCAAGGAATAAAGGAGGCACCTACATCATGAACAAGTGGAATATCAGTCAAAGAAAACAGTCAGAAACTTGCCGAATGTATAACAGCAAAGTACTTGCAAGTGACATCCACCTACCATGCTGACAGCCTCCTGTCTACTGATGTTCCCTATTTCAGTTTCAAGTTTCAAAAACTCATGAAACCTGAAAGTTATTTAACCAAATCACGAATAGTCTAACGACCATACAATAATAATAATAATAATAATAATAATAACACATAACTTGAGCATGCAAACCATTTAAAATCATACTAGGCAGCTTGGACGTAACATATATGCTTAGTTTATGAAAAGCAACAAGGCATTAACATGACAAAACCAGCACTTGTAAATCACATAATTGATATACAGGTAAAATCTAGAAGACATTGAAATGTTGCAAATGCATCATATCAGTCTTCCTCTTTGCTGAAATAGAAAAGATATAACCCAGATAAGATAAGCATTAACTTATCTATTCAAGTAAAATTCAAGAACATGCAAATAAATCAACCCGACGAGTAAGGCAATATTGACACTGTGTAATCACATAGGATTGCCGAATACATGATCATGTAAAACGACTTACCTCTCAAGAGTTTGGTTTTTCCTTAGCTGCATGCGTGAAAAATTCGATTGCCAAGCAAGGTTATCAGGGTACCAAGGCAAAGGTTTTATAGGCTCCAAGTCACCCCCTTCAATAGCCTGCAAAAAAAAAAAAAAAAAAGAGCAAGAAACAAGGCCAAAAGACAGTTACTTACAATACCATTTAATTAAGATATCCGTAGCACAAGGAAAATTCAGCAACGCACTTCAGCTTGAAGAGATTTCATAAAATCATTCTCTAACTGTGAACGAATATCCTCACAAAATTGGCTACTGCAAAAGATTAGTAAAGATATTACTAAGCAGAGAAATGATTGTTTCACAATCAATCCTCAAACCCCAAATCTTTAACAAGTAAAAAAAGAAAAGAAAAACATACGTGGCATTAATTCTGAAAGCAGCAGGTAATGGTTTTCTAAGCATTTCCATGAAAGCATCCCATTCCTCAGGAGAAACAATCCCTTGTTCCTGCCAGAAAAAGGAATTACATAAAACACTTCCATCTTTCACATATAGATGAAATAAGAAAAATAACATATAAAAATTACTTTGTAATATTCATCAAAGGAAGGGTTTTGAGTAGCAAAAGGCTGCCAAGCAGGGTTATTAGAGTTGGGGTTATTGGGGTCAGATGAAGACTCGGTTTTTGGTCGTTTCCAAACATTTTCTCTGCTTTGTTTAAAATGTTTCCTTTGAGTACGAGACCCTCTTCGACCTCCCATTGTTTCTGCTTCTTCAGTTGTTCTGTAAGATGGTGGCCGCCGCTGAGGTTTTGAGAGGGGGGAGTTTGAGATTGAGAGTGGGATCTGTTTTAGTTTTTGTTCTCAGATATTTAGTTACAAAAGAACATGGGCTTACTACTGTTTATTTTTTCAACATGGCCCATCTGGTATTCTTCAACTGCCAGAAACGGTTGAAGGGCAGTTTTTGAAGTATGTAGATATTGGTCCTGCCATGTCTGAAACCTAATCCAGTAATTGGCTGCTGTTGGATGGTTGACGACATTGAAGGTTAGCTAACAGGCTACCTTTGAAGTTCGCCCAGGCCCAATAGTTAGAAATTGGTCAAACAGGGAATTGAAGCTCCCTTATTACTTTTTAGGATAATGCAATTTTGCCATAAAAGAATTTGTACTTCTCTTTACCTTAGCAAATATCACTTTGAGATTGAAACCAAGTTTAGTTGGGAAAGTGTTTTTAAAAAGTTTGGACTAAATAAAATGTTTAGTATTGTTGTTAAAGAATATTTTTGAAAAATAAGATGTCTGCATTTAAATACAATTTAAATTCGTTAATATTACGATATCTCAATAAAATAAAAAAAAATTTTGTAACTTATTATTATTTGATATGTGAAATACAAATTTTGAATGTTTTTAAACAATTAATATTAATTATTGGTAAAACTCAATAAAAATATATATGATTTATATATTTGAAATGAATTTTAATAGAAAAATATTTTACACCCAATATATATAACATAAAATACATTAAATTATAAATAATAGTTAAAAATATCATTTGACTTTAAAAAAGGTTTTTCTCAAATGCAAAAGCACTTAAGTTTTATAGCTTCAAAACTACTTTTGGAAAATAATGTTAATCAAAGTTCGAATCACCTCCACTTTTTCAAATGATGACATTACAATCTTAAAATATCACATTAACAAACTTTTATATTTTTATAAATTTAAATGGTGACATTACAATCTTAAAATATCACATCAACAAACTTTTATATTTTTATAAATTTTGAACTTAAAATATTGCCAAATTCAAGGGACTATAATTATATCTAACCCTACTTTTTTTCACCGTTCTTAAAATACCCTGTGCTGCATTTGATGAATCTGTGCAGGTATTTTTGCTTTCGAGAATTCCTTGTTTAAAAAGACAGTTACGAACTTGGCTTGTCTTTTTACTTCTTTAATCAAGCAAGGGTGTGCCAAATCAAACAAAGATCCGCATAGTTAACAATTTATATCTAACCAAATTGATGGTTTAGAGGAAAGCTAGACAAACTTTGTCTACTTGGTGGAGATGAAAATGTAACCCAAGGACTTGTGAATAAGCCTTTTTCAAGTTCCCTCAGACTCTATATAAAGCTTTCCTTTGCTCTCTATATAAGTGTGTCATGATGTAATCTAATCAGTAAGTTTAACCATTCATAAAGTAATTGAGTAGGTAAACATCCAAAACATAGCCATAACACATTCAAAACATATTGTTCATGTGATACTGATACACTAAAAAAACATTACCCCAAAAAACCATCGGCGGACTCTAGAAAATTGAATAATCAAAATGACCTCGACATATAAAAACGGTTTCAGAATCAAACATTCAACTAATGACCAAAATGCCAAACCACAGTTAAGCTGCAATGGAAGGCTTAGAAGCAGCAGAGAGCCTGGATCTCTTCTTGGCTAAGCTCTCACTCCTGCGCTCACGCTGCTCCTTCAACCTCTGGGCAAGCAGCTTCTGGTACTCAGCAGCATCAGCCTTGGCCTTTGCAACTCTCTTCTTCTTCTCTGCAATTCTGCCACGCTTCCTCTGCAGGGTCAAAGGAGTCACCAACCTCTGAATTTTGGGAGCCTTGCTGACTTTCTTACCTGCATTCCAAGAAAGTGATTGTTATTTCCAACTCAAGTGCAGCTTGTCATAAACTCAAATATTATGAACAAGAATCCCTCCACCTGCAAACTTAAGCTCCAATGTATCACTTTGTACTCACCGGATTTGGTTGTAAAGGTTCGGCGATAAGTATTAACATACTTCCGAACATCATCCTCCTTAGACAGGTTGAACAACTTCCTGATTTTTGATGCTCTCTTTGGACCCCTCATTCTTGGCTTCTCAGTGTCAGTCAGTCCAGGAAGATCATTTTCACCCTTTTTCACAATAACCAAGTTCAAAACTGAAAGATCCTGACTAACAATGCATCCACGAACTGACTTCCTCCTACGCTCTCCATTTCTCCTACCATACCCACGGAAGCAGGGAGTACCTATTCAAAGAATTAGAAAAGCAGACATTTAATTAACCAAAAAACCATTTCTACACAAATAAGAACAAGGAAAAATATTTCAGAGTCCACAGACCTCTGTGAAGCAAAAGACGAACACGTCCAGGAGTGAGAACTCCTTGCTTCATTGGAAAACCTTGTTTATCACAGCCTCCCATGATCTTGAATACATAGCCCTTAAACTCCTGTTGAAGGATAATTAAGGGGTGAGCAAATTGCAGTTATGAAGTCCAGATGCACCAGCAGAAACTTGAGGCAGTGAACGAAAAGCTAAAGGTAACTTGGAAACATACCTCACCAAGGGCATCACCACTGACTTCCTGTGAGATCCTCTTGTCAAAAAAGGCTCGACTGCATTTTCAAATGTCAATGTGAGAATACTTTCTTCTTAATACAAAGTAACAACTACCAACTCGCATTGACGCAAGAGAGTAAATAGATGCTCACAAATACAATCAAGCCAAGCTGCTTAAAAGAAACTATTATTTTAACATAATAATCAGCTACAAATTTACCAGATGAGCTATTATCTTATAAGGTATATTTGGTGCACCGATTAGATACAAGTGAACTATATCCAGAAGGCTAATCCACCATAATATTATAAGTTCCACTTCATATCTAAATGAAAAAAGAAAAGACCTACAAATCAAATCCATTTGTTGATTTTGTGTTGCAAGATAAAAGAGAAGACCATCAGAATTTTTTTAATTTCTTTCTCACAGTTGCATAAAATTATGCCTCAAATAGAAGATATCCAAACTTCGTTAGCAAATAATATACATTTTTTTGCTTCAACATAATTGACTTTTCGCATTCTATAAATACTCAGCAAAGTTGAATCCCACCCAAATAAAATATAACTGAAACCTGAATATACATATATATGGACAACATGACCAAAAAGAAGTCATATCCTTCATGGTTAAGACAAGCAGCATTAAATTTAACACTAAATACTGAAATTAAATCAACGAATTCAACTTAAACCCCAACTATTTCATGAGTCAGGGAGAGAAGAAAATTACAGTTTCTGGTCATCATCAATTTCCAGCTTTTTTTGGCAACCAGTAGTCGGATTTGCAATGTTGAACTGAGAAAAAAAAAAGAAAAAAATCAGCAAAATGAAAAGAATAAACAAACCCCAAAAAAGGATTGAAATCTATTTATATTTAGTTCAAAAAAAAAAAAGAAGAAAAAACCTTCATTTCTGTTTGATGGGTCTTCTGAGGAAGAAATGCCGCAGCTCTGCTCTTGCTAGCTTTAAGCCTTAAGGTTAGGGTTTCGCTTCTGTTAAAGGGTTTTTATTTGTGGATATTTATATATATAAAAGGGGAATAATTGGGTGCTGCTAGCGAACACCATAACTTTTATCTGAATCAAATTAGACTCATACATGTGGACATTTGATGGGTCCTGAATTCTAATTTGGGCTTTGGGTTAATTGGTTAAATGGGCTTACTTGGACCCACTATAATCGCTTTACTCTAATTTAATTAAAATTTTGTGGGGAAAACGTTGAAATTATGTGCAGGGAAAAAAAAACAAAACCAAAAATAAATAAGATTTGAAAATACTTAAATAAATAATTAAAAATAAAAAATTTTGATAAAAATCATAAGCACAAAATTTAAAAAAAAAAAACTAAAATCAACCATTAACAATTTAAAGAAAACAAAAATACTAGTAAAAAATCGAAATTTGAAAATTTATAACCTCCATGGGTGGTTTTATCAAATTCTATTTTTCAAATTTGTTTTTCAATTAAAAAAATTAAATACTTTATAAAAACAAAGGGAAGATTATATTCTAGAAATATGTTGAAATAAAAACAAAAAAATCTGAATGGTTAATTGTGTAGTTTTATTTGATTATACCCAGTTTAACAACTTTATAAATAAAATTAAAAATCTTATTACATGGATATGAATGTGAAAACTATAGATTTAGAACATAAATGTATGTTTAAAAATGATATACAGTAAATAACGAAACGCGTGGTTTGAAATTAATTAATCATAACAACATAAGAAATATGTACTATATTAAAATTAAAAAATTAGATTAAATTGTGAGTAAAACGAAATTTAAATACATAAATACATTATATTAACAATCTGGAATGCACTATGATTGTTATCATGGTGTTGTCATCAATCATGAGTTACTGCTGAGTTGACTTATAATACAAACTCAATTAACAAAATTATTAATGCTAGAAATTTTATTACATGCATATGCATCTGAAAACCATGTATTTAAAACACAAATGTGCGTTTGAAAATAATATATAATAAATGATAAAACATATAATTTAAAATTAATTAATAATAACTCATAAAATATATATATGATATTAAAATGAACCAAATTAGATTAAAATTGTGATTAAAATAAAATTTAAATACATAAATACATTAAATTAAAAATATTGAATAAATAAATCTCATGAAGAAAGAAGACTTAAAAAAAGAAAGTTATTGACTGAGCTATTTTCATAATTTGATTTCGATTATTCTTTAATTAATAAAAATATTTATTTAAATTCATTTATGAAATATGTCAATATTAATTTAGTTATTAAATTTTAATATATGGATATAATTTGTGTATATTAAAATAAAATCGTATAAAAATAATAATTGAAGTTTTAGTTGAATAGTAAATATTAATCCAATTACTAGGAGTTTAAATTTTACCATACACATATTTTTATTGATTTTTGTTAAAATAAAAACACAAAAGTGCCTCAAATAATATAATTTGTTTTAATTACATTTCTATAATTTCTCTAACCGAGTTGATGTCTGGTTGACTCGCGACACCAACTAAATCATAGAGTTAAATATAAATATAAATTAGTAAAATGACACATATCCTTAAAATAGCTATATTAGTAATAGAATTCCTAACTGAGTAGGTGTGACAAGTCAACTAGACACCAATTCAATTAAAAAATTACAAAAATGACTTTCTAAATTTAAAAAAGTTATATAATTCGAAGATACTTTAGTGATATTTAAATACATGTCAATTATATTAAAAAAACTTTAAATTTATAAGTAACCAAAACCTAATTTTAATTTATTTACACATTTTCTAATTTTAATTTTGTTATGCACGTTTTAATTGTATATATTACCGACAAGTATTTGTGTAATGATTAGACACATTACAGTTTTGTAAGAAACATATAATTAAAGAAAAATAATTTAAAAAAAAGACAAACAAATTGAAAATCATATACACACTTCATTTTATTTTTCTCCTTGATCTAAAGGCTGTTCCTTTTTGGGAATATTTTTTCTCCTTATTAGATCACCAAACCTTCTTAACAAAGCTTTTTTCTTTCTGGTGCTCCTATCACCTTCTTCATCAAAATGGCTTGTATCAATTCCCTCAAACTCCTCGCCATTCATTCCTTCATCATCCGTTGACTTTTTTCTCTGATGGGTTCCACCACTTGGTGTTGAACCAGCGGCAGGAGCAGACTTTGGGGTTTCAGCCACATCAAAAATGGATCCTTTAAGTGGATCATCAGAGTAATCCGAACTCGAATCTTCATCACTTGCTCTCACTGGGAATGTCAAGCTCAAAGGACCACTACAGCGTTTATGATAACGCTTTACTTTCTTACTATGATCCTTATCTGCAGAACTAGTATTGACTGGTTTTTGTTTCGTAGCTTGTTCATGATGATCCTCAGTTTCCCAATTTGCTTCACAAAACAATAGTTTCAAATCCCTAATGTTTTCAACTGCTGCTGCTTCATTGATCTTAAGACTTTCATTCTCTTGTGAAAGGATATTCAAAGCTTCTTCTTTTTTAGCAATGGTGTCTTTGAGTTGGGAATTCTCTTCCCTGGCAATACTAGCTGCTTCTTTAGCTACACTAGCTTCATTTATGGCTTGTTTCATTATATCCCGTAGTTTCTGATTCTCTTCCTTGGCTATTTTATACATGTTTTCAGATTCCTCGAGTGCTTCAAGCAATGCTTTGTTCTCTTCTTGAGCTGCATTCCTTTCATCTTCGGCTTTTCGAATACATTCAACGAATCCCTTCTCTTTTCCATTCCATCCTAAAAGGGTTTCTTCAGCTTCAAGTCTCAGTCTCTCTGAAGTATTGTTGAATCTATCAGCTTCTTTCTTTGCTTCCATGTATTGTTCTTCAACGTTCTTCAGTTGCAGCTTCAAGTTTTCAACTTCCTCTTTCGATTTCTCGAGCTCTTGGATCGTTAAACAATGCTTCTCTTTTGTTTCGTTTGCTTCGGATTTCACTTCCTTCAATGCTAAGGCTAAATCATCCATGGCCTTTTGGTTGTTTTCTTCAGCTTCAATGGTGGATCTTAGTTGACTCTTTAACGACTTCACTTCTTCAGCTAATTTCTTTGCTTTCAATGACGAAGCTCGTTCATCTTCAAGAGCACGAGCTGAGTTAGCTTTAGTCAATTGAAGCTCAAATTCATGTCTCTCTAAATGATCATCCCCCACTGAACTCTGTGATGCAACCTCTGATGAACCTTCAGATTTATCCAGATTTTCCAACAAAAGCTTGATTTCTTGCTTGGATCTTTCTAAAGAAATCTGGGTTTGTTTATGTTCTTTTGATTGAGCAACGAACGAATCATGCATCTTCTTCTCCGATTCTTTCCTTCTCTCGATCTCTTCCTCTAATTCCTGGATTCTCTTCTTCCCTTGAGACAACAAATTCATGGCTTCGGACTCGAATAATCTTGATTTTACCAACTCTTGTTTTAGTTTACGAAACGACGCTTCTTTTTCAGCCAATTTCACTTCCAATTCTTTAGCTTTCCCAAGTTCAGTTTTCAAGGATTGGATGTACCTTTCCTTGTTCTTAAGTTCTGTATGAATGTCTGCAACTTTCCCAGACGCCATTGATGTATACCTTTGATTGACATCTTCACTTAACTTCATCCCAATTTCATCTTCATACCCATTCATTGATTCCTCCATTTCTGATCATTAAAAAAAAACAAACATGAAAAGTTTCAGACATTGATGATCATTGAAAAAAAAAAACATACTAACATGATAACATTGATATACCTTTGATTGACATGAAAATGTTGATGTTGAAGTGTTTTTTTTTTTTTTTTATTTGTTGGGAGGAAGGGGTTGTTCTTTTAGAAAAAGCACCATTGGGGGGCAACGATTCTAAAAATAAACAAGATTTGGTGATTGAGATTATACTGACTCCATTGTTTTCTAATAATAGATACAAGTGAAAACAAACCAGTTTAAACAAAGTTAAAATGTTTTAAAATTGGTTAAATTTAATCTATGATGAACAAGAAAAATCCTATTGGAGAAAAACAAGGGGACCAAAATCTAAAAGGATAAAATTGGTTAAATAAAATGTTCCAAATCTAGAGGGAAAGAAGATGGGTGGTTTTGTAAGAAAATCCGAAGTTGGTGGGGGGTAATCAGTTAAAACCAATGCTAAGAATGTTGGAGTACTACCACACGTAAAATATCCCTTCTCATAAGAGTGATCGAATCTTTGTCGCAACGATAAAGTTGTGACAATCAAACAAGGTGGTTCAAATGTTTAAATTAATGGTTTAGAAAATTGGTGGGTTAGGCCTTATGAGCCAGCCGGCTGAGATGGGTCTCCAAAGATCGCTTTAGTGGTTTGGGAAAAGTATAGAATGAATGTTATATGGTGAGTTTGATAGAGTTTTCAAAGTGTTTTTGGTGATTAGTGGAGAGGGTATCTATAACTTTTGAAGTGGGTCCTTTTACATTATTTTGTTTGGCTAACGCTTAAATTCTACTCTTAGTCCATGTATTTTGAGAAAGTTGTGGCTTTAATCCTTATACTTTAATTTGATTAATGTTAATTCTTTTACTTTTTGAATTTTAAAAAACTTTTAAAACTTTAGTCTTGACAGTATCATTTATATCCGTTTGGTTAAATTCAATTACTAGCCTTGTACTATACGTACTGTAAATTTGATCCACATTCTCCAATTGGATCATTTTAAGTTCTTATACTTTTCGATTATTGAAAGTTTAGGCTTGATATAAAATAACAACAGTTAATCCATTAACTGGGTTTTTAATAAGTATTATGTGGAAATAACAATTTGACATGACATTATACATATAATAATATGTTTGGTGCATCAGGTTTTGGAAATAGTGTAACTTAACTTAGTGAAATTAAAAATATTGTATGGTAAGGACCAAAATTTTAATAATTGAAAAGTACAAGGACTAAGAATGACCAAATTAAAGTAGAAAGATTAAATCTACAACTTTTGTAAAATATAGGGACTAATAATAAAATTGAACCTTGGCTAAAGAGAACAAATAATTGAGTCATGATATATGTATGAAACCCCGAACTGTGTTTGATGTGATTTGAAGTGTTAACCACAAGCTGAACATGTTTGCAAACAAATATTGCAAAAAGACGTAGTTTGAGTATGATGATCATGGGGCGTCTAGTGAGCCCCTCGACTACAAGTAGAGCGAGCTTCTCATTCGCTTCTCTTGGTCAAAGTAGTTGATTTGAACTAAGTGGTCACATGTACCACAATCAATTCCAATTGCTCCATTCTTTCGTCATTCATCCTTAACATGATTTACAATTAAAACCATAATCTCATTTTCTTTTCAACTTTCTACCATATACAACAGATTGAAGGAATAGGAATTAAACAAAGCAATGACAAATGGTGTGAACAGATCCTTAATTTTTACTGATGTCCTTCAAGCAAATGCAGTGGATACCGGCTTTCGTGTTCTCAGTTGCATGGAGGTATATCATTCAGTTAGTCCCATCTCTTCCGATGATTCCGCACAGGTATGCAAGAGATACCTAGTAATCCCTACCAATTCCATCCTGCGAAGATAAGGTAAAATGCAACAAATGAAGCCAGAATCCAATGGAAGAACCAGCCACCAGCACCACCTGCCAGATCATAATCCACCCTACCTAATCTAGATGATCATAACTAATTGGCCAGAGTTATGAGCCAATGCAATTGAAGGCCAAACATAGCTACTTTAAAACAGGTGTTCCTTCATTGATCAGACAATTTTTAAGACATTGGTCAGAGTCACTCACAGGTAAGAAACAACTAAGGTAGAACACACTCGCACTATCTTTTAGCATGAATTCCACCATAAAATCCGTTCCCTATCTGTTAATATGCAAAGTGGAACTATGCCAACATAGTATCTAAGTATATGAGTAGAAGGCTGAAGATCAATTTCTTCCCTGTCACCAAATTTGTGGCATACCCCGAAATAATCAGTAACTGTCACCACTGCTGTCAGTCACAAACAGAGCAGCCAAGGAGTTGATAGCAGATAAGTAGAACAACAATAGGCTATGTTCACAACTTGTTTTCACAAGTTCCTACCAACAGTTGTGGCTTCCCTGTTTCTCCTGAAATTCTATGACTAGAGAGACAGTGAAATGTGTTTTCCCCCCTTGGCATAAGATATCCTTGTTGGTTTGTAACCAAATGAATGCACATTTTCTATCTGGAATCACAACTCACATTGAGATATATGTCAATCAAAACTACTCCACAACAAATCAATTTCTGCAATATTAACCAGTGCTTTCATTTGTAAGCTAATACTCTTAATCTCTAAATGAATCTTATTGGTGTCCGGATGAGAGATATCCCCTCCAAGGAAGTGGTGCACCTTATTACCAATCTCCATCCAACTATATGCACATTGCTTTTTCACTCCTTGCTCTTTCATCTGTAGCCTCACTCTTGTGACTTCATCCCACATGCCAGCCGCAGCATATATATTAGACAAAACAACATAAGCGCCAGAATGATGTGGATTCCTTTCCGCAATTTTCTTAGCTGCTAATTCCCCTAATTCTACATTCAAGTAAACACTGCAGGCAGCTAAAAGTGCACCCCAGACTCCAGCATCAGCTTCAAAAGGCATCGATCGTATTATTTTTGATGCCTTTTCCAGCTGACCTGCTCGACTCAGTATATCAACCAAGCAAGAATAGTGTTCAGGTCCAGGACAAATCCCATATTCTTTTACCATTAGGTCAAAGAAGTCCATACTTTCATTTACTTTCCCTGCATGACCACAAGCTGATAATAAACTAAGAAAAGTTACCCCATCTGGTTTAACACCAACCACTTCCATCAGGTTGAAGAAATCAACAGCCTTTTCATAGAGACCGTGCTGCGCAAATGCAGAAATGATTGTATTCCATGAAACAAGGCATGCTCCATTCATTTGTCTAAAACCTTGCTCAGCATCAAGAATGCTACCACATTTACTATACATAGTAATCAAGGAATGACACAAAGAAACATCTGATTCAAAGCCATATTTTATAACAAGCACGTGCATTTGCCTGCCTTCCTTAACTGATGCAAGACCAGAACAAGCAGTGAAAACAGAAACAAGGGTGAAAATATCCGGTTGGATAGCTAGCTTAACCATTTCTGAACACAACTTAAGTGCTTCCTCTCCGATCCCATTTAGTGCATAACCTGCACCATATATTACAATCACCTTAGCCTTCAAACTTTTGAAAAAAAAAAAGAAAAAAGTAATCTTCCTTCTAAAACAAGAAAGGATCTTTAGCTTTTCAATATCTAAAGCAATATTTCCAAAGTCAACAACCACGACACTTTTTTGTATCAGATGTTTGCAAAGCCATTGTAAACTATATTCTGCATCAACTAGTACATACTAAGCATTTTTTCCCTCAAGAAATGAAAGGAACACAGTGCAGCTACTCTACATCTTCTGATTCGGATCAAAGTACGATTACTACAAGTTTATTCCAATTTTGTCATTATATGATCATCAAACATAGCAAAACAGACACTCTATTGTAGATAAAGAAGCAAACAGACCTGTTATCATTGCATTCCAACAGGGTAGATCTTTGCACCAAATTCCATCAAACAAGGTCCTAGCATCCTCCACCTTCCCTTCCTTAAAATACCCAGTTATCATAGCCGTCATAGCAACAACATTCTTATTGGGCATCCGCTCATACAACTCCTTGGCTTCATCAAACCTACCATTATCAACATACCCACTAATCATCACCGTCCAAGAAACAACATTTCTAGAAGGTATCTCATCAAACAAAGCCCTCGCCTTCTCAAATTCCCCTACCTTCATATACCCATCCATCATTGCTGTATAAGAAATCACATTCTTTCTAGGCATTTCTTGGAAAAACATTTCAGCTTCTTTCACTCTACCCCATCTTATAAACCCTGACATCATCGCATTGTACGACTCGGTATTCCTCTCAGGCATTGCTTTAAAATACTGGAAAGCTTCATCTAAGTATCCATTTTCGACACAACCGGCGATCATGGAGTTCCAGGAGAGTATATTTCTATCAGGCATTGAAATAAAAAGTTTCTTCGATTCCTGAAGAAACCCATTCTGCCAGTAGCCGGTAATGATAGAGTTCCAGGAGACGACGTCGGGAGTTGGCATATTATCGAACAGTTGGCGGGCAGCTTTAATGTTACCGGCCCGCGAAAGTTCCCGGATCCTAACGTTGCAATCATAGACACGGGGAGCAGAGAAGGAGTGGTACTTAGCTGGGTAAAGAAGAGCTTTGAAAGCGAAAGGAATATGAAATATGGGGAGAAGAGAGGGAGAGATTATGGGTGTGGATTGGAGGGAAAAGCGAAGGAGCATGACAGCAAAATATTAAATTATTATTACATGAGAAGAAATAGAAATTGGAATTTTGAGTGGGGCGAGTTTTTGTGCAAGAAAGATGGGTTTAATTTAACAATTTAATAAAAGAAAAATGTTTATATAAAAAACTATTAAACATCAAATACAAATGTATACTTTAAAAAATATGAAGATGACAGTAGTTGGGTGGGACTCCATCAGTCAACCTCGGTCTCGTGGTAGTTTTGGACTTCGGTATATGAGAGATCAAAGCACCTTCTTCTTTTATGAAGATTGGGTGAATTTGGTATCTAAGGACAGTGCCTTATGGGTACAAGTCCTTTGACCGAAGTATGATTTGAAAGAACAATTACCGGATAGCATTGCTAAAAGTAAATGCTCTCATTTTTGAATGACAATTTCTAAGGAATGACCCTTATTTCGAGAGAATTTACTTTGGTCAATAGGAAATGGTAATAACATTTATTGTTGGAAGTATTTATAGGTTTCGACACGAGGTCCTTTGATAATGCAAATACATGCTCCTAATAATCTTAATTTGGATCGCCCTCTTAGTGAAATGGTTATACCGGATGGAACTTGGAATCTTGACCTTTTCCGTGTATGGTTGTCAAAGGATGTGGTCAGGCAAATAGTAAGTATTCCTCCTCCTTACCCTTCTTCGGCATCAGATAAGGTTATTTGGACACATACGGCGTCAGGGTCCTTTTCTATTCGAAGTGCCCTTTGGTCTTTAAAGGAAAATTCTTGGAATTCTAGAGATGACTTGTGGAAGAACACATGGAAATATTAAAGGTCGCAGAGAGTCAAAAGTTTCCTTTGGTTAGTATCTAAGCAAAGGCTACTTACTAATGCAGAGCGTACTTGATGGGGAATTGGGTATAACAGCTCTTGCTCGTTATGCGAACATGAAACAGAGGATACTCATCATGTGCATCGGGATTATTCGGTAGCGAAAAAAATGTGGATGCATATTGCCCCACTTGATCAACAACACAATTTTTTCTCTGGAACTCTACAAGATTGCTTAAATTCTGACATTTGTTGTTCCACAAGGTTGCCTAGATGAGGAATAATTTGGTCTTGTCTTTTTGGGCTAATTGTCTGTCGCATCTGGAAGAATAGGAATTTGTTTATCTTCCAAGGTATTACTTGGAACAGTGTTGAAATTTTTAAAATTTGCTATAGTTGGACACAATAGTATAAGTTAAGCCATAATGGATACAAGCAAATGAACATACTTTTGATACTCGAGCATCCTTGATAGGTAAGTGGGTACACGTATACACTGATGGTGCAGTGGATAGAGGTTCTGTAAGTGTTTTTGATGGTGGAGTGTTGTGTGACTAAAATGGAAATTGGATCTTGGGGTATAATCACTATATAGGAAAATGCACAGCTTTTGAGACTATAACTATGGGGTATTTTAGATGGTATACTTATTTTGCTTAGCAAAGGTTTTAAAAGAGTTAGGATTTAGACCGAAAATATAGAGGTGGTCAGAGCCTTACAAGATAGTGTGACGGTGGATTCAAGAATCACGGTGCTCAGGAGGGTCCAACGGATTACAAGAATTGAAGGACAGTGGTGGATTAGGTATGTTCCTAGGGAGGTTAATCTAGTTGCTGACTGGTTGGCTAAGCTGAGTTTAGGATGGAAGACTGTCTTACAGGTTTATGATGACGCCCTTAATGAAGTCTTAAAAATTTTCTAACAAGATAAAGCTAGTAGTGCTTTCGAACAATTTAATTTGATGTAATTCAATTGCTTGTTTATCACCAAAAAAGTATGTAATGCTCCAAAAATAATAGTACAAGCAAATTTAAACTAGTTCGAGCTAACCATTTGCAAATATAGAAAATTTTAAATAAAATATGAGGTTGGTATTATGGATTAGGCCTAGTTTGAACGATTATGTATAAGTTCAATTTGAACTTCACCTTTCATGTACGCTTATTAAGAGTACTTTAAAATGTTTCTGAGATTAACTTCACCTTTCAAGTTGAAGACTACTTAGATTTCAATAAAAACAATGAATTTGAAAATTTTGGATTTTGATTTTATTATAATTTTGAGATGAAATTTATATGATTATTTAAAATCATAAAATATGATTTTTTTAACAAATGGAACTAAAAGTTTTTAGTAAAAAAATTAAACAAATCAATCTCTCATTCAGAAAAATGTGCATCCAATTGAGTTTGTGATGGTAAAAAAGAAATCTATTAAGCTCTTCCCATTAACAAAACTATCATTGACCGGTTGGACCATTAAGGATCGCTAACATGACTAATAAAAGCAATGAAAAGTTAACACATGTCATGAGATATAAATATTTAATAAGAAAAAGATAATTAAAAGGATATGATAATGCACTCTAAAATGAATTTGGACAAATAAACATTCAAGTTCATTTAAAAATGGGTATATATATAAATATGTTTTAAATTTGTTTTAAACATGATTTATCATGCTACGAAAAAAAATAGTAAAAATAATAATTATTATTATAAAAAATCATAAAATCCTTAAAAGAATAAAAATTATGAAAGAATAAAAAGTAAAAATGTGTTTCGATGGTGGGATGAAATATCAACACTAATTTGGAACTATGCATATTTATTGCACATATATATTTGTGCCAAATTTTATTTTAGTCCTGTGATTATTTTGATATTTATAATTTCACAATTTCTTTAGAATTTTAAAATATTATAACCTTTTTATGATTCTAATGAAGTTCCATAATTCTTTAGAATTTGTTATAAAATTAATAATTATACTTTTTGTAATTTTTAATACTTTTATAACGTGTTCATTCTTATATAATTTAATAATGTTTTGAATTACGACAAATGAATGTTGACATTGATATAAACAAGTATGTCATACATTTATCTAGATTCGTTAATAACCCACTTTTATTTCCACTAAGGACTCGATCAGTTTCATTTTATTTCTTGGTTGGTTTTAATACCAACCATCCACGTTGGGAAGACATTAGGCCACCCATAAGATAATCAAACTTTGAAATGAGAGCTTGAAATATTTCGAGTAATGTAATAAATCAATATAAAATTTTTCATTTGGATTTTCATACCATTATTTGATGTTCACATCGTGTGAAATAAAAAACTAAAATGCACCAACATTATATATTTCTTTTTAACCTATCCAAAATGACCATAAGCAACCACTCGAAAAAATAAAAATAAAAAAGCAGCCCACATTCCAAATGGACACATTTTTCATTGTCATTTAGTTCTGTTAATGGCTATTTGGTTAATAATTCTCGGAAATTCGGAGCCAATTCACTAAAAAGCTCATGAATTCACGTTACTACCCAAACAAACCAAAAATTTTGAACCCTCCACAACGTTTCCTTAAGCCAAATCAAGAATTGACACGATTAAACAAGTTTGACTCGCAACAAATAAACAACCAAAGCCACTACCGTGTGGCAAAGCAACTTTCGATTAAGCAAAAACACATTTAAACAGACTATACCAGACATGAGTTATTGTCCATTAACATATCAGACGCCCCACTTCATCATCACATCACATTGAACCTACCACTACCACCATGGCCTAAAAGATGATTAGAAAAAACAAAAAACCAATTCATTTGCCTAAAAATAAACAATAGTTTCTTCTTTCTAAGCGACTGATCCACACACTTGGAAATTAAGCACGCTCTCCTCTAATCCTACGAGCCAACTGGATGTCCTTGGGCATAATTGTGACACGCTTGGCATGGATCGCGCAAAGGTTAGTGTCTTCAAAAAGACCCACAAGGTATGCCTCTGCAGCTTCCTGGAGAGCTAGAACAGCATGGCTCTGGAAACGCAAATCAGTCTGCAAACAGAGACCGTAACAGGGATTGTCAATCAAAAGTTGATAGCATCAACGGTCAAGGAATAGACACAAGAACAGAGATATGTTGTACCTTGAAGTCCTGGGCAATTTCACGAACAAGCCTCTGGAAAGGCAATTTCCTGATAAGAAGCTCAGTACTCTTCTGGTATTTACGAATTTCACTGTACAAATAAATTATAATATGTCAAAAACCCATAAAACGAAACACCCACTCTAAGAACAAAAAAAAATGTAATGAAAATATGAATGAATACCGAAGAGCAACAGTTCCAGGACGGTAGCGATGAGGCTTCTTCACACCACCGGTGGTTGGGGCAGATTTACGGGCAGCCTGTTATACAACAGAGATAAATCATAAGGTAATTTCAGAACAAGAAAGCTCAAATTTGGTAAACCGTATAATGTTTTCAATGCAATACAATGAATCACCTTGGTAGCAAGTTGCTTCCTTGGAGCCTTCCCACCAGTCGACTTACGGGCTGTCTGCTTAGTACGGGCCATCTCTGCAAAGATATGAATAATTTCAGAAGACAATTAAAACAAAAAAAAACTAAATACATTTTCTCATGAACCAAACATAACACAGAAAAGCCAGATCTTAGATAAATACTGTATAATTCCCAAAAGCGCTAATTTTCAAACTAGAAAACTTCCAAGCCAAAAATGAAAATCAGAATAGGAATTAAAACAGAAGTCGAAGGTCTTAAATGAACTCAGAACAGAAAAAAAGTGCCCTAATTATAAAAAATTCAACCTAATTCTCCCTTAGGTCCCCTATTTCCCTAATTCAACTTGCACCACATGACATACAAAAGCAAATTAAAAAAATCAGAATTTACAAACCCTAATTTATTATAAAAATAAACAAATAAATAAAAGCTAAGAGAGCAAGAGAAGGTTACTAACTCTGATATCTGAGACAAACGCTTTATTATCTTCTGGCTCAAACGTCTGAAAAGGGAAGCAATTAAGAAGTATTTATAGAAGGTTGGGGGGTTTGTTAATGAAGTTGATCGGACGGTTAGGATTTACTATCCGTGTGTTTCTTTTGTACGAAATCTGACGGTAAAAACTGTCACAAGTTGTGTTTTCTGAGAGGAGAAGGACGGTTGGTATTAGATTATAGAGGGAAGACGCGGATCGTGATGGTTTGATTGCTTGATTCTTATTGGTCGACTAAAATTGCTTTTTAGCACAAATGTTTTTAAGGTTGGATTTACCACAGAAACCCCGAACTAATGAATTAACACAAAATTAAAAGTAGTAAATTTTCCCAATTGAATGTTAATTCGATTAATATAAGTATTATTGTCAATACAGAAGAATATAAATTTGAGTATGCTAAAACGCATTGTCTTTCTATTTATGGGTTAGGAGGGGCTTTGAATAATTCTAAATATTATGCAAAAAAAACATATATGATCATAATCTACAATAAAATTATTAAAAAATAAATATAGAAATTTTGATTTGGCATTAACAGTTACTTAGAAATAGGTGAATGCATGGGTTAAATTATGAAAGTTGTTGTAATTTGGTATTAATCCTTAATAGATTTAAGAAAGAATTTTGAATATTTTTAACTTAGATTTTATTATAATTTTGATATTAAAATTATAAGATTATTTAAATTTATAAAAACCATTTGGCAAAAGGGATTAAAAAAACTCTTAATAAAAATTAATAAATCAATTTACATCTTAAAAAAAATGCACACAATTGAAGTCCCAAAAGCAAAAATAAAAAATAAAACTCTTTCATTACCAAAAACTTTTGTTTAAAAGAGGGGAGAAATAGACATCTAAGCTTCTTTTGATGTAACATATAAATTTGTTTCGCTTCATTCCAAACACAATTCAAATATATATTATAAAAAATGGTAAAAAAATATAATAATTAATAGTAAAAATAAAATTTAAAAATTATTTTAAAAAAAGAGTAAGAAGTGTTTTGAAGAAAATTTTTATCTTAGTCCTTAACATGTGATATTTTGGTTTATAATTGACTATTTTGACAAATCATTTCATACTTAACAATATTTATAATCTTTAATGATTTTTAACATTCTTTATAATTTTATACAAGATTTTAAATATATTATGATATTTTCGATTAGGTCAAATAAATATAAACAGATAAATAATGGACTTGAGCCTTTATTTTATCTAAGATTGATTTTTAGGTTTTTTTTAACTAATTAATTATATAAAAGTACTCGGAAAAAAAAAACATCCTCTAACTTGTCTAATTTTAGAAAGGTTAGAAACGACATAAGAAGGGTATAAAAAATCTACAAATCCTCTTTTTTTTAATTAAAATTAGTTTGGCTAAATAGTCTGTAACTTAATTTTGTTCTCTAAGAATATAAAGCAAGAGCCACCACTTTTCTTGTGCCAAAATATTTTGTATATGTCTAATCAAAGTTGAATTCGACGTGCTTCCTTAATTAGCTTTAACAACCTCTAAACTATAAGATTTGATTATTACATTATCAATGGCCTTGTAGCCTCTACATTAGGTTAACTTACAACTTCTAAACTATAAGATTTGATTATTACATTATCAAAGGCCTTGTAGCCTCTACATTAGGTTAACTTGAGACCTTCCAAAACACCCTAAAGTTCGACATCAATGACTTCCCTAAATAACGTTTATAGCCAGACACCCATTCCCATTCTCATCACAAAGTACTCCCCTGAAAATTACATTACCTAATTAATTTCCTTCCAAGGCTCATTTGGCTAAATTTGTTTTTAGAAATAATGATTTATTCACGTTCCAATTTAATAAAAAATATTTTAATTAACCATTTAATTATTCGTTTCTTTAATTCTAGAAGTTAAGTTTTTTTATCAAAACATCTTAAAATGATTGAAATTTTTAACACTTTACTGTGAATCTCAACATTGGTAATTAATTAATTTTTAATATTTTTATTTATTTTACAAAATTTTTAAGAATTTTCTATATTTTAAAAAATAACTAATTGTTGATGTTATAGTTTCAACTTTATTTTTTCCATCCAGTATCGAGTAATTTGTAAAAATTACAAATATAAAGAATAAAAAAATAAAAAAATAAATTTGAAAGCTAATATGATTTTTTTTTTTTACAAAGTTGGCCTAAATAAGTATATATACATTTTTTTCTAATATCTCAAATTATCAAATAAGAAGTATCTTAATTAGTATAGAATCAACTTCAAATTCTTGAACCGAAAATCTCACCTTTTCCATTAGGATTTTCACACCATTACTCGATGCCACTTGTAAGCACAAAACATCTTGGGCCTGTTAACAGAAGCACCAATATCATTTGTTTATTATAGCTAACCATAGTAAAAAATTCGCTGAAAAACACGCGTCCCACTTTTCACATGTACACAATTTCATTACCATCCTCTGAGGGTAATCGCTCTTTCCGGCCAGTTAACAAATTTAAGCCCATAAATTTTCGCTTGCCCAACCTACCACTACCTAGACACGTCCCCTCCACAATATTCTCTTAACGGGCCGATTCCACAACACGACTGAACAAGATTTGCTTTACAATACATGAATAAATATTCGAAGTCACTAGTTTTGATTAGGAAGCATATTTAAACAAACTATACCAGACATGAGTTCTTATCCATTAAAATATCAGACATCACACTCTCCACCATAACCCCATTTCATCATAACATTGAACCTCAGCACTAAGATAAACCTATCTTTTAATCTTGGCCTAAAAGAGGACTAAAAATAAACATAAAAAAAATAGTACAATACATCTGCCTAACAACAAACAATAGTTTCTCCATTCTAAGTGAGTGATCAACACACGTAGAAATTAAGCACGCTCGCCCCTGATCCTACGAGCCAACTGGATGTCCTTGGGCATTATAGTAACACGCTTGGCGTGGATCGCACACAGGTTGGTGTCTTCAAAGAGACCCACAAGGTATGCTTCTGCAGCTTCCTGAAGAGCAAGAACGGCATGGCTCTGGAAACGCAAATCAGTCTGCAAACAAAGATCATATCAATGATTGTCAACCAAAAGTCAATACCATCAATTGCCAAGGAATTGACACAATAATATAGAGATTCCGTACCTTGAAGTCCTGGGCAATTTCACGAACAAGCCTCTGGAAAGGCAATTTCCTAATAAGAAGCTCAGTACTCTTCTGGTACTTTCGAATTTCTCTGTAAAAATAAATTATAATATGTTAGAACCCATAAAACGAAACACCCACACTCAAAATAACAAGAAATTGTTAAGAAAATATGAAAGAATACCGAAGAGCAACAGTTCCAGGACGGTATCGATGAGGCTTCTTCACACCACCAGTGGTTGGGGCAGATTTACGGGCGGCCTGGTAATGCAACAGAGAGATAAAGATCAGAAGTCTATAACAGAACAAGAAGCTCAAATTTGGTAAACCGTATAATGTTTTGAATGCAATACAATGAATCACCTTGGTAGCAAGTTGCTTCCTTGGGGCCTTCCCACCAGTCGACTTACGGGCGGTTTGCTTGGTACGTGCCATCTCTGCAAAGATATGAATAATTTCAGAAGACAATTAAAAAAAAACTAGATAGATTTTCTCATGAACCAAACATAACACAGAAAAGCCAGATCTTAGATAATTACTGTATAATTCCCAAAAGCCCTAATTTTCAAACTAGAAAACTTCTAAGCCAAAAATGAAAATCAGAATAAGAATTAAAACAGAAGCCGAAGGTCCTACATGAACTCAGAACCGATAAAAAGTACCCTAATTATAAATAAATTCAACCTAATTCTACCTTACCTCCCCTATTTCCCTAATTCAACTTACACTACATGAAATACAAAAACAAATTAGAAGAATCAGAATTTACAAACCCTAAATTATTATAAAAATAAACAAAATAAATAAAAGCTAAGAGAGCGAGAGAAGGTGACTAACTCTTGAGATCTGAGACAAACGCTTTATTATCTTCCGGTTCAAACGTTTGAAAAGTGATGCAATTAAGAGGTATTTGTAGAAGGTTGGGGGGTTGTTAATGAAGTTGATCCGACGGTTAGGATTTACTATCCGTGTGTTTCTTTTGTATGAAATCTGACGGTAAAAACTGCCACAAGTTGTGTTTTCTGAGAGGAGAAGGACGGTTGGGATTAGATTATAGAGGGAAGACACGGATCGTGATGGTTGAGTGCTTGATTCTTATTGGTCGACGAAAAATTCTTTTTAGCTCTAATGTTTTATTCTTGGGAAATGTTATGAGGATTTAACACAAAAATAGAAGTAGAAAATTTTGATTTGGCACTCATGAATTTAGCATTTGCTTAAGAATAGGTCAACGTAAGTGTCAAGGATGGGATTCGAATGGTAAAAACTACTTTTTCAGTCCATCTCAATTTCAATATTCAGCAAGTTAGTCATTCTTAAAAAACTAAATCAATTTAATCCTGTCAGATTCAAAAGTGAGTATCTAAGTACAATTAATCATGACATTAATATTTTTTGTACATAATTTTTCTTTTTATAATTACAATTTTTAGCCCTCAATGTTTTTATGTTTTGTGTAAATGTTGTAAACTAAATATGTTAAATCAGGATTAAATTGATAAAGTGTGTAAATGTCATAAGCTAAATTTGTCAAATAAACACCAAATTGGTAGAATGCATAATAAACTTTGAGTGATAAATTTGTTATTATACCAATAAAAATTATGTACATTTGACAAAAAAATATTAAAGTTGTGATTAATTGTCCTTAATTTCTTACTTTCCAATTTGAGAATGATCAAATTGTTTTAATTTTGTAGAGGGGTCAATTTGTTTAATATCAAAACGGAGAGAAATCAGAAAAATTTTATTATTGATTAGGAAATATATCTTTTTAAACTCTTTGGTATCGATAACAATACCATGCATTAATTAAATTTAAAATTGAGTCGGATCGAATATCAAAACAAGGACGAAATATTTCCGAATTCGTTTTTTCCAACTACAATATTCAAATCTAAGACCTTATTAAAGATTATTGAACTATATGGATTATTTTTGTTTGTTTCAACATGACTTATTTGTAGATAAATTAAATGTTAAATGGTACTTGTAAATATTAATTTAATCCCTCAAAACCTTTTTTACTCAATTAAACCATTGAACTTACAAATTGACTAAATTAATCATTTGATTGATGTTCACAATTAATTTCTAATCGAATTGTTGACATTATCGTTAATGGTTACTATGTTAGCCAACAAATACTAACGTGACAGTAGCAAAATACATAATTTTTAAAATATTTATAAAAAATCAAATGTAATTGTCATAGTTAATGGTAATCAATTAGGAAATTTATGTGATAAATACAATCTTATTTAATATTATTGAAATATTTAACACAAAATTTATAGTAAAAACCAATTTTTGTGTCATATATCTCGTAATTCATATTGCAAATTACGTTCCTAAACTGTTAATAAACATGTTCCTTAAATTTAATTATGGCCTAATATTTAATATAGCCTTTTATATTGCATCTTGCTTTATACATATATATTAAAAATTTTGAAGTATTTAAGTATATTGTAAACAATTACTAAATTAACAGAAGGTAATGCCGTAATTGACCATAAAACTATTTTAATATGGACTATAATCGACCCGTGCATCACATGGGAATGCACATTAACTTAAACTACAACAAAAATACACACAAAAGTTGGATCAAATAATACATAAGATGCAAATTAATCTCATAAACATCTTCAAAGAATTCGATAAAGCAATGGATATGAATCATTTAAATTAATCTCACAAATGCCTTAGGATTTTTTGGATTGCGTTTAGTATATAATTATGAATCTTTACAACCATATCCAACAAATAATGCATGTAGTTTAAATTCCTTATACAAAGATCCTTTAAACCTTCCTTAGATTTTGGAGGAGGGCCTCCCTACAAACCGCCATTGTCGTGCAAATCTATTTTCTATGCACATTCAGGTTGTGTCATCACCTCTTGTATGATCTCTTTCTCTATTTTTTTGTAACTATTTCTTGTTTTTGGATGGAATAATCTTATAATAAACAATCACTATTCGTTCGTAATTTTTTACCTAAAACACAAAACCTTCTCTTATGTCACCAATGTTCTAGCTTCTTTCTCCCTCCAATCTATAGAGGGTGTAATAGTTAAGTCATTTGTGTTGAAAAAAGAATGTAGCATAGAATTTTCCTATTAAACAAAGAAAATTTATAATGTTTATCAAAAATTTAATTTCTCAAGAAAGAAATGAATTTTATGAAAAAAAAGCCATATAACAATAACAAATATCCAACACCCGTAACCACCTTCAAAACAAGTTCCAAAATTTACCTAAGAATAAATACAAATTTAGTATCATTAAATGTACATGTATCTTTAAAATCTTCAATCTTCCTTGGATATATGGTAAGTGAAACCTCACACCCGACCCCGTCGTCAAATCTAAATGTGTGATACTATATTATGTTATCGAAGCAACTCGTTTTAAACGTACCCGACCCGGTCGTCAAATCTAAATGTGTGATACTATATTATGTTATCAAAGCAACTCGTTTTAAACGTACCAAGCTGACTAATCAGTCAAATGTTAGGGACTATGTTTGGAATTATGTTAATAAAAATGGAGTTTCAAAAGAATAAATTGTTTTAGAAACATGGAAGACAATAAGCAACAAGTGCAAAAAAATATGGCATCAAAATGGTACATACATTACTTTCAGGAAAACTATAGATAAAGAAGGAAATATCAATTGTATATTATTTCTCTAAGTCTAACAAAACCTAGAGTGCAAATTTTTTCTTTCTTACTTGAACAAAAGAATCAGATTTAAAGAAACACTATTACATCAACCTCATTGAAAACTTTATGGCTCCATTTGGCATAATTGCCCCACTTTTTTGGCTCAAAATATTCCCACCTGTTTAAGTCAATGTTTAACAAAACTAATGTAATTAATATAACGGTACTTACTCTATTAAGACATATAGAGTAATAGTAGTGTTTCTCAAATATTTTTTCATTTATGTTGTTATCTACGAAAAGCTTCGGAGTCCCTTTTACAACCACGAAAAGTGTTTCCCAAACTCTACAAAAAAAAAAATGGGGGAAGTCAATATGGGCAATATAACCCTATGTGAAAACAAGCAAACTAGGAGATAAGAGAGGAAAGGTTGTTAACTATTTCACATTTGTGTTTTTTATGCATAAATTTCTTGATGCAAATAGTGTCTTCTTTAATGTGTTAAACTCACGATAAATAAGAGCATAAAATTTGTTAGTATTCTTCTAGCACTTACTCCATTCAGAATACAAGCTACAGCTTCTCCTTTTAAAGACAACGTATGTTAATCAAGAACTACAATTGATATTGAATCATTCATATAATAAGTGGAGGGCATGGAGATGCGATGATTTATAAGAATATAAATATGTGTGTGTGTTAGAATTGAAAACAAAATGAATATACTAAAACCTTTGTAATATGATGTCAACAAGTAAACATACAAAGTAGAAGAAAAATTGGAACCTTTGTAATATTAGGATGGTCAAGCTTATGCCAAACAACAACCTCTTTCTGAAACAACACTTTTTTTTTTCCGGCCCAATAACTTAGCTATACCTAGCATTCAACATTGCACTACAACGAAACTTTGTAAAATAAAAGGCTACTAATTCTCTCAAAAATAGTCAACAATGTCAAAAAGCGAATTATGATATTTTTTTGATAATTTAAAAATTAAGTGAAAAAAAAGAGTAAGTGTTGGATTTTCATTATAAAACTATTTGTTATATTAATACAAATTAAGTACCGAATATAATTATGTTGCTGGATATTAATACATTTTAAATTTTCAAAATTGTTTATTTCATGATTTTAATATTATTAATATGAAATTTTATATTATTTTAGATAATTTTGGAAATATAATAATTTGATTATTTCATTTTTGTAACAAAAGCAAGAGAATTTATTTTGAATATTTTTAAAAAATAAGATTAACTTAATATTTTTAATATTATGTGATAAATAACTATCTATTTATTTATTTTTTTCAACATTTTTTTTAAATATTGAATTAAGTGAATTTAGTATAATTATCAGACGCATATAAAAAAAATTAAATGTTGAATTATTTAATGAACAAAAATTTGTTTACCAACCCACCCTAAAATAAGTCTCATATTCATCATAAGTATTGTCTCTATTCTCCCATTCACCCATAGCCAAACTACCAATACAAAGTTCTGTTAAGAAATTGAAATAGACATTGGCAACATACACTTAAGTTGCTGCTTATTATCACTCTAGGTTAGAGGCAGCTTTGCGAAAAGAAGTCCGGCAACAAACTCTTCTTACAGAGATATATTCTAAGATTTGAGGTCTTTTAGCAATTTGTGGTACTCATGGATTTGCACCTTAATGTTTTTGTCATCAATCACCTCCACCCTATAGTACTTCCCTATTACAATTTTCTACTCACCAACAAATTCAATAATCCTAAATTTCTTTTATTTCCATGTACAAAGAGTAGACGTCAACAATTTCATTTGAAAGTGTGGAAACAATAGTGTGCCTGCATACTATATTAGCATGAACCCATAGGTTAAATCGCTTAACTGAGGAATTAGTTGGTTTGCATTTTGTGAGCACAAAGGCAACTCTATGCATATCTAGGATTGAGAAGATGTACTCCTTCCATCTATTGAAATTATCCCCATCGAACACTTCAAATTTGGAGATGCTAGGGAAGGGCTTGGCATAGGAAATATCAGGTACCATTGGCATCGCCACAATATTGGCAGCAACATTGACAGCAAAGTTGGCAGTATCATTAGCAATGAGATTGATAGCAACATTAGATTTAGCAAGAGGAACAACAACATCAACAATGACAATGGGATCCATAAGTATCCTCAATGTTGTGGAAAATAGAACCGAATTAAGAACATAAAAATTCGAATAATAGTGCATGAGGCGTGTACGTAGATCATTGTCCTTAAAATTATTTCGCCTAATAGTATATCCCTTAAGATTCCACAAGCTCTTTAGTTTCAACAACGAGTAAGAAAAGATTCCACAAGCTCTTTAGTTTCAACAATGAGTAAGAAAAAAGAAGAAGAGGAAAAACTCAACTAAGGCTAAAGCTTGTAATATTTATAGACATCAAATTGATAGCTAGTTGAGAAAATTAGGGAAGAACGAGTACTGAAAATACTGTTGTATGTGAAGAGAAATTTAAGGAGTAATGGGCAATTAGACCTAATCATGGGTTGGCCAATCGCCCAAGTCCGAAGGTTCGCCCGAAAAGTGGTAGGGTATTAGTAAAATATAAGCCCAAAAATGAGCTTAGACAAAAAATAAGCACCGTTTTCTAAACAGATTAAGCATTGGGTAGGATTTTTTGGCCCAAACCCCAATCAGCTATTTTGCTGTCATGTAACTATTATATTGTCACTATTTTGTTGTTATTATTTGAATATTGTGTAACTCTTATTTTATTGTTAATTTTGCTATTATTTTAGAGTCATTTGCTTACTAAGTTGCAACTATCTTAGTGTTATTTAAGTATTTCAACTTTTTTGAATGTATTTTCAATTTGTTGAGAAACATTTATTTTAACACTTTTAGTGTATTTGATATATTATATTTTTAAAATTATTTTTATATAAAAATAATCTAAAAAAATTAATACAGGCGAACCAGATCATGCACAGATTTAACATTTTTAATCTAAATCAGGATTGTAAGGCCCAATTTCAAGACCGGGGCCCAATTCAAAAGACCAGAAACAGTCCAAAAAAACCCAGAAGGCCCCAAAAAAAAAAACACATCAGAAACCCAAAGTTAAGGGCTAAGGATCTTCGCACCGCACGTTTCGCCAGTAGCCCCCAGGTCACGTTCACCACTTCGGCGTCATGCTCCATCATGTCTCTAGTATGCCTGCAAAATAGGAGATAACAAACACGGTAGGGGACAGAAAAAGGGGGATTATATTCTGTGAGATTTTCGGCTATAAAAGCCAAATCAAAACATGTAACAACGGACATTTTTTTAATAGAAAAGGCAGTATACTCAATTTCTACATACCCAAACACAAGTCAAAAAAAGAATAGAGAAATTAGAAAACAATTTTTGAAGGTGACTTCTGATTTCGATTCTTTTCGAACTTCAGATCCATTTCGATTCATTGTTCTTTTCTTTTTTTTGTATGCGAAATAGAAGGAGAGGGTGTTAAAAACCCTTTCCGATTTTCACTGGGTAGTTCCACTAACCCTCGAAAAACAAACAAGGTTTTTTAAAACAAAAAAAAGAAGGGGAACAAGAGGGATTTACCGTGGACTCTTCGACCGCCGTCACCAACGCCTTCGCGACGGCCCTGCTGCGATGAGGGGTTCGTCTGAGCAGAGAGCATGGGGGCGGCGTTTGGAGTTTTCTTTTTCCTCCTTTGTTTTTGGTTAAAATGTTCTGGGAATTGTTTTTGGTTAAAATGTTCTGGGAAAGAAAGGTTTTTTTTGTTCTTTAATCTGCAAAACGGAAGAAATGGGGGGGTTTCCTGGTTTTTTTCGAAACTGAAAAAAGAAATGGAAGAAAGCTTCATCTGGGGTTTCTTTTTTTTTTTTTTTTATAAAATGAATGTTGCACAGAAAAAAGGTTTTAACCCTCAGGAGGAACGACACCTATTCAGGGGAGGGTTAATTTTTATTTTGGACCCTCCAGATTACGCTCGTATTGCAATTTAACCCTTGGTTCTCCTTTTATTTTAAATTCGCCCCAGATTTTAATTTTGAATTCAATTTTGTCCTCTTTTGGTTTTTTTGTGATTTTTTTTATTCTTTTGTTCTGCCATTTTTTTATATATTTTAGATTTTATTTTATTTTATTTATTATTTTTATCATTTGCTTATTATTATTATTATTTATTATTAATATTATTAGTTCTAATATTGTTACTATTATATTATTAATACAATTTTCATTTTACTATTTTTTAATATCATTTTCATTTATATTATTTTTACTACCACTTTTCTTATTTTTATAATTATTAGTTTTTTTTTTGTTAGTAGCGTTATTATTATTATGCTTATTATTAGTACCCCTATTTTACACATATATTATTATCTATAATTATTATATTGTCATTATTTCGTTATTGCTATTCACTTTCAAAATTATTATTATTATATTCATTATCATTTTTATTACCGTTATTTATATATATATTATTATTACTATGATTATATTTATTATTAGTATTATATTTGTTATTATTATTAGTACTCTTATTACTTTTATTATTTACATTGTTATTTTAGTATTCCTATTATTTTCGTTCTTGCCAATATTATTTTGATTTTCTATTTTTTTTATTATTACTAGTTTTATTATTAATATTTTTTATTTTAAACTTTTTTTCATTATTATTATTATTATTACCACTTGTTTTATTTGTCACATATTATTTCCGTTATTATCATATTATGGTTTATTTTTCCCCCCTTTTGTGTTCATTATTGTCATTCTCTATTAATCGTGTCTACATTTCCACGTATTTATTTTTTGTTTTGTTTTCCAAAAAACTTAAAAAATGTTTCACAAAGGTAATTTTGTGTGTTTGGAAGTTCGGGAAATCGTGCCTAATCGTGCTCGGTTTCGATTTTTCGTTCGTCTAGATCGCTAAATATCCTTGAAAGGTTTTGATCGGGTTTTCTGAAAATAAGACAATGTTTCGTGTTTGGAAGTTTGAGAGATTCGTGCCCAATCGTGCTGGGTCTCGATTTTCTATTCGTCCAAATGACCAAATATCCTTCGGAGGTATTGACCGAGGTTTCTTAAATAAAGGCAATATTTCATGATTGGAAATTCAAGGAATCGTACCCAATCGTGCTGGGTTTCGGTTTTTAGTTTGGCCAAATAGTGAAATACCCTTTTCAAATTGCAATACACAAATTTTGGAAATCATGAAATGATCTTGGTATCAATATTTTGAACATCGTGTCCTATCGTGCTGGATGTGGTATTTCAACTTTTCAGAACAAAAGAGTTTCAATATCCAATGCGAGTTATCCAAACATTTTTAAAGATTCATATTTTAAAATATTTTCTAATTTTCGATGTTAAAGACAGTAATCAATCAATACGGTACCAATTTTGGGCTTTGCGAGGGTGCTAATCCTTCCTCGTGCGTAACCGACTCCCGAGCCGTTTACATAAAATTCGTAGACCAAAGTATTTTCTAAAGTGACCCAATCGCACTTTTAAAAAAAAAGATTGGTGGCGACTCCGTTTTTCCTTTTTAAAGTCGGCCCGTTTTCCAAACAAAAAATGGTTTCGACAGCTTGGCGACTCGGCTGGGGATACTAATAAGAGAGTCAAGCCGTAAAATTGGTTGATTAATGTCCATTTTATCGAAAATATTTTTTTTTGTTTTTCCCATTTGCGTGAGTTTGTGTCGCGTCATATATTTGTTTTGGTTTGAGACACATGGAATATCTCTACATTCATGTTGCATGACCGTTGTGGTCACACCCTTTAAGTGGGAGCGAGAAGCTATGCCTTCGTGAGGTTTTCACCTCCGCATGGGCTAGGGGACTGCTTCCGGGATACATCCGTACCTATGGTTCCGTGAGGTTTTCACCTCCGCATGGCCATAGGGAAATGTATTCCCCTGAACTGAACTTGATCCGTATGAGCTTATAATGGGTGAGGATTGAGGAATCTGCTGGTTCGGGTACCCTTCCTTTAGAACTAAGCCACATATAGTGAACCTTAAGAGCCCACCCTAGGTAGAGCCATGCTAAACCGTAGTGGCTACCCATATAGTGGTTTGACATTTTTCACTTGCTTTGGTTACTTTTATGCGATATTAACTGTAACACCCCAAACCCGGCCCACAAGCCTTGACCGGATCTGGTATGTCACGGAGTAAAAACTTTTTGAAAGATTCAGGTTAACATTGGAAATCTGAAAATAATGTTGAATTTCTAAAACAATGTTTGCTAAAACTAAGATAGTTTGGTTTGATAAACACGATGGAGTTGAAAACTTTTTCTTTTCCTTTGAAACCATTCGATCATTTAGATTTTTAGAAATGTCGGGGTTATTAATAACTAGTAAAATTTGCTACCCGATGGTAACGTCTTTGAAAACGCGTACGAGCACTTACTTTGAAAATGTCGCTTTTACCGATTTGATTAACAGCTTATAAGTTCGTTAGTAATATAATAGAAATAAGGTAAAAGCAACTACTTAAACATCCAAAATAATAGCTAGCGGCCATATTACAAATCAAACCAAAATGTAATAAATATTAACTTTAATAATACGAAATAAAATTTCAAAATCGAGGAACATGCATGGCCGCCTCGAGTCCTCTCCGGCTCCGTCTCCGCGATCTACTCACCTGAGAAAGATAGAAAAAGGGGGTGAGTCACCAAGACTCAGTGCATAGCTATTACACATGTCCCCACATATGGGCCTGGCCCATATCCACACAGTCCATGCACATGAATATGCAAAAATGAAGTCCAACCCCTCCTAAGTCCATCCGATACTCCTACCTTAGCAGACTCCCTGCTCAAGGCCGTGGCTAATCCACCATGACTAGCCATCGATCACAAAGTGATCCACATATTTTACCTTGGCAGACTCACTGCTCAAGGCCATGTCTAAGCCACCGTGACCAGGCCACCGATCACAAAGATCCGCATAACTTACCTTGGCAGACGCACTGCTCAAGGCTGTGGCCAAGTCACCGATCCCATAGGGATCCACAGGTCAATCCAGACCACGGTGATGCACACAGCAATCAACCGCCGAGATGGGCACTCAGCCAACACCTCCCTTGATGTAGCACATAGCTAACATCAAGCGCTAATGTAGCACGAGGCTAACATTAGACCACGCACATAGTGTACACTCCTCCTCCAATAGTCATATCCCAAGTCCCATGCATATGTATATGTACCATGGCAACATTTTACTCGAAACAACTATACATCGCATGCCATCACATTTTATACAATAATCAATAATCATTTAATACTGTAAATCACATACCTGAGTATCCAATCACCCACCACGGGTATTCATAACCTTAGCCCTTATTTCGGCTAACATGCACAACGTATACATTTACAAGAAATAACACATACAACAAGCAAGAGAACAGTGCGATAACTACGCACCTGATCACAAACAACGTTATGCCCTCAATCCCAAAGCTATCCTTAAGCGATACTACGGCTATTTGCCTACGTTGTTGTTCGGACGCTGGCCCACACCCCGGTGGCCAATCCCGAACCGCTGAGACAACTCTCCTTTTAAACTTTGGGATAGGGGCTACCCCTTTTCCTTCTTGACTGGTATTTGCCTCCATCATAACACTTAATCAGAACCATCGGTTAAACACGAATACTTTAATCTAAATATACCAAATCTAAATCATACTTACTGAACATTCTTACCAACGAGTCAAAATCCCGGAAGCTTTCTTAATACTTGACAATTTTGCCCCTAAAAGCCATCATCAAAATCGGTCAACCCTTCAATACCAAAATGTGGCCTAAGGCCGAATGCTATTAGCCACCTACCTTGCTTATCCTGAATATTTGCTCGCTCCCGAAGTTATCGAAATCCCTTGATTATTCAAAACCCGAAGGCTCCTTAGACGCTCCTACACACAAAAAGAGCACGTCACTTTGGCCTTATACATATTCGGCCATCCCTAAAACCAAGATCAACATTCGATTATGGCATACCAAGGAGAAACCGGTAGATAAAGTAAGCATACCTACCACTATACAAGCACCCACAGAGAATCGGCTTTAAACAAAATCTTAGAAAAGATGGCTCTTGGCCGAATATTACATATCCCTTACCTTGATGTATCCAATCCCGAGAGAACCCTTACTCCTTTAACGCTATCTCCCCTTGACTACACAAGAACAAAACATGAAATCAAGGCCCTATTAAAGTTCGGCCAACCCCAAATACTAAGGCTAAAATAATGATTTCGGCATACTAAAAGAGTAGGGAGGAACCCGATTAATGGTAAAAGAATACCTACCATCCACGTGCTTTGAAGAGATTAAAGAAGAGTAGGTTCGGCTAGGCTTCCGAGTTCAAGAAGAAGAGAGAGCAAGAGGGAATCGTTCGGCTTAACATTAAATGCAAAGGAGCAATACCTTTCAAGCTTGCTGATTCTAGCTTCCCCCTATGCACATTCGGCTATCATAAGGTAAAGAAAAGAAGGCAATTTCATGAATTTTGGCCGAGAAACAACTTGAAGGGAAAGTAGAACCAACTAAGAAATTTTGGCACCTCCAAAGCTCTCAAAACCGATCAACAAGTCCCAAGCCCCATGCTTCATTCGGCCATACTTCCTATGCCAAGAACCCATCAATTGGAAATAAAATAATCCTTGGTTTAATCACTTTCCACAATTTCAAAGTTTAATCCTTCACCCATACTACACTATTTCCTATACCTATTCTTTAATAAACAAAAGACTAATGCCCAGGCTTGCTATGTCATGGCCGGCCATGCCCCTCTCTTTGCTAAATTCAAATACCCATTCCATCACCTTACCCATTCCAATACAGTAATAATAATAATAATAATAATAATAATAATAATAATAATAATAAATAATAATAATAATAATATATATATATATCAACTACCTATCCTTTAAATACAACAAAAAATCCCATACTCCTAACAATAATAAAATAAACCCACTTTCTACATAAAATAATAATAATAATAATAATAATAATAATAATAATAATAATAATAATAATAATAATAATAATAATAATAATATATCAACCACCCAAGCTTCCTACATAATATAATAATAAAACTGATAAAATATAATAATAAATAACTAAAATCTGCCATAACTTATGCAGCTTTTGAGGACAACCGAATAAAATAGAAATAATAATAGTAATATGCCCATAACAAATAAGATAAAAATAATAAAAAAAAGGAATAATAAGCAGCACCCCATGAAGCTTTGTTCACGCATGCATGTGCCATGCAGGCTTAGCTCCTCACGCCGGCCAAAACAAAACAAACCCCAGGCACAGCCCCAGGTCTCGAACCCGAGACCTGGAGAAAGCTCTCCAAGCTCCCAGCCAGTCTGCCAGTGCGTCGTTCGTGACACTAACACGCCGCAAATTTCCTTTTAAGCCTTTCCCTGGGCTCGCTTAAACTTTAGCGCTAAAATAAAAATAAAACGGATCGTGCGCTACCCCCAGGACTCGAACACGAGTCCCCTAGCCCCAGCTCTCAAGCCAAGTCCTTAACCACTTTGCCACTTTGAATTTCACGACCTAAACTCACCTCGATTTCCTTTTTTAACCCTTATTTCTAGCTCCTTTTGTTCAAGCGCCAAACCAAAAAAAGAATAGACGCACTCACTGCTGACCATAAGGTTCGAACTTGAGCCCTCTAGAATTACTCTAGCGCCCCTGCCACTTTGCTGCTGGTTCGTTGGTGTTACAAACCTGCCACAATTTAATATAAAGCCTCCTTCACCCAAATTTTCACTTTTAACCCTCAATTTCAAAAATTTTCAAAACTCTCCCCTTTTTTCATCGAGCTGTAATAACCCCTAAAACACATCAAAACAAACCTTAAGGCCTATTAACACTTAAGATATGCTTCAAACACACAGCCCCTATTTTAGGATATTACAAATCTACCCCCCTTAAAACAATTTCGTCCCCGAAATTAAACATCCGTACATTTCAATTCACCGTACCACGCTTATGCTGCGCACTCTGATTCTACAAAACTAACACATTCCTTATATACTATCTCGAGATTCATATTCAAGGTTCTATACTCCACTAGCATACAACCACGAACTTTCTTACCTTCTAAGCACAGTTTCTAAGTTCACATCCAAAGTTCAAGCACTTCACCAATAGTACAAGTATGAACCGATCTTATAAAACTCAAACAATAAAAGATATTCCATAACAAGAAACTCACCTGCTAACACATCCTCGGTTGCCTCGCATCCAAACCTTTAGCATCTCAGCTTGGAGTTCCACGTCCTTGACCTCGCGCCCTATCCATCACTTGAGGACAGTCTTTAATCAAGTGAGACTTAGATTTACACCTAAAACATCTTCGATTCCGGTTCCAACACTCGCCGTCATGATACCTTCCACACTGAGCACACGGACAGCTCCGATTTCCCGTAGCTGGCTTAGTCACACGAGCAAAATTTTCAATCCTTGGTCTTTTCCGAAGACCCTCAGGTGATTTAGACGGTCCAAAATTTCTCCTATCCCGGTTCCTATCCTTATCTCTGTTTTGTCTCATCGAGTCCTAAATCCCTTCAGCTACCTTAGCTTTTTCGACTAACACTGCGAACTCCCGTTCCTGATGAGGAGCTATCAATAATCTTAGGTCGTCCCTTAATCCGTCCTCGAACCGGACACATTGCTCGTGCTCCGTAGCAACTACCCCTCGAGCATATCGGCTTAACCTTAGGAATTCCGCTTCGTATTCCGCCACGGACTTGCTCCCTTGAACCAGCCCCAAAAACGCCTTCCTCTGAGCATCAATGTAGTGAGTACCGACATACTTCTTCTGGTATGCCGTCTTGACATACTCCCAAGTGAGGTCCTCAGCTGTGACACTCTCTCGAACCGTGAGCCACCATTGATACGCCTCGTCGCGAAGTAGCGCCACCATTCCTTTCACTTTTTCCTCCGGCCTCAGATCGAGCTCATCCATAATTCGCTCGGTTGCTTCCAACCAATATTCAGCAGTACTGGGTGCCATACCGGATACACTACGGAACAACTCCGCTCCATTGGCTCGAAGTCGCTCGGGAACAGATTTTCGAGCTCTCATAACTCCTCCCGCTCCAGCCACCATCTCTAAAACTCGCAGCACCGTCTGAGATACAGCATCATCCCCCGTCTGATCTTGTCGCTCATTGCCGAAGACTGGTGGTGGAGGTGATACCTCATTATCAGACCCTTGACCCGATCTAACGGGTTCCGAAACGGCCATTCTGCCTCGACCACGTCCTCCAAAACTCATCTCTTATCGCGCGATCTGATTTAAAAGTTTTATGCATTAGAAAATTTGTTCCACTGATTAATCGCGAACAATTTTATGAAATAAAGTATTTAGAAGTGGTTCTTTCGATCACACAAGGGTTCAGTTCAAGTTCGCTATTCTAATTCAGAAAGTCACATTCATGCTCATACACAGAGACATATTCATATCACCTCAATAGTCAGAGGTACTTACCCGAGCGGATCGGTGCCGGAAACTCGGTGCCATGCTGTTTAAAACAAACCATTTTCATAATATCCCACAAAAGACTATCAAGAAAACATTTTTGGGCCTTGGGCCCCCACAGCCGAGTTTAGAACCGGGCTCTGATACCAACTTGTAACACCCCAAACCCGGCCCACAAGCCTTGACCGGATCTGGTATGTCACGGAGTAAAAACTTTTTGAAAGATTCGGGTTAACATTGGAAATCTGAAAATAATGTTGAATTTCTAAAACAATGTTTGCTAAAACTAAGATAGTTTGGTTTGATAAACACGATGGAGTTGAAAACTTTTTCTTTTCCTTTGAAACCATTCGATCATTTAGATTTTTAGAAATGTCGGGGTTATTAATAACTAGTCAAATTTGCTACCCGATGGTAACGTCTTTGAAAACGCGTACGAGCACTTACTTTGAAAACGTCGCTTTTACCGATTTGATTAACAGCTTATAAGTTCGTTAGTAATATAATAGAAATAAGGTAAAAGCAACTACTTAAACATCCAAAATAATAGCTAGCGGCCATATTACAAATCAAACCAAAATGTAATAAATATTAACTTTAATAATACGAAATAAAATTTCAAAATCGAGGAACATGCATGGCCGCCTCGAGTCCTCTCCGGCTCCGTCTCCGCGATCTACTTGTAATACCCAATTTCTGCCCGGGCCCATTTAGTCCAAATAAAACCAAATTAAAAACAAAAAACAAAATATTATTAAAGGGCCCAATGTCCATTTACACCAGCCCAATTATCAAGTTAAAACCTGACCCATTGATACAAACAAATAACCCAATACCCAATTTAAACCCAATACCAGACCCAGTTAACAGATTACCCAACCACTAAAGCCTAAATAACTAGCCCAAATCTCGGGCCCGATTACAGTGACCCAAGACACTAAGCAGAGAACCCTAGGGGTCTCTTTGTTCCAGCGCCGTCGCCAGTCCTTTGCAGGCGCGACGCTACAGCAACCCACGCGCCTCAGCATCGTTCCAGTTCCCCTCACGTGCATCGGGCTCCGCGCCCACACTTCTGACAATCGCACGCTCCGCGCCCACGCTCCTGACAGTCGCGCGCCTCACACAGACTCCTCGCGTTGTCCCTCGTGCGCGCCACCATCGTTGCCCATGCTCTGCAAGGAATACACACGACAGACAGAAACAACCAGAAGACAAAGAAATATGGCACGAAACGATAAGATATTGAGAAGACCATGTATTATCGGCTATAAAGCCACTGGAAAATCAATGTAAGACGGTCGGTCTTTTCGCCCTTTCACGCAAAGCGTTTACAAGAAACAGAAATAAAAACCAAGAAAATCTTAAGGTGGATTTTTTTTTTACTATTTACTGTCATCTACTGTATTTTTCATTTTTTTTTTTGCGATTTCAAAAAACGTATAGCAAAAAGGGAAAGAGTCTTTACCGGAAGCCCTTTCGTAGCAATCGTCGGTGCGGAAAAGGGATCTGGTTCCCTTTCCTTCGCCGGTAGTGGAGCAGTAGAGGTTTGGCCCTCAAAAGGGCTCGGTTTTGAGCACCACCGGCCTCCGACACAGTGGTGGCGCGGTGGTGCGATAGGGGATCCAAGGATACCCGATCGACGCGTTAAAGAGGCCCGAGCGGCGGCGCATAGGGGTTTCCAAGGAAACCCTAGCAGAGCATCAAAAGGGGAAGGGGGCTTTCGACTATTTTCGGAAACCCAAAAATGAATTTCAAAATGTGAACCTGGGGTTTAAATGTGAAACGAGAAACGGCGTCGTTTGGGGAAGTAGAGGTCCGCGTGTCGACCCGCTTTTGACCCGGAGGACCCGCGTGTTCGGTTCAAATGAGATATTTATCATATTAGTCCCTCCCCATTTATTTCGTTCGCAAATCCCGTATCACTCAATTCTAATTTGGCTATTAAACTTCGTTCCGTTTCCACTTTAGTCCAGAGCAAAACGCAGTGCGTAAAGGGGGGGAAAATTGCGATCGTGGCCCTGCTCCTTCCACGCGCATTTCAAATAGACCCCTCCCCTTTTGTTTTGCTTCGAATTAACCCCCAAATTTGCGTTTCGAATGCAATATGATCCCTTTTAGTTATTTTATAATCTTTTTTAGTCTTCTTACTATATTATTGTTATATTCGTATTATCATTACATTGTGCATATTTATTATTATGTTATCATTATTATATTTTTATTTCTATCATATTTATATTAGTATATTATATATATTTCTAACCCCCATTATTGTCATTATTACATTTACTATTATTGTTACCATTTTAGCATTTTACTATAGTTATATTATTTATCTTGTACATATTTCGTATTATTATTATTATTATTATTATTACTAATATTATTATTAGTTTTATTATACCTACTATATTGGTTTCTATTTTCTTAACTTAATATCATTATTATTTATTAAGCTTTCATTTCTATATTTATACTTACATTATTTCGCATATGCTTCTATTTTTACCCATATTATCATATTTTATGTATTCCTATTCATACATACATTTCAATGTCATTCTTGTTATCATTATCACTATTGTCATTATTTTCTCCATCTCCTTGTAGAGATTTCATCCCGTTTATCATCCTTCCACTTTCTGTTTATTATCCTCCAGCATATTGGTTCTACTCATTCCATCTCTATTTTCGTCTTGTCGTTATTATTGGAATTTAACGTATTTGTTCCATATGCTTGCTAGCATTGTATTTCATTTTATTGCATTTTGTTACGAATTCATGCTACTCTTTACCCAACACAAAGTTGATTTCTTTCATAGAAGTAATATTTCGTGTTTAGAAATTCGAGAAAACCGTACCTTAACTTACTAGGCCTCGATTTTTCTCGTTCAACCTAAATAACGAAATATCTTTTAAAATAAAAACTTTTTGAATAAAAATAAAAGCTTATTTTCGAGATTTCGATATGTTGTGTCCTAACTTACTGGATGTAACATTCCGTATTTCGAAATAGGGTTTTCTAAACAGGGCAATATTCATCTTGGATCCGAGAAGTTAAATTATCGTGTCCTAAATTTTTGGATGTGATATTTTATTCCTTCGGGACGATGAAAGCTTAATATTTAATTCGAGGAGACTCAAATATTTTAAGGGATCACATTCTTAAAATCCATTTTCACAATTTTCAACTTTCGACATAAGGACACTAATTGATCAATTTGGTACCAATTTTGGGCGTGACGAGGGTGCTAATCCTTCCTCGCACGTAACCGACTCCCGAGCCCATTTTCTCGAAACTCGTAGACTAAAATATTTTATAGGTGGCCCGATCGCACCTAACAAAAGATCGGTGGCGACTCCCGTTTTATTCATTTTTAAAACCCAAGTTTGATTCCTGTTTTTGTCAAAAAACGGTTTCGACAGCTTGGCGACTCCACTGGGGACCTTTCGAGAGTCAGGCCATAAAATTGATTACTTTTTGTCCTTTTGTCAAAACCTTGGGAAATCATTTTCAAAAAAATCATTCTTCTCTCAATTTAAAATAAAAAAAACTTATCCTCGAGAGTACAAAGTGTCGCGCCCTAACTTACTGGGTATGACATCTCGTTACTTCGGGGTAAGAATTTTCAAAATAGCAATGATCCGAATCGTATCCTGTCTCACTCTCAGGAATTTGGCATGCTGTGTCCTAACTCACTGGATATGGCATCTCGATACTTCGAGATGAGAAGGCTTTTTATTTCAATTCACTTGAGTTTTTTTTTTAGAAAAAATCAATAAAAATGATCATTTTTCCCCATTTTTAATTCTGTGGGTGCTAAGGTTGCAATAATGTGGATATTTTTCATTCATATTTGCATGGCCATTGTGGTCACACCTTTAAGTGGGAGCGAGAAGCTACGCTTTCGTGAGGTTTTCACCTCCGCATGGGCTAGTGAACTGCTTTCGGAATACATCCGTACCTATGTCTTCGTGAAGTTTTCACTTCCGCATGGCCATAGGGAAATGTATTCCCCTGAATCGAACTCGGTCTATATGAGCCTATAATGGGTGAGGATCGAGGAATCTGCTGATTCGGGTACCTTGAACTTTAGGACTCAACCACATGTAAAGAGCCCAAGAACCCACCCTGAGCTAAACTATGTCAAACCTTAGTAGCTACCCGTATAGGCGTTTGTTTATTTTACTCATTTGTATCCCATGGTACTAACTCCTTGTGTTTTATCCTCTTTATGCATATCATTTCATATTTTAAAAGGCATCGATTCACGGTCAGTTTCTGAGTTAGAAAGCTGGTTATGGAAAGCAAATTCCTTGATAAAGTGGAAGACAATGCGGTCGTCCACACGTGGTCAGAGCAAAGCCAAATAGAAAAAGGGGATAGTTTAGTTGAGGGGTATGCGTCAGAACTACGAGCTTTCACCAATATCAGTGTCACTCAGAACGAGCTCCAAGAGTTGAAAGAAATTTGGACTCAGTGGGATAACGAGACGAAGCAACTATTCTATGGTACTTACAGTGACCTGCCTTACCTGATTGATGTCAAGGTAGATAAGCACTTATTTCGAGCGATGACCCAGTTCTGGAATGCTGCCTATAGCTGTTTCTCCTTCGGGAGGGTGGATCTAGTTCCCACGGTAGAACAATATACGACCTTGTTACGCTGCCCAAGAATTCAAGTTGACAAAGCCTATTCCAAAGCAGTTAACGGCCCAACCTTGGTGAAGAAATTGATGAACATCACCGGAATGAGCGAACAATGGGTCTCAGCCAGAATGCAAAAGAAAGGCGTGGGTAAATGCATACCTTGGATATGTTTGAGAGACTTGATCTTGGCGCACCCCGATGCAAAGAAAAGGATTGACGTCTTTGCCCTGTGCGTTTACGGTCTGATAATCTTCCCAAAAGCCTTGAGACACATCGATGAAGCAGTTATTGATCTATTTAGCCGATTAGACAAAGGGGTCACACCTGTTCCTGCCATCTTAGCCGAAACGTTCAGGTCCTTGAATGCATGTAGGAGAATGGGTGAAGGCAGGTTTATTGGATGCGCGCAGCTATTATTGGCTTGGTTCCATAGTCACTTTTGGAAAGTGGAGAAAGCGTCATATCGATTCATAACAGAGAATTACTCCCCGCTAGAAGAAATATCAGCTACATCTAGAAGAGAGGATGTGTCCGAAGAAAGTTGGATCGCGCTGTTCCAAAACCTTCAAGAAAATGACATGGGGTGGAAAGCTTCATGGTTGATTACCGACCAAATCCTTTACCGTTGTGGGAGCTTCGACTGGGTGCCTCTACTAGGAATTTGGGGTGCTACTGCATATGCCCCACTGCTGGTCCTGAGACAATATAATTCAAGACAGTTCGTGCCAGCGACATACGGGTTGGCTCAATGTGAGTTCTCATATGAAGGGGGGACTATAAGAAAAAGGTTAAAGAGATCTCTAGTGCCTGGAATCAGATTCATAGAATGAAGAGACTATCCATAGGCCCGATGGCGACCTCGGAGTATAGAGAATGGAGGGCTAGAAGGATCAATGACAACATCCCTGAGCCAAATCCCGAGGATGCCCGGTCAAGAGAGGAGTGTTTGCGAGTAGCCCCATTAGAACTGGAGATTGCGAAACGGGATTTCGAAAGGATGAGCGCGGAACTTGAAAGAAAAATAGAGAGGCTAGAAGAAGAGAAGATGCTCCTCAAGTTAGACGTAGATGGACAAAAGTCGGAAGCTGAGAAGTTAAGAAAGGAAAAAGAGAAAATAGAGGAAGACCGAGATGATCTGAAGATGGAGTATAAGAAGATGCGTCTGACAATAAGAAACGCGGGATTAGGGAAAACTCCGGAGCAATGGCGACGCGAGATTCAAGAGGAAAAAACCAAAGCTAGCGGTTGGGAGAAAAAGTTCCAGGAAATACAAACACAAAATAAGATCCTATAAAAGGATGTTGCAGAGAGCCACAAAGAAAAGAAAGGATTAAAAGCTAAGGTGGCTGAACTTGGACGGGCCCTACATCATTACCAAGGTTGCAATTTAGAAAACGAGTTGAAGTTGAGTCTAAACAAAATCGAAGAAATGAAAGGAAAAATTGAAGGGTTAGAGACAACATTACGCGACTGCGAGCTCCGAATTAATCTTTTAGAAGCACGAGAAGGACAATGGAAGGAGGAGCTTGACCATTCCCACAGGCAAGTTAGAAATCGAGACTACCTCATGGGCGAAGCAATAGTTCAGATTCGGGAAGTGGCTGATCACCTGCAAGCCCTGGCGTCCCAAGCTGAGATTGTGAGCATAAAATACGAGCTACCGGCGGATCGTAACCAAGAGCTGACTTCTTTACTTAGAAAAATCAAAACTTTGGGCTTAAGGGCCAAAGCGTATTTGTAATCCGTTTTATGTAAAGGATCTTGCCTTCTAATAAAGTCTTCTAAAATGAAGTTGATCAGAATCGATGCCTTCTCTTTGCATTCACGCATTTGCATTGCATCATACACGTCGAATCGCACAAAAGGTCTCCTAAAGAAGTTTCCTATATGAATTTGAATCATAATTGGCGTCTTTTACATTCATACATTTGCATTACATTGCATCGTACACATCGAATCTCACAGAAGGACCCTAAAATTATGGCAGTTACCCTGGAACATCACTACGGCACGAGAGGAAAAACAAGAATAATGGATCAAAAGATGGAAAAACTAGAACAAATGCAAAAAGAAATCCAGGATCAAATAAAAGAACAAGCGCAACTACAGGAGCAATTGGCCAAAACCCAGAAGGACATGATTGAGCAGATGCAAAAATCCCAGGACAGAATGGTGGACCAAATAATGCAATTGCTGTCTAAAGAACGAGGCGTTGCCACTAGCTCAGGGAACGACAGCGATAATCTCGCCCTTCCCCCACCAGAGGCTCAAACACCACCAGATGCGCATCCCCAAAGGGCGTCAGTCACTATCAGGCCACAATGTCATGCTGAAACCATAACACCGACACACCTCCCGACGGGTTCAGGCACTAACCCAGGAGAAAATCTGGTCAGTCTCGGTGTCCCTAATCTGGATGAGATGGCTGAAAAGGCAAAACAAGAACTGCCAAAATGGGTAGAAGAGAGATTCAAAGCCCTGGAAAATGCCGGTAAACACCGGCGAATAAAGGCCAACGACTTAAGCTTAGTCCCCGACTTGGTACTCCCGTACAACTTCAAGACACCTGAGTTCGAAAAGTACAACGAGACAAGCTGCCCAGAGGCCCATATTACCATGTTCTGTAGAAGGATGGCGGGCTACACTACTAATGACCCACTACTGATCCATTGTTTCCAAGACAGCCTGGTGGGAGCTGCAGCCAAATGGTACAATCAATTGAGTCGTGCCAAAATATGTTCATGGGATGATTTGGCTCAAGCATTCTTGGAGCAATACAACCACGTAACGGACATAACCCCCGATAGGATCACTCTTCAAAACATGGAAAAGAAGGGGAACGAAAACTTTAGGCAATACGCACAAAGGTGGAGGGAGGTTGCCATCCAAGTCCAGCCACCACTTCTAGAGAAAGAAACCACAATGCTCTTCATCCGTACACTGAAGGCCCCATTCCTCATGCATATGATAGGCAGTGCGACCCGGAGCTTTTCAGACGTCGTGACGACCGGAGAAATGATCGAAAAGCTCATAAAGAGCGGAGGGATCGAAACGGGGGAAAGTGCCAAAAGAATGCCCCCAAGAAAGAAAGAAAATGAGGTAAATAATGCAAGCATAGGACACCCGAAGTCAATCACTATTAACCAGCCAAAAGCAACTACCACGGGGCAGCAGGGGTTACCCCAGAAAGAAGCTAGCACCTCAAGACGAGATAATGAGAAGCCCCAATTCACACCGATACCAATGACGTATAAGGAAATGTATCAAACCCTGTTCGATGCACATATTGTGTCCCCTTTTCATCTCAAACCGATGCAACCTCCGTACCCCAAGTGGTACGACACGAACGCCCAGTGTGAATACCATGCAGGAATCACGGGGCACTCAATAGAGAACTGCCTGGCTTTCAAGAAATTGGTAGAGAAATTTATCGGCATGGGTGTGGTCGAGTTGGATGATATGCCAAATGCAACAAATCCTTTACCTAATCACGCCAAGGGCGGAATTAACGCGATCAGCGAAAGTGCAGAAAAAAGGATCAAAACAAACATCGTAGAGGTCAAGACTCCCCTGAGATGGGTCTGGAAAGAAATGGTCAAACATGGATTGGTTGTTGCGGAAGAAAGTCAAGAGGAACTCACAAACTATTGCGAGCACCACCAAGAGTTGGGACATGAGATTCAGACCTGCGGAGAATTCAGAGCTCTAGTACAGAACCTAATGAACAATAAAGAAGTCGAATTTTATGAGGAAGGCACAGAAGATAGAAGCATATGCGCATCAGAGTCAACAAGCTCAAGAGTTAACCTTCCGATGATCACTATTTCCCGTCCCAAAAATGATAAAACAGGGGCGCGGGTAGCGCCGAGAGTAGTTATACGGAGGCCCGTGGCCGTTGAAGACAATAGGGAGGCTTCTCAGAATCATGGGTGTGAGGTAGTAGTCTCCGTAAAGGAGAGTCCAGCCAGCAACGAGATAGGAACACGGGTGACACCGAAGGTGATAATACGGAAGCCCGCTGCATTCGCCTACAAAGATAGCAAGGAAGTTCCCTGGAACTATGAGTGTAATGTAGAGGTTGCAAAGAGCTCGACTAATGTGACGAAGGAGGATTCAAATGAAGGCTTCCATACTCGAAGCGGGAGACGCTACGACTTAATAAAGGGGAAAGCTCCAATGGTGGAACAGGAGAAGGGAAAGCCAGCTGAACCTGAGCCGAGGATCAAGGAGCCAGTGACTGAGGAAGAGGCTAAAGAGTTCCTGAAATTTCTAAAACATAGTGAGTATTGTGTGGTAGAACAGCTACACAAACAGCCGGCACGCATATCCATATTGACCTTGCTCCAATGCTCAGAAGTACACAGAAATGCACTAATGAGAGTTTTAAACGAAACCTACGTCACTAGTGACATCTCGGTTAATAAGTTGGACCGATTAATTGGCCATATAAGCGCAGACAACTTCATTCATTTTAATGATGATGAAATACCCCCAGGTGGTAGAGGATCCACCAAGGCACTACACGTTACTGCTAAATGTAAGGGGCACACATTGCCGGGGGTCTTGATAGACAACGGGTCTGCACTAAATGTGCTACCTTTATCCACCCTCAACAGATTACCGGTGGATAGTTCGTACATGAAGGAATGCCAGAGTGTGGTAAGAGCCTTTGACGGGACTCAAAGAAGGGTCATGGGGAGAATTGAGGTGCCCTTACTGATCGGCCCAACTATTTACGAAATAGATTTTTTGGTCATGGACATCGAACCTTCCTACAACTGCCTATTGGGGAGACCGTGGATACATTCAGCCAGGGCAGTACCTTCATCACTACATCAAAAGGTGAAGTTGATAGTGGATGGCCGACTAATAACGATAAAAGCTGAGGAGGACATCATCGCCACCGTGACCAGTGACATGCCCTACGTGGAGACAAACGACGAGGCAACAGAATGCTCGTTCCGATCCCTCGAGTTCGTGAACGCAACCTTTGTCATGGAAGGAAACAAGATCCTGGAGCCAAAAATCTCGAGGACCACAAGGATGGGTCTGAAAATGACCGTGGGAAAAGGCGCTTTACCGGGAAGAGGGCTTGGAAAATACCTTCAGGGGAGAATAGCGGCCCCAATACTGAGAGAGAAACAGGATCACTTTGGCCTAGGATTCAGACCAGATGCAAGGCAAAAGAAGGAGGAGTTAGAAAAGAGACGGGAAAGAAGACTCACCCGTTTGAGCGGGAAAGAAACCAAGAGGGAACCCATGATAATCCCGCACATATCCAAGACCTTTGTGTCGGGAGGGGTAATCCACTCTGAGCAGGGGACACCGAAGGGAGAGGACATCGCGGCAATGTTGCGCAATGTCTATATTAGCGCCCTATCTGAGGGGGCAGTTGGCAGAGGAGTCTTACCAAATATCCAGCCCTATGAGTCGGAAGACATCTTGAACAATTGGACTGCGGAAGAAATCCCTGTAGTGTTTAGGGCTCCTTCAGAGTAATGTTCAAGACACACTTGTTGCTCCGAGCCTAAGAGCAGCAAGATTCCTTTTGTGAAATAGGCGCATGTTTACGTATCGTTATATCAATAAAATGCATTTTTCGAAGCAAACATTTCCTTTCTTTGTTCTCCAGTCATCTTTCAGCATCACCATGCATACAACTGTTCATCCACAAATTCATTCATTCCACCCGTATTTTTTTTAAACTGCAACAGGTCCCCAGATGTCAATGACTTGAGCAACGCCGCCTCGGATTCGAAATATCCTTTTGAGCATGACGTGTGCCCAGGAGATCTGCAGGATTTCGAAGATGACACGGACGATGACCGGTCTCCTGATTGGTTAAGAATAGAAGAGCAGGAGGACAGACAGATTCGGCCCCATAAGGAGGCAGTAGAGACTGTGATGTTAGAAGAAGAGAAAGAGGTAAACATTGGGACATGTATAGCCGGGGAAACAAGGCAGAATCTTATCAAACTGCTGCAAGAATTCAAGGACGTCTTCGCATGGTCTTATGAAGATATGCCTGGTTTAAGCACCGATATCGCAGTACATCGCTTACCCATAAGGAGGGATTGCAAGCCAGTTCAGCAGAAACTCCGAAGGATGAGACCAGATATAGTACTAAAAATAAAGGAAGAGGTCCAAAAGCAGTTCGACGCCGGATTTCTGCAAGAGATCAAATATTCAGAATGGGTAGCCAATATCGTGCCTGTCCCTAAAAAAGACGGAAAGATGCGAATGTGCGTGGATTATAGGGATTTAAACAAAGCTAACCCAAAGGATAACTTTCCTTTGCCTCATATTGACACGCTAGTCGACAATACAGCAGGCTCTTCACTATTTTCCTTCATGGATGGCTTTTCCGGATACAATCAGATAAAAATGCACCCTGAAGATATGGGAAAGACCACTTTCATAACACTGTGGGGCACCTTCTGTTATAAAGTAATGCCTTTTGGATTGAAAAATGCAGGGGCTACATATCAAAGGGCCATGGTGACCTTGTTCCACGATATGATGCATACAGAGATTGATGTTTATGTGGATGACATGATCGCGAAGTCTAGAACGGAGGAAGAACACATACAAGTTTTGCAGAAACTATTTCTGAGATTGAGAAAGTTCCAATTGAAACTCAATCCCACGAAATGTACCTTTGGAGCTAGATCTGGCAAGCTGTTGGGCTTCATAGTCAGCAAGAAGGGGATCGAAATCGACTCAGACAAGGTCCGGGCTATACAAGAATTACCTCCGCCGCGCACTCAGAAAGAGGTTCGAGGTTTCCTCGGCAGATTGAGTTACATCGCCCGGTTTATCTCACAGCTAACTGAGAAATGCGATCCCATATTCCGTCTTTTGAAAAAGCATAACCCCGGCATATGGAATGACGAATGTCAAGAAGCTTTCGACAGGATCAAACACTACTTGTTGAACCCTCCAGTACTGTCGCCCCCACGCCCGGATAAGCCATTAATCCTATATCTAACAGTACTTGACCACTCTATGGGATGCGTGCTAGGTCAACATGATGATACCGGAAGAAAAGAGAAGGCGATATACTACCTCAGTAAGAAATTCACTGAGTGTGAAATGAGGTACTCACCAATTGAAAAGCTGTGTTGTGCGTTAATTTGGACAACTCGAAGATTGAGACAATACATGCTGTATCACACGACCTGGTTAATCTCGAAGTTAGACCCCCTAAAGTACATGATGGAGGCGACCGCTTTGAATGGGAGGATGGCTAGATGGCAAATCCTACTCTCTGAATTTGATATTGTATATATGAGCCAGAAAGCTGTAAAAGGGAGCGCGATAGCTGACTTCCTAGCTAGCAGAGCTTTAGAAGACTACGAGCCATTGAACTTTGATTTCCCCAATGAGGATTTAATGTATGTGGCAGCTACGGAAGAGGACACGGCAAAGGATGACCTTTGGAAACTGAATTTCGATGGAGCATCAAATGCTATTGGAAATGGGATTGGGGCAGTCTTGGTATCCCCAAAAGGTGCTCACTATCCGTTCACAGTCAGGTTGGATTTCGATTGCACAATCAATATGGCAGAATACGAAGCTTGTATCATGGGACTCCACGCTGCTATAGAACGTAGAATTAAAACGCTGGAAGTATATGGAGATTCCGCATTAGTGATCTACCAACTAAGGGGCGAATGGGAAACAAGAGACCCCAAATTAATCAACTATCGAAGGATAGTCATGGGACTAATCAAGGAGTTCGACGATATCACCTTTAGTCATCTCCCACGAGAAGAAAACCAGATGGCAGATGCTTTGGCTACTTTAGCTTCCATGATTAAGGCGAGTAAGCAAGAAGATGTAAAGCCTATTCAGATGAGTATTTACGAGGCCCCAGCTTATTGCTGCAACGTAGAAAAAGAAGGAAAGGACGATCACCCCTGGTACCAAGATATATTGCGATATGTGAGAAATCGCGAATACCCAGATCATGCAACCGAGAATGAAAAAAGGATACTCAGGAGATTGGCTCTCGAATATGTTTTGGATGGAGACATTTTGTACAGAAAGGGGAAAGACCAAGTATTGTTGAGATGCGTCGATGCTTTAGAAGCCAAGATAATCCTAGAGGAAGTCCATGAGGGCGTTTGCGGAACACATGCTAACGGATTCACAATGGCCAGGCAAATAATGAGATTTGGATATTTCTGGTCCACCATGGAAGGAGACTGTATCAATTACGCCAAGCGATGTCATAAATGCCAGATCTATAGGGACAAGATTCATGTGCCGCCGTCTCCCCTACACGTTATGATTTCCCGATGGCCCTTTTCTATGTGGGGCATGGATGTTATCAGACCAATCTCACCAAAAGCGTCAAACGGACATCGGTTTATCTTCGTGGTGATTGACTACTTCACGAAGTGGGTAGAAGCGGCTTCATACGCTAACGTCACTAGATCGGCGGTTAGTCGATTCTTAAAAAAGGAGATCATCTGTCGATATGGGATGCCCGAAAGGATCATATCAGATAATGCGTTGAATTTGAACAACAGTACGATAGCAGATGTTTGTCGTCAATTCAACATTAAACATCATAACTCATCCCCGTACCGTCCAAAAATGAATGGGGCGGTGGAAGCAGCGAATAAGAACATTAAAAAGATCGTGGGAAAGATGGCAGAGACTTACAAGGATTGGCATGAGAAGCTACCATTTGCTCTTTATGCTTATCGAACATCTGTCAGAACCTCTACTGGGGCAACACCCTTCTCACTGGTCTACGGGATGGAGGCAGTCCTACCCATTGAGGTGGAAATACCTTCTCTCCGGGTTCTAACAGAAGTAAAACTAGATGAAGCTGAGTGGGTTCAGGCTCGATACGATCAATTGAACCTAATCGAAGAAAAGAGGCTAAAGGCCATTCGTCACGGTCAGATGTATCAAAAACGCATGATGCGAGCCTACAACAAAAAGGTTCGCCCAAGAGAGTTTCACGAGGGAGACTTGGTATTGAAAAAGATCCTCCCCATACAAAAGGATTTCAGAGGAAAATGGATGCCGAATTGGGAAGGGCCGTACGTGGTAAAGAAGGCTTTCTCTGGAGGCGCACTGATTTTAATGGAAATGGATGGGAAAAGCTTGCCCAACCCCGTGAACGCGGATTCAGTCAAAAGATACTTCGCTTGAACAAGCTGAGACAAGAAACCGCCAAGGACACCTTGATTCCAAAAAAAAAAAAAAAAAAAAAGGGAGAGGCCAAGGCGAAAACCCGCAAAGGGCGCTTTGAGACAAAAGGGGATTTGAGTCGAAAACCTGAAAAGGCGGCATCGAATACAAAGAAAAATCTCGCTGCACTGAAATGGACAAGGAGGGGGTATGCTGCGTCTCGAGGCATCAACAAAATACTCAAAGATCTCCTAAAGCACATATCAAACTCAAAACGATCTTCCAAGTGCTCAGGCGGAGAAGCCTAAGTTGTAACATCTGGGGCACCTAATTTCCAGTCTGCCCCTCTTTGTAATTCGTAATTATCTTATTTCAATGAACTACGTCCTTGATTGCATTTGCCAGTTTGATTTGACCTGTTTTATTTCGGGTTGCACTCCCAATCCCTCCTAGGCATTTTATAATGAAATAACGATTTCAGAACTAATAATACTTTCATAAAGGCGTCCTACATATTATTCTGAAAGTCTCTAAACAATACAAGGACTCGAAACATGGCCATTGTTTAAAATTTGTTCCGTCTAAGGTTTAGACAAGTTGAAAAATGACGAATGATCGTCTATTTGAACAAAGACCAGAAGCCTCGTTGGCGACATGCCTTTCATAAATAATGAATGAAGGTGTAGTACCACTATTGACTCTACACCTCAAAGTCGCAGCAAGATAAATGTTACTCTCCTAATGGGGTAGTGAGAGGCATGAACTTTATGTCTCAGAGAGTACAATGGAAGGAACAATGAAATTACAACGGGGCAAGCTCGTCTCTTTGAGTTCCCTACCTCTGCCACAATCGTAGTGCGTCAGTGAGCAAATGACAACCTAAACCATAAATGGGGTCCTTCTCACGCATTCGTACGCATCCAATTAGGAGCATCCGATTTATTGCAATCATTACATCCTAGTCATTTTGCTTTACAAAAAAAAAAAGAAAAAAAAAAGGGGTCATCATTGGCATAATATTCAGCATTCATGTAAATGGCACATATAGTTAGGAGCATTTGAATCACCTCTATCATAACACCCTTTATCATTTGCATAAGCATAAGCACGTTCTGCAGGACAGGTTCCCCAGAGAACAGCATCACAGCCTCGAAGGTCAGACACTGCTTCCATGGAGTAGACCGAATGTAATGGGGAAGTGAAGTGAAAATTCAGAGTTATCACCATTCGTTTTCAAGAAAGTTCCAGTAAGAAGACCCGAGTTGTAGGTCTCTTCTGGATCACTATTCGTTTTCAAGAAGTTTTCAGCAAGAAGACCCGAGTTGTAGGTCTCTTCTGGGTCACTGTTCGTTTTTAAGAAATTTTCAGCGAGAAGACCCGAGTTGTAGGTCTCTTCTGGATCATTGTTCGTTTTCAACAAGTTCCAGCAAGAAGACCCGAGTTGTAGGTCTCTTCTGAACTCCTTTCACTATTCGTTTCAAAAAAGTTTTTCAGCAAGACGACCCGAGTTGTAGGTCTCTTCTGGATTCCTTTCACTGTTCGTTTTCAAAAAGTTTCAGCAAGAAGACTCGAGTTGTAGGTCTCTTCTGGATCCCCCATCACTGTTCGTCTTCGAGAAGTTTCAGCGAGAAGAACCAAGTTGTGGACCTCTTCCTTCGGGACTCTCATCACCCCAAACCTCCAGTAGAATGAATCAAAGCGGAAAGTTACAATAAAGTTTGGAGCTGTTTAAAGAGGACGCAGATCAAAAAGGCAAGGCTTAGCTGAGCCCGGGCAAAATTGGTTCTTTATTTGTCTTTGCTCTATTGTCGTTTCACGACAATGAGCAAAGAGGGGCAGCTGTAATACCCAATTTCTGCCCGGGCCCATTTAGTCCAAATAAAACCAAATTAAAAACAAAAAACAAAATATTATTAAAGGGCCCAATGTCCATTTACACCAGCCCAATTATCAAGTTAAAACCTGACCCATTGATACAAACAAATAACCCAATACCCAATTTAAACCCAATACCAGACCCAGTTAACAGATTACCCAACCACTAAAGCCTAAATAACTAGCCCAAATCTCGGGCCCGATTACAGTGACCCAAGACACTAAGCAGAGAACCCTAGGGGTCTCTTTGTTCCAGCGCCGTCGCCAGTCCTTTGCACGCGCGACGCTACAGCAACCCACGCGCCTCAGCATCGTTCCAGTTCCCCTCACGTGCATCGGGCTCCGCGCCCACGCTTCTGACAATCGCACGCTCCGCGCCCACGCTCCTGACAGTCGCGCGCCTCACACAGACTCCTCGCGTTGTCCCTCGTGCGCGCCACCATCGTTGCCCATGCTCTGCAAGGAATACACACGACAGACAGAAACAACCAGAAGACAAAGAAATATGGCACGAAACGATAAGATATTGAGAAGACCATGTATTATCGGCTATAAAGCCACTGGAAAATCAATGTAAGACGGTCGGTCTTTTCGCCCTTTCACGCAAAGCGTTTACAAGAAACAGAAATAAAAACCAAGAAAATCTTAAGGTGGATTTTTTTTTACTATTTACTGTCATCTACTGTATTTTTTATTTTTTTTTGCGATTTCAAAAAACGTATAGCAAAAAGGGAAAGAGTCTTTACCGGAAGCCCTTTCGTAGCAATCGTCGGTGCGGAAAAGGGATCTGGTTCCCTTTCCTTCGCCGGCAGTGGAGCAGTAGAGGTTTGGCCCTCAAAAGGGCTCGGTTTTGAGCACCACCGGCCTCCGACACAGTGGTGGCACGGTGGTGCGATAGGGGATCCAAGGATACCCGATCGACGCGTTAAAGAGGCCCGAGCGGCGGTGCAAAGGGGTTTCCAAAGAAACCCTAGCAGAGCATCAAAAGGGGAAGGGGGCTTTCGACTATTTTCGGAAACCCAAAAATGAATTTCAAAATGTGAACCTGGGGTTTAAATGTGAAACGAGAAACGGCGTCGTTTGGGGAAGTAGAGGTCCGCGTGTCGACCAGCTTTCGACCCAGAAGACCCGCGTGTTCAGTTCAAATGGGATATTTATCATATTAGTCCCTCCCCATTTATTTCGTTCGCAAATCCCGTATCACTCAATTCTAATTTGGCTATTAAACTTCGTTCCATTTCCACTTTAGTCCAGAGCAAAACGCAGTGCGTAAAGGGGGGGAAAATTGCGATCGTGGCCCTGCTCCTTCCACGCGCATTTCAAATAGACCCCTCCCCTTTTGTTTTGCTTCGAATTAACCCCCAAATTTGCGTTTCGAATGCAATATGATCCCTTTTAGTTATTTTATAATCTTTTTTAGTCTTCTTACTATATTATTGTTATATTCGTATTATCATTACATTGTGCATATTTATTATTATGTTATCATTATTATATTTTTATTTCTATCATATTTATATTAGTATATTATATATATTTCTAACCCCCATTATTGTCATTATTACATTTACTATTATTGTTACCATTTTAGCATTTTTACTATAGTTATATTATTTATCTTGTACATATTTCGTATTATTATTATTATTATTATTATTACTAATATTATTATTAGTTTTATTATACCTACTATATTGGTTTCTATTTTCTTAACTTAATATCATTATTATTTATTAAGCTTTCATTTCTATATTTATACTTACATTATTTCGCATATGCTTCTATTTTTACCCATATTATCATATTTTATGTATTCCTATTCATACATACATTTCAATGTCATTCTTGTTATCATTATCACTATTGTCATTATTTTCTCCATCTCCTTGTAGAGATTTCATCCCGTTTATCATCCTTCCACTTTCTGTTTATTATCCTCCAGCATATTGGTTCTACTCATTCCATCTCTATTTTCGTCTTGTCGTTATTATTGGAATTTAACGTATTTGTTCCATATGCTTGCTAGCATTGTATTTCATTTTATTGCATTTTGTTACGAATTCATGCTACTCTTTACCCAACACAAAGTTGATTTCTTTCATAGAAGTAATATTTCGTGTTTAGAAATTCGAGAAAACCGTACCTTAACTTACTAGGCCTCGATTTTTCTCGTTCAACCTAAATAACGAAATATCTTTTAAAATAAAAACTTTTTGAATAAAAATAAAAGCTTATTTTCGAGATTTCGATATGTTGTGTCCTAACTTACTGGATGTAACATTCCGTATTTCGAAATAGGGTTTTCTGAACAGGGCAATATTCATCTTGGATCCGAGAAGTTAAATTATCGTGTCCTAAATTTTTGGATGTGATATTTTATTCCTTCGGGACGATGAAAGCTTAATATTTAATTCGAGGAGACTCAAATATTTTAAGGGATCACATTCTTAAAATCCATTTTCACAATTTTCAACTTTCGACATAAGGACACTAATTGATCAATTTGGTACCAATTTTGGGCGTGACGAGGGTGCTAATCCTTCCTCGCACGTAACCGACTCCCGAGCCCATTTTCTCGAAACTCGTAGACTAAAATATTTTATAGGGGGCCCGATCGCACCTAACAAAAGATCGGTGGCGACTCCCGTTTTATTCATTTTTAAAACCCAAGTTTGATTCCTGTTTTTGTCAAAAAACGGTTTCGACACTACTCACCTGAGAAAGATAGAAAAAGGGGGTGAGTCACCAAGACTCAGTGCATAGCTATTACACATGTCCCCACATATGGGCCTGGCCCATATCCACACAGTCCATGCACATGAATATGCAAAAATGAAGTCCAACCCCTCCTAAGTCCATCCGATACTCCTACCTTAGCAGACTCCCTGCTCAAGGCCGTGGCTAATCCACCGTGACTAGCCATCGATCACAAAGTGATCCACATATTTTACCTTGTCAGACTCACTGCTCAAGGCCATGGCTAAGCCACCGTGGCCAGGCCACCGATCACAAAGATCCGCATAACTTACCTTGGCAGACGCACTGCTCAAGGCTGTGGCCAAGTCACCGATCCCATAGGGATCCACAGGTCAATCCAGACCACGGTGATGCACACAGCAATCAACCGCCGAGATGGGCACTCAGCCAACACCTCCCTTGATGTAGCACATAGCTAACATCAAGCGCTAATGTAGCACGAGGCTAACATTAGACCACGCACATAGTGTACACTCCTCCTCCAATAGTCATATCCCAAGTCCCATGCATATGTATATGTACCATGGCAACATTTTACTCGAAACAACTATACATCGCATGCCATCACATTTTATACAATAATCAATAATCATTTAATACTGTAAATCACATACCTGAGTATCCAATCACCCACCACGGGTATTCACAACCTTAGCCCTTATTTCGGCTAACATGCACAACGTATACATTTACAAGAAATAACACATACAACAAGCAAGAGAACAGTGCGATAACTACGCACCTGATCACAAACAACGTTATGCCCTCAATCCCAAAGCTATCCTTAAGCGATACTACGGCTATTTGCCTACGTTGTTGTTCGGACGCTGGCCCACACCCCGGTGGCCAATCCCGAACCGCTGAGACAACTCTCCTTTTAAACTTTGGGATAGGGGCTACCCCTTTTCCTTCTTGACTGGTATTTGCCTCCATCATAACACTTAATCAGAACCATCGGTTAAACACGAATACTTTAATCTAAATATACCAAATCTAAATCATACTTACTGAACATTCTTACCAACGAGTCAAAATCCCGGAAGCTTTCTTAATACTTGACAATTTTGCCCCTAAAAGCCATCATCAAAATCGGTCAACCCTTCAATACCAAAATGTGGCCTAAGGCCGAATGCTATTAGCCACCTACCTTGCTTATCCTGAATATTTGCTCGCTCCCGAAGTTATCGAAATCCCTTGATTATTCAAAACCCGAAAGCTCCTTAGACGCTCCTACACACAAAAAGAGCACGTCACTTTGGCCTTATACATATTCGGCCATCCCTAAAACCAAGATCAACATTCGATTATGGCATACCAAGGAGAAACCGGTAGATAAAGTAAGCATACCTACCACTATACAAGCACCCACAGAGAATCGGCTTTAAACAAAATCTTAGAAAAGATGGCTCTTGGCCGAATATTACATATCCCTTACCTTGATGTATCCAATCCCGAGAGAACCCTTACTCCTTTAACGCTATCTCCCCTTGACTACACAAGAACAAAACATGAAATCAAGGCCCTATTAAAGTTCGGCCAACCCCAAATACTAAGGCTAAAATAATGATTTCGGCATACTAAAAGAGTAGGGAGGAACCCGATTAATGGTAAAAGAATACCTACCATCCACGTGCTTTGAAGAGATTAAAGAAGAGTAGGTTCGGCTAGGCTTCCGAGTTCAAGAAGAAGAGAGAGCAAGAGGGAATCGTTCGGCTTAACATTAAATGCAAAGGAGCAATACCTTTCAAGCTTGCTGATTCTAGCTTCCCCCTATGCACATTCGACTATCACAAGGTAAAGAAAAGAAGGCAATTTCATGAATTTTGGCCGAGAAACAACTTGAAGGGAAAGTAGAACCAACTAAGAAATTTTGGCACCTCCAAAGCTCTCAAAACCGATCAACAAGTCCCAAGCCCCATGCTTCATTCGGCCATACTTCCTATGCCAAGAACCCATCCATTGGAAATAAAATAATCCTTGGTTTAATCACTTTCCACAATTTCAAAGTTTAATCCTTCACCCATACTACACTATTTCCTATACCTATTCTTTAATAAACAAAAGACTAATGCCCAGGCTTGCTATGTCATGGCCGGCCATGCCCCTCTCTTTGCTAAATTCAAATACCCATTCCATCACCTTACCCATTCCAATACAGAATAATAATAATAATAATAATAATAATATAATAATAATAATAATAATAATAATAATAATAATAATAATAATATATATATATCAACTACCCATCCTTTAATAAAATAACACAAATAATAATAATACAATAAAAAATCCCATACTCCTAACAATAATAAAATAAACCCACTTTCTACATAAAATAATAATAATAATAATAATAATAATAATAATAATAATAATAATAATATATATCAACCACCCAAGCTTCCTACATAATATAATAATAAAACTGATAAAATATAATAATAAAATAACTAAAATCTGCCATAACTTATGCAGCTTTTGAGGACAACCGAATAAAATAGAAATAATAATAGTAATATGCCCATAACAAATAAGATAAAAATAATAAAAAAAAGGAATAATAAGCAGCACCCCATGAAGCTTTGTTCACGCATGCATGTGCCATGCAGGCTTAGCTCCTCACGCCGGCCAAAACAAAACAAACCCCAGGCACAGCCCCAGGTCTCGAACCCGAGACCTGGAGAAAGCTTTCCAAGCTCCCAGCCAGTCTGCCAGTGCGTCGTTCGTGACACTAACACGCCGCAAATTTCCTTTTAAGCCTTTCTTTCCCTGGGCTCGCTTAAACTTTAGCGCTAAAATAAAAATAAAACGGATCGTGCGCTACCCCCAGGACTCGAACACGAGTCCCCTAGCCGCAGCTCTCAAGCCAAGTCCTTAACCACTTTGCCACTTTGAATTTCACGACCTAAACTCACCTCGATTTCCTTTTAACCCTTATTTCTAGCTCCTTTTGTTCAAGCGCCAAACCAAAAAAAGAATAGACGCACTCACTGCTGACCATAAGGTTCGAACTTGAGCCCTCTAGAATTACTCTAGCGCCCCTGCCACTTTGCTGCTGGTTCGTTGGTGTTACAAACATGCCACAATTTAATATAAAGCCTCCTTCACCCAAATTTTCACTTTTAACCCTCAATTTCAAAAATTTTCAAAACTCTCCCCTTTTTTCCTCGAGCTGTAATAACCCCTAAAACACATCAAAACAAACCTTAAGGCCTATTAACACTTAAGATATGCTTCAAACACACAGCCCCTATTTTAGGATATTACAAATCTACCCCCCTTAAAACAATTTCGTCCCCGAAATTGAACATCCGTACATTTCAATTCACCGTACCACGCTTATGCTGCGCACTCTGATTCTACAAAACTAACACATTCCTTATATACTATCTCGAGATTCATATTCAAGGTTCCATACTCCACTAGCATACAACCACGAACTTTCTTACCTTCTAAGCACAGTTTCTAAGTTCACATCCAAAGTTCAAGCACTTCACCAATAGTACAAGTATGAACCGATCTTATAAAACTCAAACAATAAAAGATATTCCATAACAAGAAACTCACTTGCTAACACATCCTCGGTTGCCTCGCATCCAAACCTTTAGCATCTCAGCTTGGAGTTCCACGTCCTTGACCTCGCGCCCTATCCATCACTTGAGGACAGTCTTTAATCAAGTGAGACTTAGATTTACACCTAAAACATCTTCGATTCCGGTTCCAACACTCGCCGTCATGATACCTTCCACACTGAGCACACGGACAGCTCCGATTTCCCGTAGCTGGCTTAGTCACACGAGCAAAATTTTCAATCCTTGGTCTTTTCCGAAGACCCTCAGGTAATTCAGACGGTCCAAAATTTCTCCTATCCCGGTTCCTATCCTTATCTCTGTTTTGTCTCATCGAGTCCTTAATCCCTTCAGCTACCTTAGCTTTTTCGACTAACACTGCGAACTCCCGTTCCTGATGAGGAGCTATCAATAATCTTAGGTCGTCCCTTAATCCGTCCTCGAACCGGACACATCGCTCGTGCTCCGTAGCAACTACCCCTCGAGCATATCGGCTTAACCTTAGGAATTCCGCTTCGTATTCCGCCACGGACTTGCTCCCTTGAACCAGCCCCAAAAACGCCTTCCTCTGAGCATCAATGTAGTGAGTACCGACATACTTCTTCTGGTATGCCGTCTTGACATACTCCCAAGTGAGGTCCTCAGCTGTGACACTCTCTCGAACCGTGAGCCACCATTGATACGCCTCGTCGCGAAGTAGCGCCACCATTCCTTTCACTTTTTCCTCCGGCCTCAGATCGAGCTCATCCATAATTCGCTCGGTTGCTTCCAACCAATATTCAGCCGTACTGGGTGCCATACCGGATACACCACGGAACAACTCCGCTCCATTGGCTCGAAGTCGCTCGGGAACAGATTTTCGAGCTCTCATAACTCCTCCCGCTCCAGCCACCATCTCTAAAACTCGCAGCACCACCTGAGATACAGCATCATCCCCCGTCTGATCTTGTCGCTCATTGCCGAAGACTGGTGGTGGAGGTGATACCTCATTATCAGACCCTTGACCCGATCTAACGGGTTTCGAAACGGCCATTCTGCCTCGACCACGTCCTCCAAAACTCATCTCTTATCGCGCGATCTGACTTAAAAGTTTTATGCATTAGAAAATTTATTCCACTGATTAATCGCGAACAATTTTATGAAATAAAGTATTTAGAAGTGGTTCTTTCGATCACACAAGGGTTCAGTTCAAGTTCGCTATTCTAATTCAGAAAGTCACATTCATGCTCATACACAGAGACATATTCATATCACCTCAATAGTCAGAGGTACTTACCCGAGCGGATCGGTGCCGGAGACTCGGTGCCATGCTGTTTAAAACAAACCATTTTCATAATATCCCACAAAAGACTATCAAGAAAACATTTTTGGGCCTTGGGCCCCCACAGTCGAGTTTAGAACCGGGCTCTGATACCAACTTGTAACACCCCAAACCCGGCCCACAAGCCTTGACCGGATCTGGTATGTCACGGAGTAAAAACTTTTTGAAAGATTCGGGTTAACATTGGAAATCTGAAAATAATGTTGAATTTCTAAAACAATGTTTGCTAAAACTAAGATAGTTTGGTTTGATAAACACGATGGAGTTGAAAACTTTTTCTTTTCCTTTGAAACCATTCGATCATTTAGATTTTTAGAAATGTCGGGGTTATTAATAACTAGTAAAATTTGCTACCCGATGGTAACGTCTTTGAAAACGCGTACGAGCACTTACTTTGAAAACGTCGCTTTTACCGATTTGATTAACAGCTTATAAGTTCGTTAGTAATATAATAGAAATAAGGTAAAAGCAACTACTTAAACATCAAAAATAATAGCTAGCGGCCATATTACAAATCAAACCAAAATGTAATAAATATTAACTTTAATAATACGAAATAAAATTTCAAAATCGAGGAACATGCATGGCTGCCTCGAGTCCTCTCCGGCTCCGTCTCCGCGATCTACTCACCTGAGAAAGATAGAAAAAGGGGGTGAGTCACCAAGACTCAGTGCATAGCTATTACACATGTCCCCACATATGGGCCTGGCCCATGTCCACACAGTCCATGCACATGAATATGCAAAAATGAAGTCCAACCCCTCCTAAGTCCATCCGATACTCCTACCTTAGCAGACTCCCTGCTCAAGGCCGTGGCTAATCCACCGTGACTAGCCATCGATCACAAAGTGATCCACATATTTTACCTTGGCAGACTCACTGCTCAAGGCCATGGCTAAGCCACCGTGACCAGGCCACCGATCACAAAGATCCGCATAACTTACCTTGGCAGACGCACTGCTCAAGGCTGTGGCCAAGTCACCGATCCCATAGGAATCCACAGGTCAATCCAGACCACGGTGATGCACACAGCAATCAACCGCCGAGATGGGCACTCAGCCAACACCTCCCTTGATGTAGCACATAGCTAACATCAAGCACTAATGTAGCACGAGGCTAACATTAGACCACGCACATAGTGTACACTCCTCCTCCAATAGTCATATCCCAAGTCCCATGCATATGTATATGTACCATGGCAACATTTTACTCGAAACAACTATACATCGCATGCCATCACATTTTATACAATAATCAATAATCATTTAATACTGTAAATCACATACCTGAGTATCCAATCACCCACCACGGGTATTCACAACCTTAGCCCTTATTTCGGCTAACATGCACAACGTATACATTTACAAGAAATAACACATACAACAAGCAAGAGAACAGTGCGATAACTACGCACCTGATCACAAACAACGTTATGCCCTCAATCCCAAAGCTATCCTTAAGCGATACTACGACTATTTGCCTACGTTGTTGTTCGGACGCTGGCCCACATCCCGGTGGCCAATCCCGAACCGCTGAGACAACTCTCCTTTTAAACTTTGGGATAGGGGCTACCCCTTTTCCTTCTTGACTGGTATTTGCCTCCATCATACACTTAATCAGAACCATCGGTTAAACACGAATACTTTAATCTAAATATACCAAATCTAAATCATACTTACTGAACATTCTTACCAACGAGTCAAAATCCCGGAAGCTTCCTTAATACTTGACAATTTTGCCCCTAAAAGCCATCATCAAAATCGGTCAACCCTTCAATACCAAAATGTGGCCTAAGGCCGAATGCTATTAGCCACCTACCTTGCTTATCCTGAATATTTGCTCGCTCCCGAAGTTATCGAAATCCCTTGATTATTCAAAACCCGAAGGCTCCTTAGACGCTCCTACACACAAAAAGAGCACGTCACTTTGGCCTTATACATATTCGGCCATCCCTAAAACCAAGATCAACATTCGATTATGGCATACCAAGGAGAAACCGGTAGATAAAGTAAGCATACCTACCACTATACAAGCACCCACAGAGAAACGGCTTTAAACAAAATCTTAGAAAAGATGGCTCTTGGCCCAATATTACATATCCCTTACCTTGATGTATCCAATCCCGAGAGAACCCTTACTCCTTTAACGCTATCTCCCCTTGACTACACAAGAACAAAACATGAAATCAAGGCCCTATTAAGGTTCGGCCAACCCCAAATACTAAGGCTAAAATAATGATTTCGGCATACTAAAAGAGTAGGGAGGAACCCGATTAATGGTAAAAGAATACCTACCATCCATGTGCTTTGAAGAGATTAAAGAAGAGTAGGTTCGGCTAGGCTTCCGAGTTCAAGAAGAAGAGAGAGCAAGAGGGAATCGTTCGGCTTAACATTAAATGCAAAGGAGCAATACCTTTCAAGCTTGCTGATTCTAGCTTCCCCCTATGCACATTCGGCTATCACAAGGTAAAGAAAAGAAGGCAATTTCATGAATTTTGGCTGAGAAACAACTTGAAGGGAAAGTAGAACCAACTAAGAAATTTTGGCACCTTCAAAGCTCTCAAAACCGATCAACAACTCCCAAGCCCCATGCTTCATTCGGCCATACTTCCTATGCCAAGAACCCATCCATTGGAAATAAAATAATCCTTGGTTTAATCACTTTCCACAATTTCAAAGTTTAATCCTTCACCCATACTACACTATTTCCTATACCTATTCTTTAATAAACAAAAGACTAATGCCCAGGCTTGCTATGTCATGGCCGGCCATGCCCCTCTCTTTGCTAAATTCAAATACCCATTCCATCACCTTACCCATTCCAATACATTAATAATAATAATAATAATAATAATAATAATAATAATAATAATAATAATAATAATAATAATAATAATATATATCAACTACCCATCCTTTAATAAAATAACACAAATAATAATAATACAACAAAAAATCCCATACTCCTAACAATAATAAAATAAACCCACTTTCTACATAATAATAATAATAATAATAATAATAATAATAATAATAATAATAATAATAATAATAATAATAATAATAATAATAATATATCAACCACCCAAGCTTCCTACATAATATAATAATAAAACTGATAAAATATAATAATAAAATAACTAAAATCTGCCATAACTTATGCAGCTTTTGAGGACAACCGAATAAAATAGAAATAATAATAGTAATATGCCCATAACAAATAAGATAAAAATAATAAAAAAAAGGAATAATAAGCAGCACCCCATGAAGCTTTGTTCACGCATGCATGTGCCATGCAGGCTTAGCTCATCACGCCGGCCAAAACAAAACAAACCCCAGGCACAGCCCCCAGGTCTCGAACCCGAGACCTGGAGAAAGCTCTCCAAACTCCCAGCCAGTCTACCAGTGCGTCGTTCGTGACACTAACACGCCGCAAATTTCCTTTTAAGCCTTTCTTTCCCTGGGTTCGCTTAAACTTTAGCGCTAAAATAAAAATAAAACGGATCGTGCGCTACCCCCAGGACTCGAACACGAGTCCCCTAGCCGCAGCTCTCAAGCCAAGTCCTTAACCACTTTGCCACTTTGAATTTCACGACCTAAACTCACCTCGATTTCCTTTTAACCCTTATTTCTAGCTCCTTTTGTTCAAGCGCCAAACCAAAAAAAGAATAGACGCACTCACTGCTGACCATAAGGTTCGAACTTGAGCCCTCTAGAATTACTCTAGCGCCCCTGCCACTTTGCTGCTGGTTCGTTGGTGTTACAAACCTGCCACAATTTAATATAAAGCCTCCTTCACCCAAATTTTCACTTTTAACCCTCAATTTCAAAAATTTTCAAAACTCTCCCCTTTTTTCCCCGAGCTGTAATAACCCCTAAAACACATCAAAACAAACCTTAAGGCCTATTAACACTTAAGATATGCTTCAAACACACAGCCACTATTTTAGGATATTACATTAACTTGTTCTATTTTGGTCATGTTTGCATGTCATTTCATATTTAAAAGGCATCGATTCCTGTTTTAATTACTAAGTTAGAAGGCTTGTTATGGAGAACGGATTCTTTGATAAAGTAGAGGATAATGCGACCGTGCGTATATGGTCAGAGAAGACACAGCTTGAGAAGGGGAATAGTCTAACCGAGGGGTATACATCAGAATTATTGGACTTCACTCGCATCAGTGTGACATAGAATGAGCTCCAAGAATTAAGAGATATATGTGCCTGTTGGGATGAAACAACTAAGCAGCTTTTTTACCTTAATTATGGTGATCTACCCTACTTACTCGATATCAGAGTGGACAAACATTTGTTTTGGGCTATGACTCAATATTGGAATCCCGCTTATAGCTGTTTCACGTTTGGGGAAGTGGACTTGGTGCCTACCGTGGAAGAATATACGGCTTTACTTCACAGTCAAAGGGCTCAAGTCGACAAAATTTACTTCAGGGCCGCTAATGCACCGGCTTTTGTAAATAAGCTGATGAATATCACTGGGATGAGCGAATAGTGGGTCATGACACGAATTCAGCAAAAAGGTGAAGGGAAATGCATTCCTTGGGTGAGCTTGAGGGACATGATGGTGGCACATCCAGATATTAAGAGGAAAATTGACATTTTCGCCTTAAGTATATACGGCTTGGTAATTTTCCCAAGGCTTTGAGACATATAGATGAAGCAGTTATTGACTTGTTCGATCGTCTTGACAAGGGGGTTACGTCGATACCAGCGATTCTTGCCGAAACATTTAGATCTTTGAACGCGTGCCGGAGAGCAGGTGAGGGTAGATTCATTGGATGCGCGCAACTATTGTTGGTGTGGTTTCATAGTCATTTCTGGAAAGTAGACAGAGTTTCTTATCAGTTTTTCTCTGAGAATTACTCCCCGTTAAAGGAGTTGGCAGCTACGCCCAGAAGAGATGACATATCAGAAGAAAGCTGGATCGCGATTCTTCAGAACCTCCAAGAAAAGGACGTTGAATGGAGAGCTCCTTGGTTCATTCCCAACGAAATTCTCTATCGATGTGGGGGTTATGATTGGGTTCCTCTGCTAGGAATTTGGGGAGCCTTTGGGTATGCCCCTTTGTTGGTGTTAAGGCAATACAAATCCAGACAGTTTATACCGGCAACGTATGGGCTAGCTCAGTTTGAATTTTCGTATAGCAGGAATAATTATAAGAAGAAAGTTAGAGGAGTTTCTGATGCTTGGAAGCAGGTTCACCGAATGAAGAGGGTTTTTGTAGGCCCAATGGCGACTCTTGAATATAATGCATGGCAGAGACAGAGAATTAATGATAATATCCCTGGGCCGACACAGGATGGTGCTCGATCGATAGAGGAATACCTGCAAGTAGTCCCTTCCGAGTGGAAATCTTGAAACAAGACTTTGAAAGTAAAAATTCAGAGTTAGGGAAGAAGATAGAACAACTGGAAGAGGAAAAGGTGCACTTAAGATTAGATATTGATGTCCAGAAATCAGAGGCTGAGAAACTGAGAAAAGGAAAAAGGAAGGCCGAAGAAGATTTAGACAGCTTGAAGACCGACTACAAAAAGTTGCGTTTATCCATGAGGACTGCTGGGTTGGGTAAAACCTCAGAACAATGGCGTCAAGAAATTCACGAGGAGAAGACCAAGGTCGATCAGTGGAAGAAGAGATTCCATGAGGCTCAAGCACAAAAGGATACCCTGAAAAAGACTGTGGGTGAGAGCCAAAGCGAAAATAAGATGCTAAGAGCTCGAGTAGTAGAATTAGAGAATCAAGCCTAAGCCAGATTGAAGAGTTGAAAGGAAGGGTGGTGGTGCTCGAAATGGTGTTGCAAAACAGTGAGCTCCGGATCCAACTATTGGGGGCAGATAACCAACGATGGAAAGAATAATTTCAACGATCTCAGAGCCAAGTCAGAGAAAGAGACAACCTTATTGGTGAAGCTGTGGCTCAGATTCGAGAAGGGGCTGATCATTTACAAACCTTAGCGGTTCAGGCTGATGTGTTAAGTATAGTATATGAGTTAAAGTCAGACCAGGGTCGAGAGTTAGCTTCGCTTCTTGAGAAAGTTAAAACTTTGGGCATAAGGGCTAGGTCGTATATGTGACTCTATTTTATGTAAAGGATTTTGTTTTTTTCAATAAGTATTCTAAAAGAAATTGAATCAGAATCAACTCATCTTATTTTTGCATTCATTCATTTGCATTGCATTTCATGCATTTACATTGCATCACATTATTTGCATTAAATACCATAAAAGAACCCTATTAACTAGAGGTCATATTATAGTTATCCTGGAACATCGCTACTACACTCGAAGGAAAACGAAAGCAATGGATCAAATGATGAAAAAGTTAGGGCAGATGCAGAAGAAAATGCAAGACCAACTGCAGGAACAGTTGGCTAAGATCCAGCAGGACATGAGGGATCAGATGTTGGAATCCCAGAGAAGTATGATGAGCCAGTTAACGCATTTGTTGACTGGAGTGCAGGATAAAGGAAAAGGCCCTATGGTCGATGCCGGAGATGAAAATGAAAATTCTACTTATCCGCCAGGCTTAGCACCGGTAAAATCTCCAGCACAACCACTGAGAGTGTCTGTCAATATCAGACCTCAGTATCAAATCGGTACCTCAGCACCGGTAAATCACCCGACAGGCTCGAGCTCTAACCCTGGAGATAATTTGGCAAAGTTGATGCTCCCTAATCTTGATGATGCAGCGGAAGAGGAAAAAACGAGAGCAGAACTCCCAAAAGAGTTTGAGGATCGATGCAAATGGTTGGAGGAGAAGTTTAAAGCATTGGAAAGTGCTGATTACCAATGCGAGGTGGATGCTAGGAAGCTGAGTCTAGTCCTAAATCTGGTACTTCCTCCGAAGTTCAAGATACCGGAGTTTAAAAAGTACAATGGGACCAGCTGCCCTGAGGCCCATATTACAATGTTTTGTCGGAGAATGAGGAGATATGTCAACAACGACCAATTGTTGATCCATTGTTTCCAGGATAGTCTGACTGGAGCTGCAGCAATGTGGTACAATCAGCTCAGTTGTACTCAAATCAAATCATGGAAAGATTTGGCAGAGGCCTTCATGAAGCATTACGGCCATGTGACTGATATAACACCTGACAGGATCACGTTGCAAAACATGGAGAAGAAGTCAGGCGAGAGTTTCAGGAAATACGCCCAAAGGTAGAGGGAAGTCGCTACGCAAGTCCAGCCACCGTTACTAGAAAAAAAAATGACTATGCTCTTCATAAATACCTTAAAGACACCTTTCATCAATCACATGTTGGGGAGCGCGACTAAGAGTTTCGCAGACATAGTGATGTCCGGCGAAATGATAGAGAATACAATAAGGTGTGGAAAATAGAAGCTGGAGAGAGCGTGGGAAGATTGGCTCCAAAGAAAAGGGAGAGTGAAGTGGGTAATGTAAGCTTGGGTTATTCTAAACCCATTACTGTTAACCAACCAAGAGCAGTGACTGCGGGCCAGCAGGCCCCACCAAGACAATAGCCCTACATGAGGCAGAAGACCGAGAAGTTGCAGTTTACTCCCATACCTGTGACGTATAGGGAGTTGTATAAATTTTTTTTTGATGCGCACGCCGTAGCCCCGTTCTACTTGAAGCCGTTGCAACCTCCGTATCCCAAGTGGTATGACACAAACGCTCAGTGTGAATACCATGCGGATGTAATAGGTCACTCAATAGAAAATTATACTTCATTCAAAAGGCTAGTCGAGAGACTTATCAAGGCGGGGGTGGTAGAGTTCAATGACGCTCTTGGTGGAGAAAATCCGTTACCCAATCATACGGATAATAGGGCAAACGCGATAGTTGAGAACATGGGGAGGAGAACCAAGCAGGAAGTTGCTGAGGTTAGAACCCCATTGAGGGAAGTTTGGAAAGCAATGCAGAAAAGGGGGTTAGTTCTACAAGAGAATGTGAACAGATTTCGAGATGCAAGGAACTACTGTGAGTTCCATGACAAGGAAGGTCATGAGATCCAGCAGTGCAACGAATTCAGAACCTTAGTACAAGGGTTAATGGATAATAAAGAGCTGGAGTTCTTTGACTTTTCCGAAGAAGAGGATGTATGCGCCACAGAGGGTGTGTCTGCAGAAAGGATCCCTAAGGTTAATCACCCAATAGTGATTATCACACGACCAAGGGTGAACGAAGTAGGAGTGAAAATGGCACCGAGGTCGAAATTCAAAAACCCGTGACTTCTCCTTATAAGGATACACCGAGGGTTGTAATTAAAAAACTCGTAACTTCTCCTTATAAGGATACACCAAGGGTTGTAATTCAAAAACCCGTGACTTTTCCTTATAAGGATGATAAGAGGGTACTTTGGAATTACAATTGCACTGTGACAGTTTCTGGGAAAGAGAGTTCGGCCAGCATGCCCAACCCAGAAGCCGAACGCATTGAAAGAAAATCCTCTATGATCAAAGGGGAAGAAGAGAAAGCAGGGTCAACGGTTAATGAACCAGTGACAGAGAATGAGGCTAAAGAGTTTTTGAAGTTCCTAAAGCACATTAAGTACAGTGTTGTGGAACAGTTACACAAGCAGCCAGCACGCATATCGGTACTGGCTTTACTTTTAAACTCAGAAAGACACCGTAGTGCGCTAATGAAAGCGCTGAACCAGATTTATGTTGCTGATGACATTTTGGTAAACAAATTAGACCGCATCGTTAGCAACATAAGCGCAGACAATTTCATTTCGTTCAGGGATGATGAAATACCGCCAGGGGGGATGGGATCCACCAAGGCTTTACACATCACCACCTGATGCAAAGGGTATACACTACCGGGGGTATTAATTGACAACGGATCGGCGCTAAATGTCTTGCCCCTATCTACGCTGAATAGGTTGCCCATAGACAGCTCACATATGAAAACATGCCAAAATATAGTGAGGGCATTCGATGGCACCGAAAGGAAAGTAATGGGAAGAATCGATGTACCTCTCCTAATCAGGACAAATACATACGAAGTAGATTTCCTCGTAATAGACACCAAGCCCTCTTATAATTGCTTATTGGGGAGGCATTGGATCCATTCAGCGGGAGTCGTACCATCATCATTGCACCAGAAGTTGAAGTTGGTGACAGAGGGCCGGTTAATAACCATAAATGCAGAGGAGGATATCATCGCGTCCGTTACTAGTAATTCACCGTACATAGAGAATGATACGAAGGCTATAGAGTGTTCCTTCAGGTCATTGGAGTTTGTAAATGCGACTTTCATCAGTTAAGAAAGTAGGATCCCGGAGCCTAAAATCTCTGAAGCAACAAGGATGGGCATCCAACTGACAGTAGGAAGAGGAGCATTGCCTGGGAAGGGACTCGGAAAATATCTCCAGGGGTCAGTCAGAGTGCCAGTATGACCGTTTTGGATTGGGGCATAGACCAGATGCTCAGCAGAGAAAGGAGGAGCTGGAGAGGAAGCGTGGAAGACGAAGGGCACGACTGAACAGTGCTGAGATCGAGTGGGGCTCAATGACCTTTCCCCATATATCTAATACATCCGTGTCGGGGGGAATCATCCATTCAGGATTGGAGAATATGAATAAGGAAACGACTGAGGACATGATGAGGGCTTTGAGCATCAACGCTCTGTCTGAAGAGGATTCAAATGAGGAGAACTTGGCGGGTATTCGCCCTTACGAGCCTGGAAGTGTTCTGAACAATTGGACTGCGGAAGAAATTTCTGTAGTTTTTAGGACTAAAATAGAGTAATGTTCAAAACACACTTGTTGTTTCAAGCCTAGAAACAATAAGGATCTTTTGTGAAATAGGCTCATGTTCAAGCATCGTTATTTTCAATAAAAATGCATTTTTCCTTCCATACTATGCAATTAATCTGTTACTCTTTTTCCATTCCATTCATAATCATAACACAAAAATGATTTATTCTTAAATTTATTTCATTGAATATTCTTTCATACCTACCATAGGTCCCCAGATATCGACGTCATGAGTGACACTGCTATGGACCCAGAATTCCCTTATGAGCAAGACATGTGCCTAGAGGGATCTCGGGATTTTACAGATGACGAAGATTGTAGTTTATCCCCAGATTTGTTAAAGATGGTAGGGCGGGAAGAGAAGCTGATTCTACCTCACAAAGAGACAATTAAAAATGTGCTTCTAGAGGATGGGAAAGAAGTGAAAATTGACACATGCATAACTAATGAAACAAGGCAGGACCTCATTAGACTTCTGCTAGAGTTCAAAGATGTCTTCGCGTGGTCATATCAGGACATGTCTGGGTTGAGTGCTGACATTGCGGTACACCGTATCCCTATAAAAGGAGATTGTAAGCCGGTTCAGCAGAAGCTTCGAAGGATGAGACTGGATGTCGCGGTAAAGATAAGGGAAGAAGTCAAGAAGCAATTTGATGCTGGGTTTTTACGAGTGGTGAATTACTCAGAATGGGTAGTCAACGTTGTCCCTGTCCCTAAGAAGGATGGAAAAGTATGAATGTGCGTCGATTACAGGGACCTAAACAAAGCCAGCCCAAAAGACAACTTCCCACTGCCTCACATCGACACCTTGGTGGATAACACGACGGGGTATTCATTTTTCTCCTTCATGGACGGTTTCTCGGGATACAATCAAATAAAGATACATCCTGAAGATATGGTAAAGACCACCTTCATAACCTTATAGGGAACTTTTTGTTACCAAGTGATGCCATTTGGGTTAAAAAATGGGAGAGCAACATACCAAAGGGCTATGGTAACCTTGTTTCACGACATGATGCACAAGGAGATTGAGGTCTACGTCAATGACATGATCGTAAAATCTCGAACGGAAGGGGAGCATGTGCAAGTTTTGAGGAAACTATTCTTGAGGTTGAGGAAATTTCAGCTGAAACTCAATCCAGCCAAGTGTTCTTTCGGGGCTCGATCAGGGAAGCTACTTGGTTTCGTGGTCAGTGAAAAAGGAATTAAAGTAGATCCGGATAAAGTCAAGGTTGTACAAAAATTGCCTCCGCCGCGCACTCAGAAGGAAGTCCGAGGTTTTCTAGAAAGATTGAATTACATCACTCGGTTTATTTCGCAATTGACTGAGAAGTGTGATCCAATATTCCATCTTCTTAAGAAACACAATTCAGGCATTTGGGAGATGAATGCCAGAGGGCATTTGACAAGATTAAACAATATTTGTCCAATACCCCAGTGTTAATGCCTCCCAGTCCTGATAGACCATTGATTTTGTATTTGACGGTGTTCGATAATTCAATGGGATGTGTACTCGGCCAACACGACGAGACAAGGAAGAAAGAAAGGGCGATATACTACCTCAGTAAGAAATTCATCGAGTGTGAAATGAGATACTCGCCAATTGAGAAATTATGCTGTGCATTGGTCTGGACAACTCAGAGGTTGAGGCAGTACATGTTGTACCACACGGCGTGGTTAATCTCGAAATTGGACCCTCTCAAGTACATGATGGAGTCGACCGCTCTGAATGGAAGAATGGCCCGATGACAAATTTTGCTCTCCCAATTTGACATAGTCTACGTGAACCAGAAGGCTGTGAAGGGGAGTGCAATAGCTGATTTTCTAGCCAGTAGAGCGCTAGACGACTACGAACCCCGGAATTTCGATTTTCCCAATGAGGATCTGATGTTTGTAGCGACAATTGAAGAAGATATCCTAGAAGATCGTCCCTGAAAGTTAAACTTTGACGGAGCATCAAATGCCATTGGTAATGGAGTTGGAGCAATCCTGATATCCCCGAATGGAGACCATTATCTGTTCACTTGCAAGTTGGATTTTGACTGCACGAATAATATGGCAGAATATGAAACATGCATCATGGGAATCCAAGCAGCCATAGACCGCAAAGTTAAGGTGCTAGAGGTATATGGAGACTCTGCGTTGGTGATATATCAGCTCAAAGGAGAATGGAAAACAAGAGATCCCAAATTGATCAGTTACCGAAAGTTAGTTTTGGGACTAATTGAGGAGTTTGATGATATCACATTCTTTTACCTCCCGTGTGATGAAAACCAGATGGCTGATGCCTTGGACACTCTAGCTTCTATGATCAGAGTAAACGAGCAAGAGGGTATGAAGCCCATCCAAATGAGTATTTATGGGACTCCGGCTCACTGCTACAATATCGACGAAGAAGAGGAGAGAGATGATCATCCTTGGTATCATGATATTCTGCGGTATATGAAGAGCCGTAAATATCCTGATCAAGCAACAAAAAATGACAGGAGAACATTGAGAAGACTGGCCAATGACTATGTCTTAGACTGAGAGATCTTGTACAAAAAGAGGAAAGATCAGGTGTTGTTAAGATGTGTCGGTGCTGTTGAGGCTAGAAAAATCTTGGAAGAAGTTCATGAGGGTGTCTGTGGAACGCATACCAATGGGTTCACAATGGCCAGACAAATCATGAGATTCGGGTATTACTGGTCCATGATGGAAGGAGACTACATCCGTTATGCCAAGAAATGCCACAAGTGTCAAATTTATAGAGACAAGATCTATGTGCCTCCTTCACCACTTCATGTTATGACTTCTCCATGGCCTTTCTCAATGTGGGGAATGGACGTCATTGAGCCGATCTCACCGAAAGCTTCTAATGGACATCGATTTATTTTCGTGGTTATTGATTACTTCACCAAATGGGTAGAGGCAGCTTCATATGCCAATGTCACGAAGACGGCAGTTAGCAAGTTTTTGAAGAAAAAAATCATATGTCGTTACGGTATGCCAGAAAAGATCATATCTGATAATGCTTTGAACTTGAACAACAGCGCAATAGCGGAAGTCTGCAGTCAGTTCAACATTAAGCACCATAACTCGTCGCCATGTCGCCCGAAAATGAATGGAGCAGTTGAGGCAGCTAATAAAAATATTAAGAAAATTGTGGGGAAAATTACTGAGACCTACAAGGATTGGCATGAAAAGTTACCGCTTGCCCTCAACGCCTATCGAACATCGGTTAAAACCTCTACCGGGGCAACACCTTTCTCATTGGTTTATGGGATAAAAGCAGTCTTGCCCATCGAAGTTGAAATTCCTTCTCTCCGTGTTTTGTTAGAACTGAAGTTAGATGAAGCGGAATGGGTTCAGTCTCGATATGATCAACTGAATCTTATTGAGGAAAAACGGCTAAGAGCCATCCGTCATGGTCAAATGTACCAGAAAAGAATGATGTGGATGCCTAATTGGGAAGGACCTTATGTTGTAAAGAAGGCCTTTTCCGGAGGAGCTTTGATACTAGCCGAGATGGACGGTAAAAGTTTACCAAATCCGGTTAACGCGGATTTCGTCAAGAAGTACTTCGCTTGAAAATAGGCTAAGGCGAAAACCCGCAAAGGGCGCTTTGAGACCAAAGGGGCTTTGAGTCGAAAACCCGAAAAGGGCGGCTCAGGTTAGGACCAGCTCGTGATGGGGCATACAGTAGTTTCGCTATGCCTGAATTAACAATGTCGAGGTATGTTACGTCTTGGGGCATCGACAAAGTACCACGGATCTCCTAGACATATGTTGAACTCAAAATGGTCTTCAAGAAGTACGTACAGAGAAGCTCAAGCTGTGATATATGGGGCATCAATGCCATTCTTACTCATTTTTGTACCTTAGTGGAATTTGTTTTCTTTGCTCAATCTATTCTTCATGGGTTTTATCCCGAATAAATTGCAGTTTTATTCCGAATAAATTGCAGTTTTATTCATTTCTATAATCTTTTTTCAAGCATTTCACATTGAAGTAATGATTACTGAACTAATAATGCTTTCACAAAAGGAGTTTTCTGTATTACTCTGAAAGTCTCTAAATAATACAAGAATCCGAAGTAGGACAATTATTTAGAACTAACCAGGCTTAAAGGGCTCGAAGCACTTGAAATAAGAGTTTAAACAGTGACGGTATCTTTAGATTCTCTGTTAGAAGTATCAGCTGAACAAAGAAGACATACGTTAGGGATCACCTTAATAAATAGCAAGCAATGACAGCCCAAGTGTTAAAAATGGATCATTCTTATGACATTTTGCATCCATTCATAGCATTCATAATACATAGGGTTAGGAGCACTTTTCATGACATCCTAATCATTTAACATATCATAGACTCCATGAAATCAATTCTGCAGGTAGGTTCCCCAGAAGATAATGTAGCAAAATTGATGGGAGTTACGGAGGACAACAGATCTTATCTCTACTGAGCAGGAGTAGACCAGATCAGAAGATCCTAGCCTTATCTCCACTAAGCAGGAGTGAAGCAGGCTAAAAGAAAACAGATCTTATATTCACTGAGCAGGAGTGAAGCAGATCGAAAATTACAAGTCTTATTTCAATGTATCGGTAATGGAGCAGACTGAATATCCTAGCCTTATCTTCACTGAGCAGGAGTGGAGCAGGCTGAAAGAAAGCAGAACTTATCTTCACTAAGCAGGAGTGAAGCAGATCGAAAATTACAAGTCTTATCTCCATGTATCGGTAATGGAACAGACTGAAGATCCTAGCCTTATCTTCATTGAGCAGGAGTGGAGCAAGCTGAAAGAAAGCAGATCTTATCTTCACTGAACAGGAGTGAAGCAGATCGAAAATTACAAGTCTTATCTCCATGTATCGGTAATGGAGCAGACTAAAGATCCTAACCTTATCTTCACCGAGCAGAAGTGGAGTAGGCTAAAGATAGCAGATCTTATCTCCACTGAGCAGGAGTGGAGTAGACCAAGAATGGAAAATCTTGTATCCATGTATCGGCAATGGAGCAAATTTAAGCCACTAGCCTTATCTTCACTGAGCAGAAGTGGAGCAGGCTAAAGAGAGCAGATCATATCTCCACTGAGTAGGAGTGCAGCAGATCGAAAATGACGAATCTTATCTCCATATATCGGCAATGGAGCAGATTCAAACTACCAGCCTAACCCCCTAAGCAGTAGGGTAACAGGCTGAAAATTACAGATCTTAATTCCCTAAGCAGTAGGTAACAGGCCGAAAATTACAGAGCTTTAATTCCCTAAGCAGTAGGGTAATAGGCTAAGGATAGCAGATCTTATCTCCACTGAGCAGGAGTGGAGCAGATCGAAAACGATGAGCTTTAATTCCCTAAGCAGTAGGGTAAAAGGCTAAAGAATAGCAGACCTTATCTTCACTGAGTAGTAAGGGAGCAAATCGAAACAAAATTCCTATACCCCTGAGGGCGCAGTGGATGGGCCGCCTAAATATCATGTCAAGATTCAACCAGATGGGGCAAAATTGGTCCTTTTAAAGTCTTTGCTCTATTCTCGTTACACGATAATGAGCAAAGAGGGGCAGCTGTAAGGCCCAATTTCAAGACCGGAGCCCAATTCAAAAGACTAGAAACAGTCAAAAAAAACCCAGAAGGCCCAAAATAAAAAAAAAACACATCAGAAACCCAAAGTCAGGGGCTAAGGATCCTCGCACCGCACGTTTCGCCAGTAGCCCCCAGGTCACGTTCACCACTTCGGTGTCATGCTCCATCACATCTCTAGTATGCCTGCAAAATAGGAGATAACAAACACAGTAGGGGACGGAAAAAGGGGGATTATATTCTGTGAGATTTTCGGCTATAAAAGCCAAATCAAAACATGTAACAAGGGATGGGTTTTTTTAATAGAAAAGGCAGTATACTCAATTTCTACATACCCAAACACAAGTCAAAAAAAGAATAGAGAAATTAGAAAGCAATTTTTGAAGGTGACTTCCGATTTCGATTCTTTTCGAATTTCAGATCCATTTCGATTCATTGTTCTTTTCTTTTTTTTTTTTTTGCATGCGAAATAGAAGGAGAGGGTGTTAAAAACCCTTTCCGATTTTCACTGGGTAGTTCCACTAACCCTCGAAAATCAAACAAGGTTTTTTAAAACAAAAAAAAGGAAGGGAACAAGAGGGTTTTACCGTGAACTCTTCGACCGCCGTCACCAGCGCCTTCGCGACGGCCCTGCTGCGATGAGGGGTTCGTCTGAGCAGAGAGCATGGGGGCGGCGTTTGGAGTTTTCTTTTTCCTCCTTTGTTTTTGGTTAAAATGTTCTGGGAAAGAAAGGTTTTTTTTGTTCTATAATCTGCAAAACGGAAGAAATGGGGGGTTTCCTGGTTTTTTTCGAAACTGAAAAAAGAAATGGAAGAAAGCTTCATTTGGGGTTTCTTTTTTTTTTTTTATAAAATGAATGCTGCACAGAAAAAGGGTTTTAACCCTCAAGAGGAACGTCACCTATTTAGGGGAGGGTTAATTTTTATTTTGGACCCTCCAGATTACGCTCGTATTGCAATTTAACCCTTGGTTCTCCTTTTATTTTAAATTCGCCCCAGATTTTAGTTTTGAATTCAATTTTGTCCTCTTTTGGTTTTTTTTGTGATTTTTTATTCTTTTATTCTGCCATTTTTTTTATATATTTTAGATTTTTATTTTATTTCTATTTATTATTTTTATCATTTGCTTATTATTATTATTTATTATTAATATTATTAGTTCTAATATTGTTACTATTATATTATTAATACTGTTTTTATTTTACTATTTTTAATATAATTTTCATTTATATTATTTTTACTACCACTTTTCTTATTTTTATAATTATTAGTTTTTTTTTGTTAGTAGCGTTATTATTATTATGCTTATTATTAGTACCCCTATTTTACACATATATTATTATCTATAATTATTATATTGTCATTATTTCGTTATTGCTATTCACTTTCAAAATTATTATTATATTCATTATCATTTTTATTACCGTTATTTATATATATATATTATTACTATGATTATATTTATTATTAGTATTATATTTGTTATTATTATTAGTACTCTTATTACTTTTATTATTTACATTGTTATTTTAGTATTCCTATTATTTTCGTTCTTGCCAATATTATTTTGATTTTCTATTTTTTTATTATTACTAGTTTTATTATTAATAATCTTTTATTTTAAACTTTTTTCCATTATTATTATTATTATTATTATTATTATTATTATTATTATTATTATTATTATTATTATTATTATTATTATTACCACTTGTTTTATTTGTCACATATTATTTCCGTTATTATCGTATTATGGTTTATTTTCCCCCCTTTTGTGTTCATTATTGTCATTCTCTATTAATCGTGTCTACATTTCCACGTATTTATTTTTTGTTTTTTTTCCAAAAAACTTAAAAAATGTTTCACAAAGGTAATTTTGTGTGTTTGGAAGTTCGGGAAATCGTGCCCAATCGTGCTGGGTTTCGATTTTTCGTTCGTCTAGATCGCTAAATATCATTGAAAGGTTTTGATCGGGTTTTCTGAAAATAAGGCAATGTTTCGTGTTTAGAAGTTTGAGAGATTCGTGCCCAATCGTGCTGAGTCTCGATTTTCTATTCGTCCAAAGGACCAAATATCCTTCGGAGGTATTGATCAAGGTTTCTTAAATAAAGGCAATATTTCATGATTGGAAATTAAAGGAATCGTACCCAATCGTGCTGGGTTTCGGTTTTTAGTTTGTCCAAATGGTGAAATACCCTTTTCAAATTGCAATACACAAATTTTGGAAATCATGAAATGATCTTGGTATTGATATTTTGAACATCGTGTCCTATCGTGCTGGATGTGGTATTTCAACTTTTCGGAACAAGAGAGTTTCGATATCCAATGCGAGTTATCCAAACATTTTTAAAGATTCATATTTTAAAATATTTTCTAATTTTCGATGTTAAGGACATTAATCAATCAATACGGTACCAATTTTGGGCGTTGCGAGGGTGCTAATCCTTCCTCGTGCGTAACCGACTCCCGAGCCCGTTTTCTTAAAATTCGTAGACCAAAGTATTTTTTAAAGTGACCCAATCGCACTTTTAAAAAAGAGATTAGTGGCGACTCCGTTTTCCCTTTTTAAAGCCGGCCCGTTTTCCAAACAAAAAATAATTTCGACAGGGATTAGATAAAATTTTTATGTTCATACACAATATTAACAGAAATGGAGAAAGAATGAGAGGGTTTAAAATTATATTTTAGGCAGATTTTATAGGACGGATAATGGGGTTGAATCTAAAATCGAGTTATTATATATATTTTATAATTGTATTACACTTCATTAACCAACAAAGGTTACGATCATGCCTTATTTGGCCTTGTGTTTCGGTTTTCTACTCATCTTCTTTGTTTTGTTATATGATTGATTTTACTTTGGTTTCTTCTTCTTTTTATTTATCTTCTTTTGTATGAAACTAACGATTTATTTGTTGAAAAATGAAATTATTTTCAGCATATAACACGTGTGCAAACGATTGGACAAAAACTGGTCAATGATAAATGTCGGAATCCGCACGTTTGACACAATTGTGAAAAGTAGACTAGGATTGTCTTGTAGATTATTTCAAACTTTTCAACGAAACTGGCTGTAATCGTTTTGGGAATTTTGAACCCACTTTATAATACAAACATCTCATTTGAGCACAATAAAATATAAACTTTTAAAATAGATATATGGCGTGAGTTATAATAATTGAATGTAAATGGTGGATGAAAAGTCAACATTCATGATATGCATGAAAAATGGAGAACGACGTGAGCATAAACAAAAGACAACACCTACCTAAAACCTAATTTTGTGTTTCTTGGAAGACATTGAAACACCCATAATCAAAAGGATAAATATATTGATTCAAGCTTTGTTAATTACAAAAACATTCAATTCAATCCCCTTGATTCTGTAACGATAAAAAAAGAAACAATTAATTCACTCTTCCAATAACAAATCTCAGACTTGATGAATGGGTAAGAAAATCCTTATCATTCTTCCCTTTGAAACGAAGCAACTTTGACCAAAACCCTTTCTTCTTCTTCCCCCCATTGTTAATAACTTCTTCAGCGTTTCTTGCAATAAAAGCAACCGATCTACTCTTCTTGAAACCATTCGTATCAACGTTTTCCGTGAAAGAAGAAGAACCCCATCGGTTTTCAACCGGAGAAAAAGATGACGACGGAGCGATTCTTAAGCTAGAATCTTTATATGAAGAAGATGAAGAACAAAGACGAGATAATCTTTCCCTTAAACATGATGGACAAACCCCTTGATTTTCTTGGTGATCTGGGTGCTTGTTGCATTTATAGCTTGATTTAGAGAACCCCATAATAATCTTTTTTTTTTTTTTTTGGAGTTTTTCGACTGTTGATGTCTTTTGGTTTGATTTGGTTTGGGTTGATATATATATAGACAACTTAGGGGTGGGAAACCAATTTCCAGTCGGTTTCCAAGAAAGTTCATTCTATGAAGAAAACAGGGTTGGATTACAGGTGGGTGAGTTAGGATAACTAATGTTTGTTTTATCACCGTTGGATCAGTGTGGAGATCGTGTACATTGAAATGTTTGCAGTAGGACGTGACGTTAGCTTTTACAATCCCCACACGTGCATTGAGAAATAAAAAATAGAAAAACTTAATATTAAAAAACAGCCATATGAAAAATACAGGTGTTGATGGTTACCGCTCGGCTTAATCAAAATTTTAGGTCTGTTTATTAAGTTGTGGTTTGATCTAAATTGAAAAATAAATTTTAAAATTTTATCTGAATTGGGTCTAAATAAAAATATTAAAATTTGGGTTCAGCTTATTTTTATTAAATTTTTATTTTGACATACATTATTCACAAATAAGATATCCACGTGTAAAAGTTTAATTTAAAATTAAATTTGTAGGTTAAAATATGTTTCAAGTACATATATTTGAAATTTAGTTTTTTTATGACATTTTGGAATAACAAAAATACTCGCTTGTAGTGTCATATAATAAAAAAAACTTACGTTGTAATAATCCTAAATTTAACAAGAATAAAAATTAATATTGTTGATAATTAAACTTATATTTTTAAATTCAACAAATATAAAGACTAAATTCATTGAAATAAAAATAGAAATATTAAATAACATGTCTTAAATGTATAATAAAATATTACTAACATAATATTAAAAAAAACAGTTGAGAAAGTGAAAACATCTTACTAGTAGAATATTTTTCTTTTAACTTTTCAACACAATAATTAGTTTTTTTTTATTGTGTATTTGATGGAAATTCTTTTTCTTCCCCACAAGAAGAAAAAATTAAGGTTTTGTTTATTTGTATTCGTAGAAGAGCGTAAGACATTACGTATTATGTAAACATAACTAAAAAGGTTTAATTTTCTCATAATCCATGTAATCTTTGTGTATTTAAACTTTACCCACTCTACTATTTTTCTTTGGTATAATCATAGGTGTTTTCATTTATTTTACGATCTAAGCATAATCCTGTCCAGGTTGAGAGTGATATTTAAGTAAAATCTTTCCAACAATGACAACTCCAGAATACGAACTTGGTTCAAGGAAGAAGTCTATTTCCACTTCATCCAACCACTTACTAGTAGTCACTCTACTATTTTGATTTAATAATTAGAGTCCAATGGACAACGCTATAATAAAAATAACTTTATTAAATTGAATTATGTATCGACTTTTACTCTACGTCTATGAAACAATTTTAAAGAATTTTACAATTCTAAATTTAGAATCGAAAACTTTATAATCCTAAACTCTACATGTTTATTTGCTAATGTGGCCTTCTATGCATGTAGATTTGGCTACGAAACTATTTTTTATTTTAAAAATGTCACATATTCCAATTTAATGAAATTCCTTAGATGATGACATCAAATTGAAATCCAATTATTAAATTAAAAGAGTAGAGAAATTAATTTCTCAATATTAAAAATGGATAGATAAAATTTCAAATTGTGCAAAGAATAAAGGTACCGAGAGCATAATTGAACCAATTAAAAGTATATTGGGTGGTCGCTTCTACAACGAAGCTATAAAAATGAGTTGCGAAGTGTTGCCACACATATCGTTTAGGGCTATTTTTGTTGGAAAAAAAAATCTAGTTTAAAAATGATTTTCTATCACAACGAAAAATTAAAATTTTGAAAATCGAGTTGATTTGTGATATTTATAGCAATAAATTTTTCCTAAAAAGTATTTGTGCTTTGTGTGAGATGAACTTTAGATGTTCATAGCTTTCAACTAAACGACCTTATTTGCTATTCTCGTATCATGAATTGTTTCGAATGTGAGCTCGAATAATTATGAATCAAACACAGAACAAAAAATAATTTCTTACTTTCAGTAGGAAAGTAATTCTCTCTCAATAGAGTAGAATTGTTATTCCTAGTGTATGCACCCAAAATTGCCTGGCCTACACTAAACCAACCCATAAGAGCCAACCAAACCCAAACATTAACCCAAATAAAAAACAAAAGACCCAAACTAATTAACCTACCCACTAACCAATCAGCCCAATCAGAAAAACAAAACAGAAAAACCCTAACCCTAAATGCGCCTTTTGACTACTGCCGCCAGCGCCACTTGCCTGTCACCAGTCTTATCCACCGCCCACGCCACTGGTCTCCACCGCCAACCACTTGCGCCAAGTACCTGCAAGCATTAAAAATGAAAACGACAGAAAGTTTGTAGGAAAAGGCTATATAAGCTGATTCAAACCAATGTAACAAGGATCTCTTTTTTTTTTAATACAAAAACAGACTCCCTAAATACCAGTATTCAGATCCTTTTCTTTGATCACCAATAGAAGCAATAGACAAGGATTCAAAACATTCAAAACACGAAAATAGCACTAAACGAAGGACTGAAACACCCTAAAACAGAGAGAAAAAAGGTGATTTTTTTTATTTCGAAAGTCGTTTCTTTTTTCCTTTTTCTCAGCATATATTACTATATTTTAAAAGGAATAAAGAATACAAAAAAATCTCACCTTTTTCAGACTCCGACCGCCGTGCACGGCGGCGCCGACGACGGAGCCCACGGTGAAAACCGACCGGAGCGGTGCCAGACCCTTGAACTTGCAGAGAGAAAAGAACAAAGAATTAGAATTTTTCTTAAATAAGCAGGGGAAATGAAATTTTTTGGAAAATTCGGGCCTTAAATAGCCTCCCAAAACGACGTCGTTTTGGGGCTGGCCTTAACGCCCAAAACGACGTCGTTTCGCCCATGGGATCCGCGTGTCGGCCCGACCCGACCAGAGGATCCGCGCGTTTTCGTTTATTGGGCTAATTTCCCTTTTGGCCCTTCCGCGTTTTCAATTTTTTTAATAAGACTTTCTTTTTATTTTAATTTCGCCCGGAAGTTTTGTGCAGCTTTTAAATTTAATCCTCATTTAAACGCTGCGTTTAATGGATCAGGTAAATTGCATCTTTAGTCCTCTGCTATTTTGCGCGCGCTTCAGTTTAATCCCTATATTATTCATTTTACATAATTTGTCCCTTATATCTGCTTTATCATTCAATTTAGCCCGCTTTTCATTATTTTGCAATTATTACCATTATTTAATATTTTTATTTTACTATTGTTAATTACGTATTATTATTGTTATTATTTCATTATTACTATACTATACAATTATTATTAGTTTTATTATTCTTATTCTTATTAATATCACCATTATTTTATTTTATTTAACTATTATCGCTATTATATCATTATTACCGTTATTTTCATTATCATATTACTAATATTATTTTCACTTATATTATTTTTATTATTATTGTTAATATTAATGTATTTTTTTTCTCATATTCATTTCATTATCCCTTATATTATTATTCTTACCTTATTACCGTTATTTTATATTTTATTGTTTTATTATTTAATTATCATCATTATTGGTATTTTATTTTCATTATTATTGCTATCACTATTATTTGATATCATCATCATTATTATTAATAGTATTTTTACCTATGTTCATCATCAAACAAAATACATTTCGTAAAATCATCATATTTCATCTAAAAGATTTTAAAATAAGGCAATGTTTTGTATTTAGAAATTCGGGGAATAGTGCCCTAACGTGCTGGGTTGCGATTTTCCGTTTAACTAAATAACCTAACATCCTTTTAACGAAACTTCGTAAATCATGAGACGACTTTGATTACGAGAGATTAAAATATCGTGCCCTAACGTGCTGGATGTGATGTTTATATCCTCTCGTAACAAAGAAATCTCAAATTTTGACTCAAACCTCTATGCTTATTTTCCTAGTTTAACACGATACTGTACGTTTCGTAAAATCGCTACATTTCATCTGAAGGTCTTAAAAGAAGGCAATGTTTCGTATTTAGAAATTCACGGAATAGTGCCCTAACGTGCTGGGTTGCGATTTTCCGTTTGACTAAATAACCTAACATCCTTTTAACAAACTTCGTAAATCATGAGATGACTTTAATTGCGAGAGATTAAAACATTGTGTCCTAACGTGCTGGATGTGATGTTTATATCCTTTCGGAACAAAGAAATCTCAGTTTTTAACCCAAATATCTATATTTATTTTCTTAGTTTAACATTATTAAACAAAAATACATCTTGCAAAAGTATTATATTCCATCCAAAGATTTTAAAATAAGGCAATGTTTCGTGTTTAGAAATTCGGGGAATAGTGCCCTAACGTGCTGGGTTGCGATTTTCCGTTTGACTAAATAACCTAACATCCTTTTAACAAACTTCGTAAATCACGAGATGACTTTGATTACGAAGGTTTAAAATATCATGTCCTAACGTGCTGAATGTGATGTTTGTATCCTCTCGGAACAAAGAAATCTCAAATTTTAGCCCAAATTATCCAAACATTTTCTAAAGGATCCGTATTTTAAAATCTTTTCAAATTTTCGACATTAAGACACCAATTAATCAATTTGGTACCAATTTTGGGCGTGACGAGGGTGCTAACCCTTCCTCGCACATAACCGACTCCCGAACCCATTTTCTCAAATTTCGTAGACCAAAAAAAAAAAACACTGTTTTAGTAAATCAAAACGTTTTATTAAAACAAAGGTGATCCGATCACACCAAATAAAAATCGGTGGCGACTCCCGTTTTTCGTTTTCATTTCCAAAACCCAAGTCGATTCCCGTTTTCAAAAAAAATGGTTACGACAGCTTGGCGACTCTGCTGGGGATTATAAAAAGAGTCAAGTCGTAAATTGATTATTCTTTGTCTTTTGTCGAAAATTTGAAAATTCGATTTGAAAAATTATTATCCTTTTATTGCATCTTGTTTTAATCTCAGCATTGCATTGCATGACCATTGTGGTCACACCCTCTTAAGTGAGAGTGAGAAGCTACTCCTTCGTGAGGTTTTCACCTCTGTGCAGGATAATGAATCGCTTTCGGGATACATCCGTACCTATGTCTTCGTGAGATTTTCATCTCCGTGCAGCCATAGGGAAATGAATTCCCCTGAACCGAACTCAGTCTGTATAAGCCTATAATGGGTGAGGATTGATGAATCTGCTGGTTCGGGTACCTCTCTTTAGAACCAAACCACATGTAGTGAACCCTAGGAGCCCACCTTAGATAGAGCCATGCCAAACCCTAGTGGTTACCCGATTAGGTATTTTATTCTCTGCTTACTGTGTATGAAATACTGACTTGCTTCATTTTTATTTTTGCATGGCATATTCATCAAAAAGGTGTTGATTCGCATTCGATTGCTAAATAGATAGCTTGTTATGGAAAATGGGTTTCTTGATAAAGTGGAGGACAATGCGGCCGTCCGAATATGGGCCGAGACAGTGCAGCAAGAGAAAGGAGATAGTCTTACAGAGGGTACGTGTCAGAATTGTGGGACTTCATACACATCAGCGTAACCCAAAATAATCTTCAAGAGATGAAAGAGATATGGAGTCAATGGGGTGACGAGATCAAGCAACTGTTCTACTGTCATTACGGTGATCTGCCTTATCTGCTTGACATCAAGGTAGACCAACACTTATTCCAAGCTATTGCCCAGTTTCGGAACCATGCTTATAGTTGCTTTACTTTTGGGAAAGTGGACTTGGTACCTACTATAGAAGAGTATACAACTTTGTTCTGTTGCCCAAAGATTCAAACTGACAAAGTTTATGTGAGATCTGTTAATGTCCCCACATTCTTAAAAAAGCTGATGAATATTACGGAGATGAGCGAGCAGTGGGTTACAGCCCGGACAAAACAAAAGGGAGATTGCAAGTGCATCCCTTGGAAAAATTTAAGGGATTTGATCATAGCACATCCTGATTTGAAGAAAAGGGTTGATATTTTTGCCTTGAACATTTATGGACTAATTATCTTCCCTAAAGTTCTAGGGCATGTGGCGGTCTCTGACTTATTTGACAGATTGGATAGAAGACTCACACCCGTTCCTGCAATTCTAGCCGAAACTTTCAGATCCCTAAGCGCATGCAGAAGAGCAGGCGAAGGAAGATTCATCGGTTGCGCACAACTCTTACTAGCATGGTTCCACAGTCACTTTTGGAAAGCGAGAAATGTATCGTGTCGAATCTTCTCTGAGGACTATTCTCCGCTGAAAAAGTTAGCAGCCACGCCAAGACGAGACGGTCTTACAGAAGAAAACTGGATGATGATTCTGCAAAATCTGCAAGAAGAAGATATAGAATGGAGGGCTCATTTGATGGTTCCTGACGAGATCTTATACCGGTGTGAAGATTTTGATTGGGTTCCTCTACTAGGAATATGGGGAGCTGTCGGGTATGCTCCTCTCCTCGTGTTGAGACAGTACAGATCGAGACAGTTTACACCAGTGACACAAGGCTTAGTTCAATTCGAGTTTGAGTACAAGAGGGATAATTGTAAAAGGAGAGTTCGTGAAATATCGAGTGCTTGGAGCCGAACTCGTAGAATGAAAAGGTTTGCTACTAACCCGATGACAACCCCTGAATATGACCGGTGGAGGAGTCAGAGAATCAATGATAACATCCCCACATCGGACCAAGAAAATACTCGATCACTGGAAGAACACTTGCAAGTGATCCCCTCTGAGCTTGAAATTATCAAACAGGACTTTGAGAAAAAAAACCTGGAATTAGGAAAAAGGATAGAACAACTAGAGGAAGAGAAAATGCAGCTGGTATTGGATGTCGACGTTCAGAAGCTAGAAGCTGAGAAAGGGGAAGAATAAGGCCGAAGAAGATTTGGACAGTTTGAAGACGGACTACAAGAAGCTACGAAGGTCGATGAGAACTGTGGGACTTGGAAAACCGTCAGAGCAATGGCGTCAAGAAATTAAAGAGGAAAATAATAGAGCAAGTCAATAGGAAAAGAAACTCCGAGAAACTAAAGAGCGAGAGGATACTATGAAAAGGAATCTGGTAGAAAGTCAAAATAAGAAAGAGAAATTAAAAACTCGGGTGTCAGAATTGGAAAGATCATTGTATTAGTATCGTAGCCGTAACTCTGTAGTCGAATTGAAGACTAGTCTGAGCAAAATTGAATAGATGAAAGCAAGAATTGAAGAGCTAGAATCTGCTTTACACGGTTGTGAGCTACGGGCAGAGCTTTTTGAAGTCAATGAGGAACGTTGGAAGCAACAACTGCATCACTCTCAGAGCCAGGTCAGAGACTGGGATTATATTATGGGGGAAGCCGTGGCCCAAGTGCGAGAGGTGGCGGATCACTTACAAACCTTAGCAGTCTGAGCTGATGTACTAAGTTTAATGTACGAGTCAGAGTTAGAGAGAGGTCAAGAGTTAGCTTGGCTTCTTCAGAAAGTCAAGGCCTTAAGTATTAGGGCTAGGCCTTATATGTAATCTATTTTATGTAAAGAAACTTGTTTTCTGGAAAAGTTATCTTAATGAAATTGAATCAAAATCAACGCCTTTTTGTTGCATACATTTCACGCATCTGCATTACATTCCATCATACGCATTAAAACTCACAAAGGGACCCTAAATTATGGCAGTTACCCTGGAACATCGCTACGGTACACGAGGCAAAACAAAAATAATGGATCAAAGAATAGAAAGGTTAGAGCAGATACAGAAAGACATGCAGGATCAGATGCAAGAACGACTGGCTAAGATGCAACAGGACATGATAGAGCGAATGCATGAATCGCAGAATAATATGATGGGCCAGCTGGCGCAACTGCTATCCAAAGAAAGCGAGAAAGGAAAAAGCGTTGCTACTAGCCCAGGGAATGATAATGACGACCCTGTTTACCCCCCGGATTTTACCCCGCCAAACACGCAAGTACAACCAGATATGTATCCCCAAAGGACGCATGTCACTATCAGGCCATAGTATCAAACCGGTATTGCAATACATACACACCTTCCGACAGGCTCGGAATCTAACCCAGGTGAAAGCCCAGCTAACCCTGTGATCCCTGATCTCGACGAAATCGCAGAATTAGACAAAGCAAGAACTGACCTACCCAGACAACTCGAAGACCGTTGTAAATGGTTAAAAGAGAAGTTTAAAACGATGGAGACTGTTGACTACCGTTACGGGGTAGACGCTAAAGACTTAAGTTTGGTACCGGACCTGGTGCTTCCGTCGAAATTCAAAACCCCGGATTTTGAAAAGTACAATGGGACTAGCTGTCCCGAGGCGCACATCACGATGTTCTGTCGACGGATGGCGGAACATGTTAATAACGACCAATTGCTGATTCATTGTTTCCAGGACAGTTTGGCCGGGTCTGCGGCCAAATGGTACAATCAGCTTAGTCGTGCCCAGATTAAGACCTGGAAGGATTTGGCACAGGCCTTCATGAAACACTATGGTCATGTAACCGATATAGCTCCCGACAGGATTACGCTCCAAAATATAGAGAAAAAGATAGGCGAGAGTTTCAGACAATACGCCTAGCGATAGAGAGAAATAGCAACACAGGTTCAACCACCGCTCTTAGAGAAGGAGACAACCATGCCTTTTATCAATACTTTGAAGGCTCATTTCATTAATCACATGCTGGGTGGCGCCACTAAAAGTTTCTCAGATATCGTTATGTCGAGAGAAATGATAGAAAATGCGATCAGATGTGGCAAGATAGAGGTGGAAGAAGGCGCTAGAAAGATGATTTCGAAGAAAAGAGAGAACGATGTAAGCAATATAAGCACCCGTAACAAAATCTATTCAAAGCCTATTACTGTGAACCAGCCCAGAACTATAATCGCCGATCAGCAGAGCCCGTCTAGACAGGAGTCCAACGCAAAACAAAATACGGAGAAAATCCAATTCACGCCGATCCCAGTCACGTATAAAAAGATGTACTAAGACTTGTTCGATGCACATGTGGTTGCCCCGCATTACTTAAAACCCTTGCAGCCCTCGTACCCTAAATGGTATGAGTAGAATGCACAATGCGAATATCATGCAGGAATTGTGGGGCATTCAATAGAGTATTGTCTTGCCTTCAAGAAATTGGTGGAAAAACTCATACAGATGGGCGTCGTAGAAGTAGAGGATACCCCTAGCACGGAGCATCCATTACCTAAGCATGGGGTTAATGTGATAGGTGAGAGCATAGGGAAAAGAGTTAAAATGAATGTTGAAGAGGCGAAAACTCCGATGAGAGTGGTTTGAAAAGAGATGATGAAGAGGGGATTAGTTGTATCGGACCCGGCCAGAGAGTATGAAGAAATGAGAAACGGATGTGAATTCCACAACATAGAAGGGCACGAGATCCAAAACTGTATCGAGTTCAGAATGCTAGTGCAAAAGTTGATGGACGATAAAGAGATGGAATTCTATTAAAGTGATGGAAACCAAGAAAGAGAAAACATTTGCGCGTTGGAAGACAAGTCAACAACAAAAGCCCCAAAGTTACCTATCCATTGGTAATCATCTCGCGACCAAAGAACAGTGAAGTAGAGGCAAAGGTGACGCCAAAGGTCGTAATTTGGAAACCGGCGGCCTTTTCTTATAAAGATAATAAAAAGGTGCCTTGTAGTTATGACTGCCACGTGATAATTCCTGAAAAAGGAGGCTTGCTTGGCACTTCAGAGGGAGACCGAGAGATGGGCTCCTATACTCGCAGCGGAAAGCGTTACGATGCGACGAACGCACGAATAGAACCCATGAAAGAGAAAGCCTTGATGGGCGAACAAAAGAAGGAGAAAGTGACCAAGCAAAGACCACCTATAAACGAGCCAGTAAAGGAAGAAGAGGCTAAGGAGTTCCTAAAATTCTTAAAGCATAGCGAGTACAGCGTTACGGAGCAGCTGCACAAACAACCAACTCGCATATCTGTACTGGACTTGCTATTAAGTTCGGAGGCGCATCGCAATACACTGATGAAAGTACTGAATGAAACCTATGTTGCTAATGACATCACTGTTAACAAGTTGGACCGTCTGATTAGCAATACAAGTGCTGATAACTACATTTTCTTTAATGGTGACGAGATCCCGCCAGGAGGTATGGGCTCTGTTAAAGCTCTTCACATCACCACGCGTTGCAAGGGGTACACATTGCTAGGAGTACTGGTTGACAATGGATCGGCGTTCAATGTCTTGCCACTATCAATACTGAACCGATTACCCATAGATAGTACTTACATGAAGGCTTGCCACAATGTAGTGAGGGCATTCGATGGAACTGAAAGGAAGGTGATGGGGAGGATCGAAGTACCTCTGATAATTGGCCCGGCCACATATGAAGTGGATTTCATAGTAATGGTATCAAGCCATCTTATATCTGCTTGCTGGGGAGACCCTGGATACACTCAGCAGGAGCAGTACCCTCGTCATTGCACCAGAAGTTGAAGTTAGTTATGGAGGGTCGTCTGGTGAAAATAAACGTAAAAGAGGACATCATCGCGACTGTAACTAATAGTGCGCCATACTTAGAGGCAAGCGACGAAGCGATTGAGTGTTCCTTCCGCTTTCTAGAATTTGTCAATGCAACATTCATTACCGAGGGGAACAAGATCCCAGTACCTCAAATATCTAAAACCACTAAAATGGGTTTGCAACTGGCAATCAAAAAGGGAGCTTCACCAGGAAAAGAACTCGGAAAGTATCTCTAAGGAAGGATCGAGGTCCTGAAATTGAAAGAAAAATGAGACCTCTTCGACTTAGGATTTAAGCCGGACGCGAAGCAAATGAAGAAAGAGTTAGAGAAGAAACAAGAAAGAAGGAAGGCGTGGTTGAGTGAGGATGAGATTAAATGGGAACCGATGATAATTCCTCACATTCACGAAACATTTATATCTGGAGGGATCATTCATTCGGAACAAGGAACGCAAAAAGGGGAAACACTGGGAAACATGCATGTCAATGCTATATCCGAAGGGAAAACTGAGGAAGAAAACTGGAATGGCATCTGCCCCAACGAGCCAGGCAGCGTTCTAAACAACTGGACCGCGGAGGAAATCCCTGTAGCTTATAGAACTTATTCAGAGTAATGCTCGGAACACACTTGTTGCTTTAGGACTAGAAGCAATAAGATTCCCTTTTTGTGAAGCATGACTTATGTCTAACTATTGTTATTTTCAATGAAACGCATCTCTGTTACCTTTTGAACAAATCATCTTCTATACTTTTTATTGTGTTCATCATCATTCTTTTATTCTTTAAATGTTCTTTTAATTTTCATTCTTCATTCACAATCATACCATACCAATAAATATGCTTAGATGTTTTGTTCTATGGACCTTTATTCATATCCATAACAGGTCCCTAAATATCAATGATTTGAGTAGCACTACCCGTGACTCAAAATGTCCTTTTGAGCAAGATATAGGCACGAAAGATTTTCAGGCTTTTGAAGATGACCAAGGTTGTGACATGTCGCTGAACTGTTAAGGATGGTGGAATAGGAAGAGAAACAAATCCTACCTCACAAAGAGTCAATAGAAATAGTGAACTTGGGAAAGGGACAAAAAGTGAAGATCGGAGCTTGTATCACGACAGAGACCAAACGAGACCTCATTGAGTTACTCCGAGAATTCAAAGATGTATTCGCATGGTCATATCAAGATATGCCAGGTTTAAGCACAGATACTGTGGTACACCGTTTGCCCATAAAGGACGAATACAAGCCAGTCCAACAGAAACTTCGAAGAATAAGGCCGGATGTTTTGTTGAAAATAAAAGAGGAGGTCAAGAAGCAGTTTGACGCGGGATTCTTGCAAATAGTTAAGTACTCAGACTGGGTAGCCCATATCGTTCCGGCCCTTAAGAAAGACGGGAAAGTGCGAATGTGTGTGGATTATAGGGATCTAAATAAGGCTAGCCCGAAGGACAATTTCCCTTTACCTCATATTGACACCTTAGTGGACAATACGGCGGGTTATTCGTTATTCTCCTTCATGGATGGCTTCTCAGGATACAACCAAATAAAGATGCATCCTGAAGACATGGATAAGACAACATTTGTAAGCATGTGGGGAACATTTTGCTATAAGGTGATGCCGTTTGGACTAAAGAATGCGGAAGCAACATATCAGAGAGCCATGGTAACCCTATTCCATGATATGATGCACAAAGAAATTGAAGTTTATGTCGACGATATGATCGCCAAGTCCTGGACTGAAAAGGAGCATGTCCAAGTTTTAAGGAAATTATTTTTGAGGTTGAGGAAATTCCAGCTAAAGTTTAACCAAGCAAAATGTACCTTCGGAGCCAGATCAGGGAAATTGCTAGGATTTATAGTCAGTGAAAAGGGGATTGAGGTTAACCCAAACAAGGTCAAAGCTATACAAGAACTACCTCCGCCTCGCACTTAAAAAGAAGTTCGAGGTTTCTTAGGAAGATTAAATTACATTGCTCGGTTCATTTCACAGCTGACTGAGAAATGTGACCCCATATTTCGTCTTCTTAAAAAACACAATCCAGGTGTGTGGGACGAGGAATGTCAGAAGACCTTCGACAAAGTGAAACAATACCTGTCCAATCCTCCAGTATTAACGCCGCCTAATCCAGATAAGCCTTTAATCCTCTATTTGACGGTACTTGGTAATTCAATGGGATGCGTGCTTGCCCAACACGATGAGTCAGGAAAGAAAGAAAAGGCAATATACTACCTTAGTAAAAAGTTCTCTGAATGTGAAACAAGGTACTCACCAATTGAGAAACTGTGTTGTGCCTTGATCTGGACAACTCGGAGATTGAGGCAGTATATGTTGTACCATACGACCTGGCTCATCTCGAAGCTAGACCCACTAAAATACCTGATGGAGTCAACTACTTTGAATGGATGGATGATGGCAAATTTTACTTTCTGAGTTTGACATAGTTTATGTAAACCAAAAGGCAGTGAAAGGGAGTGCAATAGCGGATTTTCTAGCCAGTAGAGCTCTGGCAGATTACAAGCCTTTGGACTTTGATTTTCCTAATGAAGATCTAATGTATGTGGCAACCACTGAAGAAAGTACCCCAGAAAATCGTCCTTGGAAACTGAACTTCGACGGGGCATCGAATGCTGTGTGCAATGGAATTGGGGCAGTTCTGGTGTCCCCAAATGGAGATCATTACCCTTTCACTTGTAAATTGGATTTTGATTGCACAAACAATATGGTAGAGTACGAAGCTTATATCATGGGTATTCATGCCGCTATAGAACGCAAAATTAGGGTACTGGAAGTATACGGAGACTCTGCACAGGTGATTTATCAACTTAAAGGAGAATGGTAGACGAGAGACCCCAAGTTGGTCGAATACAAAAGATTGGTCCAAGAACTGATCAAAGAGTTCGATGACATCACTTTCAGTTATCTGCCAAGAGACGAAAATCAAATGGCTGATGCTCTAGCCACCTTGGCTTCCATGGTCCGAGCAAACAACAATGAGGATATGAAGCCTATACATATGAGCATTTATGAGGCCCCGGCCCATTGCTATAACATTGAAGAAGATGAGCAAAATGATCACCCGTGGTACCACGATATATTGCAATACGTGAAAAATCATAAATACCCCGATCAAGCGACTGAAAATGACAAAAGGACGCTGAGAAGACTAGCCTGTGACCATGTCTTGGACGGAGAGATCCTATACAAAAGAAGAAAGGATCAAGTACTATTAAGGTGTGTGGATGCCGCTGAGGCTAAGCAGATCCTAGAAGAAGTCCATGAGGGTGTCTGTGGAACACATGCCAATGGTTTCGCAATGGCTAGGCAAATCATGAGATTCGGGTATTATTGGTCTACCATGGAAAGAGATTGTATTGATTATGCTAAGAAATGTCATAAGTGCCAAATTTATGGGGACAAGATTCATGTACCACATTCACCTCTACATGTTATGACCTTCCCATGGCCTTTTTCTATGTGGGGCATGGACGTCATTGGGCCAATCTCTCCAAAAGCTTCCAATTGACATCGGTTCATCTTCGTAGTAATCGATTACTTCACTAAACGGGTAGAGGCCACTTCATATGCTAATGTGACAAAATCAGCAGTCAGCAAGTTCTTAAAAAAGGAAATCATATGTCGATATGGAATGCCTGAGAGGATCATATCTGATAATGCATTAAACTTGAACAACAGCATGATCGCAGAGGTCTGCAGGCAATTCAAGATCAGACATCACAATTCGTCACCATATCGCTCAAAGATGAACGGTGCAGTAGAAGCAACCAGCTAATAAGAACATCAAGAGGATAGTGGGGAAAATGACTGAGACTTACAAAGATTGGCACGAGAAGTTACCATTTGCCCTTTTCGCCTATCGAACATCGGTTAGAACCGGGGCAACTCCTTTCTCACTGGTTTACGAAATGGAGGCAGTTTTACCCATCGAAGTTGAAATTCCGTCCCTTCGAGTCTTGTCCGAACTGAAATTAGACGAAGCAGAATGGATCCAAGCTCGATATAATCAGTTGAATTTGATTGAAGAGAAGAGGCTGAAAGCTATCTGCCATGGTCAGATGTACCAAAAGCGAATGGTGAGAGCGTACAACAAAAAGGTGCGCCCAAGAGAATTCCACGAGGGAGACTTAGTTTTGAAAAAGATCCTCCCCATACAAAAGGATCTCAGAGGGAAATGGATGCCAAATTGGGAAGGACCTTATGTGGTGAAAAAGGCTTTCTCTGGAGGAGCACTAATCTTGGCCGAGATGGATGGGAAAAACTTATCCAATCCTATAAATTCGGATTCAGTCAAGAAGTATTATGCTTGAAGAGGGAAAAGGCTAAAGTGAAAACCCGCAATGGGCGCTTTAAGACCTAAAAAAAATGCGGAGAGGCCAAAGCGAAAACCCGCAATGGGCGCTTTGCGACCAAATGGGTTTTGGGTTGAAAACCCGACAAGGGCGACTCAAATTTTGACAAAAGGAATGGTATGTGACGATTTTGTTCTCTCAGAATTAGCAAAAAGGAGGAATGTTACACCTCAGAACATGTACAAAGCACTGCAGATCTCCCAATATCTATTCAGCTCAAAATGATCTTCAGAAGGATCGGATAGTGAAGCTCAGGTTGCGATATCTGGGGCACCTACTTTTTTCTTTTCACCCATTTTTTGTATTCCAATAATGCTTGCTTTTGTTGATTAATCCAATTCCATTCTTCATAAATTCCATTGCTATTCATCATTTAAATCTCTTAAGCTATTTGCAACTGAAATAACGGTCGATGGACCCTAAGGAGTTCTGCTTATTACTCTGGAAGCCTCTAAACAGCGCAGGAACCTGAAACAGGACTATTGTCTAGAACCACCACACCTAGGGGTGGAAACATTCGAGGAAAATGAGTCTAAAATCATGACTATTTCCCCAGATTCTTTGTCAAAGATATCAGACGAGATATTGCATCCGTACCGTGACCTTGACGAGCGAACGAGCAATTACAGCCCTAAGCTTTTAAAAAGAGATCATTCTCATGACATCCTGCATTCATGCAAATGTCCTCCATAATATCATTTAGTTAGGAGCATTCGATTTATTACGATCATTGCATCTTAATCATTATGAAAAAATCATCATTCTCATGACCTTCTGCATTCATGTAAATGTCATCCATATCACATTCAGTTAGGAGCATTAGATTCCTTCTGATCATTGCGTCCTAATCATTTGGTGTAAACATAAGCATAAAATCGAGTCTACAGAATATGTCCCCAGAGGACGGTGTAGCAACGTTGGTGAAGCCACCATCCTATTGCTATTGACCAGTAGTGAAATTGGTTGAAGATTATCCTATTGCCACTGACCAGTAGTGGAATAGGTTGAAGATTATCCTATTTCCACTGACCAGCAGTGGAATAGGTTGAAGATTATCCTATTGCCACTGACTAGTAGTGGAATAGGTTGAAGAGTATCCTATTGACACTAACCAGTAGTGGAATAGATTGAAGATTATCCTATTGTCACTGACCAGCATTGGAATAGGTTGAAGATTATCCTATTGCCACTGACCAGCAGTGGAATAGGTTGAAGATTATCTTATTGCCACTGACTAGTAGTGGAATAGGTTGAAGATTATCCTATTGCCACTAATCAGTAGTGGAATAGGCTGAAGATTATCTTATTGCCACTAAACAGTATTGGAATAGGTTGAAGATCACCCTATTGCCACTGACCAGTATTGGGATAGGTTGAAGATTGTCCTATTGCCACTAACCAGTAGTGGAATAGGTTGAAGATCACCCTATTGCCACTGACCAGCAGTGGGATAGGTTGAAGATTGTCCTATTGCCACTGAACAGCAGTGGGATAGGTTGAAGATTGTCCTATTGCCACCGACCAGCATTGGAATAGGTTGAAGATTGTCCTATTACCACTGACCAGCAGTGGAGTAGGTCAAAAATTGTAGATTTTGTCGCCCTGACCAGTAGTGAGGCAAGATCGAGGGCAAATCTTGGCTCCCTGACCAGTAGGGAACATGATTTAAGCCATCGTCCTATTGCCCTAACCAACAGTGGAATAGGTCAAAAATTGTAGATCCTGTTGCCCTAAATAGTAGTGGAACATGATCGTCCTATCTTCCTGACTAGCAGTGGAAAAGGTTGAAGATACAAATCTCTTCTCCCTGAGATCACAATAGAGTCGATCGAAGCACCAATTCCCGTACCTCTGAAGTTGCAGCGAAGTAGAGCAAAACCATAAATCTCATCAACCTGAAGTAGCGGTGGAGTGGATCAAAACAACAAGATGCAGTGGACTGGAATGAGGTTGCCTGAAGAATAAGAGTGCCGAGGAATCAACACGCAGCGGGACCGGGCAAATTTGGGCTTTCTTTATGTCTTTGCTCTATTCCCGTTACATAATAACGAATAAAGAGGGGCAGCTGTATGCACCCAAAATTGCCCGGCCTACACTAAACCAACCTATAAGAGCCAACCAGACCCAAACATTAACCCCAACAAAAAACAAAAGACCCAAACTAATTAACCTAGCCCATTAACCAATCAGCCCAATCAGAAAAACAAAACAGAAAAACCCTAACCCTAAATGCTCCTTTTGACTACCGCCGCCAGCGCCACTTGCCTGTCACCAGTATTGTCCACCGCCCACGCCACTGGTCTCCACCGCCAACCATTTGCGCCAAGTACCTGCAAGCATTAAAAATGAAAACGACAGAAAGTTTATAGGAAAAGGCTATATAAGCCGATTCAAACCAATGTAACAAGGATCTTTTTTTTTAATACAAAAACAGACTCCCTAAATACCAGTATTCAGATCCTTTTCTTTGATCACCAATAGAAGCAATAGACAAGGATTCAGAACATTCAAAACACGAAAATAGCACTAAACGAAGGACTGAAACACCCCAAAACAGAGAGAAAAAAGGTGATTTTTTTATTTTGAAAGTCGTTTCTTTTTTCCTTGTTCTCAGCATATATTACTATATTTTAAAAGGAATAAAGAATACTAAAAAATCTCACCTTTTTTGGGCTTCGACCGCCGTGCACGGCGGCACCGACGACGGAGCCCACGGCGGAAACCGACCGGAGCGGTGCTGGACCCTTGAACCTGCAGAGATAAAAGAACAAATAATTTGAAATTTTGTTTTTTAAAGAAGCAGGGGAAATGAAATTTTTTGGAAAATTCGGGCCTTAAATAGCTTTCCAAAACGACGTCGTTTCGGGGCTGGCCTTAACGCCCAAAACGACGTCGTTTCGCCCATGGGATCCGCGTGTCGGCCCGACCCGACCAGAGGATCCACTCGTTTTCGTTTATCGGGCTAATTTCCCTTTTGGCCCTTCCGCATTTTCAGTTTTTTTAATAAGACTTTCTTTTTATTTTAATTTCGCCCAGAAGTTTTGTGCAGCTTTTAAATTTAATCCTCATTTAAACGCTGCGTTTAATGGATTGAGTAAATTGCATCTTTAGTCCTCTGCTATTTTGCGCGCGCTTCAGTTTAATCCCTATATTATTCATTTCACATAATTTGTCCCTTATATCAGCTTTATCATTCAATTTAGCCCGCTTTTCATTATTTTGCAATTATTACCATTATTTAATATTTTTATTTTACTACTGTTAATTACGTATTATTATCGTTATTATTTCATTATTACTATACTATACAATTATTATTAGTTTTATTATTCTTATTCTTATTAATATCACCATTATTTTATTTTATTTAACTATTATCGCGATTATATCATTATTACCGTTATTTTCATTATCATATTACTAATATTATTTTCAATTATATTATTATTATTATTATTATTGTTAATATATTATTATTCTCACCTTATTACCGTTATTTTATATTTTATTGTTTTATTATTTAATTATCATCATTATTGGTATTTTATTTTCATTATTATTGCTATCACTATTATTTGATATTATCATCATTATTATTAATAGTATTTTTACCTATGTTCATCATCAAACAAAATACATTTCGTAAAATCATCATATTTCATCTAAAAGATTTTAAAATAAGGCAATGTTTTGTATTTAGAAATTCGGGGAATAGTGCCCTAACGTGCTGGGTTGCGATTTTCTGTTTAACTAAATAACCTAACATCCTTTTAACGAAACTTCGTAAATCATGAGACGACTTTGATTACGAGAGATTAAAATATCGTGCCCTAACGTGCTGGATGTGATGTTTATATCCTCTCGTAACAAAGAAATCTCAAATTTAGACTCAAACCTCTATGCTTATTTTCCTAGTTTAACACGATACTGTACATTTCGTAAAATCGCTACATTTCATCTGAAGGTCTTAAAATAAGGCAATGTTTCGTATTTAGAAATTCGGGGAATAGTGCCCTAACGTGCTGGGTTGCGATTTTCCGTTTGACTAAATTACCTAACATCCTTTTAACAAACTTCGTAAATCATGAGATGACTTTAATTGCGAGAGATTAAAACATTGTGTCCTAACGTGCTGGATGTGATGTTTATATCCTTTCAGAACAAAGAAATCTCAGTTTTTAACCCAAATATCTATATTTATTTTCTTAGTTTAACATTGTTAAACGAAAATACATCTTGCAAAGGTATTATATTCCATCCAAAGATTTTTAAATAAGGCAATGTTTCGTGTTTAGAAATTCGGGGAATAGTGCCCTAACGTGCTGGGTTGCGATTTTCCGTTTGACTAAATAACCTAACATCCTTTTAACAAACTTCGTAAATCACGAGATGAATTTGATTACGAAGGTTTAAAATATCGTGTCCTAACGTGCTGGATGTGATGTTTGTATCCTCTCGGAACAAAGAAATCTCAAATTTCAGCCCAAATTATCCAAACATTTTCTAAAGGATCCTATTTTAAAATCTTTTCAAATTTTCGACATTAAGACACCAATTAATCAATTTGGTACCAATTTTGGGTGTGACGAGAGTGCTAACCCTTCCTCGCACGTAACCGACTCCCGAACCTATTTTCTCAAATTTCGTAGACAACAAAAAAACACTGTTTTAGTAAATCAAAACGTTTTATTAAAACAAAGGTGATCCAATCACACCAAATAAAAAATCGGTGGCGACTCCCGTTTTTCGTTTTCATTTCCAAAACCCAAGTCGATTCCCGTTTTCAAAAAAATAGTTACGACACCTAGAAAATAAAATTTATACTTAAAAAATAAATTTCTCACAATTTTCAGGCAGAATAACAATATCTCAAAGTTGTGAATTTTTAGCTCTACCAGTGCCATTTATTTATAGAGAAAGATAAAAGAATCCTGATTAAATTAGTATAAAACAAATAATACTTATTTGATAGAAAAGATGATCCCCTAGTTTAACAAGGAGAAGGGGACGACACACCATAGTTAAATGTATTAGGGTTGCTGCCCCTCCACTACACCAAAACAGACTTTTAGCGGCGTTTTTAGTGGTGTTTTAATGAAAAACGCCACAAATATTATGCATTAGCGGCATTTTCTTTCAAACGCCGCAAAAAATTGAGCAATAGTGGCGTTTATTTCCAAAACGCCGCTAAAAAGGATAAATAGCACTTTTACAAAAACGTCGCTAAAGATCAGAGCATTAGCGGCGCTTTTACAAAAACGCCGCTAAAGATCAGAGCATTAGCGTCGCTTTTGTAAAAACGCCGCTAAATGAAGAATATTAGTGGTGCTTAGCCTAAAACGCCGCAAAGATGTTAACCAATACGATGGCGTTTTGTAGTTGAGCTATAGTTGCTAGATCTAGTGGCGTTTTTTTCTGTAAACGCCGCAAAAAGCATGTCATTATCTGCGTTTTTTTCAAAAAACGCCGCAAAAATAAATAATTTAAGGGTTATGGTTTTAGGGGTTGGCTATTAGGCTTTAGGGGTTAGTGTTATTAATAAAAAATTAATTTATTTTAGGGTCTATGTAAGGATTAACATTCTATTTTAATTACTTTTGTCCCTTATAAAATTTATATTTAGGGTTTACACACTACAAGAAAATAGACTTTATATATATATATCTATTATAGTTTAAATTATTTAATTTCTTATATATATATTAAAATTATAATTATAGTTTAAATTATTTTAGAGATAATAGATAATCTTTATATATTAAAATTAAAAAAATTGGTAACCAATGAATCTGTAGAGAAACAAAATTAATTAGTAAATTGAAAATGTTATTTAAATTTCCTAAAATATTGAAAGAATATATAATATTCAAAATTTATCTAAATAATTTAAGGTTAAAGGTTATAATTAATGGTTTAGTGGTTTGTATGGGCTGACTAGGGTTTCGAGTTCAACATTTCAAGATTTAGTGTTTAGAGTTTATGGTTTACGGTTAGTCTTAAGATTAGGGTTATGGCATATAAAAATATATGTTATATATAAAAATGGTGAGATTGCATTTTTTACTTACAAAATAATTTCAGCCCCTAACAAAATCTGATTGTGCATCTATTTATCCCTAAACCCTAAACCCTAAATCTTAAACGGTCTAAACCTTAAACTCTAAACCATAGATCTAGATTCTAAACCCTAAATCATAACTCTAAACACTCAACCATAAACCCCTAAACTACTAGCACTAAACCATTAACCATTAAACCCTAACATTAAATGCCGCTAAATATATATACAAGTTGCGGCTTAGGGTTGAGAGTGTGTTTATGGTTTGAGGTTTATACTATTAAAAATTAAAGTGTTTATGGTTTGAGCTTTAAGATATATATACTATTGATAACTGAAGCAATATTTGGAATTTACTAAGATTCAGCCCATGTAATTTGTACTATACCCATATTATTTAATATATAAGTATATAAAACATATATTTTGTTTATATTAAAAATTAAAATATAGGAAGTGGTTTAATTTTAGTGGCGTTTTAATGAAAACGCCACAAAAGAGTCTGCAAAACGTCACCGTTTGATGTGTACATTTAGTGGCGTTTTTGCTTATAAACACCGCAAATATGGTTCGGGTATAAAAAACAATGACATTTTCAGCTTTGTTTTAGTGGCGCTTTAAAAAAAATGCCACAAACGTTGCTGTTTTATCTTGGTTATTCGTGGCGTTTTATCCTAAACGCCGCAATATGTTTATACATTACCGGCGTTTTTAGCTTAAACGCCACAAATATTGATAATTGTTCGCAATACGGTGTCGTTTTTATTCTTTGTTTTTACATTTCATTTTCCCTCTTTCCTCTAGTTCAGAAATCCCAATTTCTTTCCCCTAATTTCCTAACATTCGAAATCCCCAATTCCAAAATCCCCAATTTCTTCCCCAATCTCCCAAATTTGAGTACCTTCTTCCTCAATCTCTACAAATTATCAAAACTATTAAACTTCCTAAATCCCCAATTACACTCGTGTGTCTGGAAACTGTTCGAATCATCTCTCCGCCGCTTCAAAAGGAAGTTCTTCGCCTCTATTCTCCGTCGGTGCATCTTCTCTCCGCCGCCGCCGCTGGATATTCAGGTCGTGGAGGTATTTTTAAACCATTTGCATGTAATCATTTTTAAACCATTTGTATGTTCGACCCATGTTATTATTTTCTTATTCGTGGCATATATGTGTTTTAAAATAGTATATAGATTTTGACATGTATATTGACTGAACTATTGGTATGTGTTTCAAGTGATGGGATATGAAACTTTTCTTTTTCTGATGCATACACTTGGTCTCTAAGAGACATGCATATTACCAAAGGCAGAGTTAGTGTATTGGAAATCAAATGTCTATGTCATCTTAATAGTTCTCGCGTGGAAGGAGTTTGTGTATATATACGTGTGTGTTCTTTTGAAGTTCTTGTGCAACAACTGAGAGGAAAATGGCTCAAAAAATTGAAAATGGGATGAATTCTTGATGGTAACTCATTTACTCTTTGTTAGGATTTTGATTCCATCTCAGATAATAATAGTTTGGTTATTACCAGTGAATTTTCATTGACTGTGAGAAACAAGGTATTTAGGTGAAGAGAAATACTACCAAACTAGTACTATGGTACTTCACCTCTCCTTGCTTGGTGCCATCTACTGACATTCTTGTATTTGGTAAAAAGTACTTGGTTCGTACTGTTAAGTTTTGCTCTTGTTATGGCACTTGACTGATTGACTGCTATTTCCTTATAAGTTGCTAACTTTCCAGTTTTAAACCTGTTATGCTGTTTCAAGCTTAACATCTTAATTCCATTTGCAGTTCCTTGGGCTCCTGGTGGTTCCAAGTTCACTCGAAACCCTGTCCCGCCATCTGGGGTAATTCTTTTAGTTCCGTTCTTGCCATTTGCCAACAAATATGCTATTTCTTAGTTTTTGCATGTTTCCTCACTTTTCTGCAATTCTTGTTGTATTCTATGCATTCTTTTTTTTATTTTTTTTGAAGTATTCATGTGTCTACCTTTATGAATGTAAACTATCATTTTCTTGCTTTTAGAGTAGACATCCACATGTTTTTGTTTCTTCTTTATTCATCTGGTGCTTGGCTTTGGCAAATTAGGATGAGAAGTTAAGGAGAGAAATGAGTTAGGTAATTGTGCGCAGAGATGCTAATGGCCTTGAATTTTAAGTTTCATTTGCTTGATAATGCTGCATACGGATAATTACTTATTCATGTGATGTAATGTTAATAAAATCACCGTTGGCAAGCAGCTGCCGACGCCAAGTACTACGAAAATCTAGATGTGTACAATATCTTGAAGGCCCGTGGAGCCCGTGTTCCTGTACATTAATAACTTTTCTTTTTCTATCTGTACATTTTCGTTTGTGATTAACGATTTGCTCCTATATGAAGATTGATACTTACATTTATAACATAATATTAAAAAACCAGGAAGACGCCAATTACAGTTTCTGACCCTGAAGAAGTTCTAGAGTATGAGCTTAATCCAGCCGAGCTGCAAGTTCGGAGGTCTGATGGTATAACAAAGGTAAGGTTCTCTTTGCTTCCTTTTACGCCATTGCCCAATGAGAATGGTGATTGCTTAAATTTGCAGATAGTATTCTGCATTTCATTCACTCAGCTTTGACATGATTACTGGCTCCTGCCGTAGCCCTGTTCCACTTTTAAGAGGCTTGATGCTTCTTGAGGGCAATTGTTAAAATTGATGAAAGATTACTCACGTTTATGATTCTTATACAAGAACTAAATTGTTGAGGGATTATTTTGGATGTCAGATGCACCCAACTTTTTTGTTATGGCATCTGAATTGTAAGTAATTTGTTAAACAACCAGTTGTATTATATTCTTGACAGCAATACATTTTAGATTGCTGAGATGGACATGTTTTCTTTATAGCCTTTTAAGATTAAAGGTTTTCTACACTTCTATTGTACAAATGTAACCATGATGTTTTATTACATGTATAAATTGATTATGTTTTGTTTTTAATGGCATAAAAGTGCACATTTTAATTCTGAAATGTTTTATTACATTCTTCACATGAAAATTGCAAGTGGGCGTTACTGTTTTTGTTTTACTTTAGTTCAAAATGTGCGACATGAATAGACTTTTTGATCATAATCTATTGCTTAGGATAATGTTTAATTGTGAAGTTTCTCTCTTTATTTTACGTAAATTCATTGAATTTGGTAATTATATTTTATGAAACTTGAAAATTAGTCTAAGTAGGTAATACAATTATACTTTCCTCCTAAATTAACATTAAAATTATTAGTTTAGAAAATTATATGCAGCAAATTAGTTAGCATTCGGCATTCTAAATTTATGTGTTTATTAATAGTTGGACTATATATCTATTATTGTAAAGGACATGAACACAATATACATGTGTATGTATAATAAAAGTAATAGGTTTTTAAAAAAAAGTTGTATAAAATAAGAATACTAATTTGAATATATGTGTAATACATATACATATATTTGTATAAAATTTCATACTAGTGTTTATACTTTTTGTTTTAATAAATTTCATATGTATTTTTTACAGATTGTATTGAGAAAGGTATCCGTACTTTGAAAGTGAGTAGAATTGAAGAGGACTTAAATCGACTACTGAATTGACTATTTTTCTTTCGGTCAAAGAATGTGAGTATTAGTTTTTAGTAAATAGCATTTTGTAATTAATCAATAGCATTTGTTAATTCATATGTTGTTTGTATTTCAGTTACTGCTTCCTACTGCTCCTGCAACTGTCGGATTGGATTTGCTGGTAATAACTTAACAAGTGTTCTTACTTATATTCATTTTGCTGATTTATATTCATTTGATAGAAAAACATTACATATCCAATTGTTAGTCAAGATTATTAATCTTTTGTATTTCTGACTGCAGCCCCTGTTTCTTGGTGAGAGTGGAGTAGACCATCTTCTTGAAATTATTAAGGTACGTTTTAGTTCAAAATTCAGATCAGTAACAGTTATATCATGATGAATTTGTCCAAATTGCTGTCCAAATTGCGGTTTATTATCCTGCTTGGTTGGTATATATGTTGTTTGTTCTATTGCTGTCCAAAAAAAAAAAGATTCAAAGTATATAAGCTGGAAACCTAACGGGTTGCCTTATATCTCACTGTAAGATATAACGGATCTTCCCCAGGTGTAACAATGCCACGTATGATGAATCTTAAAGAATTTTTGTCTAGATTGCTATTTATTATTGCTGTTTATTATTAATAATGTTTGAACAACCTCCAAATTGCTATCTAATAATGCCGCTTAGATTTTTTACAAGCTCCCGTGTATTATTTTTTAAAATTTAAGGTACGGTACGATATAAAAAATAACATAAACAAAATATAAGAGTTAATTGTTAAAATATGTTATAAATTTTTTATATTTTAAATTTAATTCTTATACTTTTTTTTTTACTTTATCTTCCCTAATAATAACCTATGGTGTAATGATTTAATTAATCTCCTCACAAAAGTAGTGGGCTAACAATAGCAGTAGCTTTTCAATAAAATGAATTTAATTGTATTTATTTTTAATAAATGTTTTATAAAATAAAAAAAAACAATTTTTTTAAAGAATACTTACATTTATATGGCTTTTTGGTTTATTACTAATTACTAATTTTTTATATTAATAATTTTTTATTTTAATATTTAATATTTTCAATGTTTTCCAAAATCGTAATAATATTTTGTTATCAGAATAGTAATAATATTGATCATTATTTAAATATCTTTTATTATAAAAAATAATTTTTTTAAAAGAAGTAATTTAAAAACTTTTTAAATTTAAAAACTTATAAATATTTTGTTATCAATATAATAATATAGATCATTATTTAAATATGTTTTAATATAGAAAATAAATTCTTTTTTTAAAAGAAGTAAGTTAAAAACTTTTTAAATTTAACAACATCAGAGCAAATTTCAATTATAAAAAAACATATAATAACATTTTCCAGCCTACCTCAAACGAAAAACTAAAACCAATTAATATTTTTAAAAAAACTACAACGTAATGCATGCCATATATGTTCACACCTCAACTGATTCTCGATTTGAAATTTTAATTTAACTTACATAATACACAATACATAACTTACATAATACATAACTTACATAACTTTCATCAAATTATTTAACTTACATAATACATAACTTACATAATACTTGTATAGATAAAAAAAAAAAGATTCAAAGTATATACTGGAAACCTGACGGGTTACCTTATATCTCATTGTTAGATATAATGGATCCTCCCTAGGTGTAACAATGCCACGTATGATGAATCTTAAAAAATACATAACTTACTTAATTTTAAGATCAAATTTCATAACTTACATAAATTTAAGATCAAATTTCATAACTTACATAATTTTAAGATCAAACTTCATAACTTACATAATTTACATAACTTACATAGTACTCAGTTATATATATGATCATATCATTACTTACATAAATTATAAATTAACAATTTAGCCGTGTAATTTATTGTCAACTTTAGACTTCAACAACTACGAAATTGATAGGACTTGGATGAATTTGTCAAGGGTAAGCAACAACTATCGAAATGGAGTAGAAACTTTTCTGAATTTCGCATTTCAAAATGCAAGCCAAGAGACTATGATTCTTTGCCCGTGTAAGAAGTGTTGCAATATCAATTGGCATTATCGTGAAATTGTCTACGAACATCTAGTTGTTTATGGCTTTGTTTGGAGGTACAAAAAATGGATTTTTCATGGAGAGTGTACATCTAGTGGAGCATCTTCATTGATGAATCTGGGTTATCTTCATAGTGCTTACAATCAGAATGTTAGAAATGATAACATGGAAGGCATGTTGCGGGATGCTTTTAATATGTGCAGTGATGGTTTCGAGTCATTTCCACCTGATTTGGGTGCAACCGATGATTATAATTTTGGTGGAAATATTTTCACTGAAAGGGGAAGAAGTGTACCTGATGAACAGCCAAATGAAGAAGCGGCGAGGTTCTACACGTTACTTGGTGAAATGAATGAAGAACTGTATGAGGGATCAAAATTATCTAAACTGTCTTTCTGTATTCGTCTTTTTCACTTGAAATGTTTGGGAGGATGGACCGAAAACTCATTGACAAAGCTATTAGAGTTTCTGCAAGAAATGTTCCCGTTTGTGAAAATCCCTCAATCTTCCAAAGACATGAAGAAACTGATAAAAGATTTGGGCCTTGGCTACAACAAAATTCATAGTTGCCCAAATGACTGCATGTTGTATTGGGGCGATCGGATAAACCAACAGTGCTGTCATGTGTGCGGTCAATCCCATTGGATTAACAGAAATACAGAGGACGGTAACGAGGATGAACACGATACACAGTCAAGGAAGCAGCTAGTTAAGATTTTGCGGTATTTTTTGCTAATACCAAGGCTTCAAAGGCTTTTCATGTCGTCGAAGACAGCCAAGTCAATGATGTGGCACCGTGATGGACGAACCGATGATGGATTGTTAAGGTATCCTGCAGATTCTTTAGCTTGGAAATCATTTGACTCCAAATTTCCAAGCTTTGCAATCGATCCTCGGAGTGTGAGGCTAGGGCTAGCATCTGATGGATTTAACCCTTATAAAATCATGAGCACTGCGTACAGTACTTGGCCTGTGGTGCTTGTTCCTTACAATTTGCCTCCATGGGTTTGCATGAAACAATTATCTTTTATCTTGTCTATGATTATCCCTGGAGAGAAAGGGCCCGGGAATGATATTGACATATATTTGCAGCCACTTATTGAAGAGTTAAAACAATTATGGGCTGGTGTTGAGACATACGATGTACTGAGAAAGGAGAACTTCAATTTACGTGCGGCTTTGATGTGGACTATTAATGACTTCCCGGCATATGCCAATTTATCGGGTTGGAGTACCAAGGGACGTTATGCTTGTCCTTGTTGCGCTGCACAAACATGTTCTCAATGGTTATATAATGGGAAGAAGTTCTCTTACATAGGGCATCGTCGGTGGTTACCGGAAAATCATATATTTAGATTTCAGAGTGCTCAGTTTGACGGTACTGAAGAGTTCAGATAAGCTCCTTCGCAGACCGGTGGCTCCGAAATATTGTTCATGCTGAAAGATATGAATTTCATTTATGGGAAGATGAATCAACCGGCCAACACGCATAGAAATAGAAGATCAAGGGATGAATTTGATGATGAATCTGATGAAGAGGATGATCCTAATGAGGCGGACTTGTGGAAGAAAAATAAGTATTTTTTTTAGTTGCCTTATTGGGGCATCAGATTTTACGCCATAATCTTGATGTCATGCACATTGAGAAAAATGTCTGCGAGAACATCATTGGGACTATTTTGAATGTCGATGGAAAATCGAAAGACAATCTTCAGAGTCGACTTGATTTAGTCCACATGGGAATTCGGTGTGAGCTTCATCCCCAAGCAGTTCCGAATATAAAATATCGATTGCCGCCTGTTATTTTTTCAATGTCGAAAACGTAGAAAGAAGTGTTCTGTATGGTGTTGAAGGATATAAAGGTCCCGGATGCGTATGCATTAAACATATCTCGATGTGTGAGTCTTAAAGATCGATGAATATATGGCTTAAAATCGCATGACTATCACATCTTGATGCAAGACGTACTGCCAGTTGCTATGCGGTGTTGTATGTCGAAAAAGGTGACGTCTTGTGTAATTGAACTGTCCAATATAATGAAAGGCATTTGTGGTAAAGTTTTGGATGTTCAAGAACTTGAGACACTACAAGATTGAGCCGCATTGACTTTATGCAATCTGGAGAAGATCTTCCCGCCTTCCTTCTTCACAATTATGGTGCACTTGTTAATTCATCTCCCTCGTGAAGCAATACTTGGTGGACCCGTTTTCTATCGATGAATGTATCCCATTGAAAGGTCTTAATTTATTTGTAAATTATTCCTTCATTCACCTAAATGCCTTTAGTTGCAACTTTTGATAATATTCTATACCATGTTTAGGTTCCTATCCAAATTGAAGTCTTACTGCCGCAATAAACGTTATCCAGAAGGATCAATTGCCGAAGGCTACTTGGCAGAGGAATGTATGACTTTCTGTTCGAGATATTTGGAAGATGTTGAAACAAGAATGAACAGACCAAGTAGAAATGCTGGGCTCACAGATCATAACTTGGCTGAAACTTATTTATTTCAAAGTTTCGGAGAACCAATCGGCAAAGTCAAAATTGCAGAATTAGACGATAGATTGTGGGTCCAAGCACATCGATACGTTCTTTTTCATCACGAGTCAATGGAACCATTACGCAAGTAAGTTGTAGAATTTGATAAATATTCATCAATTATAATTTGTCTGTCTTCTAACAAAGTAAACCTTTTTTTAACATAATGAGTACAATCAAATATTGAGAGCTAGTTCACGGTCTCGAAGATTACATCGACGAGAAATTAATAAGTTGTTCACAGAATCATTTCATGAATGGTTAAGCCAAATGGTATGCAATTGAAGTTTTCATTGACAAGTAATAATGTTTTCTCATAACATTTATAATTACTCGATTTACTTTTGATTCAATAGGTTTGGAGTCGGAATGAAGTAAGTGACGAAGTTAAATAACTTTCACAAGGTCCAAACAGAATAGTGAAAAGATATAGTGCCTTTCTCATCAACGGATACAGATTTCATACAAGGTATCGCGAGAGATTGACGAGAACCCAAAATTGTGGAATTGTTGTTAATTCTTCAATTACAAGTTATGTTAGTGCTAGGGACAGTAATCCTGTCAAGGGGAATCTAGAGTATTACGGACTTATTACTGACATCATTAAGTTGGATTATTACGGCAAATGGAAAGTTGTCTTATTTCGAGGTGATTGGGCTGATGTGGATACGGCTCGCGGAATTAAAAACAATCAATATGGTTTTACAATGGTGAATTTCTCTCGATTGATTCACACCGGAGAACAACTGATAGACGAGCCGTATGTGTTTTCTTCTCAAGTGAAACAAGTTTTTTACTCGGAAGATCCAACTGATAAGGGTTGGTACGTTGTACTTCAAAACATCCCTAGAGACTTGTTCGACATGGGCAATGGAAGTAGAGATGACATCGTCGAAAGATCAGAAACTCTGCCTTTTCCAGAACAAAACTTAAATGAAAATATCCCTAGTACTAGTACACAATTTCAATGGGTTCGTCAGGACGTGGACGAAGATATTTATGAATTATGATGTAGTAAGATTTTACGATTTTTTTATTTATATGTAATGTTATAATTTTAATCTTGGTCATTTTATATAATTTAACTATTTTATATGTACCATTATTGTTTTCATTTGTTACTAAAATTTCAACTATGTTATGTGTATTGCAGGAAAAATGAGTAGAAGAAGATTGCGAGATTTAAATATTGTACAGAATACTGTAAATTCCGAAGAGGGTAATAGCGAACACCAAACAATGTTGGATCCTCGAGTGTGCCTGACATAGACAATGAGCCTGCAAAATTACAAAGTAATGTTAAGTTTATTTTACATGCATGTTGACTTTTATTATTGAATCATTTTTCAATTTTAATATAACAATAATATATCATTGTGCAGCTGAGACTAGTGGGACGCGCAGAGGTCGCGGACGTACGCTGCTTAAAGATTTATACGAATTAAATTCCGTCGAGCGTGTGAAAGTAAGGAGAAACAGTCATGGCCAGCCTGTTGGCCCTGAAGCTCGAATTCTAGCAGGCTATATGGGCATTATTGCACGAAATGCAAATATGTTGCTCATCAATTACGAGTCATGGCATTACATACCTGATGCAAACAAAAATCAAGCTTTCCATAACATTAAGGTAACAAAACGTGAATGTAATTTATAATACTTTGGTTGAAGTTTTATTTATATTTACTTTCTAAACTTATGTTTTTTTAGGAGAGATTTGCTTTGGAGGTCTCCGATGACTATATAAAGAAGACATTGGGAAAAAAATAGAGAGACCATAAAAGCACACTGAAAAAAGAATATTTTAAGAAAGAAATAAGCCTCGGGGATAAATTGCGAAATGTCCCGCCGGGAATGTTGAGGTATCAATGGAAAGATGCGGTTAGGTTTTGGAACTCAAAGAAAGGAGAGGTATTACCTAGTTTTAAACTCTTATAAATTTTTCGGTTTATAGTATTTACTATATACGTAATAATAATTTCATTATGTAGGACCGTGAGCGTGTTGGAACGAGCAGCAGGCAGAAACAAAAATTCACGCACACGGCAGGGTCGAGAAGTTTTGCTTCTGTAGCTGACGCCAAGGTATTATAATTTATTAATTATGTCAAATATTAATGAATTTATACTATTAAATTATATTTTTACTACTACACTGTAGGAAGTCTCCACCGGTCAAAAAGTTGGACGCGTTCAGCTTTTTGACTTTATGCATAGGAAAAAGGATGGGTCTCCGATGACATCCGAAGCTGGAGAGACTATGGTACATTTACTTAATAAAATTTGATTTATTTTAAATATTTATAATGTTTACTTATAATAGTTTAATTATTCGTTAGTATTTTTAAATTAATAATGTTAAGATATGTTACATTCATTCTTATTGTATATTACGTTTCTAACTTTTTGGTTGATTTATTAGGAGAAACTAAAGGAGAAGAAGGCACAGTATGAAGCGGTTGCTTCGAGTGATAGTTCTGTTAATCTTGAGGATATCGATAACAGAATTATTACCAATGTTTTGGGTCCTGAAAGGTATGGTCGGTATTTTTATGCTACATTTTATGTTTTTTTTTGCCGAAATTATATGCTACATTTGCTGTTTTTTATTATTGATGTTTTGGGTCCTGAAAGGTATGGTCGGGTCCAATTTCAAGGATCTGGTGTTACACCAACCCAATATTTTGGATCTGGCTCCCACCAGTACATGCCTTCCGGTAGTCAAGCTCAAGCTGAAGTTCGGAGGTTAAAAGACCAAATGTCTCAGATGCAAGCGAGCACGGTTCAACAAATTGCTGAGGTTGAAAGAAAATATGAAGAACTTCGAGCGGATGCAACAGCAAGAAAGGCAGCGGCGGCAGCGAGGGAGGCAGAGCAAAGCAAAAAATACGATGAGCTCCAGCAACAGCTTCAGCAGATGATGCAGATGTTTCAACAGTCGCAGAAGCCGCCATCTTAGTCCCTTAGTTTCTCTTTGTAATATTATTTTTAACATTGTTACATTTAACATTATTGTAAGAATAATTTCAATTATACTTCATTTATTAATTTACATCACATATCTATTATTAAATTTGAAGTATCATTTAGATTTTAATGCTTTTGGTGAGATTTAAATGCTACATTTGCTGTTTTGGGTTGAAATTATATGTTTTGGTTGGTTTTAATGCAGGAAGGGTAGGATATTAGAGAAATTGACAATTGCAAATCTGTGCAAATTAGCGGCGTTTGTGAGAAAAGCGCCGCTAAAAGTTGAGACTTTTAGCGGCATTTTTTCCTCTTAAACACCGCTAAATTTTGCGGCGCTTGCTTTAGCGGCGTTTTTTGCGGCTCTTTTAAAAACGCCGCAAATACTATTAGTGGCGCTTATAAACGCCGCTAAAAGCAAAAAAAAATGCCGCTAAAAGTCTGTTTTGGTGTAATGCTCATATGTATTATGAGGGTTTTTGGGTATTTCCCATATTAAGTTATATGTGCTTCTTAAACTTTTAACTCAACATTTTATAATTTAATTCAACCCAATACATGCATTCCAATTTCCCAAAATAAATATTATTTATAATTTTAATTTAATTAGATAAAACAAATTTTCAATTAAATATTTTTATCAACCCAATTCTAATTATGTTAAAATTGTAACAACTTTATCGTAAAAGAATCTATGAGAAAATATATTTAATTTTCATATTCAACGAATTCATAATGACCAATTAATTTAACTCGATTTTCGAACTTCAATTATTTGATTAAATAATAATTGGAAAAGTTTAAATTAATTATCAAGTCATTTCCATACTTAGCAAGAAAACACATCATTTTCGAACGTGACACAGTTCTCTAACTTTATCATTTGATTCTATGTGCAATTCATTTTTGATTTCAATGAGCTAGCAGAGGCACTGATTGGACATATATAATTAGAGCTCAAATGATTTTATAATTAAGTTTTAGCTTTTCGCCTATTAATTATAAACTCATTTAGTTACAAAGGCATTCCACTATAGTATCGTGATTGAGCTCTCCTTAATTACATACCATTATGAAAGCTATTTGATCAATGTTCATCCAATGATCTTGTCATAAGTGTGTTGCCCTCATAGGATATTTTTAATCTCTTTGGGATAAATTCATTCTCTTAATATGATTATATTTTATCTCATGGTAATCATTACATCGAAGTCAATTACTATCAAATAATAATTAAGTCGTTTATCATAAAGACAAATGACTTGTAACCACGTTTATTTTTCATATATCATGTAATGCCAGTGAGAGGATATCATTTACTTATTTTACGGGTTATGAATTCCACTGTTGTGAATAATGTTACATACTGTAGAAGTCGTATACCCAATGCTCTAACTTTCAGTTTCTTATTTATTTGAATTCAGACTTTTACTTATATAAAAATCTACGAGTCACACATATATAGTCCATCATCCACTTAGAATTAAGATATGCCATACTATGAACGTTACAAGTGTATAAATCCATGAACGAATTTAGAATCTATTCTATTTGGGTCCTGTTCGATGTACTGTCAAACACAATTATGTCTCTATCTTCTGAGAGTCATCAACTTCGATGCTCAAGACAAAATATCTCCCCAATTGGACTTGATGGACGACATATTAGCGTTTGAATTGGTTTGCTTATTTTCGATTAAACTAAGGACATGTTTAGGTTCATCTATTAATACAAGTTGTTTTTCTGTATTATGATTCAACCACATAATACTGCTTAGTATTAGTTAAACGTTAGATAACCATTGAGCCAATATTTATTTTCATTTTGCTTTGCGTGCAAAAACTATTGAAGACAATATACAAGGGTATTGATATAATTTATGAATATTTTTATTAAACTAATTTCTTTGAAAAATACAAATGTATATAGGTGAAAAAACCACATTTAGGACACCAAATCCAACAATTTTAACATTGCTTTTGGAAAGCATGATTTAAGATTTGAAGTGTTTAACATTACTGTAATGATTTAAGATTTGAAGTGTTTAACATTACTGTAAAAAAAAGGTGTTGTAAAGTGTTAAAATATCCATTATTCTAAAGTAAAATATAAGTTAATTTAAATGATACTTAAATTCGTTCATATTATGATGCATGAAATATCAATTTTAAATATTTTAAAGCAACTAATATAAATTATTTATAAAATTTAATTAGAATATATAAAGCATATTTTAGATATTAAAATCACTGTAAACATAATTCTTTATAAATCAATCAAAAATTATAAACAATAAAATAATTGATTCGGATGCAAAGTATTTTTCTTTCTCATGTCATTATTATTACCACGATGCCATGTTAATATTATTTTGGGGTTAACTAATATTCAATTTAGATTATAATATAAATATAAAGAATATATGATAATTCATTAGTATGATTAAATAATTTTAAAGAAATTAATATAAATTATTTGTAAGACTTAATTTGAATATAAAAATCAGTCATAATTTTCAATTAATATAAATGAGGGACAATTTGACACCCAAACCAGTTTTTGATAAAGTTAGAACTTTCAGCTTCTTTTTATGACTTGGAAAACAGTTTGAATTAACGAATTAGTATTGCTTATGGATTAAAATGCTGGTTTGGCTTGAAAGATTTGAAGCAGTGCTAAACAATGTCCAAAATTACTTGCCGAATAAGGGTTTTTTTTTATTATTTAAATGGAATGGGTTTAATCTAAAACATCAAACCATCTCACTGGACCTGTCTTGCAGACTTGATGTGAAAAATTCTTATCGGGAAAAATTATAGGTAGATGAAGAGAAATTCACTAATGTTAATAATATAATAGGCTTACGGCTATGCATAGTTTTTAATGGTTAAACAACCCGTCTAATAGAAGAAATATAGTTCTATACAAATCCAACTGAGCCCTCACAGATCCCCAATTTTACCTATCTATTTTATTTTTTTAACAAGTGAGTTGTACCTTGAATTCTTCAAGTCAGATCAAATGAGATTCGAGTCACACAACTCTGATACTTATTATTTACCCAAACAAGGTCCTCATTTCATACTTGATTGGACTAATCAATAAAATAACAAACACAAACCACCTTAAAAATATCATGCAATAAAGGACCTATACATGTGCTCAATCCTCGTTTCGGGTCCTTTACCGTATGATATTTGTACGAATTATTAAATAAACTTTTAAAAATATTTTTTAATTGGAGTCATTCTTCTTAACACAATTCCGTAAATTCCTATTCAAATAATCTTTTTTTAAGTAAAATAGAAGAACAAAATGATTTGGGATGAGACATAAGGTGTCATACATGTTTCGATAACGAGTCATTTACCTTCTCCACATAATTCCATGAATTCCCGCTCGGATAACTTTACTAAGTAAAGCAAAAGAACAAAATGATTTGGGATAAGACACTAGAGCTGATCATGGTCGGGCCGGGCCATAATAGAATTTTAAACTTGTTTTTTATGTTTGGGTTCAATTTGGCCCAAAGATGCTAAACTCGAGCCAACTTGGCCTGGCTTGTATTAAAATTTTTTAAGATTATTTTATTATATAAAACAAATTTTAAAGATATAATATATCAAATACAAACATTAAAACATATATTAGAACAACAAACAAATTGAAAAATTGCTATATGTTGTTTTTTTATCAAAATTAAAACAACAAATAAATTAAAAACGATATTAAAACTAATGTGACATTTCTCTCTCCATCTTTGGTAAGATAAGCAGCGTCAAACAATGGGTTAAATGCAGTTCCGGTCGTCCATAGCAGACTTCTTGTGGTAAAAATTGCTATATGCTGTTTTCTATCCATTCAGTCATCATATTTAAGTTTTTAGCCGACAATTTCAGCATAAAACCAATGCAGGTAGCTTATAAAATAGATGGGTTGGCTTTTCCAAGACACAAAGTAATGTCTACAACTGCATAAATAAAAACACAAGTATCAGCTGCAATGCAAAAGAAATTTGGAACAAGAGTCAAAAAATCTGATTTGGGGGAGTCGGGACTTGAGAGGAAAAGAAAAGAAAGGGCAGCACGGTATTCTGGTCGAACCCGAGTTGAAAAAGTCTACTTGAAGCTCGACCTATTTAGAAAACAATTTTTTTTTGTTTTGTTTAAGCACATTTTTCAATTCTACATTTATTGGATGGGCCTTCAAACCTGATAAGATGACCCGACCCATTATCAGGTTTACATAAAACACAAGGCGGGGTACATGCTTTGCGAATAAGTAGGGACTAAGAAAAATGCAAAGACACGGAAGCCAAGGTCACTCTCAATTTTAGGGACACAAAGAAGCCCAACTCATATCATTATGTTTACCCCACCAAAACCGGCTAAGCATGGAGTTAATATTGTGAAAGAAACATTGCGGAAAAGAGGCAAAGACCTATAAAATATGTGGGAATAACCTAAGCCATTGCCTTATCGAGAACATCCTTACCACCACGAGAAAGCTTTCCTTTCCATCTTTGTATCTTCTTGCAAATGTGCTCATCCATATAATTAAATGTAGTATTTTTTGATCTCTTAAACCAGAATGGCAATCCCAAATATATAGATATCTAACTATTAAAGGATCCAATTAAGATTTCCAACATCTAGATGAATCAATAGGGTAATAGAACATTCGACATAAATTACTAATATCCGTTTAAATTCAACTATTTCCTATACCCATGCGCAAATAAAGAGTAATGCAAATACATGGGAGATATTTGGGGATCTAGGATTTATTCGTACACCATGGAGTATATTTCTAAAACTCGTATCCACAATCAATGCTAATAGGTCTTCGACACTCAAACCTGAATAAATATGATGGAATTGGATCTTATTGTTCTAAATCTCTAATCTGAACGATTAAATCTAAAAGTTGACCACTCACATCAATATGTCAAGAGACCAAATAAAGATAATAATAGTATCATTCACTGAACCTATTGAGCATCATATAAATGTTGATGGAAAAGTTTGAAGTCGTCTAATATTGAAATTTCGAAGTTCATAGAAGTGTTATTTAAGACATTGATTGAATTAGTGTCACAAGTCAACTATGTACCAACTCGGTTAAGGAAATTATAAAAATGTTCTTTTGTATTTAAAATAAGTTGTATTATTCGAAGATACTTTAATATTTTTATTTTAAAAAATAAAAAAATATGCATAAGAAAGAATTTGAACCCACATTAATTGTATTGGTAAAAAATTTAAATTTACCACTCAACCAAAACTTTGTTTTGATTTTTTTTATACATTTTAATTTTATTATGCACCCTTTATTACCTCCATCAATTTTATATATATATATATATATATATATTAATAATGCTGTTGATTGAGATGATGTCACAAATTAACTCAACACTAACTTAGGATTAATGGTAGCACCATGATAAATAATTGTATTCATTTAATATTCTTAATATGATGTATTTAAACATTTAAATTTCGTTCCACTTACAATTTAATCTTTTTTTTTAATTTTAAGACTGTAAATATTTTATGTGTTATTATTATTAATTAATTTCAAACTTTACTTTAAAAAGCAAATATATATTCTAAATATGTTATAGCAAATATATTCTAAATATGTTATCTCCATGCAAACACGTATAATAGAGTTTTTAATTTCCCTTTTTAACATTTTTGTTAATTGTACTTATTTTTATCTGCATGGATTGGAAATTGAGCAAAATGTGTTTTACGAAAAAAAAAAAAACACATTCTGTTATTTATTTTAAAATTTGAACCGACTTAATTTGCAGTCAAATAATATATTAATATTTTAAAAATAAATATTAATTATAAATGTATATAAATATTAATTAAAATTTTTATCATACGTGTATGTGTCACGGGCCGCAGCTCAAAGCCCGTGACCAACGCACCAAATGCATCTAATGGAGGTCTATTGTTTAAATGGGGATTATTTGGCCCACAAGAACTGGCTCGATTCAGTAAGTTGTTAGAGAAACCTGTTAGATTGAAGCTTGAATGGCCCAATAATAAAGATATGGCAACATATGCTATTTAAGTAAATATGGGAACTAATTGATAGGAATCATATCTTGTGATTTGATTTGATTTTGAATATCTTGTAAATCCCATAATTTAACAGATAAGATTAATCACGTCCGTCGATGTAACTTGATTTTAACTGTCGGTTTTGAGGGAGCTCAACTATAAATGAGAGCCTCCCCCTCACTTGTAAATGACTTCATTCATCCATTGTTTCTTTATTCTTTGTGAATAAGAGAATATTGAGAGTATTTACTCAAACACCATTCGTGCGTTGTTTGTTTTATGTGGTTTTCTGTTGTTCTTTTATGGCTTCTTTTGGCATAATTACTTCTGCTATACAAATTGTTTGTTTTATGTGGCTTTCTGTTGTTTTTTTATGGCTTCTTTTGGCATAATTACTTCTGCTATACAAATTGGTGCCTTAGAGGAATTCTAAAGGAATCTTCACTTGTGATTTAGGTGAGTTTGGAACGAACGGGTCGTCGAAAGATCAAACCCCGTGACATATGCATTTATTTAGAATACATGTTTACATTTAAAAATAACATATAATCAATAATGAAACATAAGATTAGAAGTTAATAATAACACATATTAAATAGATAAAAATAAAAAATAATTTAAATTATGAATAAAAATTAAATAAATATTTAAATTAAAAATATTGAATACATTTCAAATATTTTATAATAATCAACAATAAAAATCGACCACCAAATTGGACTGAACTATTCAGATTTGGACATAGGACCATAATCTGGCCCAGGACATTGTAGGATCCACTTCAGCCTTGCATAAAAAAGGTGAAGAAATATAGAAGGTAGATAATCAGTAATCTCGAATTTTATTGTCAAAATTATTTATTATTTGCATTAAATCTAAATACTATCGTCTGAATTTGAATTAACTAATCATTTATCACATATCTAAATCCCTTAATTTAAACATTCAAATCCGTATTTATTATTTAAAAAGTAAAAAAAAAGAATTATTTATGATCTGAATTAAAAAAAGTAAAACAAATTTAAATAATAAATATTCCTAACATCTTTGAATATGTTACAGAGTATTTGAATTTGAATATTATTTAAATTTGATCGAATGAGTTTTAACTTGATTGGCATAAGTATTGTTGTCGATGTAATAGGATAGGATATGGATTCGAATGCGTTGAAACGCATTATCCTATTATTCATGGTTTGAAGAGGAATTTAAGTATTGTATAAAAAAGAGTAAATACGATACAAATTATTTAAATTGGAAAGAAAAAAGGGGAAGTTGATTCTTAAATTTAAAAAGGAAATGGGAAAAATAAAAGGATAAAAGGAGAGTTAGGCTGGGGTTGGCTCGGCTTGGCTTGGTGGTAATAAAAATGAACCCCAAAACCCAAACAAACAAAAGTGAAGGGGGTGGGGCACAAAATTCAAGGAGTAAGATGCTTTTATAGGGATCTGTGCACTGCCTTTTATTCATAGATTAATTAATAAATTATTCAAAATGGGAAAGCAAACAGTTTACGTGTGTGTGAGTGTAACTTAAAAACAGAGTGGGTCCCACTCCCAGTGGCTGAGTCAAAAGGTCACTCACCCATTTCACAACTTACCCCCCCCTTACTCCACATTTATTATCGCCTTCCCAATCCCTTTAATACTCATTTTTCTATCATTTTATATTTCAAACTTTTATCTTATTTTAGTTGTCAAAAATTTATTAATTTACCACAATTTCACATTAATAATTATATTAATGTAATACCACAATCAATGTACATTTTTAAATGTGTAAAAATTTCATATATACATATAAATTAAAATTCAAGTCTCATGTGTATAATTACATGAAATTAAAATTTATGTATTAAATTACATATTAAAAAAATTCATCTATAAATTTATTATTTATCTACTTTACAATGACATCATTGATATTAAAATGGGGATTAGCATAAATAATTATTATACAACACATTAATAAAAACCTACCGTTTAAGTTTGTGTATTTATCATAACTAAGTAAAATTTTCAGTTTTATAAATCACGAATAATTTTAGTAGAATGAGAATATGAAACTTAGAATTAAATCAAGAAGCTGATTGAGTTGGTATCGGTACTGTTGTCAATGTAAGAGGACATGATTATAGATAATTATATGAAAAATAACAGATATGATAAGAAACTATAATGGGATCAATGTTAAAATAAAAAAAAAGTAATTTAAATTAATTACATGAGATTTCCAAATTATAAAGCAAAAAACCCACTAGTTTCGTATTTAAAACGCATGAATTGAAGAGTCTTTAGTTTATTGGTCGGGACCTTTGATATAATATATTCTGCTTTTCATATAAATTTATTTATTTTGACGATTTTACATTTTCAATCAAAATCACATTTAATTTTTATATAATATTATTTCATCATAAGATTAATTTTAATTACAATATATATACAATGAACCCTAAATGGAGATTTTATGAATGACCATCATCTAAGGATCTTTGAGCGAGTAAAAAAAATAAATATTTTGACATACAAACAAGATTGTAGAACAAGAGTTTGTTTGGATGGAGAGAAAAAAAACACCCGCCGAGTTTCCGAGTCGCTAAGAAAGAGAAAAATAAAACAATTGGTTGGGTGGATCCAAAGGGCAGTTTATTTAATAAATAAAAATTAAATTTATGGGATTGTGATATTTTTTTTTGGTTTGATGTGACATAAGACGTGTGGCACATTGTGGAGGGTGGGGTCTACTTCCCACCAACCATGTGATAGCTTATTTCTCCCCTACCTCTCTCACGCGCCTCCCTTTGGCTTTACTTATCAACCCTTTTTGCCTGAAATGAACCTCTCCTTATGTATTTTCATTTTTCTTTTAATGAAATTGAACTTTTTAAATTATAGGAGATTTTGCAGAGTTGGGGTGATCGAATTTATGAGGAAACTACATCTTTTGTTATTATTTGTTTTATTACATTTGTGGTCAGATAAATTAGACTGGAGTGCACGCGCTGTTCTAATGCGGTGGAATTGAAAATATCGAGGCGGAAGAGGGGCTGTCCGGTGTTGCTATCAAAGGGGCCCAATTGTCCGGGCTCCTTGGGGGGTAAGGGTCCCACAAAACAGTTTAATTTCTTTTATAGGACCCACCTAAAAGACACCCTTTCTGAATAAACAATGTTTTCCCGTTGTCACCCATGGGCCTAGCCCAGCTTCGCTTTTGCATTTACACTTATATCCCCCTCTCTCTCTCTCGCTTTATACATTTAATTTTAACACTTCATTTTTCAACAACTACATCATTTCGAGTCTTTTTAATACATTTATTAATTTTATAGATTTTTTTTTTGAGAAAATAGTGTCTTTAGTTTTTTTATTTATAATTTATATTGAATTAATAGTTAATAACTACAATTATTTCGATGCATTTCTAAGTGTATGGAGAATAATAGTCGATTATTTAATATATAACTAAAGAATTCTTGCGACATTTATTTTATTAATAAATTTCTATATATCATGGTTTGGGATAATTATTCTTTAGGTATGTCTAATAACATCTCGGATTAAAAATAAAACATTTTTATATATTTAATTTTAATATGTACATTTTATTATTTAAATTCATCGATTAATATATATAATAATTAATTTGTAGATATGATAAATCAACTTTGCTAAATGTTCGTGTAACACTCCTTGATTGTCCCGGTTGTCAGGATCAAGTTATAGAATGCTACAGTACAAAATGGAACAATTATAAACAATTAACAGTCAAAATTCAATAACTTTAACCATTTAATACAATTTAAAATTTTCTTCGAGTGAGCTCTAAAGTTGACCCGAGAACAAACAATGATCAAATTGTAATATTTTCAAAAGATAAGGACATTTATGTAAAACAAGAGACACATAACCTTTTGTCTAGGCCATGTGGCATAAAAACGGCCATGTCCTCCAATAGTTACACGATTGTGTGGTTGGCCCGTGTAAAAAACGGGAGCTGTGTGACCCTAAATGTTCCTTTTTACAAAAAAAATCACATGGTCATGCCATCAGCCAGTTTCTAACACACGACCGTGTGGTGCAAAAATAAGTCATTTTGTATATGTTTCAACCCAACCTTACAAGACATCAACTTTAAGCATATAACATGAATTAAACCTACTCAAAACAATCAATAATCATGTCAACACATATCATACATCACTCTTATAAACATTTAAACCAATAAGCCATTCAATGACACCTCACATAATCAATTCAAAGTTCTATTTCATTTCATGCCAAAATAGGTAAAACAATCTATAAGTACCCTTTTTCATTCAACACGTTCATATTCATCATACCATTTCCATGTCAAAATGCCATTCAACCCATTAAATATAACATGATCAAAGCATCAACCACACACTTTCATACATATAATTTGCATTCATCCAAATATCAAATCTAATATAGAGACCAAAGCAACAAGCCTAAAAAACAACATGTATATACACAATGACACCTATGTACATGCCACATATAACTGACCCAAAATGGACAAAAGTCTACTAAATCGTAGAACGGGTAGTATGAGCTCCGGTGTGATCCGATCAAACCGAACACAATTGATGATCTATAGAGAAGAAAAATGAAACAACGATAAACATTCTAATGCTTAGTAAGTTCATACAGAAATAAACTTAACTTACCTAAGCATTAAATGATTAATCAATTGAAATTAAAAAGGTACAAGCATGATATTTCCTTTGGCGTCCTTATGCAAATCCACACAACAAGCCAATTGGTAAGTTCCATATCAAAACATGAATATCGAATTCATTCTATACATCATTATACTATACCATTCCATCGTATACTTTTTAAACATACTAATCATAAACTTTACCTAGAATTCTCATTCAACCTTTCCAATCATTGCCTTTCTATTTAATGTAACATTTTAGCCCGGATAACTATAGTAAAATAACGTTGGATACACGATACTTAAATTGCTCACACAAGTTGTGAATGTAATTGCTTACATGAGCTGTGAATATAATTGCTCACACGAGCTGTAAATTGGGACTTTAAACTTTTCTCGATGCTTCTCACATGAGCTGTGGAGAACCTGCAACACATGCAAGACCTCAACCATCGATAAAGACATCTAAAACCGACACTTGATTCCTTTTAAACCCTAATGGCATGCCATTCGTATCCTAATAGTTTACTAAGTTCACGTGGGCCTTATCACCATATGAATAACATTTTAATCACTGTAACATCATTCTATACATATCATCATATCATACAAACATTTGATATGCGCACAGTACTATTATCGTATTCATACCAATTCAATCTTTCTAGCTGTATACATATTTTTCGTATTTCAAAAAGCAATCCAAATACATTTTAAACCATATGATATCATCAAATACACATCATCCAATTATATAAAAATTTCATATTCATTCAATACCATACATCTATTCATATTTATCATATATTTCATATTGTACGATTTGATCCATTTGATGCCAAAAACTTTATATATAAATAATATTTCTAACTAATAAAAAAAATAAAAACATAACAAGAATTAATAAAGTAAGTCCATACGAACTTACCTAACTAAAACAATAACAAACACGACCCTGAAGACTACTCTGCAATTTTTCTTTTTTTCGGATTTATTTACCGATTGGTTCAATTCTTGATCTATATAACAATTTTAATTCAATTTATCAATTTCAACAATTTAATAACATGATATGATATGCATGGACTTATTTTCTTTAATTTTCACAAACCCTTGAAGTTTTGCATTTTATTCAATTTAGTCCCTATAATCGAAACAACTATAACTTTCACATTTGAACTTTGTTTTTCAATTCGTTTTCAATTTTATCCTTTTATAACCCTCTACAATCAATAATTACAAAATTTTCATATCAAATTTAAAATAATTACATTTTAGTCCCTATACTCAAAACTAACAAATTTCACATTACAAATTAGTCTTATATCATATCTAAGCTTACAATTATACCATTTAACAACAAAAGATTCAAAAAATAATCAATGGGAAACTTTTAAAACTTCAACAGTTTATGATTTAATACTCGAATTAGCTAACGATCTTAAAAACAAAAAAAATTCCAAGAAATGGGTTCCAAAAATCTTACCATGCAAGACACAAAAGGTTGAAGTTCAAGAAACAATGGCTTCCCTTCTCTTTGGTTTCGCACAGATGGAGAAGAAAGAAAGAAAATGTTAGGGTTTTATTATTTTAACATATAACATATATAATCATTTAGTTTTAAACTTAACATTATTTTAAAACACCATCATGCCACAGTCCACTATGAATTGAAATGGGCTAATTGCCACTTTAGGCCCTAATTAATTGTTATTTCATCTTTTAACAAACAAAAAAGTCTATAGTAAACAACTTTGATCACTTTTTACGATTTACTCCTTACACCTTAATTAGTCACTAAATCGACAAAATTGCTTATCCAAAATATAATTAACTTATAAATAACTCCATAAATATTTTATTCGGTTTACGAAAATGAGGTCCCAATACCTCATTTTCCAAAACCACTGACTTTAAGGTCTATACATTTATTCCTTATTTGACTTTCCAATTAACAAAATTACTAAACCATAGTTTAATATATTACTAAATTATACTCGTAAATATTAAATAATAATATTTATGAACTAGGACATCAAAAATAGGGTTTCAAAATCACATTTTTTGGTCCCACAGAAAATGGGGCTATTACAGTTCATTGTAACAACAGTTAGAATGAAAACAAGCAGCGTAAAAATAAGAGCAAAACTTTGACGTTTTCAAGTGGCTGTCATTCTTAACCTTAGGTCAGCAGACGTTTTTGAGCTTTAAGTTTGATTGTGCGGACCAAAACGCCACTCTCTTGTGTTTAATTTTTTGCCTAGAGTCGATGTCGCGACACATCGGGACCTGTGTCGCGAAATAATAGTCAGTGTACTCCTCTTGAGCTATCTTTAGAGGTATGTTGTGAGACCTTTGGGCTGTGTCGAGACATCAAAGGTAGTCTTGTGGTTTCTCCATTCTGCTGCTTATGTTGCAACATTGAGCATTTCATGTTGCGACATAGTGACCAGTATCAGTTTTGTACGCCTTCTAATGGTCTCCTGCATACTTATAAAGTTCATTAGCTCACCCTTGGCCTCATTCGGTCCCTAAGGTCAATAAAAGACTCAATTTGTACATTTTATTAACTTAACAAAACTTACAAAAACATAATTAAAACCTACCCAAAATGTTTACTTTCAAGCTCCCAAAGTGCAAAAATTAGTTTAATCTGCTACACCAAATTATGACAGATTATTATGGTATAACTAAATCACGTATTCAGGGGGAGAACAATGGGAGAGAAAAAGTGATATCTGACTTAGTAACTATTGAAAACCTTATTCTAGAAAACACCATTGTTCAAGAGGAAGCTATTATTCAGAGGGAGACTATTGTTCCAGAAAACACCATTGTTCAAGAGGAAGTTACTGCTCAGAGGGAGACTACTATTTAAAAGAAGATTGGGCATTTAGGCAAACCATAATTAAAGAAGTATTCAAGAAGGTTTAGAACAGAAGAAGCCCTCATGCAACCTACTATGTGCCAAGAATCTTCCTCTTCTGGTGAATTACCTCCTAATGATTTAGATAAACCAATTGCCCAAAGAAAATGTGTTAGATCCTGTACTAGACATCCTATGTCTAACTTTATCTCTTATGACTCATTGTCCCATCCCTATAAAGTCTTTGCCTTTTCTTTGTCCTCTATGTCTATTACACAGGATTGGCGTGAAGCATTTGAAGATCTCAAGTGGAAAGAAGCCATGGTTAAAGAAATGAAGGCACTAACAAAGAATGAGACTTGAGAGCTATTAACTCCTCCAGTAGACAAGAATTTGGTGGGATACAAATGGGTGTTTACTTTGAAACACAAGTCTGATGGTTCAACTGAAAGGTACAAAGCCAGGTTGGTTGCTAAAGGCTTCACTCAAACTTATAGAGTAAACTGTCAAGAGACGCTTGCCCCTGTTTCCAAAATGAACACCATTAGAATTTTGTAATCTTGTGCAACCAACCTTGATTGAAACCTACAACAAATTGATGTGAAGAATGCATTCCTCTATGGAGACTTAGAAAAGGAAGCATATATGGAGATTCCTCTTGGATTTGATAATGCAAAAAACATAAGGGAAAGTATGCATATTGAAGAAAGCTTTGTATGGATTAAAACAATCTTCCAGAGCATGGTTTGATAGATTTTGCAAAGCTATAATCACTTTTGGTTATAAACAAAGCAATGCTGATCATACCCTTTTTATGAAACATCACAAGGGTAAGATCGCTCTTCTTATTGTATATGTTGATGACATAGTGATGACAGGAGACGATGAGGAAGAAATGGCTCAACTGAAACAATGTTTGGCTTAAGAATTTGAAATAAAAGATCTAGGGAAGTTACAATATTTCTTGGGAATTGAAGTTGCTAGATCAAAGAAAGAAATCTTCATGTCTCAAAGAAAATACACCCTAGACCTCTTGACTGAGACAGGTATGATGGGATGCAAACCCTCAGAACCACCTATAGAAAGCAATCATAAGTTGCAAGCTAGAATAGGAGAGCCAGTGGATAAAGAAATATATCTAAGATTGGTTGGTAGACTAATTTATCTCTCACACACTAGACCTGATATAGCATATGTAGTCAGTGTGGTAAGTCAATTTATGCATGATCTTCGAGAGTCTCATATGCAGGCTGCCTTTTGCATTCTACGCTACCTAAAGTCTGCCCCAGGAAAAGGTCCCCTCTTTTGTAAACATGGCCATCTCGAGATAGAAGCTTTTGCGATGCATATTGGGCTAAAACTCTGGATGATAAGAGGTCTACATTTTCATATTGCACACTTATGGGAGGAAACTTAGTCACTTGGAAAAGCAAGAAGCAAAGTGTAGTTGCTCGATCAAGTATTGAGGTAAAATACAGAGCCATGGCTCAAAGCGTTTGCAAGCTACTGTGGTTATTAAAAGTTATAGAGGAATTAAAGTTGTCAAATAAAGAAAAACTATCCTTATATTGCAACAAGAAGGCTGCCATCAGTATACCCCAAAACCCAGTACAACATGATCGAAGAAAGCACATAGAAATTGATCAACACTTCATCAAATAAAAGCTGATTGCCGGCATCTTAGGCTTAAGTCATGTAGCCTCCGACAAGAAATTAGCTGATGTGTTCACTAAAGGACTTAACAACAGAAACTAACATAATCTGGTGTGCAAATTGGCATGTGAGACATCAACGCACTAACTTGAGGGGAAGTGTTGACAGCTTATCTCAGTTAATCTCATTACTAATTTTTAGGGATTAGATTAACTTAAAATTAGGATTATTGATTTAATGTATTGATTATGTTTCCTTAGTTAGGTCTACTCTTTTAGTAAAAATAACTGTGTAAATATTTCTGTTGGTATATACAAGAGAAAAGGATTCATATTATCAGCAAAATGAAACCAGTTGATTCCTTAGTCAGGGACATAATAATTAGCTATGAACGATTCTCCTAAGGTTGGTAATAGCGAGGGAAAGGCTATAAATAGTTGGGTGATGGCTCCCAAGGATGATTTTCTTCTCGACTTAGTCACATTTTCTCTTCTTCACCTTCTTCGGTTGCTTTGAAGAAGGAATAACCATGAAAGGTTCTGCATGAGGCAAACCTCATAAGGATGGAGGTGGAAAAGTAGGGAAACCAATAGTTTGGTAAGATTCTTAGCCTCTCTGTGTACGTAAGAATAGTTAAATAAAGTTATGGACTTCAAAACCATTTTGAGGGTTCTACATGTGTAGGATTAGGTTGAGAATATTCAGTTGAACCCATGATTTTTTGTTGAAATGCTTAGTTGCTAGGAGAATGCGAGCTCTGGCATTCGAGGAAGCTAAGCTGTGGAAACGATAAAGCTTCAAGATTTTTGAGGTTGATCGAGGACACAAAGGAAGGACCAAGCTAGATGGAGTGGTGAATGAGATTGCTGTTAGATCAAGTTATGCACATAGGAAGAGGGTACTATTGCAGGCTTCACCTCAAGATCAATAACAACGAAGTCAAATAGCATACCTAGAATTTGAATTTTTAGGATAAATAGTCCTTAGCTAAATTTTAAGAATTTCTTGTAAACAAATAGTCTGGTGAGAAATTGAAACTGTGAGGATCTAAACATTTAGTGGCTTAAGGCCCTAGGTTGTAATAATTACTATTGATTTTATTTTAGTCTGATTCATAATAGTTTAGCCGACGAAATTTTAGGTTAAGTTAATCCGATCCATTTGTGACACTCTACACCTGGATCTGGCGGTCGAGTCGGGTGTGCGGTGTTACAATTTGAGTGGTATCAGAGCATATATTTTGCTGATCCTTTGACCTAAAAGATTGGAAAGAAGTACCCTTATTTGCATAACGATCGAACTGGATAAGTCCCTTTGAGTCCTCAATATTGTTAGGTGAATAAATGGGTTACATAGATGCATGTGTCTAGATTGGCGGACAGAGAGGTAAGTACCAATAGTTGAATATACATAGAAAGTATAATTAAGAAAATATGGCAGCAGGAATTCCAGTAAATGCATGTTGAAAAGATACAAGGAAACTACAAGGAAGTGCGAGTAGATAAATTTAGAAAAAGAAAAGTAAGTACATAGATTGAAAGTACAAATGATAAAGAAAGAAAATTTCAATGGATGAAAAGTACAAAAGAAGTGTAGTATTATTAGTCACCAAGTAGGCAGCCGTGTCGACGATATCTTGCTTCTTGGTTGATCCTTAGGAAAAGGTAGAAACGACCCCACTTGATCCTTGAGGGTGTGGAACTCCAGGATAGGGTTAGTTAAGTCTGCGAGAAGAGTGTGCAGCGGTAAGAAAATTTAGTTGCAAACTGGAATCTGGTCAAAAGGCTTCTTTGCAAGGTCGAACTAAAACCCCAATTGGGGGAAGATGGATGCTTCTCTATCCTAGTGGATGAATGATAGGAAGCTGGATGATAGGGAACTAAAACCAATTGAGGGACCTAAGCTTGAAACTTAAAGGAATATTCTCTCATCTTCAACAATGGTGTTTCGGTGCATGGAAAAGAAAACAGAAGATGTTCTCTTTCTTTTCATGTTTTATGTTTATTTTTATTATTTTTATTTTATAACTTTAATATAATTATAATTTAAATATTATTTATAACAATTATTTAACCAAACTGTCCACTATCATTTTAAAATGGCTTAATTACCTTTTTAGGCCCTATTTTAAATTACTATATAAGTCCTTAAACAATTAAAATCTATAGTGATTAACTATTATTAATTTTAGAATTTAGTCATTGTACCTTAATTAACTATCCTATTGACAAAATTAAAGAACCAAAATTTAATTAAACCTTATATTGACTTTGTAAATGTTTAATAATAATATTTATGGACTCACTCGTCAGAAATTGCTACTGTTTTCGACACCACTGAAAAATGAGCTATTGCAGTTCTATGAATTGCAATTGGATTGAATGTATGCATATGTTTTACATTTGTGTTTTTTTTACTTGAATCATGGAAATACCATTGAACATATTTGCTCAGTGTACGGTTTGTTTTCTTTGTGCGCAGGTATAGCATATTCCCGGTAGTTCGAGTAGTTAATCCAATATCCCGGAAGTTGTCCCTGACTCAAAAAATTTTGCATAAGTTTTGTTTTAGTTTCAAATATGAAATTTACCTAGGTTGAGTCAAATTTGGTACAAAATTATGTTTATATATACTTTTGGTTTAGAAGGTTAATGTACGAACTTGATTAATATAATGCAAATTGTAAATGGATCCAAATATAGTTTGAAAATGGAATGAAATGTTGTAAATGCCAATAACCTTGGTAAATAAGTATGGTTGTTGAAGGTTTGGAATGCATTATACTAATTAGTTAACTTATAGGTAACATAGTATTGGTACACCATTGTCAAAGGTATTTTTTCATGTTTGAGACTTAGAGATCCTATGTTTTGGCTGAAAATGTGGTTTGATTTTGCATATGTATTGGTTTGGAAAGTGTAGGTTGAAGTTTCATTTGGAAATTGTAGAAATAGGATGTCACGTCGCAACATCGGGTGTATGTCGCTGTGATGAGATCATGCCACCATGCCATGACACAACGTCAAATAAAGGTTGCTGCGACGAGACTAGTTAGTATGTTGTGCGGCGACGAGGAAACCCCTGACGTCACGACATCAACCTGAAATTTTGTAATTGTTACAATTTAGTCGTAATTCGATCTTGGGTTAGCATTAGAGCTTTCGTTAGCTTGTATAAGACCCAAAAATGAAGTACAACAGTTATATACTTAATTTTCTTGCAAATGAATATTTTTTTGCCATACTTTGAAATGAATGTTTAATTATTCGAATTAGTTTATAAACTGATCGTAGTTGCTCCGATAACGAATGTGACACCTTATAGTTCGGATCCGACGATCAGATCGGGTATGGGGTGTTATAGTTTCTACAAGCATACGCGTGTGATAGGATTTCTAGTTATTCTTTAGATATGTCTAATACGATGCAATAGATATTCATTTATATGCTTAAAACTATTTTATTTTCAATTCGAGGTGAGATTAATGTATTTTGAATATATATTTTTAGAATGCATTGCGAGAAATTCTCACTCACATTTTTTCATAATGGTCTCATCACGAACTTTCATCACTTTGCCTACCTAGTTTTAGGGTTCAATATGAATCACCGTTGATTCATACCTTTTTTTTTTTTGAACCAAGGTATTTTCTATGTTTGTTTTACAGTCAATGTAGACTTATCCTTTCAGGGTTCATGTTTGCCACTTTTAAAGATGTTGTCTCTAATGTTCAAACTTGTGTTCTCCCTTAAAGATACAGTATGCCTTATCATTACACCCAACATTTATTAGTGTATGATTAATTCTGATACTCACTTACTACAAGATAATTACTCTCCTTTCAAAATCATTGAAAATGTTTTTAATAACTAAGGCGAGTGAAATATTAATATGATAATTTTTTGATACATGATGGTTTTAAAGTTATGTTAAGACGTCAGTGGAGCTAAACCTAAAAAAAAATTATGATCATCCACTTAAAATCCGAAAAAGAGATTTATTAGACAAAACTATTTTAAACAAAGGAGATTAACAATTATGATCATCCACTTAAAGTGTTAATCAAAGTTTTTAAAAAGCCAACTTGGAAAAAGAAAACTAGCCTTTTGATTTTATGTTATTATATAAATATATAAAAGGGGAGATAATTAATTCTATTGATTAGTTGTAAGTAAGTGAAATGCAATCATAAAATTTTAGATGCCCAAAAAGTTGGAAATTTACGTGTCATTATCCGATAAAGACATTATATATATGACCTTATCCATTCCTTTAATGAGCTGAAATGATAACCATTCCTGAACTTTTCATGTATCTTTCAATATATGAACCAGTGTATTTTTTAATTAATTTTTTGAAGTTTATACTTGGTAAAAATTATTTACATAAAATTTATTTGTAACCACTTCATATTAGACATGCCGAATAGCTTTTGTCTTTCTGTTCATGTTGGAAATTAAATTTAGTTTTGAAAATGAGTTTAGATAAGAAAGAATTGATTTTTTTTTCTTTTTTGTTCATAAAAATTTTGAGAGGATAAGATCGAATGAGGTTGATATCAAGTGTTGACAATCACTAGTGGATGTTAGGAGTGTTGGGTGCGGAGATCTTTGAGTAAGTTTCAACATTATAATCGTTGCTCGAGCTTTTTTTTGGAGATAGATATAATGGAGGAACTTGCTGTGGGTCGCCTAAACAAATGTTTTATCATGAAGTAGGGGTGAATTTGGTTCGAACCAATTAATTTTTTTAAAAGTGCGTGTTTAAATTGTTCATAAAACTTTAATTCGATTTGATGCTCGATCTTTAATATTTAGTTTTATTTAATGAATTATGTTTTTTTTATGGGTTGTAATTACGTTAAATTTGTTTTCTTGTCAGTTTTGGTGAGACCTATTACTACTAATTGAAATGGAATTTGAATTATGAAATAATAGTTAAGGGAAGGAGCAATGTGACGTTGAGATTATCGACCGACATGCTAGATGTGGTTCACATGTATAAATTGGTGCATGGGTAGCACCAAGTTGGCATATAGGCAAAGAGTTGTTATTTTGTTGTATGATTTATTTATTTATTTCATAAAACCATGAAATAATTCAATGAGTTGTTATCTAAAAATCAACCAAAAACAGCTAATTTGAGTGTTGGAAATAGTAAATGTAACAACCGGCAAAAATACCATACTAAATTAATTATGGACATATATGTACCAAGACTTGTACTATAATTTGTTTGTTGTAATCCTAGTTTGTTCTTAAAAGAAGAATCCAAAGCAGCTTCCTTCTGTTTTGGCCCTATGACAGATACAAAATTTATTTATTTTTTCTTATTGTTTTTGCCAGTTGTATATAACACCAATATTATTATTTTCATGAAAAATTCTAGTATAATGATATGATTTAATTTTTGGTACAAAAATTATACGTTAATAGTTGATGTATTGATAGTTATAATTCTATATATCATTTAAATTTTTTTTAATAACATGTTATCAACCGATTCGATATATAAAATGCATACTTTAAAAAAATAAAATATAAAAACTAATTATTCTACATGATGCTTATAAAGTATTTCACTATTATCAAGTAATAACGTTACTTATTTTATAGAAACCCTTTTTGAAATCGACCTTTTATTTTTAAAAATGAAAAAAATAGGAGTCGCCACCAATCCTTTTTATGAGGTGTGATCGGATCACCTCGTAATTTGATTGTTTTAATAAAATGTTTTGATTTACTAAAACAACGATTTTGGTCTGCGAAATTAGAGAAAACAGGTTCAGGAGTCGGTTACGTACGAAAATGATTAGCGCCATCGTAACGCCCAGAATCGGTACCTAATTGATCAATTAATGCCTTAATGTCGAAAATTTGAAAACTTGAAAGAATTTTGCAATACGATCCCTCTTTTTATTAACGTTAGTTTTCTTAACGCTTGAATAAATTGAAAACGAATGTCAAAGACCCTCTCATCTCGAGATAACAAATGTCACATACCGTAAGTTAGGACACATCATTTTGAACCCTCGAGAATGAGCTTGCCTTTAGATTTTTATTTAAAATAATGTATTCTAAATTTAAAAGGATATTTAGCTATTTAAGTTCAACGAGAGAATCGAAGCCCTGTAAATTAGGATACGATTTCTCGAATCTCCCAAATATGAAACATTGTCTTATTTTGAAAATTTCCATTTTTACGAATAAATACAAGCGTAATTTTTAAAATGATGTGTATTTATCTTATCTGGGCTATAGTATATAAAAAAGCAAATTATATTTAAACATAATATATGATATAGTGATGATGAGATAATATAAAATGGCTATATGGGTAGAATATTAGAATGATATTTAATAAATAAATAAGGAAATATTATAATAATACTAATGTTATTACAATAATAATAATAATAATAATAATAATAATAATAATAATAAATAAGGTAATTTAAAACAAGTAAAAAAAAATAAAAATGAAAGATGCTTAATAATGAATGTAAATATAAATAATATGTATATATGTAAAAAATATAAATAAAAAACGAGCGAAAAATGTACAAATATAAATAACAAGCGAAGAATATACAAATATGAACAACATAAATTTTAAAATAAAAAAGTAAGACAATAATAAATAAATAAATAAATAATAGTAAAATAATAAAAAAATGCATGAAAGGCTGAAATTGCAATAATAAATAAGTAAATAATAATAATAGAAAATTTCATGAAAGGCTAAGATTAAATAAATAAGGGACTGAACCGAAATTTAAATAAAATTGCAGGTATAAATCTTAATAAAATAAATAAATTAAATAGTAAAAAAAATAAAGAACTAAAGTGAAATGCGCGAAAAGGAGGAGGGACTAATTAGAAAATTATCCCTTCACCCTTTAAATGCACCGTTCTAGGGGACTAAAATAAAAAAAATAAAATAAATAGGATAAATTTAAAAGAATAAAAAATTAGATTGCAAACTAATTAAAAAGCGGAAGGGCTAAAAGTGCAATTAGACCCTTCCGCAAAAACACGCTGATCCTGAGGTTAGAGCGGGTCGGGTTTCGAGTCGGCCCCCTAAACGATGCCGTTTTGGAGTTAAAGGGGCCAAGTGAAACGGCGTCGTTTCACAATTGCTATTTAAAGCAGAATTTTTGCAAAATTTTCATTTCAATCTTGTTTTTTTAAAAAAAAACTCAAAAAATTCTCTCCTCTTTCTCTACAACAGGCCCTATCCGGCCTGGGCTCCGGCCATCGGCCGTCGCGTTGACTGTCGGTCACCGGCATCGGCGGAGCCTGAAAAACTGAAAAGTTTCCCCTTTTAACCCTCTTTTCGAAAAGAACCCAGATCTGGGGTTTGAATCCCCAAAATCTCATCGGTGCTCGGCCATGGGCAAAGAAACCGAAAGGTTTCGCCCTTTCGCGACGAGGCCTTCGACGGAACCCTGATGGGTTCCTGGGCTTTGCGAATCGGAGGGAAAAGGGGCTACGATGGCGACGATGACGATGATTGGTAAGTGTTTTCTTCTTTTTTTCTTTTTTAGGATTTCGAATAAAAAACCCCCTTTTATTCTTATTATTATTTTGAAACAAAAAATAAATATCACATTTTCTTTGATTTTTTATTGATCTTTTTGTTTATAAAAAAATACATTGATGATGGGGGGCTTTTATAGCCGATTTACACGTTGTTTGGTTACTGTTTTTGCACTGGTTCTTTTGCTGCGGTTTTTGTTGTGTTTTCGTCCTTTTTTTCTCTCTTTTGTAGGTTTTGGTGAGGTCAACAGAGGGGCAAAAGCCTGTCCTTGCCATATTGGTGAAACAGCGGCAAAGGGGCGCCAGGCCTCGGGACGAGGCGCGGGCGGTGCGCCTGAGGAGGAGTGGCACGACTGAAAAGGGCTAGGGTTTTTTTTTTTTGGCTTTGCTGAAAAGTTTAGGTTGTGGGCTTAGGATTTCTTCATTTGGGCCATATCGGGCCTTCAATTTTTGGGTTGTAATTATTATTTTTTGCTTGTAACTGGACTTTGATTCTTTGGACTTATTACTATTTTGGTCTATTATTATTGTGATGGGCCCGGGCAAATTGGGTTATTACAACGTTTGCTATGTAGTTTCAATATTTAATATTTAAAATATTTTATAAAAAATTATGACTTATTTATCTATATATATTAGGCTGCAAAGAAAGAGAGAAAAGTAGTGCTTTCTAATGTTGGAAAAAGAAATTCTCTCCCCTCCCCCCCAGTTGAGATTTTATTGTCAAGTTTTTTTTTATCGAAAAGGATACTATAAATGGTGACATTTGAGGTCATTTGTTGTCGCTAAGATACTTTGAAATGAAAGTTGAAATTGTTTAATCATAAATATCGTGCGACCAAATAGTGAATTTCTATTTATTTATCATACATATTTTTTTCCTAAGTCAGAAATTTTTTTGATGGATCGAAATTAAGTTGTATACTTTTTCGATGCTTTTAAGAGGTTAAAGTGTAATTTTACCATACATTAATTTAGTATTTTATTGTTCATTGTATTACCCCATCTATGGTTGAGTTAACTGTTTATAGTAGGTTTAATTTAAATTGAACCAAATTTCAAATATAATACTTTAGGTTTGCATTCAATTCAATTTGCTATTTAATTATTATATAATTATCAAAAGAGCTTTGACATCGCATTTCAATTTTGGGTTGATTTTAGCTTTACATCGATATTGATAAATTACAATGCCCTTATGTGAAGGACTATAAAATGGATCATTAGGACCAAGTTTCATATTGATATAATAGATCTTTTAAAATGATCAAGTAATACAATTCAAAATTACTTAGAATTTATCATTTTTTTTATGAAACTTCATGTAGATAATTGTTATAACAATTAAGTTATACAAGATGGTGGGATAAAAAAAGGTGGTGATTCACACTGTAAGTGGTGTGAAGAGCCATTAAGGATGGAGGTTTAAGGGTGGTGTTTGAGTAGAATGAAGGCTATATGGTAGAGCTCTTCTCTCTTGACTTTCTTACATTGGTGTTAAAAGGAGGTATTTATAGGAGGATGTTGGCTCAAAGTAGGCTATATGATAGCCTTAGAAGGCTACATGAGAGCTACACTGGGGCATTTGCTAGGCCACACTCAATGGGGCACTAGACCCTAAGAAAGTTATGGTCAGAGTTGACGGAGAACTACTTCAACTATGAAAATTCTTACCAGATCACTTGACATACTTTTTAACAACTAGTTCTCCTATTTCTAATAACATACATGACCTTACATAAATAGGCGAAGGGGAGCTTTACAAATAATACTTCTTTAGGTTCCCTACATTCCATGTCCTAGGAATAATTTGATCATTGAGGTGAACCAACGTATACACTCTATGTCTAATCTTCCAAACAACTTTGTAAGGTCATTTCTAACTTGCAACCATCTCACCTCTTTGCCCCCTTAAGATGCTGGCTTTTGTGCCGCATATAACCATATCACCAGCCTGGAATTTTAAATTATGTACTTTGGCATTGTAATACCTATCTATTTGCTAAAAGTGAACATCTAGCTTAACTACGATCGCTTTTCTAACTTCCTCCAAAACATAAAGATTGACACACAACTTTTTCATTTGATGGATGCACTCAACTCTTCAATATCCGTGTAACAATGTTCCTTTTCATATAGAGCGTATAGCTTTTCTCGTTGATGCTTTACTAATGCATATTTAAGATTTTTGTAGGTCACTCCAACTGTGAAAGCATGAATTGCCCAGTTGTCTGTTAAACCCTGGATTCTTTTGGTGGTAGTATTAAATCGTAGAATATACTCATGCAAACTTTCACCTTCCTCTTTTTTGGTATTGAACATCATAGTAGGTTTTTTTTATGCATCAATGTTAGTTGAGTTTTAATCTGCAAATTGGTGAGCTAGTTCATCAAATCTACCTATGGACATCATTAGAAGTGTTAAGTACTTGCTTTTAGCATGCTTTCATAACGTTAAGGGAAACATTTTGCATTTGATGGCATCAAAGGCTCAAATAATAATAATGTAAAATGTTATATTGGTGTAGCACGTTGATAACTCTCATATTTAGAGTTATGTTAGTATAGTTTTTGAAGCATTTTAGGAGATAATTTTAGCATTTAGGTTAGTTTTATTACATTTTATAGTTTTTTCCGGTTAATTATATGTTATTTGATTTTTATCATTTATAGAGTTAGATCAAATTTAGTTCCTATTTTCTTCTTTACTTTGTAGGTTTCGAATGAAGAATGGAGGGCTTGGAGCATAGAGTAAAAAGTAGTGAAAAAAAAAATCTTCTGCTCAATTCAAAATTTCAAACAACAAGTAGTCTGATCCATCGCAATTTTTCGTCCAGTAGAGCAGAATGATTAAAACCCTAAAAATAAAGGGTGACGTGATTTAAGGAAAAATAGGGGAAAAGGGATAAAATAAACTTGGTGGCTAAGGAACAACTCCCTTACACTAAGAAGAACTTCAAGCTTGCAAAGACGAGAAGAAAAAAATATCTAGAGCGCTCGACATCAATTTAATAATTATTTTTTTCTCTAGATTATTTCTTTTTACTTTTTATCAATACAAGTTTATTTTGAATCTCTTATTGTGTGGTTTCCTCAAATCATTATGAACTAAACTCTATTTTCTTGGAAAAACGGTGAATCTTATTTCTTAGTTAATTAAATATTTTCTCTTCAAATGTTTCGATCTCTTTTAATTATTTATTCAATTTTGTGCTTATTTAATTTGCTTATTTGGCCACTAAGTTGTATTAATATGATAATCTTGATTTTTCTTGGAAGAGAAAATTAAGAATTAAATCTACACTGAATATATTAGGATTAACTTTAGTAGTGCCAACAAACAAGTTAATTTATGGTTAGGATAGGAATATACTTGATGCCCAAATCAACACAATATGTTTTTTCGCAGTGACTTCACCCCACTTGCCTAGCATATGAATATAGCTAGTGAGGAAAAGGGTTTAACTGAACTCCCTTGGATCATTCGTTCTCTTGTATTTCTCATTCGATGATTTAAAGGAAATTAATACTAGCCTTTCAATGACCTGGGCAATTAATGTATCATTTGTATATTAGATTGAATAAGCCTTTTTCTAGATTTATTAATGCTTTCAATAAGTCCATTTCTTTTCATAATTCCTCTATTTATGCTTGAGAGAGGAGGTAACTGGTGTTATGGCCAACCTTTCTGGACCACACTTTACTTGTTTGTGAAAGAAGTCATTTGCTATTCAAAGGATAAAATTCAACTAACATTTTTTGGTATTGGTGCAAGTGACTACTTGGAGCAACCTCTCTTAGATTTTTGAGAAATATACCGATACTAATTTTAGTTAAGTGTTGACCTTCGACAGCAAATCTCAACCCCTTGAGCTACTGTTGGTTACCTCAAGCAAGATGTAGTTGATTTGGGTAGTTTTAATAATATCTGGGTGCTTGCTCCTATTGAGGTTGTTTTTAGTAATCTTTTTGGCCAAATGGTTGCCAATATTAGTTGTGAGCAGCATAACCTTGATACTCGTTCCTGGATGCTACCAGTAATGTTGCTCTAAGTCATAGTTGTACTGGTAAAACTCCCACTGGTTATATTGGTTGTTTCATACTTATATTGGTTGTAATATTGATTTTGGTAGCATTGACCACCTTGCTTGCAGTTGACCTCATTTACTTGCACTTCTAGGTTGTGTTCTAGGCTGATTGAGCCTTAACTTCTTACCAAGTTTACTTAAGCAGGATCCTTATCCTTCATATTCTCAAAAACAGTGACAGAGTTGGATACTAGAGCACTGTTACGTGGGGGGAGCGACGATGGCTGTGGAGAGAAGCTGAAGGTTGAGTCAGGGTGGCAACTGTAGCTGGAGGTCGAGTCAGGGTGATAATGTTTGTAGTTATTAATCAGTTATTTAATCACAGCAACCGCTGTCGACCCGAAACAACCTCTAGCTTTTGTCCAACGCGACAGTTGCTCACCCCCTGGTAATAAACTTACCCCCAACTTCATCACCGATTTTGGATAAGAGAGAGGGTGACGATACTGCCTCTAGTGGTGATATAGAAAAAGAATAATTGGATTATACTGGAAAGCCCCTGTGTTTTTCCTTAAGTTTATGATCTCAAACTTATGTATCGATTTTGTAAAGCATCCTCTTCTGGTGAGGCGGAACTTGAACCGGTGATCGCATAACCACCATCAAGGGGCTCTCGAGTCACATTCGAAGCCGAGACCGCACATTAATGTCTATCAATTAGGACTCATAGTTAGACTATAACCCGTGACCGTATAAGCACCGCAAACTCGGAGCCTGAGTTATAATGCGATGGACTTTTAATGCAATGGTTACATCCCAATATAGTAGATGAAATATGTGGGTCTAGTAGCGCCACTGCATCATCATGAACTCAAGGACACTTTAAAACTAGCACACTAGCTCCCTCAAACAAAAATAAATCTGTTTGTCGAAAAAGTTAAACAATTGAAAGTAAAATATAAAAAATGGTATAGAATAGTTTTTAGGGATGAGGGGAGGTCGCCGAAAGAGTTGATGGAGTAGGGGGAGCAAAATCTCCATTTATATAGGCAATCGGATGGGGAACAAGTGAAAGAGGGAAAAAATGTGTTTTGATTAATCAAAGATGCATCTTTCAGTGATGTCGTAGAAAGATGCATTAAAAGCGTGCGCCTAACAGGGCGTTTTCCCCTCCCAATTTCAACCCCCTAAAAAGTTTCTAGAACCCCAGAAATCTCGAGGTATTATTCTCAGACATACTAGTGTGGTGCTTCTGTAAAAAATACAGGGTTAGTGAAAACACCAGAATAAGTCGAGTCATACTGGCTAGGAGGTGGTGCAGCCATTGGTGCCTCTTGTTGGGTTGAAGCCGATGATGGACCCATCTCGACACCTACTCTAGACCTTAGATTTCGTTACGATCGTCGTGGCCTCCTTGGACAATGTTACCTTCCCCTCGCCTCCTCTGGCAATAGATATGACTTGTCGTGGTGTCTAAACTATGGCATATACTTTGGAGCGGTCACCAATTCCTGAGTAATAATTAGTTTGCGAATAGGTAAGAAAGCATACCTATGCTCCCAAATGCTAATATATTACTCGTGGAATTTAGGCCAATATTTGTCGGTTCTTCCCCGCAAGTCGACCTTGTATAGTGCTTCGATGTCTTAGGGTGGCGACAGAATAGTTTGCTTAAACCCAAAATGTCGTACCAGTCAATCGAATTCGTGCATCTTCACCGTGGCGTAAACTATCAATGGCACCTTCGCGTTTCAGATATTGGGATTGACCAATAATTCGGATGAGATGCATTGTCGAATTCTCGAATCAGAGTATGACATCCATTCAAACTGTAGTACGGAATAATAAAGTTTATTATCTAGTTAAAATTAATTTTGATATCCTTACATAAATATTACATAATTAAAAATTTTAAAATACTAACATCGGCTTTCGATCGTTGATTAACAGTAGCCGAACATCTTCGAGCTCCTCTAGTAGTCCTGTAAAGTTCGAGCTATAGTTCCACTTATTCAAATAATATTATTTTCAAAAATTGGCCTAATTAAAATATTATGATAACTATATTATAATATTAATTTTACCTTATTACGAGACAGAAAGTACAAGGGTAGTTGGCTCGGGGATGTAAAAATGGTAGCCGAAACCATGCCTATGACTGCAGAAGGAGTACACAACCACCAATTTTAACTTTTTTTGGTTGCGTCACCTGAGACATCTCTTAGTACAACGTCGCCAACACGGCTGACCCCCAACTTAGTTGACCAGCTTCTTTCAAGTCAACGAGTTGTAGCAGCCACCTTAAATGTAAAAGAGTTCGAGATTTATCGAGCATTAAAACACCTCTGATTAACCTCAGGATGTATGTTTGGGCGTGTTATTCTCTTTTAAGAGGGCTCGAACTCCCGTGGAAATTTTCTTGCAACATTGCCTAACAGTTGCTTACAAATGTCGCTCCAATCGTCAATGGCCACTGATCCTGTAACGACTAACTCATCCATTGGTAAATCGAACTGTAATTGAACGTCCTCAAGTGTGATTGCACACTCATTGCATGGAAGATGAAATGTGTGTGTCTTGGGTCTCCATCTTTCCACCAACACGCTAATAAGTGTGGGGGTCCAATTTACACCCCTGAGCATAAGAGACACGTGCAAGAATCCCACCACTTCCAAATAAGGTTCAATCATACGCGATGACTTCGTAGATAGATTGTGTATAAATGTCTCCAAAATCCAATCTTCGGCCTGATTATAAAAAAAAAAAATTCTTGCAACATTGCCTAACAGTTGCTTGCAAATGTCGCTCCAATCGTCAATAGCCACTGATCCTGTAACGACTAACTCATCCATTGGTAACCAAACTGTAATTGAACGTCCTCAAGTGTGATTGCACACTCATTGCATGGAAGATGAAATGTGTGTGTCTTGGGTCTCCATCTTTCCACCAACACGCTAATAAGTGTGGGGGTCCAATTTACACCCCTGAGCATAAGAGACATGTGCAAGAATCCCGCCACTTCCAAATAAGGTTCAATCATACGCGATGACCTCGTAGATAGATTGTGTATAAATGTCTCCAAAATCCAATCTTCGGCCTGATTATAAAAAAAAAATTTAACAAATTAATAATGTACATAAATAAAATTATAAAAAATAAAAATATTTTTTTTACTATTTGTAGTTAAATCACGGAAATGTGACTGTCATCGAAACAAATAAGAGTATTTGTCATTCCAAAAATAAATTAAAACGAATAAAAATATAGAATTAAATCAAGAAGAACTTAGGAGAATTTTAATTAAAATTTTAAAACTAAATTATCGAAAGAATTGGATTTGAATAAAAAAATGAGAAAAATATTTAGGTTTACATAGAAAAAAAAATTAACCGTTTTTCTATGGTCGTTGACAATTCGACCATTGGATGAAAACGCGTCCAATCCCTCTCCTAATCACTTGATTATTTTTTTAAATCAATATTTTTACATAATTTATCCATGTTTTAGTATAATATTACATGTGAAAAAGAAGATTGGTGAAAGGTTGGTGTCATTGTCGGTCATTTTCTGAACAGTAATTTGTCGTGAACGGCGACGTCTCGTTCGACTTTCCGAATCTGTTGACCATTTACTGTCGCTATCGATGGCTGTACCCTTCTTCTACGCCACCTCCGGTCAAATTTGGCCGTTGATGTTCCCCTTTTTTTAATTAATTTTCTTTCTTTTGAAAAAGAATTACTACATTATTATATTAATTATATACAATTAATTTCACGAGGATCATTCTGTTCTATACTTTTATAGATGCTTTGATGCAATTCCTGGTGAAAGTATGAATTATGATGTAATTGTTGTTGTTTTTCTATTGAAATATTATTATTTTATACATTTTTTTTATTGGTCAAGTTCTTTAATTTTGTCACGGAATCAACACTATTTCATATCTTGTATTAATTGATTAATTTATTTAAATATTTTAGCTTAAAATTTAAATTTTTGTGTGTGTGATAACGATGTTGCATTTTTTTTTAATTTTGTTGTACTTTTATTATTATATAGAATTCAAAAGGTTAAAAAATAAAAAGAAAAAACGTCGGCTTAAGACATAAAAGAAACCTCTAAGCTCTCCTTACTTTTTAACTTACGACATCACTGTTTAAAAATTTTCGTTAAATTAGATTATATTAAGGGTTAAATTTATTGAATTTTAGAAATAGAATTAAAATTTTAAATTTTGTAAACATTGAGAGTTAAATTTATAATTTTTTTAAATTTAAGATCAAATTGATACATTGTGTAAACATTGAAGGGTTAAATTTGGTATTAGGCTAATAAAAAAAAGGGTTTATGCCAACTTTCCAATACTCATCTAACGACAATTAACGAAAAAGTGATTAAAATATTTAATTTCGACTAAACAGAAAAAACTAATAAGTGAGTGATTAAAATAAATCTTTTTATAATTTACCCTAATTTAAATTACTTGGATCCAATTCCTGAATTTAATTCATGTGGAAATTAATTAATTAAAGTGATTAGTGACTGCCAACACGAATAGTTAATTATACAAAATGCGCCTCTAAAAACTATCAACTAACACTTATATGTATTACCAATAGTAGTTAGACTAGTTTATTTTTGTTGGCACTTTTTTGACTAATTTTGTGCAGCTTTTAAACAAATTTTGTAGCATTATAAAAGAAGACTTATTCGGACAACTTTGCTTTGGACGCTTTAGCTTGCTCGCAATCAATCTGTTTTTAAATGAAAAGTTTGGACTGTTGATGAGATTGTTCTTTTGTGCAAATTGAGGTCTATGGATAGGGTCAAAGTTCTTCCTAGCATCGATGTACAGGAGGAACGGTGGTGGTGTAATCCTCATTTTATCTTTAACTTGGCGACTAGCAACAATCGAAGGGTGGAATGGAGTGCTTCTGTTGAAATGCTTAATTTAATGTTGATGGTGCTTGGAGGGTAGGTTCTATTTATGCTGGTGAAGGGGGAGTACTGAGAGATCACGAGGGGTTGGCTTGGGATGTGTTTTATGGGCATTGAATCCATTTTGTTCTTCTCCTTGGAATGGCGATACACCTCTTGTTATTGGGACTAAATCTTTGAACTCTATTAAATGGATTTTCAATCCTGTTCAGAGTCCTTGGAAGTTCTGAAAGGTATTTTTTTACATTGATGTGTTTCATAGTCACTTTCATTCATACACGAAGGGAGGCTAATGGCTTAGGTGATGGACTTGCCAAATTGGAACTGGGTAAACGTGGAATGTTCTTTGCTGGGTTTTAACTCATCTCCACCTCGTACTTTTGGAGGTCTTGCCAGTCTCTTTTTTGTTGGTTTGCTTTGGACTTCTTAATATTATATTTGATTGAGCAAAATGAATAAATAAAAGAAGACTTACTGATGCGATTATCTTTCCTTAATTGTCAATTTTACTTAAGAAGAATTATGCATAATATCTTTATATTGTTACGTAACATGTGGTTTCTCATCATACTAGTTGGATTGAACCCAACAACATTTCCTGAGCAGAATGGTTATATATTTAAACTGTGTTACCAATTTATACTAAGGGCTTATTTAGTAGTGATTAAAAAAATTACTTTTGGAAGAAAAATTGTGCTAAACAAAATACTTTTGACTAAAATTTTTGACTTTTCAAAATTGAAAAGCACTTCTAAAAAGAAGAAGCTAAAATTTTTAGCTTTTCCTCTCTCAAAATCCATTTTTATGCTTAATTACTTTTTCACCCCTCCAATAACATAATATTTTCTCTTTTTTTTTCTTGGTGCTTAATTACAAAGCTGTTAAAATCATCAATTAAAAATAAAAAATATTTTTGAAATAATACAAATGTGTTAACATCTAATTACAAATATTTAATGGTTGTATTTAAATATTTAAAATATAATTTATATATTCTAATTAGATTTTATAAATAATTAATATTTATTGCTTAAAATATTTAAAATTCATATTTCATATATTAAAATATTAACAACAAGTTATAATATTTTTTATATTCTTACTAAAATATAATAATATTAACTAATTTGAACATAATTTAAATGCATATTTATTACTTGATAATAACATGTCTAAAATAAACATTTTATTTCTTAAAAACACTTTTTGACAGCAATACTAAACACTCAAATCTTAAACCAAACTTTTTAAAAATATATCTCAAAAGTGCTTTTCCAAGTACATTTCAAAAGTATTGCTAAACTAGTCCTAAATTTTTATTGGGGAAAGTCTTAGCAAGAAGAGTTCTTTCATTGTAGTTGTATGCAATGGCGTATTTAGAGGGTTGGCAGGGACTCGACCCCCTAAAATGGAAAATTATCCATTTAAGCCCCTTAAAAATTATAAAAGTTAAAATTAGTAAAGATAGAATTGTACTTCGACCCCCTAAAAATGATAAAAATTTGATTTAACCCATTAACTTTTATAAAGATATAAACTATTAAAAATTACAATTTAATTTTACTTCCCTAAAAAAATTTTCTAACTTTGCCCCTGATTATATGGGAAAGAGATTGCAAGGAGCATGAGTGAGGTTAAACTTAAATCATCTATTGCACTATGAAATCAACTGTTACTGATTGGATCCGAATTACATAAAGAATTCCTTGTATTTATTGTTTACTATTTTAATTTTAAGTTGTTCCTCTAAGTCGCAACTCAACATAATAATTAATTCATTTAACCTTGATATGCTAAAATGACATGCCAAGTTAGCAAATATTTTAAAATATAAAAAGTATGTATACTTATTAAAAAGTATAAAATAAAAATTATTTAAATGTTTAAATAATTGTAAAGAGTATTCAAAAACTAAATAAAATTATAAAATTAATAACAAATTACAGAAAATTATAAATAATACAATAAATAATAAAATGTTAGAAATTATCAAAAAACTTATAAAAAATTCTTTTGTTAGTAATAAAATACAAAAAACTCCAAGGAATTTAATATGATTTTTACTTTTAATGGCGATGTGAAAGGTTCCAAGCCAAATACTTTGAGCCGTGAATTTGCCCCATGGTCATCTTTTTACACCCTTAAAATGGTTTTTCTCATGTGATTCAACTTCAACTACAGTAAGAGCTGGAGCTGAAGCTAGCTTTGGGTTTATGTTAACATTTGCAGGTGAAATCATAATGTTAGTAAAAGGATGTCTATTGTGTGTTGGTTTGTGATATAAACATGAAATGAGCTGTAAGAGAATTGTGGGATTTGAGTATAGTAATTAATCCACAAACAGTGTTAAAAAGTTGACATGTGTCTTTTTTTTTTAAATAATTAATTTTTTTTAATTCTCTAATTCTGTTTATAGAGTCTAAAAATTCATGTACAAAATAATTTCTCTTATGTAATGTCAACAACATTTTATAATTTTTAATTTGCTGACATATTAATTCGTATGGTGTGTATGTGTTAACGAGAAGAGATTATATAAAACTACGATTTCACGTCATCTTTATCCCTTTCTAATAGGAGAATGACAAATCAACTTTTTCTTTCGATTTTTAGCATTTTTAGTTGGATTTGAATTTTTTTAAGAGGAAAAGGCTGAAAATCAAGAGAAAAAAATCTGATTTGTCATTCTCCTATTGATAATGGATAGGATAATATGAAATCATAGTTTCATACAATCTTTTCTCATGTGTCAACATGTTCGTATTTTTATTTGTCACGTCAAACATCAATTAACGGTCAAAACCAGTAAAAAGTTAATTCCGTTAATAGAGGGGCTCGATTAATTTAATTTTTTAGTAGTGAGGACTCGATTAGCGCAACTTTTTTCTAAGTGCTTATTTTTATTTTTTTTTTTATTTTACTAAACGCTTTTTAGACCTTTACCATACATATAATTTGTAAAATATTTTTTTAGAAGTTGTTTACGTAATTTGTAATTATTAAAAAATAAGATAAAATTTTCTAAATAAAAATTTTAAAAATATTTTGTGTGTTTATACAGATTTGAATTAATTATTTACAAATATGAATGAATTTAAAAAAAAAAATTCCTACTAATATTATTGGTGTAACAGGCCAATTTAGCCTTGGCACAAATAGAAACCAAATATATATAAAATAAAAATAAAAAATAACAGAATCCATTACAACAGTCCATTTACAAAATATCATGTAACAGCCCGATTTTTCAATAGTGTCAGAAACAGTGGTTCGAGGCCACCAAATCTAGCAAGTAAGCTCATAAATTTTATTATTTAATATTTACGAGTCAAATATGGTTTTAAAAATATTTTTTAATTAGTAATTTATGTCTTATAATGAATTATTAGGTTTGAGTGATAAAACCTTAGTTCAAGTGGTTTTAGAAAGTGAGGTATCAAGACCTCATTTCTATAAACCGGGCTGTAAATATTTTTATAAATATTTACGGAGTGGCATTAAGATTGTATTAAAGTTTTGTTAAATTTTTTTAACATTTTGATAGTTAATTAATTAAAAAGGACTAAATTGTAAAAGATATAAAATTTAATCACTATTTGATTAAATGGGTAATTGATAAAGGAAAAGGGACTTAAATGATAATTAAACCATGGTAAAAGTTTCCAAGCGATGGTATTATGACTGATTCCACTAGCTTTTGAATTAATTGTTCGTTTAGTCCTAATAAGTTTGGGATTAAATTGTAAATAAGTTTATTTAGTTAGAATTTAATTAAATTGAAGGACCAGTTGTGAAGTTAAACCTTCCTTTTATGGTAATTGTGCCATATATTTATGTGATGGATAAATATGGACATAGATTTGGTGTTTTAAATTAATTATTAACTAAGGGTAATATGATAATTTGATGGATTAAATTAAATTAAAAACATAAGAAAAAAAGGTGCGATTGTCATCTTCTTCCCCAATTACAACCGAAAGCTTCCATGAAAATAGAGTTAGGGTTTGGCCAAGCTTTAAAATCCAATCGGTAAGTGATTTTCGTCCCTTTTTTAGTAATTTTTATGTTTTTGAGATCGTTGCAATTAGATCCAGCTAGCCTGTACCTTCGATATTGAAATTGTTAAATATTTTGAAAGTTCCCATTGATGAACCTTGTGAGTTTTGAAATTAAATGATGAATTTAAGATATTAATTGTTATTTAAAAGTATTTTATTAAGTGATTTTGGATGAATTTCCCGGTTAGGGACTAAATTGTTGAAATAGTATAAATACAAGGGTTTGTTGTGAAATTATTGCAAAAATGGGCTGTATTGAATGCCATGAATATTCGGGTAGCTTGGATTTGTATTAAAAATGGTTAATTTGCATGTTTTGGGTTCAGAGACTAAATTGAACAAAAGTAAAACTTTAGGGGCAATTTTGTAAAAATGTCAAAATGACCAAATTACATGAAATGAATTGTTTTATTGTCTAAATTAATATATTGAATGAAATTATTAATTTAGATCAAGATCAGGTGTAAAATCGAGGAAAATGAAAAAATACCAAAATGCCCTTGAATCTTGGTATTTCTGCAATTTATCTAGGTAAGTTCGTATGGTTAAAAATTAATATTTGTATTAATTTGATGAATGGTATTATGTAGTTATTTTATTGTTGAAAATGAATTATTGTTGGAATTATAATATTGAATTGAATATTCGGGTTGAATGGAACTCAAGATTTGAGTACATTCATTATTTGGCGTATGACGCTATTGAAGGAAGATATCGGCAAATGACCCAAGTAAATCGGGGTTCACCATTTGTTGTGAACTCTTGTGTTTTACTTTCTGTTTAGCTCTTTCGAGCTTCTATTCAACTTTTACTAGCTTTTGTTCAACTCTTATGAGTTTCTGTTCAGCTCTTACGAGCTCCTGTTCAACTCTTATGAGTTTTTGTTCAGCTCTTACGAACTTCTGTTCAGCTTTCGAGCTTTTATTGGCGTATCTAGAAGGCCCAACTCTTATGAGCTTCTGTTAACGATGTACTCTTATCCGTAAGCCGTTCTTCGATTTGGGAAAGCCTTGGTAAAGTGATTTATTTAATGAATTTGAAAGTTATCCAATGATATTCTAAATAGTTCAATGGACAATATTTTGTTACGAGACTATATGAGTTTGATACGAACTAATACAAGTATATACATGAAATACATGGAAATGATGACACATGATATATTGATATATTGAAATGGATGATATATGTATATGAAGAAATGATAAGAGAATGATATGTATCATGACATATGTAATACCCCGAAAATTTATAGTAATATATTATCTTTGATATAGTAAAATAAGGAAATAAAGCGACAAAAAGGGAAATTTTGGAGTTATGATAACATTGGAAAGTATATTATGATATATTAATTCAAGAAAGGACTAAATGCTAAAAGTGAGAAAAGTTTTGTTGCCTAAGAGTAAATACTCAAAACTTGAGGGGTTAAAGTGTAAATATGAAAAAGTTGAAGGACCAATAGTGCAAATATTTTAAGGGTGGAATGATCTAGAAACTAAGGAAAATGGATGAATTAGAACCAAATTGAATAGGTAAATAATTATGAGGGACTAAATTGTAATTTTACCAAATTATGTGATGATTCAAGGATGAAATTTTAAAAGATCATAAAGGGCAAAATAGTCAATTGGAAGAGAGAGAAATCTAGAAAGTAATGATGATGTTGATGATATTTTATAATTATCTAATTAGATAAATATTATTTTATTAATATTTTAATAAGATATTTTATTATTATTTTATTTGGTATATAAGGAAGGAAAGATGAAGAATTTCTATCATCTTTCCATGCATTTCACGTTAGAAAAGAAGAGAAGAAAGAAAGTTTTGCTTTCTTTGCAATTTGGTCATTCTACCAAACAATTCACCATTTTCACCTAGAAATCAAAAGAATTTGTAACACCCCTAACCCGTAACCGTTACCGGACTAGGGTTAAGAGGTGTTACTAAACATTTCTGAACATTTCAAAATATCTCACTTCCATTTCTCAACACATAGTTAATCATCAATCAAACATATTCAATTATAATTATATAGTCCCTTATTGAGGTCTACGAGACCTTAAACACGTGTTAGAAAGAGGTCGGAACTAAACCGAACACTTACGAAAATTTAAAAATTTTTCCAAACTGCAGAGGTCACACGCCCGTGTGCCTCCCACGGTCTCAACACGCCCGTGTGTGTAAGCTGTGTCAAAACAGGGCATACATACTGACTTGTCCACACGACCACCAGACACGCCCGTGTGCCATGGTCGTGTGAAATTAAGCTAGCTACTGACTTGGTCACACGGCCACCAGGCATGCCCGTGTGCCACGATCGTGTAACCTGCCCAGGCACACTTCGAAGTGGCCCTTGAGCCACACGGCAGAGACACATGCCCATGTCTCTTGGCCGTGTATGCAAAATAGGCCATTTGCAAGGCCAAAATGCCACCCACACTTGGGTCATACCTACAAGCACATACAAGCCTATTTTCACACACAATTTGGCAACCAAATACATGTCAAATGATCAACATATCATCCCATCCAATCTCATTTCTAATCATGTCAACTTATATACCAAATTGCACAACTAAAGCACATGCATAACCAAGCATGATTCATCCACAATATCACTAGATCACAATGACATCAATCCATCACTAAGCTTAGCATTCATAAGACATTTTCATTGCCATCAAGCCATACCAAAATATACTTCATAAAACATAATCATTCATGCATATTACCAACATTTATCTAGCCACATCACATGGCTATTTACACATCTCAAACATGTTTCAAAACAACTAGCCTATACATGCCATATTCAAATATACACATCTTCAAAAGTACCAAAATAGATTGCCGATAGTGTGATAGAGATGCTGACGATCCCCGGATCCGAGCTAGCTTTACTGACACTGTAAAACATATAAACAAATCACACAGTACGCTTTCAAAAGCTTAGTAAGTTCTTAATACAATACATACTACTCAATATTACCACATCAAATTATATTTATACCATCACATAGATAAAGGCACAACTAGGCACATTATCAATCTCAACCACATACTCAAGTATCTATTCATTCAACTCTTAAAACTATCATCAACCACATAGGTTCAAACGTACCTTGACCAACACATAGTTACTCACCATTCATGCTACTCAATTGCTCAATATTACATCTCGTTCAACTTTTGCTATTCTTTTGATTTATTCGCACACTTAGTGTTAGTTTCATAACCGAAACATAATTGTCATCGCACACTTAGTGCCAATAAGTTAAACTGAACTATATCGGTATCGCACACACAGTGCCAAATCAATAAGCCGAAGCTTCTATCTTTTCGCACACACAGTGCTAACCATTTTTGTCTCGTTTCTAATTTCGCACACTTAGTGCCATCTTATTCAATTCCGCACATAACATTTCTAGTCTCTTAGTTATATATAAGTTCATTCAATTCACATCACATAGACATAATTTAACAACTAGTATTATATCCGAACTTACCTCGGACGTCGAAATATTGAAACGGTCGATTAATCGAGCACTTTGTCTTTGCCTCGATCTCGATCCAAACCTCTCCTTTCTTGGTCTATACACATTCAAATTCAGTCCATTCAATCACCAATTTATTCAATTTAGTCCACACACACATTTTAGGGCATTTTACAAAATATCCCTCACATTTTCACATTTCGACACTTTAGTCCCTATTTCATAAAATCATCAAATACACACAATTTCATATCATATAAGCTTAGCCGAATTCTTCTCATGCTAATACAAGCCCAAACATTTCATTTATTTCACAATTTAGTCCTCCAATTTCTCATTTTCTCAATTAAGCTCAAATTACTCAATTTCATCAAAAATTCAAATACAAACTATGTTAACCCAACATCAAACTTTCTTATTTCACCAAATATCAACACAAAGCTCAAATGTTCATCAATTGCACATCTCAAAATCTGTAACAGCTCAATTTTGGGCTTAGTCGGAATAGTGGTTTCGGGACCACAAATCCGATGTTGAGAAATTTATTTTATTTATATTTTTTATGGTCTACAATTTCACGAAATTATTTTGTGAAAATATCATTCGAAAATTTTGACGTTAGGCACTCAATTTAGTCAAAAGGACTAAATTGTAAAAAGTGCAAAAGTTGAGTTCTACATGTTAGAGGTGTCCAATTGTTATGAAATTTTAAATTGGAGGTCCTTAAATGATAATTAGGCCATTGGTTAAGTTGGTGGACAAAAATGGACATGGATGGGTATGTTTCAAAAGATTTTTTAAGGGGCATTTTGGTAATTTAGTGAATTAAATGAATTAAAAACAAAATTTAAATGCCAAATTTGTCCATCTTCAAGCTTAGGCCGAATGTAACATGTGGGAAGCCATGGATAGGGTTTTCAAGCTTTCCAAGCTTCATGGTAAGTCCATTCTAGCCCCGTTTTTCATGTTCTTTACGTTTTTAGAGTCCCGATAACTTGATTTAGCTTATTCTAGCAATAATGTAACCTAGGGTTCATATTTGAAAAATACCCATAGGTGAAATTATTTATTTTGATGTTTTATGGCAGAATATGAAGCTTAGAATTATGTTAAACAACTTTTACTAAGCGATTTTAAGTGAAAACGAGTAAAACGACATAATCGATAAAAATATCTAATGTACATAAGTGCATGTTAGAGTAAGAATTTGATGTTGCCATAGAAGGGAAAAATGATTAGCATGTTATAAAACATAAGACTAAGGGATGAAGTTTAATTTTCAAGCCTAGGGGCAAAATCATAATAATGCAAAAGTTTAGGGGCAAAATTGTAATTTTGTCAAAGTTTGAGTTAGGGATTGTTTTGAGTAGTACATTAATTAAATAAGTGAAATGTGATGTCTTAGACCTTGAAAAACAAGATTTGGACCTAGAACGGGAGGAAAATCGAAAATCGGGAAAGTTGGTAAAATGACCGTTTTGGTATCGAGGTAAGTTCATATGTTTAATAAGCATTTAATTATGCATATTTGAATGATAAATTGATATTTTGGCTATAAATATTATAGTATTGAGTTTCAGATATAATGATTAATGTTCGATAATAATTCGATATTGGAAAGAGAACTTGTATAATTTATATGTTAGACCATATTTTGTATTATGGCTTTGTATGATAACAAGAAAGTATTGACTAGCATAGTTTGATGAGAATAGGTTAAGTTGATGATATGATGAGATTTAGAATGTAAGTATATAAGTTGAGTAGCATTTTATTATTATGCAATTATTGTTATTAGTAATGTTATTATTGAGTTATGCGACTAACCTTGAGAATTTGAGCAATTATGTTTTAGCTATGACTTGACAAGGCATTGATATCTCAATGTCCATGGCTATACCATGGCAATTAAGGAAGAATTGATGGAAAAGTCCATGTTCATAACATGGCATTTAAGGAGGAATTGTCGACTAAGGATACCATGAAAGACCATGTCAAGACATGGCATTGGTAAGGCAAGGATCCCGTGTAAGACCATGTCAAGACATGGCATCGACATTGATTAAGGACTCCATGTAAGACCACATCAAGATGTGGCATTGGCACTAAGACAAGGATACCATGTAAGACCATGTTTGGAACATGGCATTTGGTAAGACAAGGATACCATGTAAGACTATGTTTGGAACATGGCATTTGGCAAGATAAGGATATCATGTAAGACCATGCCAAGGCATGGCATTGATAAGTTCTATAAGGCAAGAAAATCATGTAAGACCATGCCAAGGCGTGGCATTGATACGTTCTATAAGGCAAGGAAATCATGTAAGACCATGCCAAGGCGTGGCATTGATAAGTTCTATAAGGCAAGGAAATCATGTAAGACCATGCCAAGGCATGACATTGGTAAGTTCATAAGGCAAGGATACCACGTAAGACCATGTCAAGACATGGCAATGGTAAGTTCAAAAAGGAAAAGGTTCCCGAGTAGTCCAAAGAGTAAGTCAAAGAAATGACAAGGTGAGAACATGAAGAAAGAGTACAGGTATGAGTACATGTATGCATTTAAGGCTTATTTAATATTGAGATTGTAAGTAATTGAGATTATCAAGTATTAAGTAAGTGACGAGTTTTCAGTTATGCTTGTGACACTTTATGACATGATTGGCAATATGCCTATATTATGAAAGAGTACTCATGTGTTAAGTGAGAATGTTGCAGGTATGTAAGCAAGCTATTAAGGTGCCCTTTGTATTCTGAGCCTTTGGTAAGGTTACCGATGAGTTCACCGGGAAAATCGATTAAGTGAAATTATGTGTGGCTTGTAGTAATAAGTGTAGGTATATGCATGTGTAACGTATGAGAAATATGCTCGATATGTAATCGGAAATTGGAAAGATTGTTATAGGTAAGTAATGAATACAACTAAAGTGAGTGAGAGCAAAAATTTACAAATAAAACTGTTTTGGACAGTAGCAGTTACATGATTTTGAAAAATCACCAAAAATAGTAGAAATTGAATTATAAGTTGGATGAGATATTGATTTAAATCTTATTGAGTCTATTTTCATATAAAAGAAACAAAGCAAACAAAGGATTTGTATAATTTGAGATATTTAAAGTTTTGTGAGACTGATTTAGAATGACTACGTGATCCCCTGTTCTGTCTTGGAAAAATTATTAAAAATTGTAAAAAAATAATTATGTGATATAATTTATATTCCTGAAATTCTAAATGAGTCTAGTTTCAAATAAACTAAACAATAAGGTCATCTGAATTCTTTACAAGGAGATAATTGATTCGTAGTTAAGAGAGGTCAGAATAGTCAAATAGTGAAATAGGGGAAATTTTAATGAATAAAATGTACTAATTGGCAAGACCAAAAATTCTAAAACTTTTATGGTATGAAGATATGTGAGTCTAGTTTCAGGAAAAATTAGCAGTTTGTAATTTGGAGCTCTGTAGTTCAAGAAAAAAATAATTTAGTGACAATGATTCAAGTAGACAGATTAATGTGAACATGAGTAATAAGGTATAAGCATGTGATTTAATGATTGTATCAATTAGAGAACTTGTTGTGAGGATTTGTCTCGTTGAGGCTTTGGTAAGGCTACAAATGAGTAAGTTGAAAAAGTAAGAACTTAGCATTATTTATGCAAGTTATGACAGCTTAGTAGTAAGCTAAATTCATTGCTAATGCTTATTATTTTTACATGTGAACTTACTAAGCTTTATAAGCTTACCCCCTTTTCTTTCCCATGTTTCAGAGTCCTATTAAACAAGCTTGGGCTGAAGGTCATCGGAGATCGCTTCACACTATCAAGCTATCTATGGGTGTCTTTATTTATAAATGATTTAAGTTATGGCATGTATAGGGGCTTGACTAAGTCATTTTGTATATGTGTTAATTAATTTGATTAAACGTATTGCTTCATAACGGTAATAAGGATTATTCTGTATTTAGCCACGAGTTGTGGCTCATATTGGTCATGGAGTTATAATGCTTGTGTATGCATGTGTTTGTTAAAGTTTAAATTATAAGTGAAATTTTGTGGCTCGGGATTTGGTAGAATGTATTGTTAAGTCTGGTAATGCCTCGTGCCCGGTTCCGGCGTAGTATACGGGTAAGGGGTGTTACAAAATCTTCATCAAATTCTAAAATTAAAGCATGAGTTTGATAGTACACTAAGCAACGATCACAAAAACGTAAAAATTATCAAAAACCGAGCTCAAAACATACCTTGATTGAGCTAAAAACCAACTGAAACCCTTAGACTCTTTTTCTCTTCTTTTCGTTGTAAATTTCAGCAATGATGGACGAACAATCCACTAACTTATTTCATTTGTTTTATTATAACATATATTATTTATCAATTTACAATTTTAACCTTTAATAATAATATAACATAACACATGATAGTTGGTTATAATTGTCCAACTACCATCCACTCACTATAAAATGGTTTAATAACCTCATAAGGACCTCTCATTTAGAAAGTCATGACAAATAAACACTTAAACAATCAGCACACAGCTTTTGCATTTTATGCGATTAAGTCCTTTTTCATAATTCAACACATAGTCGATAAAATTTTCACACCAAATTTTCACACATGCTCAATCACATATTATAAACATAAAAAATAATATTAAAATATTTTTCTAACCTCGAATTTGTGGTCTCGAAACCACTGTTCCGACTAGGGTCTAAACCGGGCTGTTACAGAATTTCCATAGCTACCAAGAGAGAAAATGTTAAGGAGACTATAGGGAGTTAGAATATCAAGTTGGATTCAAGAAATAGAAGCTGGAGGAGAGAGAAAAATCAAGTTAAAGATTGAAATCAATATAACAAGGTAAGAACATCAAGATTTTAATATATTTTTAAGTTTGATATTATTGAAAAAGTATTGAAATGATGTTAATGTAAAGTTTTCTTATATATTGTAATGGCCTAAATTCAAGGTTATCGGAACAATGGTTTCGTAACCATAAATCCGATTTAAAGAGAAATTTATTTTAATATTTTTGCATGAATATTTATATGATAGAAAAATCGTATTAAAATATCGATAGAAAAATTTTACCGATTTAGTGGTTAGTTAGAAAAAGGAATTATTAAAGGAATTGGGTAAAAACAAGGTATCGAGACCTTGATCTCATAAAATTGAGTAGGAAATATTTTTATAAATATTTATAAAATGTTAGTAATGTAGTATTAAAATTTCGTTAGAAAATTTTAACGTTTGAGTATGTAATTAAATGAGAAGGACTAAATTGTAACAAATACAAAATTATGAAAAATGATTAAATAGTTTAAATGATAAAAGAAAGAGGGATTAAAAGGAAAATAGACCCAAGGTCTATTTGGGCTGGATGGCAAGGGCATGAAATCAGCAAGAAAATAAGGAGAATTAAGGGTAAAATTGGAATATTGCAAAATTTACTTAATAAAGCTAGGACTAAAGTGGAATTATCTAGATTTCTCTTTATTTTTCTGCATTCTCATCAGAAAAAACACCATAGAAGGGTTTCCTTAAGCTGGTTTTTCATATTTTTACTGCAAGTAAGTTAATCCTTGCCTATTTCTTGTAATTTTTGTGTTTTTAAGACTTTTACAACTAGGTCCTACTATTAAATTCATTAGTTTTTGATTTCATGGATGAAATTGAAAGTTACCATGGTTGAGTGCTGTAAGCTTATGATGAAGTAGCATGAAATTTAAGCTTTAAATTGTTTACGAGATGATTTTATTAGGTAATTCCAATAGAAATTTAATTTTAGGATCTAAATTGTGAAAATATTTGGAATTAAAGTCTATTACTGAAATTCTGATTTCCAAAGGTTATTAAGTAGTTTAAAGTGATAGAATAAAGTTTTAATTGAGAGAAATCAGCTCAATTGAGAAGTTAATTGAGCAGGGATGAAATTATCATTTATTGAAAGCTTAGGGGGAAAATTGGTAATAAACAGTTTGCACTAAAACAGTTTTGGACAGCAGCAGTAGACTAATTTTAAAATATCACCATAAATTGTAGAAATCGAATTAGAAGATGAACAAAATATTAAATTAAATCTTATTGAGTCTAGTTTCTCATAGAAGAAACGGTGTAAGCAATAGATATGTAAATCATGAGATATAATAAATTTTGTGAGACAAGGTCAGAATGAATTCGGGTTCCCCTGTTTTAACTTTAGAAAATCATCAAAAATTGGATAAAAATAATTAGGGGCTTAAATTTATATGTTTAGAATTCTTAATGAGTCTATTTTCAATAGAAATAAACGGGAACATCATCCAAATCCTATATGAAGAGATAATTAATTTTTAGTGAAGAAGGGTCAGAACTTTCAAACAGCAGAACAGGGGTTACTTTAAAGAATAAACTGTACTTATTGGCTGAACCAAAAATTCTGAAAATTTTGTGGGAAGAAGATATGTGAGTCTAGTTTCAGGGAAAATTAACGGATCTAAATTTGAAGTTCTGTAGCTCAAGATAAAAATAATTTAGTGACTGTGACTCAAATAGACAGCTTTGAATGAAGTAAAAATAATAATAGAATTATAGAGAATGCTACATGTGAACATGAAATGTATTGAATTGATGATTGAATTTATTTATTTAGATCTGGAAAACTCAAATACGAAGCTAGATCGAGGAAAGAAAAAAGTCCCGGATTAGTAGATTTTATATACGAACTAGTATCGAGGTAAGTTCATGTAACTTGAATTATATTCTTAAATGCTTGAAATGTATGTTATTGATGTGAATATAATTTGAATGTTCATTGTATGAAATTTGATGAAACTTTGATATATTTGGTAAAAAGGGGAAGAAATCCCGGTTGAATGAAAGGAAAATTCGATGGATCTCTGAAAATGAATTGACGGTAAAAAGGATCTAGCCCGGACGGGTGATCCTATCCTGATATAGCCCTCCCGAAGAATATGTGGAAAATGGATTTAGCCCGGATGGGTAATCCGAATTAGGGTCTGAATTTAGCCTGGACTGGTAATTCAGATCCAAGCTCATTAGAGTAATTATCGTTGCAGGAGATTTAGCCTGGACTGGTAATCCCGACAATACTCTATGAGTTTATATTACAGCGGATTTAGCCTGGACTGGTAATCCCGCTGTAAAGATGAGGTTCGCGGGAGTGTGCTCTCTGAAATAGAAATGTGCGCACATGAATATGAATTGACAGACTCGAATTTGTACACTAAAAGTGTACCTATGAAAATCCATCGAAAATTCCAAGAAAATTCAACGGGATAAATATGGAAAAAGAATAAGGGAATGGGAAATCATGGTATTGATGAGTTCATCAGTCATGGTATATATTACTAATACATGAAAATTATTGGACTAACTTGAAAATTGAGTTTGTGCATGCTAGGGTAATAGTGCATTGAATGGATATATGAATGTTTATTGCATTGTATTGAAAATATTAGGTAAGTATAATTCTTGTTATATGGGCTTACTAAGGACAAAGTGCTTACCCTGTTTCCTTTTCCCCTGTTTTGTAGTGTTAAGAGCTCGGAGGTCGGATTCGGTAGGAGATACATCACACTATCAACCTCAAGATTTCGGTATATAAAGAAGCTTTATTTTGAAAATCAATGGCATGTATAAGCTAAAGAAGTAATGTTAATATGAAATGAATGTAAGGTCAGCCATTGGTATGGCTAGCAAACCTTGGTTTGGTATGTGTTGATGTTATCTTTTAATATGCATGAATCTATTTTGAAAATATGTTCAATTGGACTGGTTGATGTGGATTGGTCTCGGTTTAAAATTTGCAGGGAAGGCTAGATATCTATAAAGGGGCTATATTGAAAAAAAAATCGTAAACTCCGGTAATGCCTTGTACCCTATTCTAACAACGAATACGGGTAGGGGGTGTTACATATATGGCCCTATGTTCTTGATATGTTAGTGGAGAGAAAAACAAGAGAAAGTGATGAGAAATAGTGTAGAGAAAGAAAAATAATGGTGTTATAAACATGGTAATTAATATCTTGCACTAAAACAGTTTTGGGCAGCAGTTGTTGTAACACCCCAAACCCGGCCCATACGTTTCGACCGGATCTGGTATGCTACGGGTTGTACATTGAAAACTTTTGCTTTGTTGGTTTTGGAAATTGTAAGTTAATTAGAAAATATTTGAATAAATAAGTGACATTTGAAAAGAAACCTTGTATTATTATTATTAGGTATAAATAAACCTCTGACATAAATTCATAAGTTGCAAATATTAAAAAAACTACTTAGGCGAATATAAACTATGGGGCCTTATTACCTAAATATTCCCAAAATAAAACTTAAAGGAAAAACTGAAAATAATCTATAGAAATAAAAACTTGATGGCCCTCGAGTCCGTCTCGGCTCCCATGTCCATGATCTACTGCTCATCTGAAAAGTTAGGGAAAAATAATACGGTGAGTCACCAAGACTCAGTGTGTAAATCCCGAAAACACATAAAAGGCTTGGGCCCACAAACACATTATGAGCCTTGGCCCATACACAATGGCAACAATCATAATCACATGACAGATAATAAATGATGCAAAGCCCAACCCATCCTAGAATTCTATCCTCTACACACCAACCCGTACCAACCATCACACCATGGGGATTTCTACAATCAACCCTCCATCCGCTACATACCAAAACGAAAGCCGTACTGCCTATTCCTATCAATCAGGAATTTTAACGTGGTTTTCTATCACCGATCACCAAGTGACCTAACATTTCATTACGTGGGTTTTCTACCACCGATCACTATGTTTCCTTAACATTTCATTACGTGGGTTTTCTACCACTGATCACTATGTGACCAATCATGCTCTTCCCCTTTTCATATCAAACCCATCCCATGCATACATTCATGCAAAATCAGACAATATACTACCTAAGAGATTACAGTCTTTCACATACATCGATACACATAGAGAAGTTTCTATGGTTACATACCTGGCATACTTTGCCTACCCTTTCTAGGTATCACGACTGTTTACACAGCCCATTTTCTGGCTTTTAGCCCATAACATAAACATATATATATTCATACAGATTATTAGTGTGCTAGAGATCTACACACGACTGTTCATACAGCCTTATTTTCCAGCTTTTCAGCCCCTAACAGATATAATACAAAATAAAACTTATGTGATAAGGATCTACACACGACTGTTCATACAGCCTCATTTTCCGACTTTTTAGCCCCTAACAGGTATAATACAAAATAAAACTTATGTGATAAGGATCTACACACGACTGTTCATACAGCCTCATTTTCCGGCTTTTTAGCCCCTAACAGGTATAATACAAAATAAAACTTATGTGATAAGGATCTACACACGACTGTTCATACAGCCTCATTTTCCGGCTTTTCAGCCTCTAACAGGTATAATACAAAATAAAACTTATGTGATAAGGATCTACACACGACTGTTCATAAAACCTCATTTTTCGGCTTTTCAGCCCCTAACAGGTATAATACAAAATAAAACTTATGTGATAAAGATCTACACACGACTGTTCATGCAGCCTCATTTTCTGGCTTTTTAGCCCCTAACAGGTATAATACAAAATAAAACTTATGTGATAAAGATCTACACACGACTGTTCATGCAGCCTCATTTTCTGGCTTTTTAGCCCCTAACAGGTATAATACAAAATAAAACTTATGTATAAGGATCTACACACGACTGTTCATACAGCCTCATTTTCTGGCTTTTCAGCCCCTAACAGGTATAATACAAAATAAAACTTATGCGATAAGGATCTACACACGACTGTTCATACAACCTCATTTTCCGGCTTTTCAGCCCCTAACAGGTATAATACAAAATAAAACTTATGTGATAAGGATCTACACACGACTGTTTATACAACCTCATTTTCTGGCTTTTCAGCCCCTAACAGGTATAATACAAAATAAAACTTATGTGATAAGGATCTACACACCTGATTACCGTTATAACGAGACCTTCTAAGTCGACGCTATTCGTAGCCAACACCACCGCTATCTGCCTTGAAATCCCGAAAAGAGATATGAGATTCAGGGACTAGTGTTTCCGGCTTTTAGATCTAAGAGATTTACTTACTAGAGAAGATTCGGCTACTCCCAGAGGATTCCGACTTTTTGCGAAAATCAGGAAGAGAAGATGATTCGAAGAAATCTATAGAGATTCGACTTTTAGAAGAAAGAAGAGAAGAGAATAATGGAGTTTTCGGCTTTTAGAAGAAAGAAGAGAATGATGGAGTTTTCGGCTTTTAGAAGAAAGAAGAGAATAATGGAGTTTTCGGCTTTTAGAAGGAAGAAGAGAATAATGGAGTTTTCGACTTTTAGAAGAAAGAAGAGAATAATGGAGTTTTCGGCTTTTAGAAGAAAGAAGAGAGTAATAGAGTTTTCGGCTTTTAGGAGAAAGAAGAGAAAAGAATAATGGGGTTTTCGGCTTTTAGAAGAAAGAAGAGAAAAGAATAATGGAGTTTTCGGCTTTTAGAAGAAAGAAGAGAAAGAAAAGGTGGAAACCCTAAATGTCACAAAATAAAGAAGAGAACCCTCCCTATTTATAGAAATTTCAGCTAACTCCTAGCCTTGTAGGTAGCTCCTATCTTTTCTCCTTTTATCTTCCATATTATCAACTATAATATCTACATTATCTTATTCATATAAATCCTCCTATTTTTGAGCCTTGTTGCCATCCACTCCACCTAACCCAAATGCCTAAAATTAGCTAACTTAAACTAAAAGAATTGGGCTCCATGAAACTTAAATTTGGGCCCCTTATTCCCTTGTGTGGCGTCACCTCCTTGCTCCCTAAGTGGCGCCACTGACCACTGGGCCACAAGCCCATTTTGATGTTTTAAACACAGATACTACCTTTTAAACCCTATAATGCCCAAACAGATAATTTTAACCAAGGCCTCTGCCTAAGCCTGAGCCCAATTTGGACCCCTAACACTTAAATTAACTCATTACACATGTTCACCCATTAAATGCATAGGCCCAAAAATTCAGGATGTTACAGTTCTACCCCCTTAAAGAAATTTCGTCCTCGAAATTTCCAACTAACTATTAATCGTACTACCCAAGTCTCACCACTACGCTTTCGCTGCGCACTCTAATTCTAAAGCCAAAAGAAACACTTAGTATACTATGGTAGAGTACGCACCGATATTCGCATCTAGAGCGTCCTCGTCCTCTTGTACTCATTCTACCGATTCGCATTTATCTGATTAGAATTTTATAAATTATTAGTTTTTTTCCACTGATTAACCCCGAACAGTCTTATGAATAGTAGTTTTAAGGGTAGTTCTTTCGAATTCGCAATTATATCTACAATTCAGTCTCAAGTTCACATCTCCTAGTTCTAAGAAGCACATACATTCAATCATCACACATCAACATACATATAACATCCGTGAACTCACATTCCTTACATAAAGAGTATTTTTGTCATTTCACTACCCAGGGGTTTTTCCGTATTTTTTCCCTACAGGGTATTTTCCAAAATAAAGTATCTTGGTGATTTTCTTCGAATTAGAGGTACTTTGGTACATATTTTTTTAAAGCAAGGGTATTTTTGGAAAATAAGTTTTTTTTAAACAAAACGAGGGTATTTTGGTAATTTCCTCAAAATGGGGTATCTTGGTTTTTTTTTTTTGCAAGCCGGGTTCTTTTGTAAATCTAGGGGTTTTCGAGTAAATTTGCAAAACTGAGGTATTTTCTAAAATCACGGTTGTTTGGAAATTTTCACAAACCAAAGGTATTTTGGAAAATTTGCCAACCAAAATGTTTCGGGAATTTCACAAATTTTGGTAGTTTTACAATTCTGGGGTATTATGGAAAATTTTCACAAATCAAGTGTATTTTAGAAATTATACAAAACTTGGGGTATTTTGATTGCGAAATAGAGTGGCTGGTCCCTTTCGGGTTTTAATTATAGATTTTGGCCTGTCAACAAATCCTCATGGCTAAGGTGAATAGTCACTACGCACTAGGTAAGATTCCGGCGAAGAGGAGGTGAGTCACTAGGACTACTTAAATACCAAGCTCTTCCGGATCCAATCCTAGACATGCGTATGCCTGTTGCCACACCCTAGTCTTGCTACTCGTTTACAGGTTTTGTTAAGTGAAATTAAGTCTTATGAAATTGAAGAGTTGTTTATCTAAGCCTAGAGTCCATCAAGTTCTAATCTAGATAGTCTACGTCCCATAAAGCCCATTAAGCCCACATTTATATCACAATCAGGAGTTCAGAATACTTACCTGGGTGGATTGGGTGCCGGTAGACTCGAAGGCCATGTCTTCAAACAAAAAAAAAAATTTTTAATTCAATTTTTTTCTAAAACACTTCGAGACCCATTTCACAGCCCGAGTTTTAACCTGGGCTCTGATACTAAAATGTAACACCCCAAACCCGGCACATACGTTTCGACCGGATCTGGTATGCTACGGGTTGTACATTGAAAACTTTTGCTTTGTTGGTTTTGGAAATTGTAAGTTAATTAGAAAATATTTGAATAAATAAGTGACATTTGAAAAGAAACCTTGTATTATTATTATTAGGTATAAATAAACCTCTGACATAAATTCATAAGTTGCAAATATTAAAAAAACTACTTAGGCTAATATAAACTATGGGGCCTTATTACCTAAATATTCCCAAAATAAAACTTAAAGGAAAAACCGAAAATAATCTATAGAAATAAAAACTTGATGGCCATCGAGTCCGTCTCGGCTCCCATGTCCATGATCTACTGCTTATCTGAAAAGTTAGGGAAAAATAATACGGTGAGTCACCAAGACTCAGTGTGTAAATCCCGAAAACACATAAAAGGCTTGGGCCCACAAACACATTATGAGCCTTGGCCCATACACAATGGCAACAATCATAATCACATGACAGATAATAAATGATGCAAAGCCCAACCCATCCTAGAATTCTATCCTCTACACACCAACCCGAACCAACCATCACACCATAGGGATTTCTACAATCAACCCTCCATCCGCTACACACCAAAACGACAGCCGTACTGCCTATTCCTATCAATCAGGAATTTTAACGTGGTTTTCTACCACCGATCACCAAGTGACCTAACATTTCATTACGTGGGTTTTCTACCACCGATCACTATGTGACCTTAACATTTCATTACGTGGGTTTTCTACCACCGATCACCATGTGACCAATCATTTCATTACGTGGGTTTTCTACCACCGATCACTATGTGACCAATCATGCTCTTCCCCTTTTCATATCAAACCCATCCCATGCATACATTCATGCAAAATCAGACAATATACTACCTAAGAGATTACAGTCTTTCACATACATCGATACACATAGAGAAGTTTCTATGGTTACATACCTGGCATCCTTTGCCTACCCTTTCTGGGTATCGCGACTGTTTACACAGCCCATTTTCCGGCTTTTAGCCCATAACATAAACATATATATATTCATACAGATTATTAGTATGCTAGAGATCTACACACGACTGTTCATACAGCCTTATTTTCTGGCTTTTCAGCCCCTAACAGGTATAATACAAAATAAAAATTTATGTGATAAGGATCTACACACGACTGTTCATACAGCCTCATTTTTCAACTTTTCAGCCCCTAACAGGTATAATACAAAATAAAACTTATGTGATAAGGATCTACACACGACTGTTCATACAGCCTCATTTTCCGGCTTTTCAGCCCGTAACAGGTATAATACAAAATAAAACTTATGTGATAAGGATCTACACACGACTGTTCATACAGCCTCATTTTCTGGCTTTTCAGCCCCTAACAGGTATAATACAAAATAAAACTTATGTGATAAGGTTCTACACATGACTGTTCATACAACCTCATTTTTCGGCTTTTCAGACCCTAACAGGTATAATACAAAATAAAACTTATGTGATAAAGATCTACACACGACTGTTCATACAGCCTCATTTTCTGGCTTTTCAGCCCCTAACAGGTATAATACAAAATAAAACTTATGTATAAGGATCTACACACGACTGTTCATACAGCCTCATTTTCTGGCTTTTCAGCCCCTAACAGGTATAATACAAAATAAAACTTATGTGATAAGGATCTACACACGACTGTTCATACAGCCGCATTTTTCGGCTTTTCAGCCCCTAACAGGTATAATACAAAATAAAACTTATGTGATAAGGATCTACACACGACTGTTCATACAACCTCATTTTCCGGCTTTTCAGCCCCTAACAGGTATAATACAAAATAAAACTTATGTGATAAGGATCTACACACCTGATTACCGTTATAACGAGACCCTCTAAGTCGACGCTATCCGTAGCCAACACCATCGCTATCTGCCTTGAAATCCCGAGAAGAGATATGAGATTCAGGGACTAGTGTTTCCGGCTTTTAGATCTAAGAGATCTACTTACTAGAGAAGATTCGGCTACTCCCAGAGGATTCCGGCTTTTTGCGAAAATCAGGAAGAGAAGATGATTCGAAGAAATCTATAGAGATTCGACTTTTAGAAGAAAGAAGAGAAGAGAATAATAGAGTTTTCGGCTTTTAGAAGAAAGAAGAGAATGATGGAGTTTTCGGCTTTTAGAAGAAAGAAGAGAATAATGGAGTTTTCAGCTTTTAGAAGAAAGAAGAGGGTAATGGAGTTTTCGGCTTTTAGAAGGAAGAAGAGAATAATGGAGTTTTCGACTTTTAGAAGAAAGAAGAGAATAATGGAGTTTTCGTCTTTTAGAAGAAAGAAGAGAGTAATAGAGTTTTTGGCTTTTAGGAGAAAGAAGAGAAAAGAATAATGGGGTTTTCGGCTTTTAGAAGAAAGAAGAGAAAAGAATAATGGAGTTTTCGGCTTTTAGAAAAAAGAAGAGAAAGAAAAGGTGGAAACCCTAAATGTCACAAAATAAAGAAGAGAACCCTCCCTATTTATAAAAATTTCGGCTAACTCCTAGCCTTGTAGATAGCTCCTATCTTTTCTCCTTTTATCTTCCATATTATCAACTATAGTATCTACATTATCTTATTCATATAAATCCTCCTATTTTTGAGCCTTGTTGCCATCCACTCCACCTAACCCAAATGCCTAAAATTAGCTAACTTAAACTAAAAGAATTGGGCTCCATGAAACTTAAATTTGGGCCCCTTATTCCCTTGTGTGGTGTCACCTCCTTGCTCCCTAAGTGGCGCCACTGACCACTGGGCCACAAGCCCATTTTGATGTTTTAAACACAGATAGTACCTTTTAAACCCTATAATGCCCAAACAGATAATTTTAACCAAGGCCTCTGCCTAAGCCCGAGCCCAATTTGGACCCCTAACACTTAAATTAACTCATTACACATGTTCCCCCATTAAACACATAGGCCCAAAAATTCAAGATGTTACAGTTGTAGTCCAACTTTGAAAAATCACCAAAAATTGTGGAAATCAAATTATAGGATGAATAAAATATGCAATTAAAATTTATTGAGGCTAGTTTTTCATAGAAGAAGCAATGTAAGCAATTAAATTTTAAATTCAGAATGATTTTGGGTTCCCCTGTTCTGAGCTTGGAAAATCTTAAAAATTTGGATAAAAATAATTAGGGTCTTAAATTTACATGATTAAATTATTAATGAGTCTATTTTTAATAGAAACAAATGGGAACATCATCTAAATCCCGTACTAAGAGATAATTAATTTTTAGTAAAGAAAGGTAGAAGCTGTCAAACAACAAAGCTGAGTCAAATTTGAAGATGTTACTGTACTTATTGGCTAAAGTATAAATTCTGAAATTTTTATGGTAGAAAAATATTTGACTCTAGTTTCTAAAAAATCAAGCATATATTAAATTGGAATTCTGTAGCTCAAGATATAAAAAATTTAGTGACTATGACTCAAATGGACAGCTTTGAATAAATTTATAAGTAAATAGTGAAATCATAGATAATTTTACTTATAAGCATGTTATATAAATTAAGGATGTGGAATGGAGAGGTGGAGGAGGAAAATATATATGAATATTCAGCTAGCATGGCTAATTTGCATGTTTTAGGCTCAGGGACTAAATTGAATAAAAGTACAACTTTATTGGCAATTTTGTAAAAATGTCAGAAATGACCAAATTGCATGAAATGAATTATTTTTTTATTTAAATTAAAAAATTGAATGAAATTATTAATTTAGATCAAGATCGGGTGAAAACATGTTTTAGGGATTAAATTGAAAAGTGTTGAAATTATGGAAAATTCTGATATTTCATAGAATTTATAGGCTGTTATCAATATATATGAGAATAATTAGGCTTGAAACAAGGATTAAATTACAAGAATTTTATTTTTCTGAGTCTAAGGATGAAATTGGCATTAATTAAAAGCTTAGGGGCAAAATAGTAATTTTACCTAAAGCATTAATTGAATGTATCAGAATATGAATTGAATGAAAATGATGATTAAATTTATTTATAAAGATTCGGATGACTCAAATATGAGACTTGAACGTGGAAAAGAAAAGACATCGGATTAGTGAAATTATAAACACGAACAAGCAATGAGGTAAGTTCGTGCAACTTGAATTGAATTCTTGAATGCTTGAATTGTATATTTATGTGACATGAATGTGAATTGAATGTTTAATTTATGATAATAGATGAAATGTTGATAATACTTGATAAAAAGAGAAATAAATCACGGCTGGATGGAATGAAATTCAATGGATCACTGAAAAAGATTTGACGGTAAAAAGGATCTAGCCCGGACGGGTGATCCTAGTATTAGCCCTCCCGAAGAATATGTGTGAAAAGGATCTAGCCCGGACGGGTGATCCTGATATAAGCTATACCGAAGAATATATGTAAAAAGGATTTAACCCGGACGGGTAATCTGAAGTAAATGTGAGTCTGGATTTAGCCTGGACTGGTAATCCCGACAATACTCATTGAACATATGTTACAAGGGATTTAGCCTGGACTGGTAATCCCGCTGTAAGAAATGAGGTTCGCGAGAGTGTTCTCTCCGAAAAGGACTTATGTATATATATGTACGAATTGACGGTTAATGAGATTGTACACTATAAGTGTACTACTGGAAATCCATCGAAATTCTGAGAATTTCAACGGGATAAATATAGAAAATGGTAAGTACTTGAAATCATGAAATTAAACTTGAAATACATAGAAATGATAATTACTTGATATATTGAAATATAACATGGAAAATACAAGTATGTGAAACTTGCCTGATAATTATGCATATTCAAGATTATGAACTGCTACTAGAATAAATATACACTAAACTCATGAAAATGATGATACATGAAATATTGTCATAATGAATTGAATAATTTATATTTATGAAGAAACAACAAGAGAATGGTATGTATCATGACATGTAAATATGAGACTATATTTGATACGTTGATATAAAGGATTTTGCGAAAAATTCCCTATGATCCCGATTTAATCCCGGTTGGTTCCTAATGTATGTTTTGGGCTTCGAAGGCCCAATAGAGGGATGTTATGATTATTTTCAGAATATGAATAATAAATGACTCGGAATTATTTGAAAATGTTTAGTAAACTCTGGTAATGCCTCGTACCCTATTTCGGCAACAGATACGAGTAGGGGGTGTTACAACATGAACATATACGAATATCTTTGATATGTTGATACATGGAAATTATGGAGGTTGAAACGAGTAATAAATTCAGGTGTGACATGTTGAGATAATATGGTTATCAATGTTGAATTTATATGAAATATGTTCAAGTATGCTAACAAGTGTTGTTGTTTGATCCTTAGGCAAATGCCAAGTAGTTGGTTGAATGGTAATATGTTTAATTAAAAGTTGTATTGAAATGGTAAGTGTTCAAATGAAAATATGCTTGAGCTCATGAAAGAGTGGTAAGGTTTAAAGTTATTTAAAATACTTCTATGCTAGGAATGATATGTATAAGTGATGCTGTGGATTTATTCACCTTGTGAGTTGTTGAATATAGCTTCATAAATTTTGCGGTAACGATATTGGATTTTCTTGGTATGTATAAATTTCATATTTGAAATGAATTGATATGATTAAAGTTTATATGAGTTTACTAAGCATTAATTGCTTACGTATTTTTTTCTTTTAATTTTCAGATTATCGGATGCTCGTTTGGGTTGGAACTTGTCGGAGCTATATCACACTATCCATCGGTTCTATAGGTACTTTTGAATGTTTTGATTTTGGTTATAATAGCATGTATATGTTATTTTGGCTAAATGTTGGTTTATATGTGTTTTGTTGAGATTAGTCACATATTTGGCTTGTGTTTTGGTATTTTGGTATGTGCATAATTTGCCTTATAATGTTGATGTGTGGAATGATGAAAGACAAAATAGTAGTTGAAAATGCATATGAGGTATGTTTTAGAACTTGGTGTGATTGGGTACTATGTTATAGTAAGTTTATATGTATTTTATGCTATTGAATAAGTGGTACAAGTGGTACCAAATGGTAAGTTTTAGTAAATGATTTACATGTTGTGTATTAATGCGATTAGACATAAAAGTTGGTTGATTACTTGGTTACATGGATTATATGGTTAAACATAATTTTATTGGTCATTTAAGGCCTAAGGGCATATTAATTTTATGTGAATATACTACATGTTTATGGATTGATTTTAGATGCTATAATATGACTTGTTTATATACATAATGTTGACTGTAGGTTGACACCAAATTGGGTGAGAAATATGGTTTGTAAAATAACCTATTTCCGTCCACACGGGTAGAGACACGGGCGTGTGTCTCAGTCGTGTGCGACACACGGCCAGGTGACACGGCCGTGTGTCCCCTATATCTTTTAATTGTGCAAGTCAGTATGCTCACACGGCCTAGCACACGGGCATGTGGCTTGGCCGTGTGACCCAAGTCAGAGAGCTCACAAGTTTGGACACGGGTTGGGACATGGCCGTGTGCCCTTATTTCGAATACCCACATGGCCTGAGACACGAGCGTGTCTTTTGACCGTGTGAGCCACACGACGTGGCCACACAGGCATGTGTCCCTTACAGTTTTGAAAGAAAAATTTCAATGTTTTTCAAAAAAATTCTTTTGAGTACCCGATATAGTCTAGACGTGTTTCTAATGTGTATTTTGGGCCCCGAGTGCTCGTATAAGGGACAATAAGAATGTTTTTGATTGGTTATTGGCATGAATGCTATATGATATGAAATGTTTGCATTTTTTGTCTGTTTGATTTGTAAACTTTGGTAATACTCCATAACTCTGTTTTGGCGACAGATGCTGGTTAGGAGTGTTACATATCAAACCCAAATGGCCCAAATGAAAAAACCCTAATGGCCCATAACCTAAACTATCTTTCAGTAAAACTAAAAAAAACCTAGCCTCTGCGTCGCTCCTCCCCTCGCAGGCACGCCACCCAAGGCCCCTCGTCCCGAGGCTTGACGCGCCTCTACCACCCTTACACCAAAACGGCTAAAGCAAATGTGTCTCCCCACCGTTGACCACGCATCGCCACCTACAAAGAGAAAGAAGTAGGGACAGAAACAACAGAAACAAAATACAAAAAATATAACAAACAGCATGTAATGGCTATAAAAGCCAGAAAAACATATTGTATTGGGGGGATTTTTTTTTTTTAAAAATAGAATTTGGACACAAACATTGAACATAAAAGGTGATTTATTCTATTTTATTTCTTTTCTTTCCAAAGTAAATAAATAAAAAAATCTTACCTATCGATTAGTCTTCTGCCTCGTCGGAGACCACCTTCGGCACCCGAATACCTCATAACCCACTAGGATTCTGATGAGGGTTCGATGAAGAGGCGAGGTCGAGGTTTTCTGTGTGTTATTTTTCTTTTTTTTCTTTTATTTTATAAGCGATCTGAACTTAAATCGGGGCTTTAGGTTTTTTTTTTAAAAAGCGACCGAAAATAGGCAAAAAAATATCTTCGGCCACCAGAGGCGACGGTCGCCGTCACCGATGACTGGTGGCCATGGCGGTGCAACATTGGCCCTGTGGTTGGATATAGAGCCCCCCTCAGAGAAAAAAAAAAATGGGAATGAGATTTTTTTTTTTTTTAAATTTCACTTATATAAGGCTATGATATGACGCCGTTTTGGGCTTGACCTTCAGACGCCCAAAACGACGTCGTTTTGACGGGACCCGCCTACCTAACCTAAATCCCTTGAGATTCGCATGTTTTTGAAAAGTGGTTTATTTGTTGCTTTAGTCCCTCCGCCTCTGAATATTTTTTAATATGGTCCTAATTCCCTTTTTCATTTCTTTTTTTAGATTGCACCATTTAATTTTAAATTGCTTTCAATTTAGTCCTCTGATTTTCCAAAGGAACGGAGCGTTTAATGGGCCTAGGAATAATTTCCCAGTTGGTCCTTGTCCTTTTTCGCGCATTTAATTTTAGTCCTTTATTCTGTTTTATTATTTAATTTATTTAATTTATTATGATTTATACTTTTAATTTTATTTAAATTTCGATTTAGTCCCTTATTTATTTAATTTCAACCTTTCATGAAACTTTATATTTACTTATTTATTTATTTATTTATTATTGCCTTACCTTTTATTTTAAAATTTATACTGTTTATATTTGTACTTTTTTTTTGCCCATATTGCTATTATTATTAGTATTATTTTTATTTTTATTGTTCAAGTTAATATTACGATAACCAAGACATGATTATCGCTATTATAAGTAGGTGCATTTTTATTATCGTTATATTTGTTCATTATAATCCATGAGCATAATTTTTTTTTAATTTTCTTATCCCATTTATTTATTTATTTATCATTCTAGCATTATTATTTCATTCTTTTCACCCTCTATCATTTTACCTTATTCTGTTAATCATTATGCCATCACATTAAAAACCATTTATCCATTTTCACACCATATTTAAATAAATTAAATATATATCATTTAAAACTTACTTTCGTTTTATTTAACGAATAGAAAATACTTAAAACTTAGGCAATGTTCATTATTTTTAGAATTCGAGGAGTTGTGCTCCTAACTTACGGGGTATGACATCTTCTTAAAACCAAGGTAATCGAATATCCTATTTAAAATAACAAAAAAAACAAGATTTTGGTAACGTCCAAGTGACGATTATTCTGGTTTTCGAGAACTAAAGAAATCGTGTCCTAACTCACGAACGTGATCCTTCTTCTCGATTAATTCGGAATAAAGGCTCTTCTACTTAATTTAATTTAGTTAAATAATAACTTAATACAAAGAGGGATCGTGTTTTAAATTCTCTTCAAATTTTTAATTTTCAACACTAAGACATCAAGTAATCAATTAGGTACCAATTTTAGGCGTCACGAGGGTGCTAACCCTTCCTTGTGCGTAACCGACTCTCGAACCCATTTTCTGGATTTTGTAGACCAAAAAACATTGTTTTAATAAATCTAATGTTTTATTAAAATGATCAAATTACGAGGTGATCCGATCATATCTAATAAAAATGATTAGTGGCGACTCTATTTTCATTCGTTTTTAAATAAAAGTCGATTTCTAAAAAGAGATTTTGACAATTAGTTCGATTACATTTAAACAATTATGCATGATATTGATGCCATGAATCAACCAAGGTGAAGCTCATGAAAACCACTTACATTAATGCATCAAAATTTATGTATTAATACAATTCATGAGGTATCAAAGGTTATATACATGTTAACAAATAAACGCATGAAATGAATACATAAATTATTTGAAATAATCTTGAATTTAAAATGTGGATAATTATCTGATACATCAATAGTGGAATATAATACCAAATAATTATGTTTAAAATATTTTTAATATATAAACTAGCTAGCTTACCTTATCTAGCTATACTAAATGAATAAATAAACAATGTGATGTTAATTATAAAATATAGTACAATTACAAGTTTGCTCCAAAGTTAAAGCTAAGAGCTATAAGCATCTCTATTCTCTAGGGCGTATCTTAGAAAGATATACTAATCTTCGTTCTTCTCATATAAAATTAAACCCTAATGACATTATTAACTAAAAATTTAATTTAATTTTCTCATTTATAAAGCAAAACCCATAAAATATATATCCACCAAACACCCTCATCATCATCTTCGTTTCCATAATTTGTCTTCTAGTTGAGCCATAAATTAAATTAATTCTTGGGGATAAAAATAAGTTTAGAAAAAAGGGTTTTAGTGGCTATATAACAAGCTAGGCCAAGGGCGTGGCAAATATCTTGATTGATGATGATAGATATTGGGGTCCATTTAGTGGTTATCTTATGCAATTGATGTTAAATGAATGATGTAAAAGGGTACTTGAATTTTGATGTGATGCCTTTGGTCTCATCAATGTAATATGTACACTAGACTCTCTCTCTCTCTTTTCCTATGTCCCTTCAATGTTTAATCTTTTTCTAATTTTTATTTTACATCAATTACTGTTTTTATGGGATTGATCTTATACATTTTATTTTTGGATTTGATGTTATAATTTAGATGTTAATTAACCAAACCTAAAACCCTAGGAAAGGTCTATCTGTGTGTATATATATATATCCCTGATAATCTTTGCTATATATGCATGCATGGTTCATATATGTTAATAAAGTACTTGGATTCGTGCAATGAAAGGTTGAGAAAAATAAAGAAAAAGAATAATAGCAAAAGCAAAACACCAAAACCTAGGGCAATTTGATTATTATTTATAAAGAGCCCAAACATAGTATTCTTTGTGTGAACAAAGTGGAGCATGCCACCTCCTGTGTTAGCTGCTCCAAAGAAACCCCAAAATTGTAATATATAAATTAAAGAAAAGGAAGGAGTGATTCAAGGATAAACCATTTAATAATTGAATTAAAAATAATAATAAACAAAATCAGAGGTGATCAAAAGCATAATTTTAAAAATAATAATAAGAAGGGAAAGAGTGGAGGTAAAAGAGGGGTATTAAAATAACCTAACGTGAAGCACCTGAAATGGAGAAAGAGGCAACAAAAAGATTCCATTTCACCCATTTTTTAAATGTTTGTGCTGCTTTCATATGTTGTCATCCATGCAAATTGCAATTGCCCTCATAAGTGGCCAAAGGGTCTTTAAGAAATTGTTTTCTTTCTTTTTTTTTTTGTTGAATTACAATAATAGGGCAAAGCCCTTACAACAAACGCTACTAGCGCGACTCGAACTCAGGCCACACCTGGGGTGGTGAACACCCTTAACCATCTAGGCTACACATGGGGTTCTGTTTTCTTTCTTTTTAATCCTGAGTAGTTATTACAATGTTTAACTTGTAAACCTATATAATGTGTAGGAGGTGGCAATATAGAATAGTAGAGATTTTCTTTTTTTTGCTCAATAATGTTATTACAAAATTGCAAATGCAGTAATAACTGACAAATGCATGCATACCCCTTGGTAAACAGACCACTCCCAATTTCAAAAAAACACTCACAAACAGAAACCACAAAAACACTACAAAACCCCGAAAACCCCCTAAAAAATGCAGCTCACAGATCAAAAGGACGAAAACCAACATCGAAACACCAAAAGACTCCGACAACAACAAATCCACACACTTAAACCATCATAATTATCATAGACCAGACTCACCACCAAGCCTTAAACATGCATGGCCTACTCATTCCAACAGTTGCTAATGTATCTGCCATTTCATTACCATTCAGCTCAGCTACTGAAAACGATAACTCTCCCACACAGACAATCCTCCTTTCTAAGTCTGCAAATGTAACTTGTTGCGACCAAGGTCTCATTGTTTTGTCCGAAATCCAATTATAAACCACCCTCAAACCCATTTCAACAATTAATGAACCTGATCCTTTCCAACCAATCTCAATAAACACATCTAATGCTGTGATAATTGCTCCTAATTAAGCTGTCTCAGCACCACACGCGTCACTTGGACCCGAGAATAAAGCTCTAACAATACCTTCCTCATCTTTCATCACACCTCCACCGCCCAAATCACCCTCAAAAGCAATTCCACGTTAAATTTCAGCCACCCATGTGAAGGAAAACACCAACCTCTTGAAACAGATTTAGGAAAACTGCACTTATACAGACAAAATCACCATAATCTCTCTTAAATCATGCACTCCTCGAAAGCAGCTCTTATCCACAATAATGCCCTCATCTTGGAATGGAAGATTAGAGCATCCATCGATAGCACTTTATTTTCAAACACCATCTAATTCCTAGCAAGCCAAATAGACCAACAAGAAGCCGCAATTGCAATCAACCACAGACTTCTACAAGAACCAAGAATCTTCACTTTGAAACATAACGAGTAAAATTATTCAAAGTTTCTCACCACTTTCCAGCCAATGTTCCACCAATTAAAAATCCTCCTCCAGAACCCAATAATAAAATTACAAGTGAAGAACAAATGATCCGCCCTCTCCAGCTCTCGATTACACCAAGGACACACATTCAATATGGCCTGTAGTTTCACTCCTCTTTTTATTAAGAAATCCTTCGTGGGTACTCTGCTAATTGCTAGCAACCAAAGAAAATTACGCACCCTTGGAGGAACTTTTAATTTCCATATTTTATCAAAAGCAAAAATGGAATCATCCCCATCACCCTCAATCAGCGGTTTAGTTAATTGCTTCACTAAGAACTCTCATTTATTATCGTGCGCCCTTAATATCTGATCCTCCACCTCCGGAACTAAGACCGCACAACTCACCCTATCAATGAGACGACTAAGAATCCCCAATTCACGATCCAGCAAAGGACGCACAAAAAGATCTTCCCATTTAACATTACAAAAACCACTATTGAACGAATAATAAAAAACTGAACCATTTTTTAGTTTAGCTAAACGAAAAAGTCTAGGGAAATCCAATTTTAATGGACTATTACCACACCATTTATCTACCCAAAACAACGTTGCCTTTCCATTCCCTATCTTCCAACTAAAATCTTTATCCTCCATCCATCTAGCCACTCTAGCATCCAACGAATCCTCAACTATTCCTCTCCAAACCGTCGACATTTCTTTCAATTTGTTCGCACTAAATCTCTATTGTTTCTCATTTGTGCCATACTTAGCTAATATTACTTTACTCCACAACGCCTTTTTATCAACTGCTAAATGCCATCTCTATTTTGCTAACAGAGCTTTCTTCTTTTTCGCAATGTTAACCACTCCGGCTACACCTTTTTTTAGGGCTGCATATCTATTTCCAACTAAGTTTTTCCATTTTCCGTCTGCCATCAAAACCACCCCACAGAAAGTTTCTCCTAATTTTATCTATTTTTTTAATTACTGTCACTGGTGCCTGAAATAAGGACATGAAGTAAACAGGCAGAGTCGATAACACTACATTTATCAAAACTATCCTAGTTGCCCACGACATAGTTCTACATTTCCAACCCGACAATTTCTTTCTAAATCTCCCAACCACAACCTCTCAAGTAGCAACTCTCCTCGGATCCGCTCCTAGTGGTATACCCAGATAACAAATAAGCAACACCTCGATCCTACATTTGCAAATAACTGCTATATGATAAAGAAATTCCCCATTCACACCAAACCCCACAATACACGATTTTTTGAAGTTCATACTCAATCCCGAAAAAATCTCAAAACAACAGAGTATAAATTTCATATTTTCCACCACATTTTCCTCTGCCTTTAAAAACAAAATAGTGTCATCCGGAAACTGTAAATGCGAAATCATCTGACCCGAAATAACACCTTGAATACCTTCAATAAATCCTAACACCCCTGCTTTTTCCAACAACAAGTGTAGTACTTCCATTACTAGAATGAAAAGGAATTGAGATAAAGGATCTCCTTGACGCAACCGTCTATCAAAATTAAATTCATTTGTAGACGATCCATTTACAAAGACAGCTGCTCTCGCAGTTGAAACACATTCCATCGACCATCCAATCCATCTGTCCCCAAGCCCCATCTTTCGTAAAACTAATTCTAAAAAATTCCAATGGACGCAATCGTACGCCTTGGAGAAATCCAGTTTGAATATCAAATTTCCCCTATTTCCTTCCATTTTCTTCATCGAATGTATCACTTCATTAGCAATTAGGATACCATCGAAAATCTGCCTCCCTCTAATAAAGGTACATTGTGTCTCACCAATTCACTAATAACCACCCTTAATCTACGAGAAAGAACTTTTGCAACAATTTTATACAGAGAACTAACCAAACAAATTGGACGAAAATCTGCAATCTTACTCGGATTTTCCATTTTAGGAATTAAAGCAATAAACGGACAATTGATGGATCTTTCAAGCTTCCTAGACCTATAAAAATCTGGCATCATTCTAAACAGATCATCTTTAACTATATTCCAGCATTTCCTGAAAAAACACAAGTTAAACCCATCTTGGAGCTTTCGATTCCTCACAACTCCATTCTGCATCTCTAATCTCCTCTCTTGAAAAAGGTTCCTCCAGCTTCTCTACTTTACTATCCTTTAATCTACTAAAATTAAGCTCCATCTCCATCCTTCAATTCCTCGATCGCTCTTGAAAATGATTTTTAAAAAATTCATACACTCTCTTTTTTAACTCTATTGGTTCATTACACCAAAATCTCCCAATTTTCATTTTTTATATAGTCTTTCTTTTTGCTTTTATCTTAACAGCTCTATGGAAAAAAGTTGTATTTGCATCATCGCCTTCTTTCAACCACATCATTCTAGATTTTTGTTGCCATAACGATTCTTTGAATTCATTGCATCCCAAATATCAGAATTCAATCTTTTAAGCTCCTTTGTTTCACACTCACTCAGCATTCTCTATTCACTAATTTCATCTAACACCTTAATCCTATCTTCACACTCTACAATTCTCTTCTCCAACACATTACAATTATCCCCATTCCATTTCCTCAATACCTCATTAAGTTTTCTCAACTTTCTTGCTACTTGACCATTCAAACTGCCCATATTAGTCCATTCTTTCTCTATCAAGCCTGCACATTCCTTTTTCTTTAACCACCCATTGATAAACTTAAATGGCCTAGGACCCCAATCGATTTCAGCATCTGCTAACAAAATTGGTATGTGATCTGAAACTGATCTCTTTAACCCCAGCTGTTGTAGATCCTTAATTTGCATCAACCAATATTCTTCCAGCAAGAACCTGTCGAGCCTGCTTTTTTTGTTATCCGGGCCTTGCCATGTGAATTTCTTACCCACCATTGGCAAATTAATGAGATTACAATTATGGATAAAATTACCGAACTCTCTAGACCCCTTATCTATTCGAAAAAAATTGCTCCTTTCACTTCTACAACACAACACGTTAAAATCTCCTCCCACAATCCAATGGCTTGCAAAGTGATTTCTAAGCTCTGTTAATACATCCATAAAATACTCTGCTTAGACACAATGTTAGGAGCATAAACATTGATTAAAACCACATCTAAATCCTCATTAACCCATTTTCTTTTAATAATTATCAATCTGTCATCACTCCATTCTTTGAACAATATGAATTCATATTTATTCCACATTGTCAACAGACTACCCGACCAACCTAAAGCTGCAACGAATCTAAACTCACAATTATCATTCCCCCATAATTTTCTCACATCTTCTTTTGTAACCAACACTAGTTTTGTTTCCTGGACAAAACAAACATTCGCTCTAGACAAACGACATATTCTTTTGACAGATTCCCTTTTCACCTCTGACCCCAACCCCCTAATATTCCAAGATAAAGTTATCATACCCCAACTAAATCAAACTACCCTACAAGAACAAATACAGTAATTCCAAACTCAAGAAAAACTCACTAACATTCCTGTCTCTGTCGCGTTCGAATCCTTCGACTTCCTCCCTTTATTGCCCCTCTAATCTCCTAATTTCATCAATTACTTCTTCCTCGTCCCCCCTCACACTTAGCCCCAACTTCTTCCCTACTTCTCAAGTTCTCTTTGCCTCCCTCAAAATGACCTTCCTACGATTAATTATATCTGAATCAGATAACGATAAATTTGTCGTTGAATCTTCACACATTGTTATCGCTTTACCCTTCTCGATCTTCTCCTTTCTACCCCTCTTCTGCTTTTCCTTTTTTGACAAAACACCGTCTTAAATTTCATGCATCGATCTAATTCTTTTGTTGAAAGACTTTTTCTTTCTTCTATTTTGACTAAACTTGTAATAGCCTAAATTTCAGCGATGTAGAAAATAGTGGTTCGAGACAACCAAATCCAGAAAATGAGCTCGTAAATTATATTATTTAATATTTACGAGCCAAATGTAGCTTTTAAAAGATTTTTGAAATAGTAAATTGTGTTTTATAAAGATTTATTTGGTTAAGAAATTGAGAAAAAGAGGTATTGAGATCTCAGTGTTATAAACCGATCCATAAATATTTTTTATGAATATTTACGGAGTGTCAATAAGGTAGTATTAAAATTTCGTCAGAAAATTTTAACGTTTCGGTAGTCAATTAGATAAAAAGGACTAAATTAAAAAGGTGCAAAACTTGCTAAAGTGATTAAATCAAAGGGAAAATGGACCATTTTAAAATGGTTGAGCCGGCATAGCATGAAAAAAAATCAAAGATTTTTATGTGAAAAGGACAAAATTGGAATTTTAAAAAAAGTTACATGGCCAAAGTTGATTTGAATGATTTCTAGGCCATTTCTTCTTGAACTTTCTGTCAAAAACATCCACGGAAGAGCGTTTTGAGCTGGTATTTCATATTTTAGCTTCATGTTAGTTCAAATCTTGCTTTTTCCTTGAAATTTTTATATTTTTGGACTTTTACAATTAGGTCTAACTTAGTATTTTATTAGTTTTTTATTTTGTTGAAAATTTTGGAAGTTACCATTGATAATTTCATATGATTTTTGTTATGTTATGATGAAATTGAGATGTTAATGGATGTTTAAAAGTGTTTTATTAAGGAATTTTGGATGAAAACATGTTTTAGGGGTTAAATTGAAAAGTGTTGAATTTATGGAAAATTCTAAAATTTCATGGAATTCATGGGCTGTGATTGATATGTATGAGAATAATTAGGCTTGGAATAAGGGTTAAATTGCAAGAATTTTATTTTCCGAGCATAGCGACAAAATTGTCATGTATTAAAAGTTTAGGTGAAAAATGGTAATCAACATTTTGCACTAAAACAGTTTTGGACAGCAGCGGTAGTCTAAATTTTAAAAATCACCAAAAATTGTGGGAATCAAATTAGAGGATGAATAAAACATGAAATTAAATCTTATTGAGTCTAGTTTCTCATAGAGGAAACGGTGTAAGCAATGGGATTTTAAATTATGAGATATAATAAATTTTGTGAGACAAGGTCAGAATGATTTCGGATTCCCATGTTCTGATTTTGAAAAATCATAAAAAATTGGAGAAAAATAATTAGGGGATTAAATTTATTTTTTTAAATTCTTAATGAGTCTATTTTCAAGAAAAATAAACGACAATATCATCCAAATTCTGTGCTAAGAGATAACTAATTTTTAGTAAGCAAAGGTCAAAGTTTTCAAACAGCTGAACAGGGATAAATTTGAAGATTTTACTATACTAATTGGCTAAACTATAAATTCTGAAATTTTAATGGTAGAAGGATATATGAATCAAGGTTCAAAAATATTAAGCGGATCTTAATTTGGAGTTCTGTAGCTCAAGATAAAAATAATTTAGTGACTATGATACGGATGGACAACTTTGAATATACATATAAGTAAATAGTGAAATTATAGATAATGTTACTTATAAGCGTGATATATACATTAAGGATATGGAATGGAGAGGAAGAGGAGGAAAATATATGAATGACTTATGTATAAATTGATCACATGCCCGATTATAATCGATAACGTTGAATTAGAAATGATATACTATTTTATTTCAAATATTTATTATGAAACTAAGATTATCGTTATGGTATAAAAATCGAATTGTAAGTTTGTGTAACTTGAATTGTATTCTTAAATGTTTGAAATGTATGTTTATGTGATGAAAATGTGATTTGAATGCTCAATGTATGATTATTGATGAAATGTTTATAATATTCAATAAAAAGGGAAATAAATCCTGGTTGAATGGAATGGAATTCGATGGATCACTGAAAAGGATTTGACGGTAATAAGGATCTAGCCCGGACGAGTGATCCTGATATAAGCCCTCCCGAAGAATATGTGTGAAAAGGATCTAGCCCAGACGGATGATCCTGATATAAGCCCTCCCGAAGAATATGTGTGAAATAGATTTAGCCCGGACGGGTAATCCAAAGTAAATGTGAGTCTGGATTTAGCCTAGACTGGTAATCCAGACAAAGCTCTATAGAGTATTTGTCATTGCAGGGGATTTACCCTAGACTAGTAATCCCGACAATACTCTTTGAGCATATGTTACAGGGGATTTAGCCTGGACTGGTAATCCTGCTGTAAGAAATGATGTTCGCAGAAGTGTGCTCTCTGAAAAGGAGTTATGTATATATGTGTATGAATTGACGGATTATGAGATTGTACACCATGAGTGTACTACAGGAAATCCATCGAAATTTTGAGGAATTCAACGGGATAAATATGGAAAACGGTAAATTCATGGAATTATGAAATTGGTGAGCGTATTCACAAGAATTTGTCATTTGAAATTATGATTGACAGGAAGAAATAGCAAATTGCATACTTATGTATGGTTATAAGTATTTATCTGAACTACAAGAAAATGATGGTTATTGATATATGGAGACATGAGGCTATGATATATGAACATGGAATATGTTTGATAAATATGTTCATTCATAATTATGGAATTATGTACCTCATGTTACTATTTGCATAAAGATGATATTTCAAATACTTTGATGAGTAAAGCTCAAATATAAAATAGTATGAAATCAAGACAAGTTATTATGAAAATGTATTTAAAATACAAAGATATGGTTGCTATATGTTATATGATTACATAATGTGAAATTGTCCATATATATGAGAAATTTAATGAGAATTGAGCCAATACATGTTTCTTGGTATTTATATGAAGTGTACGACTAACAAGGGTGATGAGGTTATGTGTTAGGGCTCGTGATCAAGATGATTGAATATACCTTGTATGTTTATATTAAATTTAAATGAGTGAGTTTTCGGAAGTTCGCTGGTTAGGAAGCTCGACGAAGATCACTCACATTATCCATCGACCTATTTTGGTATGTATGGTAAATGAATTATGGTTATAATGGCATGTATAGGTTAATTAGTTAATGTTGGCTTATAAATGATCTAACTGTAACTAGCCATTGGTATGGCTTGTATTTAGTAAGTTTTGAGTTACATATAATTATGATTTTATCATGTTTGATATGGGTTTAAAATGAACAAATGATGAGATGGTATAAGTATAGGGATGAAGATGATGGTTAAGAATGCTATAAAAATTTATGAATATGTATATATATATATATATATATATGAATAGTTGATTGATAAATTTAAATATTTAACCATATAAATTGAATCTTGAACATATTTAAATGTTGGTGTAAGTAAAATACCAAAACGGTGAGAAATGAGGCTTGGATATAGTCTTGTCGTGTCTAGGCCGTGTGTGACACACGGTCTAATACATGGGCGTATGTCAAGGCTGTGTGTCCCCTATATTCCAAAAATGCAAAACAGAATACCTAGGATCAAGCACACAGGATCCCACACGGGTGCGTGCCTTACCCGTGTGAGGTACATGGCCTGAACCATACAGGTGTGTCCCTATAGCACATGGGCTTGTAACCCTTGTAATAGAGAAAAAAAATTTGGGGATTATACGAAAAATTTCCTATGATCCCGATTTAGTCCCGAATCATTTCTAATGTATGTTTTAGGCTTCAAAAGCCCAATAAAGGGATATTATAATTACGTTTGGAATATGAATAGTAAAATGACTAGGCTTAATGAAAAATGGTTCTATAAACTCTGATAATGCCTCGTACCTAATTCTGGCGACAGATACGGGTAGGGGGTGTTACAAAACTAAAAAAATTGCTCTTCAATACTAAACCTTACTTCCGATTCTTCCACACTCCTACCCCCGAACCATAACCTCCTTCTTCAGTAGCAATTGGGCTACTTTTAGAGACTGTCTATTTTCACCTACAGAGCCCGCAGCTGGATCCAAACTCTTTTGTTGCCCACAAAACTCATTCGGGTCCACTTGGATAATAAGGCCCATGTCTAACAAGTCCTCCTTGACCCTATCCACCTCTAAACACTGATCCACTCCCTCTACAGATATGTTTTTTTATTCCCAAAAAAGTTTTCCTCTGACAGTACACCATCTGAAGAAGACCCAATGCCAACTTTTTCAATTACACCTTCTTTGTAACATCCTGAAAAGGGCCTATGCATTTTTGGTTTAATTGTACGAACTGACATGTCTTATGTGTTATGAATGTATTTTGTACATTTTTGGAAACCTGGAAATGTATGGAAATGTTAAGTTTAAAAGAGGAAAATGAACATTTTTGGAAACTAAGAAAGGTAAGGAAATGATTTGGAAATGATTCAAAAGAGGAAAGTGAACATTTCTGGAAACTTGGAAATGTAAGGAAATGTTAAGTTTAAAGGAGGCAAACGGAAATTTTTGGAAACTTGGAAATGTAGGGAAATGTCAAGTTTTAGAGTTTAAAAAGAGGAAACTAAGGCAAGGTGGCCTTAAGAAAATTAATAGGAGGAATTTGACACACAAACAGGCTTGTCAAAGTGGCTTGAAGGCACCACTTAAAAGCCCAGCAAAGTGATGCCACAAGCTTGTGTATTTGGGCCAGGGTTCGAGACACTTGGGGAGCAAATAAAGGAGTTTTATTTTTGCTACAAGGAGCAGAGAGATGGATGGCTACAAGGCTTTTAAAAGAGGAGTTTTATTCTCTTTAAATTTCGGCTAAATAGGAGATAAATAATAGATTTACTTTAGATTATTTTCAAGAGATAAATAAGGGATTATTCTTTTAATAAAGTGATAATTCAAAGGATAAAGCTATCAGAATAAAAGAGTGGTGGCCAAGTAAGGGATTCTGAGTAGTAATTTCGGCTATAAGAGGAAAAAAATAGGGCTATTCATCAATTTTTCTTCCTCCTCTTCTCTCTGCCGAATTCCCTAAGCAACATTCTCTCTTCTCTTTATTTTTGTCAAGCCGAAATCTACTTCTTCTTTATCCCTCATTGCCGATTCTTTAAGCCTCCAGAATCCAAAGTGTTGACACACCTGTAGGCCATAGTCGACTAGTCTTCAAGACTCCATAGCCGAATACTGCTAAGGGTTCAAGCAAGAATTCTATCGATTTCTCCAAGTAAGGGTAAGATCTAGATTCGGTTTCCTTTCTTTTCTTTTTAAGCCTATCGAAATTTAGGGACTAATCCCTCATATTGTATTTGGCCAAAACTATGAAAGGGAATTTCGGGATTTAGTGGTGGTCAACTACCAGAGGAGATCTGTCGGGATTTTCAAAGATCTAAGGTGAGGCAATCGATCTAAGGTTATTTCTTATGTTTAAACGATTGAAAATTAGATCTAATATACATAAGTCTATAGGGATTTCGACAGAGGTATACAGGGATTCCGGGATTTGAGAATTTCAAGGTAAGTCCCTATATACATTCAGCCAAGGCCTTAATTGTTGGTTAAGATCTATTCCATATTTTTGCAAAGGCTGAAACTAATTTGTTTAAGTGATTCAATGCTTGGCCGAATGCAAGAAGAGTATAGCAAAGATTTCGGGACTTGATTCTTAGGTCAATCAGCAAGGTAGGTTTTAATACAAATCCTACTAGGATTGGGTTTTATAGCCGAATAGGCTTTATGCTAACATATTAAGGTTACCAAATGTAGGAATTGAGATCTAAAGCAATAGATCAGTTTTTCGGGATTTCAAGAAATTCGTTAAGCAAATCAGGTGTGTACCCCACACTATCTTTAATACGTTATATGGCAATATTTAATATAAGTATGTATAAGAATGTGAATATGGCTAAGGTACCCTAATGTGGTACAAAGTACTCAGGTACGTTTCCTACTCCTACTAGGATTACGAAATATGTTATATTTTAACATGTGAAAAGTGACATGAATGTGAATTTAAGTATGATATGCATGATATGAATAATATGGGGCATTCGGGTTATATGAGAAAGGGGAAGTGAAAGTGGTGACTTCGGTCTCACTATCTGAATGTGGTGACTTCGGTCACATTATCTGAACGTGGTAACTTCGGTTACATTATCTGAACGTGGTGTCTCATGACACAATTATTTAATCTGGTGGCTATGCCACGAATTTTATATGGGCGATGAGCACGTCGACTGCAGCGACTACCTTCGGTGGAGTGTAGCGGAAGGAGGGTTGACTTAGTAGTCCCCACGGTGTGCAGGTTGGTACGGGGATGTGTAGCGGATGGCATCTAGGTTTGGGTTCGGGTTTGCATCATTATCTTGAATTATTATGTGAACATGATATGTATGGTATGCCTAAATCTATTAAATTTTAGTGTTGGTTACACATTGAGTCTGTTTGACTCACCCCATTGGGGAATATTTTTCAGGTGATGAGCAGTAATGGACCGGGTCGGCAGGGGCTCAAAGGTGGCCATGCACAACAAGCAAATTATTTAATCTGGACATTTTATTTTATTTAAGTACTCTACAATTTTATTTTGGGTTTTGTTTTATGTAATAAGGCCATAGTGAACTATTTTATTTCTGTCTTATTGTTTAATTATGTTTACAAATTTTTATTATGTTAAAGATTAAGCAATTTAATTTTTGAATATACTCTATATGTTTTATCACTTAAAATTAAAAAGGGTTTTCAATATAAAATCGAATTCGTTTTCAACTAAAGCCCAACCCAAACCAATATTTTTTTAAAAATCGCACAAGTTTTTCCTAAGAAGCAAAAGAATTTGAACCGGTTTTTCTTGAGGAACATACCAGATCCGGACCAGGCTCGTGGGCCGGGTATTGGGTGTTTCAGTTTGGTATCAGAGCCCAGTTTTAAACTCTCGGCCTGGGGTTTAAGGCCCAAAACGTTTTCAAATCGAGCCCAAATGAGTTTTTAAAGATAAGCAGGGTTTTTTCTGGCATGGCACCTAAGTCTCCGACCCGCAGTCCACCACGTAAGTACCCCTAACCATCTGTGTGATTATGTGATTATATTATGAAGGGTAGAAATAGGAATGGAACGTAGAGTAGTATGATAAGTATGTGAACCCTAGGACTAGTATACCCCAACAAATACATAAGATTTAATATCTACTTAAACAAACCTATGGCTAAGTCACCAAGTTAGGGCGTGGCAACCCCTGTGCGCATGTCTAGGATTGGATCCGGAAGAGCCTGGTATTTAAGCAGTCCTAGTGACTCACCTCCTCTTCGCTGGAATCCTACCTGGTGCGTAGCTTCGGTTCACCCTAACCAAAAGGACTCAGAGAGTGTGGTAACCTCTGTGCGCATGTCTAGGAATGGTTTCGGTGGGAGCTTGGTACTTAAGCAGTCCGCGTGACTCACCTCCTCTCCATTCGAATCCTACCTGGTGCGTAGCTTTGGTTCACCCTGACCAAGAGGACTCGGTCATAGGCTAAACACACTAACTAAAACCTGAAAGGGAACTAGCCGTGTTTTTATGGAAACCCTAGTTTTAAAAATTCAACAAACCACTCTTTTGAACTGATAAAATTGTTTTGAAAAAAAAAAAGAAAATATTTTCGAAAAATTTCTGATTTATGAAATTACAAAAAATACCCCTAGTGGTAAAATTACAAAAATGCCCTTAGTTTATAAAATGTCCAGCTACCCAACAGTTTTATCAAAATTTCATTACTTTATAAAGGTTCAAAAACCATAATTTGCAAAATATCAAAAATACCTTGATTTTGGAAAATTCTAAAATTGCCCCTAACTTACAAAATTACCAAAATGACCCTGATTTCCAAAATTTTTGCAACATCACTGATTTGGAAAACAAAATTCTCAAAAATAACCCTCAAGTTTTATAAATTTGGAAATACCCTGGAAATATTAAACTTTACAAATTTACCCTGGTTTATTACCAAAATACCCCCGAGCTTCAAAATTACCGAAATACCCCCGGATTTTAAAATTTTCCAAAATACCCCGGGAATTTAAAAAAAAATTCCAAAATACTTTTTGACAAAATCACCAAGGAACTTTTTCCTTGAAAAAAAATTTACAAAAATACCCCTGTAGGGCAAATTACGAAAATACCCCTGGGTAGTGGAAAAACGACAACAATGAAAACTACAACGTTTCTCTGAATGAACGAAAGTTCATAATTGATTGATGGATATATGAATGAAAAGACTGTGTGCACATATGAATACGAAAGAACCACTCCTAAAACTCTTTTCATAAAACTTCTCGGGTAATAAGTGAAACATGGACTAATTCATAAAACTTTTTAATCAGATCGCGACGATAGAAATGAGTTCTAGAGGACGTGGCCGTCGTGGACGTGATAGAGGAAGAATGACTGTGTCGGAACCCGTGAGATCGGGTCAAGGGTCTGATAATGAGGTACCACCGCCACCACCACCCCCAGCTGTTGGTGTTGAGCAGCAGGCTCAGACGGGGGAAGATGCTGTATCGCAGGCTGTGCTGCGAGTTTTGGAAATGGTGGCTGGTGCTGGAGGAAATAAGGGAACTAAGAAATCTGTACTCGAGCGACTCCGAGCCAATGGGGCTGAAATGTTTAGAGAAGTATCTGGTGTGGCACCCAGTACAGCTGAGTACTGGTTGGAGGCAACCGAGCGAATTATGGATGAGCTTGATCTGACCCCTGAGGAGAAGTTAAAAGGAATGGTGGCACTATTACGCGATAAAGCGTATCAATGGTGGTTAACTGTACGGGATGGTGCCACGGCTGAGGATCTGACCTGGGAGTATGTTAAGGAAGCGTATCAAAAGAAGTATGTTGGAACCAGGTATACTGATGAGCAAAGGAAAGCATTTCTGGGACTGGTTCAAGGGAACAAGTCTGTTGCAGAATATGAAGCTGAATTCCTGAGGTTGAGCCGATATGCTCGAGGAGTAGTGGCAACTGAGCATGAACGCTGTGTCCGTTTTGAGGACGGACTAAGGGATGATTTGAGATTGTTGATAGCACCGCATCAGGAGCGGGAGTTTTCTGCTTTAGTAAAAAAGGCCAAGGTAGCCGAGGGAATTAAGGATGCTACAAAGCAGACTATGGATCAGAATAGGCCAAAAAGAGGTTTTGGATCGTCTGGGAAGGTTCAAAAGAGGCCTAGAGTTGATGGGCCACAAAATCAGCAAGCTGGTACAGGATGGCAGTATCGTCCTTGTGATCATTGTGGAAAGAAGCACTCAGGGGAGTGCTGGAAAAAGACGGGAGGATGTTTTAGGTGTGGGTCCAAGGACCATATGCTCAAGGATTGTCCTAAGAAACCAGATGAAAGTCGACCAGCAGCTCAGAATGTTAGTCAGACTGGTAGAGGTGGACAGCAGCCTCAACGAGGTCGTGGTTCGAATAACAGAGGTAATGGTGCTGGCAGAGGACGTGGAACACAGGGCAGAGGTGCTGCTAATGCTGAGGCAAGGCAGCTGGGTTTGGCTTATGCGGTTCGCCGGAGGGAGGGTGGAGACGCGCCGAATGTTATAACCGGTACGTTCTTTATTTATGGCAAGCCCTATTTTGCTCTGATTGATGTGGGCTCGACCCATTCTTATGTTGCATGTAGTGTAGTGGAAACATTAGGCCTAGACTCTGAACTTTCTGATAGGCAGATGACTGTAGTAAGCCCATTAGGCCAAACTGTAGTGGTGGATAAGATCTTTCGGAATGTACCCCTAGAGATTCAAGGAGTGAACTTTCGGGCTGACTTAATGGAACTACTCTTTGGGTAGTTTGAACTCATACTTGGAATGGACTGGCTAGTAGAGCACCGAGCCGTGTTGGATTGTGCGGCTAAACGTATGGAACTAAGGACCCCGGAGGATGAAGTAGTAGTAGTGATCGGAGAAAGAAGAAACTACCTGTCTAACGTAGTTTCGGCGTTGAAGGCAGAGAAAATGGTTAGGAAAGGGTGCATGGCGTTCTTAGCCTTCGTAAGTACGTTGGATGGAAAGGAAGAAGGTGTCAGTGGAGTTAGAACTGTAAGGGATTTTGAAGATGTGTTTCCGGAAGAATTACCAGGAATACCCCCAGATAGGGAGGTGGAGTTTGGAATAGACTTGCTACCGGGAACAGCTCCTGTGTCAATTGCCCCGTATCGAATGGCACCAAAGGAGTTAGTTGAGCTCAAGGCTCAAATTCAAGAGTTATTGGATCATGGGTTCATTCGACCCAGTGTATCTCCATGGGGAGCACCGGTCCTGTTTGTAAAGAAGAAGGACGGAACTATGCGTATGTGTATAGATTACCGTCAGTTGAATAAGCTGACCATTAAGAACAAGTATCCTTTGCCAAGGATCGATGACTTGTTCGATCAGCTGAAAGGGGCCACAATATTCTCGAAGATAGACTTAAGGTCAGGATATCATCAGTTGAAGGTGAAGGAGGCAGATATCCATAAGACCGCTTTTAGGACAAGATACGACCATTTTGAATTTGTATAATGCCGTTTGGGTTGACGAACGCTCCAGCCGCGTTCATGGATATGATGAACCGAGTTTTCCAACCCTATTTAGATAGGTTTGTCGTTGTGTTCATCGACGATATTTTGGTGTACTCCAAGTCTAAAGATGAGCATCTCCGAGTGGTGCTACAAGTGTTAAGGGAGAAGAAGCTCTATGCCAAATTCAGCAAGTGTGAATTTTGGCTTAAGGAGGTGGCGTTCTTAGGACATGTGGTATCCGCAGAGGGAATAAAAGTGGATCCTAGGAAGATCGAAGCAGTGTTGGATTGGAAACCACCTAGGTCCGTGGCTGAGATCCGAAGTTTCTTAGGTTTGGCAGGCTATTACAGAAGGTTCGTGGAAGGGTTCTCGTCAATAGCCGCGCCTTTGACAAAGTTGCTAAGAAAGGAAGTACCCTTTGAATGGACTGATAAGCAACAGGAGAGTTTTGAAAAGCTTAAGAAAGTGTTGACGGAAGCTCCAGTGTTAATGCAGCCGGAGGCAGGGAAAAAATTACCATGGACTTCGTTAGTGGGCTTCCCTTTACGCCTACTAAGAAGGACTCGGTATGGGTAATAGTGGACCGTTTGACTAAGTCCGCACACTTCATCCCGGTAAGAGTCGTTTATTCTCTTCAGAAATTGGCCAAATTATACGTAGCGGAAATTGTAAGGTTACATGGAGTACCGGTGTCAATTTTTTCGGATAGAGACCCAAGGTTCACGTCTCGGTTTTGGAAGGCACTTCATCAAGCTTTAGGCACTAAGTTGGACTTCACTACGGCTTTTCATCCACAATCAGACGGGCAGTCTGAACGGGTTATACAAGTGTTGGAGGATATGTTGAGAGGCTGTGTGATGGATTTCCGAGGAAGTTGGGAAGACTATTTGCCTTTAGCAGAGTTCGCCTACAACAACAGCTATCAAGCTAGCATTTGGATGGCACCATATGAAGCGTTGTATGGTCGGAAGTGTCGAACTCCTACTTGTTGGACTGAGTTAGGAGAACGTCGGGTTTTGGGTCCAGAATTAGTGGCAGAAACTGAAAAAAAGGTTGAGATAATCAAGGCACGGTTAAAGGAAGCCTCTGATAGGCAGAAGTCGTACGCAGATCTCAAACGAAAAGAGATAGAATTTGATGTAGGAGATCAAGTATTCCTTAAGGTCTCGCCTTGGAAGAAGGTGATGAGGTTTGGTCGCAAAGGGAAGTTAAGCCCAAGGTTTATAGGGCCTTATCGGGTATCGAAACGAGTTGGACCAGTGGCATACCAGTTAGAGTTGCCGCCAGAGTTGCAGCAGATGCACGACGTATTTCATGTATCCATGTTACGTCGTTATCGATCGGATCCATCTCATGTGGTACCAATTGAAGAAGTGGAGCTAAGGCCAGACCTATCCTACGAGGAGGAGCCAATTCAGATATTGGAACGTGATGTGAATGTAACATCCCGAAATAGGGCCTAAACGGAATAGTGGTTGCGAAACCACAAATCCGAGTCAGTAAAATATTTTGATATTATTTTCAGTGCTTATAATATGTGAATTTACATGTGTGAAAGTTTCGTGAATTAATTTTATTGTTAGTGTGTTTAATTTAATAAAAGGGCTTAATCGCGTAAAATGAAAATTTAGTGGTTATTTTTAGAAGGGTCAAATAGTGGATGTTCTTTTAATATGGAGGTTTTATGTTGCAATTTTTCCAATAATAAAAGGTAGTGGACGGCAATGGGTTAATATATATCCTTATTGTACAAGTTTTATATATATATTAAATAATAATTGTTAAATTAGTAATTGAATAATAATATATGTTATAATAAGACAAAACATTAAAGAAAAACACCACTTTATATCATCTTCTTCACAGAACATAGAAAAGAAAAAAAAGAAAGTCTGAAAGTTTGAAACATTCGGCCATTAGCAACCAAAATCAGGTGAGTTTTAGTTTTTGGATTTTTGATAATTTTACGTTTTTGAGATCGTTTCTTCGAGTGCTACAAAACCCATGTTTCAATTTTGAATTTTGATGAATATTTTGAGTTATGCCATTGATGAGAACTTGTGATTTTTGTTGTTTGATGGTAGAAAATGAAAGATATGTGTTAGATTAACAAGTTTTGTCTTTGGATTTTTTATGAATTTAAGTAGTTTGGACTAAATTAGTAAAAGTTGTTATTGTTCATAAGTATGTGTTATAGTAAGAATTTGAAGTTGCTATAGAAGGGAAAAATGTTCAGCATGTTAGAAAACATAAGAATAAGGGCTGAAGTTTAATTTTCGAGCCTAGGGGCAATATCGTAAATATGTAAAAGTTTAGGGGCAAAATTGTAATTTTGCCAAAGTTAGAGTTAAGGACTGTTTTGATAAATATGAGTATTAAATAAGCTAAATTTGCTATTATAGATCAAGAAGAAGGAAATCCAGAGTTAGATCGGGGAAAGAAAAAGATAGTGGACTAAATCGATATAGTTTATCGATTTTGTTTCGAGGTAAGTTTGCAGTTAATAAATGCAATATTCTGTTATTTTACATTTAATATTATTAAATTCCAGCATTTATATATATTTATTCTGTAAATTTATTATTTAAAGACTCAAGTATGAATTAACGGAAAAGTTATCGCAGAAAGTTCCGGTTGAACCTTAGGAATGTGTAGGATACAAATGTCATGACATTAGGGTTTAAGGAAATCATGTAAGACCATGTCAAGACATGGCATTGATAAGTTACTATAAGGCAAATGTCCCATGTAAGACCATGCCAAGGCATGGCATTGGTGAGTTTATAAGGCAAAGGTCCCATGTAAGACCATGCCAAGGCATGGCATTGGTGAGTTCACAAGGCAAGGATACCACGTAAGACCATGTCAAGACATGGCAATGGTTAAGTTTCATAAGGAAAGGTACCCGCGTATCCTTAGTATTCCAAGTGGTTCAACGGGAATATTCCAAGAGTAAACCAAGGTAAAAGTAAGACAAGTTCAAGCTAAAAAGGTAAGTTAAGAAAAGTTCAAGCTAAAAAGTAAAGGTAAGACAAGTTCAAGCTAAAAAGGTAAGGTAAGATAAATTCATGTTAAAAAGGTAAGGTAAGATAAATTCATGTTAAAAGGCAAGGTAAGAATACAAGTTTGAGTATATTGAGTTAAAAGCTTAAGTGATCTTGATAAGAAAAGCATAAGATAATTCATTAAGAATGTTGTCATCTATTTACATGTAAACTTACTAAGCTTTATGCTTACTCCCATTCTTTATTTTTTTTTATAGTATTGCAAGCCAACTCGAGGATCGAAAGGACGTCGGAGATCGTTACACACTATCAAAGGATTATATTGGTATTTTGTGACTCGAACGTTTTAAGTAATGGCATGTATAGGGACTTAGCCATTTTATGTGTGTGACCTTATGATATGGCTTTTTATGGACTTGTAAATGTTTGGTAATGATTAGCCATTAAAATGGTTAATTAAGAACATGGTTGTGGATGTTATGAAATGTCTAGTTGATAATTATTTTAAAGAAATTATGTAATTATATGCAGGGGAATAGTTGGACAGCAGCAGTGACGTGATTTTGAAAAATCACCAAAAATAGTAGAAATTGAATTAGGTTGTGCATGAGATATATAATTAAATCTTATTGAGTCTATTTCCATATAAAGAAAACGGTGTAGGAAAAAGAGTTGTATATTATGAGATAATTGATTTTTAGTGAAGAGAGGTCAGAACTGTCAAACTGTGTAATAGGGGAGACTTTAACTAATAAACTGTACTAATTGGCCACACCAAAAATTCTGGAAATATTATAGTAATAAGATATATGAGTCTAGTTTCAGGGAAAATTTACGGATCTAGATTTCGAGTTTCGTAACTCGAGTTATAATTAATTTAGTGAACATGACGCAGACGGACAGTTTCAATTTTTATGCCCAGAACTAGTAAGTTAAGTCTAGTAATGCCTCGTGCTCGACTCCGGCAACGGTCTCGGGTAAGGGGTGTTACAGTGAAAGTGTTACGGAGGAAGTCAGTTCCTCTAGTCAAAGTGTTATGGCGCAATCATGGATCAGAGGAAGCTTCGTGGGAACCAGAAGAGACAATGCGACAGCAATACCCTCAGTTATTTTAGCTAGGAAATTTCGAGGACTAAATTATTTTAAGGGGGTAGAACTATAACATCCTGAAAAGGGCCTATGCATTTTTGGTTTAATTGTACGAACTGACATGTCTTATGTGTTATGAATGTATTTTGAACATTTTTGGAAACCTGGAAATGTATGGAAATGTTAAGTTTAAAAGAGGAAAGTGAACATTTTTGGAAACTAAGAAAGGTAAGGAAATGATTTGGAAATGATTCAAAAGAGGAAAGTGAACATTTCTGGAAACTTGGAAATGTAAGGAAATGTTAAGTTTAAAGGAGGCAAACGAAAATTTTTGGAAACTTGGAAATGTAGGGAAATGTCAAGTTTTAGAGTTTAAAAAGAGGAAACTAAGGGAAGGTGGCCTTAAGAAAATTAATAGGAGGAATTTGACACACAAACAGGCTTGTCAAAATGGCTTCAAGGCACCACTTAAAAGCCCAGCAAAGTGACACCACAAGCTTGTGTATTTGGGCCAGGGTTCGAGTCACTTGGGGAGCAAATAAAGGAGTTTTATTTTTGCTACAAGGAGTAGAGAGATGGACAGCTACAAGGCTTTTAAAAGAGGAGTTTTATTCTCTTTAAATTTCGGCTAAATAGGAGATAAATAATAGATTTACTTTAGATTATTTTCAAGAAATAAATAAGGGATTATTCTTTTAATAAAGTGATAATTCAAAGGATAAAGCTATCAGAATAGAAGAGTGGTGGCCAAGTAAGGGATTCTGAGTAGTAATTTCGGCTATAAGAGGAAAAAAAAATAGGGCTATTCATCAATTTTTCTTCCTCCTCTTCTCTCTGCCGAATTCCCTAAGCAACATTCTCTCTTCTCTTTTATTTTTGTCAAGCCGAAATCTACTTCTTCTTTATCCCTCATTGCCGATTCTTTAAGCCTCCAGAATCCAAAGTGTTGACACACCTGTAGGCCATAGTCGACTAGTCTTCAAGACTCCATAGCCGAATACTGCTAAGGGTTCAAGCAAGAGTTCTATCGATTTCTCCAAGTAAGGGTAAGATCTAGATTCGGTTTCCTTTCTTTTCTTTTTAAGCCTGTCGAAATTTAGGGACTAATCCCTCATATTGTATTTGGCCAAAACTATGGAAGGGAATTTCGGGATTTAGTGGTGGTCAACTACCAGAGGAGATATGTCGGGATTTTCAAAGATCTAAGGTGAGGCAATTGATCTAAGGTTATTTCTTATGTTTAAACGATTGAAAATTAGATCTAATATACATAAGTCTATAGGGATTTCGACAGAGGTATACAGGGATTCCGGGATTTGAGAATTTCAAGGTAAGTCCCTATATACATTCGGCCAAGGCCTTAATTGTTGGTTAAGATCTATTCCATATTTTTGCAAAGGCTGAAACTAATTTGTTTAAGTGATTCAATGCTTGGCCGAATGCAAGAAGAGTATAGCAAAGATTTCGGGACTTGATTCTTAGGTCAATCAGCAAGGTAGGTTTTAATACAAATCCTACTAGGATTGGGTTTTATAGCCGAATAGGCTTTATGCTAACATATTAAGGTTACCAAATGTAGGAATTGAGATCTAAAGTAATAGATCGGTTTTTCGGGATTTCAAGGAATTCGTTAAGCAAATCAGGTGTGTACCCCACTCTATCTTTAATACGTTATATGGCAATATTTAATATAAGTATGTATAAGAATGTGAATATGGCTAAGGTACCCTAATGTGGTACAAAGTACTCAAGTACGTTTCCTACTCCTACTAGGATTACGAAATATGTTATATTTTAACATGTGAAAAGTGACATGAATGTGAATTTAAGTATGATATGCATGATATGAATAATATGGGGCATTCGGGTTATATGAGAAAGGGGAAGTGAATGTGGTGACTTCGGTCTCACTATCTGAATGTGGTGACTTCGGTCACATTATCTGAATGTGGTAACTTCGGTTACATTATCTGAACGTGGTGTGTCATGACACAATTATTTAATCTGGTGGCTATGCCACGAATTTTATATGGGCGATGAGCACGTCGACTGTAGCGACTGCCTTCGATGGAGTGTAGCGGAAGGAGGGTTGACTTAGTAGTCTCCACGGTGTGCAGGTTGGTACGGGGATGTGTAGCGGATGGCATCTAGGTTTGGGTTCGGGTTTGCATCATTATCTTGAATTATTATGTGAACATGATATGTATGGTATGCCTAAATCTATTAAATTTTAGTGTTGGTTACACATTGAGTCTGTTTGACTCACCCCGTTAGGGAATATTTTTCAGGTGATGAGTAGTAATGGACCGGGTCGGCAGGGGCTCAAAGGTGGCCATGCACAGCAAGCAAATTATTTAATCTGGACATTTTATTTTATTTAAGTACTCTACAATTTTATTTTGGGTTTTGTTTTATGTAATAAGGCCATAGTGAACTATTTTATTTCTGTCTTATTGTTTAATTATGTTTACAAATTTTTATTAAGTTAAAGATTAAGCAATTTAATTTTTGAATATACTCTATATGTTTTATCACTTAAAATTAAAAAGGGTTTTCAATATAAAATCGAATTCGTTTTCAACTCAAGCCCAACCCAAAACAATATTTTTTTAAAAATCGCACAAGTTTTTCCTAAGAAGCAAAAGAATTTGAACCGGTTTTTCTTGAGGAACATACCAGATCCGGACCAGGCTCGTGGGCCGGGTATGGGGTGTTTCATTCTTCAAGGCTGATTGCATTTAAAGCACCTCCCATGTCGTTTCGCCTTTCCTTCGGGGAATTTTTTGATACTAATCTGGTCCCTGACTCAACTTACGGTGTTTCTCCTCCCTCCTCCTCTGGCTAATCCCGAACATTCAAGAAATATTCTTATTTCCATTCTGACAACCCTCTTTCTTTAATCTGATCGGGAACTTGCAATCACCAACCTCCATAATTATTAACTCATCGATCTAGTGTGGTTGATTGATTGAAATCAACATCTCCATCTTCTCATAACTATTAGTACTATTCCAGCTTTCTCCATAGATATCAACTTGACCCATAACTCTGCCACTCTTTTAAAAGTTTCATAATTCTAGCAATGCAATGGTATACCTGCAACATCGATCCATGTCACCCTCTTTGATACAAATCTCTTTTCGGACCATGGCTCGATTGTTATAAAGCACTCCTTCAGATACGCCCAATCATTTTATTTCAGAACTTCCACATACTCCTCATCCGAAACTTCTATCAGAAAAAATCTTCCTTGAATTCTCTTAACAGATACCTCCCCAAGACCAAACTTAGTCAATCTTTCAGCCATACTTCTTGTATCACAAACTGTCGCTGATTACCCCACTAAGCACCTTTGAAGTTTCCATAGCAGTTCTTCTTCCATAAAACCTTATACTACTCTTACTTGGTTCCCCTCCGTTTTCAAAAAATTCCTGTTTTTAAGTCGCTCATCCTTTGAGCTCCCAGAAGTATCTTCTTTCTCGCTAACAGTTCTATCCTTTTCAATACTATAATGTTCCTTATTGCTAATTGCATTGGCATCAATATTCATTTTCCTCCATATCTTCCTTCTTCCTCTAAAACTAGCCATTTTCGCTCCAATTCTATACCCAAGTAAGACGAAACCATTGATTCTGTCAATCGCCCTTTGAGCATTTGTTACACTTGAATACCTTACAAATCTAAACCTTGTTCAAACTTTACTTTTCTTGATCGGAATTAAAGCATCTTTCACCTCGCTATGAAAACTGAATAATGCCCAAAGCCTTTTCAAGTGCATAGTTGCTGGAATATTATTCACGAACACTGTAATTTGGAGGGTTTCACAGCCATAATCCTACTCGAGTCTCTCCAGCAATCTAGAATAGTAGAGATTATATAATTATATAACCCAAATATTGTAAAATCATAATTAAAATAATTTATATAAAAGAATAAATCACATATTATATGAGTATATGAATGTCTCTCAATTTGTATTAAGAAGTAGACTTTATATTAGTATAAGTTCATATGTTGAGCCAGTTATTATTGGAAAAAATATGGTTCGAAAACAATTTTTTTTGTACAGTAAAAAAATAAAAAATTTGAAAACTGAGTCAACTTGTGATATTTATAACAATAAACATTTTACTGAAATCAAACATGTGTTTTCGGCTAGATGGATCTTTGTCGTTCCCGGCTTTCAACGGAACAACCTTCTCCGTTATTTTTATTCTATAAACTACTTTGAGTATGGGCTCAAACGAATACGAATCAAACACATAACCAAAAATTGTTTACTTTATTTTCAATGAGAAAACAAATCTCTCTTAATAGAAATCGACAGAATTTTTATTCCGGAAAAAAGAATTTATACTTAGAAAATAAATTCTCACTATTTTCTGGTAAAATATCAATATCAATATCAATATTGGGTTGGATTGACTCAAACCCTTGTTAAATTGTAGAAGTGTATTTCAATATAAAAACAAACTCATAGTATAACTAAGATGAAGGGGATGACAACCCTAGTTAATTATACTAGGGTTTGTCGTCCCTAGTAATAACATGAGAGGCTTTTGGGTATCTCCTGTATCGGGTCCAATTATAAACACTTTCTAGACTTTTAACCAAATACTTTATAACTCAATCCAACCCGATATTTTTTTTCTATTTCCCAAAATAAACTTCTTAAATTAATTTAAATAAATTAATTTCCCAATTAAATAATTTTCTTATCTCAATTCTAATTCTGTTAATCATTACAACTTTACCGTAAAAGAGTCTATGAAAATATATATTTATATTTCTATTCAACGAATTCACTATGACCAATTAATTTATTTCCATTTTCGAACTTCAATTGATTAATTAATTAATAATTCAAAAAATAAATTAATTTTTAGGTTATTTCTATTTAAATAAAACCATATTCATTTCCAAATGTTTTCCATTTATCTAACTTTACCATTTCTATCCATTTTTGTTCATTTGATTCAACATGCAATTCATTTTTGGTTTCAACGAGCCAGCGGAGGGATCGATTGAACATATTCGATTAGGGCTCAAATGATTTATAATTAAGTTCGAGCTTTTCACCTATTAACTATAAACTTATTTAGTCACGAAATCATTTCATTATAGTATCGTGACTGAGCTCTCTCCAATGGCATACATTATGAAAACAACTCAATCAGTGCTTATCCATTGACCTTGTCATAAGTGTGTTACCATCATAGGATACCCTTAATCGCTTTGGGGTAAATTCGCTCTCCCAATATGATCCTATTTTAACTCATGGTAACCATTACATCTTCTTTCACGAAAACTCAATTACTATCAAATAGTAATCAAGTGGTTTACTACAAGGACAAACGACCTATGACTATGTTTACTTTTCATCTATCATGTAATGCCAATGAGAGGATATCATTTACCCATATCTCTGCCTATGAATTCCACTATTATGAATGACACTACATATTGTAGAATTTATATACCCAAAGCATCAACTTTCAGTTCCTTATCTATTTGAACTTAGGCTTTTACTTACATCAAAGTATATGAGTCACGCATGCATAGTCTGTTATCCACTCAAGATTAAGGTATGTCACACTATGAACATCACAAGTGAATATATTCATAAATGGATTCAGAATCTATTCTTCTTGGATCCAGTCCGATGTACTGTTAGTCCATTCAATCACATATATGTCTCTATCTTATGAGAGTCATCCTCTCCGATGCACAAGACATGGCATCTCCTCAATTGGACTTGATAGACGGCATATTAATCTTTCAATTAGTTTGCTCATTTCCGATTAGAATAAGGATATGTTTAGGTTCGTCTACTAATATAAGTTATCTTTCTGTATTACGACCCGACCACGTAATACCACTTAGTATTAATTTTAAACATTAGACAACCAGTGAGCCAATATTTGCTTCTATTTTGTTTTGCATGCAAAACCACATGAAGACATTATACAAAGTATATTAATGTAATCGCTGACTTAGTAAGCCGATCTACTATTACGCATACATAATTCTTCTTAGAAGGACTGAGAGGCAAACCTGATACAAATTCCATAGTAATTCTATCCTATTACCATTCTGGAATTTCTGAAAGATACAATTTACCTGAAGGTACTTGATGTTTAGATTTGACTCTCTAACATGTTAAACAAGTTGAAACATACTCTGCAATTTCTCTTTTAATACCAGGCCACCAACATGAGCTTTTCAGATCTCTATACATTTTGACGCTCTTTGGATAGAGTGAAAAAGGTCCCTGATGAGCTTTTCTTAACAAATCTTTCTTCAGTCCGTTCCCAACTGGTACAAACCTTTTATTCATGAATCTTAACTCACTATCATTTCCTAGACTGAAATTTGTTGATTTGCCAAACATAATTCTTTGTTTAAACACTTCACATTGAACATCTTTCATCTGCTATTCCAATATCTGTGAAAGAGAGGTTGGTTTTATACCAGATAGAATTAGCAAATACAAGAAATTTTAAAATAATAATCTAACTTGTCAACATGGTATTGGTAAACTAGTTTTTTAAGAAAAAACTATTTTTTTATGGGAAATGATTGTATGAATGTAACACCCTACACCCAGCCTAGACGTTATGGCTGAATCTGAAGGAGTTACATCGACTCGTTTGAAAATTAAAATTAGCTAGCTTAAATTAAAAGAATTAGGCTCCATGAAACTTAAATTTGGGCCCCTTACTCCCTTGTGTGGCGTCACCTCCTAAGATTGGGCCACAAGCCCACTTTGGTATTTTAAACATAGATACTATCTTTTAAACCCTATAATGGCCCAAACAGATAATTTTAATCAAGGCCTCTACCTAAGCCTGAGCCCAATTTGGACCCCTAACACTTAAATTAACACATTAAATATATCCACCCATTAAACGCATAGGCCCAAAAATTCAGGATGTTACAGTTCTACCCCCTTAAAGAAATTTCGTCATCGAAATTTCCAACTAACTATTAATCGTACTACCCAAGTCTCACCACTATGCTTTCGCCGCGCACTCTAATTTAGTAATATATAAACATTGCACGCATACAGTTTCCATACCCAAAAATATAGCATCCACACAAAACATACTCGACTTAATGGTGATTGAACAATCCCGAGCCTTATGCTCCTCAGACCCGCATCATAAACACGTTCCTGACTTCCTCCAACATTCACCCGAATGACGCCTTCTGCAATATTTGCAAACCCGAAAGTTTGGACGTACCTTAACATGCTTCACAGAACGAGACTGCAACCCTAGAAAACTACGATCTCTTTTTTTTCTTACAATCTACGCACCCAACCCGAAGTGTTTCACCGATTTCTTTAACCTCCTTCAGTACCTCCCTAACTAGCTGAGTTAACACATCGGTCCTAATACTTCCACGGCCTCGGCCGCGGCCTCTTCTTCCTCTTCTAGCGTTCATCGTTGATTCTCGTATTATCAGAATTAGAAATTTTATGAATTATTAATTCTTTCCACTGATTAACCACAAACAGTCTTATAAATAGTAATTTTAAGAGTAGTTCTTTCGAATCTACAATTTAGTCTCAAGTTCACATCTCCTAGTTCTAGAAACTACATACATTCAACAATCAACATACAGACAACATCCATACATCCACATTCAATACATAGGGGTATTTTCGTTATTCCACTACACATGGGTATTTTCGTAATTTTATCCTACAGGGATATTTTCGTAATTTTCAAAAATAGAGTTCCTTGTTGATTTCATGAAATAAAGGTATTTTGGTAATTTTAAAATCTAAGGGTATTTCGGTAATTTTGGAGTCCGGGGGTATTTTAGTAATTTTGAAATTTGGGGGTATTTCGGTAATTTTAGAGTCCGGGGGTATTTCGATTATTTTACAAATCAGGGTTATTTTGGTTACTTTGCAAAACAATGGTAATTTGGTAATATTTACAAACCTTGGACATTTTGTTGTTGTTGCTGTGTTTTTTTTTCTAAGGAAAAATTTTGTTGACTTTGTAAATCGGGGTATGTTTGCAAATCATGGGTATCTTAGTAATAATATTTTTTTTTTGTAAAAATAAGGTGGCTGGTCCCTTTCAGGTTTTAATTATAGAGTTAGGCCCGTCAACAAATCCTCGTGGCTAGGGTGAACAGTCACTACGCACCAGGTAGGATTCTAGCGAAGAGGAGGTGAGTCACTCGGACTGCTTAAGTACCAAGCTCTTCCGGATCCAATCCTAGACATGCGCATGCCTGTTGCCACACCCTAGTCTTGCGACTTGTTCACGGGTTTGTTTAGTGAAGTTAAGTCTTATGAGATTTAAGGAGTTGTTTAAGCTAAGCCTAGAGTCTATCAAGTTCTAATCTAAATAATCTACGTCCCATAAAGCCCATCAAGCCCATTTATATATATATATATATATCACACAATGGTTCAGAATACTTACCTGGCGGACTTGGGCCTGAGACGCAGGTGCCATGCAGAGCTAACAAACCTGTTATTATTCAAAAACATACATGTTTTAAAAACCCATATTTAGAAAACGTTTTGAGCCCAAAAACCCCCAGAGCCGAGTTTTGAACCGGGCTCTGATACCAATTTGTATACCCTAAACCCGGCCCAAACACTACAACCGGATCTGGTATGTCACTAAAAAGATTTCGTAAAAGATGTCGCGGTTTCGGGAAATATTTCTTCAAAATTAAAGTATTTAATCTTTTGATGAGGAAAACTTAACACTTGGTAAGTTTAAATAAAATATAAATTTAGTTTGTTGATTTAAGTATAGAAACCAAAATCTTAATACATGCCTTGGTTCAATTGAAGTTTAAGATACAATAATAAAAACCCAAAATAAAAGCCCAAAACAAAGTATAATAGTCTAGTGGCCCATGGCCTTATTACAATAAAACTTAAAACTCATTAAATAAAAATATAAAAATAATAAACTAAAAGCCTTTTGCTGAATCCAAACGTTCTTTTGCATGGCCACCTTGCGCTCCTCTCCAGCCCGGTCCGATGCACTAAGTGTCACCTGAAAATGTTAAGTAATTGGTTGAGTCGGGAGACTCAATGTGCAACCCTTATGCACCATTAGATTTGGGCCTTAGCCCACAGAACAAAATAACAGATTAACACATATATACATATATCAAACATTATGCAGGCCCAACCCAAATCCTAGGTTTCTATCCGCTACACGCCACCCGTACCAGCCATTCACGCCATGGGGATTTCTACAACCAACCCACACCACTACACGCCGTTGATGGCAGTCGTACTGCTCATCGTCAGAGTTGTGACAGAGTCACCAGGCTGAAATGGCATAAGCCACCAGAAATAGAGTATGTAACAAGGTCACCGGGCTGAAATGGCATAAGCCACTAGAACAGATCACTTCCCCTTTTCATCAATTACCCAACCCCAAGCATACAATGAAATTGTCATACAAAGCATATCAGGAATAATCACGGAAATAGGACAGAAGTCACTAACCTGTTGATTAGCCTTTACCCTTCAAGGGTTTTCACTTGTTATGCCGGGATTACGGCATTTAGCAGGGTATAGCAGATTTATACATATGAATATATACATATATTATCAAACAGTCTAACCGTGAGAAAGGTTACACACCTGATTAATGTCGATACTCTTGTTAAACCGATCTACAACTTGCTCAAAAAGCGAAAAAGTATGAAAAATAGGCTTTCTCCTATAATCGGCCATGGTTAGTGTTCTTTCTGTTTTTACATACTAAAATCAATAGACTTTCTTACCTTGAAATCCCAGAAGTACCTTGATTCGAGTATTACTGAACTTATGACTTAGAGATCTACATGACTGACTCCTCTTCAGATCCCAGAATGCCGAAAATAAGAGTGAAATAAGAGATTAGTTTCTAATAGTCATTCGACTAAGGACTTTGAAAAGCCAAAAGAACATTGAAATCCCGAAATCAACACTTACCTATTGTTTCCTTCAAATTTTGGCACAAGTAGACTCCATTAAAGAAGATTCGGCAACTTCAGGAGGTGAGATCTTAGTGATTTCAGCTTTAAAGAATTGGAAAAAATAAAAGCAAGGAATGGGTAGAGAGATTCGGCCAAAAGAAAAGTGGAAAAAATAGCAGGGTTTCAGCAATTGAGTCTTCAGAAGTTTTGGTTTCTGTCAGAAAAAGAAAGGAGAAGAGAGAAAGAATGGAGTAGAAATTTCGGCAAAGAAAAGAGAAAAGATGAGAGCTTTAGCAGCAAATTTCAGCATCCCCCTTTATATAGAAAACCGATTCCTCCCCTTAGCAGAGATTGATTTTCGGCCAACTCTGCAATCAAGAGATTAACCTCATCCCTTTCCCTTATCTTGATCTATTATCTCTTCAAAAATAGCCTTTATCTACTTATTATCCATATAAAATAAATCCCTAAATAATAGCCTTTATCTACTTATTATCCACATAAAATAAGTCCCTAAATAATAGTCTTTATCTGCTTATTATCCACATAAAATAAATCCTTAAATAATAGCCTTGTTGCCATCCACTCCACCTAACCCTAATGCTTAAAATTAGCTAGCTTAAATTAAAAGAACTAGGCTCCATGAAACTTAAATTTGGGCCTCTTACTCCCTTGTGTGGCGTCACCTCCTAAGATTGGGCCACAAGCCCACTTTGGTATTTTAAACATAGATACTACATTTTAAACCCTATAATGGCCCAAACAGATAATTTTAATCAAGGCCTTTACCTAAGCCTGAGCCCAATTTGGACCCCTAACACTTAAATTAACACATTAAACATATCCACCCATTAAACGCATAGGCCCAAAAATTCAGGATGTTACATGAAGGAGTTACATCGACTCGTTTGAAAAACTAATTAAAAATCCAGCTTAGAATCATGTGATCTGAAATCTTAATTTAGCTACGCTTATATGAGTTTTAGGAAATCCCAAATTTGAAAACACCTATTTCAGAGCATGATCTCTTAAACATTTATTTATAAAACAGCGAAAACTTTCAGCAATTGCAATCTAACTTTAGTAATCATGTGATTTGAAAATATTAATTCTTAGCAAAACTCTTACATTGTTATAGTTAAATCTTAAGTTTGAAAACACTTATCTTAAAGTAAAATCACTTCATGACTTATTTAGTTTCGCAGTGAAAATTTCAGTGTTTTAATTTTTTTAAATCGCATTCTAATTTGGTAAATTGTATGATTCTTCAGTTTCATGTTAAAATACCAAAAATCAACGATAAAAAAAAACCAAATCAAAGCCGGAAAACGGATTACAGTTCCAAAAGTCCAGAAAAATTACTAATGTAATTTCGAAAAACGGATTACAGTCCCAAAAGTCCAGAAAAATTACTAATGTAAATCACCATATTTCATTAGCCGTGAAAGCAATTCGAGCTTCCGCATGCTACCCGATCCTAAGACTGAAAATCACCTGAAAATTATTAAACAAACGAATGAGCTAGAAGCCTAGTTTGTGACTCGGCCCACAAACAAAATTTTTACTTATAACATGCACAAATGTAAATGTCATCACATAATTTTACCTATAATGTACACATACAAATATCAAATCAGAATGTCATATTTCCAGAAACATATATCATATCAGAATGTCATATCAGATTAGAGTAAATCCTACCCCCATCTACTACACACCAACTCCGTCCAACCAATTTCAACAAATAGGACTACAAGAGTCCATCCATGTAATCACACGGGGTCGTGGTGGTATGCCATTCATAATAGTGCAATTGAGCTGCCAGACAGACATTGCGGTTTAACTTCCAGAATTGCAGTAATACTGCTAGAATACACTTCCTCCATCATATAAAAACCCACCCCAACGCTCATGCATAATAACAATAACATATATACATATCACATGAATGGTACATCATGCATACCTAACCATATCTTACAAATCATAACATATAATATAGCTTGTACTAACAGTTATTCCACATACATGTGTCATGCATGTTTTTACACGTAATTATGCTTTTAGAGTTATCAGAACATAGATCGTACATAAGTTTTTCAACTACCTTAACCATATCTCAAATTGACAGATTTGGCATTTCGAATCTTATTTAAGCCAAACGAACCCCACAGGAGGTCTAATTACGAATTCTTAAGTCAAATGAGCCTAAGTGAAAGTTTTCAAAAAAAATGAGCCCACACAGCCTACCTAATCTGCCCATGTGGTCACACATGCCTGTGTGTCCCACACGGCCTAACAAAATTGCTCGTGTGCTCTACATGGCCTAGAACACAACTGGCCACACCACATGTTTGTGTAGTGCACACGGCTATGTGACGTAGAGCTGTTTCGAAAATAGCCTCTATTTTTGAGTTTTTCTGGGTTCTAATCGACGTCTTGGGTTAGATTCACACACCTAATAACAAATTTGATTAACCACACAACCGGGAACTCACGAATCATTCAAACTATCATAAATTCGCATCGATTAATCATCAAAAATCCATCCAAGATAACATCCATATATTAACAAAACTCAGTCCCTGACACGATGTTCGAGCACTTACCTCTTAAGAATAGTGTCAAAATCAACACTTACTGATACGGGCACGCCCGGGGCACCTACCGAATTTTCAAGTCGACGAAGCTCGACGCCAAATTTTAATTTTTATTGTTTTAAATAAATCGAGTCTTTGAATTTGTTGAAAATTAAATTGCTAAATTTTAATTAAATGAATTAAACATTTTAATTTATTTAATTAATTTTCTATAGCAAATTAATTTTGCCAAATAATTAGTCTTAGTATTTTAATATGTCTAGTGTCTAAAGTAAAGTATTTTAATTTTTGGTTCAAGTTAAATTTTATTCAAAATTAATGTTTGGTCATGTGTTTTTATAGGCAAATACGCAAGGATACATTTGGCCATGGACGACACCTTCAATGGACACATGAGAGAAATGAAGTTGAATATTATGCTCCACGTTTTTTATGTCATGAAAGATGGTAAAAAAATGCAAGCCTTGAATTTGAATCAACATGGTGGAATTAATGAAATAAAGCTCTTGTCTGTATAATTAGTTAGCTCTATAAGATGTTGGAAATCAACTATAGTTGGCTCTCCCGCAATTATTACCTCCTCCAACATATCTTGGTCATCTCTTGGCTTTTCTACATTAAACTGCTTCCCAGCTTCATGCTCAATTAGCTTGATTCGCACCTTTCTTCAAGCTGATTTAGTCGTGTTAGCTTAGTTCAGCTTCATTCGGTATTCAACTAGCCCAATGCCTTTTGGTGAACATGAAGAGACAAAGTTGCCAGGTGCCTTTTGGTGAACATGAAGAGACAAAGTTGCCAAGTGCCTTTTGGTGAACATGAAGGGACAAGGTTGCTGGTGCCTTTTCGAAAACCTAAGGGTTAAGGGACAAGGTTACTAGTGCCTTTTCGAAAAGTTAAGGGTTAAGGGACAAGATTACTAGTGTCTTTTCGAAATTTTAAGGGTTAAAGGCCAAGGTTGTGGTTGGCCTTTGTTTAGCCTATAAAAAGGCTATGTAATTATCATAATATACAACTTGAATTTGAATGAAAGAAAAATTTCTTTTGGTGAGTATTCACTCTCCTAATTCTCAAGGTTTGAATTGACTTATCTAGTTTTCTAGTGGCGTCGTTCTTTCCTTATTTTGAACTTATCATCCTTTCGGGTGTGGCGTTCATCTACCTATACCGTTGGTTCCTATCTCGCTAGATAGTGGGTCTCGGTTTTATTTCAAAACTCATTCCATCAATTTGAAACTTATAAGATTCGGGTCTTTAATTTATATTAAAGGTTCTTTCTTGTTTCAAATACGTATCCATTTCAACCTATCACTTATCTTTACCTTTCAGAGATTTTTTTTTATTTCCAATAAAAAATTATCCCTTTGTTAATTAAAAGAGAAACTGTCTAATTTACGATCGGGCAACATTTACGATTCGCCTCCTAACCCGAGACGGACGGTATACTTACCTTGCTGAAGGATTTTGATTCTCACACCCTTCGCCTAATAAAAAACCACGAGATCACTGAACACAATATAGAATGAAAATAATACTAACGCAATCTCATCTTAATCAAAGAATGAACTAAAAATAGGATATCAGAAAAAAAAGGTAATTAAATGAAACTTACACTATGATCGAACAATGATCTAAAAGCAAATATCACATACGATCATCAAAAGAAAATGGAACGACAACAAGCAAAAATCAAATGAAATGAGAAAAGAAAAGAAAACTTCACAAAAAGAAAAAGAAAATATGGAGAAGAGGGGGAGTGGGAGAGAGAAACGTGAGAGTGGGAAGTGGGAGAAATATTTTGGGATAATTTCAAAAGTACCCATATCCCACTAAATCCCATTAATTAACCACCTACCAAATTCCCTCAGAGTTCAAAACAAAAACAACTTCCATTTTGCACACACGAGGTTTCAAACACAACACCTCTGGGTAAGCTAAAGCCTTATCACTGAACCAGCAAACTCATTCTTGTTAACAATTGAGCGAAAATAATTTATAAACCAAATGTTCAAAGATAAGGCAAAAATTTAGCAAAAATGCAAGGCAAATGATTCAAACTTAAAACCTCTCTCACACAAGCTCAATACTTAACCACTAAACCAAATTAATTCAATTGTCATAATTCCCACAACCTTTACTCAAAAACATGATGTGACCACGATTGGTCTCACAAACTCAATTTATTCTAACCTAGTTTTGGGGATATGACAATGAAACAGTGATGTCACATCATCTATATCTTCTTTTCAATAGTTTAATGCCACATTCTGAATTTAAGCATTTTCATTGTGAAAAAAAAATAAATCCAAATGAAAATCTTGAAATTTAAGATGAAATTACTGATCTAACATTAAAAAATTGAAAAAAATAATAATATCCCTATTTTATATAATATTCTTGACCATTTTACCAATAAAGGCCCATTTTCAACTTTATTTACGAAAATGGGCCACTTTTTTCATTATTTATCGGAATGGGCCAAAAACACCAAAAAGCGTCCACATAAGAGCGTTTTAGGGGGAAATTCCAGCAAAACACGTGTCTGAAGGAGCGATTTTGCCATGTCAGCACAAAACGCGCTGACGTGGCAAAATTACTCCCCCAGGGACATGTTTTAGCCCGTGTTTTTGACCCCGAACAGTCATTTAAAAATTTGACTGTTGGGGGTCCAACGGTATAAAAAACTATAAAAACCCCCTCCTATTTTTTTCACACAAACATTTCTTCCAAAATTCTTTAAAAAGCTCTCAAATTTCTCCCTAAATTTCTCAAACTCTCTTTAATTAATTATTTCCTTTAATTTTTTTAAATTAGTATTGTTTTTTTATAATTTCAAAAATATTTGATCATGTTAGCAATAACCGGGAAATTAATTCATCTCGATCATAAACATATCTCCGTCGAACAAAAAAAAATGGAAAGGCTTAATTTTAATTTTTGAATATTATTTAATATTTTTTTCGTTTATGTAATTTTAATTAATTTTTGTTTTATAATTTTTTATAACAGCCTGTAGATCGGGTGTTACAATGTTATATTTGTAATATGTTTGGTCCTCCATCACCGTTAATTGAAAATTACTTGAGGAAGCGGGTTTTTGGCACGTGGCTAATATAGATCGGGGGTACAAGTTGGACCCGAAACTCATCAGCGTATTTATAGAGAGGTGGAGACTCGAGACGCACACATTTCATCTTCCATGCAGAGAGTGTACCATCACTTTGGTGAACGTGCAGTTACAATTGGGATTGTCGGTGGATGGGTCCGTACTCACCAGGTCCGTTCAATCTGCTGATTGGGGAGTTATATGCTACGATCTTTTGGGTGCGATTTTAGATAATATTAACGGAGGTCAGATCGAGACAGACTAGTTACGAGACACATTCCCGGAGTTGGGGAATGATTCGACTGAAGTAAAAAGAATACGATATGCTCGGGCATACATCCTTGAGATCATTGGAGGTTATCTGATGTCGAATCATTGGAGGTTATCTGATGTCGAACTTGTGACGAAACCTCATACATCTGAGGTGGCTTCTGAAACTCGTTGATTTTAGAATAGCTGGCGAACTTAGTTGGGGGTCTACTGTGTTGGCAACATTGTACAGGGAGATGTACGGGCTGACAAAAAAAAATAAAGCCAAAATCGAAGGTTGTCTATCACTAATACAATCATGGGCTCGGTTTTGCTTTTCATTTTTGCATCATCAAGTGAACTACCCATATACATTCCCACTCATAACGAGGTAAAATCTATATTAGATTTTACAATTATTACATAGATTTAAAATATAATTTTATGCTAAAAATTTATTTAGTTAGGTGGAACCATTCGGCGAGTTATGTTGGAATACCTACCGTTCTTGAAGATATACAGCTTCTATTAGACCAACGGTCAGAAGCGCATGTAAGTATTAAATAATATATATATACATAACATAGTCGTTTCATATTTAGTATTTAGTATTATGTATATAACTAATATTTTTATCACGTTCATATAGTTTCAATGGACACCATACGAGGATCGACAATTCGGGCAGTAATTTTGGATGAATTCTTTCAAAATCCGAACATTTGGCATGTTAAGGTCACATTGGTCAACTATGCAACTGTCGAGATGCACTAGACAAATAGAGTGTTGCGGCAATTCAGATTCCGACAACCGATTCCCGTGACACCTGAGGTGCTCGATGATGAGCACAAAATTGACTTACTATAATTGAATACGCATTGGCCGTTCTTGAAGATATACGGCTTCTATTAGACCAACTGTCGGAAGCGCATGTAAGTATTAAATAAAATATATACATGACATTGTCGTTTCATATTTAGTATTTAGTATTATGTATATAACTTATATTTTTATCAAGTTCATATAGTTTCAATGGACACCATACGAGGATCCGGCAATTCGGGCAGTAATTTCGGATGAATTTTTTCAAAATTCGAACATTTGGCATGTTAAGGTCCCATTGGTCAACTATGCAACTGTCGAGATGCACTAAACGAATAGAGTGTTGCGGCAATTTAAATTCCGACAACTGATTCCCGTGACACCTGAGGTGCTCGATGATGAGCACAAAATTGACTTACGATAATTGAATACGCATTGGTCGGTATTCTTCTCGGAATATATCGAAATTTGAAAAATCGGTATGATCATATACCTACTCGCGAACCGATCGTCAATCCAGAGTTAGCCTGCGCACCGGATTACATGTCATGGTTTAGGATCCATAGCAAGCCATATTTGCTCTCAGAAGAGCAGAGGCGTGGGCAAGTCCATGTTGAAAGGGAACGACAGGGCCCTTTAAATCCAAAAAGAACGGATAACGACACGGGCCTATCAACAGCGCTTACACAATCACGGGCCCAACACCTCAAACGACGATGCCCACACCACAGCCCCTTCAGTTTATGCTAGGTGCGTATCCTAACCCTTATATGTTTCCTTTTCCTAATCCTATGCCATGTTGGAATGTATGGCCAGATGCATCTCCTTTTCCGATGACTCCGAATCAACCGATAATATATAGACCATCGTCGCAAGAGGGATTGCACAAGGCACCGTCGGGGAGCTAATCTCATTTTCAATCTCCATCGCCTTATGGGATTCAAACACATCCGCCGTAGGTGATGCAAACAACTTCGCATTCTTTATTCTATCAAAGTGGTCATCCTCCCAACACCCACAACCAGAACAACCACAACCCCCGCCGAAAGCTGAACCAATAAGAAATCTAACGCGTAACCGTCGACCACCCTCATGTGGCACTGATTCCGACCGGCACATACATTAATTTTTTTAATATATTTGTACAAATTATTTTTATATTGTTTCATTTAATAAAACCTAATTTAATTTATTTATTTAAAACTCCTAAAACCTAATTTAATTAATTTTAAAAAATTCTTAACCTTAATTTGTTTTTTAAAACTTGTAAACCCTAAATAAATAAAATCCTGAATTATTTTAACAAAGCACTAACACTACAATCTTAAAACACTAAACCCACAAATCCTAGGCACTAAACATGCAAATAGCTCTAACCCTAGAAAAACACTAGCTAAAACGCGTCTCTGAGAGAACGATTTTGCTACGTCAACAAAGCGCGTCCACGTCAGCATGTTTTGTGCTGACATGACAAAATCGCTCCCTCAAGGACGCGTTTTGCTAGAATTTCCCCCTTAAAGCGCTCCTACGTGGACACGTTTTGGTGTTTTTGGCTCATTCTGATAAATTATAAAAAAAGTGGCTCATTCCCGTAAATAAAGTTAGAAATAGATTTTTATTGGTAAAATGGCCAATATTCTTCGTTTTTTATATTCCCCGCTGTTGAATTTGTAAACAAAATATATGTAGAGTAGATGAGTTGTCACCAATCAAAAGGCTTACAGCTCCAAAGAAAGAAAAAATAAACAAGGTTTAGTAATATAAATTTACTTACTACTAATATATGATAAAGACATTCCTATCAATCTCGCCTAGTCCAGCTTTGCTGCAAATTTTTACGTGGATAGTGACCTATTGATGAAAACGACGTTGCTTTGATGCAAATAAAACAAAAGGGACCCACATCACATGCCTTCAACCAATACCTGCATTTCATAAAGGTGCTAAACAAAATGGGACCCATTTCAACACAATACCAACATGTAGGGGGGGAGGGGGGACCCTAATTTTTTTTTTTCTTTTTCTAGTAGATTTTATTACAATTTAATTTTATATTACAAAATGGGTTTAAATTTTGTAAAAATAATGGTTGCAAATGCAATTGTTTTCTGTCCCCCACGATGTACATTGCCAAATGGTGTAAGAATCTGTAAAATATAACAGGAATAATTATTTATTTATTTTAATTTTTCATTTAATTTCTTTTATTTTTTTAATATTTAAATTTGTGTTACTTGTCAAACTACCTTAAAATGGATAAAAAAATTAATATTTGTTAACTGTGAGATGCCACGTCGATAATTAATTAATTTTATAAATTTTTAAATTATTTTTTAAAAAAAATTAAAAGGGTTAAAAGTATCAAAAACTTATCAAATTTATAAAAAATTTTTTTAATATTTTTAATTGTTAAAAAATTAGTTAATTGCTAATGTGACATACACATGTGTTGCCACATAGTAAAGTTAACAAACCTTAAATTTTCCATCTATTTTTGATTGATATGATAAATAATGTAAGTTTAAGAGATAAAAAATTAAATGAAAATTTTAAATAATTTTTTAGTAAAAAATAACAGCAAACTGCGATTACATCACAATAATTAAGCTTGTGAAGGGATGTTACAATTAACTAAAAACAGCCATTGAACAGATAATGACGGTTCATCAAACTTAAACTCATAAAATCAGGATTCACATACTTAATTATATGATCTGCAACTCTATTATGTGCCCTTATAACATAACAAACACGTACGTTCCAACTTCTGTCTAAAAGACAATATACTAAACGTAGTTTAACCATCAAATATTAACAACTCCACCTATCAACAAAGATTCTATTAGAAGAGTATTATTGCATTCTAACTTAATTTATCTTAAACCTTTTTCCTAAACTAAGAGAAGATAAAACGCGTTTAGTTACCCACCACTATAGAAAAACTACATACCCAATTAAAATATTTTTTTTAAAATTAAAAAGTTAAATAAGTAATTATGTTAATACAATAATATTAATACATAGTACACATAATAAAAATGTAACCAGTAGAAAGTTAACAGGTCATGATGTGAGAAACTAGTACAGTAGGTGCGCCCACAGTCTAGTCTAGTGGGACAGTAAGGACTAGCTCTATAGCTGCCATTTTATTTTATTTTTATTTAATTATTTAAAATTGCTGGCTCTGCACTCAAATTCTGCACTACCTTACCTTTGTTTGCTACCAGACAAAGGTGAACCTACCAAATGCTTCCCATATCATGGAGTTGAAAAATAAATTAAATAAGTCTGTCATTGTTATTTGGATCAATGGTTTAATATTCCCTGTTTTATTTTAATTGTGTTTAAATTTAAAAAAATGGAAATATTATAGTACATGAACATGGATATGACCTTTCAACTTTTGGATTTTGGCTTTACCACTATTATATAGGGGTTTTATGATTCTGTCCTACCTTAGCTTAATCATCATTTAAGGGATCTTTTAGGGTTCAGCTGCTAGTTTTATTCCATAATGGCCAAGCTATCATATTATTAATACGTAAGTTATGGAAAGAAATAGTTTTAACTTTAAATTAGTGCTGTTCATAGGTCGGGTCACTCGGCCGGTCACGAAGGCCTACTTGAAATATGAGAAGATTTACATAAAAATATAGGCCTAAAAAATAAGCTTGAACAAAAAATAAGGCCCGTTTATTAAATAGGTCGGGCCTCGAATAAGGTATTTTTTACTCGGGCCCGGCCCGAATTCACTAAAGGAAAAAAAATGTGTTTTTCTTTTGTTTTTAAATATTATTTTTTTATTATTTTCTCCCTATTTTGCTACTATTTTGTTATTATATTGCTACTATTTTGTTGTTATTGTTTGGATATTGTATAAAACTTATTTTATTGTTCATTTTATTATTATTTTAAAGACATTTGTTAATTTTGTTATTATTTTAGAGGCATTTGCTTGTTAAATTGCATCTATCTTAGTGTTATTTAAGTATACATATTTTTTAAATTTTATTTTCAATTTGTTGAGAAATATTTATCTTGATGTTTTTAGCATTTTTAATGTATTATATACATTTTAAAATAATATAAAAATTAATATGGGCGGGCCAGGTCAGGCTCGGGTTTTAACATTATATTCGGGTCAGGCTTGGGCAAATTTTTAGGCCCATTTTTCGAGTTGGGTCGAGCCTGGGCCTAGCAAACAGGCCTAAATTTTTAGTTTGACCCGGCCCGGCCCATACACACCTCTACTTTAAATATAACATGATTAAAAAATAAATAATATTGTAAGTCATAGCTCAGTTGGTATTGACATTGTTGTTAGTATAAGAATACGAGGTTTCGAGTGCACAGAAGCGTATTATCCTCATATTTAAGGGTTGAGGAGGGGTTATGGATAGTTCTAGACATTGCATTGAAAAACAAAGACTAGAAATCATGATGTTACGGTTGCTAATATTCGAGGTTCATAATTACCTCTCATAACTATATCATCTCCAAAGTTTAAACCTATGTGCTCTACTTAATAATGCAACATGCCTCCAACATTTTTTTTTTTGGTGCTTTATTGGAAAGTTAGCCATATATGTCAGCCATACAATTTTTATGATTTGAGTTCTCTGATAACCAGGGTTGGAGCCAAAAGGGTGTTGACAGTGTCTCAACTCCCTTAAATGAAAATTTTCACTTTTAGTTCCTTAATAATTTAAAATATTTTAAATTAATATATGATAAAATTACATTTTGTCTCTCAAATAAAAAAATTTTAATTTAATTCTTTAAAATGATAAAAATAAAATTATTAAAATAATAAAATTATATTTTTACGATAGTAAAAATATAATAATTTAATTTTACTCATGGATCTCAACTAAATTTGTGATAGATGTTAATATTGATTTGTGATTGAAAGAAATGTGAGATATGGGCATAGGTAATAGGAAAGGAGTAACTTTTGTGTGACGCTAAACTCAAATGTAAAGATGGGAAGGCAGAATCAGAGACATGGTGGTTCTGAGAAAAACACCAAGCCTTACTGAGAAAAACCTCACCCTATCCATGTGACACCTTCACATTAGCCTTACTGTTGCCCTTTCACTCACTATTTTACTACCAATTCAAATTAAATACTAGCTAGTACACTACAAAAGCAAACAAAAGTATAAAAGCTACATTTTTTATTCATAATAAAAAATAGACGAAAAAGATGGTTTGCTTTTGGGTGGGGGAGGGATCAAATGGGTACGTGGCAGAATCAATTGATTGGTGCTTGTAGTGGATATTTGTTTTTTAGCTTTTTATAATATTTACAACCTTTATTGTGCTGCTTTTATTTACTTATTTATTTCATTTGGTAAAAAGATGAAACAAGAAAATGGGTTTTTGTTGAAGAAAAATGGTATTAAGTTTTGGGTGGGAAGGCAACTAAAAGTGAAGGATGTTAAGATAAAGGGTGCGGCTCCCAAGTCCCAACGGACACGTATATTTTGGGATCCAATCATGTGGCGCTGCTTTTTATGGATCCTCTTTTTCCTTTTTATTATTATAGGATGAGATTCGAATTTATGTTATTTAAGTGTGATATAGAAATTAGTGAATTATATTTACGGGTGAAGTCAGAACAATTTTTTAGAGGGTTGAATGAAATTTTAGTTTTTTATAATTTATATATTTATAATTTGTAAATGATTAAATCAAATTTTTATAATTTTAGAGGGGGCCAAAGTACAACTTTATCTTTACTAATTTAAAATTTTAAAAAAATTTTAAAAGCTTTCTAAGGGGCCGGGGCCCATGCTAGCCCCCTTGGCTTCACCCTGATTATATCGAAATTTAGTAGATTTGATTTGTTTATGTTTTTCTCTTTTTTTTAAATAAAAATTTTAAACTAGTTAAATTAGAAATTCACAATTCAATTCTGAAAACTTTGACGGAAGCTCTGATTCAAATGGAGTTATTAAATTTGTAAAAAATTTTGTTCACCATTAGAATTTGATCATATAAAATCATTGTAAATAAAGTTTAAAAAAATTTTTTTTTTAACTGATTGAGTCTTAGTTCAATTAGCATCGGTATTGTTGCCAATATAAGAGGATGTGGGTTTGATTACGCTGAAGCATATTATCCTCCTATTTAAGAATTGAGAATGAACTATAAGTAATTCTAGGCATTATATTAAAAAAAATAGTTATGATAAAAACTAAAATCTTTTTTTAATAGTAAAATCTTTCATTAAACCAAAATAATAATATAAGATATTTGATATTGTGATACATAATTTAAATATGAAATAATTTTATTGGGGTGCATTTGGTTCAAAGAATGTAACATATCTGAAGGTAATGTGAGATTCTAACATTTAGATTTCAAAAATTACCTTGAGTCGATAATATCAAATTCTGTCAAATTTTCAAATATAGAAGGTAATCTCAATGTCATCTCTTCCGTAAGTAATCTTACATTCCCTTGACAATATAATATTTTTGACAATTTTACCCCTATTACTTAAATCAAAATGAAATAATAATAATAATAATAATAATAATAATAATAATAATAATAACTAATGTATCAAACTCTATAGTCCTTTGATTTATTCTTCAAGTAACATTTCAACTATATATTTATTATTAGTAGATAAAAAAAATATTTGTCTATTATATGACATTTTATCATGTAATTCTGCTCGTAATGTCACTTTATAACAACTTTGTCATTTTTTTTATTATTTTGATCAAATTTACCTTCAAATCATAATAAATAACATGTTCAGTAAAAAAATAAATTATATTTTTCTTCTTTCTTTTTTCTATCACTTTATTCAAAAGAGAAGTACTAATTGCTTAATGCTCTTCTCTAATTAAAAGTTTATTTATTTGAGAAATGAGATATAAAATTAATTTAAGAGAGAACAATTGATACATTGCTAGACTATTAATTCCATGCACCATTGTTGAATAATAACATCACCCATTCTTATTAAATTTAAAAAAATATGGAGGACTTAAAAATAAATATTGATAAATTTATTTAAATATAGTTAAATAATAAATTATTAATAAATACTAAAACCCTAAACCCAAGACTCTAGATCCCAAACACTTAAACTCAATATCTTAAATTCGGGAGTTATTGATATTTATTTATGATATTAACAATTATTATTTAATTATGTTTAAATAAATTTATTAGAATTATTTAATAGTCTTTCATTTTTTTTGTTATTATTCATTAATTATGTACGAGACTTATGCATCAAATATTATTCCTTAATTTAATCGAAAAATACTTTCATTTATCAGTAAAAGGAAATATTATAACTTCAACCTTTTATGTAATAAAAAAAAACAAATTCTATGAGAATAATTTTTATAAAATGTGTTTTTAGATAATTTTACATTCTATCAATCAAACAATAAAATTTTACACTATATTCAAATTAAACCAGACAACTTAATGTGATATAGTGGATGTGCTAAATAATCTGATACATATATACGTATTCTTTTGAGTGCAAAACATTGTTAATTTGTGTTCATAATTAAGCTAATAGCTTCAAATTAATTAACATTCACATGGTTCCAACCCCTAAGATAGGACCTCACTATTGTCAACTCCTACATCGGTTCCAACCCCCCAAATTGAGCCACCCTTCACCACCCACAGGCCCCCCATGGAGACAACAACTACCAACCCAAAAACAAACCAGTATATCAGCATAAAAATATACATCATAATTTATTAATAGAATTATCTTTTATGAAATTTTAATAGTTTTTTAAAGAAATATTTTTAAATTATTTATTGATATCACATATAAGATAATAATACATTTTTTTTATTTTTTTTAAAATTAATGTAATTTTCTGCCCTAAATTTGACATCTAAGTAGGCTTTGCTATCTGTATTTTTATCATTATCAGAAATATATATTTTTTTTAAATTTTAGGTAATAAGGTGACATAACTGAAAGAGTCATTATCAATTTTTTTAAATTCAAGTTTAGTGAATTTAAGTTTAGTGATTAAAATAGATTTAATTATTAAATTTAAGTACTAAAATAGCTAAAAATTATATGTACTAAATAAATTTAATTATTAAATTTAGAGATAAAAATTATATTAATTTTTTTAGAAAGGTTTAAGGGTGTAAAAAGCCCTCAAATTTTTTCAAAAAACATAATTAAACTCCTTTTTTTTTTTGCACTCATTTGAGTACTTGAGCTTTCAAAATGTATCAAAAAAGCCCTCAAACCCTTTCAAAAAAAGCAATTAAGCCCCTACTTCTTTTTTGCACTCAATTGGGTAGTTGAACTTTCAAAATGCATAAAAAAGACTTTCAATTTAAAAAAAAAAAAACTAAGCCCCTACTTTTGTTAAAAATTAGAAAAAAAGAAATATAAAAAATTAAAATCAATAAAAGCTATAATTATTATTAAATTTTAATAAAAAATTTCAAATATTAAAAATTTATTAAGAATTAGAAAAAAATATAAAAATTGTAAAATATATAAAAAATTGTAAAATTTTATAAAAATAGTTTTTTATCATTTTTCGCCACATGTCACAATGTGTTACGACACGTGATGACTTTAATTGAAAAAAACTTGGCGTCATCAATTGTTTTATAATTTTTATAAGGTTCTACAATTTTTTATATTTTTACGATTTTTATAAAACAAATTTCTAATTTTTCATAAATGTTAAATTTTTTATATTTTTATTAAAATTTAATAATTTTTCTAAAATTTATTATTTATTATAATTTTTAATAAGAGCATAGGCTTAATTGCTTTTTTTAAAAAAATTGAGAGTCTTTTTGATGCATTTTGAAAGTTCAAGTACCAAATTAAGTGAAAAAAAGCAGGGGTTTAATTGTTTTTTTGAAGAAATTTGAGGGCGTTTTTTTCATGCATTTTGAAAGTTGAAGTGTTGGATTGAGTGAAAAAAAGAGAAAGACTTAACTACTTTTTTAAAAGAAGTTTGAGGAATTTTTTCAGCCTTAAACCCTTTAAAAAAGATAGACTTAAAATTTAATTTAATTATTATTTTATAAGAAAAGCATTAATTTAATTAATCCATTGGTGTGAAAGGGTGACTTTTGATTGATGCCACAATGTGAAATTAATGCAATAATTATGTAATATGTCACATAAAAGTCTTCGATTAAGCATGCCTTTGAATTTTAAATAATATATATTTTATGAAGCTAATTAAAAAGATTCATCTACCTTTTCTTTTGGCAAATTTTATATATGATTATGAAGTTTGTTGTTACTGTCAAGCTGCTAGAGTAAAACTTTGGAAAAATAAAGGTTGCATAATTATAAGGTGGATGTTACTTATTATAAAATGTTTATTGATAATATAAAATATATTAATTAAAAAAATAATTATAATTTAATTTGGAATTATTATTTAAAAAAAAGTTATTATTTAGATAGAACTTTAAGCATAAAATATAGAAAAATGATTATCTATAAATTATTAGTTAAAATTTGACGGGAAAAAAAAGTTGTTTTTAATTTTTTTAAAATTTATGCTAATTTTATTGATATAAAATAGAATTATTATTTGAATAAAACTCTAAGCATATTAATTATCACTTAATTAATATAATATTAGATTTTATAAAAATTAAATTTTAAGTTTGACTTTATAAATTGTTGGAAAATAATTGTTGAGTGATGAATAATAAATTGATTAAAAAATTGTATCTCTTGGTTTAATATTACATTTTTTCATACAATTGTATCTTTTAGTTTAATATTGTATTTTTTTTCATTTATTATCTCTATTCACTTATATATATTAATTTTTCAACAAAACTCTTATTGAATCGGTCTAAATCTCTTCATTCATTTCCTCTCATCTATGTAAAGTCAAGTTAGGAGTTTTCAAGAACACGTCATCAAAAAACCATCAATATAAAAAATTCCTTCTAAAGTCATTTCTCTTGGTAACAAAGAAAGGCAAGATTGTGTTCAATTGATCACTGTTGTTGTGCTGCTACTCGTTTGTTATTGTATCATGAGAGACAGACGTCTAATGTTACTCAAAGCACCAAGGAGAGGTCGAATCTATCTTAAGGAAACTGTTCATATAGGTCTCAACAAAATTCTTCTTCTAATTTTCATCTTTGCCCGATTAGAGGTATTCTGTTGCGTTACTGCGTCTGCATTGTATTGCATTATCATTGTTACTGACATATTAATACTACATACAATATTATATATCATATATTCTGACTAGTAGACGCGATGTCCTTGAATTGTTCTATCGTTTGTGTAAATGATGATATTCTTCACACAAATACCTCACTAGCAAAATTTTTGGTTCTCATGGGTATGTTCATAAAGTTGTGAACATCCTCCTGGTTCTACAAGATCTTAGAGAACTATGCCCCAATAGTCTCCTTAAAGCGACCCTACTTCACTCTCACATAGATGATTTATGTTGTTTGTTTCACCGAAACAGAAAATGGTCATTAAAAGCATTGCTTAACCTTTTCCACATTTTAATCACTATTTTCATCATAGGAATGGACTCAGGATAAGAACCCCCACATTGACCTCACAAGGTCTATGCAAGTAGCTTGTCCCATTGAACATAAATCTTGGTATCTCCAATCAACTAGGTTGGGTTTTCCTTCACATAGCACCTTAAATATTCATGGGCTTTAGTCTCATTCCTTTCGATGTTTTATCAACTTGATCTCAGTTTAACCCTTTGGTTAGCGGATCCGTACTGTTATCTTTTGATCATACAATATCAATAGAGATAACTCTAGTTGAGATCAGTTGTCTAACAGTATTATGTTGACGACGCATGTGTCTCGACTTACCACTATACATTACATTATGTGCTCTACCAATTGTTGCTTGGCTATCACAATATATGCATATTGTGGGCACAAGTTTTGGCCATTCAAGAATATGCTCTAAAAAGTTTCATAGTCATTCTGTCTCTTATCTAGATTTGTCTAGAGCTATAAACTCATTTTCCATTATGGATTTGGTTATAATAGTTTGCCTTAAGGATTTCCATGACATAGCTCCTTTTCCTAATGTGAAAATATAACCATTTGTGCCTTTGGTATCTTGAATATTAAATATCCAACTGGCATCGGAGAATCTTTTTAACACAGCAGGATCTCTGGTATAATGTAATCCGTAATTCTAAGTATATATAAGATATCTCAGTACCGTCACAATTGTTTTCCAGTGGTTCTCCCCTGGATTGCATATGAATCTGCTTAAACTACTTACAATAAAAGCAATATCAGGTCTAGTACAAGTCATAAGGTACATTAGACTACTTATGACTCTATCATATTCCACTTGGTCAATACTTTCACCTTTGTTTTTGGATAGATGTTATTTTATATTTATCGAAGTTCTGGCTACACCAAAGTCATCCTTGCAAAATTTCTTAAGAATCATGTCTACGTAGTGTGATTGAGTCAATATGAGACCTTCAGATGACCTTTTTATTTGGATGCCCAAAATCACGTCAACAAGTCCCATATCTTTCATGTCAAATCTTGAATTTAACAAGTTTTTGGTACGTTTTACCATTTCATTGTTACTTCCAATAATGAGTATGTCATCAACATATAAACATAGAATTACATATCCATCAACAGTGGTTTTGACATACACACTCATTAATTTTAAATCCATTTAATATCATGACATTGTCAAACTTTTCATGCCACTACTTTGGTACTTGCTTAAGTCCATACAAAGACTTCACCAATCTACAAACTTTTCTTTCTTGCCCTAGAGCTACATGACCCTCAAGTTGTTCTATGTAAATCTCCTCATCAATATCTCCATTTAGAAAAGGTGTCTTAACATCCATTTGATGAACTTCTAAATTCCGCAAAGTGACAATAGCAAGTATCATCCTTTTTAGAAGTTATTCTTGATACAGGAGAAAATGTATCAAAGTAATCAATGCATTCCTTTTGTCTATAACTTTTTATAACCAATATGGCCTTGTACTCATCAATTGTTCCATCTGCATTCATTTTTTGTTTGAAAAACCATTTAGAATTTAGTGGTTTAATTCCCTTAGATAGATCCACTAATTCCCACATATGATTTTTCATGATGGAATCAATTTCACTCTTGATAGCATCTTTCCAAAAAATGCCTTCAGATGATCATATATCTTCACTATAAGTTTGAGGTTCAGTCTCTAGCATATAGGTCAGAAAATATGATCCAAAGGACATCCACCCTTGCCCTTTTACTTCTTCTTGGTTCTATCTCGACTTCAACTTATTGTTGAAAGTCTTGACTATCAATAGTCTTTGAAATTTGTTTTGTTAAACTTGACCCATCTTCCCTAATCTTATAAGGGAATATATTTTCAAAGAATGAGGTATTTTAGATTCCAATATCGTATTCTTGTGAATTTCAAGATTCTTTGATTCATGTACCAATATGCATTGTTGTGGCGTGCATAACCAATAGAAGTACAATCTACCATTTTAGGACCTATTTTCATTTGCTTCGGCAAAGGAACACCTTTGCAAGACACCTCCACACTTTCAAGTAGTTGTATAAAGGTTTCCTGCCCTTCCATAACTCATATGGTGTATTGATCTTTTTCTTGCGGGGCACCTTATTTAAAAGGTAATTCGCTAATAAAACAACTTCCCCCCCACATGTTCTGTGACAACCCAGAACTTCCTAGTATTGCGTTTATTATTTCCTTTAGGGTTTGATTTTTACGCTCTACTACTCCTTTGGATTGAGGAGATTATGGTGGTGCCATTTCATGAATAATACCATGTTGTGCACAAAATTTACCAAATGGTTCAACATATTCACCACCACGATCACTTCTCACCCTCTTAATTCGTTTATTAAGTTGGGTTTCAAACTTCCTGCTTATAGAGAACAAATTTCTCTATAGCTTCATCTTTGCTTTTAAGTAAATATACATAATAATATTTTGTGCTATCATCAATGAAGATAATAGAATATTTATTCCCTCCTCTAGTTTGAATAAACTTTAAGTCAGAAATATCACTATGTATTAGATCAAGTGATTCAATATTTCTTTTAATAGATTGAAATGAAGACCTTGTTAGTTATGCTTCAACATACGTTTCACATTTTTTTTATTATAATTACTGTGAAATGAAGGAACGTTCTCTAAGTTAATTAATCTACATAAAATATTAAAATTAACATGTCCGAGCCAACCATGCCATAAATTAAATGACTCAAACATATAAACAGGAGAATAAGCTTCATTCTTATTCATAGTATTAGATTTTATAGAGATAACATTGAGTTTCCACATATCATTTAATACATATCCCCTTCCCACAAATGTTCCCCCTTTTGACATAACTAACTTCTGGGATTCAAATACCATCCTAAAGCCATGCATACTTAAGAGGGTCCAAGAGACAAGATTCTTGCGTATGTCAGACACATACAACACATTTTGAAGTTTCAACTCTTTGCTAGAGGTCAACTTCAAAATCACAGTGCCTTTCCCCTTGATCTTAAAAGTTGCAACGTTGCTTATATAGAGTTTCCCATTTCTCACAAGGAACCAACTCAACAAAGGAGTCCTTATCATAGCTAATATGACGTGTGGCACCAGTATCAAGCCACCATTCTCTTGGATTTGAATCAACCAAGCTGGCTTTAGAAATCACAGCAAATAGGTCAAGATCAGATACTTCCTTAGAAATATTTCCCACAGCATTGACCTCCTTTGTTCTGACCCTTTTTGGAAGCTGATAAACCGTAAAAGTAACATATTTTAATCCCACATTTAACATACTTCCGGATGATTTATTCCTTGATTCATGTAAAAAGGTACTTTTAATCCTTTCTTTTCATGTTTTATACTTAGGAAAGCACCCGAGGATAAAAAGAACGTAAAACGGGCCCAAAACAGAGTAAATAGGCCATATCACGAAATTCACACGGTCGTGCCTCAATTATCAACTAAAACACGACCTAATCCCGATTCGCATGGCTGTGCCTCATTAAAGAAATCCGAACACGGCTTAAAGGCTATTCACACGGGCGTGTGACATGGTCGTGTCCCTATCGTGGCAAAGAGAAATTTTAATCAGAAAAGGATACTTAGGGCCAAAGAAACGCATTCCAAGAGCCTATATAAACCCGCTAAACTGCAACCTGAAAGGGGACAGTGAGCTAGGCCAAAGAGCCAAGCCGAAAAGGTCAGATTTGTGGGAATCACTCGAAGATAGCCAATTGATCCATCTCAAGAAGCCAGAATTCTACTCAAGAAGGCGGATCTCTCCTTCAATTCCTTCAGGGAGTTTTAGGGATTTCATATGTTTTGTTTTATCTTTTCTTCTGAGATGTTTTCTTTTATTGTTATGAACTAAACCCTTCAAATACCTGAAGGGGATGAAACCTAAGACGAATCTTGTTATTGTTTTCTGAACTATATGATAAATACTTGATTTGTTCTTAAATATGTGTGCTTAATTCTTGTGTTAATATTTCTGGGATATTGATTCAAGTTGGATGTGCTTAAGTTGAGGAGAAAAAGTCCCTGCTTAAGAGTAGATCTAGCATAATTAAGCGGAGTTGATCGCGCGCCTAGAGATACGGTGACGAGATTTTGCTGGATTAGGGTGAAACCTAATATGGGAGTCCATAGATCGAGTTAATGCGATTCTAGGGGTTTTAATTAGAAAGAGATTTCAATTAATCAACCTAGAGTTAGACATTATTCGCCTCGAGAGAGGGTTTAATATAAATTAGGGAATCTTACGGATCAAGTCAAGTGAATAAATCGTCTGGTTCAGTGCTAGATAACAAGTGAAGTCTAGGTGGATTCTTCTTAAGGGTATCAGTATTTCCCCAATTCGTTCTTTTTGTCTTGATTCTTTAGCTTAGGAGTTAGTTAAATTTAGATTAATTAACAACTTCACTATATTTTAGGCTAGATAATAAAAAGAAAGTTAGTACTAGTACTTTTAGTTCCTTTGGGTTCGACAATCCGGTCTTGCCTAAGTTATACTACTGTTCGATAGGTGCACTTGCCTCACTCGTTGTCAGAGTTAGTTTTTACAGGTTCGATCATTCTCATTCATATAAATTTAAAACTCTGAAATCTAACGATCAAGTTTTTGGCGCCGTTGTCGGGGAACTAAAATATTAAGAAAACTCTATTTTTATTACTTTAGCCATTATTTTTATTTTTGAAAATTTACTTTTATTTTTTATCTTTATGTTAAATTTTGATTTTGCTAAATTTCCTTTCTTTTCTCAACAGGTACCTCTAGTTTATGACTAGAAGGAACCCGAAAGGACCATTAGTATACGACAGTGATATTGAAGCAACCGCTCGCAGGAATCGCAGAGAAATTAGGCGAGCCCTAAATTACACAGAAGAAAAGCGCGAAAACAGACCCAATCCTACTGAAGGGATGGACGAGAATAATCCACCACCACAAGATGTGGGAGAAAATAATGCTCCGCGTACTATGTACGATTATGCTAAACCTCATTTAACAGGAGCAGAATCGAGTATTGTTAGGCCTGCTATAGCTGCTAATAATTTTGAATTAAAGCCTAACACTATACAAATGATTCAAAAATTTGTTCAATTTGATGGTTTGCAGGACGAAGACCCAAACACTCATATAGCTAATTTTTTAGAGTTCTGTGATACCTTTAAAATAAATGCCATTTCTGATGATGCCATACGTCTTCGATTATTTACTTTTTCATTAAGGAATAAAGCCAAACAGTGGTTAAACTCGTTACCACGAGGGACAATCATTACGTGGGATTAAATGACCGAAAAATTTTTATTAAAATATTTCCCAGCGGCCAAAACAGCCAAATTAAGGAATGATATCTCTTCGTTTGTGCAGATGGATTTAGAGACATTATACGATGCATGGGAGAGATACAAGGATCTCTTGAGAAGGTGTCTGCACCATGGTTTACCCTTATGGCTTCAAGTCCAAACTTTCTATAACAGTTGAACCCTTCAACAAGGCAACTAATTGATTCAGCCGTCGGTGGAACCCTGAACAATAGAACTCCTGAAGCAGCCTACGAGTTTATTGAAGAGATATCACTGAATAACTATCAGTGGCAGGTTACAAGGACCAAACTAACAAAATCAGCCGAAGTTTTTAATCTCGATGCAGTAACCATGCTATCAACACAGGTAGAGATGATGAAGAAAAAGCTTGATAGTTTGTGTTCTTTGCAGGCACATCTAGTAATGCAGTGCGACGCAAGTGGAACTGTGGCGAATCTTGAGTACCCACCCTACCAACAGGACACAGAGAGCGAACAAATGAACTATATAGGTAATAATTTCAGATCTAATAATAACCCTTATAGTAATACTTATAATCCAGGTTGAAGGAACCACCCAAATTTTACATGGGGAGGTCAAGGATATCAAAGACAACAACCTCCTCAAAATTTCCAAAATCAGTCCTATCCACAGGAAAAGAAGCCGAACCTTGAAGAGATGCTGACAAAATTCACGGTAGCCATAGAAAACCGTTTCCAAAACACTGAAACAAACCAACGAACATCGATTGAAGAGATCAAGAGCCAAGTTGGGGAACTTACTAAGTCAGTTGGACAACTTGCAAAGTTAATGTCCGAACGACCGCAAGGGCGTCTACCAAGCAACACTGAGATTAACCCAAAGGAGCAAATCCAAGCCATCACAGCTCATGATAGTATAGGGTTAGATGAACCCAATTTAATACAAGGAAACGAGGTAAAAGAAGGTAAAGTAGAGGTAACACAGGAAAAGCCAAAACTAATAATCAAAGAGTACCAACCTCGCATACCTTATCCCGAAGCGATGAAGAGAGATGATACAGAGGAACAGTTCGGTAAGTTTCTTAAACTTTTAAAGAAGTTACATATCAACTTACCTCTTCTTGAAGCACTTTTTCAGATGCCAGATTCAAGAAAGTTTTTAAAACAGCTCTTGACGAATAAGCGCAAATTAGACGAAGAACCACACGTAGAATTAAACGCAGTATGCTCAGCAATGTTACAGAATAGACTACCGCGGAAGTAAAAAGATCCAGAGAGTTTTAAAAGTCCATGTTTAATTGGTAGACTAATTGTTGATAATGCATTAGCTGATTTAGGGGCAAGTATAAATGTCATGCCTTATAAAATGTTTAAACAACTAGGTCTAGGGAAACCTAAACAAACTAGGATGAACATTCAATTAGCTGATAAAACTGTTAGAATTCCTAGGGGTATTTTCCAAGATGTTCTTGTAAAAATTGATAAATTCATTTTCCCAATAGATTTTGTTGTCTTAGACATGGATGAGGATAATTCGATTCCCTTAATTTTAGGAAGACCCTTTTTAGCAACTGCTCGAACTAAAATTGATGTTAGCACAGGAGAACTCAGGAGAACTCATACTTAAGGTAGGTGATGAATCGATCAGTTTACAAGCTCTTGACTCGGCCAGGACAATAATTAATTAAGGTGAAAAAGCAAATTCAGTTGATAACCAGGTTGTTCAACTTTCACCACAAGGATACAAACCTGAGCCAAATCATGGACCTCGTGCCAACACAGAAGCATTACACAAGGAGCGAAGCCTTAAGGGCGACAGATTAGAAGAGTGGAAGACACACTTTAAAGAGGAACCAGAACCGCACAAAGAAAAATCGAAGGAGCCCCCAGAAGAGCTCATAGGAACATCAAACCACTTCAAAATAGGAGACCAGGTACTGTTAGATAAATCACATCCTCGAATCACCATGTCAGACCTGAAAGCAAACGAAGAAATCCCCCTTGAGGTACACAATATCTTCCCATACGGAACAGTCGAGGTAAGCAACCACATATTCGGCACTTTTAAGGTACACGTTTCTCGACTCAAACTTTATCAGGAAAATAGAACTATACGCATGAGGGAAGATATTCAAACCTTTAAACCTCCCTGATTTTTAAATACGAGGACAGTCTAGCTTAAGACTATAAACAAGCGCTTCTCGGGAGGCAACCCGAGCACTAACACAATTTATTTTCTTTTCTTCTTTTCTTTCTGAATACCTAGTTTTAAACTAACCAAAACTGCAGATTTCCAGACCACACGGTCTTGCACACGGCCGTGGCTGTGACCGTGTGGAAGTACAGAATCTCTGTACTGACATAGCAGAGGCAGTACGAATCAAATCCCAACTAATTTTCGAAATCACGGACCCAACCACCCCACCACGGGCACCGACAAAGCGCCACGGCCGTGCGAGGTGGCCATGGACGACACTGACTTATCAAAAACGGGCGTGGCTGGCTGAAAAACGGGTATGGAAAATCAACACGCTTAGACACACGGCCATGCGAGGCGGCCGTGTGAAACTACACGCCCTCGGTCCACGGGCGTGGGGAAGTACCATAATTGACCCTCTATTTAAACACCAACCCCTTCCCTTCCCATTCTTCTCATCTACTTTCCACCTCTTTTCTTATCCCCTTTTCTCAGATTCCCCTCTCCATAACAAGTCTCTATAACTCTTAAGCCACACCAAAGCCATGATGAAGAAGCGGAAGAAAGCAAGCATAGTCTCCTCAAGAGAGACCCCTATACATAAGTTCATGCTGGCCGCTTCACCTAAACAACAAGCCAAGGGTCTTTGAGACCATTTAGTTTCTATTTTTCTTTTCTCTTTTGCTTCAATTTCCTTCCCTTTGACAATCTTATGCTTAATCTAGTTTAATTTATTTTAGTTTCTTAGTGTCAGGTTCAAAAGATTGCTAGGGAATCACCACGACCACGACCCTAGCCACGCCACTTCCGCCACCACTAGCACCTCCGCAGCCTTAGAGGTCATACCCACCTCGTGAACCATCCAACAATAAGGATTCCTCGGTCCATCCATCTTTTCTTTTAATTTTATTTTACTTTTTATTTTCTTTCTCTTTAGTTTTCTTGTCCTTAATTATATATTTAGTTTATTTTAAATGTGCCTTAATAAATCCTAGCTAATTCTTCACGAGCTCCCCAATTTCTTCATCTAGCGTAGAGCTCGTTAGTAACCGCCACAACAAAAGACGACACCTCCAACGTATTCTCCACATCCTCCAAGGAATCCATCTATAATTTAGGAAGTGTCACTTTTTCCCCTCTCTTTTAATTATCTAATAACTGTTATTATCTATCTTTGTACATTGAGGGCAATGTACATCTTAAGTGTGGGGTGGTAAAAGTGCCTAACTTTTTGCATTATTCTCAATCCTTGAGGTTAAAAGTGCCAAATTTTTTTCATTATTCTCAAATCCTTGAATTATATTCTGTTCTTAAGTAATTTTCTCATATTACTAATGAGGATGAAATTTCTTATGAATTATGATCTTTATTGACGTGTTTCTGAGTAAGCCATAGTTAATTGTGCATTGATGATTAAATTAGAAGAATATTAGAGAATCAAGCATGATAAGTCTATTTTTCAGAATAAAATGTTTTGAATAGGTTGTCTACCTGAATCTGAATGTTACCTTGAAATTTAAAATTTACGAGGTTGATGTCAAAAACACCCATAATTTTTGTGAGATTTTGAGCCTTATAGAGCATATATTCTTTTTCATGCTCACTTTATTGATTATGAGTGTGTCAACATTGAACTGTTATTCTAGAACTTGCCTCGATTATACATGTTGAGACCACACCTATGATTTGATATACCGAGATGATAAAGGCACCTAGGTTTTTACCCACTCAATCCACTAAAAAGCCTACCTTCATAATTAACCCCTAGTGAATCCCATTGATCCTAACAACCCTTTTTATTTACTCACCCACCAATATTATCCCAAAACCCTTCGTATTTGTTATCACCATTCCTTTTGACTACCCTTATATCGAAATTTGATTTGATTAGTTACCTAATTGTATTATTTCAGTAGTTGAATTTATCTTTTATTACTTGATTTGTTCTTAAAAAAATCGAAGTATATTCAGTATTAGTATTATGAAAAGTGAGCTTATACAGTTAAACTCTATCAAAAGAAAAGCTCGTATTATTAGGGTTATTACTTTTCAGTTGATGTTATTATTTATTATCGTCTCAGTATTTTTAGATAGGTAACTTGTCAGGTCAATCTCGATTCTAACCTTCTGATTCAGCCTTTATCTACACCTTTAAACCTAGCCCCGTTACAACCCTATTAAAGACCTTTTGATCTGTTTATCATCTCATTTTACAGTGGTGGAGATTTGATTTTCAGGCAAGCCTATGGGATTAACTTTTCAGGTTCGACTCTTGAGTGCTCTTTTCCTAAACCTTAAACACTTCGAGTAAATTGAGTGAATCTTTTGTAAGGATGTCAATCCTTGTCGGTTTTGAATTAAAGGTAATTATTCAGGTAAGGGGAAAACACCTATGTTTTCGTGATACAAATGTATGACTTATATTGTTTGAATCTTTAAGGACTCTTTGAGTTAAATCATCCATGTATAAATTATATATGAATTATGATGAGACATTGTTGATAGGAATTATGAATCATGGAAAGTTCGTTTTAATTGTGAGTTGAGAATTTTGCTTGAGGACAAGCAAAAGCTTAAGTGTGGGGGTCTGTGATAAACCGTAAAAGTAACATATTTTAATCCCACATTCAGCATACTTCCGGATGATTTATTCCTTGATTCATGTAAAAAGGTGTTTTTAATCCTTTCTTTTCATGTCTTATACTCAGGAAAGCACCCGAGGATAAAAAGAACGTAATACGGGCCCAAAACAGAGTAAATGGGCCATATCACGAAATCCACACGGCCTGGGCCCAAGACCACACGGCTGTGCCTCAATTATCAACTAGAACACGGCCTGATCCCGATTCGTACGGCCGTGCCTCATTAAAGAAATCCAAACACGGCTTAAAGACCATTCACACGGGCGTGTGACATGGCTGTGTCCCTCTCGTGGCAAAGAGAAATTTTAATCAGAAAAGGATACCTAGGGCCAAAGAAACACATTCCAAGAGCCTATATAAACCCCCTAAAGTGCAACCTGAAAGGGGGCGGTCAGCTAGGCCAAGGAGCCAAGCCAAAAAGTTCAGATTTGTGAGAATCACTCGAAGATAGCCAGTGATCCATCTCAAGAAGCCGAAATTCTACTCAAGACGACGGATCTCTCCTTCAATTCGTTCAGGGAGTTTTAGGGATTTCTTATGTTTTGTTTCATCTTTTCTTTTGAGATGTTTTCTTTTATTGTTATGAACTAAACCCTTCAAATACCTGAAGGGGATGAAACCTAAGACAGATCTTGTTATTGTTTTCTGAACTATATGATAAATACTTGATTTGTTCTTAATTATGTGTGCTCAATTCATGTGTTAATATTTCTGGAATATTGATTCAAGTTGGATGTGCTTAGGTGGAGGAGCAAAACTCCCTACTTAAGAGTAGATCTAGCATAATTAAGCGGAGTTGATCGCGCGCCTAGAGATAGGGTGACAAGATTTTGCCGAATTAGGGTGAAACCTAATATGGGAGTCCATAGATCGAGTTAATGCGATTCTAGGGGTTTTAACTAGAAAGGGATTTTAATTAATCAACCTAGGGTTATACGTTATGCCTCGAGAGAGGGTTTAATATAAATTAGAGAATCTTACGGATCAAGTCAAGTGAATAAATCATCTGGTTCAGTGTTAGATAACAAGTGAAGTCTAGGTGGATTCTTCCTAAGGGTATCGTCTTGATCAACTGAGATTTTCCAACAGTATTTCCCCAATTCGTTCTTTTTGTCTTGATTCTTTAGTGTAGTAGTTAGTTAAATTTAGATTAATCAACAACTTCACTATATTTTAGGCTAGATAATAAAAAGAAAGTTAGTATTAATACTTTTAGTTCCTTTGGGTTCGACAATCCGGTCTTGCCTAAGTTATACTACTGTTCGATAGGTGCACTTGCCTCAATCGTTGCCAGAGTTAGTTTCTAGGTTCGATCATTCTCATTCATATAAATTTAAAACTCTAAAATCTAACGATTAGAAGCCTACTGTCGGGTGACTTGTGTCCCATCTTATTGCAATTAAAGCATTTTCTTTGAAAATTTTTCTTCTTGAAGACACTGTATTTTGGTCCTAGTTTAGACCTAGTGTGAGAATGTTTTCTTTTTTTGAGGTCCTTCTTGACTTCCATTATGTTTGTCTTGGCAAAGTTAAGATTGGTTGCTTTGTTTAGCCTTTTAGCCACACCTCGATTGTCTTATTCAATTCAAAGTCTGATAATCAGATCTTCTACTATCATTTCATTTCTCTTATGCTTAATATAGTTCTTGAAGTTATTCTAAGCAGAGGGAAGTTTTTCAATAATGGCTTCCATTTGAAAGGATTCACTTATATCCATTCATTCTGTGAGAATACCATGAATGATCAGTTAGAATTCATGCACTTGATTTACAAAAGCTTTAGAATAAACCATTACAAAGTTTAAGAATTTGGCAGCTAAGAATTTCTTAGCACCAGCTTCTTCAATTTTGTATTTATAGTCCAGCAATTCCCATGATTCCTTAGTCGTTTTCTTAATACTGCATATTTCATAAAGTTCATTAGATAAACTGTTCAAAATGTAGTTACAACATAGGAAATCAGAGTTGTTCCATGCTTCGACAATGTTGAAAGCAGTAATAGCATCTTCCTCATCCTCTATAAAAATAGGAGGATCATCCTTCAGAAATTTTGTCATATTCAACATGGAAAAATAGAATAACATTTCTGTTGCCATGTTTTAAAATTCTCTCCAATGAATTTTTCAGGCCTTTCATTATGACTTATAGCCTTAGGTAACGTTTCGCTCGCAACCTGAGCCTGAGCAACGACAACCGCCTCAGCCTTTGAATTAGATAAGTTATTTGACGTATGAAACATTTTTCTATAATCAGAATGAAAAACCAAAATCTGTAAATAAAAAAAGTCCAAAATAGAAATATAAATTAATTTTAAATAAGTTACGATGGTAATCTGTACGCCTTAGATTAAAATTACAACAAATAATATGTCTTAAGATTGTAAGAATATATAATATTTTATGTAGTATTAATATGTCAGTAACTATGATAATGCAATACAATGCAATAACGTAACACAACATAATGCTTGTAATCGGATAGAGTTGAAAATTAGAAAAAAAAAATTATTGAGGCCTGTATGAACAGTTTTCTTAAGACTGATTCAACCTCTACTCGGTGCTTTGAGTAATGTTAGACGTCTGTCTCCCAATAAACAACAACAAACAATCACAGTAGTAGCAGAACAACAGTGATCAATCGAACACAATCTTGCCTTTCTCTATTACCAAGAGAAATGAATTTAGAAGAAATTAAATTTTAATCCGAAGCTTTAGATCCAAAATTATGCTAGTCCTACTTTTAGGGACTAAATTGAAAATTTTACATGAATTGATAATTGCTTGTGAATTGGCTAGAATCTGATAGTATTTTCTATTTTATGATTATCCGTAGCCAACATCGACATAGAACCATCGAGAAGGAAAGGAAAAATGAAAGTGGTTAACGAGTAGCTGAAAATTCTAGTTTGTACATTTATAATTTAGAGTCATGTAAATTGATCACATTTTCATGTTACTTGCATATAAGAGTATTGAGGTAAGTATATAATGATAATATAAATTGTTGGACTGAGCTTGAAAGTAAATTTTCGAAATAGTGGACTAAATTGAATAAAATGTAAAAATAGCATGATTCACTATAAACATGACATGTGCTATAGAAATTGTGTGAAATGTATGGAATGATATATGATATATGTGATTTTTTATTGAATTGGATTTTCATAGTGAAAATGATTAGGAAATGATATGTGTATTAAATTGTAAAAAGGAATTGAATATTGATAACCTATTAAATAGTTCGGCTGAGTCGGATATAGTTGGCACGCAAAGGATAGGACTGAGTACAGGGTTATGCGCTTGTGCACCAGGATGCACTTCGTGTGCTAGATATATGCTTTGTGCGCCAAGATGCTCTTCGTGCGCCACTATGCACATAAGTGACAGTTTACCCTATTTCAGTTTATCCAGTGATGCACTTTAGTGCCAGTTTGGTGTGTTGGTTGGACGATCCAAGTATCCATCTGAATTTGAGTCAGGTTAATAGGGGTTACAAAATGTAACTTGGTGGATGATACGAATGTGTATAAATTGATACCATTGGAATGAATTGTACTTAAACATCAAAGAAATGTTGAAATCAAAAAATTGAGTATACAAATTAAATGAAATCGAGCCTTGAGCCCGAAATGAATATGAATGAGTCAATAGACTCCAGAAACTAATGAATTATGTGTCATGAAGTGATTTGTAGAAAAGACTTATATTTGAATGATTAATGTTGTAATTGAATTGGGATGGAATAATATTTGGGTATATGCATACTTAGGTTTATAGATTGTGGATAAAAAGTATGGTATCTAAAAGAGTAAGTTAATAGGATTTTATATGCATATAGATATACATGTATTAAATTGAAATGTTTTGCTAATGTTTATGTTATATGTTTTGAATTATAAATGTGCCATTGAGCCCTATTGCTCAGCGTACAATTTGTTTTCTCTGTGCATAGGTTTAGGTACCTCTCGAAGCCCAAGGAATTGAACCTAGTATCCAAACCGGCATTTTTAACTCACCAAAGTTTGTATAGTTCATACGTTTCAGTTTTGTTGCATGTACTTAAGGACTCTTGGCTAAGTGTCTCAAATGGTCAAGTTGTACATGATATAATCTCATGTTAATGCTTTGAATTTGTGTATGATGTGTTCATCTAGTTAGTTTTAAGCCTTAAGACCATAAATGAATTTTGGTTAGTTTTTGAACATATGAATGATATAAGTTAGATTGATTAGTTGAGTTAGAAATTGGTAATTTGATGGTATTTGGAAGTGCCAATTATGCATTAATTGTCTTGAGTGCTTTGGTATATAGTTAATATGGTTGTATGGAATTTGTATATAAATTATTTCAAGTCTTTTAAACTTGTAAAAATTTGGTACTTGTGAAAATAGTAAGTCACGTCACGACGATGAACCATTGACGTGAAAAACAGAGCAAAATCCATACGGTGACACCGTCACTGATAAGTGCTAAAAGTAACATGTTTTAACCTTATTCTTAATGCGTTTTTGGGTGATTATCCAATTTTAATTGTGAATTTTATGTTTCTAATCCTTTAAATTCATGTTTTAATGCTTAATAGAACACTTGGAAGAAAAAAGAGCAAAAAATGAGTGAAAATCAGAGCATCAAAACAGGCTGCAAGAGCCACAAGGGTTTAACCATTCCACACGGCTGTGTGGTAGGTTGTCCCGGTTTCACAAAATTTCACACTGAGTAGCAGAAAATCACGATTTTTAGGTTTTTTGAGCATTCTAAAACGTAAATATGACAAAAATAAGAAGATAGGAGTAAACCATCATAGAATATTCAAGAAAACAACTCGAAAAACACCATTGAAGCTAACTTAGAATCAGATTTCCTTCAGAATTGAATATTCCCATTTGATTTCTTAGGAAGTTATCATGAGTTTATTTAGTTCTTTAGATTTTATTGTATTTTGTATTTTTTTTAAGCATGAACTAATTTTCTAAATACCTAGGGAAAATGAACCCTAAGATGAATTTTGTCGTTTGATTTTTGTTTTATGCAATAAATACTTAGTTTCTTATTCTCAATTATGTGTGCTTAAATCTTGGTTTTATATTTCTAGATTATTAATCCATGTTTGATGTACTTAAATCGGTGGTTGAATATACCCTATTTAAGAGTAGATCATGCATAGTTGACTGGAGTTGCATGCAATCCTAGAAATAGGATGACATAAATCTACCAGATTAGAGTCAAATCTAATAGGGGAATTCATAGCATGAGTTAATGCGATAATAAGGGTTTTAATTAGAAAGAAATTTCAATTAATCAACCTAGAGTCAGTTGCTCTTTTGCTCAAAAGATATATTAGCAGAATTTAGGAATTTCTACGGATTAAGATACTGAGTAAAGAAATTGCGTAATTTAGGTTGATAGTGTCATATGAAATCTAGGCGAAATCTTTCTTGGGTATTGTTTCGCTTCGTGGTTGTTAATTGATTATTTTTGTGATTTGTTCTTTGTCGTGTTCGTTAGGTAATTAAATTAGTTAATTTTAGTTTTAATCAATCACTCCAATTATTCGATTAAATAATAGAAAGGCGGTAATTACTAGTAATTTTAGTCTTCATAGGAACGACATCTTTGCTCACGTAGCTATGTGCACTTGCCTTAGTTTAGTTAGTAACGTGACACATTAGTCGCTTCAAGGTCATGACGAGCACCAAACAGAAAGTTGCGTCACGACGAATGAGGAACCCCCAAAGTCATGACGTCAACCCAAAATCTTAAGACTTTTACAATTTGGTTCTATTTCAACCTCAGGTTAGCAACAGAGCTTTTGTAAGCTCGTATAAGACCCGAAAATGATTATATATCAATTTATACACTTATTTTAGTTATATTTGAATGTTTAACAGTTTGTAACTAAATCTAAGTTGTTCGCAGTTGCTTCAACAATGAATGTGACACATTGTAACTCGGATCCACCGATCAGGTCGGATTAAAGGGTGTTACAGTGTGATTTCCCATAAGGTAATGCATAATTCTGTACAGGCATTAATTGCTCTTGAGTGTGAATAGTATGGGACGACCTGACTCTAATTGTTGTTACAATAAGCAGTTGGGTAGAAATAAAAGGAACCTTGGTAGTAGAAGTATCTCTGAAATTTAATTGTTGGTTATGAAAAAAAAAGGAAACACTCTTTCTTCAAAACATACATGCTTGGTGGCATAATTTCTTCTCTTGGCATCCATGAATTTATAACCCTTGTATTGCTCACTATATCCAATAGAAATGCATGAAGTTGAACAAAAGGTCAACTTGTCTTTATTTTAAAATGTGAGAAAGGGTTGCAAAGACATCCAAACACATTAAAGAACTTATAGTTAAGTCGTCGTTAATACATTCTCTAATGGAGATATACCACTCAACACCTTGGTGGATAATATGTTTATAAAAAATTGTATAATAGAATGCATCATACCAATGTGACAAGGGTAAAGAAGCTTGAGTAAATAATGTTAAACCAAGTTTCACTAGGTGCCAATATTTTTATTCCATAATTCCATTTTGTTCAAGCATGTGAGCAAAAGTAACCTTGTGACGTATACCAAATTACCAAGACATGGAGCAACGTTGAGAAATTCACCCTTACCATAAGTTTGCAACTCCTTAATTTTGTGATTAAGGCTTAACTCAATGTGTTTTTTGAATTGTAGAAAGGCTAAAAAGCATTTGACTTTAAAAAATAAATCCATGTATATCTTGAATATAGTTAAAAAATGAGATGTAATATTGAAAGCCATAATAAAAACATAGAGTTGGTCCTTAAAAATCAGTTTCCACAAATTAAAAAGGTAAATGATACACGATAATTAAAGTATTGATAAACCGTAAAAGTAACATATTTTAAACCCACATTTAGCATGCTTTTGGATGATTTAAGCCCTGAATTGTGTAATTTGGTACTCTTAATCCTTTGTTTTCATGTTTTATACTCAGGAGAGCACAAATGATGAAAAGAACAGAAATTGGGCCCAAAACGAAGTAAATAGGCCATATCACGAAATCCACACGGCCTGGGCCATAGCCACACGGCCGTGCCCTATTCAACAGGTTCGAACACGGCCTGGCCACGACTTACACGGGCGTGTGCCATGGGCGTATCCCTGCCATAGGAAAGAAGAGTTTCACTCGAATTTGGATACTTATGGGCAAACAAACACATTCCGAAGCCTATATAAACACCCTAAGTATGACCAGAAAGGGGGGAACTCGATGTTTTAGTCAGGGGGCGTCCGACTAGGCCAGGGGAGGCAGATTTGTGGATATTTACTTGAAGAGAGCCAGTTGATCCATCTCAAGAAGCCGGAGTTATACTCAAGACGGAGGATCTCTCCTTCAATTCCTTCAGGGGGTTTTAAGGATTCTTATGTTTTGTTTTATCTTTTCTTTTGAGATGTTTTCTTTTATTATTATGAACTAAACCCTTAGATACCTGAGGGGGATAAAACCTAAGATGAATCTTGTTATCGTTTGCTGAACTATATGATAAATATTTGACTTGTTCTAAATTATGTGTTCTTAATTCTTGTGTTGATATTTTCGGGATATTAATCCAAGCATGATGTGCCTAGGTGGAGGAGAAAAAGTCCCTGCCTAAGAGTAGATCTAGCATAATTAAGCAGAGTTGATCGCGCACCTAGAGATAGGGTGACGAGATTTTGCCGGATTAGGGTGAAACCTAATATGAGAGTCCATAGGTCGAGTTAATGCAATTCTAGGGGTTTTAATTAGAAAGAGATTTCAATTAATCAACCTAGGGTTAGACATTAGTCGCCTTGAGAGAGGGATTAATTTACGTTAGGGAATCTTACGGATCAAGTCAAGTGAATAAATCGTCTGGTTCAGAGTTAGATAACAAGTGAAGTCTAGGTGGATTCTTCCTTGGGTGTCGTTTTAATCAATTGGTTTTTCTTCCAAGTTATTTTCCCAGTTTCATTCTTCTTTGTCTTAGAGTCTTTAGATTAGTTGTTAGTTAATTTTAGGTTAGATAAACAATTCCCTTATTTCTTAGGTTAGATAATAAAAAGAGAGTTAGTATTAGTACTTTTGGTTCCTTTGGGTTCGACATTCCGGTCTTGCCTTAACTATACTACTGTTCGATAGGTACGCTTGCCTCAAACCGTTGTCATAGTTAGTTTCCAGGTTTGATCATTCTTTTTATAAATTTTAAGACTTTGACATCGCAAAAAACAACGATCAAGTTTTTGGTGCCGTTGCTGGGGAACTGAAATATTAAGAACGCTCAATTTTTATTACTTTAGCCATTTTTATTTTTTGCAATTTACTTTTATTTGTTAGTCTATTTTTATTTTTGCTATTTTCTTTCTTTTGTTCCTTTCAGGTACCTCTAGTTTATGACTAGAAGGAACCCGACAGGACCCCTACTTTACAACAGTGATATTAAAGGTACCGTTCGCAGAAATCGTAGAGAGACAAGGCGGGGCTTAAACTATATAGAAGAAGAGCATGAAGCCGAAATTAATACTACAGAAGAGATAGCAGAGAATAATCTGCCACCTCCAAAGATGGCCAAACATTATGCTCCACGTACTATGTATGGTTATGCTAAACCTAGTTTAACAGAAACTGAGTCAAGTATTATCAGGCCTACTATTGCTGCAAATAATTTTGAACTGAAACCAAACACTATACAGATGATAAAACAGTTTGTTCAGTTTGCTGGTTTGCAGGATGAAGATCCTAACACACATTTAGCGAATTTTCTAGAATTCTGTAATACCTTAAAGATAAATGGCGTTTCTGATGATGCCATCCGTCTTCGGTTATTTCCCTTTTCTCTCAGAAATAAAGCCAAACAGTGGTTGCATTCCCTTCCACGAGGGTCAATCACTACATGGGATCAAATGACCGAGAAATTTTTATTAAAATATTTTCCACCAGCCAAAACGGCCAAATTGAGGAATGATATCTCTTCTTTTGTGGAGATAGATTTAGAGACACTTTATAATGCATGAGAGAGATACAAAGACTTGTTAAGGAGGTGCCCACACCACGGATTACCTTTGCGGCTATAGGTCCAAGCTTTTTACAATGGTGTGAACCCTTCAACACGACAACTAATCAATTCAGCTGCCGGCGGAACCCTAAACAAGAAAACTCCTGAATCAACCTACGAGTTTATAGAGGAGATGTCATTGAATAACTATCAGTGGCAAGTTACTAGGACAAGGCCAGCCAAAGCAGCCGGAGTTTTCAACATTGATGCAGTGATCGCGTTATCAAATCAGGTAGAATTGCTACATAAAAAATTTGATGGTTTATATGGTTCTTCGCAGGCACATCCAGTTATGCAGTGCGACGCAAGTGAAGGAGTGGCGAATTCTGAGTACCCACCCTACGGAAAGGGCATGGAGAGCGAACAAATGAATTATATGGGTAATAATTTCTGATCAAACAATAACCCTTATAGTATTACTTATAATTCAGGTTGGAAGAACCACTTCCAATTTCTCATGGGGCGGTCAAAGAAATAAAAGGCAACAACCATCCCAAAACTTCCAACAACAGCCCTACCCACAGGAAAAGAAGTCGAACCTTGAAGAGATGCTGACAAACTTCATAGCAGCCTCAAAAATACGGTCTCAAAATACAGAAACACGTTTCCAAAAGATAGAAACAAAATTGACACAAGAGTTCAAGGAACTTGCAAAGCAAATGTCTTAGAGACCACAGGGAAAACTACCAAGCAACACCGAGACTAACCCAATGGAGCAAGTTCAAGCCATAACAGCTCAAGATAGTGAAGGGTTAGACGCGTCTAATTCAAAACAAAAGAAGGTGGTAGAAGAAGATACGGTTAAGGTCAATAACAAGCCAAAACCGGTAATCAAATAGTACAAACCTCGCATACCATATCCCAAAGCAATAACTCAAGACGACACAGAGGAACAATTTGGTAAGTTTCTTAAACTTCTAAAGAAATTACATATTAACTTACTGTTTCTTGAAGCTCTTTCGCAGATGCTAGATTCTAGGAAATTTTTAAAGAAACTATTGACAAATAAAAGGAAGATAGACGAGGAGTCGCATGTGGAACTAAACGCAGTGTGCTCAGCAATGTTGCAAAATAAACTACCACAGAAATTAAAAGATCCAGGGAGTTTTACAATTCCATGCTTAATTGGTAGTTTATCTATTGATAATGCGTTAGCTGATTTAGGGGCAAGCACAAATGTCATGCCTTATAAATTGTTTAAACAACTAGGTCTAGGGAAACCCAAACAAACTAGGATGAGCATTCAATTAGCCGATAAAACTATTAGAGTTCCTAGAGGTATAATTGAAGATGTACTCATGAAAATTGACAAATTCGTATTCCCAGTAGACTTTGTCGCTTTAGACATGGATGAGGACAACACGGTCCCCCTAATTTTAGGAAGACCATTCTTAGCAACTGCCAGAACCAAAATCGATGTTGATGCAGGTGAACTTATACTCTGTGTAGGTGACGAGACAGCCACTCTTCAAGCCCTCGATTCAGCTAGAACATCGAATAGCCAAGGTGAGAAAGTAAATTCTATTGATAACCATTCGGTTAACCCGTCTTTTCAGGAAACACCACAGCATGATCTCGATCCTAAACTCTGTGCCAACAAAGAAATAACTCATAAGGAACAAAGGATTCAGATCGATGAACTAGAAGAGGAGAATACGCACCTTAAAAAAAACTAGGGATGCCCGAAGCAGAACCAAGGGCACTCTACGAGACAAACAAGTTCAAAATTGGAGATCAGGTACTGCTAGACAAAGCAGACCCATGAATATCTCCACCTGATCCTAACACAAGCAAGGAGATCCCTTTTAAGGTAATCGATGTTTTTCCATACGGAACAGTCGAGGTAAGTAACCCTATTTTCAGTACTTTAAAAATAAACGCCACTTGTCTTAAACTCTATCATGATCATGGAACTGCCAGCACGAGGAAGGACTTTCAACTCCTCAAACCACCATGAATATGCAAATGAGAGGAGAGTCTAGCTTAAGACTATAAACGAGCGCTTCTCGGGAGGCAACCCGAGTACTAACCCCATTAACTTCTATATTTTTCATTCTTATTTTATTTATTTTATTCTTTCCTTATAGAACCTAACTATAAACTAACCAATAGTGCAGAATTTCAAGCCACATGACCTTGCACACGACCATGGCCGTGGCCGTGTGGAAACGCCGACCGCACTGACATGCAGAGATGGTACGAGTCAGAGCTAATCAGTTTTCAAGTCACGGACTCAACTACCACGCCACGGCCGTGCGATGCGGCCGTGGCCGACACTGTTAGATCACACACGGGTGTGGCACCTCACCTTTGGGCGTGGGAGAAATGAACAACAGCACAACACGGCCATGCGACATGGCCATGTGAATCGACACGCCCAAGGTACACGGGCGTGGAGACCTGAACATAGGCGTGGGAGAAGCGAAGAATGTGAAACACGGCCACACGATACGACCGTGTGAATCACCACACCCACGATACACGGGCGTGTGAATGTACCTAACTTGAAAATTCTATTTAAACCACCCACCCCTCCCTCTTCTCACCCATTCAGCCCATTTAATTTTCCTTTTCTTTCTCAAACTTCTCCCAACTTTCCTTCTCTAACCCTTACCCATAACCATCGAGCTACACCACATCCATGTCTAAGAAGCGGAAGGATCCCAACACAGTCTCCCTCATGGAGATCGATCTACATAAGTTCATGCCGGCCGCTTCATCCACTCGACAAGTCAAGGGTCTTTGAGACCATTTATCTTTTGTTTTACTTTTATCTTCTCCTCTATTTTTCTTCTCTTTGACTATCTTATGCTTAATTTAGTTCATTTTATTTTAGTTTCTTAGTGTTAGGTTCAAAAGGCTACTAGTGAATCACACCGGAACCACGACCACTACCTCAATGCAGCCTTAGAGGTCACACCCACCTCGCGAACCATCTAACAATAAGGACTCTTCGGTCCATTCATCTTTCGTTTTATTTACATTACTATTTTCTTGCTCTTTGTCTTTCTTGTCTTTAATTATATATTTAGTTTATTTTAAATGTGTCTTAATAATTCCTGGCTAATTCTCTACGAGCTCCCCAATTTCTTCATCTAGCGCAGAGCTCGGTAGCAGCCACCACCCCTATCAACTTCCAACTCCAGGAAACCATCCAAATTCAGGAAGTTTCATCTCTCCCTCTCTCTTAAATTGCATATACATGTTTGTACATTGAGGGCAATGTACATCTTAAGTGTGGGGGTGAATAGTTATTTCGAGAAAGCACCTAACTTTCTTCATTATTCTCAAATCCCTGAATTATGCCTTGTCTTGAAGTAAGTTTTTCATATTATGATTAAACTGAAATTTCCCTGATTTATGATTTTTATTGATGTGTTTTGGATTAAATCATTGATAATTGTGCATTGATGATTAAATTTGAAGGATATTAGAAAATCAAGCATGATAAGTCTATTTTTCAAAAATTAAAAAATTTTCTAGGTTGTTTACCTGAATTTGAATATTACTTTGAAGTTTGAAATTTACGAGGTTGACGTCAAATACCCATAATTTTTGTGAGATTTTGAGCCTTATAGAGCATATATTCTTTTTCTTGCTAACCTTATTGATTATGAGTGTGTCAACATTGATTTGTTATTCTAGAACTTGCATTGATTATACATGTTGAGACCACACCTTTGATTTAATATACTGAGATGATAAAGGCACCTAGGTTTTAACCCACTCACTCCACTAAAAGCCTACCTTTATAATTAATCCCTAGTGAACCTCGTTTAATCCTAACAACCCTTTTTATTGACTCACCACTAATATTAACCCAAAATTCTTTGTATTTGTTATCACCGTTCCGCTTGACTACCCTTATGTCGAGATTTGAATTGATTAAGTTGTCTAACTATTTTATCTATTTCAATCTATCCTTTATTATGTATTTGACTTGTTCTTAAAAAAAATCGAAGTATAGTCACTATTAGTTTTGTGATTAGGTGAGCTTATACGTTAAATTCCAAATATTGAAGAAGAAGCTCATATTAGAGTATTATCAGTATGACAAGTTTTCAATTGATGTAATTATTCATTATTAGTTCGCTGTTTCTAGTTAGGTAATTTGTCAGGTCAATCTCGATTCTAACCCTCTAATTCAGCCTTTATCCACACCTTTAACCCAAGCCCGATTACAACCCTGTTAAAGACCTTTTGATTTGTGTATCATCTCATTTTATAGTGATGGAGATTTGATTTTAATGCAAGCTTATGGGATTAACACTTCATGTTTGACTTTTGAGTGCTTAGTTCTGGACCTTAAACACTTCGAGTGATTTGAGTGAATCTTTAGTGAGGATGTCAATTCTTATCGATTTTAAATTAGAGGTAATTATTCAGGTAAGGGGAAACACCTATGTTTTCATACTATAAAAACTATGACTTTGATTGTTTGAATCTTTAGGACTCTTTGAGTTGAGTTATCCATGTATGAATTATCTTTGAATTATGATGAAACATTATTGATAAATATTATGAATCGAGGAAGTTTGATTTAATTGTGAGTTGAGAATTTTGCTTGAAGACAAGCAAAAGCTTAAGTGTGGGGGTATTTGATAAACCGTAAAAGTAACATATTTTAAGCTCACATTTAGCATGCTTTTGGATGATTTAAGCCCTGAATTGTGTAATTTAGTGCTCTTAATCCTTTGTTTTCATGTTTATACTCAAGAGAGCACCTAATGACGAAAAGAATGAAAAACGGGCCCAAAACGGAGTAAATGGGTCATATCATGAAATCCACACGGCCGTGCCCTATTCAATAGGTTCAAACACCCTAAGTATGACCAGAAAGGGGGGAACCTGAGGCTTTAGTCAGGGGGCGTCCGACTAGGCCAGAGGAGGCAGATTTGTGGATATTTACTCGAAGAGAGCCAGTTGATCCATCTCAAGATGCTGGAATTATACTCAAGACGGAGGATCTCTCCTTCAATTCCTTCAGGGGGTTTTAGGGATTTCTTATGTTTTGTTTTATCTTTTCTTTTGAGATGTTTTCTTTTATTATTATGAACTAAACCCTCAGATACCTGAGGGGATGAAACCTAAGATGAATCTTGTTATCGTTTGCTAAACTATATGATAAATATTTGACTTATTCTTAATTATGTGTTCTTAATTCTTGTGTTGATATTTCTGGGATATTAATTCAAGCATGATATGCTTAGGTGGAGGAGCAAAAGTCCCTGCCTAAGAGTAGATCTAGCATAATTAAGCGGAGTTGATCGCGTGCCTAGAGATAGAGTGACGAGATTTTGCCGGATTAGGGTGAAACCTAATATGGGAGTCCATAGATTGAGTTAATGCAATTCTGGGGGTTTTAATTAGAAAGAGATTTCAATTAATCAACCTAGGGTTAGACGTTAGTCGCCTCGAGAGAGGGATTAATTTACGTTAGGGAATCTTACGAATCAAGTCAAGTGAATAAATCGTCTGGTTCAGAGTTAGATAACAAGTGAAGTCTAGGTGGATTCTTCCTTGGGTGTCGTTTTAATCAATTGGTTTTTCTTCCAAGTTATTTTCCCAGTTTCATTCTTCCTTGTCTTAGAGTCTTTAGATTAGATGTTAGTTAATTTTAGGTTAGATAAACAATTCCCTTAATTCTTAGGTTAGATAATAAAAAGAGAGTTAGTATTAGTACTTTTGGTTCCTTTGGGTTCTACATTCCGGTCTAGCCTTAACTATACTACTGTTCGATAGTTACGCTTTCCTCAAATCGTTGTCATAGTTAGTTTCCAGGTTTGATCATTCTTTTTATAAATTTTAAGACTTTGACATCGCAAAAAACAACGATCAAGTATAAAATGGTAGACAGAAATTCTATGCAGATCTTAAAATGAAGGATATTGAGTTTGATGTAGGAGATTAGGTTTTTCTAAAGGTATCTTCGTGGAAAAAGGTTTTGAGGTTTGAACGTAATAACAAGTTGAACCCTAGGTTCATTGGGCCTTATTGAGTTTTGATGTGAATAGCGCCAGTTGCGTATCAAGTGGAGTTACCTCCGAAGTTGGATCGCATCTATGATGTTTTCTATGCCTCTATGTTAATATGGTATCGATCTAATCCATCTCACATTGTGTTGGTTTTGGAAATTGAGGTGAGGTCGGATTTGACTTTTAAGGAAGAGCCAATGAAGATTCTGGATTGAGAGGTAAAAGTCTTGAAAAGGAAAAATATCCCTTTGTTTAAGGTTTTGTGATGGAATCATAGTACGGAGGAAGCTACTTGAGAATCGGAAGGCTTAATTCGAGAACAATATCCACATTTTCTTGAGTCAGGTAAATTTCGAGGATGAAATTTCTTTATGGAAGGGAGAGGTGTAATGCCCCAAATTCTTAATTTTGGATTGTTACATTATGTCAAGTGATTAATCTGTTTCAGTGGTTAAGAGTTCTGTATCGGTGCCTAAGGTCTTGTGTTCAAATCTTTTCCCTTGAATTTTTACTATTTTTGTCCCAACCCTTGATTTAGAATATGTGGCTTATCTTTAAATTCTAAGTGTTTCTTAACAAGAATGAGCATATTGGTTCAATGGTAAGGTCTTAACTTACCCTCTGGTCCCAAGTTCGAATCCTATTGAGTGCAAGAGAGGAATTATTTTAACTCCTTTTTGTTGTGTCGTCTAAAGCAGTAGAAGATGGTTTTATTCAAATTCTGATTAGCCTAATAGGATAGCAACTAACCTGATTTGTGGGGATGCTATCAGATTTATTTTGTTTGAATTTTGAGAAAATTTCTCCCAAAACTCTTCTTGTTTGTCGTCCCCTTTCTTCCTGCTTCCTCCATGTACAGTTTCCATCATTTTTCCTCTATTTTCCATTTTTTTCTTCTTTTTTGTTTTCTTCAATTCTTTTTGTGTTACTGAAACTCTCTTTCTCTGTCGTTTCTCTTTTACGATTATCCCTTCATTTATTTTTCCCATTAATCACCTTGTTTGGTCATTTACCGTCATCCTATCCTTCTGTTGATTAAACCAATGTTTACGCACCTTTATTTCTCTATCGCTCTATTTTATGTTCCTTTTTTTTACATGTTGATCGGAGTGTTAAGTTTCTTTGTGGAAATATTTGGTAAGTACAGTTGATTTTCAGTTGGTGATTTCTATTTTGACGCGTTTTCTCGTGGATGGTTAGTATTCTGTGTAGTTGTGTAACAACTCGTTTTCAGTGATGTCAAAAATAGTGGTTTCAGGACCACGATTCCAATGAGTGAGTTAGTATTTTAACATTTATTTATGTCTATAGGGTTATATTAGGACCATATTCCATTTTCGTTAAGAAATTTTTAGGTTTAAATAGTTAATTAAGTAAAAAGGACTAAATTGAAAAAGGTGAAAAAGTTTATTTCTATTAGTTAAAAGGACGATATGGATGTGGAATCTTAATCTAATGGACTTATATGGTAAGTATACCATATAATATGTTAGTGGATAGTTATGGACAATGTTTAGTTGAAATTTTTAATTATTAATAAGGGTAAAATGGTAAGTTAGTAATTAAACATAAAATTTAGTAAGCTAAAATCATATTCCTTATTTTGTTAAGTGAAAACTGAAACACGATTGAAATATAATGAGAAAGCTTCGGTCAAGGCATATTTCTCATGCATGGTATGTTTTTGAGCTTCGTTTTTAGTAATTTTTATGTTTTTGAGATTGTATTAGCTTAATCTAGCTAGCCTAGGGGTCAATTTGTAAAATTGTTAAAAGTTTAGGGACTTTTCATGAATGAGTTACATGTGTTTGTGAATTTGGCTGATAGAATATTAAGTTTGATTAAGGAATAAGCTTATTTTGTTAAGAGATTTTTAGTGATTTTGAGTATTAAGGATTAAATTGTTTAAATAGCAAAATTCATTGGAGTTAATGTGAAATTTTGATAAATATAGGCTGTTAAGGAATCCTGTAAAAATCGGCTAGCATGAAATTTTGTTAACTGTGGTTAAATTGTAAATTTCAGGTTTAAAGACTAATTTGCATAAAAGTTAAAATGTTAGGGTAATTTCGTAATTTCACATTAAAATGGGTTATAAGTTAGAATTAAGGATATTAAGCTATCTGAATTATTTAATTGAATGAAATTATTATTTAGATCAAGAAAAGAATCAATCAGACTTGAACCGAAGGAAATCAAAAGTCTCAGATTAGTTCTTGACTTTGCTGTAACAACTGTTGTACTTGAGGTAAGTTCGTACTACTATTCCTATGTTTATAATGATTTTTACTTATCATATACTTTATTTTAATTAGATTTACTATTTTATTATCTACTGAATGATTATGGAATAAATAGTAAATGAATATAGTAATTATCTAGCAGGCTTTGAGTCGGTGTTTATTTAGCGAGCTTAGAGCCGGTAATTATTTAGCAGGCTTTGAGTCAGTTTTTATTTAGTAGGCTTTGAGTCAGTGATTATTTAGTAGGCCTTGAGCCGATGATTATTTAACAGGCCTTGAGCCGGTGGTCATTTAGCAGGCTTTGAGCCGGTGTTTATTTAGCAGGCTTTAAGCCAGTGATTTATTTTGCAGGTACTATGTACCGTTGATATAGATTGTAACGATGGCTTGAGATCCTGTATGTGTTGCGGATACTCTGAAGCTTTGTGAGCAACATCGTGAGTCGGTTAAAGTTTTAAAGTTGACTTGAATGAGTATTATTCTTTTGACTATTTGACATGAGATGTTAATATAACAATGATTTGGTTTATGATAGTTTATCATGTGTTATGTTAATGGTATAAATTATCCAGTTCTAAATGTTTCGGAATGTTAAAACATTGGTATATTAGCAAGAATGGTTAGTTCATACTTTGTATGTTTTATACTCTAGTAAAAGGTATGTGATGTTATTATATGAATTTACTAAGCTATATGTAAGCTTTCTTGGTTTTGGTTGTATTCTTTGTAGGTTGTTGGACTTTTGCTGTTGATTGGAAGTTTTGGAGATCACACTATCCGACACTCTATTTTGTAGTTATATGATAATTTTGGTCCAGTTATAAATGGCATGTAACTAGGATATTGTTTTGTTAAAGTAGTGAATGTTTTGGTGTTTTGATTGTAAATGTACTAGTGTGTAAAGTTGATATGTGTTTTGTTAAAAATGACCTTTTGGTTTTGGTAATGTATGTTAATAGTCATTTTGTAATGGTACTTGGGTTGGTTTTTGATGTCAAGCTTGTTGAATATGTTGTTGGTTCATGTTACTTAAATGGATGAAATGAATGCATTTGAGAATTGTTGTATGCAAACTAAATTGATATGTAATGTGATTTCTGGTTGGTAATTGAATTATGGTGTCATTTAGGCAATTATGTTTTGGCACTTAGGTTGTATGTTTTGCTATGTTTTGAACTTGTTTAAATGTATTTGAAGGTATAAAAATATGAGGTTTTAGGTTTGGTTTGTTACCCAAATAATATGTGAAAGGTTCCTCAATTTTTAAGTACACACGGGCTGCCACATGACCGTGTGAGTAGTCACATGACCATATGTCTTGCTATCTTCCATTGCAGGGTGGTTCACACAGGCACAGTGAGTTACATGGCCTGAGGACACGGTCGTGTGACCTTAAAAAACACGGGCACAATTAGTTACACGGTTTCAACACACAGGCGTGTTGGGGTAGCCACACACGGGCTAACATTTTTCACATAGCTTGGTCACATGACCGTATGACCATTGTATTCACTTTTCACTTAAAATTTTGTAGAAGTTTCAATTTAATCCAGATTTGATCCTGGCTTGTTTTAAATGTTCTGCAAGCTTAATTTATGGCTCAAATTGTTCGAAAAGCATGGAAATTATTGGTGATGTAGTATTTTGATTATGTTTAACTTTAAATTTTGAATTGTGTTAAAGTTTTATAGTTGTAATATCTTATAGCTCAGAACGGTGACCAGACCAGGTATAGGGTGTTATAATTTTTCGATTGGAGTGATCTAATTATGTCAGTGTTTCTGATAGGAGAAGGTCTTAAGTGTAACATCCCGATTTCAGCTAAATAGGAATAGTGGTTTCAAAACCAAAAATTTGATGTCGAAAAATTATTTTAATATTATTTTTGGTATTTACAACATGTTTTTTGATATATGTGAAAATTTCGTGAGCTAATTTTATCGTTTGAATAGTTAATTTGATAAAAAGGACTAAATCGTGTAATGCGTAAAACTTGAGTTCTAATAGCTAAAGGTGTCTAATAGTTATAGAACCTTAAAGTTAAGGTCCTTATGTGGTAATTAGACCATTAATAGTATGAGTGGACATATATGGACATTTATTAAGGTGTTATGATAATTGTTAATTATGGTTAAATTGGTAATTTAGTTAATAAAAACAAATTAAGTAAAATAAAACATGGCTATCATCTTTATTTATTCATCTTCAACTGAAAACAACAAGGAATGAAGCCATTTTCATGCAAGCTTGATAGTAAGTCTGTTCTTGCTCGGTTTTTGATGATTTCTATGTTTTTGTAGTCGTTGCAGCTCAATCTAGCTAGCCTGTACCTTTAATTTCGAAATTGTTAAAAATTTTGAGAGTTGCCATTGTTGAATCTATGTGTTCTTTGATGTTTAATGTTGAAATATGAAAGCTTGATAGTGGTTTTACATGTTTTGTTAAGTGATTTTTGATGAAAATGTATAATAGGGATTAAATTGTGAAAAGTGCAAATTGAGTGGTTGAAATGTGAAATAAATGAAAGTTTTGGGCTGCTAGGGACCTATATGTAATTCGGTCAAGCATGGGTTTTATTGAAATTATGTGAATTTTGTGTTTTGTGAAATAAGGACTAAATTGTAAAAGTTGTGAAATACTTGGGGCAAAAGTGTAAAAGTGCTTTAAAGTGTGATATGGACTAAATTGAAAGAATATGTGATTGAATAAGTTAATTTTGAATTTTTATAGATCAAGAAAGAAAGAATTCGAATTTAGATCGGGGGGAAAGCAAGGTTATCGAGTAGTCGACCTGATCCGTCATTTCTGTATATGAGGTAAGTTCGTATAATTGAACTTAATTGTGCATTTGTTTAATTGATGGATAGAATTGAAATTGTATGTATGCCATTAGTTAAATTTGGAGATATTGAATTTAAATGTACGATTTAAACATACGAGTTGCTGAATAAGACCATAACTGGGCTATGACAAATTGGATAATAAGACCATAGTTGGACTATGGCATCGGAAAGTCGACGTACTTATATCATAAGCATTTATAAAATTGAAGTGAATCGATACACGAATTGGCGAAAATAGATATGTATTAGTATAAGTATGTACAAAAAACTGTTCGAATGATGAATTATAAGAAGATGAGAACTTATGAGTTGCTTTGTAGTTAAACTTTATGTTATCTTATTGATTGAGGTTTTAATTTCAAATTATGTATCTATTTGAAAGTGATAAAGAATGATGTTGATTATTTCATATATACATACGAGCTTACTAAGCTTTATAGCTTACTTTGTTTATTTTTCTTCTATGTTTTATAGTAAATCGAAGCTAGCTCGGAACCGGGGATCATCAGGAACTTCATCGCACTATCGGACATCTATTTTGGTACTTTTGAGTTGTGTATATATGGTATATGACATGTATAGGTTTAAGTCATTTTGATATGCTTGATGAACATGTATTTTGGGCCATTTAAGTTGACTTGTGATGATGATTTTGTTAATGTATAAATATGTGTGAATGGCTTTGTTTTGAATTAGGTAAATTGACCTATAATGAATGAATGAGGTTGAATTGATAATGCATATTTGGAATGGTTTTATTGGATGAATCATAGATGTGAATTATGTCTTGCAAAGCAAGATGAGTTGATAGGTATTTGAATAGGTAAACGACATTGAATTGAGTATTGAAATGGTTGAAATGGATATAGTATCATTGTGTATTGGTTGATGATTTTTGGCTGCATATTTGTGTCTTAAATTGGTACCAATTGAGCTTGTATAGGTATGTGCAAAATGGGTGGCAAATTGGCTTGGTAAATAGCCTATTTTTGTCCACATGGGTAGAGACACGGGCGTGTGCCTCAGCCATGTGTGACACATGGTCATGTTACACGGCCGTGTATCCCCTGGTGTTGAAATTGAATTGAAGTCAGTATGCTCCACACGGTCTCACACACGGGCGTGTGACTGGCCGTGTGGTACAAGTCAGTATACCCCCTAAATGGCACACGGCCTAGCACACAGGCGTGTGACTTGGCCGTGTTGCATAAGTCAGTATACCTTACTGGTTTGGCACGGCCTAGCACACGGGCGTGTGGTTGGTCGTATGAACCAAGTCAGTATGTATGCCCTGTTTCCACACGGGCTAAGACACGGGCGTGTCTGGAGCTGTGTGAGGCACACGGCCTGTTCACACAGGCGTGTGACCCCTGAATGGTTGAAAATTTTTCTATGTTTCCAAAAATTTCCCGAGTTATCGGTTTAGTCCCGAACCACTTCTAAAGCATGTTTAAGGCCTCGTAGGCCCTTATAAGGGACAATGTGATTGTGATTAAATGATATTGGAGTATGAATGCATAAATGTATGAATTATATATGTTAAATGATGTGTACTGATCGGTAATACCTTGTAACCCTACTCCAGTGACGGATACGGGTTAGGGGTGTTACAGTAAGGCGCACCCTCCCCCGATGAGTTGAGGGCCTTTGAATTGTTTCTTCTTGGGGTGAGAGTTTGAATGCCGAGTTATGGACTGTTTTTAGCCAGGGCTGAATGCTCTATTGTTTAGGTCGAACAAGTGATGTTTTGGTGCATTGTTACTGATTGGTTTGTTCTGGATGCCATTCATAAGGTCTGGAAGTGTGTTGTAGTGTCGATGTTCTGAAAATCATCATGTGTGTGACTCGAACTCGATTAAACTATGAAACTGCATAAAACCAAATCTACTAGTCGATGTCACACGACCTTGTGGCTGGCGGGCGTGTGGGCCATACAGGTATGTGGGCCCATTTCGTGGGTTAAGTGGTTCAAATGCGTGGTTTGTAAAATTCCGTAACGGTTAGGTGGTCATATTGAAAATCGGTTAAAACCATTAGGTTATGCATGATGATTAAATGCAAAAATTTCGTGAGTACAAGCAATATATTAAAACTGTATATTTGTTGCATGAGTATTTGATTAAGCATGTCTTAATTGTATCTCTGATTTCATTGTTGTGCATAATTCTGGTCTATGATGCTGTATGCTTTAAAAGCACATATCTGATCTGATAAGTTAATAAATGAGCATGTATAGTCTGAATAAATCTGTGCATACGGTATGTCTTTGCATGTGCATGTGACAAAAGAAGTTCTAGCAGACTATGTTTTGCAATTTTCGGCGGTAACATCACAAATTTCTTTATCTAGTAGTTAAACACTGCATATATTTGTTCTGGCAATTTTCCACATTATATATAGCAGCTTGATAGCATAATTATGTATAGTGACATATGATCACTAATTTGGTGTATAGGGTTGGATGGGTATTAATTACCTAATTGGTGTGTTGTGTGGGATGGAGATAGTGTGTAGCGGATGGGGGTATGATTTAATTTGGTTGTTATGTTGCATTGCATAAAACGCCATGTCATTTGTATTTGATATGTTTGTTATATTGTATCGCATAATATGCCATGTCATCCATGTCTGCTCGGTTATTGATTTCTGTATGACTATCTATTATCTGGTTTTGTATGTGGGCTGAGTTGCACACTGAGCTTTGAAGATCACCCAATAAGTTATTTTACATTATTCAACATGATTAATTATAAAGTTCATAAATATAACAAGTTCAATTAATCAATATGAGTTATAAAAATTAATTAATTAATTTATCGTGAGTTACTAAATTCAAGTAATCAATTTATAAATTTATGATATTCCAAATTCAAAGTAGAATATTTAATTAGAGAACTTAATAATTTATTGAATTGATATTTTCAATTTCATCATTGAAGATCATTTCATTTAATAAAATATAATTAATAGATTTTTTCACATGAAATTTAATTATTTTATTGAAATAATATTTTAATTAAGATCATTTTTTGTTTAATAAATAATGATTAATAGACTTGCGTATATGAAATAACTATACTTTTACTTAAAATTTTAGACCATATGCTGTTATAAATAAATTAATTTAATAAAAAATATAATTAATAACTATGAATATTAGTGTTATAAGTGAAATTTTATTAAAAAGGTTGAAATAAAATAATTTTTTTATTTTCTTCAACAAAAAAGAAACCATCTAAAATTAAATCTACCAAAACGAAACTTTTGTCAAAACAAGCACTCCTTTTCATGTAAAGCAAATATTCCGCAACATTAGAATTTTGGGTAAAACCAGTCACTTTAACCAAACCCCCCCAGTAGGATGATTGTTTTTTTTCAAATAGACATTCGTTTCTTTGAAAAAGAAAAATTTTAGTTATATTTGGATGAATCTTGTGTTTATCTGTAATTAATGTAAAATAAATGATAATGATAAAATTAAGTATTATAACGCGTTCATCCAATAGAGTATTTAGTTTCTATGTACTTATCCTTCAAAAAATTATTTGCTCTATTTTTAAATTCAAAAATTTTAATTTGATAACACTGATTAAATTTAAATATGTTACTAATTTAATGAAAATTTATTAATAGTGGTATAAATAAGGTAACTAGAGTGATTAAATTGAATTAAATTTTAAAAGTTCAAAAGGCAGAAGGACTCAGAGCAGATTTAAACCCAAAAAAATATGCTACGAAAAACCACAACTATGTTCTTTGACTACCAGGTGAATATCATGTCTTAAAAGATCCCTCCATTTTCTGGGTTATGCACAAAGAAACTAACAAAGAAAAAGAAAAAGAAATAGAAAAGATTAAAAAAAAAACAAAGCTAAGGAACAATGACGATTAATGTTCATTATTAATAATAATATTATTATTATGGGTTCAGCTTCTCTCCATTAAAGGAAGTTTCACTTTCCACCAATGGATTATGGAGAATTTTCCATTTACAGCAGAAGAGAGAAATTAAAAGGTCCCAATTACGATCTAATCATTCCCGCACGCCCCTTCTTTTTGGTGTTTGTCACCTTTTGCCCCCATCCCACGTGAACCCCCCCCCCCTCCTCTTCTTCTTCTTCTCCATATTCCCTTCTTTTCTTTTCTGCATTATTGACTTCCATCACAGGCTGAAGATCATGGTATTGGGTACTAGTTTTTAACTTCTTACATAATTCCCATCTTACAAAAATCTTGGAGCTTCATTTTAGTTCCATTGTTCAGGAGAATACCAATGAAGACTTGGAGCTTGTTCATCTGAAAAGAAATTACAAGCTTCATCTGCGGTGAAGAAATTATGTTCTTCCATCTTCACGTACTGGTGGGGTTGATAGCTTGTTTTTGTGAAATTGAAGCAATCCATGGAGGATGTTGGTGACGAAGATGATGATATCAAAAGGTGGTGTTGGCTGTCTAGCTCTAACACTCCAGATGATGAAAAAGCCGCGTTGTTAGGGCTGTTGTCCTTGTTGGTGTTGGTGTTGATGATGATGTCTTCATTTAAGATAGCACTGGAATCACTGTCCGATGATCCATCTTTCATGTCTGGAAAAAGGGTTGCACCAACAACAACTGATCCATAGTTGAGATCTGCAGCTGGTTCACTTTGTTCAAGTGTTTTGTTATCAGTATTTTCAGATACAATCACTTCTTCTTTCACTGAAACATTGCTCTCTGTCTCAGTGCTTTCTCCACTTTGCTTTGCCTGCAACTCTCTTATCTGCAACAAATCATTCCATGTTCAAACTAGATGTAGGAAAATTGAACACTTTGGGTTATTAATTATTAATTATTACCTCTTTGAGAAGAGCTTCATTGTCATGTTGTAGGGCTTCATAATTGGCCTTAAGAGTTTCATAACTGGTTTTAAGAAGGCCATAATCCCTTTCCAATTGCTTGGTCTTCCACCTAGCACGTCGGTTTTGGAACCAGACAGCTACTTGTCTTGGTTGCAAACCAAGCTCTTGAGCCAACTTCACTTTCCTTTCAGGTTCAAGCTTGTTTTCAACCTCGAAATTCTTTTCCAAGGCCTTAACTTGATCTACACTTAGTCTTCTCTTCTTCTCAGCAACATGACCTGATTCTTCTAAACACCCTTCTTCATCTAATCCATCTAACATCGATCGAAACTCCCTGCTGTAAACATGGTTGTTCCTAGGACTATGTTCATCTGCGCCAAAACACAAGTCATTCATACCGCAGTCGTAGTTAGAGTAGATCCGAGAGAAATAAATAAAGTTTCAAAATTGGGATTTGTATTAAACCTGTTGTGGGAGAGATAGACATCAAAGCACCCAAAGAATCTGAGCTGCCAAGTGACCTCTTCATGGTTGAATCAACCTTTAGGTAAATTTCAAAGAGACTAAAAAGAAAAAGAAAAAAGAGAGAGAGCCTTAATTGTGTATTGTTTTGGGACAGAAGTTTTGTTTTTATACAAGATTTAAGAGATGCAAGATGGTTGTAGTATCACTTGTAAAAAGAGTAACACCCTTGTCTAAAACAAGACCAACTTGTACAAGGTTGTAGAAATTTACAACTGCACAACAACAACCATTGCCCTCTCTCACTTTCCCCACCATTATATTTCTTCTCTTTCTTCAACACAGTTTCTTCACTTCTCTCAGTTCCCATCCAAAAACAAAACACAAAACCCAACAAGACAAAGCTTTCAAGAAAACCCAAAAAACATGTAATATGAACAACTCCCCACAATATGTTTTGTTTTTTGTTTTTTGTGTTTACATCAGTACACAACCTCAAAATTAGAATATAGTTTGAGAGTGTTGAAATGGAAGAAGTGAAGAATAGATATTAGTAATTGAGTATTGAGAAAGGAGAAGAACCCAGCAGGGGTCATTACCAGTTCCCATCACTTTAAATAAAACAAAAGAGGGGTCACATTTGGGTTAGAATTTGACTGGGGTTAGGTACCCACAGTTGGCCAAAATGCAAATTAACATAAAATTCATTCCAAATGCACAATTTTTGTTTTTTTCTTTACCGGTTATTGGCGTACCCGGTTTTTCGACCGTTTATTTATTTTGGTGGGTAAAAAGTAAAAAAAAAAAAAAAAAAACTACTACGAAATTGGAAAGCGGTGGTACGGCTCGGCTCCTATTACGGCTTGGCGCTGTTTATTTTTTTTGAGCTTAAAAGATTTGGTTGGTATCAGCGTATCATGGCCCTCACTACTCGGGTCGGTGCGATTAATCGCCGATCTTTTTACCATTTTATTTTCATAAATAAATGATTATTTCTCACTTATCATAAGATGTTTCATAAAATTATAATTTCATGGAAAAACTTGTGTATCAGTGAATAATTTTGAAACTCAAAACCTCTTTATTTCTAATTTTATTCCATTACTTGATTGATTCACAAAGCTACTTTTTCTTTTCATATTACACATTTCAAATCTATCTTTTATGAATTATATCTGTACCCTAATTTATTAGAATTTTTTTCTTACAAAAGATTGTATGAAACTGTGATTCCATGATCACAATTTCATATGATTTCTTCTTGCACTTGAAATGTTATTTTTTCCCTAATTTATTGCATATCATTTGTTAAATGGTTGGTTTTAACTAATTGTTGATTTTAAATTAATGATTTAATAATGATTGGATTAATTTTTTAATTTTTTATAAAATATGAAAATCAAATTATAATAAATTAAAATCGAAAGACTAACTTTTTGAATATATAAACAAAAATACTTCATAATTTTTTATATATTGAAATGAATTTAAATAAAGAATATTTCAGCCAAAAGAAAATTAGGGCACAAATATAAATGTCAATTTCTAGAGGACAAAGAAAAAGTACACAAAAAACACTGAAGGGCAAAAGATTTTTTTGGGACTGGGACTAAGTTACAAGTGTTTCTTTTTTTTTTTTTTTTTTTTGAGTTAAAATCGTTGTTTCCTTATTTTATTAGTTTATAAATTTATTTTTTAAAGGATTAAAAATATTATTTTTGAAAGTTAAAGTGTAATTTTATCATGTATTAATTTATAATTTTATAAAATTTATAAGATTAAACATGTAATTATCCATTTTAGGGGAGCCAAGGCCTTTGTCAACCCTTGGCACTGCCCCTAACACTGATAGGTATTTATAACAAAATTGTTGATACAAGAGAGAGTAAGTGATAGAGATGAATGATTCACCCTGCTTATGACTGAGTCGGGAATTGTTGGGTAAGATAGTTATAATAAAAAGAAAGGGAGATGAGGATGCTAGAAGTAAGTTGGGAGGATAGGTGAAGCAAGTTGCTTAGTCTTATCCTTAGGCCTTAGGCCTTAGGCCTTATATACATGTCGTCCCTTATTCTAAGGTGCCACATGTCAAGCTATTATTGTCATGTCAAAGGCAAATGATCTGATGTCATAGGTTTAGCCGTTTAAGGAGAGTGAGATTATGACATACCTTAGGTTACCTTAGATAGTTGTGATGGTTAAGAACTCATGTGATAATTACTGAGTAAATTCATTTACCCGAAATTACACTTCCAATATCGTTTGCACAATTAAACACATCATTATATACATTTTGTTGCTAATAGCATTGTTGAAATGTCATCTTCATTTGATATAAATTAAATTAAGTTTATATATTATTTTCCTTTTATATTTTCTATTGCAACTATTTTTAAAATCTAAATTGATTTTACATAGTTTACAAGTAATGTGTGTGTATATATATCTTATTCTTGGAAGGCAAATAGTCAATATGTTTGTGCAACGTGTTTCTTGCCCACTTCCATTAAGTCATCAATCTTATAGCTTAACCCTAAGCAGGAGATTCTCCCGAAGATTTTGGTCTCATTTTTTTCTTAATTAATTCATTTGAAATGTATGTCTTTCAAAATTTATATAATTTTTATATTTAGATAATTTTTCATATATTAATAATTTATATTATCAAGATTTCATACCATGTTTAGAATATTTTTTTAAGAAAAATGGAGTTTGAATTATAAAATTATGACAGATTAAAAATGTAATTTATATTACACAATTTTTTTATATTATTTGGATTGTTTTCATTTTTTATTTGGGTATAATTAAAATACTTTTATGTTGTTTTACTAGTTATAATTATTAATTCTTTCGGAGTTGGTAATTACTCTTATCAGTAGTCACTTTTATTTGTCTTATATTACATTTTATTCACTTATGTTTGAAATGTTATGTTTTAATCACTTACGTTATCGTTTTGTTACGAAGTGATCACTCTACGTTACTTCTGTAATGACGGTCCTACGTGGCAGTCTAAATGAGTTTTCAATGCCAACTTGGATGTCCTATATGATAGTCCAAATTAAAAACCAATTTTCATCCCAACTGGACATCCAAGTTGTCATTTAAAACTCATTTGGACTGCAGTTAAAGAGGTAATGGAGTTTAACTATAGAATGACCACTTCGTAAGTGACTAAGACGTAAACATAAATAACTAAAATATAATTTTAGGCAAACAAAAGCGACTATTTTTATAGTTTACCCTAAAAAAATCATAATTTGTACTTGATACATAAGCATGTCCATGAATGAGATTTTAATTGTTTTGTGATGACTGGAATTAGCCCATTGGCCATGGAGCTGGTGTCATAAAGGTTTTGCTATTATTAGATGCACTTTCAAAGAATTAAACTCAACATACAAATGAGTGCAATCTGCTGGATTAATACTTGGTCTTTTTTTTTAATATAACATGAAGGTATTTTGATTATAATTCATAAACATTAGTTCTTTCAAAAGTTGATACCTGTAGATGGAGATGGTTAAGAAACTCTCTTTTAAGACGTGAAAGAGCAAAAGAAGAAATACAGCAATGAACACACAAAACTCAAGAGTTGTTTCACCATAGGGCCGCCAAAAAGAATCAAAATCATGAGAACTGCACTCACTGAGTTAAAGTGAAGCCAAAAGCTAGGCCCTGATTAATAAAAAAAAGCTGATGAGACTTGCAGAATTATTGGATATTTTATCATTTATCATCAATTTCAGAGCATAATATCTGGTAAAACGAAAACCCTTTTCTTCATTGGTGAAAACAGCAATTCACATACAGGGTCTGAACTGAATCAAAGCAAATTTTTTTAAAGGGATTCAATATTTTGTTGAATGCATGTTCAAAGCAAAGGGGATATGTTTTGAATCCAATTGATCCATTTGTGGTGAAGACGAATTGATGAGTTATTGTCATTGAAAGGCACTTGTTTTGTCAATTTTTTCACTATGTTTATCAGCTTTCCCACCCCCTAAAATAAATTTATTAAAAAAACCATGATGGTCATCTATGAAAAACCATGAAAAAGAAAAGTGGGGACGAAGGAATTATTTCTTTGATGACAACAACACGTGTAAATTGGGTTTTTATATTTTCTTGGGTTCTCAAGGAAACCCACACAAAGAAGAAAAAATGATAGTTGTGTGCATGTGAGAACTACAAAAAAAAAGTTGGAAATTTTGGTGTGAAAAAAACCAAAAAATTCCCTGTTTCCAGGGAAACAAAAGCATATCAGAAAAGAAAGGCTGTCTGCTGTGATGCTATAAGATGGTTCTTCGTCATCTATACAACCCCTCTCTGTTTTCAAAGATTTAATCAAAGAGTTGAAGGAAACCTTGATGAAGAAAATAATGAGAAATCCTATATCAAACAGGAAATGATATGTTTTTGACACTTCTTTTTTATATATTTGGATGCCAGTATGGGGAAAGATTAAGGTATTGGGCACATTGATTGGTGTGGGTGACTGGTTTAAAAAATAATAATAAATTTCAGAGAATTTTGTTGGGATTCATACACTCATCATTGATGTATGGACATTATGACAACAAGGAGCTGTTGTTGAAAAGCTTCTTGATTTGGGTAATGAGGACTCCTTTGAAGAAGGTTACAAAAAGGGGGGAGGAAACAAATGACTGGTGCTATTGATTAAATTTGCCCCTTTAAGAGAATATGGTACTTGTGCAAGTGACCATAACTTGCAGTCTAATCATACGAGTCATTTGAGTTATCAGTGCATATCCAAAACAGGAACACATGAGAATGGGGGCATCTACTTGCTCATGTTTTTGCCCAACCTTATCTCCCTAAACAGCTCAACCTTATAAGCATATGGAACAATGTCAATGTGGAACTGTTTTAGAACTGAAGAATGGGTAAAAATAATCTTTACTGGTTTACAAGATCCTACAATGATCTCCATTTTTTTGTTTCTCGGTTATTTTCAATTAATTTTGAAACCTGTAAAAAGGGTTCATGTTTTTTTGGGAAACAGGATGTTGAAGATTTATAATAGCAGATACAACGAATTAGCCTTTTCTCCTACTGTGCATGGAGACACCTTTTTGGTTTGCGCTTGCAAACTTAATCACTTTGATCTAGACCAAAAAGTCGCTCGGCCAAAGGTTCACTTGCTTGGGGAACTTACCATCACATTCTCCGTGTTCCATCACATGCATCCTAAAGACTTTATGATTGACTATCTACAGTATAGTCAATCGCATTTTAAGAAAATTTAATTACATCTTATTACATTTTAACCTAACACTTCATTTTGACTCTATAAATAATTCTTTGTTGAGATCCATGATCAGCTCACCACTAAAACCATTGCTCATACAAGGCTCTCCTCATCACCAAAAGAAGGGGAGTCTTGTCTTCCTACTTCAGCCACTAGAATATCATTAGGGATCCCCAAACTTCGCATCTTTTATGTCCCATCACATGCATCACGAAGACCTTGCAACCGACTATCTACAGCATAGTCAATCACATTCTAAGAAGATCTGGTCGTATCTTATCACATCCTAATTGGACACCTCATTTAACTCTCTACAAACGTCTATTTATCGAGATCCTTAATCAACTCACTACTAAAACCACTACTCATACAAAGCTCCCCTCATCGCCAAAAGAAGCAAGTCTTTTTTCCTACTTCAATCACTATGATATCATTAGCAACCTCCCAAAAAACCTCACGGCATTGGTGTTCCCTCACATGCATCACAAAGACTTTATAACAAGTTACCTACGACATAAATCACATTCTAAGAAGATATGGTTACATCCTATTATATCCTTACCAGACATCTCATTTGACTCTATCACTCGTCTTATACAGTAAAACAACTATTCGTTGAGACCCACGACTAGCTCACCACTAAAACCACCACCTATACAAGGCCCCCCTCACGACCAAACCTTGCAACAACACAGTCATGAACAAAAAACTAAGAGAATTAACCCAAAACTCAGATGCGACCATACCCACATGGCCTTTTGTGATAGATAACCGAGTTGAATAAGATGTTCTAAAAGTGACGGGAAAGAGGCACTTGAAAATTGGGTTTGTTTTCTTTGCATACTTTAGAGAGTAGTAGGAAAGAGAGAGGTCTTTTTGTCTTTGGATAGCTACCTATAAAGTCCAAAGGGGCTATATGAACAACTGTATACAGAATCTAACAGGGAAAAAAAAATTTAAATAAAAGGAAAAGGAATATGAGGGGCCAAAGATGGAAGAAAAGGTTGAATGGGTGGATGAGCTTTTTAGAAATTAAGAGGGTAGTGTACCCTTAATGGTAGGCAGCTTTTCCTCTTTTGCTTTCTTTTATGTTTTGTGGGTGCTCTCTAAAAGCTAAGTTGATAAAGTTTGGGAAAGTGAATTTCTACTTACTTAAGTGGAAAAGGCTAAGTTATCTTTGTACAATATATATTTCTAATTTTGAAATTCAAATATCAATTTCTATAATTTTCTTGTTGTGATTACAATTTTTTTCTTGTACTAAAAAAAAGTGAAGGTATTATGTTAGTTTAAAAAAGAAGATCATGAATATAAAAAAATTAACGTCTTGAACTCCATGAATATTCAATTAGTATAACATAAAATGTAACACTTAACACAACAAACAACTTTTAACTCTCAACAATATATAAAAATACCTAACTTAAATTAAGAAGCATGGACAACCTTACTCCCATGCACCCTTATGCAAAGGTAGCTCTTTGGTAGCTTGAAATCTTTACAAAAATTCTAGCTACACTTTTTATCCATCCACTCTTTCATTTTAATATTATTTTATTAAAATTTCCTTTTGCTCTTGATGATTATTATTCTCTCACTAATTTTAGAATCGAAGAGTGTCATAAAGTACAAACTCCAATGCTTTTATGGTTTACTCTTCATTTTGCAAGATATTTTATCTCAAACTCGAGATACAATATCCAACTAACAGCTTCTAAGGAAGATGTTAAGATATCCCATTACATGGATAGATCAATTATAGAGAAGCAAACATATGGATATAGATCATTACATAAATAATGTCTCATGGTGTTTTCAATTTCACTCACTAATGTGAAATGATAAAAGTGAACTGATCACTTTGGTAGCTAAATTTAGATTTTTAGTACTTGATAATTGACAATGAATTCATGCTCTGATATATCTTGAGATCATGTTTGATTACTCCCAACAGTCCAATGACATCATAGAATTTCACAAAAAGAAAAAAAGAAAACAAAAACAGTTTGATTCGCAGAAAGAAAAAGCGCTTGTTTTAATGGAGTCCCATGTTCGGTTTAAAATCTAAGTTCTTGTTCTTTTGCAATCATAAAATCGGAGTTTTTGACCTTTCAACTGTTTTCTAACTCATATTTCATATTTCATTCTTAATCAATAACTTATATCATGCATCGAATTTTATGATATGTTAAATATATGGAAAAACTAATTAAATACTTATACAAGATACATATCTATATTGAAGAAGGATGAAATAAAAGCTTTGAACATGCAATTTTTAAGCTATTGAGATTGATTTTTAGGAAGTTGGATTCAAAGGAGAAAAAATTGTTTAACACTCAGAGTGCCTCGCATATTTGATGTGATTGTAGGAACCAGTTTTGTATTAGCAATGAAGCAAATTGAGGCAGCTCCCATCATGAATAAGGTTAAAGCCCAACATTGAAAACAGATAAAATTAAAAATTTGCTAGATTGCATAAAAAAAGAAAAATAAGAAGAATTTTCTAGTGGCAAAATAATCTTTTTGAAAAGAATTGGAGTAATTAATTCATTTCAATTTTGAAATTGAGTAATTAAGGAGAATTAATCAAAGTATTAGTATTTTTCTGTCAATTGTACATTACTTTTATTGGTATAATCACAAATTTAGCTCTTTATGTTTATATATTCCGTGTAAATGTTGTGGGCTAAATTTGTTAAACAATAATCAAGTTGACAAAATGTGTAAATGTTCCAAGCTAAATATATCTTTGGGCTTATTGAGACCGAATTGTCTTGCATTGTAGGCTCCCAAGCTGCCCAATACATTTAGGATTGGTCCTCCCACATAATCATTAATGGCCTACAAAATCCAACAATAAAATTAAGTTTAAACTTAACCAAATTAATCCAAGATGGGCGACATAATCATACCCAAAACACATTCTTAATCTTACTAAATGCATTTTTTTTAAATAATTGAGAGGAGACTGATTGAGTCTTAGTTCAATAAGCATGAGTATTATTGTCAATGTAAGAGGACAAGGGTTCGAGTGTATTGAAGTACTTATCCTCCTTTCTATGACTTTGGAAGAAACTATGTGTAGTTTATGGCATTGTCTTAAAAAGAGCAAATATGATCAGAACCAATAATGAAATTAATGAAATTGTTTAAAAAAAATTAAGAGAGGAGAATGAGGTTGCTTAAATTGAACCCAAACTTTTATACCTACAAAATGATTTATTTTTACACATGTTTTAGTATATGGGTTAGTAATAAGCTAATTCAATTGGTAATATTTAGCCACTCTTATAACTTACTTTTAGTTATAAGAACTAAGAAGGTTAAATTTTTAGTTATTATAAAGAGATTTTATTTTTTACAAGAGTTATTACTTATTGTTTTTTTTTTAATTTTAAGTTTAAACTCATACTAATTATTCTTTATTTTATGCCTAAGTATTACATAGGTAATAAATAATTTTTTTTAATACATTAATAATCAAGCGAAATATACAAAAGATATATAGGAAGAATGACTTTTTTGTGTGCACGAGATGAAAATTTCTTGCAAGAAATAATCCCAAAGTTTCAAAAAATAAAAATGACCTAAAAATAAAGTTTAAAGAAAACTAAAATTAATGAAAAATCCAGAAAATAGAAAATACTAAAAATTGGTAGCTTCTTAAAAGGAAACTGTTCCACAATTCTGTCCCTGCCAATTTTGAATTAGAAAAATTGAGCCATAACTTTCATTTATTATTATTATTATTATTTAAATACCTTTTCAAGGTGCCATTAATTTCAAAAATTAAGTAAATTAGACCCATTCAACTATTAATCATTAAATTGATGGCTAAGCAATTAGGATTTTAAAAACCCTTTTTAATTTTTAATTGTGCATTATATCTTCTTCTTGTTTGCCCATCTTTATAATTTTGAAATTTAATCACTTCTAATTTTATTTATAAACGTTAAGAGTATACATAATATTTATATAACAATACTCACATAAGAATAGAAAAGATATATAATATATTTATAAACATATTTTTAAATATCTAAAAAGATATATAATATATATATATTTAGATATTCCTAAAAGATAATATATCATAATAATATTTTAATAATATATGATTTTGTTTTACTAATGTTTAATTTTCAATTGTTAAGTGGCGATATTAATCTTAGCGCGGACTATTGCCCGCCTTTTTCTGCCTCCTATTAACCCTTCCTTTATTTCTTCTTCTCATTCACTCTATATGTTTTCTATCTTTTTAATTTGCAGATCTATTTTGTGGGTATCTTTGTTATTTTCGCAAGTTGTGATGGACAGATGACAGCACCTGTCGTTCGTTAAAACTCCACTAGCCACCAGTAGTTTTTCTTGGAAAGTGGGTGGCATTCCGTCAGCTTCTTAATCTATTTATATTTTAAAAGAAGTTTATAATAATAAATGATTTAACGAAGTCGATTTGGACCTGTGTTTTCTTAATTTTTATATGTTTTTTTGTTTGTTTTTCTATTATTTAATAAGTTTTCAGTTTTAGAAGTTTTTGCCTGCTCTTGTAGCACGTTTTTTTAATCTTGCTTATGCATGTAACCTTAGTTTTACAAGTGATTTTAGGGATGGTTTCATTGTCGTCCTCTCTAGTTTGGTGAATGCTCAACTCTTTTGTTGATTTTTGCTCGCCGTTTTGGACCATCCGGGGTTGATTTCCTTACTGTATTAAGTGCCTGCAATCACTTCAGATAAGTCGTGCTTGAGTTGTGAGAAAGCCAATTGTCAACGTGCCATGATGTTCTATTGATGCTGAGGCCAAAGCTTTTGTTGTGTTGATGGAGCTTGTTCTTCACCATTTACAACGAGTGTTTGTTATTTTTTTTCCCCTAAATTGTATGGTTCTATTCATTAGATGAATTAATGAATTTACTTTTCAAAAAAAAAAAATCAATTGTTAGTCCATTTGATCGGAACTCTTTTTAAAATAATTAAGACAAAAAATTAGAAATTGATTTGAAATATTAAAATATTATATCAACGGATACAGATCGATACATATCAATATAAATTGATATTGATCAAAATATATCAATAAATACATATCTCGAGATACAAGAGTTTGTTTGCCACATTTTCACAATATTTTTTTATTTTGAAAGATGTTTCGCATCATTTTATATTGTATCAATGGATATAGATTGATACATATCAATATAAATCGATATTGATAAAAGCATATCAATAAATACATAACTCGAGATACGAGACTGATTTCTGTTCCCCGCATTTTCCCATCATTTTTTTTATTTTAAAAGATGTTTCGCACCATACAATAAGCTAATTCAATTGGTAATATTTAACCACTCTTATAACTTGCTTTTAGTAGAAAGAAGGTTAAAATATTGCTTATTTTAAATACGTTTTATTTTTACAAGAGTTATTACTCATTATTTTTTTAATTTCAAGTTTAAATTTGTACTAATTGTTTGTTATCTTATGCCTAACTATCGTAGTCACATAGGACTAGGAAAAATATTTAATATATTCCTAAATATATGGAAAAATATATAATAATATTCAATATATATTTAGATATTCATAAAAGATAATATCCAATAATAATATCTTTGTTATTAATATTTTGTTAAGTGGATGTTCATATAAAGTTTTGATATACTTTAAATTCTAATAGTTATTAGAATTAGATCTATATTTCTTTTATACTTCTTATCTCTATAAATAGAGACTCTGATGAACCATTGTAATCATCCCTTTTGATCAATAAAGTTTTCTGTTGCTTTCATATTTTCTTTGTTCTTTATCTCTCCATCTTTCTTTATTTTATAACACGTTATCAGCACGATCTTGCTCAAAGTGATAGTTCCTTTTATCGACGATCAAATTTATCCTCCATGATTTTCAATTTCTTTGACGGCAAGATGCAAAGTTTTTACAGGAAGTTTCTTTTATTTAATGTTTTCATATTTGATTATCATTTTTCATTCTTCTTTCATTATATGTTATCATTGTTTTGATTAACTTATTTTACCTTTTGTTCTTAAGGATGGTGAAAGATTTGATACAGGTATCTATGAAATCAAGAATATTTTCGAACTATCTCATACCTTCTAGTTATGACGATGATGTTAAAGATCTTTAGGTATATTTTACTATGTTTTATTTATTGTTTATTATAATTGGAGACTAATCATTACAACATGCATAGATAGATTTTGATTTGAAATCTCACACATGTTTGCGATGGTGATTATGAAATAAAGAATCTATTGGGATGGTTATAAGTCCGTCCTACGAGATTTGTTGCATTCCTCGAAGTGAATGTAAACATAAAGAAAATAAAAGATATACTCATGAACCATTAAAAGTTGGAACATAGTAATAAATAAGAAAACAATAAGAGTTCTCAAGATAACTCTTCAAATGGTAAAGATAACTTATGTTATCAATGTGATATGAAAGATTATTGGCAATGTGATATGAAAGATTATTGGTCACATATGTGGTATATGCCCAAATATTTTGTTTCTGTTAATATTATTTAAGGAAGGATATGAGAATGTAGTAATGAATTTTATCATTATAAATAGAAAATATTTATCTTATTTGGTACTAAGACAAACAAATATTATTCTAATATTTGATAGTACAAAATTAGTCGAAAGCTCTAGAAGAGCTAATATATTAATATCTTGTGATGGTTAATCCATTAATTTTAAAAGATATTTATAATGGATATTATATTGAGGTTGTGAATGAAGATAAATATTTATTTTGAAAGGATGAAAAAAAGGGAGGATTGAGTTATTGATTACTCTTGTTATTAAATTGAATTGATTGTGATTATCTTTGTGATATTCTTTTGTCATCATCTTCATTAAGGGGTTAGAAGCAAAATATTTGATTGTGAAAGATTTATTTATGAGCAATAACATATGATAATTGTATCTAAAGCTCGTTATGGTTGGATGTACCTGAAGTTGCAATTTTTTTAGATATTTGAAGATTTTGGCATATTCCCTAAAGCGAATATTGCATATAATTGTTTGGAAATTATATTTATTTTGTTGACTTAGTGACATTAAAGACTTCACATTGATTTAGACATTTCCAGTAGTAAATGTCACAATAGTACTTATATGTGGATACAAATTAAAAAGAATGATAATAAAATTATCAATTTGTTACAATTTAGTACAATTAAAATACATGTTAAAGTAAACCAGAAGTTTACTAATACAAATGTGTTTATTACTTGGTGTGATCAGCTAGACTATCCTGGATAGTATATGATTCGAAAATTAATTGAGAAGTCATATGGGCATCCATTAAAGAACCAGAAGATTCTTTAATTTAAAGAATTCTCATTTGTTGCTTATTCTCAATAAAAAATGGTTATTAGAAACTCACTAGCTAAAGTTGAGATTTAATATCTTGCATTTCTGAAATGAATATGGGCCCATTCATCCACCATGTGGATGGTTTTAATATTATATGATTTTGGTAGATGTATCTACAAAATAATCACATTTGTAATATCAATTTGCAACCTGTCGTTTGCAAGATTGCTTGTTTAAATGATTAATTTCAGATTATGCAATTAAAATAATTCATCTTGCTAATGTTGGTGAGTTTACATCCCAAGTTTTCAATGATTATTACATATCAATTGGGATAAAAGTTGAACATCCTATAGCTCATGTTCACATACAAAATGATTTAGCTGAATTGTTTATCAAATGCCTCCAACTAATAGTTAAATCATTACTTATGAGAACTAAACTTTATATTTTAGCATGAGATCGTATTGATTTATATGTTGTACGCATCAAGCCAATAAATTGTAAATACTCCCCATTACAATTGATTTTTGGTCAAGAGCCAAATATTTCCCATCTTACAAATTTTGTATGTGCGGTATATGTTTCAACTACTCCACCACAACGCACAAAGATGGTTCGTAATAAGAGATTGGTAATGTATATTTATATGAGTCTCCTTATAATATTTTTGAGCAATTAATTTGATATTTAACTGTTGCATGAGTTGTCAATTTTCCCAACATTAGGGGGAGAGAAACAATAACTTGTAATTAGAGGTGTGCATGGGCTGGGCGGCCCGACCCGGCCCGAAGGCCCGCCCGAAATGTGGGAGGGTTTGGGCAAAAATATAGGCCCGAAAAATGGGCTTGGACAAAAAAATATGGCCCGTTTAAAAAATGGGCCGGGCTCGGGTAAGGCATTTTTGGCCCGGGCCCGGCCCGGCCCAGCCCGAATTCATTAAAGGCAAAAAAAAATTATTTTTTAAATATTATTTTCTTATTGTTTTTCTCTTTATTTTGCTACCATTTTACTATTATGTTTCTATTATTTTGTTGTTATTGTTTAGATATTATATAAAACTTATTTTATTGTTAATTTTGTTATTATTTTAAAGACATTTGTTAATTTTGTTATTATTTTAGAGGCATTTGCTTGTTAAGTTACATCTATTTTAGTGTTATTTAAGTCTACATATTTTTTAAAATTTATTTTCAATTTGTTGAAAAATATTTATTTTGATTTTTTAATATTTTTGATGTATTATATATATTTAAAAATTATATAAAATAATATAAAAAATTAATACGGGTGGGCCGGGCCGGGCCCGGGTTTTAGTATTTTTATATGGGCTGGGCTTGGGCAAAATTTTAGGCCCATTTTTTGGGCCCGGCCCGGCCCGAGCCCAATGAACGGGCCTAAATTTTTAGTTGGGCCCGACCCAAACTCGGCCCGACCCGGCCCATGCACACCTCTACTTGTAATGAGTTAGGGGGAGAGTAATTGAACTAAAAGTTCAATAAGGATAACTCATTACAAGTTAACTGTTAGATGTATTTACAACCTTAATGAGAATAACAAAGTGTTATATATCATCTAATATTTTAATTTGAATCAAAGTCTCAGTAGGACAATAAGTTAGAATAAATAATTGATTGATCGATTCCAAAGATGAAAATTCTTCTAAGTGGTCATATAGTGGAGGTGGGTGCTCCAGAAGAGACCCAAGACATGACTAGTAAGTAAAACTCCAGAAGAGATTCAAGTACTTGAAACTGAAGATTAAAATAATAAAAATAAGATATCTCGATAGGTTATGTCAATTCGAGAAAATGTGGAACCGAATAATAAAAGTGGTCAACAATGATTTTGCATGCAATATTATTATTGAAATAATGAAATAAAAGGAGGATCTTGAATAAATCTATTGAGAAATATAGATATGGAATAAATTGATCAAAATAGAAAGACGCAACTTAAGTACAATTAAATTCGTGGAGTTTTTGGAGCAGTAGTCCAAATATCTAAAGGTATAAAGCCAGTGAGGGTGCAAATGAAGTAGTTTTACAAAAGCAGAATAAAAATATAAAGTTTTTCGCTAAGCACTGGTATTGATTATGAAAAGATATAATATTCTTTTGTGGTGGATGCAATAACCTTCAGATATATTATTAAGTTGACAATTCATAAAAGATTTAATTTGCATCTCTAATGGTTGTTGTTACAACATTTATAAATCACTATACAGTAAAGTTTATATTAAAATCCTTGAAGGATTTAGAATGCTGGAAGCATATTGAAGTTCTCAAGAAATTATTCATTTATATGAATTGAAATGATTTGAACATTTGTGGTAAATTTGACTTAGTGAATAGTAGTTGAAGGAGGATTATAAAATGATCCAAAATACGTATTTATGTTTTTCTAAAAGAATCATGATTAAAGTTTGTTATGATTATTGTTGAATCTCCTGAAGAGATCAAAATATATTTCTCCAAATTTCCCTCACTCATGACTTTTAAAAGAATGGTGATATAAATGCTTAGCGATACATTCAAATAATCATTTGAAACACTAGTATTCAAGATTGAATACGTAGAATATGAGAAAGTATGTGATTTTTTCATGAGGGGGAGTAAATACGCGTTGTACTCTTTTTCCCTTAACCGATGTTTTGTCCCATTGGATTTTCCTGGTAAGGTTTTTAATGAGGCAGCATATTATGCGTATTATAGATCGTGTACTCTTTTTCCTTTATTAGGTTTTTATCCTACAGGGTTTTTCTTAATAATGTTTTAACGAGACACATTATCTACCAATGGACATCCAAGGGGGAGTGTTATGAATATCTTATTAAATGGATGTCCATCATGATAAAGATAAAGTTTTGATATAATTTAAATTCTAATAGTTATTAGAATTAGATCTCTATTTCTTTTATACTTCTTATCCCTATAATTAGAGACTATGATGAAGCATTGTAATCATCCCTTTTGATCAATAAAATTCATTCTCTGTTGCTTTCATATTTTTTGTTCTTTATTCTCTTCATCTTTCTTTAATTTATAACAATCTTAACATATATATATATATATATATATATATATATATTACTAATATTTAATTTTCAATTGTTAGTCCTTTTTGATTGAAACTCTTTTTTAAATAATTAAGACAAAAAATTAGAAACTGGTTTGAAATATTAAAATATTGTATCAATGGATACAGATCGATACATACCGATATTGATCAAAACATATCAATAAATACATATCTCGAGATATGAGAATGATTTTTGTTCCTTGCATTTTTTCATCATATATATATTTATTTTGAAAGATGTTTCGCATCATTTTATATTGTATCAACAGATACAGATTGATACATACTGATATAAATAGATATTGATCAAAACATATAAATAAATACATATCTCGAGATACGAGAATGATTTTTATTCCCCGCATTTTCTCATCATTTTTTATTATTTTGAAAGATGTTTCGCATGATTTTATATTGTATCAATCGATACAGATCGGTACATACCGATATAAATCGATATTGATAAACACATATCAATAAATACATAGCTCGAGATACGAGAACAATTTTTGTTCCCTGCATTTTCTCATCATTTTTTTTTATTTTGAAAGATGTTTCGCATGATTTTATATTGTATCAACGGATATAGATTGATACATACAGATATAAATCGATATTGATCAAAACATATTAATAAATACATATCTTGAGATACGAGAATAATTTTTGTTCTCCGCATTTTCTCATCATTTTTTTTTTATTTTGAAAGATGTTATGCATCATTTTATATTGTATTAACGGATACAGATCGATACATACCGATATAAATCGATATTGATAAACACATATCAGTAAATACATATCTTGAGATATGAGAATGATTTTTGTTCCTTACATTTTCTCATCATTTTTCTATTATTATTTTGAAAGATGTTTCGCATGATTTTATATTGTATCAACGGATACAGATTGATACAGATCGATATAAATCGATATTGATCAAAACATATTAATAAATACATATCTTGAGATACGTGAATAATTTTTGTTCCCCGCATTTTCTCATCATTTTTTTTTTCATTTTGAAAGATGTTTTGCATCATTTCATATTGTATCAACGAATACAGATCAATACATACCGATATAAATCGATATTGATAAAGACATATCAATAAATACATATCTTGAGATACAAGAATGATTTTTGTTCCCTGCATTTTCTCATCATTTTTTTTTTATTTTGAAAGATATTTCGCATAATTTCATATTGTATCAACGGATACAGATCGATACATACCAATATAAATCGATATTGATCAAAACATATTAATAAATACATATCTTGAGATACGAGAATAATTTTTGTTCCCCACATTTTTCTCATAATTTTTTTTTAATTTTGAAAGATGTTCCGCATCATTTTATATTGTATCAACGGATACATATCGATGCATACCAATATAAAACGATATTGATAAAAATATATCAATAAATACATATATTGAGATACGAGAATAATTTTTATTTTCCACATTTTCTCATATTTTTTTATTATTTTAAAAGATGTTTCGTATCAATTTATATTCTTGAAGTTGGGGTTGTATTTGGTGCAGCTGGTAAGAGATCTTGGTGTTCATACAATGAGGCTGATGACAAGCAACCATACTGAAAAATGCTGGTTTACCATATGTATTCCATGACATGTTTTTACTTTTTATTTTGCTAATAAAGTTTTATATATTCTCTATGATCATACTTTGCGAATGATTAAAATTTTATGTATTAGTATACACTATTTTTTGGTAAGTTGACTCGAAAAGGAAATTTACAAATAGGGCCGATATCCAGCCTAATCAGCATTAATAAAATTAACCATAATTAACCATAAAATTAGGAAAGTTCATAAAAAGCAATAAAGTCAAGGGAGCATCACGAGAAAGAAAGTTTTGAAGATGGTAGGGGTTGTAGAGTATTAATATATCGATTTCTTTTTCGAAACACATAAATTAACTGATTACGGCGGAAGTTCGTTAATATAGTTTTGCAATCCGCAACCAACGGTTGAAGTGAAAATTTTGAATAATAAACTGCTGAAATTAAAGAAAATGATAGCAATGACATGTAGTTCAACAATGATAAAATCAAGCCAAAGATAAATCATTACCAAGAACATACAATCATATTCATTGGATAACCAAGAAAGTAATGGCAGCCAACAATCCAATTTCTTCATGATCATGTATAAGAGCTCTCGCACCATTCGATGGATGGATTATTACCATTAAATTTTAGTTACCGCAAAATGATAAATACTTTATTAATTAATAATATTCATATTATAACTAAATTGATATAATATATAATTATTTTCGACTAAATTTTTTGTCCTGTCAAATTAAAAAAAAAAAAGAAAGAAAGAAGGAAGATAAATACGGGTAACTATTTTAAATGGAAAAAAAAACATAAGGATAGTTACATTACTTGCGGTGGAAGTTACCCGTTAAGGTTCAAACACTAATATTAAAATTATAAAAGCTTACAACAGAAATATATAAAGACTCGTTACGTTCGATGTTCCCTACACTTCTACTTGCTTATCGTCTCTTTAACTGTTCTTCTCTTCTCTTCTCTGCAACCAAGTCTTTTCTTTTTATCCTTTTGATTTTTATTAGTTTCTCTATGCCATGATGAATCTCACTTCATCCTCCAACAACCGCCATCCGTCGCCTCCATCGGATGGCCATAAACCCTTCGAGCTCGACAGCTACTCTAACAACAACCATCAGAAACCCACATGTCCGGCTGTCAATAACCGATACCCTCCTTCGCCATCAACTGCTGTTTCTTCCACCGATAACAACACTCTCCGACCCCCAAACTTCATGATTCAACTCTTAAAGGACTCTCCTCCCTTCCGATCAGAACCCAGCAACCTACAAACTCTACTTTCTCAACTCAACCCATCCCCGGAAAAGTTCCACATTGACCCTACTGGAAAAATCGCTGCTTCCTTATATTTCCAGGAATGGACTACAACCCTCTCTTCGATTATTTCACTCTGGCGTTCCCGCCTTGAGGGGTCTCACAATTGCACTCCCAACCTTATTTCCAACGTCCTCGTACCTTCCGACAATCTGGAACTCCAACAAGACATGAAAACCCTTTTCTCGAACCATATAAAGGGATTGATGGAAGGGGAATTGGTTAAGGAATGGCAGAAAAAAATCGATGACAAGTCTGATCAGATTGCTGAAGTATCGGGACAAATGGGTAAGAGGCATTATTCAATAGGAAGGTTTTTCATGCTGAATGACAAGAAGAAAGCTTTGAATGAAGAGAGCCTGATGATCTCGAAGCAGTTGAATGAGTTTAAGGGAGGGATGAGGAGTTTGCTGCGGTGTTTGGAAGATGAGAAAATCGGGAAGGAGGAACAAGAGGAAAGTGTCGATGTTTTCAGGGTTGATGGAGAGCTTGATTGGGAGAGAATTCATCGGCTGATTTTGAGGGAATGTAGGAGATTGGCCGATGGTTTGCCTATTTATGCTCACAGGCAAGAGATTCTCACTAGAATACATGGTGAGCAGGTGAAAATTTATTCCTAAAACCCCTTCATTTGTGTTCTATATTCACCTCCTTTTAGGGTTTTATGATGTAGTTTAGAAGATGAGTTTAATCTTATATATTGGAGTGCAGTATAGATACTTGGTAATACAAGTCGAAAACTTGAAATGTTGGTTATACTCATATATCTTGGAGATTAAAAGCACTACGTTTTGCTTTTGCTGTGTCTTATTGAAGAGGATAATAGGGTATTTATTTACACTGTTACTGACGTTCTAAGTAGGCTTCATGCATCAATTGGTAGGGCTCATGTACGCTGGTAGGTAATTCGAATTATGCCTGGGTCTTTGGTTGGTAATTAGAAATACATAACACTTTTATATGCATGAGATGCTGTCATTTAAAGGATTATCATATTATATATTGAGACCATGTAATTAGAGTTCAATAACTTGAAGAGTAGGTTGAAGTACACTCCCAGTACAATAGAGAGTGAAAGTAAGTTCATATCCTCGCCTTGTTATTATCTTGTCATTGACTACTCATTTTTTAAAGAGAAATTTTAAATACACTGTTGGTGGAGTTTTTAGACTCTCCAATAAGGGTTAATAGGGTGGTACACACCTATCCATAGTTGGGTTTATAATAAGTATGGCGTTCATTTAATTGCAAGTAAAGAAATTTACAACCTTTCGATAGGCTTCGTCTATTTATCCTTTTCCCTAGTGTTCTGAGAAATTAACGAGGCTGTTCAATTGCTTGAAATGTGATTTAGGATAAAGTGGATTTGAACATTGAGATACCATAAAGGTTCAAAATTAACATAGGCTAGTCGTTGCAAATGAGCAAGTAGGGAGCTGCAGCTAAATTGGTAGAGAGGCCTAAACTAAGTCCGATGGTTGTTATATACCTTAGAAAGAAATAAAAAAAAGACTTTTATTGTCCCATGCAATTAGTATATAGTAACTGCAAGATGATTAGGAAATTCTCTTTGCTATTTTATTTATTTTGTTCCTATACTACTTGAGTGTTTAATTTTAATTAGAGTGTAGTATTTTTCAATGTCTCTAATAACTATTAAATGATCAGATAATTGTATTGATTGGGGAGACTGGTTCTGGAAAGAGTACGCAGCTGGTTCAGTTTCTTGCTGATTCAGGAATTGCTGCTAATGAGTCTATTGTATGTACTCAGCCAAGGAAGATTGCCACCGTCTCATTAGCACAAAGAGTCACAGAAGAAAGCTCTGGGTGTTATGATGATAATTTTGTAACATGTTATCCAACATTTTCATCTGCTCAGCAGTTTGATTCCAAGTTAATATATATGACTGACCATTGTTTACTGCAGCATTATATGAATGATAGGAATTTGTCAGGAATTTCTTGCATCATTGTTGATGAGGCCCATGAAAGAAGTTTGAATACTGATCTTCTTTTGGCATTGGTTAAAGATTTACTTGGTCGAAGACTTGATTTAAGGCTCATAATAATGTCTGCAACGGCTAATGCAGATCAACTGTCAGACTACTTTTTTTGTTGTCCGATATTTCATGTGATTGGGAGAAACTTTCCTGTTGATATTCAATATGTTCCTTGTGCAACTGAGGGAACTTCTGGTTCTGGTATGGTTGCTCCGTATGTTTCTGATGTCTTGAGGATGGCTGCTGAGGTTCATAAAACGGAGAGAGAGGGGAACATTCTTGCATTTTTGACATCAAAGATTGAAGTTGAATGGGCTTCTGAGAATTTTGAAGCTCCAAATGCAGTTGCTATACCATTGCATGGAAAGCTATCCTTTGAAGAACAATTTCGTGTTTTCCAGAACTACCCTGGGAAACGGAAAGTCGTATTTGCAACAAATATAGCAGAGACATCACTTACTATTCCTGGGATAAAGTATGTGATTGATTCTGGTTTGGTGAAGGAGAGTAAATTTGAACCTGGCACTGGAATGAATGTTCTCAAAGTGTGCTGGATCAGCCAGAGTTCTGCCAATCAGAGGGCTGGACGAGCTGGGAGGACAGAACCTGGAAGATGCTACAGACTATATGCAGCAAGTGATTTTGAGTCAATGCCCTCTAATCAAGAGCCTGAGATTCGCAGAGTTCATCTTGGTGTTGCAGTTCTGCGGATCCTTGCTTTGGGAGTCAAAAAGGTTCAGAGTTTTGATTTTGTTGATGCACCTAGTTCTAAAGCCATTGACATGGCCATTAGGAATCTTATCCAGTTGGGAGCCATTGTGGAGAATAATGGAGTTTTTGAATTAACTGAGGAAGGGCGGTACTTGGTAAAGTTGGGGATTGAGCCTCGTCTTGGTAAACTGATTCTCAGTTGCTTCCATTATGGTCTTTGTAGAGAGGGTCTTGTTCTTGCTGCTGTTATGGCAAATGCTAGTAGCATATTTTGCAGGGTGGGAAATGATCGTGATAAGGTAAAAGCTGATTGTCTTAAGGTGCAATTTTGCCACAGAGATGGTGATCTCTTTACTCTGCTCTCTGTGTACAAGGAATGGGAAGCCCTCCCGGCCAATAGAAAAAATAAATGGTGCTGGGAGAACAGTATAAATGCTAAATCAATGCGGCGATGCCAAGACACAGTTACTGAATTGGAAATTTGTCTGCAAAAGGAGCTTGCTGTTGTTATTCCAAGTTACTGGTTATGGGATCCTCATAAGACTAGTGAGCATGATAAGTGCTTGAAGGCAATTATACTTTCTTCCCTTTCCGAAAATGTAGCCATGTATGCTGGATATGACCAACTTGGTTATGAAGTGGCATTGACTGGACAACATATTAAGTTACATCCTTCTTGTTCATTGTTGATATTTGGTCAGAAACCACATTGGGTTGTTTTTGGTGAAATTTTATCAGTAACTAATCAATACTTGGTTTGTGTAACAGCTTTTGATTTTGAATCTTTAGCCATTCTCCATCCTCCGCCCATGTTTGATGCATCTAAGATGGAAAGCCGGAAGCTGCAAGTAAAGGCAATGGCTGGTTTTGGCAGTACCCTGCTAAAAAAAATTTGTGGGAAATCCAACCATAATCTTCGATCACTTCTGTCACGGATTAGGACTGCCTGTATGGATGAACGAATTGGTATTGAAGTCAATTTTGATCATAATGAGATTCGACTGTTTGCCCCGTCAGTGGACATGCAGAAGGTTCTGGCTTTTGTAAATGAGGTGCTGGAATGTGAAAGGAAATGGTTGTTTAATGAATGCATGGAGAAATTTTTATATCATGGGCCGAATGCCTCATCATCTATCGCACTTTTTGGAGCAGGAGCTGAGATTAAGCATCTTGAAGTTGAAAAGAGATGTTTGACCATTGATGTTTTCCATTCAAATGTTAATACCCTTGATGATAAGGAGCTTTTGAAGTTCTTTGAGAGATATTCAAATGGCAGTATTTGCTCTGTTCATAAATCTCAAGCCAATGGACAGGAGAGTGATGACAAGGAAAAGTGGGGCAAGATAACGTTCCTAACTCCTGATGCTGCCCAAAAAGCTGCTGAGCTGGATGGAGTTGACTTTGCTGGCTCTGCACTAAAGGTACTTCCTTCAAGAACACCCTTCGGAGGTGATCATAAGATGATTTCCTTCCCTGCTGTCAAAGCAAAAGTTTATTGGCCTCGCAGACAGAGTAAAGGGTTTGGATTTGTTAAGTGTGATCTACTTGATGTTGGTTTCATTATTGATGATCTCGATAATCTGGTAGTAGGGAGTAAAACTATTCATTGTGATGTTAGCTCGAAATCCGATGATGCCATACTGATACGTGGAATTGATAAAGAGCTTTCTGAAGCTGAAATTTGGGATACCCTACAGGGGGCAACAAACAGAAAAATCCATGATTTTTTCCTGGTGAGAGGAGATGCTGTGGAAAATCCAATTTGTGGAGCTTGTGAAGAGGCACTCCACAGAGAAATATCCCACTTTATGCCTAAAAGGAATCCCCATACAAATTGTTGCTGGGTTCAGGTTTTCCAGCCTGAACCAAAGGAGACTTTTATGAAGGCCTTGATCACCTTTGATGGAAGATTACATTTGGAAGCTGCAAAAGCTTTAGAGCATTTAGAGGGGAAAGTGTTACGGGGATGTCTGTCCTGGCAAAAGATAAGGTGCCAGCGACTGTTTCATAGCTATATATCCTGCTCCTCGTTTGTGTATGCTGTTATTAAGAAGCAGCTAGATTCATTACTTGCAAGCTTCAAACGTGTAAAAGGTACTCATACTGACAGCACTATTATTTGTTTATTTATTTAAAAATTTTCATTTAACAACCATGTACAAGTTCATCTTGGCCATATTTGCATACCTCTGCTTGTGCTGGGGTCTCTAGATATGCGTGTTGGTGGCCAGAGCTCGTCATTGAAATGCTTTTTCTGTATTTCATGTTCCAGTTATATTATTTTATGTTTCCTTCCACTTTCTGCAAAGTGGTAACACATAGATATATGTGCGTTTGTTTACGAGACTCTAGTTATAAGTACTAATTCAAGCTTGGAAAAAAGATACAATGCTGACATGAGCAACTATATCATGAGATAGGTGACAACCAAAGCAAAAGCTGGTCGTGTTAGTGTCAAATGTTGGTCCTCCTGTTAATGGTGACCAACAGAAGTACTTAAATCATATTACTTTGTGTACGTTTAATTATTTAAATGGTTATTTTCAATCCCAAAAACTTTAGGATTTTTACTACTGTTGTGCTGATTTTATGATGAAAGGTTTATTTTTAAAATTTTTAAGCACTTCCCTCCTATAACGGCAACAGACTGGAGGTTGCATGTTCCTTTTGACAACTAAGTATTTCAGCAGTATAATTAAGGAGTTTGTTTGTTTTCTTCTGAAATTGTCAAAGGCTGATGGGCATGAAATACATCTTTTACAGGTGCAGGTTGCTCCATAGAGGCAAATGGAAATGGTTCCTATCGGGTGAGAATATCTGCCAATGCCACCAAAACTGTTGCAGAGATGAGAAGGCCACTTGAAGAGCTAATGAATGGTAGAACCATAAAACATGCTGGCCTCACCCCTTCTATATTGCAGCATTTGTTCTCTAGAGATGGCATTCATCTTATGAGGTCATTGCAACGGGAGACAAGAACCTACATTTCTTTCTACAGGCATAGTCTGGGTGTAAGAATATTTGGCTCTCCAGATGCTGCTGCTGTAGCGGAGCAAAAATTGATTCAATCTCTTTTGTCGTACCATGAGAGCAAGCAGCTTGAGGTCTGCCTTCGTGGTCCAGGTCTGCCACCTGACTTGATGAAGGAAGTGGTTAAGAAATTCGGGCCAGACCTTCATGGGCTGAAAGAGAAGATACCTGGGTCCGAGTTTACACTTGACTCCAGGCATCATGTTATTTCAATCCATGGGGACAAAGAAACAAAGAGAAAGGTTGAATTGATTGTCCTTGACATTGCAGAGACAGGTGAAGATTTAGCCAAAAAATCTGATGGTGATACTACCTGCCCCATTTGCTTGTGTGAAGTAGAAGATGGCTACTGGCTTGAAGGTTGTTCACATTTCTTCTGCCGTCCGTGTTTGGTGGAGCAATGCGAGTCTGCAATCAGAAACTTGGATAGTTTCCCTATATGCTGTGCGCACCAAGGATGTAATGTTCCCATATTGCTTACTGATTTGAAGTCTCTCCTTTTGTCGGAGATGTTGGAGCAACTATTTCGGGCTTCTTTAGGGGCATTTGTTGCATCCAGTAAAGGCAGATACAGGTTTTGCCCGTCTCCCGATTGCCCTTCTGTTTATCGTGTTGCTGATCCCGAGACTCCTGGTGAGCTATTTGTCTGTGGAGCATGTTACACAGAGACTTGTACTAGGTGCCATGGGGAGTATCATCCTTATCTGTCATGTGAGAAGTACCGGGAGTTCAAGGAAGATCCAGATTTATCTTTGAAAGAGTGGTGCAAAGGGAAAGAGCAGGTAAAAACTTGCCCCGTCTGCGGATATACAATCGAGAAGATCGATGGGTGTAACCATATCGAATGCAAGTGTGGAAGACATGTTTGCTGGGCCTGTTTAGAGGCCTTTACCTGCAGTGATGATTGTTATAACCATTTGAGGGCTGTTCACATGGCGATCATCTAAAACTCGGTTACAGTAATACAATTTAAATAGAGATACATCTAGATACAGACAAATAGATCTTTCATGTCAAACAGATTGGTGCCGGTGCTGCGGCTCCAGTAAATGATTTAAACCATTTCACAGTTCCTACCCATGCCTGCATCTCTGTTAATGTTATTATAAACTCTACATCATAGAAGTTGACTTTCGAAATGATGTTCTTTCTAGAATGGGATTATCATTCATATATATATATATGTATATATATAAATGACAAAAAAAGAAGAGAAAAACAGATGAAAATACCCATTTTCTTCCTTTATCATTCAAAACAAATATCTACAACCAAATGCTAAACCAACACTGGCAATCCCAAGGCAAATAGCCAAAGCAGCAATCAATGACATTTCATCCCCATTATTGTTTCCACCCTCAATTCCCTCTTCTACCACTCTTTGTCTCTCTGTTTTATCACAAAAATTCTTGTCTTTCTCTACCATTTGTGATTTCAGAACCCAGACTTGAATCTCAAGCAATCTCACCCATTGCCGATAAGCAAACAACTGCAACGATTCTTTCATAAAAGCATCCAATACCCGTTGTTTCTCCTCCGCCAAATCCGCCGCCTTCCTTTCCGCTTCCCTCGCACGCGTTTGCGACAACCTTAAAGCCTTGAAAATCTCCAACTTCCCATCATCGTTTTTATCGTCCTCTTGTCCCATGATGCTATAACCCGCCCTGTTATTCAACGACATCAACTCCACCGCCTTATCCAACCCAGCAAACACCTTGAGAGGTGGAGGGAGATCACAGTTTTGCATCAAATCAATACCAGACTTCTTAGAAATTAGACCACCTATCATCATATCATTCTCTTTACCAACCATGGAATAATTCAATTTCTGATTAAGTTTTGGTGCCTGCGTAGCCATGGCGGGTGTCTCCATACAGGCAATACACAAACCTCTATCAGTCCCACCTGCGATTCCTTTAATTGGTTTTGATCAGAATAGCTGTGGACCCAAAAAAGAGTTGGTGGAAGAGAGAGAGAGAACCGCAAGAAAGGGGAAGTCTATAACTTTTTTATTGTTGAAATTCGTTACTTGCGTGCTTAAACTTGCCGTAAGCTGCAATATATGTTATGTATGTAGCGTTTTGGGGTTGGTGAAGCCTCCACTCCACCAATTTTCCAATATTATAATTCACTATTACTTGCCAAATACACTTTAATGTTTTAGCTTACTCACCAAGACAGCAAGACTTGGGGCTTTGCCTTTTATTTTACCTTCATATATGCAATCATTCCTTATCTTCTTCTTCAAATTTAGCTTTTCTTTACTTTTTAACTTTTAATATTTAACTACACCTCTTTATTTTATTTTATTAAATTTATATTCATTATAATATCATTTACGCGAGTTATTTTTTTTTAAATTTTAAAATGTCTCCGCACTCATTTTAATAAAAAAATTAATAGGTCAACAATTAAATTTAAAATTTAAAATCTAAAAGATAAATTTTTTTTTCTAAAAATAAAAATATAATGACTAAAATTTAAATTTGTAAAGGGTATAAAATATATAGCCTATTTTAACCTTTATTTTATTTTTCCATTGGAGTTATACCAATTTCTAATTGTTTTGTTGGTGCTAAAATTTTGTGCGATGAATAATGTTTAAATTTGATTAAACCATGAATAAATTGAGGTATCGGTTTAGAGAAGGCCAATAGATCAGTTGACTCGAGAATCAATATAGACTAGTTAAATTAGGTAAAAATCGATTGAATCTAATTTTCTAAATATTTTTTTTATTTTTAATAATTTATTTAATTAAATCAAACATATAAGTAAGACCGACGAACTGGTGGCCAAACCAATTCAACAACCAATTTGTTTTTGAAAACCTTGGGTAGGATTGTTATAAAAATAGCTATCTCAAGATTAAATATTATAATTTATAATTTTTTTTATTTGTTACAAGTCAAAACTTTAAATATAAGATTGTTATCCAATACATCATCAGTGAAGTAAAAAAAAACCTACAAATTGATTTAGGCAGATCCGATTTGTTTTTTTAGATGTCATTTGTTATTTTAGGTGTAACAAAAAAATGTAAATGTTATACCCCTACAAGAGTAGGACATGTGGTAGAACATGGAACAACCCGCAAATGACCCTTCGTTGAGAATAACACAATCCTCTGTTGGGAACCATTCGCGATGACACCTCGCTTAGGGTGACCTGCAGAAACCCTCCACATATCTTAGTTGAATCACCTCATAAACGATTTGCTACATCCCCCATCGCGAGGACCACTAAGACACAACAACCTCGTACAACCTCATGGTGGAGAATGTCAAAGCAAGACCATACAGTACACCATAAGGTGACAATTGACTTGGAACGACTCTGCCACCTGGTTGACCACACGATTATTCCTACCTTCATATTGTCAGCTACGTGGTACTACAAGACAAGGGGTAATCCCCCTATATATGCCCTGAAGCACGAGAGACTAAGGATCTCCTTCCTCCTCAAGAAAAATTTAAGTATCAACCTAACCTCCTCATTTTCCTTCCCTTTCTTCTCTTTCCTCTCCTTGAATACCTTAACCCCAGCTTTTTGCCTGTCGTAGGTGAACTAATATTCCTATCTTCGTCACCTTTTCCTCATTATTGAGAACCAATATCAACAATTGGTGTGGTGAGGAGAGCAAGGTCACTTTATAATCCTCCCTTCGGCTAGGAGAAGACAATTATTATACATAAATATCTTGCCTACAATGTGGATTCCACCAAAGACCCTTTTATATACACTTCTTGGGATTAGGGCAAAAGGAAGTCTTTTGGGGAATTCTTCCTTTACTCCATTCGTTAGTCACAATGCATATCTCTTTAGCTCTTTCTTTCACTATGAGGACTGTCCATTACTTCTTCCTTTTATCTCAATCATTGATGGCTCTTTATTCTACACATGTGAATCGTTTCAAACCCCTACCATTTTTTCTTCATTGTAATATTCCCTTGTTAAAAATCTTGTATCAATAGTATTAAATGTGCTTATCATATTTAAAATAGGGTTATTATTATATGCCCTCCTAATGACAAGTTTTTTTTTTTTTGCAAAAAGTTTATTTTTTCTAAAATTCAAAAACATTTTAAAAGATACATATTGGAAATCATCCATACTTTGGAAAGTCAAAGATATGGGTATCAAAATGTTGGCGCTAGAAATCTAGGATTTAAGGCACCAAAAATGGAATTGAGAAATCTGGGATTTAAGGCACCAAAACTGGGATTGAGATTTGGCATGAGATATTTGTAATTTTTTGGTCCTTAATTGTATAGAGACTTTGCAAGTTGATCCCTGAACCTCAACTATAAATAGGCCTAACCATTTCTCATTTTCATCAACCCACATTTTTCCATTCTCCACTTAAGGCATTGTTCTCTCTCTTTGTAAATCTTCACTGGAGTGAAATATATTTGGTAGTGCCCGAGGACGTAGGCAAAATTTGCTGAACCTCGTTAAAATTTTAGTGTTCTTTATTGTATTATTTTGCATATTTTGTGAGTGTGATTGCAGTGATTTATTGTGTTATTAAATTACGATAGAGGGATATTCTGTCTAGGAAAGATCTGGTACTTAAGCGATCCTTGTGATCCACCTCTCTTTCCTGGAAATTGAACTTAGTGTGATTTTTCAGTACAATAATTTTACTCTTTTACACGCTTCCGCATAACAATACATATCATTATCTCAAATATGTTTATGAAATTAATCGCTTGTAATATAGCTAATAATAATCCATTTAAATATGTTATATATTATAATCACAGGTGACCTCGTTAACAACTCACAAACCCAAGCTGAGGGCTTTGGGAAGTGAGGAGGTGGAGGGCTACATCCCTAGTTTGGGTTGCAACATAATCAGCAATTAACCAGGTTTTCTCCACCCCCACCATACACACGTTGCTGTACACGAATTCCTCATTGTCGATTGCAGTGTTCCCCTATATCCCATGCAAGTGAGAGCTGATTCAATTCATGACAGTACCCATTTTTGAGGATTTCCACTGCCATCCCACCATCACCCTTCTATGTCCTTGTAATTGCCAACCCCATTCAAATTAGTCATCTATCTACTTTAATTCAAGTTAAAGAAATGTGACCCAAATTCTTATTAAATTAAAATACAAGTAGCAAGATAAGGGATCTACGAGGGCGAAGGCCAAGGGCCGGAGTGAAATCCGTATAGAAGTATACTACTTCTACTTGATGTTGATTAGAATAAAATGTTTTAACCTTAGTAATTTAACGGTTGATGACCAAAACATAAAACCAAATAGTTAACTATTTTAAAACTTTTCATAATTGAACGGAAAAATAAGTTATGAAAATTGAAATTTTAAAAAAATTTATGGGGAAGGGATTTGAATTTGATATAATAAAATTGAATTTTATATACTGCAGATATCTCAATCTAAAACACCCAAATCATTTTCATGTTTTTCTTCTCACATTAAAATTGGTGTAATGATGTGTGTATTTTGTTAGAAGGATAAGTAGGACTTGGATCACAATTTCTTTTTATTTTATATAAAAGGAAAGAACAAAATTTTTGCAGCAAACATAAATTTATAGTAATTATCTTGCAGCCTAGGTGTACTCATTCCTAGGATTTTAGGGTTTGGTTTTAATCAACTTTTATATTAATTAGTAGGAATATAATTTTGATTAAATTTAAATAAATATATATATCAAAATAATACTGATCCTCCAACAATAAATATGCATGATGATTTTAAGTGATTAGTTTCAATATTCAATTCCTAACTTATCCATTTAAATCTAAAATACATTTTATATGAAAAAAGTGAAACAAATCAAGAAATCTTATTCTTATATTCCAAAATTTGTTGGGAAAATGAAGCAAAGTTTTCAAGTAAGTTTGGCAGATATTTGTTTACTGGTAGATGTTCTACTTTTTCTAATCACCATTACCAAAAATGTCTCCGCACGTAAAAATTGTAAATATTTTTTACTTTGACTTAATATTTAGGTTTGTTGGGAACAACCAATGATTCAATTACCTCCTTTTCCACATCCTCCACTTGCCTTTGGAAATAAATAAGAAAGGTAATTAACGTGTCATTCATAATTTTTATAATTAAGGTTATTTAACTGCTGCCAGCAAAAGATGGCGTGCTATATATAATAATATCCCCAGAAATTGTGAAAACTTGCTCTATATATAATATTGGGCTTAGTGCAAGGAACCCAAATAAATGTTGGACGATTCCAATTCATAGATTTTGCTATCAGCCTGGTATTATTAGTCCATGGTTGGTAGGCTCGATGTTACAACAATTTTAAGCAAAGCTAAATGTACCACCAATGAATTGATTAGGATAGAGAGCACAAGTAAACACAATCCTTATTTGGTGTTGGAGTCGTTGAATATCTCCTAATATTGGTGCAAGCTTCCGATGAATACAACATGTCATTGTTGTATAAACCTTCCTTTGTCTCTGTCATGGTGTCCCTAATAGATAATATTAAGAAAATAAAAATTAATTAAAATGAGATATTATGTAACAACTCGTCCAACGAAGTCTTAGTATTCGATTACTGTTTATTGAGATATGGTGCTTAGAGTGAATTACGAGGGAGTACGATATTAGAGATGACTAAGTATAAGATTTTGTGAATGCGCCAATCAACAAATTCTGTGTTTTGGCAAGCTAGGTGGTTTGGCAGACTCTCTTGTGGAGTATACACCACACCATTGGGTTAAACGTTTTTGTTAAAGTTTGTAGTTTAATAGAAATTGTGCCATTTTGGTAAAGACTATTTAGTTAGTCGAATGAGAACTGGTTAGAATGGAACTAAGTTATTGTAGTTGATAAGACTTAAATTTATTATGAGTACTTGTTACAGGAAACGAGGAAGGGTTAGTGAGATGATTTGACTTTTTCACTAAACCTAGTTTTCGTGTTAAGATGTATAAGTAGTGACTTCTTGAGCAATCTTCACATCTTCTTGGCATTCATCTTCTTTCAAAATTTTCTCTACACTCACTCTTTTTGAAAACCTAAGATAAAAAATCTGCTTGAGTTAGGTTAGTTGTACTCAGCCAACTCCTTTACTTGTTTTAGCTCCCTGGTATTTATCGATGAACCCTAGGTTATTTTCATGGTTATTTACGTGATATTAGCGTTGCATGTGTTAGTGTAAGGAAGGAAACTCCTGGTTCTGGGTTTTATCTTGCAAACATGTTTAGTTTCTGGAATAACGATCTAATAAGTTTAGCTATCCGTCTTTTAGCCCAAGACAATCTTCAAGGTCCCCGTGATAAGGGAAAAGGTTCTATTATTTAGACTTGTTGTATTTTCTGGTGAGTTTTTTCTTACTTTCATGTGTGTAAAATACCTTTCTTTATACCCTGTTTGAGGTAATTATTCATACTCTGAAGGGATAAAACATTTGTACATGAAAGTTGGTCATTCAAAGTCGTGAGTCTGGTGATGGTATCTCAGTATTAAAGAGTAAGAACCCTTTTTCGTGCTTAAGCCACTACCCGCTGCTTCTGACAAGGATAATATGGCCTAAAAAATGGAAATAAACTCATGGTGATGCCTTCAATGGAATAAGCATTGAACTGGCATATCGTGATACATGAAAATGGTCGTGTAGCCTCTAGTAGGGCAAGAGTATTGTAATTGACCCAATTTGCGCGGGCCCAATTAAACATTTTAAACCAAAAACAAAACAAAATTAAAACCAAAAAAAAAAAAAAAAACTCAAATATTAAAGTCCCATAAAAGTCCCTTTTTATTACAAACCCAATAAACTAAACCCAATAGATAAAGCCCGGGCCTAATATTAACCAAAATAAAACCAAAACAAAAAAAAACAAATAAATAAAAATCCAAATAATAAATAGTCCAAATAAAAGTCCATTAACAACCCAATAAAAACTTGGCCCAAAAATTAAATACAAACCCAAAACCACTACGCAACCCCTAGCCCACAACAGAAAACAAACAGAAACCCTAGCTAGCCTTTGCGCCGCATGCCTTCAACAGCTCCGGCCCCCATACGTGCGTCGTGCCTCCATACATTCCACGTCACTCGTCCTCCATACTCCACAGTTGGCCTCCATACCTGCGAATAGAATGAAACCATAGCACAGCAAAACTGAAAAGAAAAAAAAGGATTGTATTTTTTATTTCTTTTTACGATTTCGACTATAAAAGACCGAATGAAAATCCATTGTAGCTCTCGACCTTTTTATGAAAAAAATCAATACAAAAGAGAATAGCAGAGCAAATTAGCAGAAGGTTTCTCCCTTTTTTATTTTTTCTTTTTCTTCTTTCGAAACTACTTTGATACAACATAGATTTTTGTTTTATTTTTAAGCTATATACACGTTTTAAAAGATAGTATAAATATAAAAAAAGAAGAAGAAGAAACTTACTTTTTTCAAACTCCGGCCGCCATTCACGGCGGCGCCAGAGTCTTGCCGGAGGCTTACCAAAAATTGGGCCAGAGAGAGGCTTGAGAGAGAGAGAGGTCTGTTTTTTTTTTTTTTTTTAGAAAAGGTTTAAAATGATTTTCAAAACAAAAAATTTGACTTTTATAAACAGAGGAAACGACGTCGTTTTGATCAGCCCCCCTAATGCCCAAAACGGCGTCGTTTTGGGAGGCTGACTTGATTACCCGTCCCGAATGCCAGGGAGATCCGCGTGTTTTTTAAGAAATGATCTTATTGCACTTTTGGTCCTTCCGCGTTTTCTGTCTTTTTAATATAGCTTATTTTTGTTTTCAATTTTGCCCTATAATTTTTCTTCTATTTCAATTTATTTCCGTATATAGCGCAACATTTTGGAGGAAGGAGATATTTTTCCCTTTAGTCCCTCCTTGTTATTCACGCGTTCGGATAGGTCCCTTTCTTTTTTTTTTTAGATTCGCCCCAAATGTTTGTTTTAAGTTTAATTTAGTCCTTTTATTTTTTTATTATTTTTGCTATTATTGTCATTATTTTATTATTGTTATTATTTTTAATAATAATAATAATAATATTATATTATTATTATTATTATTATTATTATTATTACTATTACTGTTTTTTATTTTTACTATTAATAATCACTATTATAATTATTATTATTATTATTATTATTAAATTAATATATTTAATATCGAATATTTATTTTTGTTTATTTCTTTAATAGATTTTTTTATTATTTATTTATTTACTATTACTTTCATTATGACATTTATTCATTGTTGATATCTTTTTTCAAATGTTAGATTATTTATTTCATTTTCTTTTTTGTTATCATTATTAACATATTATTATTTTCATTATTTTACCTAAATTCTATATTAGTTTTACTAATTAATTTATTTTATTATTTTACTTATAAAATACTTAAATCTAATATCATATGTTTGTTTCATTTACTCACTTATTCTTTTATTTATTTATCTCATTATTTGTTTATTAACTTACTTATGTATATATATGTACATATTTTTTATTATTTATTTTTATTCTTGAATTTCTAAATAGGCTTGTATTTTTGGTTTATTGTGCTTTTATTATCACGATCTTTATGCTCTATTAATTTATTAGATTTATGTCGCATAATTGTTCTCTAAATATGAGATTTTTATTTTGAAATAAGCAAACACTCCACGTTCTAAGGTTCGAAATAAATCGTATTTCTCATCGAATCTAAAGAACCTATTATTTTCCTTTTAAAATCAAAGCACATAGGTTAAATAAAAACTTATTCTCGGGAATTCAAAAGTGTTGTGTCCTAACTCACTAGATGTGACATTTTGTTATCTCGAGGTAAGGATTTTTAAAAATAAAGGCAATATTCTGTATTTGAAATTTTGAGAAATTGTGCCCTAACTTACTGGGTTTCGATTTTTCATTTGACCCAAATAACCGAATATCCTTCTTAATTTTAAATGTACGAGTTTTGAATGGCAAAAGACAAGCTTAGCTTTAAGGATTCGAAATGTCGTATCCTAACTCACTGGGTATGATATTCCTTCGAAATAAGTGGGTCTCGGCATCCAGTTTAATTTATTCAAGTTTTTTAAAATGAAGAGGATCGTATTTTAAAAACTTTTCAAATTTTCGATATTAAGACATTAATCAATCAATTCGGTACCAATTCTGGGCGTTACGAGGGTGCTAATCCTTCCCCGTGCGTAACCGACTCCCGAACTCATTTTTCTTGAATTTCGTAGACCAAAATCATTATTTTAATAAATCAAAATGTTTTATTAAAATGATCAATTTCAAGGTGATCCGATCACATCTCAAAAAAAAGATTGGTGGCGACTCCATTTCCATTTTTAAAGTTGACCCGTTTTCCTAAGAAAAAATGGTTTCGACAAGTACGTTGTAGACCAGATTAGCAAATCATGAAAAAGGAATATGGATGAAATAAATGAAATGACTAGGACAAAGGACCTGGGTAGTGGCTAGCATGAAGAGGGTGGTCTGTTTGGTCAAATGGGCATAATGTATACGCCAAAGGAATAGTAAACTGACGTATAGTCTATCTGTTATTGGTACTCGCCAACTGACTAACAATGTGACTGTGTTTGAGTTCAAAGAAATTGCTTGAATTGTTAATGACCATTGTAATGTTTTCGTCTGGAACTCACTAAGTTTTTTTGAACTTACCTAGTTACATTTCCTTCTTAGGCCTATTGTTGAAGTAAATGAAGCACTTGGACTACGCTAGAGGACAATTGTTGTCGTGAGATTTCTAGTGTTTTGTATTATGCATGACATGGAGGTGATGTCGGAATGTTTAATTTTGAAGAATGAAATTGTATCCAGACTCATTATTACGAAACTATGAATTTAATGAAAATACAGTCAAGTATTTATGATTTTAAAAGTGTACCATTTTATTTAGTCTTGAGCGACAAATGATTTAATTTTGTTTGTGCCAAAAATAATCTAAAATTAATGATTGTAATATAGTGACATGCCATTATTGGATCCTCCTTAACAATCAAGTTTAGAGCGTTACATATTATTTGGTGCACTAAGCAGGAGTGAAATGTTGTCATGTGTCTTGAGAGAATTAGAAATAAATTAAAACAGACACGTGTCGTATACTAAACAAATTCATTTAACTCTATTTGTGGAATTAAAAACTCTACTTTCGATTGATAAAATAATAACCCTATATATATAAACCCAATTCGAACATGACCGGACCAAACAATTCTTATGGGCTTGTGTTTAGTTAGAGATTTAGGGTTTTAGAGTTGTAATTATTGAGTGTAAAAACTTGGTCAAGGATTTGACTTATGATCAGGCAACAAGATTTAGGGTGGGTTTGGATGGGCGGTGTGTTTGCTTGCGATTAGTGTAAAAACAACGATGATGGTGAGATTAGATACTATAGCGTGAAACAAAAAAGTAAGCTAAACGCACCCCACTCAATCGTCCATCTAAACCCACCCTTAAGTTTGTATATATATATATATATATATATATATAAAATACAAATATGATATGAATATATAAAAAATTTACAATTTTTTAATACAATCAAAATTTACATTAAAAAATTATATGTATAGCGATGAAACCTTAAACTTCATGCCAATAAAACTTTAACCCACTCAAATTAATGTCATTAGACCAATAACTTGGACAAAACCTAAAGCTATATAGTATAGATTCTTAAAATGCCAAACTTTTATACAATTGCAAAATATCATACACAAATTATGGTACAATAAACATATAAACTAACTTGAATGATCAGAATATAGGTGCAGGCAAAGATAGTTAATTAGCGCAGTAAGATAAAAGAGGGTCTGCCAATGACTTTTGAGTAAAGTCTCCATTAAGAGGCAGCTAGCCCAGCCACTGAGTACCCCCGCTGCGGTTTCATCATAAACATGTCGTTTTGCCTATACACATTTTTAAAAAAACTTAATTAATTAATTAATAAAAATAGTTTCAAAATCAAATTAATATCAAAAGAATTATATGACTGAATCTTAACTTCCAAAAGTGAAAGTTATCTTTTTATGGGGAAAATTTTCTAGCGAGGGGCATCGTGTGTCACATGCGTCGGATTTGATTTTAAAAAATTTATTCTCTGGGTTTATTTAAATTTTTAATTCGAATAAAGCATAATTAGAGTGCGATACAAGGAATTATATTCAAATCATCATCACTTAACATCAATCTTACACTTAATCTCTACTTGTTTAATGAATAATAGAATACTATCTTATGATGAAATTGTAATTACTTGATTGAAATTTAATTAGGTGAAACAAACAACTTTTTATTTCTAACCAGATAGGTTTTATTAAAGTTAAAGCGAGAAGTTAAAAGTGCAATGCTAATTATAAAGATGAATGAGAAGATATGGTATGAAATGTGGCTTTAGGTACTAAAAAGATTTAGATTATCAAAAAAGCAGTATTCCATTTTAGGGTTAAATAACTCAAAAGAGAATAATGAATACAAAAAAATTAGAATTGTTATTAGACTTGTTCATTGGTCGGGCTACTTGTCCAGACTCGAGGGCCTGTCCGAAATTTGAGAGAGTTTGAGTAAAAATATTAGGTCCGAAAAATGAGATTGGACAAATATATTTGGCCCCTTTAAAATATGTTCAGGCCCGAGCCCAACCTGTTTTTAAGTTTATAATACTTATATTATGTTATTTGTATATAATATGTAATTTAGAGCACATTAAAAAAATAAACTTATACTAAATATGTAATACTACTCTAATGTAAATATTAAAATAATGTTAAGATGATTTTATCAATAAATAAAAAATGTATAAAATTATTAAATATTAAAATAATATAAATATAAAAAAATTAAAAAATAATAAGGACGAGCTTAAAATATGCTTGAATTAATCTTTTACAAATATAGGCAATTTAGGTAAAATTTTAAATACATATTTCTAGTCGAGTCAGACTTGAACAAACATGAAGTATATCAATATCATTCTTAAATCTGATTCAAACTCAACCTCACTCGACCCACCAACATCTCAATTGTTTCCCACGTTTAACAAAATATTTACTGATGTTAAGAAAATGTAGTGGATCACCACTTTTTGACTAACTCAAAAAGAAAAATAAGTAAAGATTTAGATAATATGTCTTTTTTTTTTTAATTCCACTTGAATTGTTATTAAATAATAATAACAATAATTAAAATTTGATTATAAATTTCATAAATATTAAATTTATATTTTATGTTTAGGACCAATCATTATCCGAGGCCGAGCCACCAAAAAATATTAATTATCCAAAATTTAACGTAAAATAATCAAGAAACTACAAACAACCTGAGAATTTATGGTGAAAACCTAGAACTTGATTGAACAGGAATTAAGCAGCTGCCTCTTCTTGAAACTTATCCACCATTTCATAAACTGCGGCTGCAATTTCATTCACCGTATTTAGCTGACAGTTCTCTTCAACCTGCTCTCCACATAACAATTAAAATCTCAAATAATTGCTCCATTTGAAAATGGCGAACAGACTGACAATTCATTATGATTTTAAATAAAAAAGATTTACCTTGACACTCAAGGAATAAAGGACCCTATTTTCAACAGATGTGACGTTAAGGTGAAGCACGAATAGGCCTAGAGAGTGAAGCCCGGATACCATGTTGAAGAGCTGTTTTGGATGTTGTTTTGATAGTATTTTCACGTTTGCATGGCTATCCACCATTGTTACTTCAACATCCGCAACTGAGGATGATGAAGAACACGACGGAAACGACCCTTTCTCCGCCGCGGACTCGCCGGGGGTCTCCGTCTGGATACTGGTTGAGTACTGAGGAAAGGAAAAGAAATCCGAGAAGAGTGATGAAAAAGTGGTGTTGTCTGATCTTTTTTCCATCCTTTTTCGAGCTTCTAAAGATTGAAGAATTTGCTCTAACACCTTTACGAAATTAATTGCTCCCCCAATGATTGATGCTTGGTCCCCCTATGAAGAAAAAAAAAAAGACACTTCCAAATCATTAAATTAATCTTTTATCAAACCACTTTTTCAAAGAACAGAAGAAAAAAAGGGTACCCTTTGAACGTAGGAGTTAGGCATCATAGTCCTAAGAACAGCAAGATAATCATTCATTTGTCTCCTCCTATTTCTTTCCACAGCAATATGAACCATCCTTTGATTTTCTATTTCTTCTTTGTTCTTGACACTTTTGGGTCGCCGTCTCCTCCGTCGGCAAGACCTGGTGTCGATTGCTGGTGCTTCCGTCGGAGAGAATATCGGTCCACCGGTGGTAAAGCCAATATCCGGGGAAGAAGAAGAGTTGAAATCCCATGGCCATTCCTTCAAGGTTTGGTGCACCATGAAAGAAGACGATGAAGACCCCCTAGTTCCTCCTCCTCCACTTTTGGAAACCATTTCTCCATTGTTATTGTAATTAGCTTTTTCTTCTTCTTGTTGAAAACCAACGCCATAGGTGTTGCAGGGTCCACTTCCGCCATAGCAGAAAGGGTCTTGCTGAAACACTACAGCTTCTAACGCCATGATAACAAATTTCTTTCTTGCCAAACACACTGTTTTGAATTTGGCTATGCTCTCAACAAAGGATTCAGAAGCAATTAACCACAAAAATTTTAGGGTGTTTCGTATGATCTGAGTGAGAATCCCTTCCTAATTTCTTCCCTTTATAAAGGGTTTTAATCTGGTAATAATATTCATTAACGAAACCAAGTTGCACGAGACGGATCTTGTGAGAGGCTGAAGTGAGAGAGAAATAGAGACAAAAGACAGTGAGACAGAGAGATTCTCTAAATTATAGTTTTTTAAATATTAAAATTATTTCTGTGTCGTAATCATTATTGAAAGGTTAACTGAGAAAAATAATTTTCTTATTTTTCAGACTCCATGAAAAATATACATAGAGATTTAATTTTCTTTTATTCACTTAATTTTACCATTAATTTAAATCTTATTAAATCAATTTGTAAACGTTTTCGGAAACTTATCAATTGCAACTGTAAGTGAAGTGAACTTGTTTTAGGCCAAATAGTGGGGTTTACTTGTTGAGTAAACTACATTTAATTATCAGTGAATTGTACAGAGGTGGGGTTGGTAAATTTATTCATGGGGTTTAAAAGGAATGATTTGTTGAAGAAATAGACATAAAATAGAGATGGATGATATAATCCATTCATTTTTCATCGGTAATAATAAATATGTAATTCAGGGCAGTTGCAGGCAGGGTCTCGAGAATGTTGCATGGCATGTTGCTGCCTTTGTTTGATTTCGTCATAAATGACAGAAAGGGAAAAAAACCCTGGGAAAAGACTACAGTCTCGTTGTTGTACGTGGCAAATAGTGGCAGCTTTTTTTAAGACACAAGTGAGAGATGTGTTTTAAGACATCGCTGACTGAGTGTGGCAGGGTTTGGGAGAATCCATGCACGACCATCACCATGTGACTTTCACTAACCCATTTGTTTAAACAGTTTGTCTCTGCAATCATATACCTGAAAGACTAACATCCAACAACATCCCTTCTTTTTTTGGTTTTTATTAATTAATTTGTTTGAGTTGTAACCTAATAATAGAGAAAGAATGTTGAGTGTAGTTTGAGTTATTCGATTTCAGTTTTTGGAATATATATAACTTTTAATCTGTAAGGTTTAAAGGTAATGTTGGTCATAAAGCATTTGTGTTTATATTTGGTTGAATGTGTAACACATTTTTATTTCCCCTTCAATAATAGGCTCAAAGGGTACTATTTCCAAGAATTACCACCAAACTGACTCTCTCTGGGCATCACCCAAAAATTAATTTCTCTATTAACAAACATAGATATAATCTTAGAAATCAATGAGGTGAATGGCCTTCAACGCCTGCCTTCCACCAAAATAAAGCACCAATTTTGGACAACAATAATATCTCTTGGAGTTTAACCACTTCATTTCTGCCCACCCATATTCATCTTACCAATGAAACACAATAGAGGAACCATAGTTGTTTTTTTGGGATATTGTGTTGTTAATGTAGTTTTCCGTATGATTGATTTAATAAAATTTTATCATTTAAATTAATATTGAATGTTTTTGTTCTTAACGTTTTTTACACACAAAGTAAAATGAATAAATAAATATTAACTCATTAATTACTTAATGTTTAATTAATACTAAGTTGTATTATGTGGTCAGATTATAATGTGAGAAGACAACTTATGTTAATAGGTAATCTAAAAAGTCCGTAGTCTAATCGGAATTGAGCAAATTGATTAAAATACTAGTACGACATCTATCAAGTCCAAATAGAAGATTTCTTGTCTTGGGTTTTAGAGCAGATAACTGCTAAAAGATAAAAATATAGATGTGATTGTTTGGATTGAAATACATTGGACAAGATCCAAGTAGAATAATGTTTAGATCCGTTTATAAATTTATTCACTTTTGACATTCATAGTATGACTTACCTCAATTATGAGTTAGTGGCGGACTATTTATGTGTTACTCGATATATTGAAAGTCTAAGTTCAATTGGTAATAGAGCCAAAAACTGGTACGCCGGGTATTTGATTACTACATAACAGAGCTTCATTTACAATAGTGGAATTCATATCCCAATAAAAGGTAAATGATATCCTCTCATTGACATTATATGATAGATTAAGGGCGAGTGCTCGATTGAATAGAGTCAAAAAATTTCGAATTGACAAGTCCTATTTTATCATCCTAACTCGATTTTAAATTTTTTTGAATCCAGTCGAATACATTTATTCTGGTGAAATTAAAAAAATTAAAACAACCATATTGAAAAGTTGTTGACAATATGAATAAATTCCGAGTTAAAGAACATAAATACCATATATATGTTTGAAAACTCTTTTAAAACAAAATAAAAGAAATAAAATAATTACTATAATAAACTTGAATTGATAATTTACTTATTTAATGCCTCAAAATTATCATATTGAAAAGTTTAATATATATATATAAGTTAACATTTTCATATATTTTTAGATATTTAATATTTTTTATTTTTTGAATATATATATATATATATATAATTTTGGAAAAAAATTAGTATAAGTATTTTGAATTTTAGAATTGATTTTTTTAAGGGACTAATTTTCCCATTTTTAAAATTGTTGGGACTCAAGGAGTATTTATCTGAATATGTTATTTGAGTTATTTAAATTATTAGAGTTATAAAATTCAACTCGACTTGAACTAAAAAAAAAATCGAATTATGTATTTGAGTTGATTTGAAAAAACCGAATAAATTCGATTATCTCGAAATTCAAATAAAATTTATATTTTTTCAAATCGAATTAAGTTTTGCTCACTCATAATCGCGGTGTAATTGTTTATATAATTTAGATAATTATCATATCTTTGTGCAGCTTGGTTTAAAGAATGAATATATTAAACAAATTATGATAGTACACCCAAACATTAAGGCCCTAAAATACCTGAAAACTCAAGCTAAAAGTAGCCTCACGGTATAAATTTGTATTCACTCACTCTCCTCCAAAATAACCTCGCATACAAGTAACTTTTAGTCGGCAGTAAAACCTAGAACTATACCCAGAATATGCTCCCATAACATACATGCTAACAAAGCCATCTGATAGCCTTTATAAAGGCTTTGTCATATTTAATTAGTTTGAATTTTAAACTTGAATTTCCTTCAATCAGTCATCAGATTATCTTTATATAATAGGCTCAATTTGTCCGGGCCCAAAACTAAATAAAAAAATCAAAATAAAAATAATTAACAGTCCAAATTTTTGTTACAAGCCTAAATATAGCCCAACATTACAAGGCCCGATAGGCCCAACAACTTTAAATTTTTTTCAGAGAGTCAAAAACCTTAGGGTTTCTGGCGCCTTTTCTCCTCGGCCACGTTGCCCACGCCTAGTCCCGAGGTCCTTCCTCCCGATAACCGTCTGCGACCTTGCACCGAAATGGAAAAATTTCTTCTTCACCTCCGTCAACGCCTATAAACAAGCAAAAAAGGGGGCAAAGCAGAAACAAATCAAATAAACAGTAAACAGTAGCAAACCTTTTGTATTCGACTATAAAGCCACAAAAAGAACCAGATTATTACACACACAAGATCAATAAAAAAAACTCAAAGAAAAGGTGATATTTTATTTTTTCTTGTTTCATTTTGAAATAATAATAAGAATAAAAATGGTGTTTTTTTTTTGAAATCCTAAAAAGAAAAAGAAGAAAATACTTACTCGGGAATCGTCGTCATCGCCGCCGTCGTAGCCCCTTTCCCTCCGACTCGCGAAGCCTAGGAACCCATCAGGGTTCCATCAAAGGCCTTGTCGGAAAAGGGCGAAACCTTTCGGTTTCTTTGCCCACGGCCGAGTATTAGTTAGATTTTGCGAATTTAAACCCCAAATCTGGGTTCTTTTCAAAAAGGGGGTTAAAAAGGGGACTTTTGAATTTTTTTGGCCGCCGTGGACTGCGGAGTCGTCGTCGGCGACCGGTGGCCGTCGCGGCGGAGACTCGCCGGGGCCTTGGCCGGATTCTGGAGAATGAGAGAGAGTTGAGAGATTTTTTTTTAGAAGAATGTAAAAATAAAAAAAAAACTGAAAATTTTAATTTAAATAATGGTACCAAAATGGTGTCGTTTTGGCTTAGTTGCCCACTGATACTAAATGGCGTCGTTTTGATGACCCGATCTGACCCGACCCAAGGATTAGCGTGTTTTTGGATGGAAGGGTTATTTGCTTCTTTAGTCCTTCCGCTTTTAAGGCTGGTTTCAATGAGGTCCCATTCTATTTTCTTTTTCTTTTTTTTAAATTTTGCCACTTAGTTTTATTTTGGTTTAGGTTTGGTCCGTTTGAAAAGGTGCGTTTTGGAGGACAAGGAATATTTCCCCATTTGGTCCCCCATCTCATCCGCGCATTATAATTTGGGTCCCCTATTTTATTTTATTCTGATTATGTCCTTAAATTCCATTTAAATTTCAATCTAGTCCCTTTTATGTTTATTCATCTAGTTTATTATAATTTAGACTCTAAATTTTATTTCAATTTCAATTTAATCCCATGTTCATTTAATATCAATTTTTATAGATTTTATATGTATTATTTTCATCTATTTATTTATTTGTTTACATATATATTCTTTATTTTTTTTTACTTCTTTTTAGTTCATATTATTCTTTATTTCTTTATTTGTGCATATTTTGTCGCCCATTATTATTATTATTATTATTATTATTATTATTATTATTATTATTATTATTATTATTATTATTATTATTATTATTATTATTATTATTATTATTATTATTATTTATGTTTTGATTATTGATATTAGAATTAATACATTATTTCATTTATTTATCTACCTATTATCCCTTATCCTTTTTATATGTATATATATATATATATATATATATATATATATGATGTTTATGTTTTTTTTTGTTTGTGCACTTGTCATTCGTATTATTCTTACTATTATCTTTTACATTATTATTATTTATTTTTCCTCATTATCATTTAATTAGTGTAGAATTAAAAGTTATAATATGATCATTGCTTGTTTATTTGGTGTTTTATCATCATCATTTTCGAAATTTTAATTTTTTGTATATCGTTGGTGTTATCATTTCATTTTATTGTAACTACGTCATGAATCGTGTTTAAACATACTCACGCATTTTTTTACTATGCCCTAATAAACTAAATATATATCGTTCCAAATATTATATTAATTTTTACCCAAATACGCCAACAAAATTTTCAAAAAAAAGGCAATATTCCATATTTGGAAGATTCGATAAAATCGCGCCCTAACTTACGGGGTTTCGATTTGTCTCGTTGAACTCGAATAACTGAATATCCTTTCAAAAATTAAAATACATAAGATTTCAAATAAAAAAGAAAAGGCAAGCTTATTCTCAAGGATTCGAAGTGTCGTAACCTAACTTATGGGACGTGACATTTTGTTGCCACGAGATGAGAAGGTCTTTAGCATACTTTCCGTTTATTTCAAGTAATTTGTAAGAAAAATTAACATTAATACAAAGAGGGATCGTATTTTAAACTATTTTTAAATATTCAATTTTCAATATCAAGACTTTAATTAATCAACTAGGTACCAATTTTGGGCGTCACAAGGGTGCTAATCCTTCCTCGTGCGTAACAGACTCCCGAACCCGTTTTCTAAATTTCGTAGACCAAAAATCTTTATTTTAGTAAATCAAACCGTTTATTAAAAAGATTAAATCACAAGGTGACCCGGTCACACCTAATAAAAAAAAGGATTGGTGGCGACTCCCAATTTTCGTTTTTAAAATAAAAAGTCGACCTTTCAAAAAATGGTTTCGACAGCTTGGCGACTCCACTGGGGACTCAAATAAGAGAGTCAAGCCACGAGTTGATTACTTTTTTTTCTTTTTTGTCGAAAATTGATAATTTGGTTTAAATTTTACGATCCTTTCATTGCATTTCATTGGTCTGCATCATTTTGATATGTTTGCTTTATTGGTTTGAGTCTTTTAATATATCTCCGCATATTGCATCGCATAATCGGTCAATTTTATCCTTTTAAGTGGGAGTGAGAAACTATTCCTTCGCGAGGTCTTCACCTCCGTATGATAGTGGATCGCTTTCGATATACATCCGTACCTATGTCTTCGTGAGATTTTCATCTCCATATAGCCATAGCGAAATGTATTCCTCTGAACTAAACTCGATCCGTATGAGCCTATAATGGGTGAGGATCGAGGAATCTGTCGGTTCAGGTACCCTTACTTTAGAGCCGAACCACATATAATGAGCCCTAAGAGCTTACCCTAGGTAGAACCGCGCCAAACCCTAGTGGTTACCCGAATAGGCGCTTTATTTATTATTTCTTGCTTACTTTGAATTCTAGCTTTGTATACTGACTTTTTTTGTTTTGTTGTGATTGCATGGCATTTTCATCATAAAAAATGTGTTGATTCACATTCAGTTACTAAATAGAGAGCTTGCCATGGAGAATGAATTTCTTGATAAAGTGAAAGATAACGCAGCTGTCCGAATATGGTATAAGAAAACACGACTAGAGAAAGGTGATAGTTTGACAGAGGGGTACGTGTCAGAATTGTGGGACTTCACTTGTATCAGTGTGACCCAGAACAGTCTCCAAGAATTGAAAAAGATATGGGTCCAATGGGATGATGCAATCAAGCAGCTATTTTATTATAGTTATGGTGATTTGCCCTATCTACTCGATATCAAAGTGGACAAGCACTTATTTCGAGCTCTGGCTCAATTTTAGAATCCCGCCTACAGCTGCTTTACTTTTGGGAAAGTGGACTTAGTACCTACTGTGGAAGAATACACAACCTTACTTCGTTCCCCAAAAATTTGTCCCGACAAGGTTTATTCTAGAGCCTCTAATGTCCCGACTTTCCTAAAAAAACTAATGAACATCACGGGGATGAGTGAGCAATGAGTTACAGCCCGGATCAAGCAAAACGGAGATGGTAAATGTATCCCTTGGAATAGTTTGCGAGATTTGATCTTAGCACACCTAGATATGAAGAAAAGGGTTGATGTCTTCGCTTTGAGCATTTATGGGTTGGTTGTTTTCCCTAAAGCACTAAGGCAAGTGGACGAGGCAGTTTCAGATTTGTTTGACAGACTTGATAAGAGGGTCACGCCCATCCCTACAAATTTGGCCGAAACATTCCAATCTTTGAATGCATGCCGAAGAGCGGGTGAATGAAGATTCATTGGATGCACGCAACTCTTGTTGGCATGGTTTCATAGCCACTTTTGGAGGGTAGAAAAAGTTTCTTATCGAGTATTCTCTGATAACTACTCTCCATTAAAAGAATTAGTGGCTACATCGAGGCAAAATGACATTTCAGAAGAAAAATGGTTGGCTATACTCCAGAATCTCAAAGATGAGGAAGTTGAATGGAGAGCCCTTGGATAATCCCTGATGAGATTCTGTACCGGTGTGGAGGTTTCGACTGGGTTCCTCTACTTGGGATTCGGGGAGCTGTTGGATATGCTCATCTACTCGTGTTGAGGTAATATAGATCGAGGCAGTTCATACAAGCAATGCAAGGGCTGGTTCAGTGTGAGTTTTCATATAAGGGCTATAACTACAAGAAAAAGGTTCGAGAAATGTCTAACGCTTGGAATCAAACCCACCGAACGAAATTATTGGCTGCAGGTCCGATGGCAACCCCCGAATATAGTTAGTGGTGGGGTCAAAGAGTCAATGACAACATTCCTATGCCAAATCAAGAAGCCATTCGACTATTGGAAGAACACATGTAAGTGATTCCATCTGAGCTAGAGATCATCAAGCAGGATTTTAAAAAAAAAAATTTAGAGCTAGGAAAGAAGATAGAGCAATTGGAAGAAGAAAGATGCAATTAGGGTTAGATGTTGACGTCCAGAAGCTAGAGACTGATAAACTGAGGAAGGGAAAAAAACAAGGTTGAGGAAGATCTGGATAGTTTAAAAACGGATTACAATAAGCTGCGTTTATCAATGAGGACTGCCGGGTTGGGAAAAACATCAGAATAATGGCGGCAAGAGATCAAAGAAGAAAAGAATAGAGCCGATCAATGGGAAAAGAAATGCCAAGATACCCAGGTTCGAAAAAATACTCTAGAAAGAGACCTATTGGAATGTCAAAATGAAAAGGTCAGATTAAAAGCCAGGGTAACAGAACTAGAAAAGTCACTTCATCATTATCGTAATTGAAACTCCACAATTAAGCTGAAAGCAAGCTTAAACAAGATTAAAGAGCTGAAAAGGAAAATAGAAGAGCTCGAGATCGCATTACAAAATTGTGAACTCTAAGTTGAACTCCTTGAAGCAAACAATGAGCAGTAGAAAGAGCAACATCACCGTTCTTAAGGTCAGGTCAGGATAGAGGCTATATCATGGGTGAAGCTATGGCTCAAATACGAGAGGTGGCCGATCATTTGCAAACCCTAGTAATTCAGGCTGACGTGCTAAGCTTGAAGTATGAATCAGAATTGGATCGGGGTCAAGAGTTAGCTTGGCTTCTTAGGAAGGTTAAGGCTTTGAGCATTAGGGTAAAGCTGTATATGTAATCCGTTTTATGTAAAGAAATTTGTTTTCTAGTAAAGTTGTTTTAATAGAATTGAATTAGAGTCAGTGCCTCTTTTTTTTGCATGCATTTGCATTACATTGCATCATATGCATTAAATTTCACAAAAAGACCCTAATTAAACGAAATTATTTCAGCTAATCTAGAAACCAACAAGAGTCAACCAACCGAACATCGTTAACCAACCGAACATCGTTACAGTACTCGCGCCAAAACCAAAGTAATGGACCAAATATTAGAAATGCTAGAACAAATTCAAAAAGAGATGCAAGACCAGCTGCAAGCGCAACTGCAAGAACAGTTAACGAAAGTACAACAGGAGATGAGGGATCAGATATTGGAATCCTAAAGAAGTATGATAAGTCAATTGGCACAATTGCTGGCTGGAGAATGTGAAAAAGGGAAGGGCACTGCGGTTAAGTCAGGGGATAATAATGATGATCCTATTTACCCCTCGGGTTTTACCCCGATAAATGCCCAGGCACAACCAGAGGCGTACCCACGAAGGGTACCCGTCACAATTAGACCCCAACAGTATCAAACTGGTACCTCAGCACCGATAAACTACCAAACAGGCTCAGGTTCCAATTCGGGGGATAACCCAATCAATCCTATTGTTCCTGATCTAGATGATATGTCAGAAGTAGAAAAAACAAGAGTGGAACTGCCAAAGCAACTTGAGGATCGATGCAGATGGCTAGAAGAAAAATTCAAAGCAATGGAAAACGTTGATTATCATTACGGAATCAATGCCAATGACCTGAGTTTGGTCCCAGATTTAGTGCTCCCTCTAAAGTTCAAAACTCTAGAGTTTGAGAAATATAATGGGGCTAGTTGTCCAGAAGCTCACATCACTATTATCTGTCGAACGATGACAGGATACGTCAATAATGACCAACTGTTGATCTACTGCTTCCAAAACAGTCTGATCGGGTCAGCAGCTAAATGGTACAACCAACTGAGTCGTGCCAACATCAATTAATGGAAGGACTTAGTACAAGCTTTCATGAAGCAATATAGTCATGTGACAGACATGACACTCGACAGATTCACATTGCAGAACATAGAGAAAAAGAAAAATGAGAGCTTCAGGCAATATGCCCAAAGATGGAGAGAGGTGGCAACGCAAGTCCAGCCACCTCTTCTGGAGAAAGAAACCACAATGCTTTTCATCAACACTTTAAAAGCCACGTTCATCAACCATATGTTTGGAAGCGCTACTAAGAGCTTCTCGGATATAGTAATGTCTGATGAAATGACTGAAAACACAGTAAGAAGTGGTAAGATAGACACAGGAGAAAATTCCAAAAATTCGACCCCGAGGAAGAAGAAAAACGAGGTGAATAATGTAAGCACATACAAAAAGGGTTATACGAAACCAATTACTATAGGCTCGCCAAGGACAATAACCACAAATCATCAAGGCCCCCAAGGCAAGAATCTATCCCGAGGCCAAATACAGAAAGGTTCCAGTTCACACCTATCCCGATGACATATACGGAGCTATATCAGAGTCTGTTTGATGCACATGTGGTATCCCCTTTCTACCTGAAACCTATGCAACCTCCATTCCCCAAATGGTATGACGCAAATGCTCAATGCGAGTACCACGCGGGAATCACGGGATATTCAATCGAAAACTGCACTGCATTTAAAAAGTTGATCGAAAGGTTTATTAAAATGGGAATTGTAAAGTTTGACGACCCATCAGGACTTAATGTGGCAGGAAATCATTACCCAGTCATTTTGATAAAGGGGTAAATACGATAATTGAGAATGGAGGGAAAAGAACCAAGATGGATGTAGCAGAAGTAAAAACCTCACTGAAATGAGTTTGGAAGAAAATGGTAGAGGGAGGATTAATCAAACAAGATTCAGAAGAGAGACCCAAAGGGATAAGAAACTGCTGTGAGTTTCATGGTAAGGAGGATCATAAGATCCAAGAGTGCGTTGAATTCAGGGCCTTAGTACAAAATCTGATGGACAATAAGGAAATAAAATTCTTTGAATATGCTATGGACTCCGAAAGAGAAGATGTGTGTGCCTCAGAAGAGGGGTCAACAGAGAAGGTCTATAAAGTCAATCACCTAGTGGTTATCTTTCACAACCAAGAAGCAATAAAATCAGAGTACAAATTGCACCAAGGGTCATAATTCAGAAACCTTTAGCCTTTCATTGAAGGGATAGCAAGAAGGTTCCTTGGAATTATGACTACAACATGATCTCGGGAGAAAGAAACTCAATTTGTGCTTCAAAAGAAGGCCAAGATGTGGGTTTCTACATGTGTAGTGCGAGGCGCTATGATCCATCAAATGCAGGAGCTGAGCCTGTTAAAGGAAAGACCCTAATAGTTGAACAAAAAAAGGAAAAGACGGTCAGGCTCAAATCGCCAGTTAACGAGCCTGTAACTGAGAATGTGGCAAGGGAATTCCTGAAATTCTTAAAGTACAACGAGTACAGCATTGTAGAACAACTACACAAGCAACCGACTGGCATCTCAGTGCTAGCTTTACTCTTAAGTTCGAGAGACACATCATGGTGCATTGATGAAAGTGCTAAACGAAACTTATGTCGCTAACGATATCTCTGTAAACAAGCTGGACAACCTAGTTAATAATATAAGTGCCGACAACTTCATCTTCTTTAATGATGATGAAATACTACCAGTGGACATGGGATCTACAAAGGCTCTGCACATCACCACCCACTGTAAAAGGTATACATTACCAGGGGTGTTAATTGATAATTGATTTGCACTAAATGTCTTGCCCTTATCCACCTTGAATAGGTTACCTGTGGATAACTCTCATATGAAGACGTGTCAAAACATAGTGAGAGCATTCGAAGGAACCGAAATGAGGGTGATGGGAAGGATTGAGATACCTCTCTTGATTGGTCCAAACACGTATGAAGTAGATTTCTTAGTGATGGACATTAAGTCTTCTTATAATTATTTGTTGGGGAGGCTTTGGATTCACATGGTTGGGGCAGTACCGTCATCACTGCACCAGAAGCTAAAGTTGGTAATTGAGGGTTGGCTGGTAACGATAAGCGCAGAAGAAGACATTATTGCATCCGTAACCAGTGACACGCCATACGTAGGGACAGACGATGAAGCGATAGAATGTTTCTTCTGATCGTTGGAATTTGTGAATGCAATCTTCATTGTCGAAGGGAACAAGATCCTAATGCCCAAAATATCTAAAACTACATGGATTGGCTTACGACTAACTGTCGGGAATGGAGTTTTGCCTGGGAGAGGACTTGGAAAATGCCTACAATGAAGGGTCGGGACACTCATGCTCATGGACAAACGAGACAGCTTTGGCTTAGGATACAAGCTAGACGCGAGGCAAAAGAAGTGAGAGCGGGAGAAAAAGCAAGAAAGGAGAAGAGCGCGACTGAGCGGGGAAGAAGTAGGAACCGATGACCTTTCTCCATATATCCAAGACTTTCGTGTCAGGAGGAACTATTCACCCTGAACGTAAGGTGTCAAGAAAAGAGACCGCTGGAGAAATGTTGGGAAATCTAAAGATCAAGCCATATCTGAAGAAGGAATCTGGAGAGAGAATTTATCAAACATTCGTCCCAATGTACCTGGAAGTATTCTGAACAACTGGACTGCAGAAGAGATTCCTGTAGTTTTTAGAGCTAATTCAAAGTAATGTTCAAAACACATTTATTGCTCTAAGCCTAGAAGCAATAAGAATCCTTTGTGAAATAAGCTTATGTCCAACATCTTTATTTCAATAAAATGCATCTTTGCGTATCATCTTGAGCAAATATTCTTTTCATTTCATTCATAATCATACCATACAGATAATTATTCTTAGATTCTTTTGTTCTTTGGATTTTTCTTCATCCCTATAACAGGTCTCCAGATATCAATGATATGAGCGACGCTGCTACTATCTCAGAATCTCCTTTTAAGCAAGATATGTGTATGGAGAATTCTTATGATTTTGAAGATGATCGAGACTGTAACCTATCTTCTGATTTGTTGAGGATGGTAGAACAAGATGAGAAACAAATCTTGCCTTATAAAGAGTCTGTGGAAATTGTAAACTTAGGAGAGGAAAAAGAGGTGAAGATAGGAGCTTGCATTACCGCAGAGACGAAGCAAGACCTCATTGAATTACTTCAAGAATTTAAGGATGTCTTCACATGGTCATATCAAGACATGCCCAGGTTAAGTACTGACATCGTGGTACACCAGCTCCCCATAAAGGAAGAGTGTAAGCCAATTCAACAGAAGCTCCGAAGGATGAGGCCCGATGTTTTACTAAAAATAAAAGAAGAAGTCAAGAAACAATTCGATGCTGGTTTCTTACGAGTGGTTAAATACTCAGAATGGGTAGCCAAAATCGTCTTTGTCCCTAAAAAAGATGGGAAAGTACGAATTTGCATAGACTACAGGGACTTGAACAAAGCTAGCCCAAAAGGCAATTTCCCATTGCCACATATCGATACTTTAGTATACAACACGGCAGGTTACTCACTTTTTTCCTTCATGGATGGTTTCTCGGGATACAACCAGATAAAGATGCATCATGAAGACATGGACAAGACCACCTTCGTAACCATGTGAGGAACATTTTGCTATAAGGTAATGCCAGTTGGACTGAAAAATGCGGGAGCAACGTATTAAAGAGCCATTGTAACTTTTTTCATGATACGATGCACAAAGAACTCGAAGTTTATGTTGATGATATGATCGTAAAGTCCCAAACAGAGAAGGAGCATTTACAAGTCTTGAGGAAACTATTTCTGAGATTGAGAAAATTCCAACTGAAGCTCAACCCAGCAAAATGTACTTTCGGGGCTAGGTCGGGAAAATTGCTAGGATTTTTAGTCAGTGAAAATGGGATTGAGATCGACCTAGACAAAGTAAAAGCTATACAACAATTGCATCCACCACGCACTCAAAAAGAATTTTGAGATTTCTTAGGAAGACTAAATTACATCGCCCGGTTCAATTCACAACTAACTGAGAAATGCGACCCCATATTCCGTCTCCTTAATAAACACAATCCAGGCATTTGGGATGAGGAGTGTCAGAAAAATTTCGACAAGGTCAAACACTACCTGTCCAACGCCCTAGTATCGATGCCTCCCAACCCAGATAAGTCGTTGATACTGTACTTGGCAGTATTCGGGAATTCCATGGGATACGTACTTGGTCAACATGATGAGTCAGGAAGGAAAGAAAGAGCGATATACTATCTCATTAAGAAATTCACTGAATGTGAGACAAGGTATTCGCCAATCGAGAAGCTGTATTGCACCTTGATCTGGACAACCCGAAGACTGAGATAATACATGATGTACCACACAACTTGGCTCATCTCAAAACTCGATCCTCTAAAGTACATGATAGAGTCCACTACTCTGAATAGAAGAATGGCCCGGTGGCAAATTCTACTCTCCGAATTTGATATAGTCTATGTGAATCAAAAGGTTATAAAAGGGAGCGCAATAGCAGATTTTCTGGCCAGTAGAGCTCTAGAAGATTACGAGCCTTTGAACTTCGATTTCCCAAATAAAGATTTAATGTATGTGGCAAACACTAGAGAAGATTCTCAAGAAGGTCATCCTTGGAAGCTAAACTTCGACGGAGCCTCAAACGCATGGGTAACGGAATTGGGGCAGTCCTAGTATCCCCAAACAGAGATCATTATCCCTTCACTAGCAAATTAGATTTTAATTGCACGAACAATATGACCGAATACGAAGTATGCATCATGGGTATCCGTGCAGCCATAGAATGTAAGATCAAAGTGCTAGAGGTATATGGGGATTCTGTACTAGTGATCTATCAACTCAAGAGAGAATGAGAGACAATAGATCTCTAGTTAATCAATTATCGAAGGTTGGTTCTTGAGTTAATTGAGGAGTTTAATAACATCACCTTCTATTACCTCCCACAAGATCAAAATCAGATGGCGGATGCCTTGGCTACTTTGGCTTCAATGGTCAAAGAGAACAAACAAGAGGATGTAAAGCTTATCCAGATGAGTATTTATGAGACTCCGGCTCGTTGTTACAACATCGAAGAAAAAGTAGAAGAGGACGATCACCCTTGGTACAACAATATACTGTGATATATGAAAAATCGTGAATACCCTGACCAAGCAACTGGGAATGATAAAAGGACGTTGAGAAGATTGGCCAATGACTATGTCTTAGATGGAGAGATCTATATAAAAGGAGAAAGGATAAGGTACTACTAAGATGTGTAGACACTGTCGAGGCTAAGAAAATCTTGGAAGAAGTCCACGAGGGTGTCTGCAGAACACATGCTAATGGTTTTACAATGGCCAAGCAAGTCATGAGATTCGGGTATTATTAGTCCACCATGGAAGAAGATTGCATCAGTTATGCCAAGAAATGCCACAAATGTCAAATTTATGGAGATAAAATTCATGTACCTCCCTCACCTCTTCATGTTATGACTTCTCCGTGGCCTTTCTTCTCCGTGGCCTTTCTCTATGTGGGGCATGGATGTCATTGGGCCAATTTCACCCAAAGCTTTTAACGGGCAACGATTCATCTTCGTGGTCATCGATTACTTTACAAAGTGGGTAGAAGCCATTTCATATGCCAATGTCACGAAGTCGGCAGTCAGCAAGTTCTTAAAGAAAGAGATCATATGTCGAATGGAATGCCAGAAAGGATCATATCTGAAAATGCACTAAATTTGAACAACAACACGATATCAGAAGTCTGTAGTCAGTTCAAGACCAAACACCACAACTCATCACCATATCGCCCAAAAATGAATGGTGTAGTGGAGGCAACCAATAAGAACATTAAGAAAATCGTGGGGAAAATGACTAAGACTTATAAAGATTGGCATGAGAAGTTATCATTTACCCTCTATGCTTATCGAACATCTGTCAGGACCTCAACCGGGGCAATGCCTTTCTTTTTGGTTTATGGAATGGATGCGGTTTTACCCATTAAAGTCGAGATTCCTTCTATCCGATTTTGGCAGAATTGAAGTTGGATGAAGTAGAATGGATCCAATCCCGATATAACCAGCTAAACTTGGTTGAAGAGAAAAGGTTGAAAGTCATCCGTCATGGTCAGATGTACCAAAAGCGAATGATGTGACTTTATAGCAAAAAGGTTGTCCCAGATAATTCTATGAGGGGGACCTAGTATTAAAAAAGATCTTGCCCATACAACAGGATTTCAGAGGGAAATGGATGCCAAATTGGGAAGGACCTTATGTGGTAAAGAAGGTCTTTTCTAAAGGAGCGTTGATTTTGACTGAGATGGATGGCAAAAACTTGCCCAATCCTGTGAATTCAGATTCAGTCAAGAAGTACTTCACCTAAAAAAAAAAGGGAGGGAACAAGGTGAAAACCTGCAAACGGCACCTTGAGGCTAAAGGGGTTTTGAGTTGAAAACCCGAAAAAAGGGCAGCTCAAATTTTGATTGAAGATTGAACACGTGATGGCAAGGTTTTCTCAAAAGGAAGAACGTTACGTCTTGGGGCATTAACGAAGCACTTTGGATCTCCTAAACACATATCAAACTCAAGATGGTCCTAAAAAAGTTAGTGCGAGGAAGCTCGTGCTGCGATTTCTGGGGCACCTATTTTCATCTTATTCATCTTGTATTTCAGCAATATTTGTTATCTGTATTAATCCATTCATTTCGAGCCTTGCTCCTAATAAACTTTGATCTTGTCCATTGTTACAATCTTTTTCAAGTATTTTTACAATGAAATAATGATTAATGGACTAATAATATTCAAACAAAAAGGAGTTCTCCATATTGCTCTGAAAGGTTTTCTAAATAGTACGAGAATATGAAAACAGAACCACTATTCAGAACTAACCAAACTTAAGAGCTGGAAACATTTGAGAAAGAATAGTCTAAACTATGACTATTTCTTCGAATTTTCTGTTAAAGATATCAGTTGAACAAGAAGGCATGGTAACACATCAGTGATAGAAACTTGATAAACAGCGAGCAATGACAACCTAAGCATTAAAAAGGGATCATTCTAAAAAAATGACATTCTGCATTCATGCAAATATCATTCATACACATCTAGTTAGGAGTATTTGATTCATTCTGATCATGACATCCTAATCACTAGGCATAAATAGACCTAAGAAATGGATTCTATAGGTGATGTTCCCCAGAGAATGGTGTAATAGATCAGTGAAACCAAAAATCCTATCCCCCTGAAGTTGCAGTGGGATGAATTAGAGTCATCGTATCGAATCTTATTTCACTGAAAGTGCAGTGGAACAGATTAAAGCTACAAATTACAAGTCTCATATCCTTGAAGTTGCAGTGGAGCAAACCGAAGATAGCAAATCTTATCTCTCTGAAATTATAGTAAAGCAGATTAAAGCTATAAACCTTATCTCCCTGAAGTTGCAGTGGAGCAGATTGAAGACAGGCTACAAATCTTATCTCCATAAAGTTGCAGTAGAGCAGATTAAAGCTATAAACCTTATCTCCCTGAAGTTGCAGCGAGGCAGGTTGAAATTACAACTCTTATCTCTTTGAAGTTGTAGTGGAGCAGACTGAAGATAGCGAATCTTATTTTTCTGAAGTGGCAGTGGAACAGATTAAAGCTACAAATTACAAATCTTATCTCCCTGAAGTTGCAGTGGAGTAGATTGAAGATAAAAAATCTTATCTCTCTGAAATTACAGTAGAGTAGATTAAAGTCACAAATTACAAATCTTATCTTCATGAAGTTGCAGTGGAGTAGATCGAAGATAGCAAATCTTATCTCCCTGAAGTTGCAGTGGAGTATATTAAAGCGAAAAATTCTATACCTCTGAAGTTGCAGTGGGTTAAAAAGAGGCTACTTGAAGAAAATGAGCTCCAAGAGGTCAAGATTCGGCGAGGCCGGGCAAAGTTGGTCATTCTTAAAAGTCTTTACTCCATTCTCGTTACACGACAACGAGCAAAGAGGGGCAGTTGTAATATGCCCAATTTGCCCAGGCCCAAAACCAAATAAAAAAATAAAAATAAAAATAATTAACATCCAAGTTTTTATTAAAATCCCAAATATAGCCCAACATTACAAGGCCCGACATGCCCAACAACTTTAAAAATTTTTCACAAAGCCAGAAACCCTAGGGTTTCTGGCGCCGTTTCTCCTCGGCCACGTCGCCCACGCCTCGTCCCGAGAACCATCTGCGACTTGCACCGAAATGGGAAAATTTCTTCTTCGCCTCTGTCAACGCCTACAAACAAGCAAAAAAGGGGCAAAGCAGAAACAAAGCAAGTAAGCAGTAGCAAACCTTTTGTATTCGGCTATAAAGCCACAAAAAGAACCAGATTATCACACACACAAGATCAATAAAAAAAAAACTCAAAGAAAATGTGATATTTTATTTTTTCTTGTTTCATTTCAAAATAATAATAAGAATAAAAAGGGTATTTTATTTTATTTTTTGAAATCCTAAAAAGAAAAAGAAGAAAATACTTACTCGGGAATCGTCGTCATCGTAGCCCCTTTCCCTCCGACTGGCGAAGCCTAGGAACCCATCAGGGTTCCATCGAATGCCTCATCGGAAAAAGGCGAAACCTTTCGGTTTCTTTGCCAACGGCCAAGTATCGGTTAGATTTTGGGGATTTAAACCCAAGATTTGAGTTCTTTTCAAAAAGGGGGGTTAAAAGGAGACTTTTGACTTTTTCGGCCGCCGTGGACGGCGAAGCCGTCGCCGGCAACCCGTGGCCGTCGAGGCAGAGACTCGCCGGGGCCTTGGCTGGATTCTGGAGAATGAGAGAGAAAGCTGTGAGTTTTTTTTTTGAGAAGAATGTAAAAATAAAAAAAATCTGAAAATTTTAATTTAAATAATGGTACCAAAACGGTGCCATTTTGGCTTAGTTCCCACTGACACTAAACGGCGTCGTTTTGACGATCTGATCTGACCCGACCCAAGATCCACTAGGATTCGCGTGTTTTTGGACGGAAGGGCTTTTTTGTGCCTTTAGTCCTTCCGCTTTTAAGGCTTGTTTCAATGGGGTCCTATTCTATTTTCTTTTTTTTTTTTTTTTTTTTGCAACTTAGTTTTATTTTGGTTTTGGTTTGGCCCGTTTGAAACGGTGTGTTTTGGAGGACAGGGAACATTTCCCCATTTGGTTCCCCATCTCATCCGTGCGTTATAATTCTGGTCCCCTATTTTATTTTATTTCAATTTATGCCCTTAAATCCCATTTAAATTTCAATCTAGTCCCTTTTATGTTTATTCATTTATTTTATTATAATTTAGACTCTAAATTTTATTTCAATTTCAATTTAATCCCGTGTTCGTTTAATATCAATTTTTATAGATTTTGTATGTATTATTTTCATCTATTTATTTATTTGTTTACATATATATTCTTTATTTTTTTATTATTATTTACTTCTTTTTTAGTTCATATTATTCTTTATTTCTTTATTTGTGCATATTTTGTCGCTTATTATTATTATTATTATTATTATTATTATTATTATTATTATTATTATTATTATTATTTTATGTTTTGATTATTGATATTAGAATTAATACATTATTTCATTTATTTATCTACCTATTATCCTTTATCCTTTTTATATGTATATATATTTATGATGTTTATATTTTTCTTTATTTGTGCACTTATCATTCATATTATTCTTACTATTATCGTTTACATTATTATTATTTATTTTTCCTCATTATCATTTAATTAGTGTAGAATTAAAAGTTATAATATGATCATTGCTTGTTTATTAGGTGTTTTATCATCATCATTTTCGATATTTTAATTTTTTGTATATCGTTGGTATTATCATTTCATTTTATTGTAACTACGTCATGAGTCGTGTTTAAACATGCTCACGCATTTTTTTACTATGCCCAAACAAACTAAATATATATCGTTTCAAATATTATATTAATTTTTACCCAAATACGCCAACAAAATTTTCAAAAAAAAAAAATAGGCAATGTTCCATATTTGGAAGATTTGATAAAATCGTGCCCTAACTTACGGGGTTTCGATTTTTCTCGTTGAACTCGAATAATCGAATATCCTTTCAAAAATTAAAATACATAAGATTTCAAATAAAAAAGAAAAGACAAGCTTATTCTCAATGATTCGAAGTGTCGTGTCCTAACTTATGGGACGTGACATTTTGTTGCCACGAGATGAGAATGTCTTTAGCATACTTTCCGTTTATTTCAAGCAATTTGTAAGCAAAATTAACATTAATACAAAGTGTGATCGTATTTTAAACTATATTCAAATATTCAATTTTCGATAACAAGACTTTAATTAATCAACTAGATACCAATTTTGGGTGTCACGAGGGTGCTAATCCTTCCTCGTGCGTAACCGACTCCCGAACCTGTTTTCCTGAATTTCGTAGACCAAAAATCTTTATTTTAGTAAATCAAACCGTTTATTAAAATATTAAATTACAAGGTGACCCGATCACACCTCATAAAAAAAAAGGATTGGTGGCAACTCCCAATTTTCGTTTTTAAAATAAAAAGTCGACCTTTCAAAAAATGATTTCGACACCTTAAATTTTAAAACGTGATAAGTCCCTTAGAATCCTTCCTTGTTGGTTAGTCGATCCCCTTGGAGTAAAAGAGTCTTTGTATGACTTAAACTCCCCAAAACTTTCAAAATTAGTTACCAAATTATTAAAAAAAATTATATTTTAATCTAGTTCTTTATTTAGAAATATTTCCTACATGTGTTACCTATCTCTAAATTAGAAAATAATTTCTTACAAAAATACAGGTAAAAAATGCCAATTAAATAAGTGTTATTTATATTAAATGTTGAATTTTTTGTGATGAATAACATGTTGCAACACTAAATGCAACATAGGTTTGCAATTTTCAATTTTCCAACAATGTTCCCTTTATCATTTTGACAAAACCTGTAGCAAATGGTTTTCTCACAACCCATACATTAAATAAAAGAATAAGTAAAGGAACTAGATAAATATATAGCATGCTCTCTCTAAAAACAATCATTATATGATTGGTTAAATTTTTTGATTTGTTTAAAATTTGAACTAAATTGATAAATATTGTAAACATTAAGGACTAAAATTGTTGAATTTTTTATATTTAGGATTAAAATGATAGAATATATAAACATTGGCGAGCTAAATTTGTTATTAGACCTATAAAGAAAAGGTGACGTTAGCTTTCTGCCACTTATCTAACAACAACTAACAGGAGAATGACTAAAATATTTAATTTTGAAAATTTTACTAACTAAATTGAAAAAATTAATAGTTGGATGACCAAAATAGAACCAAAGACATAATTAGGTGACTATTTCTGTAGTTTACCCATATTTTTAAGGATTGTATGGATATAAAACAGTCAAAGTTAATACCTAAATTGCATAATCAATTCCGTTAAAGACAAGCGAAGCGAGACTATTGTTTTAAGAGGCCAAAATGAATAATAAATTTTGAAGGAAAAAGTACAAATTTATCATTATATTAATTTATAATTACATAAATTTTAAAGGGACACTACAACAAAACATGTTTTTAGCGGCATTTTTTTAGCCTATAGTGGCGCTTTAATAAGCGCAGCAAAAAACGCCACTATAGATAGCATCGCTAGAATTTGCGGCATTTATGTGGGTAAACGCCGCTATAGGACATGATCTTTAGCGGCATTTTTATTACAACCGTCGTTAAATATATACTATTTGCGGCGCTATTTCCACAAACACCACTATATAACGACTTATTGTGGCATTTTTCGATTAGCGTCGTTAAAAGTTTGACCTTTGCGGTGTTTTCGATCCAAACGCCACTAAAAACACCGCTAAAAGCTTAATTTGCTGTAGTGGGACTAAAAGGATAATTTTACTACGGTGGTTAGCTAAAGTCACTGACTACCCCTTATATCTATCTCTAAATAAACATAGTCAATAAATATTACCCGTTAATTCAAAATTTACAATTATTTTTGTTCAATATTTATTGTATCTATTAAATTTGAGGAGGTGTCAACTATTTAAATATGACATATGACAAACAATTAAACATGTCACTTAAAATTGTTGCCATGAAAATCTCACTTTACCATATATATCACAGTTATAAATATACATTTATTTCCAGGTGGCAGGGGTGTTAGGCAAAGGGGGCCTTTTGTCCCCTTACCTGTTTGTGATTGCCATGAATGTGCTATCTAGATTTCTAGATGTGGCAGCTTAGCAAGTAGTCTTTCAGTTTCATCCTAAGTGTCATTGTGTGCAACTTACCCATCTATCATTTTTCTAATGATATTTTGATTTTTGCTAAAGGCAATTTGATTCTATTGCGGATATCTGGTGTGTGTTGTAGGACTTTTACTTGCTCTCTGGGCTATAGTTGAATTCTAACAAGAGTGAGATTTTTATGCCTGGGGTCTCTACTGAGGACCAAGCTGCTATGCTTAGTAACACAAGTTCTAAGTTGGGTAAGCTTCATGTTAGGTACTTGGGATTACCTCTAGTTTTCAAGAAATTAACTATTAATGATTGTAACCCTCTACTAAGTAAGCTTACTTCTGGAGTATGTGGCTGGACGGGTAGAATTTTAAGTTTTGTAGGGAGATTTCAACTCATTAAGTCTATTCTTTTTAGTATCCAGACCTTTTAGAATAGGCAATAAAAATTGCCTAAGTATATGTTGAAGCGTGTTGCTCAGCTCTCCACTTAGTTCTTTTTGAAAGGGAGTGATGCGTGCAAGGGTTAGCTAGAAACAAATTTGTTCCCTTAAGTCTGAAGGGGGACTTCGTCTGAGGGATCTGGGAGAATAGAACTAGGTTTGTGTCCTTTAGCAAATCAGGGCTATTTTGGCTAGGAATCACTTTGGGTGGCTTGGATTAAGGAGTATGTCCTCAATTGGCGTACCCTTTGGGAAGTAGCCCCATCCTTCACTTGCAGCTGGCACTGGAGGAGATTGTTAAAACTTAGGGAACTTGCTGGTGCAACCTTGCATCGATTCTCTTCTGGTAAAAGGGACTTTGCTTCAAAATTGTGGGGAGAAATAAGGTCTAGGGGTCGCAAGGTTTGTTGGAAAAGGCTCATTTGATTTCCTTTGTATATACCTAAATGCTCTTTAACTGCTTGGGTGACTATTCTTAATAGGCTGGCTACTTGTGATTGTTTAATTTCCTTTGGTATGAGTGTGATTGGTAGTTACATATTCTGTTCTAATGATGCTAAGTCGCGTGACTACCTCTTTTTTGGTTGTTCTTTTTAAAGCTGTTTGGGGAAAGGTTCTTCACTTGTGTGGTATTGAAAAGGTTGTTGGCACTTGGAGGTAGGAGTTTGCCTGGACTCTTTTAAAGCTTAGAGGATATACTTTGCTTGTTGGGGTCTTGAAGCTTGCATGGACTGTCTTCCTAGACACAATTTGGTGTGAGGGTAATGCTCGGGTGTTTGATCATGCTCCATCGTCTTTTGATGCTATTGTTTTGAGGATTAAGAGTATGGTTCAAATTCGTATAAGAGTGAAATTGTTTAACAGAACTGATTCAGTTAACCTTTTAATCAGTTCTAATTAGGGTTTCATCTGATTTTCTTTTGATTTGTTCTGGTTGCTTGATGTGTCTAAAACTAACTATGATCACAATAAGGTAAGACCGATAATATCGTATCCACAAGGACCAAGAATACTAGTAATTACTATCTTTTTATTATCTAGCCTAAGAATGGGAGTGATTTCTTTTTAAACTAAACTAATTAAGAGCACGACAGAGAATGGATTAAGAAAATACTTTTTAGACAACTTTATGAGATAGACAATACCTAAGGAAGAATCCACCTAGATTTCACTTATTACTTTTGATTCATACAATTTATTCACTTGACTTAATCCGTAGAAATCCCTGATTTATGTTAATATCTCTTTCGAGACTAAAAACAACTAACACTAGGTTGATTAATTGAAATCTCTTTCTAATTAAAACCCCTATGGTCTCATTAACTCAATTTATGGATTCCCCTATTAGATTTGACTCTAATCCGGCAGATTTTCGTCGCCCTCTTTCTAGGGTTGCGATCAATTCCGCTTAATTATGTCAATCTACTCTTAATCAGGGACTTTTGCTCCACTGAATAAGCACATTCGATTTGAACCAATAACTTGAATTATCAAAACAAGAATAAGAACTCACAATTAAGAATAAGAACAAGTATTTATCTTATAAATCAAATAGTAATAAGATCTATCTTAAGTTTCATCCCCTCAGGTATTTAAGGGATTTAGTTTATACTGATAGAGGGAAACATCTTAAAATAAGAAAAACAACAAAACATAAGAAAACCCAAAAACTTCTAAAGAACTTGATGGGCGATCTTCAGTCTTGATAAAGATCCTTCTTCCGAGCTGCTCCCGACAGCTGTCTTCGAGTTTTTTTTGCCTTCTACTCGGAGTCCTCTTTTAGGTTGCCCCCTAAGGTGTTTATATAGGCTTTGGAACGCCTTTCTTGGCCCACAAGTAGCCTTTTCCGAATAGGATTAAACCTGGGTTCGGCAGGGACACGCCCGTGTGACACTCCCGTGTTTGATCGCCTTAGACCGTGCTTGACTCTGCTCGCCATACACGGCCGTGTGATCTGCCCGTGTGCGACAGTCCAGGCCGTGTTCGATTCTGCTTGTAATGCACGACCGTGTGGTCTGACACTCCAGGCCGTGTTGATTCAAGTAGGCCTATTTTGTCCCATTTTGGCTCGTTTCTCATTCTTTTCGACTCTCTAAGCTCTCCTGAGTGTAAAACATGAAATTAAAGGATTAGGAGCATCGAATTCATCAATTCTTATGAAAATTCATCCAAGTTAAAATATGTGTAAATTATGGTTTATCAAATATCCCCACACTTAAGTCTTTGCTTGTCCTCAAGCAAAATCCTCAACTCACAATTAAAATTAACTCCCTCAATTCATAATTCTCATTAATAATGTTTCACCATAATTCATAGATAATTCATTCATTGATAATTTAACTAAAAGAGTCCTAGAGATTTGAACAATCCAAGTCATAAATTTTTATAGCATGAAAACATCGATGTTTCCCCTTTCCTAAATAATCACATTTTAATTCGAAATCGACAAGAATTGACATCCTTACTACGGATTCACTCAAATCACTCAAAGTGTTTAAGGTTCAGATTAAGCACTTAAAAGTCAAACATGAAAAGTTAATCCCCTAGGCTTGCATGAAAATCACATCTCCACCACTATAAAATGAGGTGATACACAAGTCAAAAGGTCTTTAAAGAGTTGTAATGAGGCTTGGGTTAAAGGTGTGGATACAGGCTGAATTAAAAGGTTAGAATCGAGATTGAATTGACAAATTACCTAACTAGAAGAGATGAACTAATACTGATCAATTATATCGATTGAAAACTTATTACTAATAACACGAGCTTCCTCTAAGGATGTGAAATTAGCCGTTCAAGCTCATAAAACATAGAACTAATAATGAATATACCTTCAACTTTTTTTTTTTAAGAATAAGAGCAAGTGACATAACGAAAATAGTTAGGCAACTAATCAAATCAAATCTCGACAAAAGGGAAGTCAAAATTAAAAATTTGGTTTTGGGTTAATATGAATGGGTGAGTCAAGAAACGGTTTATTAGGCTAAAAAGGGTTCACTAGGGGTTAATTATAAGGGTAGGCTTTTTATGGAGTAAGTGGGTTAAATCTTAGGTGCCTTTATCATCTCAGTATATCAAATCAAGGGTGTGGTCTTGACATGTATAATCGAAGCAAGTTCTAGAATAACAAATCAATATTGACACACTCATAATCAATAAAGTGAGCAAGAAAAATATATGCTCTTAAAGGCTCAAAATCTCATAAAAATTATGGCTTTTTATGTCAACCCTGTAAATTTCAAACTTCAAAGTAATATTTAAGATTAGGGAAACAACCTAATAAATTTTTAATTCTGAAAATAGACTTATCATGCTTGATTCTCTAACATCTTAAAGTTTAAACCATCAATGCACAATTATCTATGACTTAATCCAAAACATATCAATAAAAATCATAAGTTAATAGAAATTTCATTCTAATAGTAATGTGAGAAAATTACTTAAGAACAAGGCATAATTCAGGGATTTTCTGATAATCAATTAAATAACCTCCCCACACTTAAGATGTACATTGTCCTCAATGTACAAAGATAGATAATAGCAATATAGTAAGAAAATCAGAAGATAGGGAGAGAAGTGAAACTTCCTGAATTATGGATGAAATCCTTAGGGAGTGAAAATAGAGCCAATGATAAACATGATGAACTAGGCAGAGGTGAAGGTGGGGGAGAATACTCTAGTAGTGTGTTCGTTCCTTAGTAGCACCTTCAACATTTTGAAACTGCGTAGTCATCAGTAAAGTTTTAGGGGGGTTTTATTAATGGACGTTTGTTATAGTTACTCTATAATAGACAACCATATTTAAAAAGAAATCAACATCTACTAATAAAAATTAAAGACAATAAAGATAAAATGAAATAGTTTTAAAATTTTAAATAAAGAAACCGAAAAGAAAAATAAAATAAAAATAAATGGACTCAAAGGTCCTCATGCCCAGATGGATCGTGAGGTGGGGGTGGCGGCGATATGTGAAAATGTTGACAAATCTGTTGCAGCGTCGCCTCGATGCCATCGAATCGTTGAGCGTTGTCGTTAAATTGCTGAGTCAAGTATTTCTCGAAATGAGTGAGGCGCTCAAAGATGTTATTCAGTGAAGCTGCCGCATGAACTGGTCGGTGTGGTGGTGGTGGTGCAGACGGTGGCGCCTTATGCTGTGGGGGGACATCATCAGTAATGTCCTCTGGGTCGTCCTGGTCGGTGGGTTGTGATAGCCGGTACTGGGGGGATCAAACCCATGTCGGCTGTAACACCCCTTACCCGAGGCCGTCGCCAGAGTCGAGCACGAGGCATTACCAGACTTAACTTACTAATTCGGGGCATAAAAATTTGCTTTTAAAATTATTTCCTTATTCATAATGAAACTTTCCATCTGCGTCATGGTCACTAAATTGACTATAAATCGAGTTACGAAACTTGAAATTTAGATCCGTAAATTTTCATTAAAACTAGACTTATATATCTTCTTACTATAAGTTTTCCAGAATTTTTGGTATGGCCAATTAGTACAGTTTATTAGTTAAAGTCTCCCCTGTTACACTGACCGACAGTTTTGACCCCTCTGCACTAAAAATCAATTATCTCATAATATATAATTCTTTTGCCTACACCGTTTCTTTCATATAAAAATAGACTAAATAAGATTTAATTCTATACATCATTCACACACTAATTCCATTTCTACTATCCTTAGTGATTTTTCAAAATCACGTCACAGTTGCTGTCCAAAAACTGTTCCCCTGCAAATTTTTACTCTTTCATAATTTCTTTGTAATAACTATCATCTAGGCATACATCACACCCAAAACATGTTCTTAATTAACCATTTTAATGGCTAATCATTTTCAAGCATTTATAAGCCAATATTAAGTCATATCATAAGGACATACACACAAAATGGCTAAGTCCCTATACATGCCATAACTTAAAACGTTTCAAATTATAAAATACCGAAATAATCCTTTGATAGTGTGTAACGATCTCTGACATCCTTGCGATCCCTGAGTTGGCTTGTAATACTATAAAAAGGAGAGAAAGGAATGGGAGTAAACATAAAGCTTAGTAAGTTTGCATGTAAATGAATAACAACATTCTTAATGAATTATCTTATTCTTTTCTTATCAAGATTATTTAACCCTTTAACTCAATATGCTTGAGTTTGAATTCTTACCTATACCTTTTTAACATGAACTTGCCTTACCTTTCCTTGGATATACTCTTTGAATTTTCCGTTGAACCACTTGGAATACTAAGGATACACGGGTACCTTTCCTTTTGAAACTTAACCATTGCCATGTCTTGACATGGTCTTACGTGGTATCCTTGCCTTATGAACTCACCAATGCCATGCCTTGGCATGGTCTTACATGGGATCTTTGCCTTATAGAAACTTTTCAATGCCATGTCTTGACATGGTCTTACATGATTTCCTTAAACCCTAATGTCATGACATTTGTATCCTACACATTCCTAAGGTTCAACCGGAACTTTCTGAGATTGCTTCTCCGTCAATTCATGCTCAGGTCTTTAAATGATAAATTTATAAAATAAATATGTAAATGCTGGAATTTGATAGTATTCAATGTAAAATAATAGAATATTGCATTTATTTACCGCAAACTTACCTCGAAACAAAATACGATCAACTATATCGATTTAGTTCACTATCTTTTTCTTTCCCCGGTCTAACTCCGGATTTTGTTCCTCTTGATCTATAATAGTAAATTTAGCTTATTTAATACTCACATTTATTAAAACAGTCCTTAACTCTAACTTTGGAAAAATTATGATTTTGCCCCTAAACTTTTACATATTTACACATTTTCCCCAAAGCTCGGAAATTAAACTTTATCCCCTATTCTTATGTTTTATGACATGCTGATCATTTTTCCCTTCTATGACAATATAAAATTCTCACTCTAACATGTACTTATGAACATTAGGTATTTTTACCGATTAAGTTGTTTTACTCGTTTTCACTTAAAATCGCTTAGCAAAACTTGTTTAACATAATTTCAGACTTCATATTCTATCATCAAATATCAAAATAAACACATTTCACCTATGGGTATTTTTCCAAATATAAACCTTAGGTTAAATTATTGCTAGCTAAATCAAGTTACTGGACTCCAAAAACGTAAAGAACATTAAAAACGGGGCTTGGATGCACTTACTATGAGCTTGAGAAGTTGAAGAAACCCTAGCTATGGTGTCCCCTTTGAAATTTCGTCCAAATGAAGAAGATGAACACATTTTGCCATCTTTTTCCCTTTTAATTTCTTTTTATTACCAAATGACTAAAATACCCTTCATTAAAACTTTAGTTATTTTTATCTATGTATGTTCATTTTTGTCCATGTAAATATAATGGTCTAATTACCATTTAAGGACTCCTACTTCAAACCCCCATTTCAATCAAGTACTCTATAAATTAGAACCCCTATTTAGCAAATTTTGCAAACAAGTCCAAATAGGCAATTTAAGCATGCAATCAATAAAATTTCTTATCTATACTCTAACACATGTATTTAATCACTCGGTAAATCATAATAATTAATCATAATAAACTTTTCTATCTCGGATTCATGGTCTCGCAACCACTGTTCCATTTAGGCCGTATTTCGGGATGTTACACCGGCGCTCAATCATCCTCATATGAAGCATCGTCTGGATGCCCTGTGAGGACATCTTCCCTATAAAGGTGAGCGAGGAGGACTGAGCTGCAGTGTTGAGGAGCCCAAAATATCGTGCCAGGCGCGTCACATAGGGGCCCATGGAGATGACCTCTCTTTGATGTCGCTCCGTCTGATGCTGAATGGCGAGGGTGATGAAGTAAGCGAGATCAAACATGTGCCCTTGTACCATGCACCATAAAAAATAGGCGTCGTGGGTGTTGACGACGCCGGTGCTCTCTCGCCTATCCGTTAAGGTATAAGCCAGGATGGCGTGTAAGTACCTCAAGGATGGGGTGAGAGCGGAGGCCTTGGAGCAGCTGGGATCATATGTCGCTGAGGTAGGGACCAAATCTCTCCAACATGACAAAGGGGAGTAGTGGATGTGGCGATGGAGGTCCTCGAAGTCGTCATCCTCTATGAACTCCTCGATGTAAAGTCTTAAGGCGACCCCAAACTCTGGGACACTCATCTCTCGTATGAGGCCCCGAAGACGGAATTGGATTCTGGCTGGGTCGTCAAAGTTGGTCATCATCGTCTGAAGGTGGAATGTGGAACAGAGCTCCAGAGTGAGCTCTAAATATGTTGGCTCGACGATCCCGAAGAAGTGCCCCCATGGGTTGATAGTCAGGAGGACCCAGACGGCGTCGGCTAGTTGGACCTGCTCCAAGGCGGCCCAATCAATGCACCTCCCCACGCCGAGGGGTCTCGCACGAAGTAACTGAAAGAGTTCCTCCTGGGGTTTCGAAGGAAACTGTAGGAACATGTGGCATATTTTGGCAGAGGTGCTCGAGGAGGTTGCACCGGGTCCCTTCCTCTTTTTTGAAGCGAGGACAGTGGTCTTTTTGCTGCGTGGGGGATTCATTACGTACCTGAAAAAGCCAAAATATTTTCAATGAATCCAATATCATTTTCAGCCACAAATGTACCTATTATAATAGTCCTAAATAATAGTATAATCCTAATAGTGAATTAAATTTGTCATGTAATGCTAAAATCAGATGATGAAATTATATATGTAAAACGAAAATACTAAATTTAAGTAATAATAACTATCAAACTAAATCAAACTAAACTAAATAAAACATCAAAAGAACTAACGAATTTGAAAAAGAAATTTAAGTTGTAATAATAATAAGAATAAGTATAAGAACAAAGAAAAAAATCAAATAAATAATTAAGAATCAATGAAATAAGTACTAATGGTGGAGAAAGGTGAACTGATGGGGGTGTTGAAGTGGTGGCACGATCGTGGTGGTGGCGCACGGGCATTGTGGGCTTACACGGGCATGGACCGCAGGGCTGTGTGCGTGGAGAAGAAAAGGAAAGGGAAAAAACGAGGGAAAGAGAAGGAGGGGGAAGTGGAAGGAGGAGGGAGGAGGGAGAAAGGTCGACGGTGGCCGGAATGGGGGAGAAAGAGGGGTTATTTGGGTAAGAGCGGCTAGGATTTTGGGGGTGAAATTTTGGGGGAGATGAACAGGGGGTGATTTAAATAGGGATTAGGGCACACGGTCAGGGGCCACGCTCGTGTGCCCTTTATTTAGCCCGTGTGTTTCGAAAATTTTAAATTAGGGCACATCCGATTCTTGGCCCACGCCCATGTTCTTTGGGCGTGTTGGGTCACACGGCTGAATCGCACGGCCGTGTGATGCTTCGTTCGTTTCTCCCACGTCCGTTTTAGTTGATCAGTATTGACCACGGTTTCTAGGCACGGGCGTGTCGCATGCCCGTGTAGCTTTCTCAGTTTCAACCACGGCTTAGGGACACGGGCGTGTCGCACACCCGTGTTACTTACTCAGTATCGACGACGACTGATTCACACGGCCGTGGCATATTTATCGTAGCCCGTGTTCTGTAGTTAGTTTTGACTATGGCCATATCGTACGGTCGTGGCATTTAGTCGGAGCCCGTGTTTTGGGGGAAATTTTCATCTTGTTTCCGCATGATTTTCGCCACGCCCATGTACCTACCATTGGTGGCCACACGGCCACTACCACGCCTGTGTGTAAGGCCATGTGGGTATGGAAACCTGCATCTATTTGGTTAGTTTTTAGTTACATGCATAAAAATTAAAAATTAAAAATATGGATGGTAGTGAGGTTAGTGCTCGGGTTACCTCCCGAGAAGCGTTCGTTTAAAGCCTTAAGCTAGACTTACCCTATTTTCATCTGTATATGAAGGTTCACGGCGCTGAAACTCCTCTGTCATATCCCTAGAATCTTCACCATTATATATTTTAAGTCGTTAACCATTTACATTGAATGTGCCATAAGTCGGATGAGTTACCTCAATTGTGCCATAGGGAAAAATGGTTTTGATTACGAATGGACTTGACCATCTTGATTTCAGCTTTCCAGGAAACAATTTGAGCTTCGAATTGTATAGTAGAACAAGATCTCCAACTTCAAATTGCTTCGGTTGCTTCAAACGAGCATTATGGCGTCGCTTTGTTGCTTCCTTATATAAACGTGAGTTCTCATAGGCATTAACTCGCCACTCATTTAGCTCGTTCAACTGCATCATTCTTTTTTCACCTGCAAGTATAAGATCATAGTTTAAGAATTTTATAGCCCAAAATGCTTTATGCTCTAATTCAAATAGTAGATGACAACTCTTTCCGTAGACAAGTCTGTATGGGGATGTTCCTATGGGGGTTTTAAATGCGGTTCTATAGGCCCATAAAGCATCATCTACTTTTAATGCCCAATCTTTCATGTTTGATTCTACAATTTTCTCTAGAATACGCTTAAGCTCTCGATTGGCTACTTCAACTTGTACACTGGTTTGAGGGTGATAAGGGGTAGCCGTTCTGTGGTGCACTCCATATTTCCTTAAGATTTTATCAAACTGACTATTACAAAAATGAGTACCCCTATCACTAATAATTCTCTAGGTGTTCCAAATCGAGAGAAGAGTTTCTTATGAAATCTCACTACCACTCTAGCATCATTAGCAGGTAAAGCTTGAGCTTCCACCCATTTTGACATATAATCAACCGCTACTAAGATGTATTTATTCCCAAATGAGCTAGAGAATGGACCCATAAAATCTATACCCCATACATCAAATATTTCACATGATAGCATATACGTTTGAGGCATTTCATCATGTTTAGAGACATTACCTGTTCTCTGACATCTATCACACGAAGTAACATACCTGTTAGCGTTCTTCAATATAGTGGGCCAATAAAAACCTGATTCAAGCGTTTTATATACTGTCCTAGTCCCACTGTAATGTCCTCCTGTTGGTCCTGAATGGCAATGTTCTAGAATTTTACTTGCTTCTGCCTTTGTAACACATCTCTGAATTACTTGATCTGTACATACACGAAAAAGGAAAGGGTCCTCCCAAAAATAGTTTTTCACATCAGCAAAGAATCGCTTCTTTTGATGATGTGTCAACCCTTTTGGTAGGATGTTAGCAGCTAAGAAATTCACAATATCTACAAACCAGGGCACATCGGAGTCGGATATAACCAAGAGTTGTTCTTCAGGAAATGAGTCATTTATCTCACTTTCATCGAGTTCTTTGATATGTGGATTTTCAAGCCTAGAAAGATGGTCTGCCTCAAGATTTTCAACTCATTTCTTATCCTGAATTTCCAAATCAAATTCTTGTAAGAGTAAAATCCATCTTATGAGCCAAGTTTTGCATCAGATTTAGTTAAAAGATAATGAAGAGCTGAATGATCAGTGTAAACGACAACTTTAGATAATATCAAATACTGTCTAAATTTATCAAATGCAAAAACCACAGCTAGCAACTCTTTTTCTGTGGTGGTGTAATTTTTTTGTGCAACCGTTAATGTTTTGCTAGCGTAATAAATCGGCTGAAAATGCTTGTCTCTTCGCTGTCCCAAAACCACACCTACTGCAAAATCACTCACATCACACATTAGTTCAAAGGGTAAATTCCAATCAGGTGCAGTTATAATTTGAGCATTTATTAATTTATTATTGAGGGTATTAAATGCATCTAAACATTCCTGATCAAAATTGAAAAGTGCATCTTTTTCTCGTAGTTTTGTTAAAGGCTTAGCAATTTTAGAAAAATCCTTAATAAATCTTCTATAAAATCCAGCATGTCCTAAAAAGCTTCTAATAGCTTTAACTGAACTAGGAGGAGGTAATTTTTCTATGGTTTCAATTTTTGCTTTATCAACCTCAATCCCTTTACTAGAAATTTTGTGCCCTAACACAATCCCTTCTCGAACCATAAAGTGACATTTTTCCCAATTACGCACAAGGTTTGTTTCCTCACATCTCATTAGAACTTGTTTTAAATTTTTAAGGCAAAGATGGAAAGAATTACCAAATACTGAAAAGTAGTCTGTAAATACCTCCATAATATCTTCCACAAGTTCATCAAAGATGGCTAGCATGCAGTGCTGAAAAGTAGCAGGAGCATTACATAATCCAAAAGGCATTCTACGATAAGCAAACATACCATATGGACATGTAAATGTTGTCTTTTCTTGATCCTCAGGAGCTATTGGGATTTGGAAGTAGCCAGAGAGTCCGTCTAGGAAGCAATAGTACATATGCTCAAATAATCTTTCTAACATCTGATCAATGAAGGGTACAGGAAAGTGATCTTTTCTCGTGGCATCGTTCAACTTCCTATAGTCAATGCAAACTCTCCAACCTATGACTGTTCTTGCTAGAATCAACTCATTCTTTTCGTTAGCTACAACAGTCATGCCTCCCTTCTTTGGAACAACCTGCACATGACTTACCCAAGTACTGTCAGAAATAGGATAAATAACTTCAGCATCTAGAAGTTTAATTACCTCAACCTTAACAACTTTATTCATGTTGGGATTCAATCGTCTTTGAGGTTGCACACATGGTTTATATTCATCTTCCATTAAAATTTTGTGGGTGCAAAACGATGGGCTTATCCCTTTAATGTCAGAAATCTTCCAAGTTGTGGCTCTTTTATACTCCTTTAGTACCTGTAGTAACTCGTCTTTCTCTTTGGGTTCTAGTTCTGAAGAGATGATTACTGGTAGTGTAGAATTATCTCCGAGGAATGCATACTCTAAGTGATTTGGTAACTGTTTCAATTCCAATTTGGGAGGTTCTTCAATAGAGGGTTTTTGTTTTAGTTTGTCGTTTATCTTAATGCCCTCATACTTCTTTTGTCTTGGGGAAGAAGTATTAGAATTTAATTCACTTTTTATCTCCCTCATCTCATTGGTATTGTCATCTGCCCCCTCACCTTGGTTAAGACACAGTTCCAACGTGTCTTCATGTATGATTTCCTGAAAAGAGTCTTGAATAAAATGATCAATAGCATCAATAAAATAACAGGAATCATCTTGCTCTCTAGAATATTGCATAGCATCATAAATTTATAAATAATTTCCTCGTCACCTACCCTTAGCACAAGTTTACCATCACCTACATCAATAACAGCTCTAGCAGTCGCTAAAAATGGGCATCCTAAAATTAAAGGCACCTCAACATCCTCATCCATGTCGAGCACAACAAAATCAACAGGGAATATGAATTTATTATCTTTTACCAAAACATCTTCAATAATTTCCCTAAGATATTTAGTAGATCTGTCAGCTAATTGAATACTCATCCTAGTGGGTTTTGGTTCCCCAAGACCAAGCTGCTTGAACATTTTATAAGGCATTAAATTAATACTGGCACCTAAATCAGCTAATGCTTTCTCAATATTTAAACTACCAATTAAACAGGGAATAGTGAAACTTCTTGGATCTTTCAATTTGGTTGGTAGCTTATTTGGAGAATAGCTGAACATTCCTCATTAAGCTCTACGGTCGATAGCTCTTCAAACTTCCTTTTGTTTGTTAAAAGTTCTTTTAGGAATTTTGTGTATGTCGGCATATGCGAAATAGGTTCAACAAAAGGTAAGTTAATATGTAATTGTTTAAAAAGTTCAAGAAATTTACCATATTGTGCGTCTATGCGGTCTTTCTTCAACTTTACCGGATATAGGATCGGTGGTTTATACTCTTTAAGTACCGGTGTTATGTTCTCATTTACTTTCTCACCTTTTTCCTTATCAGTTTCTTGTGGCATCTTCCTTTTAGCTTCAACCAATACCTTCTTTTCAGCTTCAACCAGTACCTTCCCATTTCGTAGTGTTACTACCTTCACATGCTCTTTTGGGTAAGGTTCGGTGTTACTAGATAAACTACCTGGTTGCCTTTTGGAAACTAACTTGGTCAGCTGTCCAATTTGATTCTTAAGCCCTTGAATTAATGTTTGCTGATTTTTCAACACTGTTTCGGTATTCTGAAAATGAGTTTCTGACACCGAAATAAACTTTGCTAGCATCTCCTCAAGGTTCGGCTTCTTCTCTTTTGGGTAGGGTTGCTATTGAAAGCCTGGAGGGGATCGTTGTCTCTAATTTCCTTGGCCACCCATAAGAAGTTTGGGTGGTTCCTCCAACCTGGATTGTAAGTGTTACTATAGGGATTATTCTGAGGTCTAGAATTATTACCTATATAGTTCATCTATTCGCTTTCTATTCCAGGGTTGTAGGATGGATATTCTGTATTACTCATTCCTTCTCCATTCGTATCACACTGCCTCACTGGATGTACCTGCGAAGAACCATACAAACCATCAATCTTTTTATTTAACAACTTTACCTAGTTTGATAGCATGGTCACTGCGTCGAGGTTGAAAACACCAACTGCCTTTGTTGGCTTCGTCCTCATAACTTGCCACTGATAGTTATTTAGTGACATCTCTTCAATGAATTCGTAAGCTGCCTCAGGTGTTTTATTGTTTAGTGTACCGCCGGTGGCTGCATCAATTAATTGCCTAGTTGAGGGGTTCACACCATTGTAAAAGGTTTGAACCTGTAACCACAAAGGTAAACCATGGTGAGGGCATCTTCTTAGTAGATCCTTGTATCTCTCTCATGCATCGTAAAGTGTCTCTAAATCCGTCTGTACAAAAGAAGAGATATCATTCCTCAACTTAGCCATTTTAGCCGGCGGAAAATATTTAAATAAAAATTTTTCGGTCATTTGTTCCCATGTAGTGATTGATCCTCGTGGTAACAAGTTCAACCACTGTTTAGCTTTGTTCCTCAACGAGAAAGGAAACAACCAAAGACGAACGGCATCATCAGAAACGTCATTTATCTTGAAAATGTTGCAAAATTCCAGAAAATTTGCCAAGTGATTGTTTGGATCCTCATCCTGCAAACCATCAAACTGAACAAACTGCTGAATCATCTGAATAGTGTTAGGTTTCAGTTCAAAATTATTTGCAGCAACAGCAGGTCTAACAATACTTGATTCAGTTCCTATTAAAGTAGGTTTAGCATAATCATACATAGTACGAGGAGCAGGATTTTGATTCACCGGATTTGCGACAACCACAGGAGATAGTAGATTATTATCAGCCATCTCTTCGGTGGTATTGGTTTCGTCTTCTTGCTCTTCTTCTATGTATTGTAAACTTCACCTTATTTCTCTTCGGTTTCTGTGAGCTGTACTTTCAATCTCACCATCAAAAAGTAATGGTCCTGACGGGTTCCTTCTAGTCATAAACTAAAAGTTCCTGCCAGAAGCAAAGAAAAGAAAAAGTTAGTAAAATAAAAATAAATAAAAATAAGAATGGCTAAAATAATAAAAATTTAATGTTCCTAATATCTTAGTCCCTGACAACGGTGCCAAAAACTTGATGTGTCTAAAACTAACTATGACCACAATAATGCAAGTGCACCTATCGTTTATAGTATAGTTATGGTAAGACCGGTAATATCGTATCCACAAGGACCAAGAATACTAGTAATTACTATCTTTTTATTATCTAGCCTAAGAATGGGAGTGATTTCTTTTTAAACTAAACTAATTAAGAGCACGACAGAGAATGAATTAAGAAAGTACTTTTTAGACAACTTTATGAGATGGGCAATACCTAAGGAAGAATCCACCTAGACTTCACTTATTACTTTTGATTCATACGATTTATTCACTTGACTCAATCCGTAGAAATCCCTGATTTATGTTAATATCTCTTTCGAGACTAAAAACAACTAACTCTAGGTTGATTAATTGAAATCTCTTTCTAATTAAAGCCCCTTATGGTCGCATTAACTCGATCTATGAATTCCCTTATTAGATTTGACTCTAATCCGGCATATTTTCGTCGCCCTATTTCTAAGGTTGCAATCAGTTCCGCTTAATTGTGTTGATCCACTCTTAATCAGGGACTTTTGCTCTACTGAATAAGCACATTCGATTTGAATCAATAACCTGAATTATCAAATCAAGAATAAGAACTCACAATTAAGAATAAGAACAAGTATTTATCTTATAAATGAAATAGTAATAAGATCTATCTTAGGTTTCATCCCTTCAGGTATTTAAGGGATTTAGTTCATACTGATAGAGGGAAACATCTTAAAATAAGGAAAACAACAAAACATAAGAAAACCCAAAAACTTCTAAAGAACTTGATGGGATATCTTCAGTCTTGATGAAGATCCTTCTTCCGAGCTGCTCCCGACGGCTGTCTTCGAGTATTTTCTGCCTTCTACTTGGCGTCCTCTTTTAGGTTGCCCCCAAGGTGTTTATATAGGCTTTGGAACGCCTTTCTTGGCCCACAAGTAGCCTTTTCCGAATAGGATTAAACCTGGGTTCGGCAGGGACACGCCCGTGTTTGATCGCCTTAGACCATGCTCGACTCTGCTCGCCATACACGGCCGTGTGATCTACCCGTGTGCGACAGTCCAGGCCGTGTTCGATTCTGCCCGTAATGCACGGCCGTGTGGTCTGACACTCCAGGCCGTGTTGATTCAGTAGGCCCATGTTGTCCCATTTTGGCCCGTTTCTCATTCTTTCGACTCCCTAAGCTCTCCTGAGTGTAAAACATGAAATTAAAATATTAGGAGCATCGGATTCATCAAATCTAATGAAAATTCATCCAAAACTAGTCCAAGCATAGGGTTAAAATATGTGTAAATTATGGTTTATCATTGCTTCTTTTGTTATTGTTGATAGTTTTGTTGTAATATTGTTTGACTCTAGGAGTTGATTGCTTCTTGGATAAATGAAATTCAATTATCAATATATATATATATATATATATATGTAGATAAAACCATCTAATGACTATCCTTAGAATTCTTAGAAGGAATTAATTTCCAACATTGAGTTTTAACAAATAATCTTGTTAATCCGATCATTTTTTGTTTTTCTTTTAATTGTAATTTTTTCAATAATAAAATCTAATAACTTGAATGAAAATATTTAAATAGAACAAGTATAAATATGATTAAATATACAATATTTTAAGTAAATAAAGCAACCAACATAGTTATACCTTTATTTTATTATTATCCTTCCTAGCTAAGCTATACATTGCTTCATTTGTTTCAATGGTTGGTGTATTTTCATATCCCAAAGAGGAAAGTTTGAAGTTTTGTTTCACAAATATTTTATAAAACGATAATTAAACAATAGTTTCATTTATTTAGAAGCAAAATTAGAGAGAATCATTGTTGTTTGTTCATGAAAAAACCGGAATATTACTAAAACCATGGATTTCTCTCAAATTTTTCTAAACAACAAACCGCTAATGTATATTGTAATGGCAACTAACAAGAGGTTACTTTCTTTATATTTTTCTAAAAAACTGCATCAGAATTATGTACCGGCGCCGGGCCTTAAATTCAGATTTCAGATCACATGCTGTTGTTTTTGTCCCTCTTTACTTGCATATTTTAATTTTTTATTGAAGATGAGAAAACCTCAATAAAGTACTCATAAAAATTGTTGTGCTTGACAGAATAACAAAACAATGACATGTGATGTGCTACGTATATCTCATGTTGATGTATAAAAACTAAAAAAATTTTGATGTACCTCGTATCCCCAACCACTTGTTGGTTATAAAAACTAAATTTTAATAGGACCAATTTGTACTTTGATCTAATGTTCAATGTCTAGTTTGCGCATTTTTTTTAGTTTAAAGGGCAAAATGCAATCTGACTCCTAGTACAAGACGATCCATTACTCTTTTACCTATTTTAAAACAATTGAATCAACACCCCTTCTCAAGTAAGGATTTTCATTTAGAACTAGTATGGTTCCTATCACGCTTTGCGTTGGGTTAATTAACTTTTAAGACAAATTATAGAGTAAATATTTGAAGATTAAAATAGTCTTTATGTCTTAGTAGTCTTCATACTTTTTTAAAATTTAGTCTTTTTACTTTTATTTTCAAGAATTTAGTCCCTTTATTTTTTGAATTTAAAAATTCAAATCCAATTGTTAACACTATTAAATTCTTCTATTAAATTCATTAGTGTGACATTTTGAAATTTTAAAAATAGCACTCATTTAATAGCCATGTAACAAAAAAAAAAAAAAACATTGCAATGGACTTGAATGTAACAAATGATATTAATAGTGTTTACAACTCTTAAAAGCTATGTTAGAATTTTAATCAAATAAAGTACATAGGCTAATAAATGACATTGTAAAAGTTGAGGTACCAAATTCAAAAAGTTGAAGTATAAATATTTGATCTTAAACTCGAGTGTAGCACATAGACCAAAAATAAAATTTGACCATTGTTATATAATCTTAAATGAGGGTAACATAGGGATTAAAATTGAAAATTTATCATTCTTAGGGGGAAAGGAAAGTGACACATTATATATAGGTGAGGATAGCATAAGGACTAAAATTGAAATTTTACCATTTTTATATACTGCAAAAATAAAAAGGAAAAAAAAAAGGAAACGTGACACATGTCAACCAAGGAAGGTCCAATTATAAGTATATAGTTAAAATTTAAAGATTAAAATATGCTCTAAATTTTTGGGTTCTCTGTATATTTAGAATTTAATCCTTAATTTTTTATTTTTAAAAATTTAGTTCATCTATTTTTCAAATTTAAAAATTCAGGTCCAATTGTTAACACTATTAAAATTCTCCTGTTAAATTTGTTGGTGTGACACACTAAAATTTTAAAAAATACTCACTAGATAATCAAGTCACAAAGAACGACATTATAATGGACTTGAATTTAACAAAACATAATTAACGATGTTAACAATTTTTTGAATTTAAGTCAGTATTCTAATTAGAATAAAATATTTAGAGCAACTAATGACATTATAAACATTGCAGTATCAAGTTATATAAAATATTCAAGTATAAATATTAATCTCAAAATTTAACATAGTATAGAGATCGAAATTAAAATTTGACCATTTTTATATAACTAAAAGGCTGAGGGACAAAAATTGAAAATTAACCATTTTCATGCTTACTAATCTGAAATTCGATAAAATATATGCAAACATGTTTTGTTTTTGTTTTTTTTTTTTAAATACAATCAAATATGTTTCTTTGACACATCATTTTATATTAGCATAGTTTTTTTTTTATCATTTATTTAAATGATTGAAAATTAACAGCTTGATTTATCTTATAATTTCTTTCTTTTTCATTTTTAATTAAATAATTTTAGCATGTCAAGGAAATCTTTGAATTAATTTCGTGGCTTGCAAACTACCCTCAGGATCTATCTGGGTTGTCCACTGGGGCAATCTCTCAATATTCAATTGAAATCATATATATTATAGCAAAATGTGTTGGCTGAGTCTAAAATAATAATATTACCTTAAAATATGCTTCAAGTATCTATATTTTTGTGTATTTAAATTTTAGTTTTATTTTTATTTCAAAATTTTTACTCTTTTATTTGTTAGATTTAAAAATATAAATATAATCATTAACACCGTTAATTTTTTTATTCAATTCAATTTTATTATAACGTAATATATTGTTAAATGGCTATCGGGTATTTTCTTTCAATATGACACACCAATGATTTTAAAAAGAAAATTTAACGATGTTAACAATCGGTCTTGAATTTTAAAATATAAAGAGTAACAAAGCTAAATTCCTAAAGAGTACCGAAACCATAATTATTTTAGGGGACAAAATTAAATTGTAATTTTTACGATAATAAAAATACAATTTCACCATTTTAACAACCTATATCTTTATAATTTTAAAAAGATTAAATCAAATTTTTATCATTTTTAGGGGAGGCCAAAGTGAAATTTTACCTTTACTAATTGAAATTTTTAAAAGGCCTAAATAAAAAAAAATTCATTTTAGGAGGGGTCGAAGTCCCTATCAACCCTAGTTACGACCCTGAGTACAAGGACTTAAAAGCGCTTTTTTAACCTAATAATTAATATGTCAAATTATAGGAGGAATTAAAAATAATGCTAAAAGGACTTTTTAATTTAATTTTTTAATAGAATACTTTTTAACTTATTATATAATAAGATTATTGTTTTTATAAACAATAGTGTTGATGTAAGGTGGAAAGGAACGAGGGTAAAAGGAGTAGGTTGGAGAGAGGGATATCAAGAGAGGTTCACACGAGGATGCTTGTGTAGAGAGCTTAGAAAGATAAAGGAGAGTTCCCTTTCTCCTAGTAAGTAGGGACATATATAAATGTTCTTGGACAAGTGTCTTTATGCCAGCATTCGCGATATGAGTCATGAGGTTCTGTTGACCCATGTCCTAAGATTTGCTTTCTAAGCCATGTGTGACCTCATAAAGCCTTCTGAGTTTGCAAGATGATGGGTCAGTATACAAGTGGTGGACAGTAGTACATTGCGGGGTTCCTATCATTTGTGAGGTGATGAATCTTTGTAGGGTAGACATCTAGCACGGTTTCATTGAAGTGAGGTAGAGTGGATTTTAGGCATATAATAATCCCCCCAAAGTTGAGAGGAAGGTTATAAAGTGACCTTCCCTAAGACTAAAAAATTCTTCCTCTTTTTCTTCTTTCTTTTTCTTTCTGTGGATGGGATTCAATTTGAGCCAAGTTTATAGGGTGTTTGTATAAGTATTGACGAAGTTATTGGAGAGTCACGTATGAGATGTATGTGTGGTTGGGAAATGCTAGGATATATGTAAAAGTTGTATGTGTAAGCCACAAAAGGGGAACCACGTTTGGTCTTTTTATGGCAACTTTAAATTTACGTTGTGAATGCATGTCGTATTTGGATTGGGCAAATGAAACAGTACATAGGATTGTGTCCTTTGAGAAACATTATGAAAAGGGTATAAATTTGTAGAGGGTGTGAGAAAATTTTAGTTGCCATTGTAATAGTGTTTTTGTGCTTATTCCTTCGAGCTTTTCTAGTGCATTTTCAGTTTGGCAAAGGATTTGTTCAATTAAGGAAGTTTAATCTTGGTAAGTTTTCTACTAAGTTTTTTAAGGTTTGTAGGTTTGGAAATTTTAATTGTAGTTTTGCGATTTTAAAATTGGATGTTTGTGAATAAATTGCAAAATTGTACATAAAATGGTTAGAGGCCGAAATATTGAGTGGAGGGTAAAGGTAGAAGGAATGTGAAAAGATAAAAGAGAAGGGTTTGATGTGGTAGACATGCAGGGTGAAACATAAAGATATTGTCCCCATTGAAGGAGATGTTTTTGAATGCTACACCAATCCTGATTTTCTGAGGCATATACTGGCAATAAGGGATTAGAGCGAGAGAACCCTAAAGTCAAATTTATTATCTCCGATGGACCCATGTGCTTAAGTTGTACTAATGAATTAAATTATGGTAAAAATGTAACACCCCATTACCCGACCCAATCGTCGGATCTGAGCTACAAGATGTCACATCCATTGCCTGAGCAACTGCAATCTATAACATTCAATTTAGCATTAATATAGATTCATTTACAAATAAATCATGTGTATTAAACAATATATAATCATTTCCGAGTCTTATACAAGTTTACGGAAGGTCGTTTGGTAACTCGAGGTCATTATGGACCAAAATGTAAAATTTCCAAAATGTGGAGCTGACATCGTGACTACGAGAGCTCCTTGTCGCGATGCAACATACTATCTTGGCCCGTCGCGATGTTGAGATTACATCGTCGCGACGTGACTCTCTGTCTTGCCCCCATTGTGATGTTGAGGAACCTATGTCACAACATGACCCCTGTTTTTCCACAAGTTAATTCTATACATGGTCCAACTAGCATATATAGCATACATGAATGCCTTTAAGGCTTCAATTGATCATTTTCAAAAATTTCAACATGCTAGCAACCATTTAGCAAAACCTCAACACCACTTTCATGCATAATTACTAACCATTTACAATACCAAATCTCAAAATGGCCATTTGAAACAAGTAAAACCTAGGTACATGCCATTTGACCAAAATGCGATAAGCTATACAAACTTAGTTGAGTCAAAAGCGGTGGTCCAGATGCTAACTTCACTTTTCTGAGGCTTTGAGATTACTTGTACCCACGCACGGGATAAACAAACCGTACGCTGAGCAATAAAGGTCAGTGGTTTTTTAATGATTCAAGATAACATAAACATTTACAATGATCATGCATAACACAATTACACAATTTAGCCAAGTTATAATCTACCAATCTAACAATATCACATTTTAGATACGATGGAGTATATGAATATGGAAAATAACTAATGCATTCGTCAATATTTGCAAGGCAAATAATCTATACATATCATTTGACAATTACCAATTTTTCATACCTTATTAGCTAACATTATCAAACATATATCACACATCTGAATATGCTATTAACATTATACTATTCATGTTCCATTGCATTTATATTATTTATCTTGTTTTCATACCATCCAAACTCATTTCTAGAGTTTATTGACTCATTTTTATTTATTTCGATATTATATTCTATTGTCAATCTATTTCTTTACATATTCAAGTTTTTTTTCAATTCTAATTAGGCTGTTATGCCCGATGAAACCCTAGTAAAATGGACTCAGATACACGGGTAAACTACACCACACCAGATAGCTCGTAGGAGCTTAAACTACAACATACCAAGGCACCGAAGTGCAAAGCCTGAAGGCATCAAATGCATATTCATATGCTAATACATCCCTCCATAACACCATATTATACTCGATGGTTTGCAACAAATGCTAGATCTCGGTGTAACCTGTAATGATCTCCGTACAAACACATATCTCGTACAAGCGCACATACAACCTTATTGGCATGCCAATCATATCCTAACATTTTACTAAGTTCACATGGGCATCAATTATATATATAAACATTTCCATACCTGTAATCATCTTACTCGTCAACAATTTTCACTTTTCCTTTCCCTTTCAACGATTCAGTGTTGTCGTTATCTATGAATAATCACAAAACATATCACATTGTCAATTTCCAGCCAAATCAAAATCAAACAATATAGGAGGCATCAGTAGGATTGTTCCTTAATGATTGAGGGAACAGTAAGCATAAGAAATGTCTTCCTTTAATGTTTAGAGGGAAAAGTCAAAATGGTATAGATGTGAAAAAAGATTTTATAGGGTTACCCAAATAATGGGCAATGGCTAGATGATACTATGGCTTGGCCATATAATGCAACAAACAAGGTTGGAAAAATATTGTTCGAGGTATTGAATGAACTGAAGGATTTCTATAATATCTTTTATAAGTATCCCGAACGTTCTTGGAAGTATAGGACTTCAAAGTATAGATTTGTGGGTGGTGAGGTTTTAGCACAAACTTTAATTGTATAATTTTAGAAGCTAATGTATATTAACTTTGTTTACATGGCATACATGTAGATTGTCACATAGATGGCACGTTAATATTTAATTAATTTTTTTAAATTTAAAGAATATTTTTTATTAATAATTCTAATAATTTTTAATTTTTAAAAATAGTTTTTTTGAATTTTTAAATTTTAAAAATAGTTTTTTTTACTTTTTAAATTTTAAAAATTAATTAAATATTGATGTGTCATCCACGTGGCAATCAAGTGTATGTAATGTCAGCCAAGTTAAAAAAAGTTAAGTTTTCCATTCATTTTGGGGTAATCTGACAAAAAAATGTAAATTTAAAAGTTAAAAAAGGCAAAAAATTAAATGAAAGGCGAAAATGACTTCTTTTTTTCTTTTTTTTTTTTATAAAGTTGAAGGGTTAAATAAGTTATTATGCCTTTATAATTCCTCTCTATGACAATGGATGGTTTTTTTTTTTCTCATATTAATTAACCTTAAAAAATAACATCAATTTTTAGTTTTTCACTTATAATAATTTATTTTAATTGAAACTGTAATATTTTTAAAGGTAAACTATACCACTAGTCATTAAATTATGGGTAAGTTTTTACTTTAGTTACTTAACTAAAAAAAAGAGTTACAATTTGGTCATTGAATTACTCAAAATTTAAGTCACCGGGTTATTAAAATCGATGCTATATGGTTTCTGTGTTTGCATTGTTTGCTCCAATCAAAAGTTTTCTTTCTCCTTCTCTTCTATAGTTCAAATTTTTTTTCATGAAACAACTTTAAATGTCATGAATCTGCGAACCAAAATTCAAATAGCTTTTTTCTTTGATCTCCAACTTTGATCGTCAAATCGAATTGGATCTAAGGTATGTTCTTATACTCATTGATGGTTATTGATCCACCGTATTGATCGTTGAATTGTCGCTTAGAGCTCACTAGCGGAACTTTAAAAATAAAAAACTTAACAACATAGTAGTTTAAATAAAAACTTTCAAACAGTTTAATAACTAAATAATAACTTTTTTTAATTAAATGTCCAAAATAAAAATTTATTCATAATTTAGTGATTAATATGTAGTTTAATATTTTTAATTATATTGTTGAATTATATGTTATAGATACTAGAATAGCCATATTAATTAACCTTAAAAATATCATTAAAATAAAACCCCTAACATAAAACTGAAAAGTGGTATTGACTGTTGAAGACTCCTTTTTTATACCCCCCAAAGAAAAAAAGGTTTTCTCCTCGCATCATGCCATTATGACGACGTCATGGCATTTGTCATTTGTCATTTGCCGTTCGCCATTTGCCCCAAATGTTTCACTCGTTTTATTGTTTCTTGACTATTGTGTCAAAGAACAACCCCCCAAAAAATGAATCCCCACAACAGGTGCCTTGGATTGGGATATTTCCATACCCTAATTTGGGGGCAGACTAAGCCCTCTTTGTTTGAATATTTGGTTGCCACCATGCATGGTAGGAGAGGGGTTTGGGTTGGATTTTTCCTACAAAGGCAAACTATCAACCTCCTTTGTTTGGATTTTCTTTTATCCTTTTTAGCACTAAAATTATATAGCTACATGTGATGAAAAGATATTTCAATGACATTACGAAAAAAAAAAGAAGCAAAAAGTGATTGAGTTTGAAGATCGAGGGAAGCAGTTGATTGATTCTATTACCAAGACTACTTCTCTTTGCTACTTTGATTAAATATAAGAACGTGGAGCCATGCATCCGTAATCTAAACTTTCACCCAAATTAAACAACCATCCATTTCATTTCAACTTATAATGTGTATATATTCGATGGAAGAAATCTCGGCAAAAAAATAAATTGTCCTATTTGATAGGGAGTTATGCCTCATTTGGTTAATAGTGTATTAACGTAAGGAAGATTTTATTCATTACATATATTACAATAGTTAGACATAAAATAAAGAATAGTTGTACAATTTTAAACTTGTAATTAGAAACTCTTGTATAAAATAAGACCTTTTTAAAATAAGCTAAAACTTTTCCTTCTCTTTGCTAAAAATAAGTCATGAAAATGGTTAAATATTACCAATTAAATTAGTTTATTGCTATCTTATATACTAAAACATTTGCAAAAAATAGTACTCCCACCAAATGTAGCATTATTGGGCTTTCTAGACTCAAGCTAGGTTGGACTCCTAAATAGGGGAAAAACTCTTCCAGTATTACTTTTTTCCGATCACAAGACTCAATATATAGGAAATCTTAAGGGACATCGAACTCCTTACTACTTGACCCAACAATAGTGGTGAAATCAAGAATTTTGTATTAAAAGGTTGAAATAAAATAATAAACTTTTGGGTGTCCAAAACTTAAAATTTAATGCTAAAAGAGTTTAAATTAAATTATTATTTTATAGAAGGATAAAAATGTAATTATTTTATTTAACAACTTAATAACACAATTCATGGTTGATATCTAATAACATGATTTAATGAAGAGATCAACTTTATATAAGTAATTCTTTTTAACAATCTTATTATAGTTTCTAATTATATCTCTTTTTGACACAATGTTTAGAATTATTCATAGCTCCTCCCCAACTCATAAATAGGAGGATAATGCGCTTCAACGCATTTGAACCCACGTCTTATTGCATTGGCAATAATGCCCATGCCAATCGAGTTAAAACTTAATCAACAGTAAATATTTATACAAAGTGAAAAAAAAATTAGGGAATATTTTTCAAAAGAAAAACTTAGGTAATAAAAATTTTAAGCAATCGAGATCCAACCCCATTCAATATTACCTCTTGTATTGATAATGAATCTCGCATTGGTTACGCTTTTACTTACAAATTTCTAACAACATTGGACCTACCAACCCAACACAGGAGTTAAAAAATAGGGTCGGAGTTTTAAGTTCAAATTCGAAGGTAGGGGCCTCTTTTCGAAACTAGCCTCTTATAGTGGTGAATTGCCCATCACTCGTCCAATTGTGTAGGCTCTACAAGAATTTACTGCTGCTTTATCGATTAGGCGCAGTACATCTCCAGTATATGTGAAAATCAGAAAACGCCGGTTTGCGAGAACCTTGGTGGGGACTGATATTTGCATGGATATGGCAACTAGCTCTACTTATTGCTTGGATATGTTATCAAATCAATGATGCTGTAGCTGGAGATTTGACCTTTGTAGGGGTCCTTTGTCTGCTTGGTTAAGACAAAGCATCTCCTACCACTTCTTCCTAGCCGCACATAATGTTGCGTATATGAAACCCACACCATGACATCAACCAAATCCATCTTTCATTATAGGTAACCATGGGTCATCAACAAAACAAGCAGCCACCACCTAGCTGGATTTTAATGTTATGGAAGCCATTGGCGTAGCTCCAATGTATCTGCCAACAAAGTCACAGTTGCACTGATAAGATTGTTGTATATTGGTATCATACATCAGGATTAAGTCCAGTGTAATTTATTCTCTTTAAATATGTTTTCCTTTTCTATAAAATACTTAATTTTACCCATAATTTTTCCTCAATTTGTAATATAGAAGAAAATGCGATTAAATGCCGTCAAACCTAGCGACGAAGCCAAAATAGTTTTCTGGAGATCAGGATTTAGTTGAATATTTTTATGAGGGCTAAAATATAATTTTAAAATTTTGATGGTTTATATCTTTATAATTTTTAAAGAACTAAATCAAATTTAGCCAAAGTGTTAATTTACCTTTTACTAAATTAAAATTTTGTAAAACTTACATTTTTAGGGGACCGGGGCCCTTGCCAGCCCCCCCACGCCACCCCTGCTCAAGCCCGCATTCTCTTAATTATTACAATAGTAACAATTTCATTTTGAGTTAAATTTCAAATAAACTCTCTAAATATGTTGTGAGAAAATAAAAATACAACATATCCGGTATCTCAATACTTCTTCCTAAATAAGAGTGTGAATTTTGGTTTTCAAGGGCAATAGTAGTAATGACAATTAAATTAAAGTTGGATCAACTTCTCTGCAATATATTTGGAGATCCCAACACTTCTTCTTAGATAGAAGTGTGAATTTTGTTTTTCAAGAATTAAATGAATCTAGGGCGAGTTCTTTAAAACAAGATACTATGCCTGTGTTAAAGTATTACCTGCTTCAAAGGTGAAGATTGGCTACACAATTTTGTACTTTTGAAAATCGAAAAAAATCATTTTTACTATATGTAATCATAATTCAATCTTTAATTAATGGATGTGATATTGATGATCCGTCATGAATATTGTGTTTGGTTTCTTAGAAAGGTTTTTCTTATTGGTTCCCTCAAGGTCTTGGAAGCAAAACTATGGGCGATAGAATGATTTGATTGTTTTGATGTAAGAGCCATATTTTATATGAGGATTGTCCCAAATGTTGGCATTACTTAGATTCTTTATTAGGACAGATAATGTGGAGATCTTTGGTTATTGGTTAATTAATTAACATGATGTTGGGGTTTCCATTTATTTTATTACTTTTCCATCTCAGCCTAACGGTGGATACTTTGCATCTAAATAAAGCTCCAAGTTTGAAGAAAATAAATAAAGAAAATGAGGAACATATATATTGCTAGTGGATGTCAATTTTCTTGAAAACCACTTACCCAATGATTGATTTAGTTCCTTGATTTAATGGGAAAATTCAATTTTGAATTATGTTATGAGCTTCACTTAAAATTTTTAAATTTTTTTTGAGGCGATTTATTAATTTTTTTTTATAAAAATTAGGGGTTTAATAAATATTTTTTTAAAAATTTTGGAGGTAAAAGCCCTTGGCTCATTATGTTCCACCTTTTGTGTGTGAATTTTCAATATAGATTTATTATATTTTAATTCTTTCGATGGGTAGATTTTATCTAATTTTATTTTGATCTAAATTTAAATCTAATTATAAGTTTAATTTTGCTTTACAGTCGTTTTATATATTTAAATATGTGATATTTGTAATTTACTTGTAACTTCTAGAAAAATCTGAATTATCGTTGTCAATTTCATAATCACAAGATTGCATTATCATGATGTACATATGAATTTAGGATGTATTTGAAAAATCCAATCATGATTAGATGTTAGTGTTATTACTTGTAATTACAGAAGTCTGTCATATTTAAGTAATCATTATAATTAGTGGCTCCTCTAAATTGATTGCAATTTTAGTATCTCAATTGCACTATCTAATTTTTAAGGGAGGATAAGAATTAGAGTAATTATACGAGTAATAACAAACAACTAGATTTAAATCCAATTATCATATGGCATTCCAAACATAGTTATACATTATTTTAGTTTAAGATATTGTTTTTAAACATTAACAATAGTATATTAGTTTTAGGACTTATATTTTATTTTACCTAAATTACAAAGTATTTAATCTTAATTATTTATACCTGAGCATATGTTTGAGCAATTAACCTAACAAAAATGAAATGTTATAGAAATTAGGTAAAATTACATAAAATATTTTTTTTAATTTTATTAATAATCATAACGATAATTTGATTTTAAGTTTTGTTACGGAATTTTTTTTAAGTATTATTGATATTTTTATTGCAATTAATATTTTTTATTCTTTGGAATTTAAATTTATATAGTTGAGTAACTACAATTTATATTACCAAACATGACATAGTGAATTATGATGTAATTTCACTCTATCAACCGACACACAGTGGCGGATCTTGAGACTAATTTTTGGGGGGCCTATTAAAATTTTCAAAAAATTTAGGATTTTAATGAGAAATTTTTTAAAACTTTTTGGGGGTCTACTTAATTTTTTTGTGAGATTAACAAAAAGGAGAAATGAAATTTCCCAAAAATTTGGAGAGGCTAATAAAAATTTTCTAAAAATTTTAAAAAAAAATCAAGATTTTCCAAAATTTGGGGTAGACCCCTCTACCCAAAAGGATCCGCCTCAGCTAACATGTCTACGAAATTAAAATTTCTTCTTATTATAATATGGTAATAATTATATTCAACGCAAGCATACCCTTAATAATTTTTAATATAATGCTTGGAAACTTAAATTTGAATTTGAATTTCTTAATTTTTAAAATTTAAAATTTAAAATATTTATTTAGAGTATTTAAAAACTTTCAAGTTGAAAATTATTATTTGGATTTGAATTTATATCAAAATTTTGATTAATTGTATATAATTTGTAAAATTTTAAATTACAAGATTTAATAAGTAAAATATAAAAATATATGTCAATTGAGTCTTAACTCGATTGATATCGACATTGTTGTCGATGCCGGAGACTGTAGGTTCGAGTGTGTTGAAGCGTATTATCCTCCTATTTAATGATTAGGGAGAGGTTATGGGTAGTTCTCCATGTTTTTCAGTACTTAACAACAATGCAAATGCCAACTAAATTAATACTCAATTAACAAATAATTGAATTGAATAACCCAAATTCACAATTCCAAAAGAATCATAAAAATGTAAACAAATTGCAATACCAGGATTATAATTTTATGTTATGAATAAGAAACTAGTGAATAAACTTAAATTATTATGTTAGGATCCAATTTGAAGTAATTTTTTAATTAATGAAACTAATGAATAAGAAATATAAGGTCATTTTTAAATGCCATATGTGGTGTGCAACATTAGTTTATTCAAATTAAAAAAAAAAAAAGAATGGTTGCACGCCTGAGACTCTTCAATTTAATGCTCTTTCAATTTGATACATCTTTTAAGTCTTTGGTCCAACCAGTAAATATAGTCATCATATAATAAAATATTTAATTAAATTGTATGACTTGTAATATTTAGGAATTAAATCTCATTATTTTAAGTTTTTCTTTAAAAAAATTAAAATAAATTTTTCAATTTTAGAAAAACTTTTAATTAGAGATGATCATGGATTGAATTAGGTCAAGTACGGATAGGTTTAGGCGTGATATTAACATATTTTATTTTTATTCAAATACTGTTTAATTTGAAATATGGACCTAACATTTTGCCTAAACTTGTCAATTTGTAAAAAGCTAACTAAAGTCCATTTTATTTTTTAATTAGTAAATATATTTATATTATTTTTAATTTAATATTCAATAATTTTATTTATTAAAGTTTATATATAATAATCTTAACATTTTTTTTAATATTTACGTTATAATAGTATTATAGATTTAATTTTTATGTGTTAGAAATTTACATCATATATATAAATAACATGATATAAAATATTACAAACCAAAAAATGAGTCAGGCTCAGGTATTAAATGTTTAAGCCTCGATCTCGGTCCATATTTTAAATAGACCTATTTTTTTTGCTCAAGCTCATTTTTCAAACCTAATATTTTTATCTAAATCCTCTCATATTTAAAAATAAATATTTAAATTTAAACAGATAACACGACTCGTGAACATATCTAGTACTAATTAATGAATGTGAGATCATTTTCTCTCCTCCAGTGCGGGGATTTCCATAGACAATGTCCTAGTTATAAACTAGGCCATGCTACTCATTTGGGCCTATTGATCCCACCTACACAAATTGGCCCGACCAATGTTATTTTTTCTTTTATCCAATTAATATCATCCAAATGAAAAGAGAACACACACTTTTTTATTTAAAATTATAATAAAGGGACAAAACTGGAATAATAAACTTAATTAATGCGATTTGATTCCAGGTCACACCTAGAACAGTAAATACCCTTTAGTTAATGAAAAATAGTAATTTAGAAATTATTTGAAAAATTAGCTCACGCTTTTATATTAATCTTGTCTGAGAAGAAATGGAAATCAAACTACTGCATACAAATGTATAGGTGATGGATGAGAGTACTGATCTTTGTCTTATCTATAATTTTTATGGTTATATTTATAATCAATTCATTCTATTTCGCTATGCTCTATTTTAATTTATTTAAATAAAAATATATTATGATTTAAGAAAGGGATTCATTTACACCCGTATAAAGTTTTAAGTGATTTTATATATTTTCATAACTTTTTATAGGATTAATGTTTTAACAGTTCATCCGTTGAATTTATCAATATATCTATACTTGTCGTGCATGTAAGTTTTTGAATCGATTTAATATCTCTACCATATCGATCTAAAATATTATCTATATTAATATATATTTAATAGATGATTTTTTATATATAAAACAAATAGTTAAAAAATTTTAATTAATATCAAATTTAACATACATGATTTAAATTAATAGAGCATCAATTATGACGGTTGGTTTGTTAAAATATTAATCATATAAAAAATTATGAAAGAATATAAAATCACTTCAATTTTACATTGATTTAAGTAAATCTCCTTAAGAATTGTTTATAAACATAATTTTAATATAAATTTATTTATATGATTATAGATTGAGTAATATATATGTATTATTTTAGTATATATCTTATATTAAAAATATAAACGGAAAATAAATGCTTTGAGGTAAGATGTTAATTTAAAAAAACCGAAAAGGATGGAAAGGAATAAAATAAATAGTTTGAATAAATACTGAAGAAAAATTATAGAGTGAAAAGTAATTTAGTCTTAAAAAGAATGGAGAGGTATAGTTCATACACTATTACAAGATGAGCAAATAAAAATATTGATAAAGATGTTAACTATTGTTAATAATTCATAGGGTAAAGACCAGTTTAGTGACTGTCAAAATAAATAACGCAATTTAATAAAATTTAACAAATCAAGAAAATTAATGTCACAATCTTTATGGTTTAAAAACGCTAATGTCATGATTGAGTTTTAGTTTGATTGGTATGTATATTATTGTTAATGTAGGAAGACGTGCGTTCGAGTGTGCTAAGCGCATTATATTCCTATTTATAGGTTGGGGAGAAGTTATAGATAGGTTTAGGCATTGTGTCAAAAAAAATAGATATGATCAAAACTTATAATGAGAAAAAAAAGATTAATTACATTGCAGTTAATTTTAAAGCAACGTTGTCGAAACCATTTTTTATATTTGGAAAAATGGGGTCGACTTTAAAATATGGAGTCGCCACCAACCCTTTTTTGTTTAGGTGGGATTGGATCACCTTGTAAAAAATAATTTTGGTCTACGAAATAGAAAAACAGGTTCGGGAGTCGATTACACACGAGGAAGGATTAGCACCCTCGTATGCCCAAAACTGGTACCAAATTGATTAACTAATGTCCTTATGTTGAAAATCTAAAAAAAAATTTAAATGTAATCTTTTTTGGAAGAGGCTGATCAATTTGAATTGAATCTCAAGATTTACCCGTTTTAAGGAAATAAGACATCACATCCAACACGTTAGGATAAGACATATTTATGCCTCAATATCGAGATTATCTTTGATTTTCAAAACAAGCAATTAAAAGGTTATTTAGTTATTTGGTCAAATGGAAAAATGCAACCTAGCACGTTAGGGTACAATTTCCCGAGTTTCCAAGCTCTAAGTATTGCCTTATTTCAAAACGTTTTCAAATAGGTGATTTTAAAACCGGTTCAAAACATTTGGTTTGAAATTGGATGAAAGTTGGAATTGGAATCGTGATACAACAAAAAGAAATACAAGCATAATTACAAGCATGAAATATGGATTTATAGCAATAACACTTATACAAAATGAATAATAGCATTAACATTAACAATTCAAAAAATAATAAATTAAAAACTAAGTTTAAAGAGAAATATCAAGCCAATTAGCACAAATAAAATATAACAAATTTAATAAAACGTAAGAAGAACAATTTGAAATCATTGATATATAAACAATAAATAAACAAATGATGTGTATGAAAATTTAAGAATCACTAAGAAATAAAGAGAACAAAATCATATATTTAAATAGTAATATATAAAGGTATAATAAACATTAAGTATGTAGAAAATCAAAAGATGTAATATATTAAGTAATCTATATTAATTTAAATAAATAATATACATGAGATGAAAGATTTATTATAAAAGAAAAATATATATGTATAGATTACAATATATAAAAATATTTGAAATGAGTGAAAATATATAATAAAATATGATCTATTAAGGAAATAAATTATGTATACTACATTTAAAAGAAAATATATATATACATAAGTAGTTTTAAAGAAACTAAATACATACATAAATAGATTTAAAAGAAATTATATACATAAAATAATATGAAATTAATAATATATACATAAAGAAAAATAATTTTATCATAGATTACATATGTATGTATAAAATAATAATATATAAGAGTATTTAAATTAAACATTATACAAGTCATTAAAACAAAGAAATATGTAATAGATGATTTTGAAATTAAATATTTATACAATAAATATAAACAAAAATATATACAAATGGAAAATAAAACAAATTAAAACATTATGGAACCAATTTCAAAATAATTTTATTAAAATAGCTTTTTCTTTTTTTAAAAAAAGAATAATAAATAAATTTAATACTATAAAAGAGTTACAAGGATTATAAACAAAAATTAAAAACTTAATTGAAATAAAAATAAAATTAAAAGGCTATTTCATTAATAAACAAAATCATTTAAACGAAATCAAGGATTAGACTAAATTACGCATAAATAGTCGGGGATCAAACTAGCAAATATTCTGATATCCAAAACGCAGCACACAGACTGGACCAAATTGAAATGACGCACAAATTATAGAGATCAATTAAGAAACAAAAGAAATGTATAACGGATCTAATCGAAAGACACACAACAAAGAGCGACTAATGGCACAAATATCCCATCACTGCAAAAACGCGCGGATGCTGATGATGTTGGATCGGGTCGGATCAAGGCATTTCACACGGAGTCGTTTTGAGGCCACTTCATCAAGCTTCAAACGACGTTGTTTCACACAATCTTAAAAAAGGGAATAAACCAAAAAAAAAAATCAGAGACTCGGTCCTTTTCTTTTGAAGCCAAAACCCTAGCCCCTTTCCTTTCTTATCCGCATCAGAGTAAAATCACCATCTGACCACTATAACGCCATGGCAATTGGCGATTAGTAGCTGATTTAGGCCTAATCGACTGCTCCCCTTCAAACCAGGCCCGAATGCTTTCACATTCCCAACCCCGAAGGCCCTCTTTGCTTTGATTTCGACGAAGAAAGCGGTCCGACGGTTCATCTTACAAAGGTAAATCCCTTCCTTCCTTAATTTACATATGAACAAAAACATGCAGAAAGAGAAAGAAAGGAAAAAAACGAAAGCAAAAAGATTTTTAAAAATCACCTTTCAATATTTTTTTCTGCTTTTGATTTAGTATTTCTTGCGTATGGGTCCGTAAAAATTCAGCACTTACATCAGGCCCTTTTTATAGCTAAAATAGAAAAATCAAAATCAAAATACACGTTTTTGCTATACTGTATATTGTTATTTGGGTACTGCTTTAGCATTTCTTCTCGCAAGTTCTGGTACGTACTGAAGCTACGGATGTGGCCATGCTGTGCTAGAAACCGTTCGTGGAAGAGCTGGCAACGACGAAACCAGGCTGTGGCGTGTAGGCCCGATCGTGGTAGGCCAAGATGCTGCGGCACGCGCCCATGGCTAGGGTTTCTACAATACCTCAGCACGCTCAACTTTTGGGCCCCAAAAAATTGGGTCCGTTTTGGGTTACTGGATTATTTATTTTAATTTAATTTGGGCCACCGTTTGTAATTTGGACTGATATTTATTTTGGACTGTTTTGTAAATGGATTAATGGACTATTATTTTATTGGTTTTTATTTGGTTTCATTTTTTGTTTTTGGGTTTAATTTTGGTTAATGGACCCGGGCAAATTGGGCCTATTACAAACGTCATTTTTATTTTGGTCATTTTAATTTTTTTGTTAGTTTTGTCACTCTAATTAAGATAATTGTTTGAATTGATCACTGTCATTAAAAATTCTATTAATCTACTAACGGATTGTTGACATGGCACATTATACAATTGAATGACATGTGACACTCTTTTTTATTAAAGCCTAAGGACCTCTCTGTAATTATTCCAAGATATTTTTTTCATTTCTCTTCTTCGTATACCTTTGAAATAGAGAAATCAAAATCCCACAATTTTTTCAACAACGCTTCCTTCCTCATGGAATAGTTACTTTAATTAAGATAATTGTTCAAATTGGTCACTGCCGTTATAAAAATTTGTTAATCCACTAATGGATTGCTAACGTGGCACATTATCCAATTGAGTGGCATGTGACACTCTTTTTGACTAAAGCCTAAAGACCTCTCTGTAATTATTCCAAAATACATTTTTACCTTTCTCTTCTTTGTATACCTCTTAAATGGGAAAATCAGAATCCCACCATTTTCTCAACAACCCTTCCTTTCTCAAGGAATATGTAACACCCTAACCTTGGCCTAGACAGGAAGGCTTAGTTTAGAATGCCACGTTGTCCTACCAAAACACTGTCATACTTAACCATTGTTAAATTATAACATCAAGTACCTGAAACCTATTCAAATCCTAGTAGTTTAAAACTATGAAGTTAAAAACATAGATTCGCACACACATAAATATTAGTCTGATTGATGACCAAGTTCCACGTCCGTCGGCCACTTATTCCTGAAAGTTTCCTGAAATTTATTCAAGTAGTTAGTGTTGCATCGTAAAACTTAAGCAAATTAGCCTATCTACAAGAATTCAAACATTATTGATTATTCGGATAACAATTCGATATTCTTAGACAGATCAATAATCTGATCGAATCTAGGCACGACAATTGTGATACGCAGCAGATTGATACATATACACGTATAACACCAATACGGTTAGGTGCACATATCATAGAATACATATATAGATGCAAATTCCTATTCTATCCGCTACACACCATCTCCATCCACCTTACACCAATAGGTATATAATACCCATCCATCCCTACACACCTCATAGTATCAATATGACACGTTGTAAGGTTAACAGTCTCATTGCCATATCATATAATATCATGGGTGGTTTGACCACCAGATTGTTACAGAATACTTTCTTAAAACCATAACTCCTGCCTCATGCAAATGCAGAACAGATAACATATATCAATACGTAGTTTAGATGCAAATACAATCACACTTTTCAGTATAATAGAGTATAAATAGAATCAATATATAGTCAAAATAAGCAGATCATACAGTTCAATACAGTGTTACCTATCTTATAAGTAGTCTACACTCCCCCGTACTATAACTACGGCATCACCAAAATTGGCGATTTAGGCTTACACGTCTAAACGGTGGACTGTCACACTCCACACGGCCTGGAACACAATTGTGTGGTTATCTGTGTGCCCTATTTATCAAGTCAGTGAGTCACATGGCTCAAGCACACGCTCGTGTTCTAGCCCGTGTACCTCACACGGCTTGGCACATGCCCGTGCGTCTTGCCCGTGGGACCCTTGCACCTCACTTCACATACACAGTCTAACATACGCCCGTGTGACTTACCCATGTGGCCCCAAATCTGAACTCAAAGAGTTACACGACCTGCCACACGGGCTTTCGTACGGCCATGTGACCTACACGGCTTACACACATGCTCGTATGGTAGCTCGTGTGTCATCGACAGCCTCGTTTCTGACGAAGAAAAATGTAAAAAACGCAAGGAGTTTCAATACCCACCTGTTACCCAACGTTGTAGAAGCACCACAATGCAATTTCCAAGCCTAAAACAAGTTCCAACATCCAATTCAAAAACACATTCGTAATTACATAACAACAACCAATTTCGTCGAAACCTTCGACTCACTTCGCAAAACAAATGAAATTAACTTACTACGAATTCCCAGTACACGCTTGATTTCTAGGCAAAACGAGATGCGTTCTGCGTCTGCTGAGTTCCCCCTAACGTATTGATACATAATAATAACCAAATTAACAACAACTCGAAAATTTAGCAGTTTTCCCAATTTGCACAATGACAAAATAACAACAGTGAACCCGATTTACCTTAAGACACACCGGAGCATACAATATCGTGAATCAACGTAGCAATTATGTAGGATAAACGGAATTAAGCAAGGATTTTGGAGACGAACGCAAGCAAATAAAAGAAATGGAGAAGAAAGAAAAATAATGTCTAAAGCATTTAAAAGAAAAGAGCATTTAAAGTTCAGAACAATTTCACAGAAGAATTCAAAAACATAAATTCTTAATGTATTTGCAAAGGTTTGAACACAAGACCAGAGAATAAGCAAATACTTAACCAATGAACCAACAAGCTCATCATTAACACAAAAGACACAGAGTTAAACTTAAGCAAGGAACCTAAGCTAAAGGTTCAAATAAGGAATTTAACAAATTCCAAAATTCACGCGACTTGAACATCAAATCTTAAGTAAGCAAATAGAACACATAACCACAAAAGCAGACACATATTCATTGGCACAACTTAGTAATTGAAACTCAAATTTTGGGGCATTACAGAATAGTTGATAGTTAACTTGGGTTTTTCTCTATACCTTTTTAAATTCAACCAATTATGAACTCATACATATCTATTTTTAACAATTGTATTTATCTTTTTGTGTCATGTTACTTGTATTTTCTTAGCTAAAATTTGAATACAACATAGACTAAATTATCTCATTTATTTTGTGAAGGGCTAAATTGCTGACTACCCCTATAGTTATTAACATAAATAATTAACATCTTCAATTGTTTTTTTTATTTAGAAACTAAATTGCTTCATTAAGAAATTAAATTGAACTAAACTATGTGAAGTGTTGGGACATCGAAAAACAATTGGCACAACATAATTTAAAATCCAACAATCTCACACCATAGATTTATGTATAAGATAACGAATCTAGGATGATAAAGGTTCAAAATATACCTCAACTTCTTTTTGAGTAAAGAAATATACCCTCAACATAATTTAATTGGCCCTTTGAATTTGACGTCATGCACACGTTTATTTTGTGTTCAAACTGAATCTTAAGAAATTAAATTAATTATATAAATATTTCTATATAATTTAACTTATGTGATAGATTAAACATAATCTCAATATTTTTCAGATACCAATCGTTTAATTATAGGGTGCGACTCTATAGGATTTTGTAATGTCAACAATGATATTAAAACACTAAATAGTGAATGACATCTAGTAACTCATCATTATTACCTAAGTTGCAGGAAGTTGTGGTTCAACATGACATTTCTATGATAATATTACTATGCAATCTATCCCTTTGTTTATGATATTTAGATTGAAACACAAGTGACGGAACAATTATACTTATATAGTCTAATCTTTTATTTCATCAATCTTGAATAGACTTAGTTATACATATGAGTCTGGTATTTCATATCAACTTATTTAAGCACAAACATGCATATTTAGTCAAATTCTATTAGAGGGCTTAAGACACCATTCCCATTATGTAATAGAGACAAATCCTATATTGATCATTTATATTTCATTACAGTTTGTGGTATATTCAACAATAGCTTTTATCATATCTATTATGGAATACAATTTGTGTCAAACATATGACTTTCAATGTTAAAAACCATGGTGACCTCAGGTTTAAGGATCACATACACCATTATCACTACGAGAATTGATGTAACTATTACACAACAATCCAAGAAGTATTCTCATAATGGATCAGTCTAGCACATTATTCTTCTAACATGTACCCATTTGTTGGCTCGATACCTTTTATACCCATGACAACATCTTGTCCTCAATCAACTGGACGTTAGTCTCAATGTATTATTATTGTTCCGTCCCACAATAAAACTCAACTAAAGATAATTTAATAATAATCATATTATTCAAGCGACTTTATTATTATTAATTAGTTTATTTAATACGTAGAAGTAAAGACTGAATGTAATAATGATAATGCTTTTATTAATAAATTAATATGTTATTATCATATTCTTATAATTAGTTTTTGAGCATCCTCCGAGAACCTCTTGAATCTTTACTTGAAATAAAAATTCCTATATTCGAAATAAGTTGATCAAAATTCCTTAATAATAGCCTTATTTAATGGTCGAACTACTACTCAAGCTTGAAGTGTGGTCCAATATTTGAGAGGATTAAGACTAAAATATTAGGCTCGCAAAATTGACTTGGGTAAAAAAAAATTAAACCCTTTAAAATATAAATCGGACTTGAACTTCAACATTTAAGACCTGAATTCAACCCGATCAATTTGTTTTTAGTATTGCAAATACACTATCCTATTTTTATAAATTATGTAATTTATATCACATAAAAAAATTAAATCTACAATACTATATAAGATTATATTGTAAAGATTTAAAAATATATTAGGTTGTTTGTGTTCAAATTTATAATAAAAGTAAAAACATATAAAACTATTAAATATTAAATTAAAAATAGCATAAATTATTTTTTTAAATTTTTAATATATTATTAGACCTAAAACGATTTGGGTTAGTCATTAAAGAAATGAACGAGTTTAAAATCCATATTTCAAATTGACCCAGATTTAAATAAACATAAATTATGTTAATACCATATAATATCTAAACTTGAACTTGACTCGATCCGACCATGAACATCTCTACTTAGAGTGTGTTTAATATTAATATTGAAAAATATTTTTCAAGTCAAATCAAATTTTTAAGCCAAAAAATAATTATAAGTAGATCGCTTTTCAAGTTAAACTAAATTTTCAAATTAACTTTTCAAGCTAAGCCAAAAAATTAAAAATATTTAGGTTTAGATTTTTCAAAATCTAGTTCGGGAAAATATAAATCAATACCAAATAACATCATAGTATTTTTTTTTTTGGAGTAAAATAACGTCATAGTTATAATAGTAATAAAGATATGGGAAATATAAATACTTTATATTTCAGTAAATTATTCCAGCACTTATTGGATAAACAAATATTCTATCGCTTATGAAAATTTTAATTAAATTTACTACAATTATGTTTATATGCTATTATAATATCTAAAATATTATTCGCGTATTCAAATTTAAATTTATATTAATTTTTTAAAAGATTTAAAATTAAAATTTTATATGTCATATTATTAATAAATTTACATTTAATTTAAATTATTTTATATTTTACATTTTTTAAAAGAAAATAAAACAATTTAATTACATAAAACTAAGCCAACCCTAGTATTCAAACAACTATAATCCTTCCCTTCTATCGTGGATCATTTTATCTGGGCCGTTAGCATTATTATTATATTTTTTAGAAATATATCATAAATTTCAATACCCTATATTTATCAAGAGCTGATAAATTCTCTTGATCAAAACGGAATTAAAACCGCTTCAAATTTCTAAAGGCATAAAATCTTATATCAAATCTCTCAATAGCATTTTTTAAAAAACATTTTCTCACAATTCATTTAAGATCTTTGAATAGTATCCAAATTTGTCATTTCTAAATAAAAGATGGGTCGAGACCCTTAAAGAGAGATAAGCAAAAAGGATAGACCGCCCATATTATCGACATAAATTGGTGTCAAAAAAGGTCGGTTGCATAAGATTCCTTTTGCCCTTCAATCCATCAATTATTCAACCTTTTCTTTTCCCCCTTTAACAAAGTAAAGTATTAAGTATGATTATAGGTATACATAATTAACCTTCAAATAATTATAATTAAATATTATAATTATAAAGGAATTGAAAATTAAAATACATTAAATTATTTCGTTAATCACTCTAAATAGGGGGTCGTTCCTATTTTGCTCATTCCGTTTTTTCTGTTAATTTGGTCACTCAAAAAAAGAAATTGATTAAATTGGTCACTCCACCAATTAATGGTAACGTAATGCTAATTGTACGTTTTCATGTTAGTCACTTTAAAATTAGGGTAAACTACTCATTAGTCACTCTAAATAGGAGTTGTTCCTATTTTGGTCAGCCCAAAACAATATGTAAAAATGCACCGTTAGTTTTTCTGTTAAAGTGACCAGTTTGATCAATTTCTTTTTTTAGAGTGACCAAATAAACAAAAAAAAAATATGAGATGACCAAAGTAGGAACAATTACCATTTAAAGTGGCTAATAGAGTAGTTTACCCATTAAAATATAATAATATGAACATAACTATGACATAAGAAACATTAATGCCTTGTTAAGTTATTAGTGTAATAACATGGGGAAGAAACTTAATTATTACATATGTATTATACCAGTTAGGTATAAAATAAAGAATATCTATTCCAATTTTAAACTTGAAATTAGAAAGATAAGTAAAAATTTGTGTAAAAAACGAAACCTCTTCAAACTAAAGCAAAAATTTTCTTTCTCTTTACTAAAAATAAGTCATGAGAATGACGAAATAGTAACAATTAAATTAATTTATTGTTAAACTTATATGCTTATTCATGCATAAAAAATAATACTATTAACAAATGTAACTTAAAACTTAAACTAAAATGAAATACAAAAAGAATTCACTTATAATTTACATCAAATTAAATTTGAATCCAATTTCTTCAAACAAGCAAATTTATGGACAGAGAGGGACTTTATCCTCTCAAAAATAGACCATTCGCCTTTAAATCTCCTAAAAAAGTTTATAAAATTATACTTTAACCCCTTTAAAAAAATATTTAATTTAATTCCTTTAAAATTTATATTTTAATATTATCCCTTAAAAACAAATATTTTTAACTCAGCCAAACCTCCGGCTATTCAAGCTCCCTTGTTTTTTCTCATAAAAAATAATGTGAGTGTAACATTTAGAGTTAATAATAGATATGATTTTTACTAATTTGAATTTTTTGTCTTCATATGTATTAAAAAGAAAGTCTAGAAACATAATTTGATAATTCCAAAAATATATATTTAATTTGACAGTATTTAAACTATGGTAAAAGGGTTTTCAATAAATTTTGTTTCTATTATTGTTTTAACATTAAATTTATTATAGAATTTTTTTAATATCCATAGCCCCTTTCAAATTTATAAGAAGATAATATAGTGAAAAACAAATGAAAAGAATATAACTTGAAAATAGTTAAGACTGGGTTTTAAAGACTCTGGGCATCAACAGGAAGAGAAGAAAACAGGAACTCTTCTTTTCTATGTGAATGTATAACGGGAAGTGGTGGGAACCAACTGCCTTATCTTTTTGCTCTTTTAAAGGCGTTTTCAACTTCAAACTATAATCTTTTGTGCTTAAATGACCAACCTCTTTTCTAAACTCCAAATCTAAGCAAAGGCTGCTTCCTTTCTAACCCCCTTTTTCTTGGGTTTTGTACCTTTAAAAAATGTGATACCAAGAGAAGCTTTCAGGTTCCCCTTCTTCTTCTTTTTTATTCATTGGCAACTGTAGAAAATTGTTCTTTTTTTCTTCTTCTGTTAAATATTTTTAATGGGGTTCCTTTTTTTTTTTTTGTCTTGATATGGGGAGAAGATTGAGTTTTTGATACCAATGCAATATATTTATGCAAAACCCATGTTAAATAATTAAATATTATGGTTTACAAGGTTGAATTTTGTATAAATTGGTTGGTAGGAAGGGATTATTATATATTCTCTCCCAAGTGGATGGTTCTTTTTTTCCAAGGAGAGGGAGGTTTTTGCTTAATCTCTCCCTCTCTCTTCCTTTTTTCCTTTTTTTTTCTGTTGGATTTAATGGATTCCATGTTTTAGCTTTTGTTTGATGCAGTTAAGAGGCTGCATTCTTCATGGAACTTGTCTTTAGCAAATGGGTATTTGTATTTTCACTCTGTTGTTGGCTAATCTTCTCTGTAGCAGTTGCAGGTCAGCTTAAAGCTTGGTTTTTCTTTTCCTTGGATTACTTCTTGTATCTTGAAAAAAAAAAAAAACGAAAATGCTTAATTGTGTAGAATACCAAAATTATTAAAGAAATTCTCTTTTAATTTTGTAAGTGGAGGGAGTGCATGGAGGTTCTAAAGTGAGAGGGGTGAACTTAGGAGGGTGGTTGGTTATAGAAGGTTGGATCAAACCTTCTCTATTTGATGACATTCCCAATGGAGACATGCTTGTGAGTATTAAACTTTGATTTTTTGATGATTTATGGGGTTTTCTTAGTTTTTTCCATGAAAATTCTAATAATATGTTAATGGATATTGAAATGTAGGATGGAACACAGGTTCAATTCAAGTCGGTGACGTTGCAGAAATATGTTTCTGCCGAGAATGGAGGTGGGATGGACATTTCAGTTGATAGAGATGATGCATCTTCATGGGAAACCTTTACGGTAAGAAGCCGATCAAATTTGCTGGTCTTTATCTCACAATTTGATCATGTTTTGTATGCTAAACTTGAGCTTGATTGACTGTTTGGACCTACTGGTGTTATGCTTGCTTGCGGATATTATAGTAAGTGAAACCATAATCTATTCCTGTTTACTTGGCAATGTCTAATGCAGGCTATTACATTGTTTTATTCTGGTTTAATATGCAGAGTGAGGCTTTTCAATATTGTCATATACTAAAACTCATCTATGTCTTATCCTAACAAATTGGTTTCCTGGTTGCCTCGATGAATGAAAGTCTATTACAAATTTACAACGGCATGCCTTCATTTTTCTCAATTCTCTATGAATGTAATGGAAAGTGATTTTTTGTGAAAAATAGTTGTGCATCATTTTTGTTACTTTTCTTAATAAGTTAAGCATTGTAGAGTTTCATGTCATTTATCAGTCACGATTAATGATTGTGAAAATGGTCATTCTTGTTTTGTTGACCGGTACCATAAGAATCTGCAATGAAATTTATCATCTAAACAGTTTTCTTGTCATGCAGTTATGGAGAGTTTCTGAATTGGAATTTCAGTTGCGCACCACACAAGGTCAATTCCTTACATGTTATGGTAATGGATGCTCTGTATCTGCAACAGCAAAATCAGCTTCTTCAACTGAAACATTTCAAATTGACAGAAATAATAACGGTAAAGTTCATATCAAAATAAAGAGTGGAACCTATCTGCAGGTATGATACCAATGCTCTTCATGTTTGTCTTGATGAATCAACTATTACCCTTCAGTATGTTGGCTGCAAATAATTCTGGAAACAGTTTTTTTGCCACTGCCTCTTGAATAATATGGTTAAAATATTCTAACACCCAATATTTTAGCCTATATTGCTGGTTAATCACAGGATTAAGGTCTCAGTATTGCTTGTAGTGGGTGTGTACTGAGCCAGGTTTAATTGTCACATTTGAAAGGTTAAGACAAACTTCTTTAATCACGGTTTTGCTATGGAGAATAAAGCTATCAAATTGTAGCATTACCAAAATCTGTGCATTGGCATATGACATATAAGATTACTCAGTGTGTCTTTCCCAGGTTCATGATGCCAAAATTTGAAATAGTAAAACTTGATGAAAATGTTTTTATATTGTAGGCCACCATGGATAATCAGCTGACAGCAGATTATCCAGGAACCCCAGGATGGGATGATAATGCAGCCACATTTGAAATGACAATAGTAGCTAATAACTTGCATGGAGATTATCAGCTTGCAAATGGATATGGACATAATAAGGCAAAACAGGTTCTTGAGGTAACATAAACACTTTTTCTATTCTTTTTTTCTCTTCTTTCATGGGAGGGGGCGGAGACACAGCTAAAACGTATTACATTCATCAATCACTCTGAATCATGTACAATTGATTTAGCACTCAAGTATGTCAGATACATATCATTTGGTATTATACTACCATCGTTTATTCTTAAGGGTTACAGAGATTATATGCACTAGGCTCAAATTCAATCTTTTGTTTCCTTAACTATTGCTTGTTGGGTGAAACTGCAGAAGCACAGAAATACTTTTCTCAACGTAGGGGATTTTGAATTTCTATATAGACATGGAATAAATACTGTAAGGATCCCTGTTGGTTGGTGGATTGCTTACGATCCTGATCCTCCAGCCCCATTCATTGGAGGGACATTAGAAGCTCTTGATAATGCATTCTCATGGGCAGAGTAAGTCTTTTTTTTTTTTTAATTATTGTTTGTTAAGAGTGCTATGATTTTAGCTCTTCATTTCATTTGATAAGTACGTAAATATGTTGATGCAGAGACTATAGCATAAAGTGCATCATTGACCTTCATGCAGCACCTGGCTCCCAAAATGGAATGGAACATAGTGCTAGTCGAGATGGCACAACAGGCTGGCCTACATCCTCTGATTATATTTCACAGACATTGCATGTTATAGATTTTCTAGCTTCCAGGTAACTGCCACAAATTATAGGATTTGCGCCTGAAAGTGATATTAGCTACAATGAGGGCTGAAAAGAAATGTTCTAGTGATATTAGCTTCCATTGAAATGTTATCGTAACTGAACAAGAAAATCCTTCCAATCCTAACAAGCCAATCATTATCCTTTGACTCTTTTAAGATTAGTGGCAAGTTTATTCCATTGAATCATCTTGTTTACTGCAGGTATGCAAAGCATCCTGCCTTCCTGGGAATCGAGCTATTAAATGAACCCTCTGCTGCAGAAGTTCCATTGGACACGTTAGTTTCATATTACAAACAAGGCTATGAAGTGGTGCGGAAATACTCTCCATCAGCGTATGTGATAATTTGCCAAAGAATTGGCAGTGCAGATCCACTGGAACTTTATCAAGCTGATATAGGCTCACACAACCTAGTTGTGGATTTGCATTACTACAATCTCTTTGATACTTTCTTTGTTAACTTGAGTGCTATAGATAATATCCAATTCATATATAAGAGCAGGGAAGCTCAGCTACAAGCTTTGAATGGTGCCAATGGTCCCCTCGTTTTTATCGGTAACTAAGTTCCATTTCTTTTCCCAACTAAACAGTGTTCGACTTGAAACATTATGTTCTATGATTAGGGTTTTGTTTGTTTCAGGTGAGTGGGTGAATGAGTGGAATGTTACAAGTGGATCTCAATTAGAGTATCAAGACTTTGGAAGGGCACAGTTAGAGGTGTATAATGCAGCTTCCTTTGGGTGGGCTTATTGGACACTCAAAAATGATAGAAAGCACTGGGATTTTGAATGGAACATTAGGAACAATTATCTCCGATTAAGTAACATTCTAAACCCATCTCCATTTTGTTTCCAAACATGGATGTTAAATCACTTGGTTCTATCGCATTTCACGTTGACGTACATTCATGCAGGTAATTCAGAGAAGAAAGTTTTCAATAGCCTAAGATGGCTTTTACTTGCATCGATTTGCTTCTATCAGTGTCAAATGTTGGAGTTGGTTGAGAACTGGATATGAGCCTGCTGAAGATGAAAGATCAAGTGCGGCTTTTTGTTTTCTGTCTTCCTTTTCCAGAAACCCTATCTTAAGCTCTTTGCTACTCCATTACAGTCATGCCATTTCATTCATTTTGGCAAATGTGCAAGTCCAATAATATTTTTAGAGTAGAAAATATCCAGAAGTCATTACCTCTTGTTCAATTCATCCCGGAGAGCCGTATAACTAGGACTCGTATCATTACCATTTCACCTCTGATAATGAACCTGATCCATAGTCAATCCCCACTCTGTTAGCTTCGCGTGACACTGATTTACCACCTATAACGTTCGTTGCCCTCCATGCCAACTACTAGTCACAACTCTTGATGCCCCAACCACTTGTTTTCAAATCGGAAACGTTTCCTTCTCCACTGCTCAAAACAAACCTCCGTTTACAAAATAATTGGTGCATGGTCCGATGTCGTAGCCACCACTGATCACACTTACTGAGTTCCGGAAACAATTGAACCAACTACTATTAGCCACTGCTCGATCCAACTTCTTTTGCACCCATGCCGCTGAGCCCCTACCTCTCTCCCATGTAAATCTATAACCCCTCCAACACACATCACGAAGATCACAGTCATCCAAGGTTCTCCTAAAGCCATCAATTAAATAATGAGGGTGATCGGCTTCCCCCCTCTTTATTCTCCATGCTCGCTATATCATTAAAATCGCCAATCACAACCCACCGCTCCCCTCCCAACGACACCAAAGATTTCAGTAACTCCAATGACTGCCTCCTACGACTTCGTTCCGAAAACCCAAAAAAGCAAGTCAGCCTCCATTTCAAGCCATCCACCTCTTTACAAGCTTCGTTGATAAATTTTGGGGCATAATTAATCACCTGAATATCAACTCTGTTATCCTACAATTTTGTGAGCCCACCTCCTCTTCCTAAACGATCCACCCCGAAACAGTTAACTGCCCACCATAAACTAAAGTTTCTACTAAAAACATAAAATCCGGCCTATGATGACGGATCAACTCTTGAAGGGAACGAACTTCCCGGAGGTTGCCGAGACCACCGGATCCCACCGATAAAAATTTCCATTACCAATAATAGTCTCACCCACCATTAATTCATCTTGGTCATTGCCCAGCCTATTAGTCCCTTTCTCAACACCCTTCCTCTTGTCCTCATTCAAACAGCCCACATATCCTCACATTCCTTGATATGCGCAAAAGAAATCCATGCTTTACCATTCTGATAATTGCCAGCCAAATTAATCCCTAAACTGGCGCTATACTGATTTATGAGATTGGAATTAGAATAATCATCTATAATCTTTCCCTTTCCATCCTTATCCCCCCGTAATTTGCTCTTCGTAGACATCACCTTCTTCACGTAACCAACAGCTGGTAACCGGCGATGACCTCCTCCTCGGCGCTTTCAGAAATGTACCCTACTCCAGCGGTAATTCCTTCTTACCATGTATTGCACGTACATGACAAAAACTTTCTGCATGGCCTAATCTCCCACACAAGAAACAAAGAAGCGTAAGTCTCTCATAGAGGAACCAAGCATATGCCTGAGACCCTGAGGCCAGCAAAATCTTCTTTTCCTCTTCAACAGCACTTGGAGCATCTATAGCTACCCGGATACGTATAAACCCCTTACTACCATCTTTAGCATTATAACTTACAAACCTCCCCACAAAATTACCGAATTGAGTTACCATTTGCTCGGACATTAATCCCTTTGGCAAGTCATGCACTTGTACCCAAAAATTCACAAAGAAGAGCAGGAGTTTTTGAGGATCATCACCTTCCTTCACTCTGGAAAACAAGGAGGTGATTGTTAAAGGTCCAAGGACCCTCATCAATCGCTCTATCAAACCTCGTATTAGAAAAAAGAGGAACCGCTTCTCCCCCAGATCCAATATTGTAACCCCTTCAATCGGATGCCGTAAGTTAACAAAAGTATTCCTCATAGATTGGAAGTTTATAACACTTGCTGTCAGAAAACAACCAACCAAACTATATTCAACCGAGATCGGCGTACCCTCATATCCAGTATTTATTTTCCATGGCTCCTCCTCACCCTCATCTATAGTCAACGCTGCTATCCCTTCCTCCATGAACCACCACTCTGAAAGCAAAGTCAACGAAGAGCGAAACAACATAGACCAAAACAAAGAAAATAATCAAAACATGCCACTAAGAGCAGCCATTTAATTGTTAAAATTAATAAAATTTGTATTTTATCTTATGAGATAATTTTAAAAGTTTTCAGTTCAGTGTTTAGGGAACCAAACATTCTTATTATATTTTTTTTTGGGTATGTTTCAATTTATCAGTTATATTAATGAGGCATATTTTAAGCATTTTATTAAAAATATTACATGATTTTTTTTTATTTTCTTATTTTTGGACCGGTTTAACCGATAGTTAGATTAATAAATTGTTTGATCACGAATTTGATTTTAAAAATGAAGATGATAATATAATTTCATTACCCATATTGATACCGCTACTGTGTGTTCCTTCAATTAAACAAAATCTCATTTTTCTAGTTTTATAAGGGTAACTTAACATCTATTGAATTTTTTCCATTTAATTTTTTAGAGAACGATCTAATTTCATGAACACAGTTCATTTATGGTCGAAGTAACGATGGACTCTGCGTGTGGCATAACTTTACCTCCTCCTTAGTCATACCTTGTTGCCAACCCCCTTTCCCTTTGGCATTAAAGATTTCATCACCCCAATTTTTGCACCTTATTTTTTATTCCAAATAAAATATCATTTTGGCTTAAAAATTATTTTTTATTCTAAATAAAAATTCTTTCTTATCATCTTTGTCCAACACACTGATATTTGCCTCTTAAAAAAAAGTGATATATGGGTTTAAGTAGGTTTCCTAACAATGGTACAAAAAGTTGGATTAAATTTTTTTTTTTTATCTTTCATTATTTATTTTACAAACTTCAGCGTCTCTAATTTATTTTTTGGTATATGTTAATGATATCATAGTCATAAAAAATAATCTTAATAGTTGTTTAAGAGGTTATCTATTCTCTCTCTAAAAAGGTTCCTCTTAGGAACCTTAGTACACTCAAGTTTATTTTGGGAATTGGAGTTCTTAACCCAATCCATCCAAGTTTTCTTGCTTTGTTAAATGAAACAAATATGCGAAGACTATAAAGGTGTGCACTCTCCAATTGCCCCTTCTCTGTAATTGACTCTTTATGATAGGATCAATCTTACTGATGTTATATAGTACATGCGAATGATAGGAAAACTCCAATATTTTTCTGTCACACATTTGAATATTTTATATTTTGTAAATAAGTTTTCTCAATTTATGCACTCTTCTATAAAAACTCATTGGAAAGCAGTTAAACAGATCCTTTGGTAATGAATTATCACTTAGAAAACATTGTTAACATATCTTGTAACAGGTCTATTTTGCTCGGCCCACTAAATAAAAAAAATAAAAAAATTAAAACAGAAACAGTCCAAGTCCAAATTACAACCCAAATTTAAAAAAAAAAACCCTAAGCCCAACCTAAACAGGCTCAACAATTTTTTTTTTCAGAAAAGCCAGAAACCCTAGAGTTTCTGGCGCCGTTCTCCTCGGGCGTGCCGCCCGCGCCTCGTCCTGAGACCTGCCCCCTTCTCTGATGCCTTGCACGAGAACGGCAAAAGCGCCTTTCCCCGCCTCCTTCAACGCCTACAAAGAGCACAAAACAGAACACGAAAGAACAATAACAAGGACAAAGCGAAACAGTAGAAATAAATAAATAAAACAGTGTAATCGGCTATAAAAGCCCCCTTCATCAGTGTAATGTTTTACAGAGGAATCAAATACGAAAAAAGAAAACACAAAATAAAAAAAAACTCAGAGCAAAGGTGATATTTTATTTGTTCTTATTTTATTTCGAAATAACAATAAAAAAGAAAAAAAAGGTTTTTTTATTTTCATCTTTTATTCTTTTTTTGAAACACTAAAGAAGGAAAGAAAACTTACTCGTGAATTGTCGCCTTCGCCGAGCATCGTTTAGATTTCGGGGATTTAAACCGTAGATTTGGGTTCTTTTTCAAAAAAGGGATTAAAAAGGGGATTTTCGAGTTTTTCGGCCACCGTAGGCGGCTGCAGCGACGCCGGCGATCGGCGACCGCCACGGTGGCCGATGGCCTGATCTAGGCCGGATCCTGGAGAGGGGAAAGGAGGATTGAGAGAATAGTTTTTGTTTTCTTTTAAAGAATAGAAGAGAATGAAGATTTTTTTTAAAAAAAATTGACTTAAACAAGCCTATTAAACGGCGTCGTTTAGGGCTGGTAACCATAGCCCTAAAACGACGTTGTTTTGCCCTTAGGATCCGTATGCCGACCCGACCTATTCAATGGATCCGCGCGTTTTGGACGAATGGGTTATTTGTGCTATTGATCCTTCCACTTTTGCAGTGCGTTGCAATTTGGTCTTTTTTTGTTTTTTTAGTTTTACCCTATAATTTTATTTTTATTTCATTTTAGTCCCCTGGAGAACGACGTCGTTTTGGGGATAGGGAATAATTTCCCAGTTGGTCCATGTTCTTTCATGCGCCCTATATTTTAGTCCTTCTGGGAAATGATGCGCATAAAGACAAGGGATATTTCCCTATCCGGTCCCTGTCTTTTTTAACGCATTACACATTGATCCTTACCAGTCTATTCTTTATTATTTGCGGTTTAAGACCCCCAAATTTCAATTAAATCCTCTGTTTATTTAATTTCAACTTTATACTGTTTATTTATTTATTCATTTATTCATTTATTACTTCTTTTTTTTACACTTAAATATTAGATTGTTTATATTTTTATATGTGTATATTTTTTACTATTATTGTCATTATTGTTTTATTTTTATTTTATTTTTTCTTTCTCTCATTATTTTATTCTTTCTCCTATTATTGTCGACATTCTCATGTCATGTTTATTTATCCTTTTTAATTATGCATTTTTCATTTTTATTTTTTATTTTAATTTACCTTATTTATTTTATTAATATTATAATCATATTATTATTATTTATTAATATTATAATCATATTATTATTATTATTATTATGATGATGATGTTATTATTATGGTTTTTTCTTTATTTACTTATTATTTATTATTCTAATATTCTACCCATCTAGCCATTTTATATTATTTCGTTATCATTATACCATACATTATATTTAGGCATATTTGCCTTGTACCCGAATAAACTAAATACACATTATTTTAAATATCGCATTCGTCTTTGCACGAAGCATAAAAAAGGGATTTTTTTTTAAAAAATCAAATTAATGTTCATTATTTTGGAATTAGGAAGGTCATGTTCTTAACTTACGGAATATGGCTTCTCTCTAAAATCGAAATAGTCAAACATTTACTTTAAAATAAAATAAAAATGGGATTTAAAATGATGATTAAATAGTGTTCATTTTTGTTCTTGAGAATCTAAGGCATTGTGTCCTAACTTACGAGACATGATCCTTTCTTCTCAATTAACCTGAAATGAGCCTCTTTTCGTGAAAATTAATTTACTAATGTCTTAATAAAGGATGATATTTTAAAATCTCTTCAAATTTTCAATTTTCGACATTAAAGACATCAAATAATCAAATTATGTACCAATTTTGGGCGTAACGAGGGTGCTAATCCTTCCTTATGCATAACCGACTCCCAAACCCATTTTCTGGATTTTTATAAACCTAAAAACATTGTTTTAATAAATCAAACCCCTTATTAAAACGATTAAATAATGAGGTGATCCGATCACACCTTATAAAAAAAAGATTGTTGGTGACTCCCAATTTTCGTTTTTAAAATAAAAGTCGATTTCAAAAAAGAGGTTTTGACAGCTTGGCGACTCCACTGGGGACTCAAATAAGAGAGTCAAGCCACGAGTTGATTACTTTTTGTCTTTTTGTCGAAGATTGGTAATTTGGTTAAACTTACGATCCTTTCATTGCATTTCATCGGTCTGCATCATTTTGACATGATTGATTTATTGGTTCGAGTCTTTTAATATAACTTCGCATATCGCATCGCATAATCAGATAATTTTTATCCTTTTAAGTGGGAGTGAGAAACTATCCCTTCGTGAGGTCTTCACCTCCGTATAGGATACATCCGTACCTATGTCCTCGTGAGATTTTCATCTCCGTATAGCCATAGGGAAATGTATTCCCCTGAAGTAAACTCGGTCCATATGAGCTTATAATGGGTGAAGATCGAGGAATCTGCCGGTTCAGGTACCCTTACTTTAGAACTGAACCACATGTAATGAACCCTAAGAGCTTACCCTAGGTAGAACTGCACCAAACCCTAGTGGTTACCCGAATAGGCGCTTTATTTATTATTTCTTGCTTACTTCGAATTCTAGCTTTGTATACTGACTTGTTTGTTTTGCTTTGATTGTGATTGCATGACATTTTCATCATAAAAAAGGTGTTAATTCACGTTCGATTACTAAATAGAGAGCTTGCCATGGAGAACCAATTTCTTGATAAAGTGAAAGATAACGCGACTGTCTGAATATGGTTTGAGAAAACGCGACTAGAGAAATGTGATAGTCTGATGGAAGGGTACGTATCAGAATTGTGGGACTTCACCCATATCAGCGTGACCCAGAACAATCTCTAGGAATCGAAAGAGATATGGGTCCAATGGGATGAAGAAATCAAGCAGTTATTTTACTGTAATTATGGTGATTTGCCCTATCTAGTCGATATCAAAGTGGACAAGCACTTGTTTCGAGCTCTGGCTCAATTTTGGAATCCCGCCTACAGCTTCTTTACTTTTGGAAAAGTGGACTTAGTACCTACTGTGGAAGAATACATGACCTTACTTCGTTCCCCAAAAGTTCAGCCCAACAAGGTTCATTCCAGAGCAGCTAATGTCCCGACCTTCCTAAAGAAATTAATGAACATTACGGGAATAAATGAGCAATGGGTTGCAACTCTGATCAAGCAAAAGGGAGATGGAAAATGTGTCCCTTGGAGTAGTTTGCGAGATTTGATCTTAGCACACCCAGATATGAAGAAAAGGGTTGATGTCTTCGCTTTGAGCATTTATGGGCTGGTTGTTTTCCCTAAAGCATTCGTGTAACAGCCCGATTTAGGGGTTAGTCAGAATAATGATCTCGGGGTCACTAAACCGAGATTAGAGAAATTTATTTTCATGGTTATATTATTAGTCAGAGCATGTTAATATCTATACATGAAAATTTTAGTGCTTTAATTTTAACGATTTCATGTTTAATCGCTAAAAAGGACTAAATCGCATAAAGTGCAAAAGTTCTATTCTATAAGCTAACAGTACCAAATAGCCATATATTGACAATTAGAGGTCTTAAAAGGCAATTAGACCTCCAATATTGGCTTGGCCGGCCATAGACTTCATAGGGGACAAGAATTGACCAAGTTGGTCAAAGTTGGTGGTGTTTGGTGGACTAAATTGTTAGTTTAATATTAGAATAAAGAAAAGATGATGTCCATCTTTTTGCTCAACCTTCTCCATCGAAAATAGCAAGCAAATAGGGGTTTTTGAAAGCTCAAAATTTTAGCAAGCTCTCATCCATTCAAGTAAGTGATCTAGCGATCTTTTCTTGAAAATAATTGTACTTTTGAGACCCCTAAGGCTTAAGCTTTCAAATGATGGGACTATTTTGCATTATGGTGAAAAGTTTAGAGTTTTTCCATGAGAGCTACCATAGTTATTTTCTGCATTTTTTTATGAAAGAAATTGAGTGTTAGTTGTTAGATGAACAACTTTTGTGAAAGGTGTTGTCTTGAAAACACCTAATTAGACCTTGATGAAAAGGTTACAAATTTGTAGTAATCATGTGAAATGTTGAGTTTTCATGATAGCTATAAGAGTATTAAATGTTCACCTAGGCTCGTTGAAGGTAGAAATGTGATTAGAATTAATTTTCGAGCCTAGGGGCAAAATGGTCATTTTGACAAAGTTTAGGGGCAAAATAGTAATTTTGCCTAAGCATAAGTATTGAATTGCTTTTATTAATGTGGTGATTAAAATGAGCTAAATTTCTATTATGGAGCAAGAAGAACCGAGAATCCGCCTCGATCGGGGAAAGAACAAAGCCTTGGACTAAACCGATGATTTAGCTCATTTTGAAATCGAGGTAAGTTTGTATGTGATTAATGCAATAATTATGTTAGTATAATTGAGAATGCTTGGTATTCCGTTGATGCATGATGCTCTACTAAATCGATGATGAATGAGATGTTGAACTCCTAGTAGACCATATTGAATATGAAAATGCTATCATTGAGATATGAAATAGATAAGGTCTCGTATAAGACCATGTCTGGGACATGGCCTCGGCACCGAGTTGGTATTTCGTATAAGACCATATCCGAGATATGGCTTTGGTAATGAATATGAAAATCGTATAAGACCATATCCGGGATATGGCATCGATACTCGATGGGAAAGTCCATATGAGACCATATCCAGATATGGCATTGGCATTTAAAAGTGACTCCATGTAAGACCACCTCGGGGATGTGGCAATGGCTTAAGTACCTATATGAATGAAGATGGATACGCGTCTTTGACTATCCCTAGTGATTAAGGGAATAAGTAGATGAGTATAGAAGTAGAAATGAGAGTTCTATTGAAGTCATGTGATTGAGTGAAAATAGGTACTCATGAATGAGTCACGAAGAAATGATTTCGATGTGTGGCACGGTATGTGCTAAATAAGGGCAATTGTAAGTAAGTATGGCAAGAAGCCTATGACTTGTGTATGGTTAATTAATGCCATGGATGGATCATATTATGAGCTTATTGTTGCTATATATTTCCATGAAAACTTACTAAGCTTCATGCTTACCCCTTTCATTGCCCTTCTTCCTTATAGTATTGCCAAGATAACTAGAGGATCGTGGATGTAGGAGTTTGGAAATCACACTATCGACATCACTTTGGTATAACAATTTAGACTTATTTTGAATATGGCATGTATAGGACTCGAGTGTTTTGTTAAGTTGTAATTGTTTGTCAAAGTGTTGGCTATGTAAATTATTAAAGTTATTTTGTAAATAGCCTTATAAGTTAGGCAAATACTTGGCAAATTCTATTACTTAAAGAAGATGAATTTCACGAAGTATATGCCTTTATGTACGTCTTGATTCTTTGAGCTCCTAGAGGTACCTATGGGTCATCTTTTATATTGGAATGAGTACTTAGATATGCTTTTGGGATAGGAGTTTATTGTTTTGAATGAAAGTATGTATGTGTGCAACGTAGGGTGGCTAAGTGCTTGGTATTTAGCCTGCCAATTGTCCACATGGGTAAACACATGGGCGTGTGTCTAGACCGTATGGGAGGGACGACTAGCACATGGGTGTACGCCCAGGCCGTATGAAGTTTGCACCTTGCACTTGGAATTTAAACCGCCACACGGCTGAAGCACGTGGACGTGTGCATAGACCGTGTGGATAGGTCAGAATGCTAAGTTTTGGCACACAGGCTAGGGCCATGGGCATGTCATGGCCGTGTGTCCATAGTCAGAATCGACCACAGGTGGAAGACACTGGCATTTCTTAGGGGCACACGGGCGTGTCCCTAGACCAACACAGGCGTGTGGCCCCTGTTCTGTTGGAAAGTTTCTCGAGTTCATAAAAATTCCCGGAATAGTTTTGAAACCTCTATGAAGTATGTTTAGGGCCTCTTAGGCCGAGCATGCACAAGTGATGAGTTTAAACAAAATTTTATAACCCTATTCGAGACGTTTAAGCAAGGTTAGTTAGGTAATTCTCCAAACCCGGCTCCGGCTTGAATACGGGTAAGAGGCGTTACAATTTGGGTACGTGGATGAGGTAGTTTCGAATTTGTTTGACAGACTTGATAAGAGGGTCATGCCTGTCCTTGTAATTTTGGCCGAAACATTCTGATCTTTGAATGCATGCCGAAGAGCGAATGAAAGAAGATTCATTGGATATGGGTAACTCTTGTTGGCATGGTTTCATAGCCACTTTTGGAAGGTAGAAAAAGTTTCTTATCGAGTATTTTTTGAGAACTACTCTCCATTAAAAGAATTAGTGGCTACACCGAGGTGTGATAACAATTCAGAAGAAAAATGGATGGCTATACTCCAGAATCTCTAAGATGAGGTCGTCGAATGGAGAGCCCTTTAGATGATCCCCGATGAGATTCTGTATCGGTATGGAGATTTCGACTGGGTTCCTCTACTTGGGATTTGGGGAATTGTTGGGTATGGAGATTAGCTGCAGGTCCAATGGTGACCCCCGAATATAGTTGGTGGTGGGGTCAAAGAGTCAATGACGACATCTCTGTGCCAAATCAAGAAACCATTCGACCAATGGAAGAACACCTACAAGTGGTTCCATCTGAGCTAGAGATCATCAAGCAAGATTTTGAGAAAAGGAATTTGGAGCTAGGAAAGAATATAGAGCAATTAGAAAAGGAAAAGATACAATTAGGACTAGACGTTGACGTTCAGAAGTTAGAGGCCAATAAGCTAAGAAAAGGAAAGAATAAGGCTAAAGAAGATCTGGACAGTTTAAAAATAGATTACAAGAAGCTGTGCTTATCAATGAGGACTGCCAGGATGGGAAAGACATCAGAACAATGGCGGCAAGAGATCAAAGAAGAAAGGAACAGAGCCGATCAATGGAAAAAGAAATGCCAAGATGCCCAGGTTCGAGAAAATGTTCTAGAAAGAGACCTATTGAAATGCCAAAATGAAAAGCTCAAATTAAAAGCCAAGGTAGCAGAACTAGAATAGTCACTTCATCAGTATCGTAATCACAACTCCACAATTGAGCTGAAAGCGAGCTTAAACAAGATTGAAGAGCTGAAAAGGAAAATAGAAGAGCTCGAGATCGCATTACAAAATTGTGAACTTCGAGTTGAACTCCTTGAATCAAACAACGAGCAGTAGAAAGAGAAACTTCATCGTTCTTAAGGTCAGGTCACGGATAAAGACTATATCATGGAGGAAGCTGTGGCCCAAATCTGAGAGGTGGCCGATAATTTGCAAACTCTAGTTGTTCAGGCTGACATGCTAAGCTTGAAGTATGAATCAGAATCGGATCGGGGTCAAGAGTTAGCTTGGCTTCTTATGAGGGTTAATGCTTTAAGCATTAGGGCAAAGCCGTATATGTAATTCGTTTTATGTAAATAAATTTGTTTTCTAGTAAAGTTGTTCTAACAAAATTGAATCAGAATCAATGCCTCTTTTTTTTGCATTCATGCATTTGCATTACATTGCATCATATGCATTAAATTTCACAAAAAGACCATAATTAACTGAATTTATTTTAGTTAATCTGGAAACCAGCAAGAATCAGCCAACTGAACATCTTTACAGTACTCATGCCAAAACCAAAGTAATGGACCAAAGATTGGAAAGGCTAGAGCAAATTCAAAAAAAAAAATGCAAGACCAGTTGCAAGCGCAACTGCAAGAACAGTTAACGAAAGTACAACAGGAGATGAAAGATCAGATATTGGAATCCCAAAAAATTATGATAAGCCAATTGGCGCAGTTGCTGGCTGGAGAACGTGAAAAAGGGAAAAGCACTGCGATCAACTTAGTGGACGATAATGAGGATCCTATTTACCCCCGGGTTTTACCCCGATAGACATCTAGGCACAACTAGAGGTGTACCCACGAAGGGTACCCGTCACAATCAGACCCTAACAGTATCGAACCGGAACCTCAGCACCGACGAACTACCAAACGGACTTAGGTTCCAATCCGGGGGATAACCCAACCAATCTCATTGTTCCTGATCTAGATGATATGGTAGAAATAGAAAAAGAAAGAGTGGAACTGCCAAAGAAACTTGAGGATCGATGCAGATGGCTAGAAGAAAAATTCAGAGCAATGGAGAATGTTGATTACCATTGCAGTATCGATGCCAATGACCTAAGTTTGGTACCAGATTTAGTACTCCCTCCCAAGTTTAAAACTACAGAGTTTGAAAAGTACAACGGGACTAGTTGTCCTAAAGGTCACATCACTATGTTCTGTTGAAGGATGACAGGCTATGTCAATAATGATCAACTATTGATCCACTGCTTCCAAGATAGTCTGATCGGGTCAGCAGCTAAATGGTACAACCAACTGAGTTATGCCAAAATTAATTCATAGAAAGCTTAGCACAAGTTTTTATGAAGTAATATAGTCATGTGACGGACACGACACCCAACAGAATCACATTGCAGAATATAGAGAAGAAGCAGAATGAGAGCTTCAGGTAATATGCCCAAAGATGGAGAGAGGTAGCAACGCAAGTCCAGCCACCTCTTCTGGAAAAAGAAACTACAATGCTTTTCATCAACACTTTAAAAGCCCCGTTCATCAACCATATGTTGGGGAGCGCTACTAAGAGCTTCTCGGATATAGTGATGCCCGGTGAAATGATTGAAAATGCAGTGAGAAGTAGTAAGATAGACGCGGGGGAAAACTCCAAAAGATCAGCCCTGAGGAAGGAGGAAAACGAGGTGAATAATGTAAGCACATACAAAAAAGGTTATTCGACACCAATTACTGTAGGCCCGCCAAGGACAGTAACCAGAAGCCATCAAGGCCCCCAAGGTAAGAATTTAACCCGAGGCCAATTACAGAAAGGTTCCAGTTCACACCTATCCTGATGACATATAGAGAGCTGTATCAGAGTCTATTTGATGCACATGTGGTATCCCCTTTCTACCTAAAGCCCATGCAACCTCCATTCCCCAAATGGTATGACGCAAATGCTCAATAGGAGTACCATGCAGGAATCACGAGACATTCAATGAAAACTGCACTACATTTAAAAAGTTGATTGAAAGGTTCATTAAAATGGGAATTGTAAAGTTTGATGACCCATCAGGACCTAATGTTGTAGGAAATCCGTTACCTAGTCATTCTGATAAAGGGATAAATGTGATAATGGAGAATGGAGGAAAAAGAACCAAGATGGATGTAGCAGAAGTAAAAACCCCAATGAAATGGGTTTGGAAGAAAATGGTAGAGGGATGATTAATCAAATAGGATTCAAAAGAGAGAGCTGAAGGGATAAGGAACTACTGTGAGTTCCATGCTAAGAAGGATCATGAGCTCTAGAAGTGTGTTAAATTCAGTGCCTTAGTGCAAAATCTGATGGATAATAAGGAGCTAGAATTCTTTGAATATGCTATGGGCTCCAAAAAAGAAGATGTGTGCGCCTTAGAAGAGGGGTCAACAGAGAAGGTATATAAAGTCAGCCACTCAGTGGTTATCATTTCACGACCAAGAAGCAATAAAGCTGGAGTACAAATTGCATCAAGGGTCATAATCCAGAAACCTGTAGCTTTTCCCTACAAGGATAGCAAGAAGATTCCCTGGAATTATGACGGCAACGTGATGATCCTGGGAGAAGAGAATCCGATTAGTGCTACAGAAGAAGGCCAAGAGGTGTGTTTTTACACACGTAGTGGGAGGCGCTATGATCCATCAAATGCAGGAGCTGAGCCTGTTAAAGGAAAGACCAAAATAGTTGATCAAAAGAAGGAAAAGACGGTCAGGCTCAAATCGCCAGTTAACAAGCCAGTAACTGTGAACGAGGCTAGGGAATTTTTGAAATTCTTAAAGCATAGTGAGTACAGCATTATAGAACAGCTACACAAGCAACCAACTCACATCACAGTGCTAGCTTTACTCTTAAGTTCAGAGACACATTGTAGCACGTTGATGAAAGTACTAAACAAAACTTATGTTGCTAACGATATCTCTGTAAACAAGCTAGAACGCCTAGTCAACAATATAAGTGCCGACAACTTCATCTTCTTTAATGATGATAAGATACCGCCAGGGAGCATGGGATCTACAAAGGCTCTTCACATTACCACCCATTGTAAGGGATATACATTGCCAGGGGTGTTAATTGATAATGCATCTGCGCTAAATGTCTTGCCCTTATCCATGCTGAATAGGTTGCCTGTGGATAGCTCTCATATGAAGACATGTCAAAACATAGTGAGAGCATTCGATGGATCCGAAAGAAGGGTGATAGGAAGGATTGAGATACCCCTCTTTATTGGTCCAAACACGTATGAAGTAGATTTCTTGGTAATGGAAATTAAGCCATCTTATAATTGTTTGTTGGGGAGGCCTTGGATTCACACGGTTGGGGCAGTGCCGTCATCACTGCACAAGAAGCTAAAGTTGGTAGCTGAGGGTCGGCTAGTAACGATAAATGTGAAAGAAGATATTATTGCATTCGTAACCAATGATGCGCCATACATAGGGACAGACGATGAAGTGATAGAATGTTCTTTTCGATCGTTGGAATTTTTGAATGCGACCTTCATAGTCGAAGGGAATAAGATCCCGATGCGCAAAATCTCCAAAACTACAAAGATGGTCCTGCAATTGACGGTCGAGAAAAGAGCTTTACCTGAGAGAGGACTTGGAAAATGCCTACAAGGAAAGGTCGAGACAGCCATGCTCATGGACAAACGAGACTATTTTGGTTTAGGATACAAGCCAGATGCGAGGCAAAAGAAGAAAGAGCGGGAGAAAAAGCAAGAAAGGGGAAGAGCGCGACTGAGCGGGGAAGAGGTCAAGTGGGAACCAATGACCTTTCCCCATATATCCAAGACTTCCGTATCAAGAGGAACTATTCACCCTAAAAGAAAGATGTCAAGAGAAGAGACTGTTGAAGAAATGTTGGGAAACCTGAATATCAACGCCATATCTGATGAAGGAATTTGGGGAGAAAATTTATCAAACATCTGCCCTTATGTACCTGGAAGTGTTCTGAACAACTGGACTGTGGAAGAGATTCCTATAGTTTTGAGAGCCAATACAGAGTAATGTTCAAAACATGCTTATTGCTCTAAGCCTAAGAGCAATAAGAATCCTTTGTGAAATCTAAAATCTTTATTTCAATAAAGTGTATCTTTGCGTATCATCTTGAGCAAATATTCTTTTATTCTTTTCATTTCATTCATAATCATACCATACAAATAATTATTCTTAGATTCTTTTGTTCTTTGGATTTTTTTCTTTATCCCTATAACAGGTCTCCAGATATCAATGATATGAGCGACACTGCTACTGACGCAGAATCTCCTTTTGCGCAAGATATGTGTATGGAGGATTCTCAGGATTTTGAAGATGATCGAGACTATAACCTATCTCCTAATTTGTTGAGAATGGTAGAACAAGATGAGAAACAAATCTTGCCTTATAAAGAGTCAGTGGAAATTGTGAGCCCAGGAGAGGAAAAAGAGGTGAAGATAGGAGCTTGCTTTACCGTAGAGACGAAGTAAGACCTCATTGTATTACTCCAAAATTTTAAGGATGTCTTTGCATGGTCATATCAAGACATGCCCGGGTTAAGTACTAATATCATGGTACACCGGCTCCTCATAAAGGAAGAATGCAAGCCAGTTCAACAGAAGCTCAGAAGGATGAGGCCTGATATACTATCTCAATAAGAAATTCACTGAATGTGAGACAAGATATTTGCCAATAGAGAAGTTATGTTGCACCCTGATTTGGACAAACCGAAGATTGAGATAGTACGTGTTGTACCACACAACTTGACTCATCTCAAAGCTGGACCCTCTAAAGTACATGATGGAGTCGACTGCTTTGAATGGAAGAATGGCCCGATGGCAAATTCTACTTTTCGAATTTGACATAGTCTATGTGAACCAGAAGGCAGTCAAAGGAAGCGCAATAGTGAATTTTCTAGGCAGTAGAGCTCTAGAGGATTATGAGCCTTTGAACTTTGATTTCTCGAATGAAGATCTAATGTATGTTGCAACCACTGAAGAAGACACTCAAGAAGGTCATCTTTAAAAGCTAAACTTTGATGGAGCTTCAAACACTGTGGGTAACAAAATTGGGGCAGTCCTGGTATCCCTAAACAGAGATCATTATCCCTTCACTAGCAAATTGGATTTTGATTGCACGAATAATATGGTAGAATACAAAGCATGCATCATGGGTATCTGTGCAACCATAGAACGTGAGATCAAAGTGATAGAGGTATATGAGAATTCTACACTTGTGATCTATCAACTCAAGGGAGAATGAAAGACAAGAGATCCCAAGTTAATCAGGTATCGAAAGTTGGTTCTTGAGTTAATTGAGGAGTTTGATGACATCACCTTCTATTACCTCTCACGAGATGAAAATCAAATGGCTGATGCCTTGGCTACTTTGGCTTCGATGGTCAAAGCGAACAAACAAGAGGATGTAAAGCCTATCCATATGAGTATTTATGAGACTCCGGCTCATTTTTACAACATCAAAGAAGAAGAAGAATAAGAAGAGGATGGTCACCCTTGGTACAATTATATATTGTGATATGTGAAGAATCATGAATACCCTGACCAAGCAACTGAGAATGATAAAAGGACTTTGAGAAGACTGGCCAACGATTATGTTTTAGGTAGGGAGATCCTATATAAAATGAGAAAGGATCAAGTGCTACTAAGATGTGTAGACGCTGTCGAGGCTAGAAGAAGAAGTCCACGAGGGTGTCTACGGAGCACATGCCAATGGTTTCACAATGGCTAGGTAAATCATGAGGTTTAGGTATTATTAGTCTACCATGGAAGGTTATTGCATCAGTTATGCCAAGAAGTGCCACGAGTGTCAAATTTATGGAGATAAAATTCTTGAACCTCCCTCACCTCTTCATGTTATGACTTCTCCGTGGCCTTTCTATATGTGGGGCATGGATGTCATCGGACCAATTTCACCCAAAGCTTTTAATGAGCATAGATTCATCTTCGTGGTCATCGATTACTTGACAAAGTGTACAGAAACCATTTCATATGCCAATGTCACGAAGTCGGCAGTCAGCAAGTTCTTAAAAAAGGAGATTAGATGTCGATATGGAATGCCAAAAAGGATCATATCTGAAAATGCACTAAATTTGAACAACAGCACGATATCAGAAGTCTGCTGTCAGTTTATGATCAAACACTACAACTCATCACCATATCGCCCAAAAATGAATGGTGTAGTGGAGGCAGCCAATAAGAACATTAAGAAAATTGTGGGGAAAATGACTGAGACTTATAAATATTGGCATGAGAAGCTACCATTTTCCCTCTATGCTTATCGAACATATGTCAAGACCTCAACAGAGGCGACGCCTGATCGCTGCAATCAGAGCTTTAAAATTTATAGAAGAATGATCGAACCTGGAGACTAACTCTGACGACAATTAAAGGCAAGTGTACCTATCGAACAGTAGTATAGCTTAGGCAAGACCAGATTATCGAACCCAAAAGAATTAAAAGTATTAATACTAACTTTATTTTTATTATTTAGCCTATATTAAAGTGAAGGTTGCTTTTAAACTATATTGTTGAAGACTAAAACTAAGAACACAAAGAAAAGAAGAACGAATTGGAAAGTAACTTTAAAGAAAAACTCAGTTGATTGCGGCGATACCTTCGGGAAGAATCCACCTAGACTTCACTTATTATCTAACCCCAAATTATATGATTTCTTTACTTAGCTTGATCCGTGAGATTCCCTAACCTATATTAAACCCTCTCTCGAGGCGAATAACGTCTAACCCTAGGTTAATTAGTGGAACTCTCGTTCGCTTATAATAACCCCCCAGGATAGCAGTAAATCGATCAATGGACTCCCATATTAGGTTACACCCTAATCCAACAAAATCTCGTAACCCTATCTCTAGGCATTCGATCAACTCCGCTTAATTATGTTAGATCTTCTCTTAGGCAGGTTCTATTCCTCCTCCACCTAAGCACATTAGATTTGGATTAAACAACATAATTAAGAACAAACTGAGTAATTTATCATATAACTTAAAAACCAAATAACAAGATTCGTCTAGGTTTCATCCCCTTTAGGTATCTGAGGGGTTTAGTTCATAATGAATAAAGAAAACATCGCAAGAGAAAAGATAAAAAAAAACATAAGAAATTCCTAAAACCCCTGAAGGAATTGAAGGAGAATTCCGTCGTCTTGAGTATAATTCCGGCTTCTTGGGATGAATCAACTGGCTATCCTCGTGTTATTCCCTAACTCTGACCTTCTCGGCTTGGTTCCTTGGCCTAGCTTTCGATACCTTTCAAAGGTGGTACTTGGGGGATATATATAGGCTCTTGGAATGCGATTCTTTCTTCCTAAGTATCCTTTTCTGACTGAAATTGCTCTTTTCAGCGACAGAGGCACGGCCATGTCACACGCCCGTGTTGATCGAGACCAGACCGTGTTCGAACTTCTAAAGTGAGGCATAGCCATGTGAGGCGGAGTTGAGGCCGTGCTCTAAGTGTTCGTCGAGGCACGACCGTGCGGGTTATGGGCCAGGCCGTGTCAATTTCATGCTAAGGCCCATTGCTCCGTTTTAGGCCCAATTTGTGTTCTTTTTATCCTCGGGTGCTTTCCTAGGTCTAAGACATGAAAAGAAAGGATTACAAGCACCTTTTTATACAAATCAAGCAATAAATCATAAAAAAGTAAGCTAAATGTGGGATTAAAATATGTTACTTTTACGGTTTATCAACGCCTTTCTCTTTGGTTTATGGAATAGAGGCGGTTTTACCCATTGAAGTCGAGATTCCTTCTCTCCAAGTTTTGGCAGAATTGAAGTTGGATGAAACAGAATGGATCCAATCCCGATATGACCAGCTAAACTTGATTGAAGAGAAATGGTTGAAAGCCATCCGTCATGGTTAGATGTATCAAAAGTGAATGATGCAAGCTTACAACAAAAAGGTTCGTCCTAGGGAATTCCATGAAAGAGACCTAGTGTTGAAAAAGATCTTTCCCATATAAAAATATTTTAGAGGAAAATGGATGCCAAATAGAGAAGGACCTTATATGGTAAAGAAAGCCTTTTCCGGAGGAGTGCTGATTTTAATTAAGATGGATGGAAAGAACTTGCCCAATCCTGTAAATTCAGACTCAATCAAGAAGTACTTTACCTTAAAAAAAAGGGAAGAGGCCAAGGTGAAAACTCGCAAAGGGCGCCTTGAGACCAAAGGGATTTTGAATTGAAAATCCAAGAAAAGGGCAATTCAAATTTTGATCAAAGATGAGGCATGTGATAGTTATCCCTGAATGAACAAGGAGGAGAGATCTACGTCTTGGGGCAGCAACAAAGTATTTTGGATCTCCGAAACACATATCAAGTTCAAAAGGGTCCTCAAGAAGTTAGTGCGAATAAGTTCATGCTATGATATCCAGGGCATCTATTTTCATCTTATTTATTTTGTATTTTAGCAATGTTTGCTATCTTTGATTAATTTATCTAGTTCAAGCTTTGCTCTCAAAAAAATTCCTTTTGTCCATTGTGATAATCTTTTTCAAGCATTTTTCATTGAAATAACGATTAATGGACTAATAATGTTCAAAGAAAAAGGAGTTCTGCACATTGCTCTGAAAGGTTTTCTAAATAGTACGATAATCTAAAAACAGAACCACTATTCAGAACTAACCAAACTTAAGGGTTAGAAACATTTGAGAAAGAATAGTCCAAACTGTGACTGTTTCTTTGGATTTTCTGTTAAAAATACCAGTTAAAACTAGAAGGTAAGGTAACACATCAGTAATAGAAACTTGATAAATATCGAGCAATGACAGCCTAAGCATTAAAAAAGGGATCATTCTCGAAAAATGATTTTCTCTATTCATTCAAATATCATTCATACACATCTAGTTAGGAGCATTTGATTCATCCTGATCATGATATCCTAATCACTAGACATAAATAGGCCCATGAAATGGATTCTTTAGGTCATGTTCCCCAGAGAACGGTGTAACAAATCATAGAAATAACTACAAATTCTATACCCCTGAAGTTGCAGTGGGATGAATTATAGTCATCGTGGTGAATCTTATCTCCCTGAAGTTGCAGTGGAGAAGATTATAGCCACAAATCTTATCTCCCTAAAGTTGTAGTGGAGCAGTCATCGTAGCAAATCTTATCTTTCTGAAATTGTAATAGAGTAGATTAAAGCTATAAACCTTATCCCTGAAGTCGCAGTGGAACGTGTTAATGCTACAAGCTACAAATCTTATCTCCGTGAAGTTGCAGTGGAGCAGATTGAAGCAACAGATCCTATACCTCTGAAGTTATAGTGGGTCAGCTTAGATCTACCATCGCAAGTCTTATCTCTCTGAAGTTGTAGTGGAATAGACTAAAGCTACAAGTTACAAACCTTGTCTCCCTGAAGTTGCAATGGAGTGAAGCTTCAAATCTTATCTCCCTGAAGCTGCTGTGGAGTAGATTGAAGATAGCAAATCTTATACCCTTGAAGTTGCAATGGGTTAGAATAAAGCTACTTGAAGAAGAGAAACACCAAAAGAAGTCGAGCCTCGGTAGGTCCAGGCAAAATTGGCCCTTTTAAAGTCTTTGCTCCATCCTCGTTACACGACAACGAGCAAAGAGGGGCAGTTGTAATAGGCCTATTTTGCCCGGCCCACTAAACCCCAAAAAAAAACAACAACAGCCCAAGTCCAAATTACAGCCCAAAATTAAAAAAAAACCTAAGCCCAACCTAAATAGGCCCAACAAAAAAAAATTTCAGAAAAGCCAGAAACCCTAGGGTTTCTGTGGTCATTCTCCTTGGGCGTGCCGCCCGCGCCTTGTCCTGAGATCTGCCCCCTTCTCTGATGCCTTGCACGAGAACAAAAAAAATGCATTTCCCTACCTCCGTCAACGCCTGCAAAGAGCACAAAACAGAACACGAAAGAACTCGTAACAAGGACAAAGCGAAACAATAGAAATAAATTAATAAAACAGTGTAATCGGCTATAAAAGCCCCCTTCATCAGTGTAATGTTTTATAGAGGAATCGAATACAAAAAAAGAAAACACAAAATGAAAAAAACTCAGAGCAAATGTGATATTTTATTTGTTCTTATTTTATTTCGAAATAACAATAAAAAAGAAAAAAGGTTTTTTATTTTCATCTTTTATTCTTTTTTTGAAACCCTAAAGAAGGAAAGAAAACTTACCCGAGAATCGTCGCCTTCGCTGAGCATCGTTTAGAGTTTGGAGATTTATACCCCAGATTTGGGTTCTTTTTCGAAAAAAGGGTTAAAAAGGGGATTTTTGAGTTTTTCAGTCACCATAGATAGCAACGCCGATGCCGGCGACTGGCGGTCGCCACGGTGGCTGATGGCTGGATCTAGGCCGGATCCTGGAGAGGGGAATGGAGGATTGAGAGAAATTTTTTTTAAAGAATGGAAGAGAATGAAGATTTTTTTAAAAAAAAATTGACTTAAATAAGCCTATTAAACGACGTCGTTTAGGGCTGGTCACCATAGCCCTAAAATGATGTCGTTTTGCCCTTAGGATTCGCGTGCCAACCCGACCCGCTCAAAGGATCCGCGCGTTTTGGACGAATGGGTTATTTTCACTATCGATCCTTCCATTTTTGCAGCGCGTTGCAATTTGGTCCTTTTTGGTTTTTTTAATTTTACCCTATAATTTTATTTTTATTTCATTTTAGCCCCCTGGAGAACGACGTCATTTTGGAGACAAGGAATAATTTCCCAGTTGGTCCCCGTTCTTTCACGCGCACTATATTTTAGTCCTTCTGGGAAATAATGCGCATAAAGACAAGGGATATTTCCCTATCTGGTCCCTATCCTTTTTAGCACATTACACATTGATCCTTACTAGTCTATTTTTTATTATTTGCGATTTAAGACCCCCAAATTTCATTTAGATTTCAACTAAATCTTCCCTTTATTTAATTTCAACTTTATACTGTTTATTTATTTATTTATTACTTCCATTTTTTTACACTTAAATATTAGATTGTTTATATTTTTATTTGTGTATATTTTTTACTATTATTTTCATTATTGTTTTATTTTTATTTTTTTCTTTCTCTCGTTATTTTATTCTTTCTTCTGTTATTGTCGACATTTTCATGTCATGTTTATTTATCCTTTTTAATTATGCATTTTCCATTTTTATTTATTTTAATTTACGCTATTTATTTTATTAATATTATAATCATATTAATATTATATTACTATTATTATTATTATTATTATTATTATTATGTTATTATTATAGTATTCCTTTATATACTTATTATTTATTATTCTAATATTCTACCCATCTAGCCATTTTATATTATTTCGTTATCACTATACCATACATTATATTTAGACATATTTGCCTTGTACCCGAATAAACTAAATACACATTATTTCAAATATCGCATTCGTCTTTGCACGAGGCATAAAAATGGCAATATTTTAAAAATCAAAGTAATGTTCATTATTTTGGAATTAGGAATGTTATGTTCTTAACTTATGGAATATAACTTCTCTCTAAAATCGAAATAGTCAAACATTTTCTTTAAAATAAAATAAAAACGAGATTTAAAATGATGATTAAATAGCGTTCATTTTTGTTCTTGAGGATCTAAGGCATTGTGTCCTAACTTATGAGACATGATCGTTTTTTCTTGATTAACTTGAAATGAGCCTCTTTTCGTGAAAACTAATTTAGTAATGTCTTAATAAAGGATCGTATTTTAAAATCCCTTCAAATTTTCAATTTTCGACACTAAAGACATCAAATAATCAATTAGGTACCAATTTTAGGCGTAACGAGGGTGCTAATTCTTCCTCGTGCATAACCGACTCCTGAACCCCTTTTCTGGATTTTTATAGACCGAAAAACATTGTTTTAATAAATCAAACCCTTATTAAAACGATCAAATTGCGAGGTGATTCGATCACACCTTATAAAAAAGATTGGTGGCGACTCCCAATTTTCATTTTTAAAATAAAATTCGATTTCAAAAAAGAGGTTTCGACATATATGTAGATGCAGATTGGGATAAGGACCCAACAGATCATGCATTCACCACTGGCTACATTCTCTTCTTCAAACATATTCCTATCATCTAGTCATTAAAAAAAAAAGGCAATTGTAGCCAAGTCCCCACTGAAGTTGAATATAGGGTTATCACTGTTGTTGCTACAGAAAGACTTTAGGTGTTGCATATCTTGCAAGAACTACATGTCCAGCTCTCGTTCTAAAACTTTTTGTGATAATCTTGGAGTCACATATTGTTGTCATCACCTTGTTCTACGAGACAAGATGAAGCACCTCTAAGTTGATCTTCACTTTGTCCAAAATCACATTGAACGAAAAACTTTCGAAGTCAACCACATTCATGCAGTGGATCAACTAGATGGCTCACTCACAAAGGCCCCTAACTTTCCTGTTAGAATTAAGTGACCCGAATCTTTATTTAAATAAAATACAGTGGTAAAATAAAATAAAATTAGAATCCATATAGAACTACAATTCTTTTATTTTATTTTAGAATAAGGTTTTTTAAACCTTATTAAACTCTATCTATTTTATATTGATTAGAATAAGGTGTTTCAATCTTACTACACTCTTATTAGAATATGGCTTTACAAGCCTATAAATAGACATAGTCTATTCCTCTTGTATTCATTCGAATTCGACATAGTGAATTTTCTTCTTCTCTGCCCGTGATTTTTTTTCCTGAAAGGGTTTTCACGTAAAATCTGTGTGTTTTTTTATTTTATTTCTCTTTTCTTTGTGATATATTGTCATTACCAACATTCTATTTTATTTTCACATTTTCTTTGTTCATCAACTTCCCAAATTAAATGTTGTTCCACAACCCCAAAATTGAGGGTGTCATTTAAATAGTTGGAATAATTGATTAAGTCTTCACTTAATTTTAGTCTATCACTTTTATTTGTTATTTATAATTTGAATTTATTTTATTTTGTTAATTTAAATAATTGTTGTTATCCTTTTGTTATTTCATTCCATTTTCTAGTTGTATAAATTCATAGAATTATCAATGAATAAAGTATGCTTTGTTCTCCATCTTTTTCAAAACATTGGCAATGTATGTACTTCTCCCAACAAACTAAATGGAGAAAATTTGTTGCTACCTTGCCTTCTATTTCTCTAAGAATTCTCACAACAGTTGCAATTTGGTAATACTAGAATTAATCCGAACTTACTACAATCAAGGATGCCTTTGAAATCAATCAATAGACAAAATGGCGAAAAATCCTCTTACCCTCATAAATTTAATTTTACGGTCAAATGAAGAAAAAAATGATTTTAGTTGACAAGAAAACCCAGATTTCCAATTTAACCCACATTTTTTTAGTTAACATAAATTTTGATTTAATGTATAATTGTATACATGAATTTTAAATTGGTGCAATTATACAAATGAAACTCTAATTATGATTCAAATGTATACTTGAAATTTTAATTTTGATTTAATCATAAAATAAATACATCAATTTATTTTTATATTGGATAAATATAATTATTTATGTATACAATATATAAACATAAAATGATGTTATATCAATAATTGTGTTAATAATTTACAAGAATTGGATCAAATCAAAATTTCATGTATACAATTGCACATTAAATCATAGTTCATATATAATTTTGGTATTTATCCCAAATTTTAAAGAAAAAAGACCAAAGATCCTTAAAAATTCTAAAAATGAAAACTATATATAGAAAAAATTTCCCAAAAATACGAAGATAAATCTTTTCCCAGATGGAATTGATGGAGAATAGAGAATTAGAGGTTTTTGTTTTTTTAAATGTTAAGATATTTGTACTTATTAACAATTAAAGTAAAAGATTTCTTCAAAAAGGAATTAATTGGTGCCCAAATTTTTCATACAGCTCTCTTTTTTATCCTTCATCAGTTAAGGATTATTAGTATATTTGTGTTTTCAATTCCTGCTATAAATTGTTAGTTGAATAATTTAATTTTTTTTAAAAAAAATTCCAACCAAAAAAAAAGTAAAAGACTAAATTACCATTTTTTGTTAGAATCGTAAATAATATCTAATATAAAATTAGAACTATAAATCAGGATCTGTCATGTCAAATCATTAAGAATAAATCAAGAACAAAATTAGATGTGGAAGCGTACCTAGATTCATCGATTTCTTGAAATCTACAGATATTGAGGTTTTGATCTTCCAAATTAGCACACAAATAATCTAGAAAAGGTGACTCTCTCTTTTCTAAAGAAGGGATATTAGAAAAGTTACCTTATTTATAATTTGGGGACCATAACCCTAATATATATAACTTTGACACATTAGCCTTAATTTCTAATCAGCCCATCATCAATTAGAAATTAGTTACTAGAGTATCTACACATATTTGACCCATACTTTATTTAATAATCAAAGCCCAATAAACCTTAACCAAATTAGATCAATTTTAATTTGGGCTAACCTATTTTGATAGTAAATAATAACATGTAATTACATTTGTGATGTCCATATTTTCAACAATCTCTCACTTAGACCATATATATATATATATATACTAATTACTCTATAATTACGTGTCATTATGTAACCTTATGAGCTCAAAATTTTACTATCATATCCAAAAGGTATTCCGAACAATTTGGTCCATTAATTATGTTAACATAGAACCAATGCGACTTTTGTTACATTTATCGTAACTAAATCATCACTGATCACATATATTAACACAACCAAATGACATAGATCAAGTATGGATGTGTAGCATGGAAATTACATGCAATATGATCTAAACATGTCTATTTCCAACTGACCCTCCTTCAACCTTAGTGAGATCAAACATTGCCAAAATCAGTGTGAATAAACCAAATAAACTTTATTTCTGCAAAAAATAAACTTAATATCTGTAAACTGAAATAGCTGAAAAGGTGTCTATAACATAAAAGCATTTAAAAGTACAAACTCCCACTAAAACCAAATATCTTTTAATGACATTACACACATATGAGCAATGTGTTCATGAAAAACCTTGGGTGTAGTCCCTTAGTAACTGGATCCGCAATTATGGAGTTCGTCCCAATATGCTTTATAGGCACCTAACCACTCTGAACTTTTACTTTAACAACTAGGAACTTAAAGTCTATATGTTTTGACTTTGATGTGCTCCTGTTGCTATTGGAATAAAAGATTGCAATTTGTTTCCACAATTTGCACCTTAGTGACAAAATCTTGTATCCATATTCCTTCAAAATCAGAGTCTGTGTACCTGATGATCTCTAACTAATCAGACCTCCGATATGTGAGCATGTAATTTTTTGTTCTCTAAAAATACCTTATAACCCTCTTGGATGCTATCCAATGGTCCAAACCAGGGTTGCTTAACTATCTGTTTAACATCCCAATAGTGTACACAATGTTCCAGTGTATACAAACTCGAACATACATTAGACTTCCCACTACTAAAATGTAAAAAATCTTATGCATTTCTATAATCTCAAAATCATTCTTAGGGCATTGATTGAGACTATACTTATTATTGGTGTTGAGATCGACTTGATTAAGCAACGAACAAGTAAAAATAACGAAAGAAATTGAGAAATTGAACACACAAATTTAACGTGAAAAAACCCTTCCAAAGAGGAAACTACGGGCAAAGATAATTTTACTATAATGGAAAAAGAACGAATAGTATAAAAGATGGAGATAAAACTAGACCCTGAAACTCGAAACCTGAAAATAAAAAACCCCCCAAAACATAAATACAAAATTCTCCAAAAGTGTTATGAGTTCTAATCTCTAATAGGTGTAGTTTCTATGGTCATAAAAGAGCCTATTTATAGCCTAAATTCGTAGGTCAAATAAATTATGCTAATAAATGCTAAATATATTATACTAATAAACACTACATCTTCTAGAAAGAAAATATATTTTGTTTAACTTGACTTGCAAGCAATCTCTTATTTGACTGAAATACGAGGCACACTTAACAATTCTCCACCTTGAGTCATATTTCCACAATGCCATCTTTGCCAAAGCTTGCCACGGGCCTATCTTAAACTATGTAGGGAATTAATTAAGTCGAATTTGTGCTTATAAGTTGAAAGACTTCTAGCCTTCAACTTGTGCACTACCAAATCAAAACTAACCCGAGTATAATTTTTACGAACACAGTGCCCTAACTTTTCAAAACCTGTATCCAAAAGAAAACCTCTCTTCAACGAGATGGTCATACCTTTTTCCCTCATATGACCAAGTTGCCTCTACTCCAAACGAGTTGACTTTGACTCCGTAACAGACAGGGGACGTTAGATTTCATTGGTCACTATAGAATCTTCCAGAATATAAAGGCTGCAGGTCTTTTTACCTTTTAACAAAATGATAGCCCCACGAGACACCTTAATGCCACTCGACTCAATATTGGTTCTACAATCTTTCAAGTCTAAAATACTCGAAAAGATGAGATTCTTTGGTAAATGAGGTACATACCTAACATCTGGGAGCATCCTAATCATCCCATCGTGCATTCTAATTTTAAGAGTACCAATACCAATTACCTTACTAGATGAATAGTTTCCTATGCGCACAACTCCACCTTTAACCAAACTGTATGTGGAGAACCATTCTCTATTGGGACACATGTGGAAATAACATCCTGAATCTAGGATCCACTCGGACGTAAGCTCGGAGCTTTCGCTCGTTGACTCTAACAAGAAATCATCACCGCTTTCGTTGGCCAAATTGGCACCAGCTACATCTTCCTTGTTACTCTCAGCAGCACTTTTATTTCGCAGTTTATAACAATCTGCTTTGATGTGACTGGAACGACGGAAATGTGCAAGTGTACACAATCGCAACAAGTAATTCAGTGACAAGTAAATCTCGAGTTACAGTACCCACAGGGACTGTGAAAAGAATTATATATGAATGCAATTTAAAACACTTTGTTGAAGAAAAATATTTTGATTTAAAAGGTGATTAAAAACTAAAAAAAAAACAAAGTAAAATAAATAAAATAAAATAAGTTCTAATGCACGATTTTAAAAGCTGATTTTAATCAAGATGACATAATTGTGTTAGACTAATTACATTTCTTAACTTAGAATTATTAAACTCATGTTTATGTTGTTACGAATAAATTCACGGCAACTCGGTAATTTGCTAACTTATGAACATACTTACCTACCAAAATCCATTTATCTCTTGACTATATCTCTATATCAATTCAACCGATTAAATAGATTTTAATAAGCAAATGTGTTGATCATTATGTCAAAGTCTTAAAATTTATATAATGAATGATCGAGCCTAGAAACTAACTGTGACAACGATTTGAGGCAAGTGCTCTTATCGAACAGTAGTATAGCTGTGGCAAGACCGGATTGTCGAACCAAAGGAACCAAAAGTACTAATACTAACTTTCTTTTTATTATTTAGCCTAAGAATTAAGGGAATTATTAATTAATCTAAAATTAAATAACTACTAAGCTAAAGATGCAAAGGCAAAGAGAAGGAATTAGGGAAAATAACTTTGGGAAAAACAAATTGATTAAGACAATACCCGAGGAAGAATCCACCTAGACTTCACTTGTTATCTAACTCTGAACTAGACGATTTATTCACTTGACTTGATCCATAGGATTCCCTAATTTATATTAATACCTCTCTCTAATTAAAACCCATAGGATTGCATTAACTCGATCTATGGACTACCATATTAGGTTTGAACCTAATCCGGCAGATTTTTGTTATCCTATCTCTAGGGTTGCGATCAACTCAGCTTAACTATGCGATCTACTCTTAGACAGGGTCTATTCCTCCTTTGCCTAAGGGCATAAATGCTTGGATCAATATCCTGAAATATCAAAACAAGAATTAAGAACACATAGTTAAGAACAAATCAAGTATTTATCATATAGTTCAGAAAATAATAACAAGATCCGTCTTAGGTTTCATCCCCTTCAGGTATCTGAGGGTTTAGTTCATAATGATAAAAGAATACATCTTAGAAGAAAATATGAAACAAAACATAAGAAAACCCTAAAACCCTCTGAAGGAATTGAAGTAGAAATCCTCTGTCTTGAGTATGACTCCAGCTACTTGAGATGAATCAATTAGCTTTCTTCGAGTGAAATTCCATAATTTTGGCCTCTCTGGCTCGGCTCCTTGATCTAGCTGCATGCCTTTTGAAGGTTGGCCTCTAGGGTGTTTATATAGGCTTCTGGAATGGCTTTCTTTGCCTCTAAGTACCCTAATCTGAATGAAACTCTTCTTTCTCACGGGAGGGACACGCCCATGGAACACGCCCGTGTGAATCGTGGCCAGGCAGTGTTTGAGTCTGTTGATGAGGCACGGTCGTGTGGTTTTGGGCCCAGGTTGTGTCGATTTCATGCTTTGGCCCATTTGGTCTATTTTAAGCCCGTTTTTCATTCTTTCATCCTCTGGTGCTTTCCTAAGTATAAAACATGAAAATAAAGGATTAAGAGCACGAAATTCCACAATTCAAGGCTTAAATCATCCAAAAGTATGCTAAATATGGGATTAAAATATGTTCATATTACGGTTTATCAAATACCCCACACTTAAGCATTCGCTTGTCCTCAAGCAAAATTCTCAACTCACAATTAAAAAGAATTTCCTTAATTCATAATATTCATCAATAGTATTTCATCATAATTCAAAGATAATTTATACATGGATAATTTAACTCAAAGAGTCCTAAAGATTCAAACAATCAAAGTCATAGTTTTTACAACATGAAAACATAGGTGTTTCCCCTTACCTAAATAATTACCTCTGATTTGGAATCGACAAGAGTTGACATCCTCATTAAAGATTCACTTAAATCACTTGAAGTGTTTAAGGTTCAAAATTAAGCATTCAAAAGTCGAACATGAAAAGTTAATCCTATAGGCTTGCATGAAAATCAAATCTCCACCACTATAATATGAGATGATGCACAAATCAAAAGGTCTTTAAAAAGGGTTGTAACGGGGCTTGGGTTAAAGGTGTGGATAAAGGCTGAATTAGAAGGTTAGAATCGAGATTGACTTGACAAATTACCTAACTAGAAACAACAAACTAATAATGAATAATTACATCAATTGAAAACTTGTAATACTAATAATACGAGCTTCTTCTCAATATGTGGATTTTTAAACATATAAGCTCACTTGATCATAGAACTAATAATGAATATACTTCGATTTTTTTTTAAGAACAAATCCACCTAAAGGATGAATTTAACTACTGAACTAAAGATCATAGTTAGGCAACGGATCAATTCAAATCTCAATATAAGGGTAGTAAAAAGAAATGGTGATAACAAATACAAACTGGATTTTGGGTTAATATTTAGTGGGTGAGTCAATGAAAATGGTTGTTAGGATCAAAGGGGTTCACTAGGGGTTAATTGTGAGGGTAGGCTTTTAGTGGAGTAAGTGGGTTAAATCCTAAGTGCCTTTATCATCTCTGTATATCAAATCAAAGGTGTGGTCTCGACATGTATAATCGAAGCAAGTTCTAGAATAACAAATCAATGTTGACACACTCATAATAAAGTGAGCACGAAAAAATGTATGCTTTAAAAAGGCTCAAGATCTCACAAAAATTATGGCTTTTTGATATCAACCTTGTAAATTTCAAACTTCAAGGTAATAATTAGATTCAGGTAGACAACCTAACAAAATTTTAATTTTTGAAAATAGACTCATCATGCTTGATTCTCTAGTCTCCTAAAGTTTAAATCATCACTTGCACAATTATCAATGACTTAATCCGAAACATATTAATAAAGATCATGGATCACAAGAAATTTCATCCTAATTAGTGATATGAGAAAATTACTTAAAGACAATATATCGTTCAGGGATTTAAGAATAATGTAGAAAGTTAGACACTTTCTTGAGATAAATTTTCACCCCCCACATTTAAGATGTACATTGCCCTCAATGTACAAAGATATATAATCACAATATAGTAGAAAATCAAAAGATAGAGAGAGGTGAAACTCCTTGAAGGTTGGATGAAATCCTTGAGTTGGAAGTGTGGAAACTTGATTTGGAGGTGAAAGATAAGTTGGAGCGGGCGTCTTTGGTGGTGGAATGGTGGCCGCCAATAAGCTCTGCGCTAGATGAAGAAATTAGAAAGCTCGTGAAATCTTAGCCAGGAAATAATAAGAATAATTCAAACTATACTTAATATATATTTAAAGATAAGAAAAATAAAGAGAAAAAAAATAGAAAGTAAAATAAAATTAAAAGAAAAGATTAATGGGCCGAAAGGTCCTTATTGTTAGATGGTTAGCGAGGTGGGTGCCATTTCTAAGGCTGTGGTGTCGTGGTTATGGTCATGGTGTGGTGATTCCCAAGTAGCCTTTAGAACCTAAAACCAAGAAACTAAAATAAATTAAACTAAATTAAGCATAATAGAATTTAAGATAAGGAAAATAAAGGAGAAGATAAAAGAAAAAGAAAAGTTGAATGGACTCAAGGGTCCTCATCCTGTGGAGTCAATGAATCGGTCGGCATGAACTTATGTAGATCGGTCTTCCACAGGGAGATTGTGCTAGGATCCTTCCGGTTCTTCGACATGGATATGGTTAGACCTAGAGTTAGGGGGAATGAAGAAAAATGAGAATAAAAAAGAAAGGGAATGTAAGAAGTGTGGCAGAGAAAGGAATTGGGGTTAGGTGAGAAGGGGAGAGGGGTGGTTTAAATAGAGGTTTCCAATCTGATACATCCCCATGCCCGTGTACTGTGGACGTGTCGAGTTACAATGCCGTATCGCACGGTCGTGTTGTGCTGTGTTCGTTTCTCCTACGCCTATGAGCAGGTCACCACGCCCGTGTTGTTAAAACAGTGTTGGCCACGGCCGCATCACATGGCCGTGGTGTTTAGTTGAGGGCTGTGGCTTGAAAATATTTTTTGTTCTATTTCGTACTATCTCTGCCATGTCAGTATGAAAATCTGTAGTATCCACACGGCCACGGCCACGGCCATGCCTTGTGTAAGGCCGTGTGGTGTGGAAAGCTGCACTTGGTTAGTTTATAGTTAGGTGCTAAAAAGAAAAAATAAAAGAAGGAATAAAAAATGTAAAAATTAATGGGGTTAGTGCTCGAGTTGCCTCCCGAGAAGCGCTCGTTTAAAGTCTTAAGCTAGACTTACCTCTCATTCTCATAATCAGGGTGGTTTGAAGAGTTGAACATCTTCTCTCGTGCTATCAGTTCTACTATCCTAGTAAAGTTTAAGTCGAGTAGCGTTTACTTTAAAAGTGACAAGTATAGGATTACTTACCTCGACTGTTCTGTATGGGAAAACCTTGAGTACCCTAAAAGAGATTTCTTCGTTTGTATTAGGGTTAGGAGGAGATATTCTGGGGTCTGCTTTAGTTAACAATACTTGATCTCCGATTTTGAATTTGTTTGTCCCTTGGACTGGCTTTGGTTCTGCTTTGTGTATCCCTAATTTCTCTTTGAAGTGTGTCTTCCACTCGTCTAGCTCATCGATCTTAAGCCTTCGTTCCTCATGAGTTATTTCCTTGTTGTCATGAGGTATAGGATCTGACTCAGTTGTGTAGTTCTATGGTGCTTCTTGAAAAGAAGGTTTAACCGAATGGTTATTAATAAAATTAATTTTCTCACCTTGATTACTCGATGTCCTTGCCGAATCAAGAGATTGGAGACTGATTGATTCGTTACCTATACAAAGTGTGAGTTCACCTGCACTGACATCAATTTTAGTCCTTGCAGTTGCTAAAAAAGGTCTTCTTAAAATTAAGGGGATACTATTGTCCTCATCTATGTCTAAAACGACAAAGTCTACTGGGAATACAAATTTATCAATTTTCACAAGAACATCTTCAATTATACCCCTAGAAATTCTAATAGTTTTATCAGTTAATTGAATGCTCATCCTAGTTTGTTTGGGCTTCCCTAGACCTAATTGTTTAAACAATTTATAAGGCATAACATTGATGCTTGCCCCTAAATCAGCTAAAGTATTATCAATAGATAAACTACCAATTAAGCATGGAATTGTAAAACTCCTTGAATCTTTTAATTTTTGTGGTAGTTTATTTTGTAACATTGTTGAGCACACTGCATTTAGTTCCACAGGTGACTCATCGTCTAACTTTCGCTTGTTTGTTAACAGCTCTTTTAAAAATTTCCTTGAATCTGGCATCTGCGAAAAAGCTTTAAGAAACAGTAAGTTAATATGTAATTTCTTTAAAAGTTTAAGAAACTTACTGAACTGTTCATCTGTGTTGTCCTTCTTCATCACATTAGGATATGGTATACGAGGTTGGTACTCTTTAATTACCGATTTTGGCTTGTCATGACTTGCCTCGACCTTACCTTCGTCTACCACATTCTCTTGGCTTAGTTTTGGCTCATCTATCCCTACACTATCCTGAGCTGTTATGGATTGAAGTTGCTCCTTTGGGTTAGTCAGTGTTGCTTGGCAAGCTGCCTTGTGGTCGTTCTAAGATGATCTTGGCAAGTTGGCCTAACTGGTCCTCGATCCCTTTAATCGATGCTTGTTAATTTTTAAGTGTTGTTTCGGTGTTTTGCAAACGTGTTTCTAACACCGCTATAAATTTTGTCAGCATCTCCTCAAGGTTCGGCTTCTTCTCCTGTGGGTAGGGCTGTTGTTGGAAGTTTGGAGGAGATTGTTGTCTCTGATTTCCTTGGCCACCCCATGAAAAATTGGGGTAGTTCCTCCAACCTGGATTATAAGTATTACTATAAGGGTTATTTTGAGATCTGAAATTGTTACCCATATAGTTCATTTGTTCGCTTTCCATACCATGTCCGTAGGGTGGGTACTCAGGATTCGCCACTCCTCCACTTGTTTCGCACTACATTACCGAATGTACCTGCAAAGAATCACATAAACCATCAATCTTTTTATTTAAAAATTCTACCTGGTTAGATAGCATGAATACTGCGTCGAGGTTGAAAACGCTGGCTGCTTTAGTTGGCTTTGTCCTTGTGACTTGCCACTGATAGTTATTCAGTGACATCTCTTCAATGAATTCGTAGGCAACCTCAGGTGTTTTGTTGTTCAAGGTTCCGCCGGTGGCTGAATCAATCAATTGCCTAGTGGAAGGGTTCACACCGTTGTAAAAAGTTTGGCCCTGTAGCCACAAGGGTAGTCCATGGTGTGGACACCTTCTCAATAGATCTTTGTATCTCTCTCATGCATCATATAGTGTTTCTAAATCTATCTGCACAAAAGAAGAGATATCATTTCTTAATTTGGCCGTTTTAGCCGGCGAAAAATATTTTAATAAAAATTTTTCGGTCATTTGTTCCCATGTAGTGATTGATCCTCGATGCAACCACTGTTTGGCTTTATTCCTTAAAGAAAAGGGAAATAACCGAATACGAATGGCATCATCAGTAACGCCATTTATTTTGAAAGTGCCTCAAAATTCTAGGAAATTTGCCAAGTGGTTGTTTCGATCTTCATCCTACAAACCATCAAACTGAACAAATTGCTGTATCATCTGTATAGTGTTAGGTTTCAATTAAAAATTTTTTGCAGCAATATCAGGTCTAACAATACTTGACTCAGTTCTTGTTAAATTAGGTTTAGCATAATCATACATAGTTCGCGGAGCATGATTTTCGGCCACCTCTGGAGGTAGCAGATCATTCTCAGCCATCTCTTCAGTAGTATTTATTTCGTCTTCTTGCTCTTCTTGTATGTAATTTAAGCTTTGCCTTATCTCTCTACGATTTCTACGAACAGTACCTTCAATATCTTTGTCGTGGACTAGGGGTCCTGTCGGGTTCCTTCTAGTCATAAACTAGAGGTACCTGCTAGGAACAAATAAAAAAAGAAAAATTAGCAAAGTTAAAAGCAAAATAGAAACAAAAGTAAATTGCACAAATAAAAAAAATGGCTAAATTAATAAAAATTAAGCGTTCTTAATATTTCAGTTCCCCGGCAATGGCGCCAAAAACTTGATCGTTATGTCAGAGTCTTAAAATTTATATAATGAATTATCGAGCCTAGAAACTAAATGTGACAACGATTTGAGGCAAGTGCACCTATCGAACATTAGTATAGATGTGGCAAGACCGGATTGTCGAACCTAAAGGAACCAAAAGTACTAATACTAACTTTCTTTTTATTATTTAGCCTAAGAATTAAGGGAATTATTAATTAATCTAAAATTAACTAACTACTAAGCTAAAGATGCAAAGACAAAGAGAAGGAATTGGGGAAAAAAACTTTGGGAAAAACCAATTGATTAGGACAATACCCGAGGAAGAATCCATCTAGACTTCACTTATTGTCTAACTCTGAACTAGACGATTTATTCACTTGACTTGATCCGTAGGATTCCCTAATTTATATTAATACCTCTCTCGAGGCTACTAACGTCTAACCCTAGGTTGATTAATTGAAATCTCTTTCTAATTAAAACCCCTAGGATTGCATTAACTCGATCTATGGACTCCCATATTAGGTTTGACCCTAATCCGGCAGATTTTCATCATCCTATCTCTAGGGTTGCGATCAACTCCGCTTAACTATGCTAGATCTACTCTTAGACAGAGTCTATTCCTCCTCGACCTAAGGGCATAAATGCTTGGATCAATATCCTGAAATATCAAAATAAGAATTAAGAACACATAGTTAAGAACAAATCAAGTATTTATCATATAGTTCAGAAAACAATAACAAGATCCGTCTTAGGTTTCATCCCCCTCAGGTATCTGAATGTTTAGTTCATAATAAAAGAATACATCTCAGAAGAAAATATGAAAAAAAATAAGAAAACCCTAAAACCCCCTGAAGGAATTGAAGGAGAGATCTTCTGTCTTGAGTAAGACTTCGGCTTCTTGAGATGAATCAACTGGCTTTCTTCGAGTGAAATTCCACAATTCTGGCCTCTCTGGCTCGGTTCCTTGGCCTAGCTGCACGCCCCTTGAAGGTTGGCCTCTAGGGTGTTTATATAGGCTTTTGAATGGCTTTCTTTGCCTCTAAATACCCTAATTCAAATGAAACTCTTCTTTCTCACGACAGAGACACGCCCATGGCACACGCCTGTGTGAATCGTGGCCAGGTCATGTTCGGGTCTGTTGATGAGGCACGACCATGTGGTCTTGGGCCCAGGCCGTGTCGATTTCGTGTTTTGGCCCATTTGGTTCGTTTTAAACCTGTTCCTCGTTCTTTTCATCCTTCGGTGCTTTCCTAAGTATAAAACATGAAAATAAACGATTAGGAGCACCAAATTCCACAATTCATGGCATAAACAATCCAAAAGTATGCTAAATGTGGGATTAAAATATGTTCATATTACGATTTATCATGTGTTAATGCACATACATACTTATGAAATTAAAATAATCTCTTGTACATATCTTTATGCCAATTCAAACAATTAATTCAATCTCATAAGCACATAAAAGATTACATGAGGTAACAATGTATTTCTACCTTGAAACAGTTTAATGACAATAATCTTGCAAGTTATGCAAGGCAAATGTATCGTTTGATACCATTGCTAATTCAACCCTCAGCTACCTTAGATGATTAAACATGCACTGATTAAGTATTATGTCAATTAATTACAATTTCAATCCGTTTATAATTAATTCATTAGTTACCTTATAATTGTAATGCAAGAATAACTTAGCCAGGGTTTTACTTAATCAAACATCTTACCTAGGCCTATAACAACACAAACACAATTTTAATAAATTAAGTAGACGAAATGCAATCAACCTAACACGAATTAAATTTAAGTCATATCAATTAATTTAAACATTTCAAAATCACAAATATTCATAGACATGTTCATCATAACAACAACAAAATTTAAAAGGATAGGGAACAAGAATCAAATCTTGTGTTTCTCAGTGGCTTGACTGGTTTGCTCCACTCTTCCTTCTTCGCCTGTTCTTGTCGAACCAAGGGTGCTACAAATAGTTTAATTCTGCTCCAAATGATGGATGAATGACACTTTTTCAAGAGGTGAAATCGGCAAGAAAAATGATTGGGAAATAAAGAGAGAAAGTTGAGAGAGGAGAGAAGAGATGAGAATGTTGTGGTATGTTGAAATGAGCAGCCAAGGGGAGTTTTTATAGGGTGAGAGGGCTGCTAAAAATAGCCAAAATCAGCATCCAAAGAGCCCTCCCATGGCCGGCCACACATGTGGCAGGTTTGAGCTTTCAAACTTGCTATATTAAGGCTGGGGCAAATCTAGAAAGGCAATAAAAGAGGATGTGTTTGTTTATAGTTTGGCAAAGTCTTCAAGGGCCTTTTTGCAAGCTAATTAATCAGCCAAGAAAGCTGATTGGGTCAGCATGCTGGACGGTTTTGGGTTGCCCATAGCTTGGTTGGTTCAGTTTTCTCGGTTCAGCTTGACTGGGCCACTTTTCATAATTAATTAATAATAATTTATTTAACCCAAATTAAATTGGATTAAAATTAAAATTAATTATATTATTAATTAATACACATAATTTGGACCGTCTTTAGCTGAAAAATTCATTCGTCTCGCTACTTCAAAAATTGCTTCTCGGTTTTGCGCTTCTAGCAGTATCTACCGAGCCAATTTTCGCCCTTTGTGCGAATCTGTTGAAAATGATCAAAATTAACCAAAATTTATTATAAAATTAATTAAAATTCATCATGTTAATAATTTAAGTACAAAATAATTATTTTATAATAAGTATATTTTTTGACAATAATTTTATCGAAACTGCATGAATTTGAGTTAAAAAGGGCATGAAAAAGTGTGTATATTTTCGTGTTTCTAGTGACCTAACTTCTTACAATAGAGACATTTTTTGTTTCGCTTCTTTGATGCTACCAAAACGGAAGCTTGCCTATTTGCCTTACTATCCGAACCAAACTCGTTGTTAGTTTGTCTTTACTCAACAAATGATCCTTTACATCCTCGAACGAGATTTTGTCTCTACCATAAATCAGTCTCCCTAAAAGACTCGTATGAAGGGGGTAAAGAATACGATAATAGAATAGCCTGATCTTTATCATGAATCTGAACTTCATTGGTATTAAATAATTTAAAAGGGTAATGAATTGACTAATGTGATCTCTAAGAAGCCCACATTCGTTCATGCGAAACGTAAATATACATTGTTTCAACACTAAATGGTTAGCCAGAGACTTAGTCGCATAAAGAGTTTTTAACCTTTTCCACAAGGTGAATGAGGTCTTCTTCATCAATACCGCCTACAATACCCTATTAGTGAGGCACAATTGGATTGCAGACAGGGCCTTTTCATCAAGCTCTTCCCATTCTAACTGATCTAGATTCTTGGACTTTTTCTCGGTAACAACCTTTTTTAGGCCGGTCTGAACTAGAATTGTCATCATCCGAACTTGCCACAAATTGAAATTTGTGACACCATCGAATTTCTCAATGTCAAAACTTGTTGTTGCCATATTTGAACGGGTTGATCTACAGAAATCGAACTAGCTTTGATACCACTTGTTGGGGATCGACCCGATTAAGCAACGAACAAGTTAAAATAGTGGAAGAAATTGATAAATTGAACACACAAATTTAACGTGGAAAAACCTTCCAAAGATGATAAAAAACCATGGACAAAAATAATTTTACTATAATGACTAAAGAACGAATAATACAAAAGATGGAGATAAAACTAAACCCCGAAACCCTAAAATAAAGAACCCTTAAAACATAAACACAAAATTCTCCAAAAGTGTTATGAGTTCTAATCTCTAATGGGTGTATTTTCTAAGGTTGTCAAAGAGCCTATTTATAGGCTAAATTCGTAGGTTAAATAAATTATGCTAATAAATGCTAAATATATTATACTAATAAATACTAAATCTACTAGAAAGAAAATATATTTTGTTTAACTTGACTTGCAAGCAATCTCTTATTTGACTGAAATATGAGGCATACTCAACAATTGACAAGTAGTATATCATTAATATATAAAACCAAATATAAAACCTTATTCTCACTAAACTGATGGTATATACAATTATCGACCAAATTCATCTATAAACCAAATGAGATAATTATTTTGTAAAATTTGTAATACTATTGACGAGAAGTTTGTTTAAGCCCATAGATGAAGTTGTTTAATTTGCAAATAATTAACTTTGCATCATCAGACACAAAGTGTTCTAGTTGCACTAGATAAATGTATGATCAATGTTACCATTGAGAAAACATTAACTTAATATTCATCTGATGCAACTTAAAGTTAAAATATTCCACTAAAGCCATTATAATCTTTTCTCTAGTGGACCTTTTTAACGACATTCATTCTTGAGGTTGTTGAGTTTGTTTTTCTTTGTTTTTCTGGAACAATTACATCATCTTGAATATGGAGTTGTTCAACATTGCCTTATTGAGGTTCTAGATTCACTTCTTGATCAATGATAGGTATGAAAACCTAAACATCATCAAAAGTGATAGTAGGAACTGAGTTAGAATCTAATTCCTCATTAAATGCAATGTCTTTAACCTTATTTCTCCTTCCAAACTCAACATCACTACACCAAAATAGACTTTTAGCGGCGTTTTTAGTGGCGTTTCAAAGAAAAATGCCGCAAATATTATACATTAGCGGCGTTTGAAGGAAAACGCCGCCAAAAAATGAGCAATAGCGGCGTTTATTTATCAAACGCCGCTAAAAATGAGCAATAGCGGCGTTTATTTACAAAACGCCGCTAAAGGTGTGAGCATTAGCGGCGCTTTTGGGAAAACGCCCCTAAAAGTCTGGGCATTAGCGGCGCTTTAGGAAAAACGCCGCTAAAAGTCTGGGCATTAGCGGCGCTTTTGGAAAAACGCCGCTAAAAGTCTGGGCATTAGCGACGCTTTTGGAAAAACGCCGCAAATAATTTTAAAGTTTTTTTTGGATATATATGACTGATTGTTTTTAAATTTATATATTAAATAATTTCTTATATAATTGTAAAGAGATAACATTAATTTTAATACATTAAAATTATGATTCTAGTTTAAATTATTTAAGAGAAAAATATTTGTTAAAAATGAAAAAAAATATTAAATAATTTCTTATATAATCGTAAAAGAGATAGTATTAATTTTAAAATATTGAATATTAATTCTCATGATTATTTAGGGGTTATGGTTTAACATATATAGTTTAGGGTGTAAGGTTTAGGAGTTACTATTTTAATGTTTAGGGATTATAATTTATGATTTGTGGTTTAAGGTTGTCCTAGGGTTTTATGGGTTAAAAGTTAGGGTTAATGGGTTTAAAGGTAAATGGTTAAGGGTTTAGGGTTAATATTTTAAGGGTTAGGGGTTTGAGGTTTAGAGGGAAATTAATGGTTAATAGGTTAGGGTTTTAGGTTTATAGTTTATGGGTTTAGGGTTAGGGGTTTAGGGGGAAATGATTAATGTGTCAGGTTTTTGAGTTTAGGGTTTATGATTTAAGTGTAGAATTTTAAGGTTTAGGGTTTAATTTACGTTTAGTGTTTAATTTTTTGCCTTAGTGTTAAAGGTTTAGCATTTAGTGTGTAAGGTGTGGGTCGTAAGGTTTAGGGGTTAATGTTTATAGTTTAGGGTTTTAGTTGTTTAGAGTTTTTGATTTAAGGTTTAGTATTTATGCTTTTAGGGTTTATATGTCTATAAGGGTTTATGATTTAAGATTTTGTGGTTTATGGTATTTTAGGGTTAGAGTTTATAAAGGTTTATAGTTTAGGGTTTTAGGGTTTATAATGTTTTAGGGTTTAGATTTTGGGGTTACGTGTTTAAGGTTTTATAGGTTTTAGGGGTTTAGGGGCCGACTTAGGGTCTGGATTTAAACAAACTAGTGTTGTACATTCTGATCCATCATCCAAGTGGCCATCATGTATTATTTTCGAAAACTCATGCAGTACTCTTTCATCCTCTTCGATCTATTATTATTTATCTAATTTTTTATATTAATAAATTAATATAAAATTTATTTGTAATTTACTTTTTAAAATATTCAAAAAATTAATGATAGGTAGAAAAATTTAGAACCAATAACATTAAAAAATAAATGTTAAAAATGAAAAAAATAAAATACTATTATTTAAAATACTTTTTAAATTTTTTTGGGTATGAGTAATTGTTTTTTAATTTATATATTAAATAACTTTAAATTTTAAAAATTTCAAAATTTATCCAATTCTTTTAAATATTACTTAAACTTTAAAATAAAGAAAAAATTGATTAAATCTTTAAAAATATATTAGTATCAAGAATATTAGCGGCGTTTTTAATTAAAAACGCCGCAAAAGGTAAGAAATAGCGGCACTTTTCAAAAAACGCCGCAAATAATCATTTTATTTTAGTTAAAAACGGCGCCGTATTGTTAGCGTTTATCAAAAATTGCTTAACGCTTTCTGTTCCCCCATTTTTTGATTTCCCAAAATCCCTAACTCTCATCTCTTTGCTCTTCCTATTCTCATCTCTGTTTCCAACAGTTGTGGTCTGCACCTTCTATTCCTTTTCTTTTGCTTTGATTTCCAACCTCTTCCTTTTTTACAGTAAAAGAAAAGTTGCACCTTTATTTTCTTTTTTCTTGAATCCCCTTCTCTTTTATCTTCTTTTATTCGAAAAAAAAAACACATTTGTTATTGTTCATTTCGTCTTTGAGCAGAAATCCCTAAGTGTTCAATTTGTTTTCTGCTTCAACTTTTCCCCGAAATCCCCTTCATCCCCGTCGACCCTAAATTCTGTCGTCCCTAAACTTTTCTGCTCAAGCTTCTCCCTAGGTTCTGTCGTCCTTTGTTTTCTGTTCAAATTTCCCAATATTCCGACATTCAACAAACAACGACGGTATGGAATTTGTAAACAGAAACTTTTTTAAACATATATATTAATTTGAAATGATTTTCTTTTCTTTTATCAAATGCAGAGCAAGTGGAAGCATAAGGTCAGAAAATCCAGTTCCAAGAAACTGCAGTAAGGGGTTGAAGATGAACTTGAGAGGGAAACAAGTGTTGTATCTGTTGAAGTGGTAAGATAGAACCTAACAAGACGATGGCCATCTGACTTTTATGTAAACACAGTAATAAATATCTGAGTAATTGTCCTTGCCCTAGCCGTAGCCGTAACGTAGACTAGAACCTTGTAGAGAATGTACTGTAATATAACTGTAGGGGGGACTTTAGTGAATGGATGGTGTAGGGTGGTAGATGATTAGAGATAGTTTGCATGAAATTGATAGGGTACATTTGTATAGTTCAATTGTATTTTGGGGGATTGTTTTACAACTTTAGTTGACTTTAAAACATCCATATCAAATTGATCATTGTTTCACCATCGTCGTCTGCACACTGCTTAGCCTACCATTGGCTGCGGTGGGAACACGAACTGTTTGAATTATTGTGTGAATCAAATATTCTGCAATTGGAAGTATTTGTGTGAATGCTCGGTCATAAACGCGTCCCAATCGTTTTGTAGAGTCAATGGATGGTTTTGGTTTTTCTTTCTTTCTTCCCTCCTTTTGTTTTTTCTTTTTCCTTTTCTTTATATTTGTCTTTATTATTGAGTCCCTTTCTCATGTTGATTCTTAGATAAGCTCTCAAACTTTTGTTTAAATACTTTTGTTTAGAACTTTTTGGGTATTTTTTTAATTCGTTTGCATGTGATGTACTTATGCATGGCTGTAGATTTCAGTTCTTTAGTTTGTTGGAATGTTTTTACTATATTGTCTTTAGTTGCTTGCACACTGCGTTTTCCTATCTGTATTGTGCCAGACTTGCTACTGGTTTTTGGAAGTCCATATTGGTATCTGGGTAGGAACTTGGCGAATACACTGTATTTGCATGTCTCCTATGAGAAGGTGGTTTAGAAGTGTTTTCTCGCAGCTATGAGAAGCTTGGCTTCGTACGCAGGTTTGCATTCTTCCCATATCTGGTTGTTAGCATGGTTATATCTTTTGTGGTTGTAGTGTTGCATGTTTATTGCTGCTCCCATTGTTGCATGAATTTATTTTTAACTCATTATGGTTGAAATAAACAATTTTCGTTAAATGAAATTAGTGTTGGAATATTCTTGTAATTAATTTTTGTGTGGGAACAGTGCAAGTGATTTTCCAGAACTTTTATATGTTTAAAACTCAAGCAGATTAGTCCAAGGTAAAAAAAAAAAATGAAGTTCCTTGATGCTCAATGAAGTGTGAAGCATATGATTCTTCGATGCAAGTAAAATTTGAGAAATTTTATCCAAGCCCTTAGAAATTTTATTTGTGTAGCTCAACTTGTTCCTTACAAGGAAGAAAACAAAGTCATCTGTATACCCGTGGTTGTGGCTGTAAGTTCTAACATTGTTGTGAAGTGATTTTAATGCTTTCTTTCTTCTTCAACTTGTGATGAGTGGGTGGAGTTGTAATAAAATCTTATTCAGTCGTGCCTCTGTGTGGTTTCGAAGTTATGTATTCCATTACTGATTTCATTTTAACATTTAAGTTGCGGTTGTCAGCTTAGAATCTCTGAACTTGGGGCTTTCATCTGAATGTCTTGTATTTTTCTTTTGATAGGAAGAGTTAGTGTACTGTCACTTTTAATATGGACAAAATTAAGAACAGTTTTGAATGTTGGAGAGTTAAAATCTTATTCGAGGAAGGGGTCTATTTTGTTTATGGATCATCTTAAGAAATACCATAATAAAGGGGGGAAGTTATGATTTTACCATATCCAATTGTCTCTGATCAAGAATTATAGAGCTGTTGTAAGTTTTTTGTTCTTAGGACAAAAACATTTTCTGATGTTTCTTTAGACCATAATTTTATTTGATATTGTTTGCATCCCTCCTACTATAGGCTTAATTTACATTTCTAAGATTTGCTTTTGCATGGTATTGATAGATTTTGCATTTGAACTTGACCACTGCAGGTTGCTATAATTAAATGTTAGTATTAACCAAGCCTATCCAATGAATGATTTGTATTTAAAAGATATGATTAGAAAAGCATCTTTTGGGAATTTGGAGAACTCATCTTGTAAAATGTCGTTGCTCCCTTTATTGTGGAGCTTTGATTTTATTTAAATATTTTGTTTTATTCACTCATTATTGAAGTATCTATTTATAGCTACTTAGAATAACCATTGGAAAATTTTCATTGATGATATAGACATTTTTTAAATTTATTGGACATGTTTAATAGGTGATGACTTTCCAACTACAAAATTATATAGACGTCAGAGTGATGGATATCTTAAGTTGCCAAGAGGTTAGTATTGTTCTTTTCGGTTCACAAACAATAAAGTAATTGAACTTTAGTTAAAGAATCTTTGATCTTAGCCAAGTTGTTTATTTTTTTCTGTAAGTTCATTGATTTATTTTGTTTCTTTACATTTTCTTTTGTCAGGTATGAGTCACTGGCATGGTGACAAAGAAGCAGAAATTTTGCGTCTTGGATTTGTATGTTTTTAGTACTTTACTGCCTATCCTTTTAACCTTTCATTTTTAAATCTTAGGGATAAGTACGAACTTTAATTTTTTGATGAAATCAATTAAGTTTTAAAATTTCGATGGAGAAAGAGAACGAAAAGAATAGAGAAAGCTTATATTAAAAGATTTCCGTTTATAACTAGAGCATTGGACTTTGCCTTGTGTTGTTTTAAAATATTCTAAGCCATTTGGAGAATAATTCATACTTAGACTTGCACGGCTTTATATATAGAAGAGTAGTCAGACATTCTTATTGCCTATCTTATTCGAGGAAGGGGTCTATTTTGTCGTTCGAGTATGAAATCTTAGATGGCATCCCCAAGTTTCACTGATGTTTTCGCTGCATTGGTGGCTGTTGTTAATACCAAGTTTCCCGAAGTGGGGGATTTATTGTTGAGAAGGATTATTTTACAGGTGAAAAGAGCATATAAGTGAAATGACAAGGTTAGGAAATGACAAGGACTATTTCTTTTGTCCGTCAGCCTCAATTATTAGCTGCTGCTAAATTTATAGATCATCTTGTAAACCAGCAAGTCACCCATGAGATTATTGCTTTGGAACTTCTCACTATTACAAAAGGAACAATTTATAATTCTATTTGCCATTTATACATTTGCAGGGATATCCCGCTGTTCGTCCAGAACTAGACCTTGTTGAGGAAGATGACCAATTAACTCATATCTCTCCAAGTTGAGATTGATCCAAAAATAACCACTGGTATGTTTCAAGATGCCTCCAGCTACATTTATTGTTAGTTATATTTTATTGATGAACTCTACATGTTTGGTTAATTCCTTCTGGCATGCATCATGAATGCATTTATTTGTCCTTGTAGACATTTTTAAATCAGATCCTCAATACTTGGAGAATGAAAAGTGATATGAAGAGTTGAAGAAATCCATCCTTGGTGAGGAGTCCGAGGATGAAAAGGGTTCAGATGCAGGTTCAAGTGATTTGCTAAAGTGATATGAAGAGTTGAAGAAATCCATCCTTGCTTCTTTTTTTTAAAATTCTTGTTGAATATTGTTTGCTATCGATTTCCTTTTTTTGGTTTAAATGTTATGGGCTGAAAAATGTTTAATTTTTATTATTTTTTCCTTAAATATTTTTATAATATTTTAATATTTATAATATTTTAATTTTATTCTTTTTTATAATATTTAATTTTTTTTAATTTTCATGACTTTTAGTGGCGTTTTTGTAAAAAGCGCCGCTAAAAGTCGTGTTCTTTAGCGGCGTTTTTATGAAAAGCGCCGCTAAAAGCCCCTACCTTTAGCGGCGTTTTTCTGAAAAGCGCCGCTAAAAGCCCCTACCTTTAGCGGCATTTTCCTGAAAAGCGCCGCTAAAAGCCCCTACCATTAGCGGCGTTTTCCTTAAAAGCGCCGCTAAAAGCCCATATCTTTTGCGGCATTTTTTTTGAAGCGCCGCTAAATTTTGCGGCGCTTTCTTTAGTGGCGTTTTTTGCAGCGCTTTCGAAAGTGCCGCAAATACTATTAGTGGCGCTTAAAAACGCCGCTAAAAGCCCAAAAAAATGCTGCTAAAAGTCTGTTTTGGTGTAGTGCATCCTCAAAAAATATTACAGTTCTCGTCTAAAAAATATTCCTAATTAAGGATCATAAAACTCATAGCCCCTAGACCGCTTAGAATTTCCTTGACTCTTATACTTCATAGGCATCAAAGAAGTCAGAAGTGATGTTATCTCAACCCTATCGTTTTTTTAGCAAAATATTTCTCAATTTTGTCAAGGAAACCCTTGGCCTGAGTAATCTTTGTAGATTTTGTTCCCCTAAAGGCTTCTGGAATTTTGTGCTTCTTGATCACTAGACTTATGCAATTTGAACGATCCCACCTCTCAAAATCCCTTTTAGCATCAAGGGTGCTTTCCACAGTAAGAGGTGCGGGTTGTTCTTCCCTCAGTGCAAGATCTATGTCCATACAACCAATACTACAATTAAATGCCTTTTCTATTAATTGAAATTAGTCCCATTAAGCATGAGTATAAAATTTATATTAGCAGATATTGTGGCAGCAGAAGCTGTATATAGGACAAAAAAAATATCAAGATACCAGACACAACATTAATATCAAGTCTTTGGACAATAATATTAACAGTAAACGACACTTTTATTGTAGCAATCAAACATTGACAATAAATATGTCAAATAATAAATTAATCTTTGGACTAACATATTACTTACATAAAGTTCCTTATAATTGTCACACATTTATCAAAACATATGTTGTTGAAGTTCTACCAAACATTAACTTATCTTTGGGTCAATTAATAAATGCATGAATCACAAAATATATAATCATCTTGATATTTTAAATGAACTAATCTACGCAAAAGAGGTCACTTTGGCTGCATTTTATTTCAACTAATCTATTTAAAATATTAAATATTCTTAATTAAATCCCACAACCAAAATCTGAATTTATTTGTTTCAAAATATTTCTCTTAATTTCATCTTTCAATCAAATTAAAAGATATATATATATATATATATATATATATATATATATATATATATATATATCCTAAAACAACATACAATGATGTTGGCAAATATAATAATAGTTGAATAAATCATAAACAACACATAAGACTTCAAATTTAAACCAAAATATTTTGAATAAAGATAAACCTCATTTTAAGATATCAGACACTCCGCTAATATTTCATATTTGGACAAAATATTAACTTGTAAGTGATATCTTGGTGTAATAATCAAACATTGACAATAAGAACATATCGAACCATAAATTTTCCTTTGGGCCAATTTATCAAACCATAAATTTTCCTTTGGGCCAATTTATTGCTCACATGTAAAACCTAATAACTATCACATGTTTATTACCATAGTTGCACATGTAATATTATTAGCCTTCATTTGAGTCGATCAATATTAACATAACTTAAGTTACATGCGCACAACATTTTATATTTTAAAACAAAATAATTTATACATAAATATCACTTTTAAGTTGTTTTAAAATATATATAATTATAAAAATATTCAAATTTAAAATTTACCTAATAGCCAAAGGTTAAAACTAAAATTTCTGATTGCACTACATTTTCCGAAATAACCCAAAATAAAGTTTTCTAAATAGCGCCAATAAAAAACTGAAAACCTTAATGTTTAACTCATTTTTTTAAAATCATGTATGTCAAAACCAAACAGAAATAATGTAGTGGTTTAAGGTCAAATAATTAACAAGCACGTGTATTCATAATTTTGACATTAACATAACACCAAAGCAATTCATGCATATACGTGTATTAATAATCAATTAGAAAAATTTACCCTGCATTAGAGGTGTGCATGGGCTGGGCCGGCCTCAACTAAAAATTTAGGCCCGTTTCCTAGGCCCGGGCCAAAAAATGGGCCTAAAATTTTGCCCAAGCCCGACTTGGATAAAAATGATAAAACCCGAGCCCAACCCTGCTTGCCCATATTATTTTTTATATAATTTTAAAATATATATAATACATAAAAAATACTAATAACATCAAAATAAATATTTCCCAACAAATTGAAAATAAATTTTAAAAAATACATATACTTAAATAACACTAAGATAGATGCAACTTAACAAGCAAATGTCTCTAAAATAATAACAAAATTAACAAGTGTCTTTAAAATTATAACAAAATTAACAATAAAATAAGTTTTATACAATATCTAAACAATAACAACATAATAGTAAAATGGTAGCAAAATAGGGAGAAAACAACAAGAAAATAATATTAAAAAAAAACATATTTTTTGTCCTTTAGTGAATTCGGGCCGGGCCCGAGCCTTTTAAAAATGCCTTACACGAGGCCTGGCCCATTTTTTAAATGGGCTTTATTTTGTTGTCCAAGCCTATTTTTCGGGCCTATATTTTTGCCCAAACCCTCTCACATTTCGGGCTGGCCTTCAGGCCGGGCTAGGTGGCCGGACACCTTGCATATACCATGTAAATCTAAAATTGTATTTATGATTAAACAGAGATTCGCATTAATACTTGAAAAAATAATTTCAAGCAAATAAATCTAAAAAAAAATCATAATAATTGGTATATCCCATAATTCAAACTATAGATCACATCATCATAATCTAATCAAATATTGTAGAACCAAACTTAAAACTAAATACTTTAAACATGAATCATGGTTGGCATAAATTTGCATCAAAGGACCCCAAAAATTGAATACATATCCACATAAAAAGATAACAACTTTAACGAATGTTGATATCAAACCAATTTAACAAAAAAACATAATTGAATCCATAAAAATTATCAATAATCTTAGCATCAATACACACAAAACATAAAACAATAAATATTTTATAAATTTAATACCATAAATCCATAGAGCTTAGCAACCACATACTTCACTTGGCTTAACCAGATACCATATTCAAAATACTTTTGGTTTCACCGTCCAGCGAGAGGCCAAACCTAAGATTTGAGAAATTTCACTTGTGCATTCTCTATCACCTTTACCCAGTTTAAAAAACATTATTTATTAAAACTGTATCAACAACACAAAATCTTAAATTTTTAATTTTAATCCATAACCCCAAAACTTATATAAAATAATTATAACATAAACTAGATATAATCTTCCCAAGATTGGTAATAATCATTCGAGCTTCAATTCTAAAATTAATAGAATTCAAACGCACATATAATTCAAGTATGTATATATATATATATATATATATATATATATATATATATATATATATAATATTATCAACAAACCATAACAACAAGAGCAAATTTTCAAAGAGATTCTTGACCATAGTAATTGTGCTCAAATTGATAATATATTCAATTACGAATATACACTCCATCTATATTCATAAAACCCTAAAATTTTAACATAATTTAAAATATTTAGTATGTATATGATCGAAAATATCAAATTTAAATATCAAAATCATAAAATTTGAAAAACGAATCAACCTAAAAATAATAGAAAATCAATTCGTTCTCAATGATTCAACATGACGAGGCTCGATTACCACTTGTTAGAACCGTAAATAATATCTAATATAAAATTAAAACCGTAAACCATGATCTATCATGTCAAATCATTAAGAATAAATCAATAATAAAACTAAATGCGAAATCATTACCTGAATTCATTGATTTCTTGAAATCTACGGATAAATAATCTAGAGAATGTGGCTCTCTCTTTTCTAAAGATGGATATTGAAAAAGTTACATTGTTGAGACCATAACCCTAATATCTATAACCTCGACACATTAACCCTAGTTTCTAATCCGCCATCATCAATTAGAAATTAGTTACCATGACAAAGCCTGAGCAGCCAATGCAACTAGTGCGACTCGAATCTAGACCATACCTGAGGTGGCGAACACCCTTGGCCATTAGGACATCGCATGAGGTTTATCCTCTTTTCTAAACTGAGTGAAGGAAAAAAATCTTTGTTTTTGTAAAGTTTACAATACATAAATTATCACTTAATTATTAATTAATTTTTATTTTAATCATTTAATTATAAATTTTTTAAATTTAAGTAGTAATATTTAAATTGTTTCTATTTTAATTAGCCTAACAGAAACGAGGAGGAGACATATAACAACATATTTAATTCTTACCCCTGCGTAGCAAAAAGTAACCCAAGTAAAAAGAAAATGTACTCATCAACATTATTATTGGAAGACAAAAGTGTTTATGAAACGTGGTTTTTATGTTTTTAAAATGGTATGCCAAGCAGTGCTGTTTTGTCAGAGAGCAACGGAAAGAAATTGTGGTTGTAATCAATGCAAGGATTATTATTGGAAGACAAAAGTGGTTATTAAACGTGGCTTTTATGTTTTTAAAATGGTATACCATGCAGTGATGTTTTGTCAGAGCAAAGAAAAGAAATTGTGGTTGTAATCAATGCAAGGATTTTGAAGAGATTTTATTGCAAATAATTAAAATAGTTTTTTTTTATTTTATATTATATTTTAGTTATTCATATTTGAAATATTATATTTTAGTTATTTATATTATCATGGTGTAACATTTTAGTTACTGAGCCGTTAATTGTTATTAGCGATATAACGTTAAGCTGATGTGGCACATTAAATCATCATTTTAAACAAAAATTTTAGGTTAAATTCTACAATTGATCATTTTTTTGAGCAATTTATTTTTTTCTTTTATATTCTTTTAGCTTTCTTTTTTTTTTTTTCCCATTCTCTTCTACTTCTCCCTATGTTTTCCTACCTTCTTCATTTCTTTTAATGTAGTTTTTCTATGTTTTCTATTTGTTAAAACTAGTCCACAAGCTCGCCTCACTCAAAAAAATTAAATTGTTCAAAAAAATAAAAGTATAAGGGCTAATTTTAACAAATGGAAAATATAGAAAAACTATGTTAAAAGGAATGGAGAATGAAAGAAAACAGTGGAAGAAACAGAAGAGAATGGAATAAAAAAAGGAAAGTTAAAAAAACATAAAAGAAAAAAATTAAATTGCTCAAAACGAAAAAATATGGGAACCGATTGTATAAATTAACCTAAAATTTTTGTTTAAAATGATGATTTGACGTGCCATGTCAACTTACCAATATACCATTAAGGACAATTAACGGCTCATTGACTAAAATGTCACAATGCAAAAACGTAAATAACTAAAGCGTATCATTTCAAACATAAATGACTAAAAATATAACCTGAGATAAACAAAAGTTACTATTTTAGTAGTTTACCTTTACGAAAATAGTTGAACTTTTCCTTCTTGTGAGAGCCCTTTTCATTTTGTGCTTCAAAGAAGCCTTTCTTTCGGTCATTGGACACCCATCTTTTCTTCATCGGTGACATCCTCACGTCGCCAATCGCCACCAAAAATGGGTTAGTGCATTTAATTGAAACATGAGTAATTGTACGGTTGTCAGAGTTACAAATAATAAAACCTATTTAAATAAATGAAGTTTTACAATTAATGGTGAGTAAGATCGAATTCATAGAGATAGTAATTTCATTTCTTCGACTAAAACAAATAAAATAAATAAAAAGAAGTTTCTTTTTAAAGAAATTTAAAATTAAAACTAAGAAATGAAGAAAATTAAATTGAAAACTAGCAAAGAAAAAAATAATTAAAATTGGAAAAAAATCATTAGATGAACTCTATTCTAGGCAAACTCTATTCAATGTTATTTAATAAAGTGATTATAGTTGCTTACGATCGCCTAGCAACTTAAATTTTTTTTACCTTTTCGATAATCAAGACAATTGTCATTAATTATTTCCTTTATTGACAAACAACCCTATAACAATCACTAAGGATTTAATATATCAATATCATTAAGAACGAAAGAGACTCAATTCTAGCCAACAAACACAACCATAATTTATTTAATTAGATTGTATGCCCACACTACACAATCGTAAACTACGACATAAACAATTATGCAATTCATCACAAATATTAGAAATTAATCGACCAAATCTCTAATTGACAAAGCAATCATTCTAAGCTATTAAATACCGGTCGAATATTTAACAAACTTGAACAATTGTAATTAAACTAGAAGACATTAAAATACCAAAGAACAAAAATTAAGAACAATTCGATCTCACAAACTTTATAGAATTGATCTCACAAATTTTATAAAATTAAACTCCAAATATTACTTCGAGTAAAAAAAGGGTTTAGAAACCCATAAAATAAAAGAAAACAAAATAAAACTAAGAGCTGCCATCTCCATTTATATCTTAACCTAATTATGTCTATTTATAGGGAAAAAAAAATAACATATTGAAGAAAACACAAAAGTGCCCTTAATAAATAAAGCAAAAAAAATTTAGGTTTTCAACAATTTTTACGTCAAAATTATAGGCCATTTTTGGACATCTTCCTAACATTTTTGGGTTTCATTTGTGAAATAACCTCATTTATATCTTTCAATTTCATTCGAATCAATATATTATGGGCCCAAAATGAAATTCTGTAACTCAAGTTATGATCAAAATACAAATAATTAGAAAAATTATGCACTTATCAGTAATAATTTGATTAATCCATAAGCAAATCTAGGTGTGTTTAAAGCCTTTTCATTTCGGGAGTATTTGAGTAAACTCATTGTACCGCCCAAAAACCGGCTGAGACGGTCCAACCCGAATTTTGAACGTCACATTAGCAATCGAAGTGGCTTTCTATTTAAACCACCACAAAACACACCAACTGACCAATTACATAACACAATTAATCATGGAATATTTAATAAAAACTTAATATCATGCTTTTGTTGCGGTACTCTAATAAACAATCAACAATAAGACTATTTCACAATTTAATATATAACAGACAATTACCTCGAAAAATTTAGTTAAACATACATACATGCAGTAGGGTTTTTTTTTTAATAAAAAAAGACTATATTTTGTAGGGACTTGAAAAATCGTTTAGTTTAAAAACATATAATTAGATTTAAAATGTAATATACAGTAATATATTGGGGAAAACTCCATTTTACAAATGTTAGAATTAAGTGACCCAAATTCTTATTTAAATAAAATACAATGGTAAAATAAAATAAAAGAAGAATCCCTATAGAACTACACTTCTTTTATTTTATTTTAAATAAGGTTTTTAAACCTTATTAAACTCCATCTATTTGATATTGATTAGAATAAGAAGCTTCAATCTTTCTACACTCCTATTAGAATATGGCTTTACAAGCCTATAAATAGACATGGTCTATTCCTCTTGTAACGGATTCGAATTCGACATAGTGAATTTTCTTCTCCTCTGCCCGTGGTTTTTTCTCGAAAGGGTTTCCACGTAAAATCTGTGTGTTCTTTATTTTTATTTTTATTTTCTTTGTGAAATATTTGTCATTACCGATGTTATATTTCTCACAAATTGGTATCAGAACTTCCAGGTTTTTTATCTCGATCACGGTAATGGCATCTTTGAAGTATGAAATTCCGCTGTTGGATCGCACACTAGATTCGTGTTGTGGCAGATAAAGATGTAGGCAGTTCTTGCACAGATGGATTTAGAGGAAGCCCTACTAGGGGTAGATAAGATGCCTTCGACATTGACGGAGGAAGAGAAGAAGCGCAAGGATCGAAAGGCGTTAACACAGTTACATCTGCATTTGTCTAACGAAATTTTGCAAGATGTGATGAAGGAGAAGATCGCCGCTACATTATGGAAGAGGCTAGAACAAATATGTATGTCGAAAACTCTAACTAGTAAGTTGCATATGAAGCAACATCTTTATACTCATCGTTTGGAGGAAGGTGCGTCTGTGCACGAAAACTTAACAGTGTTTAAAAAAATTCTCTCAAACTTGGAGGCCATGAAGGTTCAGTATGATAAGGAAGATCTAGGGTTGATTCTACTTTGTTCGTTGCCCCCGTCTTATTCAACCTTTAGAGACACGATTTTATATAGCCACGAGTCTCTCACAGTTGATGAGGTTTATGATTCTTTGACCTCGTATGATAAGATGAAGCATCTTGTGATTAAAACTGACTCTCAGGGAGATGGTCTCATTGTTCGTGGGAGAGAAGATTGGAATGCTGATGATAATCGTGGAAGAACACAGGATCGGAATCCTCGCAGTAAATCTAAAGGTAGATCGAAGTCTTCAAACAAAGGTAAAACTTGTAACTTCTGCAAGAAGAAATGGCACATTAAATCTGAGTGCTATAAGCTACAGAACAAGATTAAAAGGGAGGCTGCGAATTAAAAGGGAAAACAATCAAAAATTTTTGGTGAAGCTGGTGTTGTAGAAGACAACAGCGATGGTGAACTTCTAGTCACTTCTGTTAACAATTCTAAAGTGAGCGAGGAGTGGATACTTGATTCGGGTTGCACCTTCCACATGTGTCCCAATCGGGATTAGTTTACAAATTACGAAATAGTGTCTGAAGGTGTTATTTTGATGGGAAATAATGCTTCGTGTAAAATCGCAGGTGTTGGAACAATTAAAGTTAAGATGTTTGATGGAGTTGTCAGAATACTTAGTGACGTACGGCATGTTCCAGAATTGAAGAGAAATTTAATTTTGTTAAGTACTCTTGATTCAAAAGGGTACAAATACACAGCTGAAAGTGGGATTTTGAAGATTTCCAAAGGTTCCCTCGTTGTGATGAAAGGGCAGAGAAAGACTGCCAAGTTATATGTTTTGCAGGGTTCTACTGTTCTTGGTGATGCAACTGTCGCTTCCTCTTCTTTGTCAGAAGATGATATTACTAAACTTTGGCATATGCGCCTAGGGCATATGAGTGAGAATGACATGGCAGAATTAAGCAAAAGAGGACTTCTTGATGGGCAAGAAATTTGTAAACTGAAGTTCTATGAGTACTGCGCTTTTTGGGAAGCAAAAGAGAGTTTGATTCACCAGAAGAATCATAACACGAAGGGAACATTAGAGTATATTCATTTTGATCTGTGGGGGGCATCAAGAGTGCCTTCGAGAGGTGGAGCTAATTATATGCTAACTTTTATTGATGATTTTTCTAGAAAAGTTTGGGTATTCTTCCTGAAGCAGAAAAGCGCTGTGTTTTCCGCATTTAAGTCTTGGAAAACTATGATTGAAAAATAGACGGGAAAACAAATAAAATACCTCAGCACAGATAATGGCTTAGAGTTTTGTTCTGATGAGTTCAATAACTGTGCAAGTTAGAAGGGATCGTGAGACACTTGACAGTTCGTCATACTCCACAGCAAAACGGCATTGCAAAACGAATTAATAGAACGATCATGGAGAAGGTTCGATGTATGTTGTCAAATGCCAACTTACTGAAGTCGTTTTGGGCCGGAGCAGCCTCTACTGCATGTTTTTTGATCAACCGATCTCCATCCATTGCCATTGAGAAAAGGACTCCACAAGAGGTATGGTCTGGTAATCCTGCTAGTTATTTTGATTTAAAGATCTTTGGATGTCCTGCGTATGCTCATGTTGATAATGGAAAATTGGAACCGAGATCCATTAAATGTGTTTTTCTTGGTTATAAAGTTGGTGCAAAAGGGTATAAGTTATGGTGTCCTAAAAATAGAAAAGTTGTGATTAGCAGAGATGTTTTTGATGAAACTGCTATGATACCTAACTTATCTCTTAAAGGCTCTTCCAATAAAGAAAATCAAAAGTAGGTGGAGCATCAGATTAATACAGAGTCAACTCCTCAAGCCAGTACAAAAATTGAGAATAGAGTTGCTTCTTCACCATAATACTCTATCGCCAAAAATAGAACTAGAAGAGAAATTAAACCTCCAAAGAAGTATGCCGAGGTTGATCTAGTTCCTTATACTTTAAATATGGCTGGAGATATAGATGCAAACCAAGAGCCGTCTAATTATTCTGAGGCGGTTAACTGTAAAGACTCAGAAAAGTGGATGTTTGCTATGCAAGAGGAGATGGAATCACTCCACAAAAATAGAACATGGGATCTTGTGAAACTTCCTAAAAGTAAAAAGGCTGTTCACTGTAAATGGGTGTTTAAAAAGAAAGAAGGGACTCTAGGAGTTGAAGAACTCAGATATAAAGTAAGGCTTTTTGCAAAGGGTTACATTCAAATTCCAGGAGTGGACTTCACAGATGTGCTCTCCCCAGTTGTGAAGCATAGTTCGATTCAAGCTTTGCTTGGTATTGTGGCCATGCATGATTTGGAGCTTGAGCAGTTAGATGTAAAAATTGCATTTTTGCATGGAGAACTTGAGGAAGATATTTACATGCAACAACTAGAGCGTTTTACAGTCTCAGAAAAAGAGGACTATGTTTGCTTGCTGAAAAAGCCCCTTTACGGTTTGAAATAGTCACCAAGACAGTGTACAAGAGGTTTGATTCCTTTATGACTTCTCATGATTTTAAAAGAAGTATTTTTTACAGCTGTGTTTACTTTAAGAGAAACAATGATGGTTCTTTTGTGTATCTATTTCTTTATGTTGATGACATGTTGATAGCAGCAAAAGATAAATGAGAGATAAGAAAGGTCAAAGCCCAACTAAGTGAAGAATTTGAGATGAAAGATTTGGGACTAGCAAAGAAGATACTTGGTATGGAGATTCTCAGAGATAGAAAAGCAAGTAAATTGTACCTAAGTCAGAAGGGGTATATTGAGAAAGTTCTTTGCAGGTTCAATATGCAGAGTGCTAAGCCTGTTAGTACTCCTTTAGCAGCCCATTTCAGACTTTTAATCGGCTTTGTCTCCACAATCAGATGATGAGATTGAATACATGTCACATGTTCCATACTTTAGAGCTGTGGGATCTCTCATGTATGCTATGGTTTTCAAGTCCAGATTTATCATATGCAGTCAGTGTAGTTAACAGATACATGGCGAATCCTGGTAAAGAACATTGGAAAGCAGTTCAGTAGATTTTAAGATACTTACGAGGTACTACTGATGTTTGCTTACAGTTTGGAAGAACTAGAGATGGAGTCATTGGGTATGTTGATGTTGATTTTGCTGGAGACCTTGATAGAAGAAGATCTCTCACTGGTTATGTCTTTACAATCGGAGGTTGTGCAATCAGTTGGAAAGCTGCTTTGCAAACTACAGTCGCTTTTTCTACCACTGAAGCTGAGTACATGGCGATTACTGAGGCTTGTAAAGAAGCTATTTGGTTGAAAGGACTCTTTAGTGAGCTCAATGAAGACCTTCAAATCAGCACAGTATTTTGTGACAGTCAGAGTGCCATATTCTTTACAAAAGATCAAATGTTTCATGATAGAACAAAACACATTATTGTTCGGTGTCATTTTGTTCGTGATATTATTGCCCGTGGTGATATTGTTGTAAGCAAAATTAGTACTCATGAAAATCCTACAGATATGATGACTAAGTCATTTCCTATAACCAAGTTTGAGCATTGCTTAGACTTGGTTGGTGTTCATTGTTGAAGTTAAACCCGTACGGGGTTTTATGGAAGAGGTGAAGAACTTGTTCGTTAAGAGTTCGCGATGAAGAACTTGTTCATTGAGAATTCGTGTCAAGGTGGAGATTGTTAGAATTAAGTGACCTGAATTCTTATTTAAATAAAATACAATGGTAAAATAAAATAAAAGAAAAATCCCTATAGAATTACACTTCTTTTATTTTATTTTAAATAAAGTTTTTTAAACCTTATTAAACTCTATCTATTTGATATTGATTAGAATAAGGAGTTTCAATCTTACTACATTCCTATTTGAATATGGCTTTACAAGCCTATAAATAGGCATGGTCTATTCCTCTTGTAACGGATTCGAATTCGACATGGTGAATTTTCTTCTCCTCTGCCCGTGGTTTCTTCTCGAAAGGGTTTCCACATAAAATCTGTGTGTTCTTTATTTTTATTTTTATTTTCTTTGCAAAATATTTGTCATTATCGAAGTTATATTTTTCAAAACAAAGTTTAACAATAGTATTGTAGGGTATAATGAATAAGTCTTATTTTGGAAAATTTATTAAAGCAACTCGCACAACCTCATAACATCATAAATTAATTAGTTAGCAAACATTTAACAGTTTACATGACTTGACCAAATTCTGTGTTGCATCTCATGCATACCAAGCACATGTTTGTATCCAAATCATACAAAAACATCTAAGGCTTACATCAATGACCAACGACTCTTCAACCTGTACTTACAAGTTAGTCGAACAGTTATTCAAACCAATTATCAAACAACCATAATCCATCATTCAATAATCTATCTAATGCAATGATAAAATTTTTAAACCAAACAATTAAATAGTCTATGTCCAATTACAACCTAAAAATTATAAGTCTAATACTAAATCCCATAACTTGGTCTCATATTGCCTTTCTCATTGGGTTTGGGAACACAATGACACACCAAGATATAGCCTCGATTTGGATCACTTGGATGACTCACTCCCACACCTCTTCACAAGCTAAGTCACTGTAATATTATAAAAGAGTGGGTTGGTGAGTGCTCAAACATACTACAAATAAACATATCAGTTAGGTTAAAAGGTGAAAAACAATAACGGTTCACATATTATTGCAGTCTATGTTGGACAATAATGGATATTTTGGAACTTTGAGGCATATTATTTTATTGATAAAATTAAAGGTTTGAATAATAAATTATGGATTTATATTCTATATAATATGCTCAAAATTTTTGAGTGGTGAACGATAAATTGATGCTCAAATTAAACAATAGTTCCGTCTCTTGATGAACAGTTATATCTTTTGAACAATTGTATCTCTTGGTGAACATATTCATTGCTTTTGGTTTAATATTACATCTTTTCATTCATTGTGTCTGTTCACTTATATCTATTAACTTTTCAACAAAAATCTTCATGAGTCGGTCTAAATCTCTTCATTCATTTCCTTTCTTCTATATAAAACCAAGTAAGGAGTTTTCCAAAACACATCATAAAAAATCATCAATATAAAAAATTCCTTCTAAACTCATTCCTCCTGATAATAGAGAAAGATAAGATTGTGTTCGATTGAATACTATTGTTGTGCTACTACCTTGATCGTTTGTCGGTGTATCCTCGGAGGCAGACTTCCAACGTTACTCAAAGCACTGAGGAGAGGTCGAATCTGTCTTAAGGAAACTCTTCATATAGGCCTCAACAAAATTCTTCTTCTAATTTTCAACTCTGTCCGATTACAGGTATTCTATTGTGTTACTACTATTGCATTGTATTGCATTATTATTGTTACTGACATATTAATACTACATACGATATTATTTTTTTCTTACAATCTTAGGACAGATGATTTGTTATAGTTTTAATCTAAGGCGTACAGATTACCATTGTAACTTATTTAAGTTGGTTTATACTTCTATTTTGGATTTTAATCTATCTACGAATCCTAGTTTTTCATTCTGAATATAGAAAAATGTCTCATACGTAAAACAACTCACCCAATTCAAAGGTTGAGGCGATTGTCGCTGCTCAGGCTCAGGCTATGAGCCAAATGTTACCTGTGACTATGAGTCATAATGAAAAGCCTGCGAAATTCACTAAAGAGAATTTTAAAACATGGCAATAGAAAATGTTGTAATATTTGAACATGTTGAATGATGGAGCTTGAAACTAACTATTATTTTGACAAAGGCGAGTGCACCTATCGAATAGTAGTATAGCTGTGCTGAGTCTGGAATATCGTATCCTCAGGGAACAAGATTACTAGTAATAACTATCTTTTTATTATCTAGCCTAATAATTAAAGGGGTTTATTTTTAATCTAAAATTAACTAACTATGAACGCGACAGAGAGTAAATTGGGAAAATACTTTTGGACAACTTTATATGAGATAGGCAATGCCTAAGGAAGAATCCACCTAGACTTCACTTATTACTTTGATTCGTGCGATTTATTCACTTAGCCTAATTCGTAGAAATCCCTAAATTATATTAATAGCTCTTTCAAGGCTACTAACAACTGACTCTAGGTTGATTAATTGAAATCTCTTTCTAATTAAAAACCCTATTGTCGCATTAACTCGATCTATGAATTCCCTTATTAGGTTTAACCCTAATCCGGCAGATTTTTGTCGCCCTATTTCTAGGATTGTAATCAACTCCGCTTAATTGTGTTGATCTACTCTTAAATAGGGACTTTTGCTCCATTGAATAAGCACATTCGACTTGAATCAATAACTTGAATTATCAAACAAGAATAAGAACTCACAATTAAGAATAAGCACAAGTATTTATCTCAGAAATCAAATAATAATAAGATTCGTCTTAGGTTTCATCCCCTTAGGTATTTAAGGGATTAAAATATGTGTAAATTATGGTTTATCATTGAATATTAAAAAATTTCTGAAGGATAATCCTCCTATTTTTAGAAAGGATGAGAAAGATGCTATTACCGCTTTCAACGTTGCCAAAGCATGGAACAACTCTGATTTCCTATGTCGTAACTAAATTTTGAATGATTTATCTAATGAACTTTATGAAATATACAATATCAAGAAAACGACTAAGGAATTATGGGAACTGTGGGACCATAGTTGCCAAGTTATTAAACATTGTAATGTTTGATTCTAAAGTTGTTGTAAATCAGGTTCGGGAATTCCAACTGATTATTAATGGTATTCTCGCAGAATGGATGGTTATAAGTGAATCCTTTTAGGTGGCAGCTATTATTGAAAAACTTCACCCTGCTTGGAATGACTTCAAGAACTATCTTAAACATAAAAGAAAAAAAATGAGAGTGGAAGATCTGATTATCAAATTTCAAATTGAAGAAGACAATCAAGGTACGGCTAAAAGGCTAAACAAAGCAACCAATCCTATTTTTGCGAAGGCAAACGTAGTGGAAGTCAAGAAGGACTCTAAGAAAAGAAAACATTCTTAGATTGGGTCTAAACTAGGACCAAAAGACAGTGCATTCAAGAAGCCAAAATTTCAAAGAAAATGCTTTAATTGTAATAAGATGAGACACAAGTCATCCGATTGTAGGCTTCCAAAGAGGGTTAGAACAAACTAGGCCAGCGCTGTGGAAGAAATATTTCTAATGAAGTATCTGATCTTGACCTTTACACTGTGATTTCTAAAGTCAACTTGGTTGATTCAAATCAAAGAGAATGGTGGCTTGATATTGGTGCCACATGTCATATTTACCGTGAAATGGACTCCTTTTTTGAGTTGGTTCCCTGTAAGAAATGGGAGAAGCTTTATATAGGCAACGCTGCAACTTTCAAGATCAAGGGGAAAGACACTGTGATTTTGAATATAACTTTTAGCAAAGAGTTGAAAGTTCAAAATGTGTTGTATGTGCCTGACATACGTAAGAACCTTGTCACTGAGACCCTCCTACATATGCATGGCTTTAGGATGGTATTTGAATCCCAAAAGTTAGTTTTGTCAAAAGGGGGAACGTTTGTGGGAAGTGGATATGTATTAAATGATATGTGGAAACTCAATGCTATCTCTGTAAAAGCTAATATTATGAATAAGAATGATGCTTCTTTTTCCGTTTATATGCTTGAGTCATTTGATTTATGGAATGGTTAGCTCGAACATGTTAATTTTGATACGTTACATAGATTAATTAACTTAGAGCACATTCCTTCATTTCACATTAATTAATAATCATATATGCGAAACGTGTGTTGAGGCAAAACTAACAATGTCTTCATTTCAATCTGTTGAAAGAAATACTGAACCACTTGAGTGATATTTGCGACTTAAAGTTTATTCAAAACTAGAAGAGGGAATAAATATTTTATTATCTTCATTGATGATAGCACAAAATATTGCTATGTATATTTGCTTAAAAGCAAAGACGAAGCTATAAAGAAATTTGTTCTCTATAAGTAGGAAGTTGAAACCCAACTTAATATAAAATTTAAGAGGGTGAGAAGTGACCGTGGTGGTGAATATATTGAACCGTTTGGTAAATTTTGTACACAACATGGTATTATTCATGAAATGATACCACCATACTCTCCTCAATCTAATGGAATCGAACCCTAAAAGAAATGATGAATGCAATGCTAGGAAGTTCTGGGTTGTCACAAAACATGTAGGGGAAGCTGTTTTAACAGTGAATTACCTTTTAAATAGGGTTCTTCACAAGAAAAAGAACAAAACATCATATGAGTTATGGAAAGGAAGAAAACCTTCCTAGAACTACTTGAAAGTGTGGGGGTGTCTTGCAAAGGCAATGGTTCCTTTATCGAAGCAAATGAAAATAGATCCTATAACAGTGGATTATAATTTCATTGGTTATGTACGCCACAACAAAACATATTGATTTCTTGTGCATGAATAAAAAAAATCTTGAAGTTCATAAGAATATGATATTGGAACTAAAAATGCCTTATTCTTTGAAAATATATTCCCTTATAAACTAGGAAATTTGGGTCAAGTTCAACAAAACGAACTTTAGAGACTATTGATGTAATAGCCCGATTTTTAGTAGTGACGAAATAGTGGTTTCGGGACTATAATTTTTCATCATATTGACTCATAAATATTATTTTTAGAATATTTATAGTCATTATAGTCGTATTAAAATTTGGTTTAGAAATATTAACGTTTAGATAGTTAATTAAAAGAAAAGGACTAAATAATAAAAAGTGCAAAATATGTTAATTATAGTAATTAAGTGATTAAATGGCTTGATTAATAAATGAGGGAGGACTTAAGAAACAATTAAGCCATAAATAATGAGTGGGAAGGCAATTAGAGTTAAAAATGGAAGAAAATTTAATGATAATGGCATAATTGTAAATTTGTTGAAATTAAAACAAAACAAATTAGAATTAAAGTTTCTTTTCTATTCATTTTCTTCTTCAATGGCCGGAAGCCATAGCTAGGGTGAGGAGATAATTCAGCTAGCCTAAAAATCTTGCATGTAAGTCCATTTTGATTCCGTTTATTATAAGTTTTATGTTCTTGAGATCGTTGCAACTAGGTCTAGCTAGCTCGTACCTTCGTTTTTGATTTTGTTAAAAAATTTGGAAGTTGGCATTGATTAATATTGAATTTTTTTTATGAATACCATGTATTTGAGCCTTTGATTGTGTTGTGTGGTGATTTTGTAAAGTGATTTTTGTTTTTGATTTTAGGATTAAATTGTGAAAATGTCAAAATATTAGGGTTGGATAGTGAATTTGATGTTTATTAGGGGCTTTTTTAGGGCCTAGTATATTTAGATAAACTATTGACTTTATAAAATAATTTAATTTGATGAATTTCGAGTTAAAGAACTAAATTGCAAAAATGGTAAAAGTTTAGGGCAATTATGTAATTTTTAAAAATAAAAGGGTACTAATTGTAAAATAGTTTGGAATTGAAATATGTGCTAATAAATGAAGAATTTTGCAATTTAGATCAAAATCTCGTAGATACTTGTAGAAAAGAAAAAATAGTGGAATAGTCCTTGAACAACTGCAACGATTACAATTTAGTCCAGAAAAGTTCGTACAATTAAATTTAATATTTGTATAAATTTATGATTTATATTATTTTTATATTTTATAATTGAAAATGAATTAATGTTGGAATTATAAAATATTAGGTTTGGATTGAATGCGGGATTTGAGTACATTCGTGTTTTGTTGTATAACGGGGTTGGAATGGTGATGGTATTGGAAGGACATATCGGCATATTACCCAAGTATACCGAGGTTCAGCATGTGTTGTGAACTCTCGCGTTATACTTTCTGTTTGGTGTGATTCAGGTGGATTAGCTCTTACGAGCTACTATTTAGCTCTTACGAGCTACTATTTAGCTCTTACGAGCTTCTGTCGGCGTGTTCGGGAGGACCAGCTCTTATGAGCTTCTGTAGACGATGTACTCTTACCCGTAAATCATTCTTCAAATGGAAAATCTTGGTAAGGTAATCCAGTTAATGGATTTGAAAGATATGTTGTTTATTTCATATTTGTCTGAATATGGATGAATTTATCGATTAAAGTTTTGAATGACAGGTAGTTCTTTTGGATGGTTATTATTGTTTGAATTATTATAGTTAATTCGATAAGATTTATCGTTTAACTCATCGCACTTACTAAGCTTCATTAGGCTTACTTGTGTTGTTTAATGTCATTGTAGATTCTCGAAAGGTTGGATGATTGGATCAGCACTCAAGTCACACTATCCAGCTTATCTTAGTAGTTTTTGAAACGTTTAATTCAGATTATATGGCATGTATAGGCTTTTGTGCGTTTTTGGTAAATGTTTGACTTATGTAAATATTATGAATGATATTTTGTGCAATAACCACCTTGCTTATTATATAAGAATGGGGTATAGTTGTTATGTTTGTATGTGTGGTATATACATATTTTAATTGTTGAGATTGTGGTAGTTTTGATGTGTATATTGATTAGGTATTACTTGAGTGAATTGTTGAATTGACTTGATGTTTATTTTGTTGTGAAATTCTATATACTTGTGGTACCAATGAGGGTACATTGGTTAAACACATGTTAGGTTGGTTTTGATGTGTTTTTGGCCTATTTAATGTCATTTTGAATTAGAGTTTTGGTTGGTATTTGAGTTTCTTAAGGTCTAAGTAAGCTTGAAATGGTAAAGTTGTGTTTTAGGGTTCATTTTGGGGCCACAAGCAAGCTTGAAATTGTAAACTTGTATTTTAGGGTTCATTTTAGGGCCACACGGCCTGAGGTACAAGCGTGTGTCTCAGCCGTGTGTGACACACGACCATGCGACACAGCCATGTGTCCCCTATAGGTTCAAGGCATGCAAGTTAGACTGTTACACGGCCTAGCACACGGACGTGTAAGGTCATTTCGAGGGGTACACGGGTATGGACACGGACTGGGACACGGCCGTGCCGTGTGAGTCACATGGCCTAGCCACATGACCGTGTGACCCCTACAGTTCAAAATTTTGAACTTTTTCCTAAGATTTTCAAAAGTTTTCGATTTAGTTCCGGATTGTTTTCAAAGTATTTTTAGGGCCTCGAAGGCTTGTTTAAGGGACATCATAAATGTTTTTCAATGTAATTAGATTATGTTTGCATTGATGTATGAATTAAATGGTTTACTATTCTATTAGTCTGGTAATGTTCTGTAACCCTGTTTTGGCGGTGAATATAAGTTTGGGGTGTTACAATTGATAGCCAAGACTTTCAACAAGAGGTTGAAGTCGATGCAGAGCCAAGAAGAAGTAAAAAGGGCAAGGGTGGAAAAGTCCTTTGTATCGATTTTTCTAACTTATATGCTAGAGACTGAAACTCAAACTTATAATGAAGCTATACGCTCATCCGAAAGCACTTTTTGGAAAGATTCTATCAAGAGTGAAATTGATTCCATCATGAAAAATCATACGTGGGAATTAGTGGATCTACTTAAGGGAATTAAACCACTAAATTCTATATGGATTTTCAAACAAAAAATGAAAACAGACGGAGCAATTGATAAGTATAAGGCCAGATTAATTATAAAAGGTTATAGACAAAAGGAGGCCTTGATTACTTTGATACATTTTCTCCTATATCAAAAATAGCTTCTATAAGGATGATACTTGCTGTTGTCGGTTTGCGCAATCTAGAAGTTCATTAAATGGATGTTAAGACAGTTTTTCTAAATTGAGATCTTGATGAGAAGATTTACATGGAATAACCTGAGGGTCATGTAGCTCCAGGGCATGAAATAAAAGTCTATAGATTGGTGAAGTCTTTGTACGAACTTAAGCAAGCACCAAAGTACTTTCATGAAAAGTTTGACAGTGTCATGATATCAAACGTGTAACACCCCTAACCCGTATCCGTCGCCGGAACAGGGTTAAAAAGTATTACCGAAGTTTACAGAATAATTATAGATAATTCATGTTAAATACTGTTCATTTCTGAAACTAGTCATATTGTCCCCTATATGGACCCTCGAGGCCCATTATAAATGTTGGAATCAAGTCGGGACTAAATTGAAAACTCAAGAAATTTTTCACAAAATTTCACAATTTCTCTCATATACAGGGGTCACACGCCCGTGTGGCTCACACAGCCAAGTGACACACCCATGTCCTAGGCCGTGTGGTGTATGAAATAGGTCACACGACCGTGTCCCCAGCCCGTGGAACTCTCTGACTTGCAAAACATTAAGGTGCAGGTTTCACAGGCTAAGACACATGCTTGTGTCTTTGCCCGTGTGCTAAAATTCTGAGAATTTTATTTCTAAACTTTAGGATGCAGGGGACACATGGCCAAACCACATGCCCATGTGTCAGGCCGTGTGTCACACACGGTCAAGACACACGCCCGTGTGGACAAAATAAGGTCATTTCTTAGCCTTATTTCTCACCCAAACCTTGCCATCAACTTGCTAAATCACTTACACACATATATCAACCAATTCAAGTATGATAACTAAGCTAATTTTATCATCTAACATGATATATTATTACATGCATTCATGCTTTTAATCTTACCTATTTTAAGCATACTCATTTAACCTATCTCAATCAATCAATAGTAAACACTTATGTTATCACCATGAAATAATCTTAATATATATATACCAAAAGATAATCATCACTAGCCATTCCAATGGCTAGATTACAATAACCATTTACATTTACATGCCAATATGACCAATTAACCTATACATGCCATTATAACCATAATTGATTTACCATATGTACCGAAATGGGCTGATAGGTAGTGTGAGTGATCTCTGCCAAGCTTCCAATCCAACAAACTTTCGATTTATGATAAAAGAGGGAAATAAAACTAAGTAAGCATATAATGCTTAGTAAGTTCGTATAACATGGTACTTAACTTACCATTCATTCTATTTCAAGATAAACATGTAAGGCACATTCAATCAATTTGATCTCAAGCCCTACACATATCTTCATTGCCCTTGTTAGTCATACATTCCACAATATCATCAAGAAACATATATGAGCTCCATAACAATCAGATTTCCAGACACATATGCTTTCCACATCATGCATTCATTTAACATGTATAAATCATATCTTTATATTACAAGTATATTTTCATAATAATTCATCTCGAGTTCAGATTATTTCATGTCAGAACTTTACTCATATCATTCAAAATATCAATGTCACACGAGTAGTACACTCAAGGTGTACAAATCTATAATCAAGGATGAACATATTCATCAAATAAATTCCATGTACAAATATTATCATCTCATATTTCCATATATCAATTATCATCTATCATCATATTCATGTATTTCAGACAGATATGTGTAATAACTCATTTCTTATTCATATCTTCTCATGTCAGGATTTTTTCGATTGAATTTATCTCAAATATCGATGGATACATAAGTAGTACACTCGAGGTGTACAAATTAGGATCCGTCAACTTATATTCAGGGGTACCCGTTAGGGCACATAACCAGGCAGCACACTCTCGAGCCACATGTCAGGATGCTCAGATGAGCCATGTAACCATGTAGCAAGACACTTATCTGGGCTAATCAAGAAACTCATAAGAGTTTTACTCAGGAAGATCATAAAGCTTATCAGATATCTCCGAAGAGATAATATCAGGGAGCACCGGATAAGGTAACAGGGAGTTCAAGCGAGCCATATCAGGAAACTCATAAGAGTTTATATCAGGATGCTCACGTAGAGTTGCATTTGTGTCCACATTATATGCTGGATCACAACCGATCGCATATCAGGACGCTCACAAAGAGCTGCGGTAGTGCACAACACATGCTAAATCACTACCGGTCAGGATGCTCGCAAGAACTATATAATAGGATGCTCGAGAGGGCTTTTATCAGGATTACTCGTCTGAGCTAAATCCTGTCTGCAACATATGCAGAATCACATTCACATATGGGAAATCACACATATCCATCGAATTTCATTATTCAAACGGGATTTAACATTTTTCAAGCATTATCAGGCATATGATTATTTCATACATTTATAATTTTCATATAATTCAAATAAATATATTCTACTTTCATTTCAAGCATAAAAATAACATTTTTTTTATCATTTATCATTTATCGGGCATTATCATTTATTTCAGGCATTATCACTTATCGGGTTTTGTCGGATATGTTTTCAATGTCATATATATATATATATATATATATTATATTTATACAATTCACAAACACAACATTTAATTCAAGCACACAATTTAGTTACACGAACTTACCTCAACAAATGTTCGTGTACGTAAAATCTACTAATCCAACATTTTTCTCTTTTCCTGGTTCTAACTCCAAAATTTGGTCTATCCGGATCTATACGAGTAAATTTAACATCAATTTTATACAATTTAAACTCAATTCAATCCAATTCACATTTTAGGCAAAATTACCATTTTGTCCCTAAACTTTTACTTAATGACGATTTCGTCCCTAGGCTCGGAAAATGAAATTCATGCAATTTAATCCTTGTTCCAAGCCTCGCCAATTTTTACATGTAACATTTATAGCCCATGTATTTCATCAAATTTATAATTTTTCCATAAATTTTACAACCTTTCAATTTAGTCCCTAAATCATGTTTTCATCAAAATTCACTTTGTAAAAGTTATTTATCTATCAACAACCTTTCATATTCTACCATAAATTTCAAAATTTCAGCATATTCATCCATGAAAAAATTTTCATACTTTGATAAATTTACAAATTAATCCCTAAAATAGCTAGATTAAGTTATCCCGATCTCAAAAATATAAAAATTACTAAAACAGGACTTGAATACTTACCTAATTTGGCCAAGAAAGCTTGCTTTCTCTTACCTAGGGTTTCCATGTATTTTGGGGAAGAAGATGACATAAAATGATGATATTTTGTTATTTAATTAATTTATCACCTTTTATTTTTCATCTTTCCAATTTCATCCTTTTTCTTTATTTTATTTTCCATGGACGAATTATCTCCCTTTAACAAAAAAGCATTTTTAATGGTCTAATTACCATAGAAGGACCTCCAATTTAAAGTTCTATAGTTATTTAATGGACGAACTCAACTTTTGCACTTTGTGCAATTTGGTCATTTATCAAATTAAACATGTAATCGATGAAATTTCTTTACGAATTTTTCACACAATATTATTATCATACTGTAGATCATAAAATAGTATTAAAATAATTTTTCTTTCCAGACTCGGATCTGTGGGGCCGAAACTACTGTTCTGATTTTATCAAAAATGGGCTGTTACAAGCCAGATTTAAAATTAATGAGTGTGACAAATGTGTGTATGTCAAAACCACTGTTGATGGATATGTAATTCTACATTTATATGTTGACGACATACTTATTGTTGGAAGTAACAATGAAATGGTAAAATGTACCAAAAACTTATTAAATTCAAGATTTGACATGAAAGATATGAGACTTGTTGGCATGATTTTGGGCATATAATCAAAAGGTCATTTGAAGGTCTCATATTTACTAAATAACACTACGCAAAAAATATTTCTGAGAAATTTCGCAAGGATGATTTTGGTGTGGCCAGAACTCCAATAGATATAAGTCAACATCTGTCCAAAAATAAAGGTGAAAGTGCTGACGAAGTGTAATATGCAAGAGTCATAGGCAGTCTAATGTACCCTGTGAGATGTACTAGACTTGATATTACTTTCACTGTAAGCAGTTTAAGTAGATTCACAAGCAATCCAATTGAGAATCACTGGAAAGCGATTGTGACAGTACTAAGATATCTTAGATATACTAGGAACAATGAATAACATTGTTCCAAATATCCTGCTATGTTAGAAGGATTCTCAATTGCTAGTTGGATATATGATATTTAAGATACCAAAGGCACAAGTGGTTATATTTTTAAATTGGGAGAAGGAGTTGTGTCATGGAAATCCTCAAGGCAAACGATTATAATCAGATCCACGATGGAATCTGAGTTTGTAGCTCTAGATAAATCTAGAGAAGAGGCAGAATGGCTACGAAACTTTTTAAAGGATATTCCTGAATGGCCAAAGCTTGTGCCTACAACATGCATATATTGTGATAACCAACAATTGGTAGAGCACAGAACGTAACGTATAATGGTACGTCGAGACACATACGTCGTCGACACAATACTGTTAGACAACTGATCTCAACTTTAGTTATCTTTGTTGATTTTGTAAGATCAAAAGATAACACTGCGGATCCGCTAACCAAAGGGTTAAACCTAGATCAAGTTGATAAAATATCGAAAGGAATGGGACTAAAGCCCATAAATATTTAAGGCGTTATGTGAAGGAAAACCCAACCTAGTTGATTGGAGATCCCAAGATCTAGGTTTAATGGGGCAACCTACTTGTATAGACCTTGTGAGTACATTGAAGGGGTTCTTATCCCAAGTCCATTCCTATGATGAAAAAAATGATTAAAATGTGGAAAAGGTTAAGCGATGCTTTTAATAACCATTGTGTGTTCCTGTGAAACAAACAATATAAGTCACATATGTGTGTAACACCCCTATCCCGTATCTAACACCGGATTAGGGTTAGGAGCGTTACCGGACAGATCAGAAAACGAATACAAAAATTCATACAGTCATTCATTATTCTCAAACATAATGTCTCTTAAATGAGTCCTTGAGACCCATAGCATGCTTATAAATCGGGTCGGGACTAAACCGAAACACATATAAAATTTCATGAAAATTTAAAACTATTCTAATACGCAGGGCATACGCGCCCGTGGGAGGAGACCGTGTGTCCTCCACGGATAATAGATACCCCTGTGTGTCCTCCCCGTGGTCATATACTGACTTACCTTCCATGGCCACTAAGCACGCCAGTGTGCTGAGGCCGTGCACCCATAAGCCACATACTGACTTCTCTACCACGGCCTCCTAGCACACCCGTGCTATGGCCGTGTGTTCTTAGGCTAGTTACTGACTTGAGCCCACGGTTAGTTGACACGCCTGTGTCAAGGCTGTGTATAATAAAACTAAATCCTGCTAATCACCCACGGTCTCTAGGCACGCCCGTGTGCCACGACCGTGTGACATTATAGGCCATTTACAAGGCCAAAATGTCACCCGATTGGGTCTCACCTGCAAGCAACATATACCAAGACATATCATGCATATATGGCAACCAAAAACATACCAAAATTTGCATCATATAACTCATTCATTCAAGCATTTATCAACTTAAAACTTGCCAAAACACATGGCTAAGTTCACTACATAAACATATACATATACCTAGCCTATACATGCCATATTTAGCTATATACATTTCCAAAAGGATACCCAAAGCAAGTTTAGTAGTGTGATGACGATCCTTGATGGTTCTGAGCCTTCAGTAGCTTGACGACCTCGGATTCGGTATATCGAAATGAAAACGGCTACTCGATTACTTTCGCTTTCCCGTGATCTAAGTTCGTTTTCCTCAGTTCTTAATCTTGAATTGAGCCTAATAGCAGCCGAATATTTGAAAGCTTTAATTCTTTCTTTTTCTTTGTATTTTCGGCCAAGGAAGAGAAATAAAAGATGAACACTCATCTTTTGGTTTCTTTAATCTAATGTTATTAATCAATTGCTAAATTGCCCATCCATTACACATATAAGACAAACATAAATAATGGTTATCATGACATTCCACCATCCACTAACTAAATAGTGGTTAAATTGCTATATAAGGATTCCACCTTTACAAAGCCATAACACATTAATACTTTAACAATTAGCAAGCAACTTTCACATTTAATGCAATTTAATCCTTTTGTCAAATTAAACACACAAACAATCAAATTAGCTTACGAAAATTTAGCACATACTAATTCACATATCAACGGCACAAAATATAATATTAAAATATTATTTAGACTCAGATTCGTGGTCCTGAAACCACTGTTCCAACTAGGGTATAAACCGGATTGTTACAATTCTCCCCCCTTAGGGATTTTCGTCCCCAAAAATCTTACCGTCAAACAGAGTCAGATATTATTGTTTCATATCATGATACATCTTTGTACTACACAGATGAACAGATAAACGACTATTATATACTTCATTCATAATCAACTGGATTAACTCAGGGTTTCTTGGAACACAGATACGGTCTCTAAATCTCAAGCAACCATCAACAACTCAAAGCTCGGACTTAGAATTTGAATCACACTAAACTCGTTTCGTTAACATTTCATTATCAACTTTCTGAGCATCACATATCTGCTGTAAAAATAATAGTTTTGCTTTCAATTCAACTAACACTGAATTATCATCAAACAAATTTAACACCCCAAGGTGAAAAACTCGGTCTTGCGAACCCTCTGTTGGTTAATTCTTGCAACAATGACGTTAACTCTCTCAATTCCATTTGTGTCAATCTATACGGATCTATCGAAATACAGATATCACAGCAGGCAATCCATTTAAATCATTCAACTCAATACGAACTATTTCACCTTTCTGATGACTCAAATCAATAGTCTTTTTTTTTTACAATTCACTACAGCATCATGCAATGTCAACCAGTCCATTCCTAAAATTATATCAAACTCATCACACTGTAATAGTATCTGATCAGCAGGGAAACAAATATCTCGAAACATTAACAGACAGTTCTCACCTACTTTGTCAACCAGAATATTTTTACCTAAGGTGTTCGATACTTCTATAACAAACTCAGTAGACTTTACAGGCAAAGCCTTACTGAATACTAAGTTCATACATAAATAGAAATAAGTAGAACCAGGGCCTATCAAAGCGATCACAGAAGTATCATAAAGTGTAAAAGTAGCCGTTATAACATCTAGAGATGAAGCTTCCTCCCGAGCTCGGATAACATGCGCTCTGACAGGCGCTCTAGTTTCGGATCTCACAACAATATCTCTAGTAGTTCTCTGGCTACCATTGACGTTTCTTACAATTTGAGGAGATCTACCTCTCACTGAAACATTCTCAGATCTCGGGTTCTGAACAATCTCTAGTTCAACAGACTCTGAGCAGTCTCGGATGAAATGATCTAATGATCCACATCTGAAACAAGCTCGGTCATTTAATCTGCAAATTCCCGAATGCCTTTTTCCACAATGTTTACATTCATATCACTTGAATCTGACATTTCCAATACTAGTCATTGAAGTTGCTGGAGCTTTAGAGCTTAACTGTGATCTAGCTCGATCTCTACTCGAATACCTCACATTAGCTTTTGAACGGCTATGTTCATCTCAGAATTACTTCGAGGCAGACTGAAATGATTTGCTCATAAATCTCTTTTTCATATCTCTGGCTTCCAACTCAGCTTTGCATGCCCGGGCAACTAGCACTACTAACTCTTGTATCTCCAGAGTACCAACTAGCAATTGGATATCTTCATTTAGGCCATCTTCAAATCTTTTACACATTATCGCTTCAGTTGAAACGTATTCCCGAGCATACTAACTTAATCTTACAAACTCTTGTTTATATTCAATGACAGACATGTGATGCTTCAATTCCAAAAATTCTTTTCGTTTCTAATCAATGAATCTCTGAACAATGTATTTCTTTCTGAACTCGGACTGAAAGAAATCCCATGTGATCTGTTCTTTAGGAACAACCAAAATTGAAGTTTTCCACCACCAACAGGTTGCATCTCGTAACAAAGAAACAACACACTTTATACATTCTTTAGAAGTCAGTGACATCTCATCAAATACTCGAATAGTGTTTTCTAACCAAAACTCGGCTTTTTCAGCATCATCATCATTAGTAGCCTGGAACTCTTCAGCCCCATACTTACGAATCTTGTCAACCGGAGGCTTATTCCACGAATTCAGATTTGTAGTCAGAGGTATATCGGATGTCTGAGGGGGATTAACCGGGGGCGGGGGTTGCGAAACAGTCTGGTTATTCCTCATAAATTGAGTGAACCATTCACTCATCATATGGAAGAAAGCTTGCTTAGCTTCTCCCTCCTGACCGCTAGCCGGTCTCGAATCAGAAGGCACTGTCCCTTGCGCGGAAACAGGCGCATTACTTTCTACATTGTCAGCTACGGCTCTTTCGGGATCCATTGCTATACAGAAATCACATTTTATACGTCAAGACTCATCACACTATCACAATTCAGATATATGGCATGTATAGCTAGACTCTGACACACTATATTAGTCTGAGAATCGGCTAAACCGTAGCTCTAATACCAATCAAATGTAACACCCCTATCCCGTATCTAACACCGAATTAAGGTTAGGAGCGTCACCGGACAGATCAGAAAACGAATACAAAAATTCATACAGTCATTCATTATTCTCAAACATAATGTCTCTTAAATGAGTCCTTGAGACCCATAGCATGCTTATAAATCGGGTCGGGACTAAACTGAAACACATACGAAATTTCATGAAAATCTAAAACTTTTCTAATATGCAGGGGATACACGTCCGTGGGAGGAGACCGTGTGTCTTCCACGAATAATAGACACCCCCGTGTGTCCTCCCCGTGGTCATATACTGACTTACCTTCCACGGCCACTAAGCACACCAGTGTGCTGAGGCCGTGCACCCATAGGCCACATACTGACTTCTCTACCATGGCCTCCTAGCACGCCCGTGCTATGGCCGTATGTTCTTAGGCTGGTTACTGACTTGAGCCTACGGTTAGTTGACACACCTGTGTCAAGGCCGAGTATAATAAAACTAAATCCTACTAATCACCCACGGTCTCTAGGCACGCCTGTGTGCCACGACCGTGGGACATTATAGGCCATTTACAAGGCCAAAATGTCACCCGATTAGGTCTCACCTACAAGCAACATATACCAAGACATATCATGCATATATGGCAACCAAAAACATACCAAAATTTGCATCATATAGCTCATTCATTCAAGCATTTATCAACTTAAAAGTTGCCAAAACATATGGCTAAGTTCACTACATAAACATATACATATACCTAGCCTATACATGCCATATTTAGCTATATACATTTCCAAAAGGGTACCCAAAACGAGTTTAGTAGTGTGATGACGATCCTTGATGGTCTCGAGCCTTCAGTAGCTTGACGACCTCGGATTTGGTATATCGAAATGAAAACGGCTACTCGATTACTTTCGCTTTCCCGCGATCTAAGTCCATTTTCCTCAGTTCTTGATCTTGAATTGAGCCTAATAGTAGCCGAATATTTGAAAGCTTTAATTCTTTCTTTTTCTTTGTATTTACAGCCAAGGAAGAGAAATAAAAGATGAACATTCATCTTTTGGTTTCTTTAATCTAATGTTATTAATCAATTACTAAATTGCCCATCCATTAAACATATAAGACAAACATAAATAACGGTTATCATGACATTCCACTATCCACTAACTAAATAGTGGTTAAATTGCTATATAAGGATTTCACCTTTACAAAGCCATAACACATTAATACTTTAACACTTAGCAAGCAACTTTCATATTTAATGCAGTTTAATCCTTTTGTCAAATTAAACACACAGACAATCAAATTAGCTTACGAAAATTTAGCACATACTAATTCACATATCAACGGCACAGAATATAATATTAAAATATTATTCAGACTCGGATTCGTCGTCCCGAAACCACTGTTCCAACTATGGTATAAATCAAATTGTTACAATGTGAAAGTTATGTGGGTCACTTTAAAGAGACTATTGAGGTATTTGTGTGAGGTATACCATCATTTACACAAATGGCAGAATAGTTTAAGGACATCGCGTCTACTGGTTAGCTAGTAAAGTAAATATACTTTCACAAGGGAAAGTTCAAGGATTAATGCCTACCTATCCTATGCAAATATCGAACGTAGAATCTATCACTCTTTGAGTTTTTGAGTCTCATTGATCCATCAATTTCATTCATGTGGGGGATTGTTGGAAAATAATGGATATTTTAGAACTTTGAGGCATATTATTTTATTGATAAAACTGAATGTTTGAATAATAAATTATGGATTTATATTCTATATAATATGCTCAAAATTGTTGGGTGATAAATGATAAATTAATGCTCAAATTAAACAATAGTTCTGTCTCTTGATGAACATTTGTATCTTTTGAACAACTGTATCTCTTGGTGAAGAAATTCATTGCTTTTGGTTTAATATTGCATCTTTTCATTCATTGTGTCTGTTCACTTATATCTATTAACTTTTCAACAAAAATCTTCATGAATCGATCAAAACCTCTTCATTTATTTCCTCTCTTCTATATAAAGCCAAGTTAGGAGGCTTCCAAAACACGTCATCAAAAACCATCAATATAAAAAATTCCTTCTAAATTCATTCCTCGTAATGATAGTGAAATGTGCGGTTGTGTTTGATTGATCACTGTTGTGCTACTATTGTGATCGTTTGTTGTAGTATTTTGGGAGACAGACGTCCAACATTACTCAAAACACCGAGGAAAGATCGAATCTGTTTTAAAGGAACTATTCATACATGCATCAACAAAATTCTTCTTCTAATTTTCAACTCTAGTCAATTATAGGTATTCTGTTGTATTACTACTACTACATTGTATTGCATTATTATTGTCACTGACATATTAATACTACATATGATATTATATTTTCTTACAGTCTACACAAAATAGTAACTTACACAATTCAACAGTTTTCATACAATAAGCAGTGACATATAATAAGTAATTCGCGTAAAATGTACAGATCACATAAATTATCAATTCGTACCAAACATTTGTTTATATGAAATAACAGTTCTGACCAAATGGCAGCTCATGCAAAAAATAGTTCATATGAAGTATCAGTTGATACCAAACAACAATTCATGTAAAATAACAGGTCATGCTCCATCATAACTCATATATCTCAAATAATGATAAATTGGTATTTTTATGACTATGAAACTTATAGGGGACTCTATCACTACACATTGGATAAATTGATCTGAAAAGACACCACATGACTCATAAAGTCGTTCCCTATCTCCATGTAAGTGTAGCACATATGCTCACAGTCTCCAAACACACCACGCTATCTATGGTAAACGGAGATATGCTCGACATTCCCTTATATCTCTAACGCATCTCTGGGCCACAATGTCCATCGCAATAAAAATGGTAAGTACTCACAATCCTATGGCATGCCAACTATATCCAATGGTTCCATAATGTCACAATGTCAAATTTTCTCTTTAACACATTCACAATACTCAGTATAATAGGACTCACAATTACGCAGAACTCGTATATTATAACACAGTTCGCAATATAGCATGATTTGCAAATAATATCACTTCCATGCAACATATATTGCACTTATAATCACAGTTCACATATCATTCATGACATAGATCACAAAAATCATTGTTCGCATATTTTATTTAGCATAGGGCACGTAATAGCTTAGCTTACATGCAATACAACTCAAAATATCACAATACATAGTTTGACAAATTAGTACAGGTTGCCATATTAATACAGATCACTAAATTAACACAATTTTCCATAATAATATAAATCACTAAGTTAACATGGTTCACAATATAACATAATACACAAATATAGTCGGCTCGCACTACAGTTGAGCTTGCACTTAGCATTTCACGATAATATAATTTTGCATTAATCAAAACTCGCAATATCGTAAAAATCATAATTCGCTTACGAGATAGTGCATGCACAATGTGCATTATCAATAAAATTCATATGTTATAAAAATCCATATTATAATATTTATTTTTATGTACGTTCGCAAGCACTACATAACCATATATGAATATATATTACATATATATACGTAACTATTTAGTGACCTCTGTCACGTCAAATTTTAGCATACATTAAAAGTCCCATATACATTTATATACTATATAAATAAAGCCCATGTATATATATAATAAGTTCATGCATTTTTTTCACCATTAAAATCGCATAGTGTATATACTCAACAATTCAACAAAAATTGTAAGGATTTGCACAAGGAAGAAGTCAAGGTTCGCATATTAATTAATCAAGGGTTTTGCATATGTTACCTTAGCCTGTGTACCAAAGTTTAAATATAGTATATCAAACCACTCACCTTAGCAACCATTGTTTCAACTACCATGCTCAAGTAAGCTTCTATTTGCCTTTGTCCATGGTTGTAGAGGCTCCCAAATGAATTGACACTTTCTATACACATCAAACACATTACAAAGGCATTACTAACACCAACAAACACTATTGAATCATTCCAAAATCATATAGCAAAGCCTGTTAACCTCTATACCAAAAACTTAACTAGTTTTGTCGAAATAAGTATTTAACCACTCAAATCTCATTTCTAAGCTTATATTTCAACTTCATACATCCTAAATGCCATCTAATTAAAAATCTAAACCATCAATTTTATCCACTTTCACCGATTTAATTTTTTCAAAAAAATCAAGCTTATGTGATATTTTAAAAAGTGGAAAACATTCAATTTGCTTAAATTCATTAAGGATTTGTTAAATTAAGATCAAATACCTTTTAATTAGATCAAAATGAGTTATAAATCACTTTAAAACCAAAGCTTGGTCAAGAAATACGTAATCTACCATTTTCAAGCCAAAAATCAAGTTAAAATCAAGTGATATATTGAAATATTGATTAAACTATTTAAATCTTGAATTGAAATAGCAGTTCACTTAGTTTAATCATAAAAAGTGAGAATCTCACCTCAATTTTGCAAAATAAATAAGCTATAGAGCTAATTCAAGCTAAAATGTATGAAGATCTCTTAAGGATTTTAAGGATAAAAACATGAGTGTTCTTCAAAATTGAAAAGAGATTTTGTGTTTAGAGAGCTTAGGAATCAAAAAAGGATAAACTAATTTCAGGGAAAAAAAAGCTTTGATTTGGTGTTTGGTAAATTTTTGAAGAAGATGAAGAATGAGAGGGAATGAAACGTGGGGTTGTTAAGTAGGCACCCATTTTTAAAAATTGGGTCGTTGCCCATTTAACCACCTTTAGTTTTTTTTCCCTTTTTCAAATAGGTCCATGCTTTTCAATTAAAATCAATTTCAAAATTATTTCCAAATCAAAACTCATTTTTATAAATCCTTTTTCATCAAATTAATTCCCAGACACCTAATTTTAATTTCCTAACCTAAAATTACTAATTCTAATTATTTTAATATTTTATTTAATTAATTCCTAATTATTTAATTATCTAATCTCACTACGGTTTCCAGTTCACTAACCCCCGATTTACTTACCAAATTCTCCCAACTCGGTTTTTAGGATGTGACACTCGTGACTTAAGTGACTGAGTTCTCTGACATGCCTGAATTGCTGACAGCTTGGTTGCAAAAATATTGTCAGAATTTGATCGGAATTGACAAATAGTCCTCTTACTTTTGATTGTTTTTTAGATGTTTTCGTTGCTCTGATAGGTTTTAAAGGTTATATATGTAATTTTGTGTTTTTTAACCATTTAACTTTTTCTTGTATGTTTCTTAATTGTCCTTTTTTCATAAAAGTATTTTATTGAACCAAAACGTGCCATGCAAGGAAAAAGCGGCTAAATTAACTAAATATGCCATATTTTTTATTTGGCATTTTAGGTCTTTTTTTCTAAATTTAGGGAAATAGGTCATTTTTCGATAGAAAAAGGGAAAGCGCGTCTTGTTGGGCAGGGCGTGCTTTCCTCCAACGGTCAATTCCAACTGCTTTTTGAACGTTTGTTGGAAACGATAAAAAAAATTTAAATGGTCCACAACGGTCAAATTTTTTTTCCTATAAATACCATGTAATTTTATTTTAATTTTCACTCAAATCCATTTCTTTCTAATCTCTCAGCTCTCTTAATTCTCTCAATTTGCTCAAGTTATATTCTAAATTTTTCAATACGATCATTTAAAAATATTATTATTATTAATTATTTCATACTTTATTTGTTTCTATTAAATTTTCACGAATGACAACCTCTTTAATTCGTTTCCATGACAACCACATTTCTACTGCTCAAGCAATAATGGTAAGACGAAATTTTAAATTTTGTTATTTTCAATTAAGTTAAATTTGAAGTTTTTTATTTTTAAAAATATTTTAATTAATTTTTTGTCGATATAAGTAGGTGGATGATCATGTTTTGGAGGGGTTCATATAGAATTTCTCGAAGGTCCTAATCATCGAATTTTGTGGTTACTTGTAAGACGTAGGTTTCTTGCATACATCTCTTATGCTCGGGGGCTACAACCTCGGTCCTACACTCATTGGTGCATTGGTGGAAAGATGGAGGCCCGAGACACATACTTTTCATGTTCCATGCGATGAGTGTACAATCACACTCGAGAATGTAGCTTTACAATTCAATTTGCCCATTGATGGACCAGTCGTCACGGGGTCAATGATTGTTCCTAGTAAAAAGGACATTTGCGAGGCATTTTTGGGGAAGGTTCTGAACAAGTTTCAAGGTGGTTGGATAGAGATGAAGTGGTTGGAAACCAACTTCAAAGAGCTTTCTCCGAATGCAACCGACGTCGTCAAATACCAATGCGTCTGAGCATTCATCCTGAGGTTAATCGGGGAAATTTTAATGCCCGATAAATCTCGAAATTTGGTACACATAAAGTGGCTACTACACCTAGCCGACTTCAGAGAATGCGAATGATTGAGTTAGGGATCAGCCGTGTTGGCCACGTTATACCAGAAGTTGTGTTAGGAAACGAAACCTGATAATATGTCAATCGATAGTTTCCTGCTCTTGCTGCAGTCATGGGCCTAGTGGTGACTACCATTTCTACGTTCCCTAATGAACGACCTGTACGTATTCCCATTGGTGACAAGGTAAAAACTATTTCTTAATGCATATGTAGTTTGTATAATAAATGTTGTTTATTTATTATATGTTAGAACTAACATATAGTTTATACGGGTAGAACCATGGGTTGAATTACGTGGGACTACCTGAGCAGCTTGAAGATATCAATCTACTCTTAGATCAACGCTCGGAAGCCAATGTTAGCCACTTATTCTTTCTAACCTATAATAATTACTCAAGGGTTTGTAAAATATAATTTCGTACATAATGGAATTTACGATTGTGCACTACAATTTGAATGTATGCTATACGCCGAGTTCGATATCATAGAATGCATCCCGCCATAATATTTGGCCAATTGGAGTATGTAGGACATGAAGGTGCTATTAATAGTGTACGCGAAGATGGAAATGCACGAATCAAATCGACTGATGCAACAGTTCAGGTGGAGGCAACAAATTCCATCGCCACCACGAGAATGGAAGAATTGCACTGCACGAATCAGATCATAGGATGAAATTCTTATCCATTTGCGAGCCATTTTTCTCACCAAACACGACGACCTATTTGGAATACATGTCATAGTTTAGAGTCGCCAGAAAGTCATATTTGCTATTAGTAGAGGCAACTTAGTTAGAAGAGACAATGACGATTACTTTAACAGCGTAGATCTGGACGTGGTCGCACGACGGATTTGTCATCAGCTCCAACTGAACAAGCACCACCTATGTCTATGCCATATCTCCATCAGTTCACTCCACTTATTTGTATCCATTTCACTGACCCCGTTCTTTTTCCACAATCACCACACTACGCACCATTGCACATCCCTATTTTTACCCATCTCGCAGGTACATATTTCGAAGCATCGATGTCCCTCACATACACACCTATGTCGACGTCGATGTCAATGCATGTACCATCACTGATGATGATATCGATCCAATCATTGATGCCAATGTTGATGCCCAGGTCAATGTCGACGTATCCGAGTTTTGAGATATCAAACATTTATATGCCGATAGTGTCACAAACACCCACCGCATCATTATTTTATCAAGATTAGTAATTGAAACAACCATTTTCTCGTGGAATGGATGACACACGATCAGAGGCTAGGATGACACCACACTTGAGCATAGAGGAAGGTGATGGAGATGAAGACGAAGACGAAACTGAGGGTGGAGATGGAAATGAAGATAGAGACGACGGTGGAGACGACGATGGAGACGAAGATGAACATGAGGGAAAAGGTGAATACGAAGAAGATGAAGACGACATTGACGATCAAATGGATGAGTCGGCAACATTACTTGTGCATAGAAATCTTGCTTGCACTCGTCAGCCATCGCCTAGTGGTACACATTCGGCCTGAAGACGATGATGATGTATTTTTTTATTTAGCTATTGCGACATCAATAAAAAAAACAATAAATTTTGGTTGCAACTCATATTTTTCTTTGTTACATTCTAACGTAAGTTATACCACAATTGCAAGTATCTTCTGTTAGGTTGTCACGTTATGATGCCCCTGACATGTCCTGATCGTGCCTAGTGTGCTCTATGACTCGAAATTCTAAGTTTTGACATGAATGGCACACTACGAACATAGTGTTTTCTTTTGTTGTATTTTGTCTAATTTTTTTCATGACATCATTGCACAAAATATGGCTGCCAGCTATCTGTCTAGCATATGCTACCACCCGCTTTGGAAATAAGGCAGCCAAGTAAAAGTATGTTTCTTTGACAACCAAGGTTATTAACAAATGACGCGTCCCCTTTAGTACGAAATTGATGCACTTGGCTAAGTTTGATGTCATGTGCCTGTACCGTAGACCCCCATCATATGATTGCATCTACTATTCGAAGGGTATATTTGCGAGCTATATAGCATTGTAGCTTTTGATGGCGTGCAAGTTGTCCAAAATTTCATGAAAACGATGTTGGACCATCTCATACCCTATTGAGAAATGCCTACCCATGAATGCAAAGAACGAATGAAATATGGTATAACATTATTGTACAAACAGTGAAAACTACATACATGTGTCAATGACTTGAACTTGATCACTTTCTGAAGGCCATTTTGAGTGGTAGTTGGATCCGACATGTCGTATGCAGACAATAGTGGATAAGATTCCAGTTCTCTTGTCTGATATGACACATATGTCTGGCTGCAGGCAAATGCGACAACACAATTGGCTCAAGAAGAAATCCCAATCATTTTCCTTTTCTCCAGAAGTTATTGAAATGATAATCAACAACTGATACTGATACCTCTTGTACAGTCAAATGCCATCAATTTGCACAAAAGGCTTGCAGTGCTGGAAAGCTTCTTTGCATTGGTTGAAGGTCCAAAATAATTGGTGGAATACTCTTTCCCCAGGGATCGGATGGTTACTGAAGTACATTGGGTGCATTTATAGATTGGTTACAAAACCTAGTATGTATCGATCCAATACTTGGTACCATTTCCATAGATAATTGTATAAATTATCCTAGCCGTGATGCAACTTACCCATTGCCTTTTGTTTTGCAACCCATGCTTTGTAGTATGATGGCGTGTAACCGTGCTGGCTAATGATATTAGCAATCAACACCAGGATGGGAATCCTGAAACTCGCTTTCACCATTGGTAGAATAATGTCAGAAATAATTTGAGTCTAGCTAAAAATGGTCCTGACTTGCACCTACAAATTTCAAGTTAAAACTACATCATAATAAAAATGAAAACCCCGATTAGGTCACAATATGTAAGAAAATGTAGTGATCGCATTGTGCACCTACCACAACACAAGTATGTGGATTGAAATACTTATTTATCATCCACAATTTGATTTTCTTCCACAAAGATGCCATGATTTTCCATTCACACCTCTCATCTCATATTGCACACTTCCCCTCAATTTTTTTTCGAACGGGACTTTGTGACGTGGCAGTTCACACTGTTCTTGAAGATGTACCACTCCACTACAGCATGAAAAAAATTTGTTTGAGTATTCCATTCCAACTTGCAGTACCTATACACCTAACGATGTGCTTGGATAACAAATGTTCTGTGTGGTAGCTATCGAAACTCTAAACCATCCTTGCCCAATAGGTCGATGTTGGTCATGTGGGGAAGAGATTTAGATGCCCTAAATCGTGGATCGAAGTATTTTTTGAGTCGTCATCGTCAGAATAGCAAGGTTTTGGCTCCGTTGGAATAGACTCTGGTTTGAAAAAAGTGTCACTTCCGAACCATCTGAACCACATTACTGGATTGGATTAAGGTCTGACTCCCCTTCGTCAATTGCATTCACTCCCTCTTCTTCCTCGGCCACATCTTCTTCCTTATTTGCGCTTTCATTGTCTCCTTCAACAAAAGGATTTAATGTACCATCGCCGGACTTGATCGAAAGGAGTAAGTCGTCAATTTTTCTATAACCTATGTGCCCACTAAAATCTACACCAAATTGGTGGCCAGTGTACATCGATGCCCCTCGGTATAAGTGCTTCCATTCTTGGACATCGATACACCAAAGTTGAAATCAAATGCACTGATTAAATGTTAAGCTCGAGTATCGAGGTTCAAGTTATACTCATATCCCAACTGGTAGGGGCCACCAAAGTTTAAATCTGTGCCTAAAATAGATGAATGTTTACCCATAGATGTTTTGAGGACATCGTAGTTTGAGGTTTGTAATAGCCCAGTGAATCCACTACATAATCGTGATCCATCAGCCTCGATAACCTCGACATATAACTCCATTACAGCATTTCTACTTGAGAAATGTGATGATATGACCACCTCGAGCTTGAGCTCACTTTTAACATTAAATAGCTCATACCTATAGGGGGTCAACAGAAGTAAGATATCTATATTGCAACCTCGAAACTCTTTCCCAGGTTGAACCCCCGACTTTTCTTCTGATTCTAATCCGTAGCTCACGCAATTGAATGGCACGATTGAATGCAAATTCCACGAACTAGGCTCTTACAAATACCACCCCGACTTTTGTCTTACAGATTTGACCGTTGTAGTAAAAAATATATTTCACTCATCGAATCATTTCAATATCGGTTATGAATTGGATGAGTAAAAGAAAAAAAAACTCAATTGACGATTGTCAAAAAGAAACACACACGACTCTTGCAACTCAATTGTTCAATGTTTGATTAAATTTACTGCGTGCCTAAGTTATGAAAATTAATAGTTAAGGACCCTTGCTCAAGTGACCAAAGGTTAAGGATAAGCCTCTGTGTAACATCCCGAAATAGGGCCTAAACGGAACAGTGGTTTCGGGACCACAAATCCGATGTTGAAAATTTTATTTTATTTATATTTTTATGGTCTACAATTTCACGAAATGATTTTGTGAAAATCTCATTCGAAAATTTTGACATTTGGGCACTCAATTTAGTCAAAAGGACTAAATTGTAAAAAGTGAAAAAGTTGAGTTCTACATGTTAGAGGTGTCCAATTTTTATGAAATTTTAAATTGGAGGTCCTTAAATGATAATTAGACCATTGGTTAAGTTGGTGGACAAAAAAAGGACATGGATGGGTATGTTTCAAAAGATTTTTTAAGGGGCATTTTGGTAATTTAGTAAATTAAATGAATTAAAAACAAATTAAATGCCAAATGTCCATCTTCTTCATTAGGACGAAATTAAAAGGGTTCTCCATAGCTAGGGTTTGTTTCAAGCTTCCAAGCTCCATAGTAAGTTATTCCAAGCCCCGTTTTTAATGTTCTTTACGTTTTTGGAGTCCTGGTAACTTGATTTAGCTTATTCTAGCAATAATTTAACCTAGGATTCATATTTGGAAAAATACCCATAGGTGAAATGTGTTTATTTTGATGTTTTATGAAGGAATATGAAGGCTAAAATTATGTTAAACAACTTTTACTAAGCGATTTTATGTGAAAACGACATAATCAGTAAAAATACCTAATGTTAGACTGAGAATTTGATGTTGCCATAGAAGGGAAAAATGTTCAGCATGTCATAAAACATAAGAAAAAGGAATAAAGTTTAATTTACGAGCCTAAGGGTAAAAGTGTAATTTTTGAAAAGTTTAGAGGCAAAATTGTAATTTTGCCAAAGTTTGAGTTAGGGACTGTTTTGAGTAATACATTAATTAAATAAGTGAAATTATTTTTTAAAATTTTATATATTTTTGAAATTATTTTTTATAAATTTAAATTATATTTTAAAATTAATTTTTTTAAATTTTAAATATTATTTTTTAAATATAACCATATTTTTAATAATATAAAACATTTAAATATTTTAAAGATATGATGTTTCAAATTTATTACTTGTTTTTATTTTTTAATAATAAACATTTAAATATTTAAATTTTTTAAATAAAATTTTTATTAAAAGTTTAAAAAAGGTTAATATTTTTAAAAATAAAATAATATTAATTAAAATAATTTGCTCATATAAATATTTAAATGTTTTATAATATTAAAAAAATATTAACATTTAAAAATATTTAAAATTTTTAAAAATACATTTCAACTTTTTTTAAAAAAGTCAAAACTTTATTAAAAAAAAGGCTGAAACAAACAACTTGGCTGTCAGACTCGAAAACGGGTGGCGCCAAATTATTTGGCTCCACTAAGAAATGGTAAAATTGCTATAGGGCCCCTATACTCTCAAAAATCATAGTATTTTGGTGGAGCCATTCTTTATGGCTCCACCTCTTGGTTCTCTTCTATATATAGAGTGGTGTAATTGTTGTGTTCAGTAGGAAAGTTTAAAAAATCTGTTAAAAATGAATAATGTGGTGTTTTTGGTGTATGTTGTTTTTTATGGTGAAATTCTAGAAGGTGATATTGGCTGTGTATTTCAAGGTGGGCAAAGAGTAGATTTGCGATTCAAAAAAATGTGAAGATAGTAGAAATGAAAAGGAAGATCAGTGCGAAAAATAGCTATCCGTTGTGGAAGGGCGATGTCCAAATTATTTTACAAGTTTCCAATCTCTACAGATCCGTTCATATTTTGTGCGATGCAGCTGTTAGATGATGGTGACTTGGGCACTATGATGGAAATATGATGGTCAACTGGGAGTGAGAACCCCCAACCAGTTGAATTATTTGCTGAGTTAGCAGACTTAGAGTCTATTGAGAATGTTAGTCCAATAAGTCAACATCACGAATTTGAATTTGATCTTAATAGACCAATTAGAATGTGGTGGAACATTGCAGATACCTGAAATTCCTAATTATGGTGGGAGTTCATATAATAACCCTACCCTCAGTCCTCATCTACAAATACATCCGGAGGTGATAATAAGCACAGAGGCAAATGTCAGAGAAATGACCAATAATTGTGAAGATTCTGATCAAGATGTTGAAGATTTTAGTGACCCCGATGTTGATGAGGTTCCGAACAATATTGATGATGAAGGCCCAGAAGAGGTTGAAGATGTTCAGGGCCCTTCATTCAATAACCCAAGTCATGGCATTATTTTACGAAATGAACCTGGGGGCGACATGTTGAACGTAGATCCAGATGCAGCGCATGCATCCGAGTTTCCTGAGTATGCCGATATAGTACCTGCTCATAGATTGGCGATAAATTCACAGTTCGAGGAGTTCGTTGGGCAACAGATCGAGAACAAGGAGGACTGTGTGTTTGCCATCAAACAATATAGTATGAAGTTGTCGGTTGATTACAAGGTTTTCAAATCTACACCGACATTATATGTTGGGGAATGTTGGAGAGCCGGCGATGGGTGTGGTTGGCGAGCTCAAGCTGCATTTATATAAATGACTCAACAGTAGCAAATACGAAAACTAGAAGGGCATCATACATGTAGTGTCGCACGTATGTCTCAAGACCACCGAAAATTGGATGCCAAAAGTATTTGCAACTGCATCATGCCACTAGTGAAAGATAGTCCAATCATTCATGTGTTAACATTGATTGCAGACATGCAAGCTCGATTTCAGTACAGAGTTTCGTATAGGAAAGTATGGTTGGCGAAACAAATGGCCATGCAACAATTGTACGGGGACTGGGATGAGTCATACAATGAATTTCAGGGTTGGATTTCAGTGATGGTGGAGTACATCCCAGGAACTATTGTGGACTTGCAAACATTGCCTTATAGAGGCCCTAATGGACAACTGGAACTGGGGAGAAGAGTTTTTCGTCGACTGTTCTGGACTTTTGATCCATGTGTTAGAGCTTTCCCCCACTGCAAACCACTAGTACAAGTTGATGGAACATAGCTTTATGGAAAATACACGCAAATACTTTTGATTGCGGTTGCACAAGACAGTAATGGAAATGTACTACCGATCGCTTTTACCATCGTAGAGTCTGAGAACTCCGAGTCGTGGGCGTACTTCATTCAGAACTTACGGAGACATGTTATCAGGCAAGACAACATTTGCATTATCTCCGACAGATCGAAGGGTCTTGTTGTTGCGATTCGACAATCTGAGGTTCCATGGAGGTCCGTCTACTGTATTCGTCACATCGCTGTCAACTTCCACAATCAGTATAAGAACAAAGACTGGTGCAAACGAATTGTGAACATGGGTAAAAATATCGTATTTAAATTTGTATTTCAAATAGTAACATAACTTAAAATTGGAATACATACGTAGGATACGAGCTGGAAGCATACCGTTTCAGACATAAGCTGGCGAGGTTAGAGACTGATATGGCGGGGTCCAATCCTTCTCTCAAACAGTGCTTAGGTAGTATGGAGCCGTGGCAATGGGCTCAATGTTTTGACGAGGGGTACCGGTATGGTCAAATGACAACTAACCTCGTTGAGGCCATTAACTCAGTCTTGAGGCGTACGCGTCACTTACCAATTTCAGCGATTTTTTCAGCCACATGTTATAGGCTAGCAACCTTAATGCCAAAAATGGGGTTGAAACAAGAAAAACAGTTAGAGGCAGGACATATGTACGTCGAAAAAATTAGGGATGCCATGAAAGAGAATGCTAAAAGGGCCAGGTCGATGAATGCAGAACTATATTCCCGAAATTTGAAAACTTTTTGAGTGACTGAGTATATCAGTCGCCAGTTGATCTCCTAAACAGGCGATGTGAGTGCGGGATGTTCCAAACACTATGTTATCCGTGTGCGCATGTGGTTGCAGCGTGTGCTACCTACAGTTTGAATGCCGAACAATATATCGACGATGTGGACACACTTGAATGTACGTTGCGTATTTGGGGTAATGAGTTCCCCGTATTAAGGGATGTATCAACATGGGAAGTGCAACCGCCTGTGTTCAAGATGTTGCCAGATCAGTCACTACGTAGGAGAATCAAAGGTAGACCGACAACAATGAGGATTCGAAACGACATGGATATAAGAGAACAAGTCAATCCAAAACGTTGCACCATATGTAGAATAGTTGGCCACAATTGGAGCAAATGTCCCCATAGAAATGTCTACACTGGTCAATCTTCACGGTCTAAAAGAAATTAAATGTTGTACCCGATGTTTGCATTTTATGATCTCTTAGAATTAAAGTTTGTATTATTTAGTGTTAAGTTTTTACTTAAAATTAACAGTTTCAACTTTAAACACTTTAAAAGATATTATAAATTATATAAAAACAAGACTAATATATAAGTTGTGGAACCCTAAACTAATACAAGAAATATTACATAACACTTGAAATTTACATAACTTAAAATTGGAAAGAACCAGGAGTGGTATGGTCATTTGGGGTAAAGCGATTCACGGGCCTTCATTGACGGGGTGGACGTTGGGGTGTACTGTACACATCAAGAAGATCGGCAGCTGGATCGAACATGGCCTGAGGCGGGGTGGAGTACATGTTATTACGAAACATATCAAATGATATCGGTGGTTGCTTTGGGTGATATGAACTTGAACTGCCTATGTCTGGGTGATATGAACTTGAACCGCCAATGTTCGAGTGATATGAACTGCTATGCGACTCATCACAAAAAGCGTCAACCCATTGGTCCGATGTGTTCAAAGGTTGGTCTTACAAGTTGGGCTCCGCCATATGTTGATCCTCTAGCTCCCCCATAGGTTGATTTCCACGTCTGTAGCCGTGACCTGGTACTATCATAAGCTGTCCACCATATAAATAAACACGCCATCAAGTCATATACCACTGCATGTATTCAGTCGAGTGACTAAAGTCAAACATACACGAGTGCATCTCAGGCCGCCTGTCGTACCGGGCATTCTATAGTGCTACAAAAGATTGATGTTCCATGCTCCAATCTGTTGTATGATTCCCCCTCATGGTCTTACCGTGGACTTCATCAAATTGTTTTGGCTCGACCGGCACAAATTGTCTACACCCAAATTGTCGCATAACTCGATCACAATTGTACCACTCAACGGTTCAGAAGTTGAGCACCGACGTGTTAATGCACCACATATGGGTTTCAGCGTGAACCCTCTGGAAATAAGGGTTGCAATGTTCAGTGCAGAATACGGCATCCACAAGAACTGCACAATATAACATAATGAGTCAATTCACATCACATACTATAACTGGATAAGTTAAATAAACATTACTTAAACTATATTAATATTTATTACTTTCTCTCCAGCGTACGCCTCTATCATTTGACGGTAAATGATTAATGTTTGGCTCGCACCAATTCCCGGTGTAACACCCTAAAATCCGAGTATTGATATATTGCATAATTTGGTGTTTAGATTATGAAGGAAAATTTTCTTACTCCTTATTCGTGTTTAATATAGCCCTGAAGAAGAGTATAGAATTTTTGGATATGGAATAATTTTTAGTTTTGAGAATTAAAAGAAGTGGATTAAGTGACATTGACACTTAAGTTAATTTAAGTGTCAAAGTGTAGCATAAGGTAAGTAAATGGTAAGGTGGTGTTGACGCATGAGTTGTAGCATGAGGGGAGAGGTTCGAATCCCTTGTTTAGCATCTAGATAAACTTTTATTTTTATTTTTCTGCACATGTATAGCAAGTGTCGGCCAAGTATATATATGGTAAGTGTTGACCTTGTTATTTTTGGTTAGTAGATTAAAGGAATAAGGTAAGTGTTAACATATGGCATGGAATCAAGAAATTATGGAAAGATATGGGGACATAGGCCAAGAATCAAGGAGAATGTTTTGGAAACAAATTCATGGTCATTTGACCAATGAATTTGGACGGCAATATGGCTAAGGGGGAGGTTGGCCGATTATGCTAGTAGCTTGGCATGGTTTAGGGGTTAGTTTTGGTCATTCCTAGTTTTTGTGCAAAGTTTGCAATTCTCCTTTCAACCTCTTTTCCTTTGGCCGAATTTGATCAATTGGTAAGCCTAAATCTTTTGACCATTTGGTCATTTTTGCTCATCATTTTGGTATTCTTTTTGTACCTTTTCTCATAGTGCCGAATTTGTTAACACCAAAAGGGCCATTTCTTTCTTTTCTCTCCTTTCTCCATTGCCGAATGTGCTTTGATCTTAAACTCATCTTTTTCTTTCTCTTTCCTTCTCTTTGAAAACCGAATTATCATCATCCCTTTTCTCTTATTTTTATTTCTTTTCAATCAATACTTTCTTCTTTAATTTCTTCATGGCCGAATGTTAGAGTATCTTAACCGAACCATTTTCTCTTTTCTTTGATTCTTCATAGCCGAATCTCTCTCTATTCATAAGCAACATTCTCAATCGTTTCTTTTCAATCGTGGACAATAGGTAAGGATTCTTTTTGGTTTATATTAGTTAATAGTGGTTTGGCCGCATTTTTGATAGTGGTCAAAAGGATTTCTTGGATCGAAATTTTTCATTCCTTCTATTAAACGTTTCCAATGGTTATATTTTAAGGCGATAGTGGGAGACCGGGACTCAAGAGTTCGTGAGTATCGTAGAAACGTTGGAATCGATTTAAGGTGATAAGGAACATTTTGGTCGACTTTCATATTGTGGAACGAGGATATTGTGGTAAGGAAATCACATCCTTAAAACCTTTAGTATTATTTTCGATATATTATTATGATGGATTAATAATCTTTTGACTTTTAAGACATTCAAAATAGGGAAGAAGAGAGCGGTGTTTAGTTTTCGGAAGAAGGGAGGTTCCGTTAATCCCCCTAAGTATAAGCAAAGGGCTATTTCGGGAATCCGGGATTTTCCACCGGGTTGCGGACGTTCATCCGGGGAGAATCAATTGTTTGAAGTTGTTCGTACTCCTGAACCCCTGTTTGTTCGTGGATTTTCATCGGTTAGCGAACCATCGATCGAGGAGAAACCGCAAGTAGAAGTAGTTCGAAATTCGGAGGGTAAAAATTTATACCATTATTTCTAAGATCGATCTTGTTAATAAATATAGTGTTTTAATTATCGTGATATGTTTAGGTATCAACGAGCGGGAAAGTCTAGTTCTCACTATAATCAGGTGTGTAACTTCACACTCATTTTTCGGGTTAGATACCAAATCGTAAGTACTGTGATAAAATCGTAAAAATAGCAAAAAGGGGAAAATACGTAGTAATTCATACTTTTGAGTAAATGCATGAAAACGGTTAAAGTTGGAAAAATTGCGATAAATATTGCTAGATTGATAATTTGAGCCAAAATATTGCTAGATCGATAATTTGGGCCGAAAAACTGTAGATTGCTAAATGGGCCAAAAACCCTCTAGTTCGATTTATGGGCCAAAAACCCTCTAGTTCGATTTATGGGCCAAAAACCCTCTAGTTCGATATATGGGCTAAAAATATTCTAGTTTGATATATGGGCCAAAGTTCGCTAAATTTTATAATTGGGCTAAGTACTAATTTGTTTTATGGGCCCAAATGAAATGCTTAATTATAGGCCCATTTTTATATTAAATTATTAAATGGCTATATTTTTGTTATGCATACATGATTGCATGGGGCGGGGTATTTGATGAAGAGAAGAATGGCCTGTTGCCAAAAATCTAGTTCGGTGGCTCTGCCACAAATTTTGGCTTAATGCCTCTAGTTCGGTGACAATGTCACAATCTAGTTCGGTAGTGCACTACAATATTATTTAAAGGCTTAAAGCCTATGATTGGTGTGTTTGGCGGGGTGGGTTGACTTGATCCCCACAGGTGTGTTGGTTGGTACGGGGGTGTGTAGCGGATGGATACTAGGCTTGGTTGAGAAATTCATTTTACATGCATTTTAATTTATTTTATATTGTTGAAATCTGCAAATGGGCTCAAGCCCAGCTCGATATCTTGATGATCTGGCCCAATAATGGTGGTAAGTGAGTTGCACACTGAGTTCTTAGTAATTCACCCTATTTTATCAACCTTTTCAGGTAATGGAAATTGATGTGGACTTGGGCCGGGGATGACTTGGTGGAGGCCATACTACGAGCATGGGTTTATAAACTATGAACTTTATTTAAATTACTTATTTTAATTACTATTATGGGTTTGATGTAATAAAGCCTCTAATTATGTTTTTATGGATTTTATTGTGTGGATGGATATAATTTTGTTTTAAGACTCTTATTATGGGCTTATGTTAAATTTATATGGTTTTCTTAAAAATATTGTTTTATAACATTTTGAACAACTAAATTATTTCTTTAAAATTTCTTCCAAATTCTTCTACAATTACTTTAAGGTTTTGATAATATTTTTCTAAATGATAGGTTTTAAACAAGTAATTTCTTAAATCATCAATTTCAAATCCTTGTACTAAATTTTTATTAAACACTATTTTCAAAAGGTTTTGTAGCACTATTTTACTCTAATCATTCAAGAATAAATCAATGTTTGACTGGTGTGACAAACCAAACTTTGTCTAAACGCATAGACCTGGTTTGGGGTGTTACACCCGGAGACGTCACCTATCTGAAATGAAAACAAACACGTTGGCAGTTAAACTTTGAAAAATATTATCCACACTTATGAGTCGTTAAATGTTAAGTATAATTTTGTTTATACCTATTCATAAGTGGCCACGAATATGGTTGGTGCCTAACAGCCGCTAGAAACGGCATCCTGTATAAAACCCAAGACTGTAGTAGACCCAGACAACCAACCATATTACTATCCCTATGTTTTGTTGCTCGACAAAGCTCATAGTATAATGCGGCCAACACTGCTGATCCCCAGCTGTAACTATCGACACGAGAAAAATCCTCCAATAGAGGCAAATACTTTAAGTGGACTCTATTAGACGTGTTGTTCGGCATAAGTACCCCCCAATCAGCTGCATAATATAGGCTCGAGCAGCACACATCGCCTCCTGCTCAGTGGCAGTGCTCGATAACTGCTTAAAATTTGCTCTCAACAATGCCAATATCAAGCATGTGAAATTTTGTTCCCCATCACTAGGGGACCGTCCAAGCAGTCTGTGGCATACTACTGGAGGTTCCAACACTTTGCTTCGACTCGTGACCACGGCACCGTCAATTCGTAACCCAAGTTGCATAGCAACATCTTCTAATGTGATAGTGCACTCCCCACACGGCATAATGAAGGTGTGGGTCTCCGTACACCACCGCTCAACCAAGGCGAATATTAAGTTCGCCCTCAGATCAAACCTCCGGATCAATGCGACGTCCCCAAATCCTGACATCTGTAAGTATTGCATGATCCGCTCGTCCGAATCGTACTTAGGAAAATGAAACCGCGACCTCAAAACCCTATAACCATCCTGTATGGTAATTTTTTTATAAAAAATATGATAAATCAATTATCTATATAATTTAAACATAAAAAATATATTGAAGAGTAAAATTGAAAGATTGAGAAAACAAAAACATCACACTTATACTATACCAACGTAGCCATTCTAAGTATTTTTTTATTTAAGTTAAATTAAATAAGTAATAATATATTAATAATAGAGTTAAAAAGGACTGTCATAAAATATTAATAATAACACGTAGAAATCAAATGTGATTATTATGTCCTAATCATAGTTAAGCATTAAAACTAAAGACAACTATATAACTACATTCTCTACCTTCTTATATTAATTTTTAATAGGATATTAATTTAGTTCTAAAGGTTTATGTTGTGGAATTTAACAACATTTTTTATCGCATATTTGCTACAAAAGGTATTTTAATATATGTACAATAATACAATACAATACAATTATTTATTATATTACATTAACTATAAAATAAAAATACAATACAATTGTTTACCTTTTTTTCTCTCAAACTTCAAAATTCTATCAAGTGGGGGACCAAGCCCTACCCATATATATAATAAAAAATTTTTATATTTATTTTTAAGTTTATTAATAGTCACATCACTGACATGATGTGACTAGTTATAATATATATATATATATATATATATAAATTCAAATTTTAAATAAAATAAGAAAAAAATTAAAAAATTTTAATTTAAAAATTCTATGTAAAATTAATATAAGATTAAACATACATTTTAAACATTATAAAACTAATAATTTCAAAAGTAATTAGAAAAATAAATTTAAAATTTATAAAAAATAATTTCAAAAATATATATTTAAAATTTAAAAAAATAATCTAAAAATGATATTTAAATTTTTAAAAAATATATTATACAACATTTTAAATATACATTACAAATTTTTTAAAATTAATAATATAAAATAAATAAATAAAATAAAATAAAAAAATAATATAAAACTTAAAAAAGAAAAAGACAAAATTTAAAAAAATTAAAAAAAAGGTGTCAGGAGGGGTGGTGGCGCCATTTCAAATGGCTCCACCAAAAAATGAAAAATTATTTTTAAGGCCTCCAAACTTTTCAGAAACTTGAAAAAAGTAAAAAAAAAACAAAAGACAAAATTTAAAAAAACTTAAAAAAAAAGTGTGTTGAGAGGGGTGGTGGCGCCATTTCAAATGGCTCCACCAAAAAAAGAGAAATTGTTTTTAAGGCCCCCAAACTTTTCAGAAACTTGAAAAAAGTAAAAAAAAAAGACAAAATTTAAAAAAAACTTAAAAAAAAAGGGTGTTAGGGGTGAGGGCGCCATTTCAAATGGCTCCACCAAAAAATGGGAAATTATTTTTAATGCCCCTAAACTTTTCAGAAATCTGAAAAAGTAAAAAAAGGACAAAATTTAAAAAAAAAGGTGTCAAGAGGGGTGGTGGCGGCATTTCAAATGGCTCCACTAAAAAATGGGAAATTGTTTTAAAGGCCCCCAGTTTTCCATATTTTGCAATATTTCCCTTGTATTTTATACAGGTGGAGCCATTCTGTAACATCCTAAAAAATTGAGTATTGATATGTTGCATGTTTTTGGTGCTTAGCTTGTGAATGATTCCATTTGTCTGTTTAATATAGTCTTGAGAAGGTTCGGGATTTATTCGGAACTAGAATAAATTTTAGTAATGAGTATTTTATTGAAGTGGATCAAGTGACCTTGATGTTTAAGGTAATTAAGTGTCAAAAACTAGCATAAGATGAGCTAGTAGTAAAGTGGAGTTGGCGCCATAAGTGTTGCTTGAGGGGAGAGGTTCGAATTCCATGGATTGCATTTTGGTGACTTTTATTTTTGCACCTTTATAGCATGTGTCGGTCAAGCCTTATTTTTGGTAAGGTTGGACTATTTCTTTTATGGCAAGGTGGCTAATGGTTAAGGTAAGCTTGGAACTTGGGGAAAGAAATCCTAAGCTTTTGGAAGGTAGGGGGAACACAAGGCATATCTTAAGGGTTATGTTTTGGAAACTTAGAATGGCCAATTTGTCCATGAACTTGGATGGCTTTGTGGACTAAGGGGGAGCTGAATTTTGGTGGTAAGCTTTGGGTAAGGATGGTAGCTAGATAGAATCCCATTTGGTCATTTTTGCTCTCCCAAAACACCTTTTCCTCTCATCTTTTTCTCTCTTAGCCGAATGTGCCATATGCTTGGAGAAAACAACTTTGTTTTGTTTCATTTGGTCATTTCTTTTTGACCATTTGGTCATTTTTGCCAACCTCTCAAGTGCTTCATTTTGTGCTTCTCTCCTAGTGCCGAAATCATCAAACACAAAAAGACCATTTCTTTTTCTTCTTTATTCCCTATTGTCGAATGCACATTGTTCCAAACCTTACTTTTTGCTCTTTTCTCACCCTTGATAACCGAATCATAAACATCTCATCTCCATTTTCCTTTCTTCTCCATTTTACTCATCTTTCAAACATATTTTTTTCTCCTTCGTATTTCTTCCATGGCCGAATGTTAGAGACCACCTCCATAGCCGAAATTATTCTTTCCTTACCATTAAATCATAGCCAAATCTTCTTTTCCTCATAGACTTTATTCTCTATCATTTCTTCTATTCAACTTTGGACAACCGGTAAGAATCATCTTCCTTGTTTTCTTTTGCTATTTGGTCACCTTGGTCGAATCTATAGGTTGACTTAGAAGAGCCTTCAAATCGATAATCGTTCATCCTCTTAGACGATTTTTCCTTTTGATTTTTTTATACTATTATAGAGAAGGCCGAACTCGGAGTATTCGTAATCATCGTGACTCGCTAGAAATCGATTCGAAGTGTTAAGATAAGGGTTTCTATCAAAGATTTCTATATTACTCGTCATATCGTTATAGATGGGCTACTAATCGATTTCGTTTTAGGGGACATTATCGCTCGATTATCATTTCCGTGAACGTAAGATTTTGTGGCAAACAAGATAGGTTCGAAAAGAGTGGTGAATAGTGTTCGGAAGAGGGGTGGATTCGCTATTCCCTCTAGATTCAAGCGAAGGGCTGTTTCGGCAATCCGAGATTTTCCACCCGGTTGTGGACCCTCTTCTGGTGAAAATCAATTATTTGAAGTTGTTCGTACTCCTGAGCCATTGACTGTTGGTGGTTCTTCAACGGGTTATGAACCGTCAACCGGGGAGAAACGACAAATAATTATTGTTCGAGATTCCGAAGGTAAAGATCTAGATCGCTTATCTTTAGTATAGATTTATATTAAGTATTAGTGTTCTAATCAAGCGTGACACGTATTTAGGTATCGACGAGCGGGAAAGTATAGTTCTCATCGTAATCAGGTGTGTAATTTCACACTTATCTCATGGGTTAGATGTTATACCGTAAGCATTAGAATAAAAATTGTAAAGTTGGTAAAATCGAAAAATACGGTATATTAACACTTTTTGTGTAAATGCATGAAATCGGTATTAAAGTCGTGGAAATTACGGAATCGCCCTCGATGGGCTAATTTGATAAAAAGTAACTTTTGGGCCTCATGTTGCTTAATGGGCCGAATTGCTAGATTGCTTAATAGGCCAAATGGGCCAAATTGCTAGATTGATTATTTGGCCGAATTGTTAGATTGCTTAATGGGCCATATTGCTAGATTGCTTAAGGAGCCAATTTGATAAATTACCATATGGGCCAAAATGAGAAATGGGCCAACTTGTAGTATGGGCCTTATGTTGAAATTATCATATGAATATTGTTATGCTTTGTATATGTATACATGATTGCATGGGTTGGGATAAAATTGAAGAGAAGTTCTGGTGGCTCAGCCACAATCTAGTTCAGGTGGCTCAGCCACAATCTAGTTCGGGTGGCTCAGCCACAAACATTTTAAATGGCTTTATGCCTGCGATTGGTGTGTTGGCGGGGTGGGTTGACTTGATCCCCACAGGTGTGCTGGTTGGTACGGGTGGTGTGTAGTGGATGGAAATTTAGGCTTGGTTGGGAATTGCATTTCACATGCATTTTTAATTACTATATTGTTAAATTCGTAAATGGGCTCAAGCCCAATAAAATGCTTTGATGATTTGGCCCAGTGGACTTGGTAAGTGGATTGCACACTGAGTTCTAAGTAACTCACCCTGTTTTCTTACCCTTCTCAGGTAATGATAATTGATGGAGGCTTGAGCCGAGGATGACTTCGCGGGGGCCATACTTCAAATGATGGTTTTTATGAACTTTGAACTACCCTTTAGTATTATTACTTAATTAATTTTTCAGTTGTGATGTAATAAGGCCTCTGGTATTATTTTTATGGATTTTTACTCGTGAATGGATTTTAATATGTTTTAGATACTAAAAGGGGACTATTTTAATTTTATAAATGTTTTCTTAAATTTACGTATAATTAAAGGGGTTTTTCTTAAAAATCACTAACTCGTAAGAATTTCTGTGAAAACTCTTTTATGAATTCTATTTTCATATTCCTTTAGAATTCTTTTAAACTTCTTTTAAAATTTAATCAATTATTTCTCTGAGATCAAATTATAAAACTCTTATGTTTTAAAATTCATAGATTTCAAATTAACCTCAGTTTTTGATAAACTCCATCTCCAAAATAGTTTTTGAAAACCTGTTTTCCTTAAATCATTAGATGACTAGATGTATGTACGATTTGTGTGGCAAACCAAATCTGGTCTTAACGCATAGACCGAGTTTGGGGTGTTACACATTCAATATGGCTCCACCAAAAAATTATTTTTTTATGCCCCTTGCTGACGTGGCAAGTTGGTGGAGCCATATAATTTGGCTCCACCTAATTTTACTGTAGCTTTTGAGTTATTTTGGTATTTAATTAAAAAGGTGAGTTGTTTTAATAATTAATTAATTTGTTTGGGTTATTTTAATAAAAAAGCCTGAAAGTCGAGGAAGACATCATCAAACTGAATTTTTAATTATATGGTTTGAGTGGCCAATAATGCTTTTGCTTGTTGGTTATTTCGGTCTTCGAGTGGCAGCTTCAAATTTTATTATGTTGAATGATATATGTGTGTAACGGGCCAAATCTGCCCAGGTCCACAAATCAAACCCGACTAAGGCCCAATTCAGAAGCCCAAACCCAAAATCAAAATTTTCTAACCTTAGGTGCACCGCACCTAGGGCCTTCTGACATCCACTTGCTCTGCCTCTGCCAAAGCCCCCTGCCACCATCCATATCCTACAAAGAGATGGCAAACACACAACAGGGCAAGAAACAACAAGTAACAATAGTAAAAACATGTATTGTCCTTCGGCTATTTAAGCCCGAAAACAACATTGTAGAAGAGGGGTTCTTCAATTCCGAATTCAAAAAGGAGTGAATACAAAAAATCAAAGATTTGGAATTTATATATTTCTTAAGGTGATATTTGTTTGATTCCTATTTTATTTTTAGGTTTTATTTTTATTTTTTACCTACGAAAATAAAAAAGAAAGGAAACAGGGTCTACCTGAATCGGCTCGCCGCCTCGTCGTCGGAGGTCTCCCCTCCCTCGTTGGAATCGGGCCTAAAATGTGGGCTAGAGACCTTTTCTTTCGGCCTCTTAGGATAGGGAGGCTTAATCTCTGAATAGGTTCTAAAACGAGGGTTAGAAAGGCCCTCTCGCGCAACGCCGACCACCGGCCACGGTGGTAGTGCGGCCAATCTCGATCGAACCCACGACGGCGCGAAAGAGGGTTTAAAAAGCTAGCAGAGGAAAAGAAAAAAAAGATAGGGGGTTTTCTGTTTTTGTTTAAAAAAGGAACTTGTAAGCTTTAAAAAAAATATATAATAAGTATAATAAAGGTTATTAATTTTTTAAAGTGGTGTAATTAAAGAGGGTAAAATCCTGCGCATTGACGATTTGGTTGCTGGATATGCGCCTTTTCACCTTAAATGGGAAATTTACGTGTCTAGTCCCTCCCATTTGCGCTACCTTTAAGTTAATCCTATTCTATTTCTTTCATTTTTGCCCTAAAGTTTGCGCACCATTCCAGTTCAGTCCGCACCTAAGTGCCTTTTTTTGGGGTTGGGAACATTTTCACTTTTAGCCCTTGTGCAGTCACGCGCATTGCATTTTGGTCCTTATGTCAGTTTCATTAATTTATTTTATTTATTAATTATCTCTGTTAGTTTAATTTTATTTCAATTAAGTTTTCTTTTTATTTCAATATGTAATTCATTTTTTTAAAATTTTATTTAGTATTCGTCTTTAAAATTTTTTATTTAAATATACACTTGGAATTACGTTAATAATTTTACTTTGTTCATTTTTTTATTTGTTTAAATTCTAAAATTATTGTTTTAAAATTCTCTTTTATATTATACTGTTTTAAAATTTTTCATAATATTTACTTTAAATTACCTTTATATTATATATATATATATATATATATATATATATATATAGTTTATGTCAAAATTAGTTTTATTCTATGTACATTATCAATTCCATGTGGTTTTATGTATATTTTATTTAAAAAAAATCTATTTAGATGTATATATATTACTTTTCAAATCTATTATGTATGTATTTCATGCCTATTTTTATTATTTAAAACCCATTCATACATTATTCTTTTTATATATATTATTTAAATTATTTTGTTTCCATTATATGTGTACCATCAACTTTAAATAGATATTTTGTTTTTAAAAATATTTTGTATATTATTTACTCAAGACTTCTTCTTTTATAATAGCTATTTGAATAATCATTCATATATTATTTTTTTATATATACATGTAAATTATTTCAAATTCTAGCATATGTTATTCATTTGTAATTTTTCATGTGTTTTTAAATTGTTTTGTACCATGTCCTAGTTTCCATATTGTTTTGAATATTATGTGTGTTTTTTATTTTCATATTGTTTCATATATTATTATCTCATATTGTTAATTAGTATTTGGTGTCGCTATCTTAATTTTATTTATCTATGTTTGAAAGCTTGTTATAATTTTTTTTTTTTATTTTGGTTTGTTTCTTTAGTTATATTTTTAGTTTTCATTATTTTAATTGTTAATGTTTGGATGTGAGCTTATTGTTACTTTGTACATGTTAATTTGTTTTTTTTAATTTTTTTTATTTTCATACTATTTTCATTCATTAATAGAGTTCGCTATCCATGTATATTGTCCCATGTCTATAATTTCGCCTCTCATTCGCAATTGTCGCATTGTAATTTTTAACTTATTGATCCAAAATTAATTATTCCATTTTATTTCAAGTCAAATTAATGTATTTTGATCTGACTTTCTAAAACAAAGGCGATGCTTGCTGTTTAGAAATTTGAGAAATCGTGCCCTAACGTGCTGGGTTTCGGTTTTTCGTTTGGCCAAATCATCGAATATCCTTTTGATATTTTCAATGCATGAATCTCGGGAATCATGAGATGATCTTGGATTCGAGGATTTAAATTTTCGTGTCTTAACGTGCTGGATGTAATATTTTTATTCCTTCGAATCAAGGAATCCTAATATCCAATTCGAGTAAATTCAAATATTTTTTAAAAGAGTTCGTATTTTTAAAATCTTTTTCAAATTTTCAACTTTCGACATTAAGACACTAATTAATCAATTCGGTACTAATTTTGGGTGTGACGAGGGTGCTAATCATTCCTCGCACGTAACCGTCTCCCGAACCCGTTTTCTCAAATTTCGTAGACCAAAAACACCGTTTTAGTAAACCAAAATATTTTATTAAAACAAAGGTGAACCGATCACACCTCATCAAAAAAGATTGGTGGCGACTCCCGTTTTTATTTTCGTTTTCAAAATCAAAGTCGATTCCCATTTTCAAAAAAATGGTTTCAACAATGTAGATGTGAATTTTGTCTAAATTTTAATATATTTTATACTAATTTAAATTTACATTATAATTTTATATATTTTATTGGCTGCAAAATAAACCAACAAAATAGACATGCACAATTCTAATAATTCAAACAAAAATATAATTTTCAAATTTAACCTATCTTAATTCTAATCTTATTTAATAATATATCAATAAATGAACTTTTAACACAAATCTAAATTAATAATAATGATTATTACAAAAAAATTTAATATCACAAATCTAAAATATAAATAATTCTTCTATTTCAAATTTAATATTAAAAAAATTAACATACCTTACTTAAGTGGGCTGTGGCTGGATACCTTCTTTCTTTCTTTCTTTCTTCATTTCCGACTGTGGGTGGGGGACCAAAACCACCCCGCCTTTATACTGCAGTGTATTAATATAATATAATAAACATTTAATATAACAACATTAAAAAAAAGCATGTATTCTTCAAAAAAAAATATTTCTTTAATAATTAAGATTGAAAACTAGCAAAGAAAAAAAAATTAAAATGAGGAAAACTAATAAAATGAAACTCTATTCAAGCAAACTCTATTCAATATTCTTTAATAAAGTGCTTATTGTAACACCCCCTACCCGTATCCATTGTCGGAATAGGGTACGAGGCATTACCGAAGTTTACTGAATATTTTCGAATAATTCCGAGTTATTTATTATTCATATTTTGAAAATAAATATAACATCTCTCCATTGGGCTCTCGAAGCCCAAAACATACATTAGGAACCAACCGGGATCATAGGGAATTTTTCGCAAAATCCTAAAATTTTTCTACATTGGTTAGCTTACTTTAATATTGGCAAACTTATTTTCTCGACATGTCTCACTTGAATTTATTACTTGTCCTAATATACATAATTTTCCTCATATCAACGTATCAAAGATAGTCTCATATTTACATGTCATGATACATATCATTCTCTTATTGTTTCTTCATAAATATAAATTATTCAATTCATTATGACAATATTTCATGTACCATCATTTTCATGAGCTGAGTGTATGTTTATTCCAGTAGTTGTTCATAATCTTGAATATACATAATTATGAGGCAAGTTTCACAAACATGTATTTTCCATGTCATATTTCAATATATCAAATAATTATCATTTCTATGTATTTCAAGTTTAATTTCATGATTTCAAGTACTTGCCATTTTCTTTATTTATCCCGTTGAGTTTCTCAGAATTTCGATGGCTTTCCAGTAGTACATTTATAGTGTACAATCCCGAGTCCGTCAATTCGTACGCATATGGATATACCCTTTTTCCAGAGAGCACACTCCCGCGAACCTCATCCTTACAGAGGGATTACCTCGCATGTAATAATATATAGGTGATTCGCATGTAATAACAGTAAGGGGTTTGCATGTAATACCAGATAAGTGACTCGCATGTAATAACATATATTTGACTCGCATGTAGTAACATATTATTGACTCGCATAAACAATGGTTTACATGTAATAATCTGACTCGCATGTAATAGCATATCATTTACTCGCATAAACAATGGTTCACATGTAATAATGTGATTCGTATGTAATAACATATCATTGCCTCGCATAAATAGTGGTTCGCATGTAATAATGTGACTCGCATGTAATAACATATTATTGACTATCATAAACAATGATTCACATGTAATAATGTGACTTGCATGTAATAAAATATCATTGACTCACATAAATAGTGGTTCACATGTAATAATGTGACTCGCATGTCATATCATTGCCTTGTATGAACAATGGTTCGCATGTAATAACATATACTTGACTCACATAAACAGTGGTTCGCATGTAATATTCAACAGGTGACTCGTATGTACAACAAATTAGGGTTCACATATAATAATCTATGGGTTCGCATGTTTATTCAAAGAGCTCGCGTACTTATTCCTATATAGTTTTGCATATGAGTTCGCTATGGGGGTTCGGAGACAAGGGCTCGCTTATAGGGTTTCTCATGCAAGGGCTTGCATAAAGGTTCGCATACATCAGTTTTTCATACTAGGAGCTCACCTATTTAGGGGTTTACACATGCTAGGGTTCGCACATAGGGCTCGCACATACAAACTCGCACATACAGGGGGGTTTCTCCCTAGAGAGTTCTTATTTTCTACTACTTTCAATTATACATAGTGATTTAAGTTTTAGATCCCACACCTAAGTTGAAAACACAAAAACCTTAATTTGGAAGAGGAGGTTGATGATCTTCTTGGGAGGAGAGGGACAATTTTGAAAACAAATTTGAAAACTTTGACTCATTTTGCTTGAAAGTTGGTTTAAAAGAGAAGAACTTGGGGGTGTTTTTCTTGAAAATTTACTAGGTAAAAGTTCTAGGTTTTGAATAAATTGGCTATTTATAAAGTGTAACACCCCAAACCCGGCCCAAACGCTACGACCAGATCTGGTATGCTACGGTGTTTACGTTAAAAACTTCACTTGGATGATTTTTGGAAATTCAGTTTCTTTATTTAGGTGTTCGTTAAATAAATGATATTGGAAGAAAACCTTTGCTCTTTCTTTGAACGTGTTTGGAAATCCCATTTTATTACTTCTTGTAGATAAGTCTTTGAACATAATATTTTTTTTAAAAAAAATAAATGAAAACAATAACCATTATAAAATGATAACCTAAGCTATGGGCCTTATTACATAAACATTCCCAAAATTAAAACTTAAAGAAAAACCGAAAAAAGAATAATTTATGGAAATAGAAACTTGATGGCCCCTCGATTCCGCTTCGGCTCCCATGCCCACGATCTACTGCTCATCTGAAAAGTCAGGAAAATAAAAGGGTGAGTCACCAAGACTCAGTGTGCAAATCCCGAAAACACATAAAAGGCTTGGGCCCACAAACACATTATGGGCCTTAGCCCATCCACAATGGCAACAAAATATTTACATGCAACATGGCCCAACCCAACCTAAAAATCCATCCTCTACACACCAACCCGTACCAACCAACACACCTCGGGGATTTCTACAATCAACCCACCAACCGCTACACACCATATCGACAGCCATGCTGCCTATTCCTAACAGTCAGGAATAAATTTAACGTGGCTTAGCCACCGATCACTATTGTGACCTAATTTTACAGTTCGTGGTTTAACCACCGATCACCAAGTGACCTATTAACATGCTCTTCTCCTTCATCATATCAACCCCATCCCATGCATACATACATGCAGAATCAAAACAATATACTACCTAGAAGTTCACAGTCTATCACATACATCGATACACATAGAGAAGTTTCTACGATTACGTACCTGGCATCCCTTGCCTACCCTTTTTGGGTAATTCGACTATCCACACAGCCTTTTTTCGGCTTTTAGCCCATAACATATATAGTACAGATAAATTAGTGTGTTAGAGATCTACACACCTGATTACCGGCAAGGCGAGACCTTCTATATCAACACTATCAGAAGCCGATACGACTGCTAACTGCCTAAGATTTTGTTCTGAAGCCGGTCCACAACTCGGTGGCCAATCCCGTACTGCTGACACCGCTCATTTCTTAAACTTAAGGATTGGTTTAACAGATCCAATCCCCTCCTTCGCCTGATCGATATTTGATTCCATTAAAAGACCTTATCATAGCATATGGTTAAGATCACAATTACGATAGCGAATCTAAAGAGAATCTAAAGAGAACCCCTTACCTTGAAATCCCGAAAAAAGAGATATGAGGTTCAGAGACTAACGGTTCCGGCTTTTAGATCTAAGCGATCTACTTCAATTCTCGAATGTCGCCCAACACGTAAACACAAGAAACCAACAATCCATTAGCCTTTCGGCTTTGTCTTCTAAAAACTGAAAGAGAAAAAGAATAGATCAGAAGAAATCGGCACCTACCTTTACAGAGAATTCGGCAACTCCTAGAAGATTTCGGCTTTTGAGAAGATCAAAAAGAGAAGATGATAGGAAGAAATCTATGTAGATTCGGCTTTTTGTGAAGAGATCGGCAAAAGAGAAGAAGCAAAGAACAATGAATATTTGGCTTGTAGAAAAAGAATAAAGAAGAGAATTAAGTTTAAGAGTTTCGGCTTTTGCATAAAAGTGAAGATGAGAGAATGAGATTTAGGGATTTCAGCTTTGGCAGAGAATGAGAGAAAAGAATGGGAGAATAAAACCCTAAATGCCTAAAATAAAAGGATATTCCCCTTACTTAACCTAAATTTCGGCACCTACTACCTAAATCCCGAAAATGCCCCTTTTTTAAAACTAAAACTAAGCTACTAATCAAGGGAAATTTCGGCACCCCTTAGCCATACTAAAACCGATTTCTCCCCCCTCCAAGAGATGGAAATTCGGCCACCACCTTGAACAATGGATAATTCCTAAACTTTCTCCCTTATCATTATCTGATCTCTCATCCACAAGTGCCCCAGATAACACCACCTCTTCCTTCCTTTATCTGCCACATTATCAGCCATATTATCCACATTATCCAAACAACTAAATCCTCCTATTTTCAAGCCTCATTGCCGTCCCACTTTACCCACTTAAATGCCGAAAATTAACTAAATTTTAATTAAAAGAATTGGGCTTCATACAACTTGAATTTGGGCCTCCCAGTTGACGCCACTTCCCTGCTCTTTTAGTGGCGCCACTTTGCCACTGGGCCACAAGCCCATTTTATATTTTAAAACACAGATAATCATCTTTTAAGCCTTATATTATCAGGCTTTCCACTAGAGTGTCCAAACAGAAAGTTCTAACAAAGACCTCGGTCCAACCTTGAGCCCAATCTGAACCCCTTAAACACTCTAATCAACACATTATACGTAACACACAACAAATGCATAGCCCCACAATTTCAGGATGTTACATAAAGTTTTCTTTCCCTATTTGAAATAGGTTTTAAGAATTCATGTAGAATTGAGACTATTTTAAATCAAGGACAAAATTTAAAAAAAGTTTTGACTGAGCTAATTTGAAATTTTGACACTTTTGTGGGGTAAAAGTAAGGAAATAAAAATTTTTAATTGAATGTGCACTAAAGGTTTCAAACTTAAGGCCTATTGGTAAATTAAGGTTTTTACCACTAAACCAACAAGCTCATTCTAATTTATTTTTTAACCAAAATTATTTTTAAGGCATTCTAATTCTCTCACCCTAAGTTTTTTTTTAAAAAAAAAAATAATTTTACCCCTATTTCTTCTAGGCCCAATTTTAAGATGTGACAAAAATTATGTAAAACACATAATTTAGCTCTGATGAACAACTCTATTTACATCAATGCTTGTGTCTTGAAACACATATTTTTCATTTACCACATAAGTGCATATTACTTTCAAATAAAATTTCAAGTACTAATGAATCCTATAAGTATTACTAAACTAAATTACTAAATTTTCATTTAGGGTTTAAATTATACAAACAAAAACTCTTGATATACTTACAATAAAATGCTTGAATGAATCCCCGTTTTTTTCTTCCTTCAAGTGTTTGCTATTTCCTTGCCTTTAGCTCCAATTTGGTCTTTACTCTTTTTCTCTTTCTTTCATGGACACAATACATATAACATTTAATATCAATATAAAATCACACACCATTTCCATCATCCTTACCTATTTACTTTGAAACCCTAATTTCTCTTTTCTTTCAAAACGTCCTCTTTAACAACTTTTCCAAAAACTCTTCTCGTTACGTAGTTTTTAATGTTGTTCTATTAAGATTTATGATCAAAAGTTGAGTCAGGGCCCCGGCCTCCCCGCCTACAATTGAATTTTTTTTATTTAGGCCCTTTAAAATTTTTAAAATTTTGAATTAATAAAAGTAAAATTGCACTTTGTCTCCCTTAAAAATATAAAATTTTTATTTAATACTTTAACAATTATAAACATATAGGCTATTATAATGATGAAATTGTATTTTTGCTATCATAAAAATTACAATTTAATTTCAATCCCTTAAATTTTTTTTTTTTTTGATTTGCCCCCTATTTTGGGTTTAAAAGTTTGGAATAGATTGGAGATGAAAGAAAGGACCAAAAAGAAAAGAAAAGAAACTAGAACAAAATGGTGAGAGGGAGACGTGGGGAAGAAACCTTAGTGGATGACTTTCCAATAATAATATGTATCATCTTTTTCTTTGCTTCTTCTTTCTCTCTCTCTCTTTAAATAATAATAATAATATTCAATCAAATCAAAATCTAATCATCATTATGTACTACCATGGACAATTGCTCTTTTAGTCCTCCCTCTATATCTTATCCAATTAATGTCATCATATATTACTTTTAAATTTTACACTATGACTCAATATTTCTTACACTACTACAATTTAATCCACTCCTTATTTAAATTTTCCCTAAGTTCAAAAGTCTTTTTAATTTCCTATAATACACAATTACTTTCACCGCTGATATTAATAATTTTATTTTATTTACTTCAGAAATTTTAAACACGGGTCAACCCGAATTGGCACTATTCACTTCTTAGAGAATGTTAGGGATATTATATACTTTACCTTTAAAATTTCAAAATTTACAATTATCAAATAATCTAATTTTATTTCATACTTAATTTAAGCAATATACCAAAAAAAAATTATAACTTAAATTTAATAGTTAATTTTCTAATTATTAAATAGCACCTAATTCTCTTTAAATATTAACTCAGCAAAACGTGCAAAACGTGGACTGAAACAATTTAAAAAAAAAAAATCAAAATTTCATCACCCTTATTGTATAGGTTAAAACAAGCTATTAGTCCATGTATTTTTATAGAATTTGATGTTTAGTCTCGGGGTGAAGCTAAAATTTTTTTTAGGGGTCGAAATTAAATTGTAATTTTTACGATAAGAAAAATGCAATTTCACAATTTTAATAGCCTATGTCTTTATAATTTTTCAAGGATTAATCAAATTTTTATCATTTTTAGGGTGGCTATAGTGCAATTTTACCTTTAGTAATTTAAAATTTTAAAATTTTAAAAATTTAAAGGGCCTAAATGGAGAATTTTCCATTTTAGCCTCTCCAGCCCCCTAGCTATGCTCCTATAGAGTCCCTATACTTTAAAAGATAAAATTCAATCGTCTTATTTTTTTTCCAATTTAAAAATTCTATTCCACTCATTATTGTCGTTAGTAGTTTCTATTAAAAATTGTTAAATTAACATGTTTATTTCTGTCAATCATATGACATATTACATGAGGGTAGCTTTATCAACATGCTGAATTGACAAATATTGACAAAAATATTTACGATTTTAATGATTGGATTGAGATTTTAAATCAACACAATTGGAGGACTAAATTTTTAACTTTTTAAGTATAGAGATTAAATCTCAAATTTTATCAAAGTGCAGGGACTAACAGCATATTTTAACCATTATTCTATCTTAATATTGAGATTGACAATTTTTTTTTTTATTTCATCTTCATCATTTTTGTTTTTAGCCAGCTATTCGCGTGGGAGCCACGAGGTTTAAAATAATGGATGCAAATCCCACTTTTGGTCACGGATCATTTGCAAATCCTTCTTGCAAGATCTCTAGAAAATTAGTTGCTCTACTTTACCATCTTCCCAATGGAGACTTCAATTTTTTTTCCGAGCGTAGAGATACCGAATGAAGGTTGCCAAAAGACATTAAAAAACTGCAATGAACTGCTGCCAACTCTCCCTCAAAGCAAAGCATGGTGGTTTGGCCAGCTTTTCGAATACCAAGGCTTCTGGATACCTAGTTTTGGCATAAGAGGAAGCATGTTGATCAATGATCACTTCAAGCCTCGACCCACTGACATCATCGTCGCAACATTCCCTAAATGTGGCACCACCTGGCTCAGAGCCCTTGTTTTCTCCATTATCAACAGAAATTCCTTTGATTTCAGCGACCATCCTTTGCGCAAAGCGAACCCTCAAGAGTTGGTCCTCTTCTTCGAAGGATATCTTCATAAGTATGGGTCAACATCCTTCGTCGATGGGCTTCCTTCACCTCGCCTTCTTTCAACTCACCTTCCTTACTCTTTGTTCCCAACACGCATGACCGATGATACCTTGGCTTGCCGTTTCGTTTACATCTGCCGGGACCCCAAAGATGTTTTTGTCTCAAAGTGGCATTTCGCCAACAAGTTGAGACCCAAGGAACTGCCACCACTTTCACTAGAGGAAGCCTTTAACTTGTTCTGCAAAGGGGTATCGGAATATGGACCGTTTTGGGAACACGTTTTGGGGTACTGGGAAGCTAGTGGGGAGTCACCGAAGAAAGTGTTGTTCTTGAAATACGAAGATGTGAAAAAGGAGCCTTTGGGGTGTGTGAGGAAACTTGCAGGGTTCTTGGGGGTACCCTTTACACCAGAGGAAGAAAACAACGAGACTGTGGCAGAAATAGTGAAGTTGTGCAGTTTCGAGAGCTTGAGCAATCAAAATGTTAATAAAAGTCAAAACAGCAGTGGAGAACGACCTGTTGGTAACTCTGATTTCTTCAGAAAAGGAGAAGTAGGAGATTGGGTTAACCATTTGTCACCTGAAATGGTTGAAAAATTGAATCAAATTACAGAACAAAAGCTTCAAGGTACTGGATTCAACTTTGATTGACTCCTACTACTTTATGATGTTATAACGATGTAGCTATTAGAGTATAAATTTGTTCACCGTCTCAGTGAATCTGATTTATAGAACTAAATAAAAGAAGTCTTTGGTTTTTTTTTTTTTTAAAATAATTTGACTGGATTAATAAAATAAGAATAAAACCAGAACTGTTGGGCTTTTAGTTCAAAACAAACAAAACCGGAATGAACCAAAAACAAAAAGAAAAACACCAGCCGACCTATAAATCAAACAAGCCCAGAATCGTTAGAAAACAGAAGCAAAAACAATGCTAAAATCAAATTTTAAATCCAGTCAAATCCGGACAAACAACTGGCCTCCACTTAGTTTGCATCTCTGTCAAATCTCACCATCCAGCCATTAATGTTGGCGGTTTCCAAGGGAAATGATAACGTTCTGCAAAGCAAAAACGCTTTTGACTCTTTCTCTTACCCTTGCTTTCTCATTTCTTCCTTTCTAAGACCCTAAACTCTGATAAAAAAACCTCCATGTGCTGAGCGCCGAGTAGATTCTTCAGAAACCCGTCACTCCTTCTTCTTGTCTATCTCCCTGAAGATCAATCTGGCTCCTGTAGATTGTCGTTCCTCGCTCTTGCTTCAGCATAGATCGGCACTCCCCAGTCCAGGTAAAATTCTTCTTTCTTCTTCAAAGACTCGGTTGCTATCATGTGGGCTAGAGAATTTTCAGATCTAGAAATGAACTCGAATCTTATCGTATTAAAACCTAACTGCATTTGATGAATATAAAAAATGTATGAACCTATTAAAGATCTGTCTGGTGAAACATTCCTGCATTTTTTGACCACTGTAGGCGAATCTGCCTCAATGATAACATCTTTCTTTTGCATGTCAACCCCTAACTGAACCGCCTCTCTGCAAGCCAAAGCTTCGGCCGCAAAGGCGGAGGCCACCTTCTCATGCAATCTGGACTTCGAAGCGAGAACAGATCCTTCATTATCTCTGACCACGACTCCGGATGCTGACAGATGCTCCTTAATGTCAAAAGCACCATCAAAATTAATCTTCACGGTCCGGTAAGGTGGGTGTTGCCATCTTCTTACATTTTTTGAACTTTTGACTGCTTTGGGTTTTGCTCCGTCAATTTCTTTTACATAGTTTCTCACAAAATCTGTAATTTCCTTACCTGTTCTGCTTCTCTTTTCATGAATCCGAGCATTCCTATCCCCCCAAATGGCCCATAGAGCTACACAAAAAAGTCGGCATGAATCTAAGGAGAGAAGGGCGACAGACGAGGTGAGCCACTGCTTAAAATCTGCATTCGGGTCTTGATTCAATTGGATTTCAGTTAAATCTGACCACATGATTACTGATGTTGGACAATCTCTGAACAGGTGTAGCAACGATTCTGACCCTAAACCACACCGGGGACAAGAAGCATCTGAAGTTAACTTTTTGAGTGATAAATTTACCCGTGTGGGGATGTAATTCCAAGAAGCTTTCCACATGTTAATTTTAATCTTTGTAGGAAGATCAATGCACCATAGCTTTTTGTAAAAATCAGAGTAGATAAGTTGTAACGCATAAGCGCTAGGATCAAGGCTATGTAATAGTTTGTAGGTGCTTTTGACCTAGAAAACCCCAGTAGGATCAGCCCTCCATAACCTAAGGTCCTCATGCGGATGCTTTGCTAAAGGGATGCGAAGGATTTTATCCGCCTCATCAGCTCCGAAGGTATCTTCAACCACCTCTCTTTTCCATTATCTTGCTTGACAATTAATAAGTTCAACGACTTTATTATCACTGGACCCTGTATAAGAAGATAAAAATCTTGAATTAACAAGATCTGGAACCCACGAGTCATGAACAATAGAGATACTTTCACCCGATCCAACTTTCCAGATTATCCCTTTTTCCAAAATACCCCTTGCAGCCCAAATACTACGCCAAGCATACGAAGTTCTATTTCCCAATTGCGAGTAAAGAAAATCACTTTTTGGAAAATATTTTGCCTTGAATACCTGCGAAACTAAAGAGTTTGGATTTTCTAAAAAACGCCATCCCTGTTTTGCCAACAAAGCTGTATTAAATTGGGCCATATTGCGAAAGCCCAAGCCCCCTTCATTTTTTGGCCTGCATAAATGACTCCATTGGCACCAATGAATACCCTTCCTACCCTTTCCTTTTTGCCACCAGAAATTAGCGAAAATGTCTTCCATCTTTTTGCATAAAGATTTCGAAAGAAGAAAACATACATTGCAAATGTGGGAATAGTCTGAAGGACTGATTTTATGAAAACCTTTTTTCCCCCTTGCGATAGCATTCTGTTACTCCACCCCTCATTGCGCTTAGAGATTCTATCCAGGAGATTCTGAAACAATTCTTTTTTCCTTCTACCAATCATATTTGGAAGGCCTAAATATTTCTCTAGATTAGTAGCAACTCTGACTCCTAATAAGCGAGACACCTCAACCTTATCTTCTTCAGTAGAATTCGGACTAAAAAAGACTGTTGACTTAGAAAAATTCACACACTGACCTGAACAAATCTCATAGACCTGTAAAATGTCCTTCAGGAGTTTTGCTCCTTTGTGAGAAGCCTCCCCGAAAAGAATGCAGTCATCAGCAAATAACAAATGCAAAATTGCTGGCCCCTGCCTGCTAGCTTTTGTGCCTTTGATTAAGCCTTGCCTCTTAGCTGTTCTCATAAGGGAGGAGAGTCCCTCACTGCAAATCAAAAAGAGAAAAGGGCTTAATGGATCCCCCTGCTTAAGTCCTCTAGATGGCTGAAACAAATCACCCCTCCTTCCATTTATGTTGACCGCATAGCTGATTGTAGTAACACATCGACGTAGAAGTTCCACCTATTCACAAGCAAAACCCATTTTTGTCATCACCTCCTCAATAAACCCCCATTCCACCCTATCATACGCCTTGCTCATGTCCAATTTGACTGCCATGACACCCTTCTTTCCTGATCGTTTTTGATTAATCGTATGTAAGATCTCATAAGCTAGAAGCACATTATCTGTGATGAGTCTCCTAGGAACAAAAGCGCTCTGAACTTTATCAATACATTTGTCAATGATCTTCTGCAATCGATTGGCTATAGTTTTGGCCACTATCTTGTAAATAACTGAACACAAACTGATGGGCCTGAAATTGACCAAATGTGTTGGTTTTGGGACCTTTGGAATAAGAACAATGTCTGCACTGTTAAATTTCCCAAAAACTTGATTTTCATTTAAAATCCCCAAACAGAAGTCAGTGACGTCGCGACCTACTATGTGCCAGTACCTCTGATAGAACAAAGCTGGAAATCCATCTGGTTCTGGAGCCTTTGTAGGACCCATTCCTTTCAACGCTATATGTATCTCTTTTTCTCGATAGGGAGCTAATAAGAGCTCATTATCCTCATGCATTATTGTTCTTTCAATGCCATCTAAAACCTTACCAGGATCTGCCACTCCCTTTGACTTGAACAGATTCTGAAAAACTGAAGAGGCTGCACTGAAAATTTCTGATTCCTCATCGATTTCCATACCTTCCTCTGTAACCAACTTAGAGATTGTGTTTGTTTGCCTTCGAGTTAAAGCACATTTGTGAAAAAATGCTGTGTTTTTATCCCCTAACTTTAGCCAATTCTGTCTTGCCCGCTGCTCCCAATACACCTCATCTTTGTCAATTTCCATATTCAAATGAATTTTAGTATCAATAAGCTTAGCCAATGTATAATCATCTCTTTCCCCCTCCGCCAAGGCTTCCAGCTCCTTCAATAATTTCCTTTTTAGACCCTCCTTATTTCTACTAATTGTTCGTGACCAATCCTGCAAACACAACTGCAATTTGCCTAACTTCTCCATCAACATTCCCTCATTTTCCTCCCAAGATTCACGAATGACTTTTTCTAAAGATTTTTCCACGGTCCACCAAGCTTCGAAATGGAATTTTCTACTCCCAGTGAAAATTTTCCTCTTTTTTGTTTCCAAAAGGAGGGGACAATGATCTGAAGTGGAGTATGGAAGATGCTGAAGTGTATTCGACGAAAAAAGCTTAAGCCATTTCTCATTTGCAACCCCCTATCTATCCTCTCTCTTATATTTGTTTCTGGCAGGTTTCCCCTTTCCTATGTAAAACAGGCCCCTGAAAAACCAATATCAAACAGTTGACATTCCTCTAATGTCTCTCTAAAAGCCTCCATACGCTTTCTATCCCTTGGAATTCCTCCACATTTCTCAAAAGAATAAAGAATTTCATTAAAATCACCTTCGACAAGCCAATGATAATCAATCTCTTGAGCTAATCTTTTTAATAAATTCCAAACTGAATTTTTATCTTTCAAATAGGGAGAGCCATAAAAACCAGTATATCTCCATTCCTCTTCCACATTATCCTCCTTGATTAGAACATCAATATGCCATCTAGAGAAACTTTTCAAATTAACAACAATTTCCTTCTTCCATGCCATGCAAAGACCTCCCCTAGAACCTTCCGCTTCGACTTCAATTCCATTTTCAAAACCACATCTTCTCTGAACTTTTTCCATCCTTTTCTTATTCAATTTCGTCTCCATTAAGAAGACCAATTGGGGATTGTGCTGCTTAACTAAGAAGCACAGCCTTCGAACTGCCCGTGGACTCCCCAATCCATGGACGTTCCAACATAGGCTTTTCATTGTGTTCGGTCGGCTTGTCTACTGGCAGCCGCCAATTTAAAAGAAACTGAATTTGCATAATCCACCTAAATCTCAACAATTTCACTCCCAACCATATCTTTGTTAACATCTATTTTTTTCTTTTTCACACATACCGTTCCAGGACTTCCCTCCATATTAATATCTCCCTCAATATCAAGAAATTTGCGCTTTCCTACCACCTGATCACTCATACTGCTGTCGGCCTTATTTTTTACTTCCATTCTTCTTCAGCTCTTCTTGGTGTGACCTTCTTTAAGTGTCTCCATCGATTTGTTAACCACCCCTGGTCCACCTATTCAACAACTGCCTCATTCAAAAGGCCTTCCTCCCATGTTGACAATTGTCTACCACTAATTATACTCTCAAAATTTATCAAAGAATCAGGCCTGCTATCGCAACCTTCAAACCTCTCTTTCGAACAGCCTGTGTATAAACGTTGAACTCCTTTCAATTTTGAAAATGCTGCAAATTTCATGCTTTCTTTTCCCACTGCCTTAGACTGGAATAACCATGGACGCCCTTCTAAAATCTGCTCCAAGTCATCCTCTAAATCAAAAGTGACTGAGAATAAATTTTGCCCTTCAGATCTGATCTCAAACTTCTTTTTTGTTTTCCAGATGCTTCGCATTTGCGCATTAAAAATTTCAAAATTAAACTGCTTTTTGGTCCACACCGTACAGATCAAAGTGGGTTTGTCTACTGGAATTACCATAGATCTCTTTATGGACAATTGGACAAGTTCTTCTGTAAGCAAAGTGATTTCTTCGCCGGAAACCCCCTCTCTGCCACCACTCTCCTCCATCCCAAGCCGCAATAGAAGACTGCTTTCTCTAGGACTCTATGGACAGACTCTTGGTTTCAGAGGGTTTCCTCTATTTTTCTATTATATTTAAGAAGTCTTTGCTTTTAGTTATGTGGTTTGAGTGGCCAATAATGCTTTTGCTTGTTGGTTATTTGGGTATTTGAGTGGCAGCTTCAAATTTTATTAAACATATATTTATACTTGTATGATATTTGTGAATGTACTATATTGAGATTTTCAAAAAAAAAAAAAAACCTTAGTTTAAGTATCATGTGATTTCTATCTTATGGGTAAATGAATCATTGTGTTAGCTATTTTTGTGATTATTAGAAATATCTTGAATATTTTTACAATAAATATATATTATATGTTCCATTGGAAATATAAGGTGATGTACACTAAACTAATTAATAAATTGACTAAGATAAATGCACCTAGAAATTAATATTATAGCTATGGTGAGCACATAAATCATTTTCACTAGGACTATAATTACAAGTAATTATCACATTTCTATTATTTAATCTAATAATTCAAGGGCTTATTAAAATTAAATTAAACTATATAAATTAACTAATGAATGCACCAAAGAATAAAACACAACAAAAACAGTCAAATATCAACCAAGTGACAAAATAATACCTAGGTAAGAATCCACCTAAATTTCATCTATAATTCTCAATCTAATTTATGCAATTTCTTTTATTAGCTTTTTGACCCATAAAAATCTCTAATTTATGCTAATATCTCTTTCGAGCATAAAAGCAACTAACTTTAAGTTGATTAATTGAAATTTCTTTCTAATTAAAACTCCTATTATTGCATTAATTTGCTCTACGGATCCCCATGTTAGATTTGACTCTAATCTGGTAGATTTATGTTGTCCTATTTCTAAGATTGCATAAAACTCCATTCAATTATGCAAGATCTAATCACAGAAAGGGTCTATTCAACCTCAGACTTATAGACATCCAATATGAATCAACACTCTAAAATTATCAACCCAAGAACAATTAAGCATTCATAATTGAAAACAAAGAAACTAAGGTTTTATTGCATAAATCTAGATATCAAACAATAAAATCCATCCTAGGGTTCATCTCCCCTAGGTATTAAGAGAATTAGTTCATACTTACAAGAATAAACACCAAAAATACAATATGACCACTAAAATAAAAGAAATTCATGATAATTCCCTTGGAAATCAGCTTGGACTCTTGAATCTTGATGGAGAATTGCTTGAAAATTGGTTTCAATGGTGTTTGCTAGGTAATTTTCGTGCTATCTCTTGACGTCCACTTTTTTTCTCTTTTATTTCCTTACTTATGCCTTCTTAAAGTGTCAAAAAACTTAAAAACTATGACTTCCATCTGTTAGAGCACATGGTTCTTGAAATCGTCACCCCTTGGACACACGGTCATGTGGATTGCTCATGTGAAACTTTGCTGCATGTGTACAGCTTCCGGAATGCTCCATTGTTTTAATTTTCACCATTTTTCACTCTTATTGCTCCCAAGTACCCTATTAAGTATCAAAACATGAATATAAAGAATTAGGAGTATATAATTAACCATTAACGTCACATAATCACCCAAAAATGCACTAAGAATGAGGCTAAAATAGATTACTATTGACACTTATCATAAGGATACAAATATTCTTTCTGGTATGGAATTTATTTTTTTTTTAAAAACGAGTATCACTAGCAATACAATTATAAGTACAATATAAATATAAATATAAATATATATATTCAACTAGTTATAATGTAAAATTGAACCAATATAAAACATAACAAATAAAGAATCGCACAAAATTCATGTATAACATACACATGACGAATGCAAAAGCCATATATTATAATTATGGATAGTGAGAATCCAACCTAAATCTATCATAACCAACAAATCATTGATTGGTCCATCAAATTTTAGTATGATAAAGCTTTTTTTAAAAATAATATGATAGACTTAAACAAGACAGTAATGCCATCGAATACCATGTACCAAAGAAAATGTCATCATCATACCAGAAAAAAAAATTATTATGTTGAATGATATATGTGTATCTGTAATTTTATTATGTGTGTATGGTATGAGTGAATCTTGTCTAAATTTTTTAGTTTAGTTCAAATTTTTTTGGGTTTTCCTTCCATATATTTTATACTGATTTAGTTTTACATTATAATTTATTACTTGTATTATATTTGTGAATGCAAACTTTATTGGCTGCCAACATATTGAGCATCTTTCCCCACATTTATCTCCAAAAAATATTTCTTACACCACTAACTACAGAAAGGGTTTCACTTAAAATGACTCGAATCAATCCCACAAATTTACCTGGTTTTGTTGAACTCAACAATGGGTTTTTTACTTGGTTCAAAGCAGATATCCAAACAATCTATGTAGCCAATCAAAATATAGTGATTTTTACATAAGATTCATCTACCATTATAACACTATCGACAAGCCCTTAACAGATTTGTTGTCAACAACAATGCTTTTATATGGAATCTGTGTGCTCAAGCTGCATTCCAACTATGACCACAGCCCCTGGATTTCAATTTAGAATTTACCTCATCCCCAAATGATTCCAAGAACGGTCCACAGCCCCTGTATTCGATTATTACGTTTTCAGCTTAAGAAATATGCCATGTTGGCTTGTGTGCTTTGCTTAGTACCAGACGAGCTGATGCTAATGACTTACAACCTGTTTTTTAATTTGTAATATTTTATATTATGTATTTTTATATATAATAACATATAAAAATATTAAAAAATATATTAAATTGTTTATATTAAAAAGTTTAATAAATAAGAAAATATATAAGTATTCAATATTAATTAAAATAATATAATATTTTAAATGATAATATCAACAAATTTAAAGTTAGATTGAATTAATCATTTATGAATATAAATAGATTTAGATAAAATTTAAAGTTGATACGTTGTATAAGTATAAAATGGACTTATATATATATATACAAGCAAAACCAAATTCTGTTAGAAAAGTTTAGAAAATATAACCAGATTGTACACTAAGAGAGGCGAAGGCAGTGAGGTGAGTTCATTGCTACAGTCAGTAGCACTTTAAATTACAATTCTTTTACTAGAGGAAATTTCATGATTATCACGGAGCATTTGAGCAGAATTCGTGAAGAACTGGATTTCGAAGTCGGTGAAATTTTTTTCTTATTGAAACAGAACCAGTGGTTATTCCTAAAATACAAAATCAGATGACGATTGCTCCGGGGATAATGAATCGCACAGTGTTCCATTTATGGAGGCAGAGATTAACAAAGATGTTGGAAGAGAATTTGATATTTAGTCCTTATACTTTAAAAGATAAAAATTCAGTCCTCTTATTTTTTTAATTTAAAAAATCTCATTTCAATCATTATTGTTATTGATAGTTTCTATTAAAAATTGTTAACTTAACATGTTTACTTTCCATCAATTATATGAAACATCATATGAGGGTAGCTTAACCAACATGTAAAATTTACTAATTTGACAACAAATATTAACGATTTTAATAATTGGATTAAGATTTTAAATCAAAACAGTTATAGAGGACTAAATCTTTAACTTTTTAAATATTAAGATTAAATCTCAAATTTTATCAAAATGCAGGGACTTATTGTATCTTAATATTCAAATTGACAATTTTTTTTTATTTTTTTATTTCTTCTTCATCGTATTTGTTTGAGCCAGCTATTGGCTTTGTATGGCGTGGGACTCGCGAGGTTTAAAATAATGGTTTCTTAATTTAAAAATGCCACATGATGTTGGTATACGCAATTCCCACTTTTAGTCAAATATAACGGATCATTTGCAAATCCTTCTTGCAAGATCTCTAGAAGATTAGTTCCTCTACTTTGCCATCTTCCCAATGGAGACTTCCAAATTTTTTCCGATCGTAGAGACACAAGATGAAGGTTACCAAAAGACATTCAAAAACTGCGCTGAACTGGTGCCAACTCTCCCTCGAAGCAAAGGCTGGTGGTTAGACGAGCTTTTCCAATACCAAGGCTTCTGGATGTCTAGTTTTCCCATCAGAGGAAGCATGTTGATCAATGACCACTTCAAGCCTCGACCCACTGACATCATCGTCGCAACTTCCCCTAAATGCGGCACCACCTGGCTCAGAGCCCTTGTTTTCTCCATTATCAACAGAGCTTCCTTTGATTTCAACGACCATCCTTTACGCAAACTAAACCCTCAAGAGTTGGTCCTCTTATTTGAAGGACATATTCATAAAAATGGGTCAACTTCCTTCCTTGATGAGCTTCCTTCGCCTCGCCTTCTTTCAACTCACATTCCTTACTCTTTGTTCCCAAAACGCATGACCGATGATACCTCAGCTTGCCGTTTCGTTTACATCTGCCGAGACCCCAAAGATGTTTTGGTCTCAAAGTGGCATTTCTCCAACAAGTTGAGACCCAAAGAAGTACCACCACTTTCACTAGAGGAAGCCATTGACTTGTTTTGTAAAGGGGTTTCGCACTATGGACCGTTTTGGGATCACGTTTTGGGGTATTGGAAAGCTAGTGTGGAGTCACCGAAGAAGGTGTTGTTCTTGACATATGAAGATGTGAAGAAGGAGCCTTTGGGGTGTGTGAGGAAAGTTGCAGAGTTCTTGGGAGTACCCTTTTCACCAGAGGAAGAAAACAAAAAGACTGTGGAAGAAATAGTGAACTTGTGTAGTTTCGAGAGCTTGAGCAATCTAGATGTGAATAAAAGTGTTGCCAAACGTTCGGAACGTCCTGTTAGCAACTCTGATTTCTTCAGGAAAGGTGAAGTAGGAGATTGGGTTAACCATTTGTCACCTGAAATGGTTGAAAAAATGAATCAAATTACAGAACAAAAGCTTCAAGGTATTGGATTCAACTTTCATTGACTCATACTACTTCATGCTGTTTGAATGATGTAACTACTGGAGCCTATAAATCTATTCACCGTCTCAGTCTCAGTGGATCTGATTCATATTTCATAAACCCTTTAAAACTAAATAAAAGAAGTCTTTATTTTTATATATGTGGTGATTATGGATCTGCTTAGGTTTAAATTTTATTATGGGAAATAATAATGTGTGGGTGTTTAATTTCATAATATGTGTATGTTATGTGTGGATTTGATTCAGGTTTTGAGTCCTAATTTGATATATTTTGTATTGATTTGATGTTACAATATAATTTGTTGGACATATATTTATATTTATATTTTATTTTTGAATGTACTATATTGAAGCTTAACAAAATTATCACGTGATTTTTATCTTATGGCTAATGAATCATGTGTTAATTATTTTTTTATTAGATATATTTTAATATTTGTACAAGAAATATGTATTATATGTTCTATATGAAATATAAGGATATATGTTTTCTTTTTATATATAGAATTTTATTTATTTTAAAAAATTTGTCATTAACAACACAGATATAAATATATATAAATACAAATATATGTTCAATTAATTATAATGAAAAATTCAACAAGTATAAAATATAACGAATAAAATCATTAATTGGTACATAAAATATTAAAATGATGAGTTAAACAAGTTACGACTAATTAATTCAAAACCGATAAGCAATAATGGTATCTTATTGCTAGTAATGTCATCGAATATCATGTCCAAAAAACAAAGTCAACGAATATCTTGAGCAATTCTAATATATTACCTATGAAAATTGGTTCTGGCAATGATTAATTTAATTATCTCATATATTTTTTTTTAAAAAAACTCTCATGATTATTTTAATGCTTGCATTGTGGGTATTTATTAATAAATCGGATAAAAATAATATTATTAACAAATCATGTTATATTTGAGATCTATAATTGATTTATATGATGCAATGTTTCTTTATGTCGCGAGTTAGAAAATATGGTGGCGAAATTAAAAGACCAATAAAGGCATACATTGGAGTTGTTAGAGGGATATGCGCACCCCAAAAACGTAAGGTTGTATTGGGTTTAGAGATCTATCAAAATCTAACACAGCCCTATTGGCAATATAAAGGTGGAAGCTAATTACCAATCCCGATAGTCTACTTGCACAAGCAATGAAAACGAAATATTACCCACAGGGGGATTTTATGAGTGCAAGGTTGGGTTCTTACCCTTCGTTTACCTAACGCAGTATTTAAGGAGTCCATAGCCTATTGGAAGTAGGAATGGGGTGGAAAATTGGAAATGGGGAACTAGTGAACATTTGGAATGATGTATGGTTGCCAAAACCTAGAAACGGAAGAATAGAGTGTCAGAACATCAATATAAACTACATGTTAAGGAATAAAACTGATGTGGCAGTTAATAGTTTAAACAGTTAGTAGTTAGCAGTAGTTGTGACAGTTAGGGTTGTTGTAACTAAGTCTTATCAACTTGTGTATATATACCAGAGTTCAATATCTGGTTTATTCATGAATAAAAGAATACTTTCAGATTAATCATTAATCTCAACATGGTATCAGAGCCCCAATTTGCAAAAATTAATTACTGTTCAATTCGGATGTTCTATTAAGGCTCTTCAGACTGATTGGGGTGGCGAATTTCGGCCTTTTTCAAGAGTGTTAACTCAGCTTGGCATTCATCACCGCCTAACTTGTCCCCACACCTCTGAGCAGAATGGTCTGGTCGAGAGGAAACATAGGCACGTTGTCGATACTGGCCTGACTTTGATGGCTTAAGCTAGCATGCCTCTACACTTTTGGGCTCATGCTTTTACCAGTGCTGTTTTCCTCATTAATAGGCTTTCCACACCTGCTCTTCAAGGACGGTCACCTTTTGAAGTGTTGCATCGCAGGTAGCAGACATCTTTACTAAGCCTCTATAGCTCCTCCTTTTACAAAGTTTCGGTCGTGTCTCAAGATAGTTGCAACACGTGAGCAAACAACAGAGATTAAGGAGATGGAGGCATGTTAAGGAATAAAACTGATATGGCAGTTAATAGTTTAAACAGTTAGTAGTTAGCATTAGTAGTTGTGACAGTTAGGGTTGTTGTAACTAAGTCTTATCAGCTTGTGTATATATACCAGAGTTCAATATCTGGTTTATTCATGAATAAAAGAATACTTTCAGATTAATCATTAATCTCAACATTTGTGCCACAACTCAAAACTAGAGCAACTAGAAGCAGAAAGTCCCAAACAAACAGTATGAACAGTAGTTGGAGGTGAAGAAGTAGACTTGTACCCCTGAGTGTTAGAAAGATCAAACTGATATAAACCATTATGACTGCAGCCCACCAACAGAATGCTCCCTATCTTGGTATCATTTACAAAACAACGAAAAGCATGAAATTCAAAATAAACTTGGTTATCTTTTGCAAACTGAGCAACTGACATTAAATTTTTACAAATGTCAGGTACATGCAAAACATTTCTCAGATGAAAGATTCTACTACTATGTCTCTTTTGTTGATGCATACTCTAGGTTCACGTGGCTATATCTCATAAAACGTAAGTCTGAAGCTCTTGAAAAATTTCTCCATTTGTAGAAATTTATTACTGTTCAATTCAGATGTTCTATTAAGGCTCTTCAGACTGATTGGGGTGGCGAATTTCGGCATTTTTCAAGAGTGTTAACTCAGCTTGGCGTTCATCGCCGCCTAACTTGTCCCCACACCTTTGAGCAGAATGGTCTGGTCGAGAGGAAACATAGGCACGTTGTCGACACTGGTCTGACTTTGATGGCTCAAGCTAGCATGCCTCTACACTTTTGGGCTCATGCTTTTACCAGTGCTGTTTTCCTCATTAATAGGCTTCCCACACCTGCTCTTCAAGGACGGTCACCTTTTGAAGTGTTGCATCGCACTCAGACAAATTACATGTTTTTAAAGGTTTTTGGTTGTAGGTGTTATCCCTATCTTCGACCTTTTAATAATCATAAGCTCGAGTATCGTTCCAAGCCCTGTGTATTTCTTGGTTATAGCTCAGCTCACAAAGGATACAAATGCCTTGATAATAGTGGAAAGATTTTTGTCTCCCGACATGTGGTGTTCGATGAAGATTTATTTCCCTTTGCTGATTCTTCTAGCTCCAACAGAGCTTCTTGGACTAAATCTCAGTTTCAGCATCTACAAGCTCAAGTTCCTGTTGTCGTTTCTCCCCTACCATGATCTGTTGTTGCTGACTCGCCTCTGACTGTTTCTTCCGCTCAACTAGCAATGCCAAATGCCAGTAGACCAACTTCTGTTCCATCCCCTACTGGTGGTTTGTCACCTGACTCATTCACTTCTCGGCCTACTTCCAGCAGTCCCTTATTCGTTGAGCACCTACAGGAAGCTCCTAGTGTTAACACTCATCCTATGCAAACCAGGTCTAAGAATGGGATTTTCAAACCCAAGTTATTTACAGCTGAACTTGGAGTTCCTGAACCTGTCACGATTGAGCAGGCCTTTGCCAGCAAAGAATGGAAACTGACAGCTCAGCAGGAGTATGAAGCGTTGCTGAAGAATAAAACTTGGGACTTAATTCCCTTACCTGCCAACAGGAGGGCTACCGGTTGCAAATGGATATTCAAAGTTAAAAGACACTCGGATGGCACTATTGCTCGCTACAAAGGTCGACTAGTTGTAAAATGATACTTACAGGAAGCTAGTATTGATTATCAAGAAACTTTCAGCCCTGTTGTCAAACCCACTACGATTCGTGTAGTTTTATCATTGGCTGTGAAGTTTGGCTGGTCACTAAGGCAAGTTGACATTAACAATGCCTTTCTCAATGGGGATTTGTCAGAGGAGATTTACATGGTGCAGTCTCCAGGTTTTGAGCAAAAAGTTGGTGGTCAAGCCTTGGTTTGTCGTTTAAAGAAAGCTCTCTATGGCCTTAAGCAGGCTCCTCGAGCTTGGTTCTCAAAGTTAAGAGAGTTTTTACTCGCTTTTCAGTTTGTTTTGACCAAATCTGATGGCTCCCTGTTTGGTCGAAAGACTGAGGATGTGCTCCTGTATGTACTTTTCTACGTAGATGACATCATTGTAACGGGGAATCATCAAGGTAGTATTGATGAATTTGTCACCACCTTGAATACTAAGTTCTCTTTGAAGGATTTGGGCTCACTCAACTACTTCCTCGGTATTGAAGTTCTTTCTACCACTAACGGCTTGTTTTTGAGTCAACGGAAGTATATCCTTGAGCTTCTACACAGGGCTCGCATGGATCAAGCAAAAGGCTCTCCCACACCCATGGCATCTTCAACTACTTTGTCTCAATTTGTTGGCAGTCCAATTGAGAATGCGTCTGAGTATAGAAGTATTGTGGGGGCTTTGTAGTATATAGTCATCACAAGACCCGGCATTACCTTTGCTGTAAATAGAGTTTGCCAGTTCATGCACAAACCTCTTGATCAACATTTCAAAGCTGTGAAACGCATCCTGCGCTATCTCCAAAACATTGCTGAGTATGGTCTTCATTTCACTCCAGCTGTCACCTTGGATCTTGTTGGATATTCAGATGTAAACTGGGGGTCTGATGTCGACGAGAGGAGGTCTACAACAGGGTTCTGTGTATTTTTTGGAGGCAACCCTGTTGCCTGGGGATCTAAGAAGCAACAAATTGTTTCCAGGTCAACTGCAGAAGTTGAATATAGAGGCCTTGCTCAAACAGTCACCGAGTTAGTTTGGCTTGAATCACTTTTGGCTGAATTACATGTTTCTCTGAATAGGACGACTGCTGTCTGGTGCGATAATTCGGGAGCTGTTGCTGTCTTAGCTAATCTAGTGCTACATTCAAAATTTAAACACGTTGAGTTGGATCTGTTTTTTGCAAGGGAAAAAGTTGCTACAGGAACGTTAACTGTTGGACATGTTCCAGCGCAAGAGCAGGTAGCAGACATCTTTACTAAGCCTCTGTCAGCTCATCTTTTTACAAAGTTTCGGTCGTGTCTCAAGATAGTTGCAACACGTGAGCAAACAACAGAGATTAAGGAGATGGAGGCATGTTAAGAAATAAAACTGATATGGCAGTTAACAGTTTAAACAGTTAGTAGTTATCATTAGTAGTTGTGACAGTTAGGGTTGTTGTAACTAAGTCTTATCAGCTTGTGTATATATACCAGAGTTCAATATCTGGTTTATTCATGAATAAAAGAATACTTTCAGATTAATCATTAATCTCAACACTACACAACAGTCTTAGACTTAATTCATAAAGAAACAATTACTTGGAAAGTAGAAAACATTAACAAGCCGTTCAACGATGAGCAAGCAGGAAAGATAAGATCCATTCCTCTAGTGAACACTTTACAACCAAACAAATTAGTATGGAGGGGTGATAGCTCTGGATTTTACACAGCTAAGAGTGGGTACAGGTGGCTAGTTACAGAAGAACAAAGATTGCTGGGGAATAATGATACAATATAGGCTGAAAAAACAAAGAAATACTTTACATTTATTTGGAGCTTAAAAATTCCCAGCAAAATAAAAATTAACCTATGAAAAATTACATGCAACTTTATTCCTACTCTAGGCAACGCAACTTGAAGTTTAAAAGAATAAGAGCTAATATATCTTGCCCAAACAGGTTCTCCAGGAGATTGGGATAAGTTTCTCATACACAAACACAGAGCAAGAGTGGGAACCACGGTTAGTAACAGAACTAGAAAATAGAAGCCCACAGGATTGTGTCAACATTGCTATAACTTTTTGGGATCTATGGTTTAGCAGAAATAAACTAATACATGAAGGTGGTAAAGATAGTGTGCAGAACATAGTTGTGTTTATTAAAGCATACTTAACAGAATTAGTGCGACTGGAGGAAACAAAAGACATAAGATCCAAAGCAGTCAAGGAAACATGGGCCCCGCAGAAGAAGGGATTGTTACAGCAAACTTCGATGCCTCATACGAGCAACAATAAAAAAAGGGCATAGGAGGAGTTGTTCTAAGGAATTCTGAGGGGTTGTTAATGGGAGCAAGTGTGTACCAGTTGTAACACCCCTAACCTGTCTCTGTTACTGGATTAGGGTTACGGAGCATTACAATATAGTTCAGAACATTTAACATCGAAATAGAAATTAACATGCAATTTATATATTAACATTTGATAACATAATTTTTTTATAGCAAAAAATACTTTTGTGGCCTTAAATCGAGCATAAAAGACCCTAAAAATAGTTTGGGAACAATTAGGGACCAATTCGAAATAAATTAAAAAAATTTAAAAAAATTTGAAAAATTGGCAAATAGGGGTCACACGACCATGTGACTTAGCCCATGACATGTGGACATTCAATATAACAACCCAATATTAGTGGTATTGGAAATAGTGGTTTCAGGACCACAATTCTGACGAGTGAGTTATTTTTTTAATATTTATTTAATGTGTACAGGATTATTTTAAGGTCATATTAAAGTTTCATTAAAAAGATGTGAAGTTTAAATGGTTAATTAGGTAAAAAGGACTAAATTGTAAAGGATGCAAAAGTTGGATTCTATTAGTTTAAAGGGCTAAAAGGCTATGGAAAGGAAAGTTAATGTACCTAGATGGTAAATATACCATAATTATGTTAGTTGATAGTTGTGGACAAGGTTTTATTGAAATTTTTGATTAATAATAAGGTTAAAGTAGTAATTTAGTAATAAAAGAAAAATTAAGTAAATAAAATAAAAAAGAAAGATGTTATGTAACACCCTTAACCCGTACATGTCGCCAGAACAGGGTTATGGGATATTACTGGGACTTAAAGAATAATTACAGATAAATCGAGTGAAAAATACTAATCATATGCAACATCAATCATATTGTCCCTTAAATGGACCCTCGAGGCCCAAAAAGGACGGTTGAATCGATTCGGGACCAAATCGGGATTTCATAAAATTTTTCGCAAAATTCTAAAATTTTCCTTATATATAGTGCCTACACGCCCATGTGGTCTAGAGACACGCCCGTGTGGTCGGGCTGTGTGGTCACACATGCTTGTGTCCCTAACTTGTGTAACTCTCTGACTTGTAAAGGCCAAGTCACATGGCCAAGTCACACGCCCGTGTGTTAGGCCGTGTCGAAAATTTAATTTTCGAAATTAAGGTGCAGTTTTCACACGGCCAGGACATACACCCGTGTTCAAGGCTGTGTCATCCACACGGCTGAGACACACACCCTGTCTCTGCCCCGTGTGCCCAATTCGAAGCATTCTGTTTCTAAAATTTTAGGTACAGGGGACACACGGCCAGGCCACACGCCCATGGGGTAGGCCGTTAATACACGGCCTAGACTCACGCTCGTGTGGACAAGATAAAGCCATTTTCCTAGCTTCATTTTCTTGCCCAGTTATTGTTAATAATCTATATCAACACTTGTATACATATACCAGTCAATTCAAGCATTAAAACCAAGCCAATTCTAGTACCTAGCATGGTATATTGTCACATATGATTCATGTTTATAATTTTATATTTAGTGAACATACACCTTAAGCATAATCCAATCAACCAACTTAGCACTGATGGGCTCGAAACTTAACTAATATTTCAACAAAGGCAAGCGCACCTATCGAACAGTAGTATAGTTATGATGAGTCTGGAATATCGTATCCACAAGGACTAAAATTACTAGTAATAACTATCTTTTTATTATTTAGCCTAATAATTAAGGGGATTTGTTTTAATCTAAAATTTAACTAACTAATTTACTATGAACGCGATAGAGAGTGAAGAAAGTAATCGATTAAACCAATGAATAAAGACAATACCCAAGGAAGAAAACACAAAGACTGTGGAAGAAATAGTGAAGTTGTGTAGTTTCAAGAGCTTAAGCAATCTAGATGTGAATAAAAGTGTTGCCAAACGTTTGAAACGTCCTGTTAGCAACTCTAATTTCTTCAGGAAAGGTGAAGTAGGAGATTGGGTTAACCATTTGTCACCTGAAATGGTTGAAAAAATGAATCAAATTACAGAACAAAAGCTTCAATGTATTGGATTCAACTTTCATTGACTCCTACGACTTCATGTTGTTTGAATGATGTAACTACTGGAGCCTATAAATCTATTCACCGTCTCCGTCTCAGTGGATCTAATTTATATTTCATAAACCCTTTAAAACTAAATAAAAGAAGTCTTTATTTTTATATATGTGGTGATTTTGGATCTGCTTAGGTTTAAATTTTATTATTGGAATAATAATGTGTGGGTGTTTAATTTCATAATATGTGTATGTTATGTGTGGATTTGATTCAGGTTTTTTGAGTCGTGGTTAATACCAATATTAACAATCAAAGAAAAATAAAATGAATGACAAAATAAATAATGACGATGATAATAATAGTAATGACAGAACAATACACAAAAACAAATATCAATAATATAATAAGAACAAAGGAATAAATAAATAGATACAATAAATAGATATTTGGGGAACTAGTTGATAAATATAAAAAGTAAAAGGACCAAATTAAGATATAAATGAAATTAGAAGTGCATTTTGTAATAAAGCACATAAATAATAATAATGGATAATAAAATAGATCCATACTCAATAAATTTTTCTAAAAAATAGAGAAATAATAAATAGGCTAAATGAATATATATAAAAAAATAAAAAATAAATTTAAAATGGGGACTTAATAGTAACCCAAATTAAATTGAAAAGATAAATTAAGAATGAAATAACATAATGGACTAAAATGAAGAGCGCGAAAAGATAGAGGGACTAATCGGAAAAATATTTCCTATTTTTCTAAACGCACAGTTTCAATATGGACTAAAATGAAATAATGCGAGAATTACAGGGTAAAATTAAAACGCAAAAAAAAGAGAACAAGATTTAATTAAAAACAGGCGAAAAAGCTGAAGGATCAACCGCATAAACATCCCTTTTGAGGGAAAAAACACGCGGATCCTTACTTGGAAACGGGTCGGGTTTCGGGTCATATGCCAAACGTCGTTGTTTTGGCCACTGGTGCTAAAGTCCAAAACGGTGCCGTATTATACCTTATATAAATAGCAAAAAAATAGAAAAAAAAACATTTGCCTTCATTTTGTTCAAAAAAAATCTGAGAGTTCTCTTAGTTTCTCTCTTGCACCCCTTTTTCGGCCATCGGGTCCAGCCATGGCTTCGGCCATTGGCCGTCGTGCCAGCCGCCTGTCGTCGGTGTCGGCGCTGGTGCCATCGTCTAAGGCGGCCGGGAAACTGAAAAGTTTCCTCTTTTTCTCCGGCACAGCCTCTCAGCCCCGAATGCCCTCCGGCAACAGCGATAAAGGTAAAAAAAGTCTTCTTTTTTTATTTTTTATTATTATTTTGAAATGAAACCAAGAAAAAAACAACATAAAATATCACCTTTTTTCTTTTCCTTTTTTTTTGATTAATCTTGTGTGTAATACAATCTGTGTTTTTTCATGGCTTTATAGTCGATTACAAAAAGTTTTTGTCATTGTTTGGTTTTTACTATTTTTGCTCTATTTCGTGTTCTGTTGTCCTTGTTTCTTTCTTCTTGTAGGTATTCTTGGAGGGTCAATGGAGGACGGGTCTTGCTATTTTGGTGCAAGGTGGCAGAGGGGGTCAGGCCTTAAGACGAGGCACGGGCGGTGCGCCCTAAGAGGAGCGGCGTACATGAGAGCTAGGGTTTCTACTTCTGCTGAAGTTGTTTAGGCTGTGGGCCTATTGGGCTTAGGGGTTTTTAAATTATTTTGAGTTGTTTTGTCAATTGGGCTTGAAACATTAAACTTGGACAGGTAATTATTTTTTTATTTATTTATTTAGTCTGTTTAGGGCCAGGGCAAGTTGGGCCTTCTACGGCTGCCCCTCTTTGCTCTTTTTCGTGTAACAAGAATGGAGCAAAGACCTTTAAGAAGGACCAATTTTGCTCGGTCTCATTGAATCTTGACTTCTTGGTGCTCATCTTCTTTAAGTAGCCTCGTTCTAACCCTTTGCAACTTCAGGGGTATAGGAATTGTTGCTTCGATCCACTCCACTGCAATTTTAGGGAGATAAGACTTGTAGCTTCTATCTACTCCATTGCAACTTCAGGGAGATGAGACTTGTAGCTTCAATCTTCTCCACTGTTCCACTCTAACTTCGAGGAGATAACACTTGTAATTTCAACCTGCTCCACTGCAACTTCAGGGAGATAAGGTTTGTGGCTTTAATTTGCTCTACTAGAACTTCAGAGATAAGATTCGCTATCTTCAGTCTGCTCCACTATGACTTCTGGGAGATAAGACTTGTGACTTAAATCTGCTCCACTGGAACTTCAGGGAGATAAGATTTGTAATTTGTAGGTTTAATCTATTCCACTGTAACTTCAAGGAAATAAGAGTAGTGGCTTCAATATACTTCACTGCAATTTTAGGGAGATAAGATTCGCCATGGTAGATTTGATTCGACCTACTGCAACTTCAGAGCTATAGGATTTGTGACTTGAAGCTTTAATCTATTCCACTGCAACTTCGGGGAGATAAGATTTGCTATCTTCAGTCTGCTCCACTGTAACTTCAGGGAGATAAGACTTGAAACTTCAACCTGCCCCACTGCAACTTTAGAGAGATAAGATTTACTATCTTCAGTATGCTCCACTACAATTTCAGGGAGATAAGACTTGCAACTTCGACTTGCCCTACTACAACTTTAGGGAGATAGGATTTGTGGTTTTCTGATATGTTATACCATATTTTGGGGAATTTGACCTGTAGAATCCATTTCATGGGCCTATTTATGCCTAGTGATTAGGATGTCATGATCAGGATGAATCAAATGCTCCTAACTAGATGTGTATGAATGATATTTGCTTGAATGCAAAATGTCATTTTTCTAGAATGATTCCTTTTTTAATGCTTAGGTTGTCATTGCTCGCTGTTTATCAAGGTTCTATCACTAATGTGTTACCATGCCTTCTTGTTCAGCTGGTATCTTTGACAGAAAATCTGAAGAAATAGTCACAATTTAGACCATTCTTTCTTGAATGTTTCCAACTCTTTGGTTAGTTTTGACCAGTGGTCTCGTTTTAGGTCATTGTACTATTTAGAAGCTTTTCAGAGCAATATGTAGAACTCCTTTTACTTTGAAAATTATTAGTCCATTAATCGTTATTTCAATGAAAAATGCTTAAAAAAAGATTATCACAATGGACAAAAGGAGTTTTATGAAAGTAGAGCTTGAAATGGATAAATTAATCAAAGATAGCAAACATTGCTGAAATACAAGATGAATAAGATGAAAATAGGTGCCCCAGATATCATAGCATGAGGTTCTTCATACTCACTTCTCGAGGGCCCTTTTGAACTTGATATGTGTTTTGGAGATCCAGAGTACTTTGTTGATGCCCTAAGATGTAACATCCCTCTTCCTTGTTAATTTGGGGATAACAAGACTACCACATGCCCCATCTTTGATCAAAATTTGAATTTCCCTTTTCTGGATTTTCAACTCAAAACCCCTTTGGTCTTAAGGCGCCCTTTGCGGGTTTTCTCCTTGGCCTCTTCCTTTTTTTTAGGTGAAGTACTTCTTGACTGAATCTGAGTTCATAGGATTGGGAAAGTTCATAGGTTGGCATCTACTTTCCTCTGAAATCCTTTTGTATGGGCAGGATCTTTTTCAATACTAGGTTCCCCTCATGGAATTCTCTAGGACGAACCTTTTTGTTGTAAGCTCGCATAATTCGCTTTTGGTACATTTGATCATGACAGATGGCTTTCAACCTTTTCTCTTCAATCAAGTTTAGCTGATCATATCGGGATTGGATCCATTCTGTTTCATCCAACTTCAATTCTTCCAAGACTCGAAGAGAAGGAATTTCGACTTCAATGGGTAAAACTGCCTCTATTCCATAAACTAAAGAGAAAGGTGTTGCCCCAGTTGAGGTCTTGACAGATGTTCGATAAGCATAAAGGGCAAATGATAACTTCTCATGCCAATGTTTGTAAGTCTCAGTCATTTTTCCCACGATCTTCTTGATATTCTTATTAGCTGCCTCCACTGCACCATTCATTTTTGGGCGATATGGTGATGAGTTGTGGTGTTTGATCTTGAACTGGCTGCAAACTTCTGATATCGTGCTGTTGTTCAAATTTAGTGCATTATCAGTTATGATCCTTTCTGGCATTCCATATTGACATATGATCTCTTTCTTTAAGAACTTGCTGACTGCCGACTTCGTGACATTGGTATATGAAGTGGCTTCTACCCACTTTGTAAAGTAATCGATGACCACGAAGATGAATCGATGCCCGTTAGAAGCTTTGGGTGAAATTGGCCCAATGACATCCATGCCCCACATAGAGAAAGGCTACGGAGAAGTCATAACATGAAGAGGTGGGGGAGGTACATGAATTTTATCTCCAAAAATTTGACACTTGTGGCATTTCTTTTCATAACTGATGCAATCTCCTTCTATGGTGGACCAATAATACCTGAATCTCATGATTTGCCTGGCCATTGTAAAACTATTGGCATGTGTTCTACAGACACCCTCGTGGACTTATTCCAAGATTTTCTTAGCCTCAACGACGTCTACACATCTTAGTAGCACCTGATCCTTTCTCCTTTTATATAAGATCTCTCCATATAAGACGTAGTCATTGGCTAGTCTTCTCAACGTCCTTTTATCATTCTCAGTTGCTTGGTTAGGGTATTCACGATTCTTCACATACCGCAATATGTCGTTGTACTAAGGGTGATCGTCCTCTTCTTCTTCTTCGATGTTGTAACAATGAGCCGAAGTCTCATAAATACTCATCTGGATAGGCTTTACATCCTCTTGTTTGTTCGCTTTGACCATCGATGCCAAAGTAGCCAAGGCATTAGCCATTTGATTTTCATCTTGTGGGAGGTAATAAAAGGTGATGTCATCAAACTCCTCAATTAACTCAAGAACCAACCTTCGATAATTGATTAACTTGGGATCTCTTGTCTCCCATTCTCCATTGAGTTGATAGATCACTAGTGCAGAATCGCCATATACCTCTAGCACTTTGATCATACGTTCTATGGCTGCACGAATACCCATGCTTCGTATTCTTTCATATTGTTCGTGCAATCAAAATCTAATTTGCTAGTGAAAGGATAATGATCTCCGTTTGGGGATACCATGACTGCCCTAATTTCGTTACCCACAGTGTTTGAGGCTCCGTCGAAGTTTAGCTTCCAAGGATGACCTTCTTGAGAGTCTTCTTCAGTGGTTGCAACATACATTTGTTCTTTATTCGGGAAATCAAAGTTCAAAGGCTCGTAATCTTCTAGAGCTTTACTGGCCAGAAAATCCGCTATTGCGCTCCCTTTTATAGCCTTTTGAATTACACAGACTATAGCGAATTCGAAGAGCAGAATTTGTTACCGGGCCATTCTCCCATTCAAAGTAGTCGACTCTATCATGTACTTTAGAGGATCGAGTTTTGAGATGAGCCAAGTGGTGTGGTACAACATGTACTGTCTCATTCTTTGGGTTGTCCAGGTCAAGGCATAACATAACTTCACTATTGGCGAATACATTGTCTCACATTCGATGAATTTTTTATTGAGATAGTATATCGCTCTTTCTTTTTTTCCTGACTCATCATGTTGACCAAGCACGTATCCCATGGAATTCCCGAATACTGTCAAGTACAGTATCAACGGCCTATTTGGGCTGGGAGGCATCAGTACTGGGGCATTAGACATGTATTGTTTGACCTTGTCGAAAGTTTTCTGACACTCCTCATTCTAAACTCCTAGATTGTGTTTCTTAAAGAGACGGAATATGAGGTCGCATTTCTCAGTCAGTTGTGAAATGAACCGAGCAATGTAATTTAGTCTTCCTAGGAAGCCTCGAACTTCTTTTTGAGTGCGTGACGGAGGTAAATCCTTTATAGCCTTAACTTTATCTGGGTCGATCTCGATCCCCTTTTCACTGACTACAAATCCTATCAATTTTCCTGACGTAGCCCCGAAAGTACATTTTGCTGGATTGAGCTTCAGTTGGAATTTTCTCAATCTTAAGAACAATTTCCTTAAGACTTGTACATGTTCCTTCTCTGTTCGGGACTTTGCGATCATATCGTATACATAAACCTCAATTTCTTTGTGCATCATATCATGAAACAAAGTTACCATGGCTCTTTGATACATTGCTCTCGCAATTTTCAGTCCAAATGACATCACCTTATAGAAAAATGTTCCTCACATGGTTACGAATGTGGTCTTGTCCATGTCTTCAGGATGCATCTTTATCTGGTTTTATCCTGAGAAACCACCCATGAAGAGAATAGTGAGTAACCTGCTATGTTGTCCACTAAAGCGTCGATATGCGGCAATGGGAAATTGTCTTTTGGGCTGGCTTTGTTCAAGTCCCTATAGTCTACGCACATTCATACTTTCCCATCTTTTTTAGGGACGGAGACGATATTGGCTACCCATTCTGAGTATTTAACCACTCGTAAGAAACCAACATTGAATTGCTTCTTGACTTCCTCTTTTATTTTCAGTAAAACATCAGGTCTCATCCTTCGGAGCTTCTGTTGAACTGGCTTGCACTCCTCTTTTATAGGGAGCCGGTGTACCACGATATCAGTACTTAACCCCAGCATGTCCTAATATGACCATACGAAGACATCCTTAAATTCTTGGAGTAGCTCAATGGGGTCTCGCTTTGTCTCTGCAGTAATGCAAGCTCCAATCTTCACCTCTTTTTCCTCTCCTAAGCTCACAATTTTCATTGACTCTTTGTGAGGCAGGATTTGTTTCTCATCTTTCTCTGCCATCTTCAACCAATAAGGACATAGGTTACAGTCTCGATCATCTCTAAAATCTTGAGAATCCTCCATGCACATTGTAACAGCCCAATTATGACCCTAATCGGAAGGTGGTTTCGGGACCACGAATCCGAGTCAAAAAATATTCTAATATTATTTTTCGTATTAAATATTTATGAATGAGTATGTGCTAAAAATTTCGTGAATTTAGTTGCTCTTTGGTATGCTTAATTTAAGTGAAGGATTAAATTGAATAAGTATGGAAATAATAGCTATTGTGGAATTTAGGGTTAAATTGAATAGGATTTCTTTTGATTGGAATTAAAGTTGCAAATTGGCCTATATTTTAATGATAGTGGACGGCATGCATCATGGCTTATTATTATAGTACATTTTATATATTTATTTTAATAGATAGTGGATGATAAAAAAATATACAAAAATGATTAAAAGAGAACATGTTTATTTCTTTTCATTTTCTTCATCATCCTCACGAAACAAGGGGAAAGAAGAAGGAACTTAGGCTTTCCTTTCCTTCATTCGGCCATTTGCATGTCACTCTAAGGTTAGTTTTGAGCATGGTTTTTGAAGGATTTTTACAATTTTGTGTTTATTTTCTTGAGTACTATTAAACCCATGTTGGAATTTTTGAGTTTGAAGCATGTACTAGATTTGGCCATGGATGAGTGCTTTTGAATTGTTGTGTTTGATGGATGAATGTTTAGTATATGTTTGAAATTATCATGTTATGAGTAAGAAATCTAGATGAAATGGAGTAAGGTGTTTTAAATTGCAAAAATAAATAGTTGAGGGTATGAAATCCAAAATAAATGGTTTGTATAGACTTGTATAAGAATGAGGAAAATTCGGTCCTTAAGAAATTAATCTAAATTTCATGTATTTTGTGTTTTATGCTTTGGGGACTAAATTGCAAAAGATGTAAATTCTAGGGGCTAATTAGTAAATTATATAATTATGTGTTATAATTAAATTGAATGGCATTTGAGGATTTGAATGAACTTGAGGAACATTCGGCCTTAGTTAGAATGAGTAAAATTTACATATTTTGAATGAGTGATAAATTGGGAAATTGTCCAAATATGTGTTTGGTGTTAAAATGAATGAAAATTTATTTGAATGAGCTCTTTTTGGAATTATTTTAGATCAAGGACGGAAAGAACCAGAATCGGATCGAGGGAAGGCAAAATTAAACGAGTAGCTGGAAAAATCTTAACTCATCAATAATCAAAGTAAGTTTATAAGCAATAGAATTTAAGCAAATAACTATTATAGTGAAATGCATACTTACAATCGAATTTTTATATATATAAAGATCTCAATTGCCGAATGAGACATGAAATTTTAAATGTGTTGGTTGAATGTGATGCTATCATGTACATATATTGTTTAATTAGATCTTTTGATTAGTTGAAATGAGTATATTGGTATACAAATTGCCAAACGTGATATAGTATGGAATTCAATATATATACAAGTCGAATGTGGGTTGAATCATGTATGAAAAGGTATATTTGGGTTGGATATATATTTATGGATGGAGTACTAATTAAATGAGAACATTGAATTAAGTGATGATTATAATTGAACAATTACCTATGTGTTTAAAGAAAGAGGCCGAATGTGATGATAGACATAGAAAGAAGGATTGTTTTGAATATAGGTATATATGTATGACATATGTACCGAAATGTGAACATTTGTATATGTGTATTTTGCGATCAAAAGAATGAGATTAATTAATAGGCACTGTGTGTGCGATTTATTATACCGAGCACTGTGTGTGCGAAATCAGTTGTATGGCACTTTGTGTGCGAAATGTTAAGTAACGGCTCTATGTGAGCGATACGTTACAGGAAGTTGGCACTAAGTGTGCGGAAATGTTAAGTAACGGCTCTATGTGAGCGATACGTTACAGGAAGTTGGCACTAAGTGTGTGGAAATGTTAAGTAACGGCTCTATGTGAGCGATACGTTACGGGAATTGCACTATGTGTGCGGGTTATTAGATTTGGTAAAGAACGAAAACTCTTGACGGAGGTAAACGAGAGTGTCAGGTATGTGGTATGTATGTATGGTATGTTAGATTATTAAATTGGTAAGTTAGGTAATTCATTGAGATTTAAAGATTAAAATTGTGGATATTAGGTTTTATTATGGTGACCTAATGAATATGATATGAGTGATTGGTAATTTGGTATGTGGATGGATGGCATAAGTTAATAAATGATTAAGTTGAGTTGAATAGAAACTTTTATAATGCTTGGTTTTACTTACTTTCCTTTTGCTTATAACTTACTAAGCTATAATAGCTTACTTGGTGTATTTGTTGCATTGTTTCATAGATTTTGAAGTAGAAGCTTGAACTAGGGGATCATCGTCAAAGTCAATCACATTATCATCTACTTTTGGTACTTATTTTTTTTGTATTCGAACCTAAGGTCCATGGCATGTATAGGCTGAGTTACTTGTTGAAAAGTCTTAAATGGTGTAAATGTGGTTGTATAAGGATGCCATACGAAAATGGCTAAATTCCTATGTTTGGTCGATTTGTATATGCATAAAGCGTTGTTTATATTTGTGCTTTATAGGTCTTGATATAGGCATGTTTTGATATGTATGTTTTGTGGATTCATAGAGGGTTTTTTATCTATATATATATCGAATGAATGTTCATGAATGAAGTATATGCTAAATGATGTAAAGTAGGCACTTGAATATGGTTTAGTTACGATTAGTCATGGTCTTATTCTTTTTGGGGCATGTTCGGCTATATCAAAGTCTTAATTTGAAAGATATTGCATGTTATGTTATATGAGTTATATTAATAGACAAGATGAAGCATGCTCACTTACTAATACTCGGCTAAGGTATTGTTTTATGTTGGAGATTGAATGTTTATTGAATATTGTAAATTTATAAATTGACCAAATGAATAGTGTTTAGTAATTGGAATGGGATTACAATTTTTTTATAATGTTATTGATATTATTATTTGAGTATTATGATTCATATGAATGAATGGAATATGTGGTTAGTTGAGTAACACCTCGTAACCCTAATCCGGCGACGGATACGGGTTAGGGGTGGTACATTTTATTGGTATCAGAGCTACGATTTAGTCGGTTCTCGGACTAACGTAGTGTGTGAGAGTCTAGCTATACATGTCATATTTTGTGATATGATAATGTGATGACTTCTGACAATGAACTGTATTCGTTTATTTTATTTAGTAATGGATCTTGATCTCGAGTGAGCCGTAGCTGATGACGTCGAGAGTGTGGCGCCCGCTCCCGTGCAAGGGACCGCGCCAGAGGAATCTCGACCGGCTACGAGTAATCCTAATGAGGGGGCTCGACAAGCCTTCTATAGTATGATGAATGATTGGTTTGGTCAGTATATACGAACCAATCCGGCTGTTCCACCACCCCTGAATCCGAAGTACCGATGGTGCCCCCGATTGTAAATCTTGAAAGAGTAAACAAACCTCCGGTTGATCATATCAGAAAACATGGGGCTCAAGAATTTAGAGCCGAAGATGATGATGACACAGAGCGAGCTAAATTTTGGCTCGATAATACTATTCGAGTTTTTGATGAGTTGTCTTGCACACCCGATGAGTGTCTGAAGTGTGCTGTATCTTTATTACGGGATTCTACCTACTATTGGTGGAATACTCTCGTGTCAGTTGTTCCGAAGGAGAGAGTTACCTGGGACTTCTTTCAGACAGAATTTCGTAAGAAGTACATAAGTCAGCGCTTTATAGACTCCAAGCATAAAGAGTTTCTTGAGCTTAAACAGGGTCATATGACCGTATCCGAATACGAGCGCAAATTTGTGCGATTTAGTCGCTACGCTTGTGAATGTGTTTCATCTGAGGCTGCTATGTGCCGGAGATTTGAAGATGGTCTAAAGGAAGATATTAAGCTTCTGGTTGGTATCCTTGAAATTAAGGAGTTCGTCGTGCTAGTTGAACGAGCTTGTAAAGCTGTAGAGCTGGGAAAAGAAAAACGGAAAGCTGAGCTTGAATCTAAAGATTTTCGAAAGAGATCTGAGAGTAAATTTTCGCAGATGGCAACGAAAAAGTTCAGGAATGACGGTAGTCGATCCAAACCTAACACTGGGATTTCTATACGAGAACGACCACCAGTGAGTTCTCGGGCTATGTCAGTTGCTAGTGTTGGCGATGCAAAATCGAGCAAACCGGAGTGTCAGCAGTGTCGCAGACGGCATTTTGGAGAGTGCTGGGGTAAATCTATTTCTCGCACTTTTTATAAGTGTGGCTCGCAGGACCATTTCATTTGGGATTGCCCGGAGACCGCTAAAAGGGGTACTGCTCAGAGTGCGAGACTGAGCGGCACTACAGCTAGAGGTAGACCATCTCGTTTTGGGGGAGGTAGGAGTGGTGCACGGAGGGGGACTGTAGATGCTGTTGTTTGATCAGTTGCCCGTGTATCGGCTAGAGCTTATGCTATCCGTGCTAGAGAGGAGTTTTCATCTCCGGACGTCATTACCGGTATTTTTACTCTCTTTGATACTAATGTGACTGCTTTGATTGATCCCGACTCAACTCATTCGTATGTATGCGAGACATTAGTATCCAGCAAGACTCTACCTGTTGAGTCTACTGAGTTTGTGATTCGGGTTTCAAACCCCCTGGGTCGATGTGTATTAGTTGATAAAGTGTGCAAGAACTGTCCTTTGATGATTCGAGATAGGTGTTTTTCGGCTGATCTGATGTTATTAGCTTTTGATGAGTTCGACATTATTCTTGGTATGGATTGGTTGACAGTTCACGATGCAGTAGTGAATTGCAGACGAAAGGCTATGGAATTAAGATATCAGAACAACGAGATAATCCGAATTGAGTCTGCGAAGTTGAATGGACTACCTGTTGTGATATCATCGATGTTGGCTCGGCAGTATTTGAGAAAGGGTTACGAAGCCTATCTTGCGTATGTGATTGATAGCAAGGTAACTGAAAAGAAGATTGAATCTGTACCGGTTGTTAGTGAGTATCCAGATGTGTTTCCAGAGGAATTACCGGGTTTGCCACCCATTCGCGAGGTAGAGTTTGGTATTGAGCTAGTGCCAGGGACCACTCCGATTTCGATAGCTCCGTACAGAATGGAACCGACCAAATTAAAAGAATTGAAGGCTTAATTGCAAGAATTGACAGATAGAGGTTTTGCTTGACCGAGTTTCTCTCCCTGGGGTGCGCCCTTTCTATTTTTGAAAAAAGAAAGACGGAACCTTGAGAATGTGTATTGACTATCGACAGCTCAATAAGGTGACCGTAAAGAACAAATACCCGTTGCCACGTATTGACGATTTATTTGATCAGCTTAAGGAAGCTTCGATATTCTCAAAAATAGATCTGAGATCAGGATATTATCAACTGCGAGTTAGAGAGTCAGACATACCGAAGACTGCTTTTTGGACAAGATACGGTCATTATGAGTTTTTGGTGATGCTGTTTGGGCTCACTAATGCCCCTGCTGCTTTCATGGATCTGATGAATCGGGTATTCAGACCATATCTAGATCGGTTTGTAGTTGTATTTATAGATGACATACTGATCTATTCGCGAGACGAAATTGAGCATGCTGAGCATTTGAGGCTGGTGTTACAGATTTTGCGTGATAAGCAATTGTACGCAAAATTTAGTAAATGCGAGTTTTGCTTGAAAGAAGTTAGCTTTTTGGGGCATGTCATTTCAGCATCGGGTATTCGGGTTGACCCGAGTAAAATCTCTGCTATATTAGAGTGGAAACCTCCGCGGAATGTTTCTGAGGTACGTAGCTTTCTAGGGATTGCAGGATATTATAGACGCTTTGTGAAAGGATTTTCTATGATAGCAGCCCCGATGACAAAACTACTGCAGAAAGACGTTAAATACGAGTGGTCAGAAAGGTGTCAAAAGAGTTTTGATCAATTGAAGACTTTACTAACGGAAGCTCCAGTACTCGTTCAGCCATAATCGGGTACAGAGTTTGTTATTTTCAGTGGTGCATCTTTAAATGGGCTGGTTTGTGTTTTGATGTAGGAGGGTAAAGTCGTAGCCTACGCTTCGAGACAGTTGAAACCACACGAGAGAAATTACCCGACGCACGACCTTGAGTTGGCCGCTATAGTTTTTACTTTGAAAATATGGCGTCATTACTTATTCGGTGAAAAATGTCATGTCTATTCGGATCATAAGAGTCTTATTATTTAATGACTCAGAAGGATTTGAATTTGAGACAACGACGATGGTTAGAACTGTTGAAAGACTACGAGCTTGTAATCATCAGGGAAAGGCTAACGTAGTTGCCGATGCACTTAGCCAAAAGTCCCTTTTTGCTCTACGTGCAATGAATGCGGATATAGCTATGACCGATGATGGTGTGATCATTGCTGAGTTGAAAACTAGACCATTGTTTGTGCAGCAGATTCGAGAAGCTCAAGAGTTTGATGATGATTTAAAAGAAAAAAGGAGTCATTGTGGCTCGTGTGCAGATTCTGATTTTCAAATAGATACTGAAGGATGCTTGCGGTTTAAGAATCGGGTATGTGTGCCTAAGAAACCTGAATTAATTCGAATGATTTGTGATGAAGCTCATAGTAGTAGATTATTGATTCATTCCGGTAGCACGAAAATGTTTAACAACTTGAAACAGCATTACTGGTGGCATGGCATGAAACGAGACATCTCTGACTATGTGTCGAAATGTTTAATTTGTCAACAAGTGAAAGTTGAGCATCAGGTGCCATCGGGACTACTTCAGCCAATTATGATACCTGAGTGGAAGTGGGATCGAGTCACAATGGACTTCGTATCAGGTTTGCCTTTGACGCTAAGTAGGAAAGATTCAATCTGGGTTATTGTTGATAGATTGACAAAATCGGCTCACTTTGTTCCGGTACATACAAATTTCTCACTCGATAAATTAGCTGAGTTGTACTTATCGCAGATTGTATGGTTACACGGAGTACCTGCCTCTATAGTGTCGGATAGAGATTCGAGGTTCACATCGCGGTTTTGGAAGAAACTGCAGGATGCTTTGGGTACTAAATTACACTTTAGTACAGCTTTTCACCCTCAGTCGGATGGTCAATCTGAACGTGTTATTCAAATACTCGAGGATATGTTGAGATGTTGCGTTCTTGAGTTCGAGGGTACGTGGGAACGATACTTACCTTTGATTAAATTTGCATACAATAACAGCTTTCAATCAAGTATTAAAATGGCACCTTATGAGGCGTTGTATGGTCGAAAATGTCGTACACCATTATATTGGATCGAGCTAAGTGAAGGCAAGATACATGGGGTTGACTTAATCAAAGAGACGGAGCAGAAAGTTAGAGTAATTCGAGAAAATTTGAAAGCCGCATTAGATCGTCAGAAGTCGTACGCGGATTTAAAACGAAAAGATATAGAGTTTCAAGTGGGTGATCGAGTGTTCTTGAAAGTATCGCCGTGGAAAAAGATACTTAGATTTGGTCGTAAGGGAAAACTGAGTCCGAGGTTTATTGGGCCGTATGAGGTTATCGAGTGTATCGGGCCAGTTGCGTACAGATTGAAGTTGTCGAATGAGTTAGACAAGATTCATAATGTTTTCCACCTATCAATGCTTCGGTGATATAGATTTGATCCTTCTCATGTGATCAGTCCATTAGAGGTGGGAATTCAGCCCGATTTGACTTATGAGGAAGAACCAATTTGCATCTTAGCTCGTGAAGTAAATGAGTTGCGAAACAAGAAGATATCGCTGGTTAAAGTAATGTGGCGTAAGCACGGGGTTGAGGAAGCAACCTGGGAAACCGAAGAATCAATGAAAGAGCGTTACCCACACTTATCTGTTGGTAAGATTTTCGGGGACGAAAATTTCCTTAAGGGGGTAGAGTTGTAACAGCCCAATTACGACCCTAATCGGAAGGTGGTTTCGGGACCATGAATCTGAGTCGAAAAAATATTCTAATAATATTTTTCGTATTAAATATTTATGATTGAGTATGTGCTAAAAATTTCGTGAATTTAGTTGCTCTTTGGTATGCTTAATTTAAGTGAAGGATTAAATTGAATAAGTATGGAAATAAAAGCTATTGTGGAATTTAGGGTTAAATTGAATAGGATTTCTTTTGATTGGAATTAAAGTTGCAAATTGGCCTATATTTTAATGATAGTGGACGGCATGCATCATGGCTTATTATTATAGTACATTTTATATATTTATTTTAATAGATAGTGGATGATAAAAAAAATACAAAAATGATTAAAAGAGAACATGTTTATTTCTTTTTGTTTTCTTCATCATCCTCACGAAACAAGGAGAAAGAAGAAGGAACTTAGGCTTTCCTTCATTCGGCCATTTGCATGTCACTCTAAGGTTAGTTTTGAGCATGGTTTTTGAAGGATTTTTACATTTTTGAGTTTATTTTCTTGAGTACTATTAAACCCATGTTGGAATTTTTGAGTTTGAAGCATGTGCTAGATTCGACCATGGATGAGTGCTTCTAAATTGTTGTGTTTAATGGATGAATGTTTAGTATATGTTTGAAATTATCATGTTATGAGTAAGAAAGCTAGATGAAATGGAGTAAGGTGTTTTAAATTGCAAAAATAAATAGTTGAGGGTATGAAATCCAAAATAAATGGTTTGTATAGACTTGTATAAGAATGAGGAGAATTCGGCCCTTAAGAAATTAATCTAAATTTCATGTATTTTGTGTTTTATGCTTCGGGGACTAAATTGCAAAAGATGTAAATTCTAGGGGCTAATTAATAAATTATATAATTATGTGTTATAATTAAATTGAATGGCATTTGAGGATTTGAATGAACTTGAGGAACATTCGGCCTTAGTTAGAATGTGTAAAATTTACATATTTCGAATGAGTGATAGATTGGGAAATTGTTCAATTATGTGTTTGGTGTTAAAATGAATGAAATTTTATTTGAATGAGCTCTTTTCGGAATTATTTTAGATCAAGGATGGAAAGAACCGGTATCGGATCGGGGGAAGGCAAAATTAAACGAGTAGCTGGAAAAATCTTAACTCATCAATCTTTGAAGTAAGTTTATAAGCAATAGAATTTAAGCATATAACTATTATAGTGAAATGCATACTTACAATCGAATTTTTATATATATAAAGATCTCAATTGCCGAATGAGACATGAAATTTTAAATGTGTTAGTTGAATGTGACGCTATCATGTACATATATTGTTTAATTAGATCTTTTGATTAGTTGAAATGAGTATATTGGTATACAAATTGCCAAACGTGATATAGTATGGAATTCAATATATATACAAGTTGAATGTGGGTTGAATCATGTATGAAAATGTATATTTGGGTTGGATATATATTTATGGATGGAGTATTAATTAAATGAGAACCTTGAATTAAGTGATGATTATAATTGAACAAATACCTATGTGTTTAAAAAAGAGGCCGAATGTAATGATAGACATAGAAAGAAGGATTGTTTTGAATATAGGTATATATGAATGACATATGTACCGAAATGTGAACATTTGTATATGTGTATTTTGCGATCAAGAGAATGAGATTAATTAATAGGCACTGTGTGTGCGATTTATTATACCGAGCATCGTGTGTGCGAAATCAGTTGTAGGGCACTTTGTGTTCGAAATGTTAAGTAACGGCTCTATGTGAGCGATACGTTACAGGAAGTTGGTACTAAGTGTATGGAAATGTTAAGTAACGGCTCTATGTGAGCGATACGTTACGGGAAGTTGGCACTAAGTGTGTGGAAATGTTAAGTAACGGCTCTATGTGAGCGATACGTTACGGGAATTGCACTATGTGTGCGGGTTATTAGATTTGGTAAAGAACGAAAACTCTTGACGGAGGTAAACGAGAGTGTCAGGTATGTGGTATGTATGTATGGTATGTTAGATTATTAAATTGGTAAGTTAGGTAATTCATTGAGATTTAAAGATTAAAATTGTGGATATTAGATTTTATTATGGTGACCTAATGAATATGATATGAGTGATTGGTAATTTGGTATGTGGATGGATGCCATAAGTTAATAAATGATTAAGTTGAGTTGAATAGAAACTTTTATAATGCTTGGTTATACTTACTTTCCTTTTGCTTATAACTTACTAAGCTATAATAGCTTGCTTGGTGTATTTGTTGCATTGTTTCATAGATTTTGAAGTAGAAGCTCGAACTCGGGGATCATTGTCAAAGTCAATCACATTATCATCTACTTTTGGTACTTATCTTTTTGTATTCGAACCTAAGGTCTATGGCTTGTATAGGCTGAGTTTCTTGTTGAAAAGTCTTAAATGGTGTAAATGTGGTTGTATAAGGATGCCATAAGAAAATGGCTAAATTCCTATGTTTGGTCGATTTGTATATGCATAAAGCGTTGTTTATATTTGTGCTTTATAAGTCTTGATATGGGCATGTTTTGATATGTATGTTTTGTGGATTCATGGAGGGTATTTTATCTATATATATATCGAATGAATGTTCATGAATGAAGTATATGCTAAATGATGTAAAGTAGGCACTTGAATATGGTTTAGTTACAATTAGTCATGGTCTTATTCTTTTTGGGGTATGTTCGGCTATATCAAAGTCTTAATTTGAAAGATATTGGATGTTATGTTATATGAGTTATATTAATGGACAAGATGAAGCATGCTCACTTACTAATACTCGACTAAGGTATTGTTTTAAGTTGGAGATTGAATGTTCATTGAATATTGTAAATTTATAAATTGACCAAATGAATAGTGTTTAGTAATTGGAATGGGATTACAATTTTTTTATAATGTTATTGATATTATTATTTGAGTATTATGATTCATATGAATGAATGGAATATGTGGTTAGTTGAGTAACACCTCATAACCCTAATCCGGCGACGGATACGGGTTAGGGGTGTTACACACATATCTTGCTCAAAAGGAGATTCTGAGTCAGTAGTAGCGTCGCTTATATCATTGATATCTGGTGACCTGTTATAGGGATGAAGAAAAATCCAAAGAACAAAAGAATCTAAGAATAATTATTTGTATGGTATGATTATGAATGAAATGAAAAGAATAAAAGAATATTTGCTCAATATGATACGCAAAGATGCACTTTATTGAAATATGGATGTTAGACATAAGCCTATTTCACAAAGGATTCTTATTTCTCCTAGGCTTAAAGCAATAAGCGTGTTTTGAACATTACTCTGAATTAGCTCTAAAAACTACAGGAATCTCTTTTGCAGTCCTGTTGTTCAGAACACTTCCAGGTTGATAAACCTTAAAAGTAACATATTTTAAGCCCACATTTAGCATGCTTTTGGATGATTTAAGCCTTGAATTATGTAATTTGGTGCTCTTAATCCTTTGTTTTCATGTTTTATACTCAGAAAAGCACCAGATGAAGAAAAGAACGAGAAACGGGCCCAAAATGGAGTAAATGGGCCATATCACAAGACCACACGGCCTGGGCCCAAGAACACACGGTCGTGCATCACTCAACAGTCTCGAACTTAGCCTGGCCATGACTTACACGGGCGTGTTCCATGGGCTTGTCCCTGCCGTGGCCAAGAGGAGTTTTACTCGGAATAGGATACTTGGAGGAAAAGAAACACATTCCAAAGCCTATTTAAACACCCTAGTAGGAATTCCACTTGGATTAGGATACTTAGGGACCAAGTAAGGCATCTCAAAGCCTATATAAACACCCAAGGGGGCAACTTAAAGGGAGTTCGACAGAAACCCTCTGTCGGGGGAACCCAAGGGCTTTAGTCAGGGGGCGTCCAGCTAGGCCAAAGAGGGCAGATTTGTAGGGATTTACTCGAAGATATCCAGTTGATCCATCTCAAGAAGCCGGAAAACATGAATCTCGAATCATCAAAGGGCAGTTCTTGCACACCTTGTCAACTAATACACACTGACCCAGGGGGTTTGAAACCCGAATCACAAATTCAGTAGACTCAACAGGTAGAGTCTTGTTGGATACTAATGTTTCACACACATAGGAATGAGTTGAACCGGGATCAATCAGAGCAATTACACTAGTATTAAAAAGATTAAATGATGAAGCCTAAGATGAATCTTGTTATCGTTTGCTGAACTATATGATAAATATTTGATTTGTTCTTAATTATGTGTTCTTAATTCTTGTGTTGATATTTTCAGAAAATTAATCCAAGTATGATGTGCTTAGGTGGATGAGCAAAAGTCCCTGCCTAAGAGTAGATCTAGCATAATTAAGCGGAGTTGATCGCACGCCTAGAGATAAGGTGACGAGATTTTGCCGGATTAGGGCGAAACTTAATATGGGAGTCCATAGATCGAGTTAATGCAATTCTAGGGGTTTTAATTAGAAAGAGATTTCAATTAACCAACCTAGGGTTAGACGTTAGTCACCTCGAGAGAGGGATTAATATAACTTAGGGAATGTAACAGCCCGCATTTAGCTCTAATCGGAACAGTGGTGTCGGGACCACGAATCCGGGTTAGATAAATATTTTTTATGTTCAAATTGATATCTATGTTATGTGCTTGTGCATGTGCTAAAATATTGTAGGTTAATTTGTTTGTTTGAGTGTTTAACTTAAGTGAAAGGACTAAATTGAGGAAGAGAGAAAAATAGCCATTTACTAAATTAATTGGCTAAATTGAATTGTCTTCTTTTGAATGAGTATTAAATTTTCAAATTAACCTTTTTAGTGTGTATGGACGGCAACATGCATCCACTAAGAATTTTGCTATTATTTTAAATTGTTAGGTAATGATGATAATACATATTTTATACTAAAAATCTATTTTAATAAAACACAAAAGAAAATGGCCATTGCATGTTTACCATTTTAGCTTTCTTGACCGAAAATAAAGAAGAAGAAAGGAGTTAAGCTTTCATCCATTTCGGCACTTACATGTTCTATTAAGGTGGGTAATTTTACTTAGTTTTTGTTAATTTTAACAATTTTGAGGTTATTGTCTTGTAAATTAACTAGCCCATACTCAAATTCATGAATTGGTTGTGAAAGTCGAAAGTTGCCATGGATAGAAATTTTGTGATTTTGAGATTAATGGTAGAATATGTTATAAGTATGCAAGATTAACAATATTTTCTTTAGAATTTTTGGATAAAGCTTAATATAAGGATGTATTAATAGAAAGAAAATTTTTGAATGTACTAAATAACAAATAGATGGAAGAAATTGAAAGAGGGGCTATGAACATTCGGCCCTTCATAGATGTGATTAAATTATTGATATTTTATGTTTTGAGCTATAAGGATTGAATTGTAAACTTTGTAAATGTTGGGGGTAAAAAAATGGCAATATGCATTATTAAGTATTTATGGAGTAAATGGAATGGAAATGTACCTAAATGAGTTTAATTTGATCTTAATTAGATCAAGAGAAAAGGAAACGAGATTGGATCGAGGAAAAGCTAAGTTAAACGAATAGCCGGAAGCTTAATTCGTCAATTTTCCGAGGTAAGTTTTAAGTATTGGGTTAAATTGAATTTTAATTCATAATATAAACTTTTATCAAGTGGAAGTAAGTAGGTTATTTGAAGCATTGCCGAATGTATGTATATACTTGGCATAAATTGATCGAATGTGGGGTTGTTTATAGATTAGATTTAATTTCATGAGATGGATATTTTCATATTAATGATGAAATTAGGAACGAGGGATATTAAGCAAAGTTATGAATATTTTTTTTAAAAGGGAAAGGTTAGATGCTTGGAAATAGTGTGGCGGAATGTGATATAGATTTAAATTAAATAACAAAGTTATCTCTAGTGTATGTAATCATATGTGAATTGGTGGATTGAATCTTGTACATGTATGTATGGAATTAAATGATCGATAGGTTATTAAAGGCACTGTATGTTCGAGCATATCACCGAGCACTAAGTGTGCGAAATCAGTTACAAGGCATTGTGTGTGCGAATTATTAAGTAATGGCACTATGTATGCGATACGTTACGGAAACTTGGTACTGTGTGTGCGAATTATTAAGTAACGGCACTATGTGTGAGATACGTTACGGGAAACTTGGCACTGTGTGTGCGAATTATTAAAGTAACGTCACTATGTGTGCGAATTATTAAAGTAACGGCACTATGTGTGCGATACATTACTAAATCCTTGTAACAAAGGTACATGTTTATTATTATTATAATGAGCTCGTAATATTAACGTTGATATAGATCATATTCAAATGTGTAATTATGCTATGTACAAGTAGTCAAGTTAAGGTTGGAGAGGTAAGTATTTAAATGGATGTTTTGCTTGTGGAAATTTATAATGGATGGTGGTTGAATTGTTGGTAAGGATTTGGTAATTAAAAGTGATAAATGTTATTTATCTTACTAAAGTGAAACGGGTATAAGAGCTTATACATATTTATATATGATTATAATGTCCATATGAAGTCTATCATTGAAAGTTGATTATTCGGTAAAAGGGATGGTAAATGTTATAATTTATTTGATCTTGATAAAACTTAGAGGTATGTTAAATGCTTAAAACTTACTAAGCTATATTAGCTTACTTGGGGTGTTATTTCATTGTTTTATAGATACTTTTTGGAAGTCGAGGCTTGAGATCGGGAATCCACGTCAAAGTTCATCGCACTATCACTAAACCTTGGTATTTTATAAGTTGTAACTCTTTTGAAATTTTTGGCATGTATAAACTATGTCTCTATTGACTTGTTTTGAATGGTGTGTACACGTATAAAGCTATGTGAAAATGGCTATGCTTTTGTTTTTAAGTATAGTTTAGTCATGTTTGAATTTGGTATCATTATTATGTATGTTTGAATTTAATATAAGCTTATTTTGAAAGTTTATTCAATGCTATGCTATGTGTGATAGTTGAGTACATAAACTTGATTTTTAAGTAGGGTTATAATGCAATTTGGCCGACAGTTGTCTATATGCTATTCGTGGATGCATGATATGAAATGTTGGTCATGGTGTTAATTATGTGGATATTCAATTTTGATAAATGTGTATACTAATTGAGATTTTAGTAATGGATTGAATATGGTATATGTATATATACAAATATGACATTGAGATGATAATGAATTGTTCGATATGTCTAATTGAATGCATCAAGGTGACTAGATGTAGATGATATAAATTAAAATTTGTGCATGTGTATATTATAGGTGATATTAGTAGAGAGTAAAATTTATGTGTATTAAATGTAGACATTCGGAAATGTCTTATTTTTGTTTCAAGTTTAAATTACCTCATTGGGTAATATTAGATGTTCGGCTATGTGTTACAAATGGATTAATCGGTGATGAAATAATTAGATAAGGTATATTTATGAAATACTTATATATAAGTATATTGAAAAATGTCGTATATGATAAGAAATTATGTAAGTAAATGATTTGATATTAGATGAGATATATGTCTAATAACGATTTAGATAGAAATGGTTGGTAGGTAGTATGTATATATATATATATATATATATATATAACTAATAAATGGTTGAGTGCCATATATTATGAGGCCATTGCATTATACATGGATACATGAGTAGTGACTTGTTTAATGGATGTAATTAGATATCTAGTAATGTGAAATAAAATTTTGCATGATATGCATGTTGGGGATTTGGGATTAGATGGATTATACATTTTATTCATGATAGTATGAAGTGGAATGCATTTTACTAAGTATTAATGCTGATGGTATGAATTGACTTGTGTTTGGTTTAGTAATGCCTGTAACCCTAATCAGGCGACGGATACGGGTGTTACATTTTATTGGTATCAGAGCTACGGTTTAGTCGGTTCTCGGACTAACGTAGCGCGTGTGAGTCTAGCAATACATGCCAAAATTTATACTGTGATAGTGTGATGACTCCTAACGGTGAAATGTGTTTATTTCTCTTATATAGTAAATGGATCCTGATCCTAAACGAGCTTTAGCTGACGATGTCGAGAGTGTGGCGCCTGCTCCCGCGCCAGGGACCGCACCAGAGGAATCTCGACCGGCTACGAGTAATCCTGATGAGGGGGCCAGACAAGCCTTCTTTAGTATGATGAATGACTGGTTCAATCAATACATACGATCCAATCCGGCTGTTCAACCACCCCTGAATCTGAACATTCCTCCCGTAATACCGGTGGTACCCCCAATTGTGAATCCTGAGAGAGTAAGCAAGCCTCCAGTTGATCGTATTAGAAAGCACGGAGCTCAAGAATTTAGAGTTGAGGATGATGACGATGCAGAGCGAGCTGAATTTTGGCTCGATAATACTGTTTGGGTTTTTGACGAGATGTCCTGCACACCTGATGAGTGTCTGAAGTGTGCCATATCATTATTACGGGATTCTGCTTATTATTGGTGGAATACACTCGTGTCAGTTGTTCCGAAAGAGAGGGTTACTTGGGACTTCTTTCAGACGGAATTTCGTAAGAAGTATATAAGCCAGCGCTTCATAGACTCTAAGCGCAAAGAATTTCTTGAGCTTAAACAAGGTCGTATGACCATATCAGAATACGAGCGCAAGTTTGTGCGGCTTAGTCGCGTCGTGAATGTGTTTCATCTGAGACTGCTATGTGCCGGAGATTCGAAGATGGCCTGAATGAAGATATAAAGCTTCTGGTTGGCATTCTTAAAATTAATGAGTTCGTTGTGCTAGTTGAACGAGCTTGTAAGGCTGAAGATTTGGGAAAAGAAAAACAGAAAGCTGAGCTTGAATCTAAAGATTTCCGTAAGAGATCAGCGAGTAAATTTCTGCTGATGGCAATGAAAAAGTTGAAGAATGACGGTAGTCGATCCAAACCTAACACCGGGATTTCTATACGAGGACGACCACCAGTGAGTTCTCGAGCTACATCAGTGGCTAGTGTCGGTAATGCTCGATTGAGCAGACCTGAGTGTCAGCAGTGCGGTAGATAGTATTTCGGGGAGTGTTGGGGTAAATCTATTAATCGCACTTGTTATAAGTGTGGTTCACAGGATCACTTTATTCGGGGTTGCCCGAAAACTGTAGAAAAGGGTACTGCTCAGAGCGCGAGACCGAGTGGCACTACAGCTAGAGGTAGACCATCTCGTATTGGGGGAGGTAGAAGTGGTGCACAGAGGGGGACTACAAAGGCAGCTATACGATCATAGGCTCTTGTACCGGCTTTAGCTTACGCCATCCGTGCTAGAGAGGAAGCCTCATCTCCAGACGTCATTACCGGTATTTTCACTTTCTTTGATACTAGTGTAACTGCCTTGATTGACCCTGGTTCAACTCATTCATATGTGTGCGAGACATTAGTATCCAATAAGACTCTACCTGTTGAGTCTACTGAATTTGTGATTCAGGTTTCGAACCCCCTAGGTCGGTGTGTGCTCGTTGATAGGGTATGCAAGAATTGTCCTTTAATGATTCGAGACATGTTTTTTCTGGCTGATTTGATATTATTACCTTTTGATGAGTTCAACATCTATCTCGGTATGGATTGGTTGACAGTTCATGATGCAGTAGTTAATTGCAGACGAAAGACTATTGATTTAAGATGCCAGAATACTGAGATAATCTGAATTGAGTCTGCGGATTTGAATGGACTACCTGCTGTGATATCATCGATGTTGGCTCAGCAGTATTTGAGAAAGGGTTATGAAGCCTATCTTGCGTATGTGACTGACAGCAAAGTAACAGAAAAGAAGATTGAATCTGTGCCAGTTGTTCGTGAGTATTCGGATGTGTTTCCGGAGGAATTGCCAGGATTGCCACCTGTTCGTGAGGTAGAATTTGGGATTGAGCTAGTGCCAAGGACCACTCTGATATAAATAGCGCCGTATAGAATGGCACCGACTGAATTAAAAGAATTGAAGGCTCAGTTGCAAGAATTGACAGATAAAGGTTTCGCTCGACCGAGTTTCTCTCCGTGGGGTGCGCCTGTTCTATTTGTGAAAAGGAAGGATGAAACTTTGAGAATGTGCATTGATTATCGGCAGCTCAATAAGGTAACAGTAAAGAACAAATACCCGTTGCCACATATCGATGATTTATTCGATCAGCTTAAAGGAGCCTCAGTATTTTCAAAAATTGATCTGAGGTCAAGGTATTATCAGTTGTGGGTTAGAGAATCGGACGTGCCGAAGACTGCTTTTCAGACGAGATACGGTCATTACGAGTTCTTGGTGATGCCATTTAGGCTCACTAACGCCCCTGTAGTTTTTATGGATTTAATGAACCGGGTATTCAGACAGTATCTATATCGGTTTGTGGTTGTTTTCATAGATGACATACTGATCTATTCACGAGATGAGACCGAGCATGCTGAGCATTTGAGGTTGGTGTTACAGACTTTGTGTGATAAGCAATTGTACGCGAAATTCAGCAAATGTGAGTTTTGGTTGAGTGAAGTTAGCTTCCTGGGGCATGTTGTTTCAACATCGGGCATTCGGGTTGACCCGAGTAAAGTTTCAGCTATACTTGATTGGAAACCTCCGCGGAATGTTTCTGAGGTTCGTAGCTTTTTGGGGCTTGCAGGATATTATAGACGCTTTGTGAAAGGGTTTTCTATGATAGCATCACCGATAACAAAGCTATTACAGAAAGACGTTAAATTTGAATGGTCAGAAAGGTGTCAGAAGAGTTTTGATCAACTGAAGACCTTACTAACGGAAGCTCCAGTGCTAGTTCAGCCAGAGTCGGGTAAGGAGTTTGTTATTTACAGCGATGCATCCTTAAATGGGTTGGGTTGTGTTTTAATGCAGGAGGGTAAAGTTGTAGCCTATGATTCGAGACAGTTGAAACCACACGCACGACCTTCAGTTGGCCACTATAGTTTTTGCTTTAAAAATATGGTGTCACTATCTATTCGGTGAAAAATGCCACGTCTATTCGGATTATAAGAGTCTTAAGTATTTAATGACTCAGAAGGATCTGAATTTGAGACAGCAACGATGGTTGGAACTGTTGAAAGATTACGAGCTCGTGATTGATTATCACCCGGGAAAGGCTAATGTGGTTGCAGATGCACTTAGCCGAAAGTCGCTATTTGCTGTACGCGTAATGAATGCGGATATAGCTATGACTGAGGATGGTGCGATCATTGCTGAGTTGAAAGCGAGACCATTGTTTGAGCAACAGATTTGAGAAGCTCAAGAGGTTGATGATGATTTAAAAACAAAGAAAAGTCATTGTGGCTCGTGTGTGGATTCAGATTTTAAAATAGATGCAGAAGGATGTTTACGGTTCAAGAATCGGATCTGTGTACTGAAGAACCCTGAGTTGATTCGAATGATTTGTAATGAAGCTCATAGTAGTAAATTGTCGATTCATCCGGGTAGCACGAAAATGTTAAACAATCTGAAACAGCATTACTGGTGGCATGGTATGAAACGAGACATTTCAGACTATGTGTCAAAGTGTTTAGTGTGTCAACAAGTGAAAGCTGAGCATTAAGTGCCTTCGGGACTACTTCAACCGATTATGATACCTGAGTGGAAGTGGGATCGGGTCATTATGGACTTCGTATCGGGTTTACCTTTGATGCCAAGCAAAAAGGATTCAATCTGGGTTATTGTTGATAGATTGACGAAATCGGCTCATTTCATTCCTGTAAGTACGGAGTTCTCACTCGATAAATTAGCTGAGTTGTACCTATCGCATATTGTATGATTACGTGGAATACCTGTTTCTATTATTTCGAATAGAGATCCAAGGTTCACATCACGGTTTTGGAAGAAACTGCAGGATGCTTTAGGTACCAAGTTACATTTCAGTACAGCTTTTCACCCTCAGTCGGATGGTTAATTCGAGCGTGTTATTCAAATACTCGAGGATATGTTGAGATGTTGCATTCTTGAGTTTGAGGGTACGTGGGAATGATACTTGCCCTTGATTGAATTTGCGTATAATAACAGTTTTCAATCAAGTATTAAAATGGCACCCTACGAAGCATTGTACGGTCGAAAATGTCGTACACCATTATATTGGGCCGAACTAAGTGAAGGCAAGATACACGGGGTTGATTTGATCAGAGAGACAGAGCAGAAAGTTAAAGTAATTCGAGAAAGTCTGAAAGCCGCATCAGATCGTCAGAAATCGTACGCGGATTTAAAACGGAAGGATATAGAGTTTCAAGTGGGTGATCGAGTGTTCTTGAAAGTATCGCCGTGGAAAAAGATACTTAGATTTGGTCGCAAGGGAAAACTGAGTCCGAGGTTTATTGGGCCATATGAGGTTATTGAGCGTATCGGGCCGGTTGCGTACAGATTGAGGTTGTCGTCTGGGTTAGACAAAATTCATAATGTTTTCCACGTGTCGATACTTCGACGATATAGATCCGACCCTTCTCATGTAATCAGTCCAACTGAGATTGAAATTCAGCCCGATTTGACTTACGAGGAAGAACCGATTCGCATCTTAACTCGTGAAGTGAAAGAGTTGCGAAATAAGAAAATCTCGTTGGTTAAAGTTTTGTGGCATCAATAGGCCTGGGACTAAATTGAAACACACAACAAATTCTGCGGTCAAATTTATAAATAAGAAAAAATAGCTAAAGGACTAAATTAAAACTAATTAAAAAAGTGGAAGGACCGAAAGGGTAAATAACCCAATTATTAAAAACACGCGGATCCTCCTTGCGGGTTGGGTCGCGCGCATGGGTCAGGCTCAAAATGATGCCGTTTTGGTGCTTGAAAGGCCTCCCAAAACGACATCGTTTTGGAGGCCTATTTAAGGCAATTTTTTTTTGAAATTTTTCATTCTTCTCCCCTTCTAAAAAACACATAAAAAAAGCTCTCTCTTCTCTCTCCCTCTCCAAAACTCCGACCATGGCTCTGGCGCCGGACCACCGTGGCATTTAGAGTACTTCGTTGATGCCCCAAGACGTAACATCTCTCCTTCTTGTTAATTTGGAGAAAGCGAGACTACCGCATGCCTTGTTTTTTATTAAAATTTGAATTGCCCTTTCGCGGGTTTTAAATTCAAAACCCCTTTGGTCTCAAGGCGCCCTTTGCGGTGTTTCGCCTTGGCCTCTCCTTCTTCTTTTCATTTTCTCTTTTTTTTTTCTTTTCTTTCCCTTTTTTTTTAAAATGAAGTACTTCTTGACTGAGTCTGAATTCACTGGATCAAGCAGACTCTTGCCATCCATCTCAGTTAATATCAACGCTCCTCTAGAAAAGGCCTTCTTTACCACATAAGGTCCTTCCCAGTTTGGCATCCATTTTCCTTTGGAATCCTTTTGGATGGGAAGGATCTTCTTCAAAACCAAGTCCTCCTCATGGAATTCTCTAGGGCAAACCTTTTTGTTGTAAGCTTGCATCATTCGTTTCTGGTACATTTGACCATGACGGATAGCTTTCAACCTTTTCTCTTCAATCAAATTTAACTGATCATATCAGGCTTGGATCCATTCTGCTTCATCCAACTCCAGCTCCGACAAGAGTCGAAGGGAAGGAATCTCAACTTTGATGGGTAAAACTGTCACCATTTCATAATTCAATGGGAAAGGCGTTTCCCAGGTGGGGGTCTTGACAGACGTTCGATAAGCATAGATGGTAATTTCTCATGTAAATCTTTATGAGTCTTAAACATTTTCCCCGTGACCCCTTTTTGTTTTTGTTTTTTTGTTGCCCCCACTACACCATTCATTTTGAGGCGATATGGTGTTTAATCTTGAACAAACTACAAACTTCTGATATCGTGCCGTTGTTCAAATTTAGTGCATCGTCAGATATGATCTCTTTTGGGATTCCATACTGACATAGAATTTGCTAACTGTCGACTTTGTGACATCGGCATATGAAGTAGCTTCCGCCCACTTGATGAAGTAATCGACGACCACAAAGATGAACCGATACTCGTAGAAGCTTTCGGCATGATCAGCCCACTGACATCCATGCCCCACATAGAGAAAGTCCATGGAGATGTCATACATGAAGAGATGAGTGAGGCACAGGAATCTTGTCTCCATAAATTTGGCATTTATGGCATTTCTTGCTATAACTGATGCAATCCCCTTCCATGGTGGACCAGTAGTACCCGAACCTCATGATTTGCTTGGCCATTGTAAATATGTTCCTCTTCTAAGATTTCCTTAACCTTAACAACATCCACACATCTTAGTAGCCCAGGCATATCTTGATACGATCATGCAAAAACATCTTTGAATTCTTGGAATAACTCAATGACGTCTTGCTTCGTCTTTGCGGTGAAATAGGCTCTGATTTTTACCTTTTTCTGTTCTCCTAAGCTCAAAATGTCCACTGACTCTTTGTAAGGTAGGATCTTGTTCTACCATCCTTAACAAATCCGGAGATAAGTTACAATCTTCGTCATCTTCAAAGTCCTGAGATCCCTTTAGAACAAGTTTCACTCAAAAGGAGATTCTGGGTCAATAGCAGCGTCGCTCATGTTGTTGATATCTGGAGACCTGTTGTGGGCACGAAGGGATATCCAAAGAATAAATGAATCTAAGAACAATTATTTATGTGGTATGAATATGAATGAAATGAAGGAATAAAAGAATATTTGCTCAAAGTAGTAGTAGTAGTAATAATAATAATATAATAATAATAATAATAATAATAATAATAACAATAATAATAATATAATAATAATGAATATGGTAATAATAAAATAATAATATGTATATAGAAATAATAAATAAAAAAAATAATGTTAAAACCATGGCAAAATAACAAAAATAATAAAAGAAAATAAAGAAGGGACCAAATTAAACTTAAAAACGAAACTTTGGGGCGAATTTTAAAAGAACTAAGTGAATTAGGGCCCCCTAGCAGCGCGCACAAAAAGGGGAGGACCAAATGGGAAATATTCCTGCCCTCCTAAACGGCGTCGTGGGATTAAAATGAAATAGTAAGTAAAAATACAGGGCCAAATTAAAAATAAAAAGGACTTAATTGTGCCATGCCTTAAAAGCGGAAGGACCAGGGCTGTAAATAGCTCAAAAATCGGAAAAACGCACGGATCCCTTCGGGTCGGGTCAACTACGCGCGGGTCTGGGCAAAAGGGCGTCGTTTTAGGGCTATACTGACCAGCCTTAAACGACGTCATTTAGGATGTTTACATAAGTAAAAAAAATTTTAAAAAATTTCATCCTTTTCTTCATTCTAAAAAAAAAAAAACAGAGAGAGCTCTCTCCCTTTGTCTCCTCGGGTCGATTTTCGGCAGAACCTCCGGTGAAGACCACAACCGTCCGTCGCCGTCGGCGTCGCCGTGCGCGGCGGCCAGAATTTAAAAAAAAGTATTTTTTCTTTTATATTTTATTTAAATATATATATATAGTAAAAAAAGAAAATAGAATCGAAGATTTTGTTCGAAAAAGAGGAAAAAAATAAAAAGAAATAAACCTTGTACTTCTCTCTGTATTGATTCCGTTTCTATTCAACAATCTTTGTAGCGGACTGAAGATAGTCAATCTTATCTCTGAAGTTGCAGTAGAGCAGATTAAAGTCACAAACCTTATCTCCCTGAAGTTAGTGGAGCAGGTTGAAGTTACAAGTCTTATCTCCCCGAAGTTAAAGTGGAATAGTGGAACAGATTGAAGCTACAAGTCTCATCTCCCTGAAGTTGCACCGGAGTAGATGGAAGTTGCAAGTCTTATCTCCCTGAAATTGCAGTGGAGTGGATCGAAGCAACAATTCCTATACCCTTGAAGTTGCAGTGGGTTAAAACAAGGCTACTTAAAGAAGATGAGCACCAAAAAGTCAAGATTCGACGAGACCGAGAAAAATTGGTCCTTCTTAAAGGTCTTTGCTGTATTCTCGTTACACGACAATGAGCAAAGAGGGGCAGCTGTAAAAGACCCAATTTGCTCGACCCCTAAACTAACTACAATAAAAATAATTAACAGTCCAAGTTTAATGTTTCAAGCCCAATTTACAAAACAACCCAAAATAATTTAAAAACCCCTAAGCCTAATAGGCCCACAGCCTAAACAACTTTAGTAGAAGCATAAACCCTAACTCCCATGTACGCCGCTCCTCCTTGGGCGCACCGCTCGCGCCTCGTCTCGAGGCCTGACTCCCTCTGCCTCCTTGCACCAAAATAGCAAGACCCGTCTTTCGTTGACCCTTTAAGAATACCTGCAAGAAGAAAGAAACAAGGACAATAGAACACGAAACAGAGCAAAAACAATAAAAAGCAAACAATGACAAAAACTTTTTGTAATCGGCTATAAAGCCATGAAAAAAAACAGATTGTATTACATACAAGATTAATAAAAAAAAGAAGCAAAAAGGTGATATTTTATGTTCTTTTTTCTTTTTTTTTTTCATTTGGAAATAATAATAAAAATAAAAAAGAAGGCTTTTTTTACCTTTACCGCCATCGTCGAAGGGTATTCGGGGCTGAGAGGCTGTGCCAGAGAAAAAGAGGAAACTTTTCAATTTCCCGGCTGCCTTAGACGGTGGCGCCAACACTGACGACCAACGACCGGAGCCATGGCTGGACCCGATGGCCGAAAAAGGGGTGCGAGAGAGAAACTAAGAGAACTCTCAAATTTTTTTGAAAAAAAAATGAAGGGAAAGTTTTTTTTTCTATTTTTTTGCTCTTTATATAGGGTATAATACGACGCTGTTTTGGCATATGACCCGAAACTCGACCCGTTTCCAAGTCAGGATCCGCATGTTTTTTCCCCTCAAAAGGGATATTTATGCACTTCATCCTTCTGCTTTTTCACTTGTTTTTAATTAAATCATGTTCTTTTTTTTTGCATTTTAATTTTACCCTATAATTCTCGCATTGTTACATTTTAGTCCATATTGAAATTGTGTGTTTTGAAAAATAGGGAATATTTTCCCGATTAGTCCCTCTATCTTTTCGCGCTCTTCATTTTAGTCCATTATGTTATTTTATTCTTAATTTATCTTTTTAATTTAATTTGGGTTATGATAAGTCCCCATTTTCAATTTATTTTATTATTTTATTATATATATTCATTTTGCCTATTTATTATTTCTCTATTTTTTAAAAAAATTTATTGAGTATGTATCTATTTTATTATCCATTATTTATTATTATTATTATATTATTATTATTATTATTTATGTGCTTTATTACAAAATGCACTTCTAATTTCATTTATATTTTAATTTGGTCCTTTTATTTTTGATATTTATCAACTATTTCCCTCAATATCTATTTATTGTATCTATTTATTTATTCCTTTGTTCTTATTATATTATTGATATTTGTTTTTGTGTACTGTTCTGTCATTACTATTATTATCATCGTCATTATTTATTTTGTCATTCATTTTATTTTTCTTTGATTGTTAATATTGGTATTAAAATGATGTTGATTATATGATTTTTGCCATTATATGTATTAGAAATCGCTTATTAGTATATTTATGTTGTTGTCATTCATTAATATAACATTTTATTCATTAATTCTTACCCAAATACGCAAAAAAAGGGGAAGTTTTCAAAATAATGCAAAGTTTCACGTTTGGAAAATTCGAGGAAATCGTACCCTAACTTACGGGGTTTCGATTTCTCCGTTGAACCTAAATAACCGAATATTCTTGTTAAATTTAAAATTCATAAGATTTCAAATATAAAAATAAAGGCAAGCTTATTCTCAAAGGTTCAAAGTGTGGTGTCCTAACTTACGGGATGTGACATTTTGGTTATCTCGAGACGAGAAGGTCTTTAACGTTTATTCCAATTTATTCAAGCAATTTGGAAGTAAAATTAACATTAATACAAAGAGGGATCGTATTTTTTTCTTAAATTATTTTCAAGTTTTCAACTTTCGACATTAAGACACGAGTTAATTAATTAAGTACCAATTTTGGGCGTTACGAGGGTGCTAATCCTTCCTCATGCATAAACGACTCCCGAACCCATTTTTCTAAACTTCGTAGACTAAAAAAATCGTTTGTTTTAATAAATCAAACATTTTATTAAAATGATCAAATTACGAGGTGATCTAATCACACCTCATAAAAAGGATTGGTGGCGACTCCCATTTTTTCATTTTTTTTAAAAATAAAAGTCAATACCAGAAAAAAAAGAAAGAGGTTTTGACAGGTTGGCAACTTCACTGGGGACTAAAATAAGAGAGTCAAGCCACGATTTGATTATTTCTTTTCTTTTTTTCGAAAACTGATAATTTGGTTTAAATTTACAATTCTTTCGTTGCATTTCATTTTTGTGGTCTGCATCATTTTGATATGGTTGCTTTGTTGGTTCGAGTCTTTTAATATATCTCTGCATATTGCATCGCATAATCAGTCAATTTCACCATTTTAAGTGGGAGTGAGAAACTATTCCTTCGTGAGGTCTTCACCTCCATATAGGATAGAGGATCGCTTTCGGGATACATCCGTACCTATGTCTTCGTGATATTTTCATCTCCATATAGCCATAGGGAAATGTCTTCCCCTGAACTGAACTCGGTCCGTATGAGCCTATAATGGGTGAGGATTGAGGAATCTGCCGGTTCAGGTACCCTTACTTTAGAACCAAACCACATATAGTGAGCCCTAAAAGCCTACCCTAGGTAGAACCGCACCGAACCCCTAGTGGTCACTCAAATAGGTACTTTATTTATTATTTTTTGCTTGCTTTAAATTTTAGCTTTGTATAAAATGTACTGACTTGTTTTGTTTTACTTTGATTGTGATTGCATGACATTTTCATCATAAAAATGGTGTTTATTCACGTTCGATTACTAAATAAAGAGCTTGCCAAGTGGAAGATAATGCGGCTGTTCGAATATGGTCCGAGAAAACGTAACTAGAAAAAGGTGATAGTCTGACAGAGGGGTACGTATCAGAATTGTGGGACTTCACTCGTATCAGCGTGACCCAGAACAATCTCCAAGAATTGAAAGAGATATGGGTCCAATAGGATGAAGAAGTCAAGTAGTTATTTTACTGTAATTATGGTGATTTGCCCTATCTACTCAAAATCAAAGTGGAAAAGCATTTGTTTCGAGCTCTAGCTCAATTTTGGAACCCCGCCTATAGCTGCTTTACTTTTAGAAAAGTGGATTTAGTACCTACTGTGGAAGAATACACGACCTTACTTTGTTCCCCAAAAATTTGACTCGAAAAGGTTTATTCTAGAGCCGCCAATGTCCTGACTTTCCTAAAGAAACTAATGAACATCACGGGGATGAGTGAGCAATGGGTTGTAGCCCAGATCAAGCAAAAGGGAGATGGTAAATGCATCCCTTGGAATAGTTTACGATATTTGATCTTGGCACACCCAGATATGAAGAAAAGGGTTGATGTATTCGCTTTGAACATTTATGGGCTAGTTGTTTTCCCTAAAGCACTAGGACACGTGGATGATGTAACACCCCAAACCCGGCCTAGACGTTATGACTGGATCTAGCATGTCACATAGAAGGGTTGTTTAAAACTGCGCGTTCGTAAAAAAAATCGTATTCTTTTTGAAACTTCGAGCTTTGTTGTTTGTGAAATTCAGATTTTTTTAGGGTTTTCTCGTAAAAACATTATTGTTATTAATATCTCTGAAAACTTGGTGTATAACAGAAATCAAATTCAGTGAATTGCGAAGATGTGGTATTTTGAAAACAGTTGGTGTCGTTTTAAGAAAACCACGTATTTATAAATTTAACAGTTATTAAAGAAAACTTAAAAGAAAATAAACCAACGACCTTATTACAAAAATACTAACCCAAAATAAATTAAAACTAAAATAAAGTAAAAAAAAATTTACAAAGTTCTCGAGAAATATTCCCGATGTATGGCCACCTCGGACTCCTCCGTAGCTCCAAATCCTCTAATGCTGGGGATCACCTGCAAGGTTAAAGCAGAAGGGTGAGTTACGAGAACTCAGCGTGTAATCCTCTAATCGGTCATAAACTGGGCCTGAGTCCATACAGAAGCAAACTGGGTCGAAGCCCATACAGAAGCAAACTGGGCCAAAGCACATACAGAAGCAATCTGGGCCGAAGCCCTATTTGGTAACAATCTGGGCCTTAACCCTATAATATGTTAATTCAAACAGAATATGCAGCCCAAGCCAATAATCCATCCGCTACACACCACCCGTACCAGCCTAACACACCTGTGGGGATTTCTAAATCGACCCACCCATCCGCTACACACCAAGAACACAGCAGAGCTGCTAGAATATAAGTGGCTTAAAGCTGTCGGTAGGTCCACAGTCATCTCGGATGACCCGTGCGATCCTAACAATCGAATCGGTAGGTCCACAGTCGTCTCGGGCAACCCGTGCGACCCCAACAATCAAATCGATGGGTTCACATTCGTCTCGGGCGACCCGTGCAACCCTAATAATCAAATCAGTGGGTCCACAGTCGACTCGAGCGACCCGTGCGACCCTAACAGAACTATCACTTCCTCCAAATACAAAATCCCTATCCCATGCAGAATGTCATGATGCAAAGCATAAATCAAAATGACGTATGAAATAAATTACCATTGTAAATAATTAAACAGAATACACACAATCATCCTAATCAACCTTTAAGGGTATAACAGTCATGTTCACCCCTTTGGGGTATTTCGGTAATCCTACCTATCGAGGGCATTTTGGTAATTCGCCACTAAGGGCATTTTGGTAATTTTACCCACCAAGGGTAATTCGGTAATTTTACCCACCAAGGGCAATTCGGCTTTTGAATGATTCACATAATAATACATGACATAACAAGTAGGGGTGTGAGATTACACACCTGATTACGTAGAGTACTAAATAATCACAAGCGCCTTCACCTATACAAAACACAACAAACAATTAACATATTCCAAACTAGTACTACCACGAGGGTACAACGGTCATTTGTCATTTAGGGGTAAAACGAAAATTACACACTAAGGGTATTTCGATAATATTACAATCCGAGGGTATTTTGGTAATTTCACAAATTAAGGGTATTTCGGTAATTTTACAATCTGAGGGTTTTTTGATGATTTTGTAATCAGGGGTATTTCGATAATTTTGTAAATCAAGAGTATTTTAGTAATTTTGCAAATCGAGGGTATTTTAGTAATTTTACAAATCGGGGGTATTTCAATAATTTTGCAAACCAGGGGTATTTCAATAATTTTGCAAACAAGGGGTATTTCGATAATTTTGTAAACTAGGGTTATTTCAGTAATTTTGTAAACCAAGGGTATTCTAAACAGAGATAATGATGCGAATGGGCCTAAGGCCCATTCTCGGCCCAAATGGGTCCACATGCTCGTGTGGCCTGTTTAGCCCAAATCTAGCCATATATATGAGATTCACATAGTCTAATCCAACATCCACTACACAATCGTACAACCTAATCATATGGGCCCACGGGCCTATTGGGCCCACTTAGCCCCTATCGACCCATCGTGGCCCAAACAACATCAACCCACAAGAATACTCTTGGTGGCCTCAACTATCGCGTCGAAGCTCTCACACGTGTGCTCGCACGCTAGTGTGGCTACCATTGCCGTGTGACCTGCATTTTGGCATTTACCGCTCTACCGCTAGAGTAGGGTGAAATACACACCTGATAGGAGTCTGAAGGTAATCCGCGCTTCGAATGCTCCTATGCCCAAACACGCCCACTGAGGTATGCTTCCTCTCTTCATAGACAGTTCCGTTTATAGCCAGCTTCTCACCTTCCCTCTTGCTAGCTTTCCGATGTGGGATCCCTCCTTCAGTAGAGTTTAAATCCAACACAACTCTGGCCGTCCAATCCGCAAAATAAAGACTCCCTTGCTTGTCATGAGATTCGAACCCAGACTCCCCTGTAGCATAATCCACGCCGCTAGCCACTTTAGCTACTAGCTCCTTGTTGTCTTAAAACATGCGCAACTAAATATAAGTCTATGGCCAAAGTCTAAAGTCCATTTAAAAAGAAAATCAAAATGCAAGCACCAAGACTTGAACCCTGGACCCCTTGCTTCCTTGTGGTGTCATTCCTTTGTCTCTTATGTGGCGTCATTGGCCACTAGACCACAACTCCTTTTGTGTCATTTTTCTCCACATTTTATTCTTAAAGCCTACCTACTAACTCCCAGGGTTTTATTCACCTAAAACCAAAATTTTCCTAAAGCCCAAGTTTGATCCCGGGACTTCATAGAAGCCCCCTAACCTTCCAAAATCACTCACCTAATAGTCCAACCTGCATTAATGCAGTTCTCTTGTTCTAAAAAATTTTATAAGCTCCCAAGCCCCAGGCCCAATGGGCTCAATTCTACTAGGCCCAAATTCGGGGCGTTACAAATCTACCTCCCTTAAAGAAATTTCGCCCTCAAAATTTCCAACTAACAAGGTAATTGTGTAACCACTACCCCACTACGCTACCGCTACGCACTCTCATTCTATTAACACTAAAACACTATTAACTTAACCTTGAAACCTCTTACGCACAACCAAATATCTAACGCAGAAGCAAACAGATATCTACCACACGTGCGTACAATTTTTATATTCCACATCACATCCGACAAAACGCACACAGAACCAATACAAAAATACAGTCATTTCATCAAATAACCAGACATAAAGTAAAGAAACTTACAGATTTGGTGCTGGAGACTCAGTGTGCCATACTCCTAATAACACTATCACTTTTCTAAACCATATTTTAAACAAATTTGAAAAACATTTTCGAACCCATTCCACAGCGGAGTTTTGCAACCTGGCTCTGATACCATAAATGTAACACCCAAACCCGGCCTAGACGTATGACTGGATCTAGCATGTCACATAGAAGGGTTGTTTAAAACTGCGCGTTTGTAAAACAAATTCGTATTCTTTTTGAAATTTCGAGCTTTGTTGTTTGTGAAATTCAGATTTTTTTAGGGTTTTCTTGTAAAAACATTACTGTTGTTGTAACATCCTGAAATTGGGCCTAGTAGGATTGGGCCCATTGGGCCTTGGGCATAGGAGTGTTTAAAATTTTTGAGAACAAGAGAACGATATTATTTCAAGCTAGACTTATTAGGAAGGTGATTTTATAAAGTTAAGGGGTTCTATGAAGTTCCGCGTTCAAGTTGGGCCTTAGTAGAGTTTTGTGTTTAAGCCTATTAAGGAGAGATAGTAAGTGGCATCAAGGCTTATGGAAATAAAAGAGTAAATTGCTAGCATAAATGAGCATATGGCAAGGAGGTTATGGCATCAAGTGAAGTACCTTGAGGGAAGAGGTTCAAATCCCATTGTGTGCAAATTTTGATTATTATTTTTGTACTCTTTCCCTAAATTTCGGCCAAGCTTGTAAATAAGGCAAATTGGACTTTTTAAATTATGGTAAGGTGGACTTATTAAATTATGGAAAGGTATGGTAAGGAGGAAAACAAGGAAAACGAAAGAAAAAAAAGAAATAAAAGAAATAAAAGAATTTGGGGAGTGGAGTAAGTGGATAAAAAAAAAAAAGAGAATTTGGGGAGTGGAGTAGGTGGTTATTAAAAAAAAAAAAGAAAGAAGAAAATTTGGGTGTTGTGTAGGGGGATTTTGGGAGCTGATTTCTCTTATGGTTTTGTGCAAATTTGTGCATGAAAGGTTTTGGGTTTCTATTAGCATTTTGGGTACTTTTTCTCTTCCAACTTCTTTTCCCCTTGTTTTGGTCGAAACACTCTAGCACATTTGTTCATCTTTCTCCCTTGTTTTGCCGAAATCCTCAATCCATTCTTGCTCATTTTTCTTTTTGTTAGTCGAATCTCATATCCGTGTATCATCCGTAGCCATAAGTTAATCAATGGAAATCGGGATTATCATCGATTAAGGTAAGGAGTCTTTTCATAGTCCATTCTATATCGCTATTCAGTTATGGTGTTAATCGGATTGAAAGTTTGACTAATCGATTATATTGTTAGGCACTAAATCGCTCGATACTCTTTACTTGTGGATTTTTCAGAAATAGTGGTAAAGTCGAACATCTATATCTCGTAATAAGTGACTCAGATTTTTGGTGCCGCGGAGAGCATTGCGTTACAGATTTCGAATAAGGTGTGTAATCCCATACCCTTCCATATACATATCTGAAATGGTGTGTAATCTCACATCTGAAAGTTTGTATGAAATATGCTGTTAATCGGTCGAAATACAGAAGAAAACTAAAAACCGGCATCCGTGATCACTCGGGCGTGCGTATGATCGTAGTGGTAATCATATTTTGTAATAGAATAGTTTTGGTTAGAAACAGTGATGTGTTTTTGAAAAATCATGAAACATAAGAGAAATGTAATTAGAAGGTGAATGAGATATAAAATTAAAGCTTACTGTGTCTATTTTAAACTTGAAGAAACTGAGAAGGAAAAGGAATTTTATATTCTGAGATATCTTAATTTTAGTAAGACTGGTTCTAATTAACTTCGGGGTTCAATAATCTGTTTTGGAAAATTCATATAAAATTGTACAAAGAGAATTATGGGTTATAATTTATATGTATGGATTCTTTAGTGAGCCTATTTTCATTAGAAACAAGTGGGATCAATATATGAAAACCGTACAGCGAGATATTTGAAATTAAGATAAGAGAGGTCAGAATCGTTGGACAGTGAAACAAGGGAAACTTTAAGGAATAAAATATACTAAATGGCTAGGCCAAAAATTCTGGAAACATTATAGTAAGAAGATATATGAGTCTAGTTTTAAGGAAAATTTACGGATCTAGATTTTGAGTTTTCTAACTCGAGTTATGGTCAATTTAGTCAGTATGATGCAGATGGACAGTTTAAATTTGTATGCCCCAAATTACTAGTTAAGTTTTAGTTACGAGATTACCGAATTACCCTTAGAGAGTAAATTACCGAATTACCCTTGGTGGGTAAAACTATCGAATTTACCCTTGGAAGGTAAATTACCGAATTACCCTTGGTGGGTAAAATTTCTGAATTACCCAAAGAGAGTAAATTATCGAATTACCCTTGGTGGGTAAAATTACTAAAATACCCTTAGAGGGTAAATTACCGAAATATCCCTGGGTTGCGAAAATTACCGAAATACCCTTAGATGGTAAATTACCGAAATACCCCTGGGTTGCAAAATTACTGAAATACCCTTAGAGGGTAAATTACCGAAATACCCTTGGGTTGCGAAATTACCAAAATACCATTGAAGGTAAATTACTGAAATACCCTTGGGTTGCAAAAATTACCGAAATACCCTTAGATGGTAAATTACCGAAATACCCCTAGGTTGCAAAATTATCGAAATACCCTTGGAGGGTAAGTTATCGAAATACCCCTGGGTTGCGAAATTACCAAAATACCCTTAGGTTGCGAAATTACCGAATTACCCTTGTTATACCCCTATGGGTTGATTAGCACGACTGTGTGTGTATTCTGTTTATCTGGTTATGACGGTAATCTATTTCATACATCATTATGAAATGTGCTTTGTATACATGACATACTGCATGGGTTGGGATATGTAATTGGAGGAAGTGATTAATTTTTAGGGTCGCACGAGTCACTCGAGATGACTGTGGACTCACCGATTTGATTTTTAGAGTCGCACGAGTCACCCGAGATGACTGTAGACTCACCGATTTGATATTTAGGGTCGCACGAGTCACCCGAGATGACTGTGGACTCACCGATTTGATTTTTAGGGTTGCACGGGTCACTCGAGATGACTGTGGACTCACCGATTTGATTTTTAGGGTCACACGAGTCACCCAAGATGACTGTGGACTCACCGATTTGATTTTCACTCACCGATTTGATTTCACTCATCGATTTGATTTTTAGGGTCGCACGAGTCACCCGAGATGACTGTGGACTCATCGATTTGATTTTTAGGGTCGCACGAGTCACCCAAGATGACTGTGGACTCACTGATTTGATTTTCACTAACCGATTTGATATTTAGGGTCGCACGAGTCACCTGAGATGACTGTGGACTCACCGATTTGATATTTAGGGTCGCACGAGTCAGCCGAGATGACTGTGGACTCACCGATTTGATTTTTAGGGTCGCACGAGTCACCCGAGATGACTGTGGACTCACCGATTTGATTTTCACTCATCGATTTGATTTTTAGGGTCGCACGAGTCACCCGAGATGACTGTGGACTCACCGATTTGATTTTTACTCATCGATTGATTTTAAGGTTGCACAGGTCGCTCGAGACGACTGTGGACTCACCGATTTGGTTTCACTCACCGATTTGATTTCACTCACCGATTTGATTTCACTCATTGATTTGATTTTTAGGGTCGCACGAGTCACCCGAGATGACTGTGGACTCATCGATTTGATTTTCACTCATCGATTTGATTTTTAGGGTCGCACGAGTCACCCGAGATGACTGTGGACTCATAGATTTGATTTTTAGGGTCGCACGGGTCACCCGAGATGACTGTGGCTCACTAATTTGATTTTTAGGGTCGCACGAGTCACCCAAGATGACTGTGGACTCACCGATTTGATTTCACTCATCGATTTGATTTTTAGGGTCGCACGAGTCACCCGAGATGACTGTGGACTCATCGATTTGATTTTTAGGGTCGCACGAGTCACCCAAGATGACTGTGGACTCACCGATTTGATTTTCACTCACTTATTTGATTTCACTCATCGATTTGATTTTTAGGGTCCACGAGTCACCCAAGATGACTATGGACTTACCGATTTGATTTTTAGGGTCGCACGAGTCGCCCAAGACGACTGTGGACCTACCGAAGGCTCTAAGCCACTTATAATCTGGCAGCTCGGCTGCATTCTTGGTGTGTTGGCGGGGTGGGTTGACTGATGATCACCCACAGGTGTGTTGGTTGGTACAGGTGGTGTGTAGTAGATGGATTATTAGGATTGGGTTGGAAATTGCATTACATTATTTGCATTATCATGTTTATATGGGCTTCAGGCCAGTTAGTTTCTGTATGGGTCTCAGCCCAGTTAACGACCGATTAGGGATTACACACTGAGTTCTCGTAACTCACCCCCTTTCCTTTAACCTCACAGGTAATCCCCAGCATTAGAGGATTTGGAACTACGGAGGACTCGGTGGTGGCCATACATCAGAATACTTTTCCAAAATATTTAGTAAAATTTTGTTTAGCTTTATTTTGAAGTTTATTTTAATTTGGGTTTGGTTTTTATAATAAGGCCATTGGAAATTATTTTTCTTTGAATTACCATTTCAGTTATATTCAAACTATAAACGATTAAACTCTGGATTTTTATAAAACGACAATAACTGTTTCTCAAAATATCACTTTCTGCAATTCCTTGAATCTGATTACTGTTATAAACAAAGTTTTTGGACATGGTAGTAAAAATGTTTTTGCAAGGGAATGATTTTTAATAAAATACATTTTGAAAATAAGCAAACGAAATTTTAGGTTTTGAATAACAGAAAGTTTTTAAATTCTTTAAGAAGAGTTTCTAATGAAAACATGATTTTCGAAAAACTCTTCAATGTGACATGCCAGATTCGGGCCTAACTTCTAGGCCGGGTTTGGGGTGTTACAGTTGTTATTATCTTCGAAAACTTGGTGTATAACAGAAATCAAATTCAGTGAATTGCGAAGATATGATATTTTGAAAATAGTTGGTGTCGTTTTAAGAAAATCACGTATTTATAAATTTAACAGTTATTAAAGAAACTTTAAAAGAAAATAAACCAACGGCCTTATTACAAAAATATTAACCCAAAATAAATTAAAAATAAAATAAAGAAAAAATAAAAATTTACTAAGTTCCCAAGAAATATTCCAGATGTATGGCCACCTCGAAGTCCTCCGTAGCTCTAAATCCTCTAATGCTGGGGATCACCTGCAAGGTTAAAGCAGAGGGGTGAGTTACGAGAACTCAGTGTGTAATCCCCTAATCGGTCATAAACTGAGCATGAGCCCATACAGAACCAGTCTGGGCCGAAACCCTATTTGGTAACAATCTAGGCCTTAGCCCTATAATATGTTAATGCAAACAGAGTATGCAGCCCAACCCAATAATCCATCCGCTACACACCACCCGTACCAGCCCAACACACTAGTGGGGATTTCTAATTCGACCCACCCATCCGCTACACACCAAGAACGTAGTCGAGATACCAGAATATAAGTGGCTTAAATCCGTCGGTAGGTCCACAGTCGTCTTAGGCGACCCGTGCGATCCTAACAATCGAATTGGTGGGTCCACAGTCTTCTCGGGCGACCCGTGAGACTATAACAATCAAATCGGTGGGTTCATAGTCGTCTCGGACGACCCGTGTGACCCTAACAATCAAACCAATGGGTCCACAGTCGACTCGGGGGACTCGTGCGACCTTAACAGAACTATCACTTCCTCCAAATACAAAATCCCTATCCCATGCAGAATGTCATGTATGCAAAGCCCATATCAAAATGATGTATGAAATAAATTACCATTGTAAATAATTAAACAGAATACACACGATCATCCTAATCAACCTTTAAGGGTATAACAGTCATGTTCACCCCTTAAGGGTATTTTGGTAATCCTACCTATCGAAGGCATTTCTGTAATTTGCCCACTAAGGGCATTTCGGTAATTTTACCCACCAAGGGTAATTCGGTAATTTTACCCACCAAGGGCAATTTGGCTTTTGACTGATTCACAGAATAATGGATAACATAACAAGTAGGGGTGTGAGATTACACACCTAATTACGTAGACTACTAAATAATCACAAGCGCCTTCACCTATACAAAACACAACACACAATAAACACATTCCACACTAGTACTACCACGAGGGTACAGCGGTCATTTATCGTTTAGGGGTAAAACGGTAATTACACACTAAGGGTATTTCGATAATTTTACAATCCGAGGGTATTTCGGTAATTTCACAAATCAAGGGTGTTTCGGTAATTTTTCAAATCAAGGGTATTTCAGTAATTTTACAAATCGAGGTTATTTCGATAATTTCACAAATCGGGGGTATTTCGGTAATTTTGCAAACCAGGGGTATTTCAGTAATTTCACAAACCAGGGGTATTTTGGTAATTTTGTAAACCAGGGGTATTTCAGTAATTTTGTAAACCAAGAGTATTCTAAACAAAGATAACGATGCAAATGGGCCTAAGGCCCATTCTTGGCCCAAATGGGTCCACACGCTCATGTGGCCCGTTTAGCCCAAATCTAGCCACATATATGAGATTCACATAGTCTAATCCAACATCCACTACACAATCGTACAACCTAATCATATGGGCCCATTAGGCCCACTTAGCCCCTTTTGGCCCATTGTGGCCCAAACAACATCAACCCACAAGAATACTCATTGTGGCCTCAACTATCGCGTCGAAGCTCCCACACGTGTGCTCGCACGCTCGTGTGGCTACCATTGCTGTGTGACTGGCATTTTGGCACTTGTCGCTCTACCGCTAGAGTAGGGCGAAATACACACCTGATAGGAGTCTGAAGCTAATCCGCGCTCCGAATGCTCCTATGCCCAAACGCCCACCGAGGTATGCTTCCTTTCCTCATAGACAGCTCCATTTATAGCCAGCTTCACACCTTCCCTCTTGCTAGCTTTCCGATGTGGGATCCCTCCTTCAGTAGAGTTTAAATCCAACACAACTCTGGCCGTCCAATCTGCAAAATAAATATTCCCTTGCTTTTTATGAGATTCGAACCCAAGCTCCCCTGTAGCACAATCCACGCCACTAGCCACTTTACCAATAGCTCCTTGTTGTCTTAAAACATGCGCAACTAAATATAAGTCTATGGCCGAAGTCTAAAGTCCATTTAGAAAGAAAATCAAAATGCAAGCACCAAGACTTGAACCTTGGACCCCTTGCTTCCTTGTGGCGTCATTCCCTTGTCTCTTATGTGGCGTCATTGGCACTAGACCACAACTCCTTTTGTGTCATTTTTCTCCATATTTTATTCTTAAAGCCTACCTACTAACTCCCAGGGTTTTATTCACCTAAAACCAAAATTTTCCTAAAGCCCAAGTTTGATCCCGGGACTTCATAAAAGCCCCTTAACCTTCCAAAATCACTCACCTAATAGGTCCAACTTGCATTAATGCGGTTCTCTTGTTCTAAAAAATTTTAAACGCTCCCACGCCCCAGGCCCAATGGGCCTAATTCTACTAGGCCCAAATTCGGGGCGTTACAAATCTACCTCCTTTAAAGAAATTTCGTCTTCGAAATTTCCAACTAACAAGGTAATTGTGTAACCACTACCCCACTACGCTACCGTTGCGCACTCTCATTCCATTAACACTAAAACACTCTTAGCTTAACCTTGAAACCTCTTACGCACAACCAAATATCTAATGCAGAAGCAAACAGATATCTACCACACGTGCATACAATTTTTATATTCCACATCACATCCGACAAAACGCACACAAAACCAATACAAAAATACAGTCATTTCATCAAATAACCAGACATAAAGTACAGAAACTTACGGATTTGGTGCCGGAGGCTCAGTGTGCCATACTCCTAATAACACTATCACTTTTCTAAACCATATTTTAAACAAATTTGAAAAACATTTTCGAACCCATTCCATAGCCGAGTTTTGCAATCGAGCTTTGATACCATAAATGTAACACCCAAACTTGGCCTAGATGTTATGACCGGATCTAGCATGTCACATAGAAAGGTTGTTCAAAACTGCGCGTTACGAGAACTCAATGTGTAATACCCTAATCGGTCATAAACTAGGCCTGAGCCCATACAGAAGCAAACTGGGCCGAAGCCCATACAGAAGCAGTTTGGGCCGAAGCCCTATTTGGTAACAATCTGGGCCTTAGCCCTATAATATGTTAATGCAAATAGAGTATGCAACCCGACCCAATAATCCATCCGCTACACACCACCCGTACCAGCCCAATACACCTGTGAAGATTTCTAAATCGACCCACCCATCCGCTACACACCAAGAATGCAGCCGAGCTACCAGAATATAAGAGGCCTAAAGCCGTCGGTAGGTCCACAGTCGTCTCGAGCGACCCGTGCTATCCTAACAATCAAATCGATAGGTCCACAGTTGTCTTGGACAATCCGTGCGACCCTAACAATCAAATCGATGGGTTCACAGTCGTCTCGGGTGACCCGTGTGACCCTAACAATCAAATCGGTGGGTCCACAGTCAACTCGGGCGACCCGTGCGACCCTAACAGAACTATCACTTCCTCCAAATACAAAATCCCTATCCCATGCAAAATGTCATGTATGCAAAGCCCATATCAAAATGATGTATGAAATAAATTACCATTGTAAATAATTAAACAGAATACACACGATCATCCTAATCAACCTTTAAGGGTATAACAGTCATGTTCACCCCTTTGGGGTATTTCGGTAATCCTACCTATCGAGGGCATTTCGGTAATTCGCCTACTAAGGGTATTTTGGTAATTTTACTCACAAAGGGTAATTCGGTAATTTTACCCACCAAGGGCAATTTGGCTTTTGACTGATTCACAGAATAATGCATAACATAACAAGTAGGGGTGTGAGATTACACACATGATTACGTAGAGTACTAAATAATCACAAGCGCCTTCACCTATACAAAACACAACACACAATTAACACATTCCACACTAGTATTACCACGAAGGTACAACGGTCATTTGTCGTTTAGGGGTAAAACGATAATTACACACTAAACGTATTTCGGTAATTTTTACAATTTGAGGGTATTTTGGTAATTCCACAAATCAAGGGTATTTCGGTAATTTTGCAATTTAAGGGTTTTTCGATGATTTTACAATCAAGGGTATTTCGGTAATTTTGCAAATTAAAGTTATTACGATAATTTTGCAAATCGAGGGTATTTCGATAATTTCACAAATTAGGGGTATTTCGGTAATTTTGCAAACCAGGGGTATTTCGATAATTTTGCAAACTAGAGGTATTTTAGTAATTTTGCAAACTAGGGGTATTTCGGTAATTTTGCAAACCAGGGGTATTTCGGTAATTTTATAAACTAGGGGTATTTCGGTAATTTCGTAAACCAGGGGTATTTCAGTAATTTTGTAAACCAAGAGTATTCTAAACAGAGATAACGATGCGAATGGGCCAAAGGCCCATTCTCGGCCCAAATTGGTCCACATGCTCGTGTGGCCCGTTTAGCCCAAATCTAGCCAAATATATGAGATTCACATAGTCTAATCCAACATCCACTACACAATCGTACAACCTAATCATATGGGCCCTCGGGACCATTGGGCCCACTTAGCCCCTTTCGGCCCATCGTGGCCCAAACAACATCAACTCACAAGAATACTCATGGTGGCCTCAACTATTGCGTCGAAGCTCCCACACGTGCGGTCGCACGCTCGTGTAGCTACCATTTCTGTGTGACCAACATTTCGGCACTTGCCGCTCTACCGCTAGAGTAGGGCGAAATACACACTTGATAGGAGTCTGAAGCTAATCCACGCTCTGAATGCTCCTATACCCAAACGCCCACCGAGGTATGCTTCCTCTCCTCATAGATAGCTTCATTTATAGCTAGCTTCTCACCTTCCCTCTTGCTAGCTTTCTGATGTGGGACCCCTCCTTCAGTAGAGTTTAAATCCAACACAACTCTGGTCGTCCAATCCACAAAATAAATACTCCCTTGCTTGTCTAAAGTCCATTTAAAAAGAAAATCAAAATGCAAGCACCAAGACTTGAACCTTGGACCCCTTGCTTCCTTGTGGCATCATTCCCTTGTCTCTTATGTGGCGTCATTGGCCACTAGACCACAACTCCTTTTGTGTCATTTTTCTCCGCATTTTATTCTTAAAGCCTACCTACTAACTCCAAGGGTTTTATTCACCTAAAACCAAAATTTTCCTAAAGCCCAAGTTTTATCCTGGGTGTAACATCCTGAATAATTGGGTCTGTGCATTTTATGTGTTTGAATGCTTAAAACTTTAATTTGAGGATTTGAGGTACTAATTGGGCTCAAGAATGGGATGAGATCTCAGTTAAAATATTCCATTTGGGTATTATGAAGTTTTAAAGTAGGCATCTAAGTTAAAAATGTCAAATTGGGCTTGGGGCCCAAAGTTAGGAGGCGCCACAAGGAAGGAAGAGGGTGGCGTCACTAGTGCATAAGAAGGGCCCAAATTTTGGCAGCTTGAAGCCCAAGTTTTAGGGCTAAAATTCGGCACTTAAATGAGTAAGGGGGAACGGAACAAGGCTAATTTTTAGGGAATTTTATTATGATTAATTATGGGGATAATAAGCAGATAATGAAGAGAGGAATTAGGGCTATTTTTGAGGAGATAACAGATTAAGATAAGGGAGAAGGGATAGGAGCTATCATGTGTGGCAGTGTTGGCCAAAAATCAACCTCTGCTAAGGGGAGAAATCAGTTTTCTATATGCAGAGGGGGTGCCGAAATCTTGAAGCCTCTCTTTTATTTTCTTTTCTCACATTCTTCCTCTCAAAAGCCGAAAACCATCATCTTCTTCACCTTTTCTTCCTCTCTGAAATTTCCTGGTTGGCTGAGTCTTCTAACCTTTATTATTATTATTCTTCTAATCTCTAAAAGCCGAAACTACATCTCTATTATTCTATTCTCCTCCTTAATATTCATTGGTCGAATCTCTCTTAACCATCTCTTCAATTCTTAAATCTTCTAAAAGCCGAAATCCTTAGATCTCACCTCCTGAAGTTGCCGAATCTTCTTTAGTGGAGCCTGCTTGTGCCAAAATTTGGGTAAGTATCGATTTGTGAAATCCAAATCTTTTCCGACTTTCCAAAGTCCCTAGTCGAATGGCTATCTAGTGACTAATCTATTGTTTTTCTCTTATTTTTGGCATTCCGGGATCTGAAGTGGGGCCAATCGCATAGATCTCTAAGTTATAGTTCGGTAACACTCAAATCGTGTTACTTTCGGTATTACAAGGTAAGAAGAATCTAGTAGTTTCAAAGTGTAAATTCGGGTATTTATTAACCCTTGGCCAATTGTATGAGAGGCCCTATTATAGCAGCCCGATTTTGAGCCTAGTCGGAATAGTGGTTTCGGGACCACAAATCCGATAAAAAAAATTAAATTAATATTTTTATATTTTTATGATCTACAACTTTATGAAATGGTTTCGTAAAAATTTCGTTCGAAAATTTTGGTGTTTGAGCACTCAATTTAGTCAAAAGGACTAAATTATAAAAAGTGCAAAACTTGAGTTCTAGAAGCTAGAGGTATCTAATTGCTATAAAAGTTTATTATGATTAATTATTATGATTTATTGAGTGATTAAATACATGTGTTAGAGTATTGATAAGAAATTTTATTAATTTCATGCTTAAATTGCCTATTAGGACTTGTTTGCAAAAGTTGCTAAATAGGGGTTCTAATTTATAGAGTACTTGATTAAAATGGGGGTTTGAAGTAGGAGTCCTTAAATGGTAATTAGACCATTATATTTTCATGGACAAAAATGGACATATATAGGAAGAAAGAACCAAAGTTTTTAATGAAGGGTAATTTAGTCATTTGGTAATAAAAATGAATTAAAAGGGAAAAAGATGGCAAAATATGCTCATCTTCTTCATTAGGCCGAATTTTCAAGTGTTCACCATAGCTAGGGTTTGTTTCAAGCTTCCAAGCTCCATAGTAAGTGATTCCAAGCCCCGTTTTTAATGTTCTTTACATTTTTGAAGCCCCGGTAGCTCGATTTAGCTTATTCTATTAACAATTTATTCTAGGGTTCATATTTAGAAAAATACCCATAGGTGAAATGTGTTTATTTTGATGTTTTATGATAGAATATGAAGTCTAAAATTATGTTAAACAACTTTTGCTTAGTGATTTTAAGTGAAAACGAGTAAAACGGCTTAATCGGTAAAAATACCTAATGTTCATAAGTACAAGTTAGAGTGAGAATTTGATGTTTCCATAGAAGGGAAAAATGATCAGCATGCCATAAAACATAAGAATAAGGGATAAAGTTTAATTTCCGAGCTTTGGGGCAAATGTGTAAATATGTAAAAGTTTAGGGGCAAAATTGTAATTTTGCCAAAGTTAAGAGTTAAGGACTGTTTTGATGAGTGTGAGTATTAAATAAGCTAAATTTTCTATTATAGATCAAGAAGAACGAAATCCAGAGTTAGATCGAGGAAAGAAAAAGATAGAGGATTAAATCAATATAGTTGATCGTATTTCGTTTCGAGGTAAGTTTGCAGTAAATAAATGCAATATTCTATTATTTTACATTTAATATTGTTAAATTCCAGCATTTACATATTTATTCTGTAAATTTATTATTTAAAGACTCAAGTATGAATTGATGGAAAAACTATCTCAGAAAGCTCCGGTTGAACCTTAGGAATGTGTAGGATACAAATGTCATGACATTAGGGTTTAAGGAAATCATGTAAGACACATGGCATTGATATGTTACTATAAGGCAAAGGTCCCATGTAAGACCATGCCAAGGCATGGCATTGGTGAGTTCATAAGGCAAGGATACCACGTAAGACCATGTCAAGACATGGCAATGGTTAAGTTTCATAAGGAAAGGTACCCGCATATCCTTAGTATTCCAAGTGGTTCAACGGGAAAATTCAAGGAGTATTCTAAAGTAAAGGTAAGGCAAGTTCAAGCTAAAAAGGTAAGGTAAGATAAATTCATGTTAAAAGGTAAGGCAAGTATACAAGTTTTAAGTATATTGAGTTAAAAGCTTAAGTGATCTTGACAAGAAAAATATAAGATAATTCACTAAGAATGTTGTTATCTATTTACATGTAAACTTACTAAGCTTTATGCTTACACCTATTCTTTATTTTTTTTTATAGTATTACAAGCCAACTCGGGGATCGAAAGGACGTCGGAGATCGTTACACACTATCAAAGGATTATATTGGTATTTTGTGACTTTAACGTTTTAAGTTATGGCATGTATAGAGACTTAGCCATTTTATGTGTGTGACCTTATGATATGGTTTATTATGTACTTGTAAATGTTTGGTAATAATTAGCCATTAAAATGGTTAATTAAGAACATGCTTTGGAGGTTATGAAATGCCTAGTTGATAGTTATTTTAAAGAAATTATGTAATTATATGCAGGGAAATAGTTGGACAGCAGCAGTGACGTGATTTTGAAAAATCACCAAAAATAGTAGAAATTGAATTAGGTTGTGCATGAGATATATAATTAAAGCTTATTGAGTCTATTTTCATATGAAAGAAACAAGGAAAGCAAAGGAATTCTGTAATTTGAGATATTTATATTTTTGTAAGACTGGTTCAGAATAAATTCAGGTTCCCCTGTTTGACTTGGAAAAATCATAAAAAAATGGAGAAAAATAATTAGGGGTTTAACTTTATATGTTTAGAATCCTGAATGAGTCTATTTTCAAATGAAATAAATAAGAAGGTCATATGAATTCTGTACTAAGAGTAATTTGATTCGTAGTGAAGAGAGGTCAGAATAGTCAAATAGTAAAACAGGGGAAAATTTAAGAAAAATCTGGTATTGATTGGCCATACCAAAAATTATGGAAAAATTATAGTAAGAAGGTATATGAGTCTAGTTTCAAGGAAAATTTACGGATCTAGATTTCGAGTTTCATAGCTCAAGTTATAATTAATTTAGTGAACATGACGCAGACGGACAGTTTCAATTTTTATACCCAAAACTAGTAAGTTAAGTCTAGTAATACCTCGTGCTCGACTCCGGCAACGGTCTCGGGTAAGGGGTGTTACATTTATTGGTATCAGAGCAAGGTTTAGTCGGTTCTGGGAATATTTAGTATGAGTAAGAGTCTATCTATACATGCCATACTTATATTTTGATAGTGTGACGACTCTTGACGATTTAAATTTTTTTTAGTTATGGATCCTGAACGAGCTGGTGCAGATGATGTAGAGAGTAGTGCACCCACTCCCGCTGAAGGGACGGTGCCACAAGATAGTCGTGAAAGGCCCGTTACAGTTAGTCAGGGAGGAGGGGCTCGAGAAGCCTTCTTCCAAGCTTTGAATGAATGGTTTGCTGAGTTCGTTCGTACGAACCCGGCCGTTAGACCTCCACCCCCTCATGATCCACAGACCAACCATGTAGCTTCCCCAGTCACAGATACAGTCAGAAGAGAGAAGCCACCCGTTGACAAGATCAGAAAACAAGGGGCTGAAGAGTTTCGGGCTACCAAAGATGACGATGCAGAAAAAGCTGAATTTTGGCTCGAAAATACTATTAGAGTTTTTGACGAGTTATCCTGCACACCGGAAGAGTGTATTAAATGTGTAGTGTCACTTCTTAGAGATTCAGCCTACCAGTGGTGGAAGACACTTGTATCAGTAGTACCGAAAGAAAGAGTTACTTGGGATTTCTTTCAGGAGGAGTTCCGTAAAAAGTATATCAGTCAGAGGTTTATTGACCAGAAAAGAAAAGAGTTTCTTGAGTTAAAACAAGGTAAGATGACTGTAACCGACTATGAACGTGAATTTGTTCGACTCAGCAATTATGCTCGAGAGTGTGTGTCTACAGAGGCTATCATGTGCAAAAGATTTGAAGATGGGCTCAATGATGATATCCGACTGTCAGTTGGTGTTCTAGAGATAAAAGAGTTTGTTGCTTTAGTTGAACGAGCCTGTAAGGCAGAAGAGTTATTAAAAAGAAAGGGTAAATCTGAAATTGAGATGCAAGACTCGAAGAAAAGACAGATGAGCAAGTCATTTCAGTCTACATCCAAGAGGCCTAGAGAGTTTTCTACGAGATCTAATTTTTCAGCTGGGTATTCTAGCCGGAGCAGAGGTGGAAGATTTATGGATTCAAAAGCTCAAACCACTTCGATTGCGAGTGTTGGCAGTATTCAACCTGATAGACCCGAGTGTCCTCAATGTGGTCGACGTCATCCAGGTCAATGTCGAGCAACTGAGATTGGTTGTTTCCGATGTGGTGCACCGAATCATTTCATTCGGGAGTGTCCCGAAATGGTTAAAAGGGAAGTAATACCGAGTGCAAGATCAGGTAATGCCCCCGTTAGAGGCAGATATCAGAGAAACCCTGGAGTAGGGGCAGGTAGAGCTGCATTTAGAGATACAGCAACGAGATCAGATGTTAAAGCACCTGCAAGGACTTATGCTCTCCGTAATCGTGAAGAGGCATCCTCCCCCGATGTAATTACGGGTACATTTTCTCTTCATGATGTTAATGTTATTGCTTTGATTGATCCGGGTTCAACCCATTCCTATGTTTGCATGAAATTAATGCCTAGTATGAACATGTCCATAGAGCTTACGAAATTTGTGATTAAAGTATCAAATCCATTTGGTCAGCATGTGTTAGTAAACAAAGTATGTAAAAAATTCCCTTTGATGATTAGAGGTTACTGTTTTCCGGCTGATCTCATGCTATTGCCATTTGATGAGTTTGATGTGATTCTTGGTATGGATTGGTTAACTGCACATGATGCGATAGTGAATTGTGGAAAGAAATTCATTGAGTTGAAATGTGAAAATGGTGAAATCCTTCGAGTTAATTCAAATGAGTCAGATAGTGCAATTACCATGATTTCAGTTATGTCTGCTCAGAAATGTTTGAGGAAAGGATGTGAAGCTTATCTTGCTTTTGTGTTGAATACTAAAGATCCAGAGTTGAAAATTGAATCAGTGCCTGTGGTAAATGAGTTTTCTGATGTGTTCCCGGAAGAACTACCAGGTTTGCCTCCTATCAGAGAAGTTGAGTTTGGTATTGAATTGATTCCAGGTACCACACCTATTTCTATTGCTCCTTATAGAATGGCTTCAATAGAATTAAAAGAATTGAAAGCTCAGCTACAGGAATTAACTGATAAAGGCTTTGTAAGACCTAGTTATTCACCATGGGGTGCACCAGTATTATTTGTAAAAAAGAAGGACGGTTCAATGAGATTGTGCATAGACTATCGGCAGCTTAACAAGGTTACCATAAAGAATAAATATCCATTGCCTAGAATAGATGACTTGTTTGATCAATTGAAAGGAGCCACTGTGTTTTCTAAGATAGATTTGAGATCCGGATACTATCAGTTGCGAGTTAAAGAGTCAGATGTTCCAAAAACTGCTTTTCGAACTAGATATGGTCACTATGAGTTTCTTGTGATGCCATTTGGCTTAACTAATGCTCCTGCCATTTTCATGGATTTAATGAACCGAATTTTCAGACCTTACTTGGACAAGTTTGTAGTTGTGTTCATCGATGACATCTTGATTTATTCTCATGATGAGACTGAGCATGCAGAGCATTTGAGAACAGTTTTACAGATTTTGAGAGATAATCAGCTTTATGCCAAATTTAGCAAAAGTGAGTTCTGGTTACGGGAAGTTTGTTTTCTTGGACATGTTGTCTCAGGTGAAGGTATTAAAGTTGATCCGAATAAGATTTCAGCCATTGTTGATTGGAAACCTCCCAGGAATGTATCAGAGGTCAGAAGTTTTCTTGGTCTTGCCGGTTATTATAGACGATTTGTAGAGGGATTTTCCATGATAGCTACTCCGTTGACAAGATTGCTACAGAAAGATGTTAAGTTTGAATGGACTGAGAAGTGTCAGCAGAGTTTCGACAAGTTAAAGGTATTGTTGACTAAAGCTCCTGTCTTAGTACAACCAGAACCAGGTAAAGAGTTTGTGATTTACAGTGATGCATCCTTAAATGGACTAGGCTGTGTACTTATGCAAGAAAGAAGGGTAATTGTTTATGCCTCTAGACAGTTAAAACCACATGAGAAAAATTATCCGACACATGATTTAGAGTTAGCTGCTATTGTATTTGCATTAAAAATTTGGAGACATCACTTGTATGTTGAGAAATGCCGAATATTCACTGATCATAAAAGTTTGAAATACTTGATGACTCAGAAAGATCTGAACTTAAGGCAAAGAAGATGGCTAGAGTTGATTAAAGATTATGAGCTAGTGATCGATTATCACCCGGGTAAGGCAAACATTGTTGCTGATGCTTTGAGCAGAAAATCGTTATTTGCATTGAGAGCTTTGCACACTAGTTTGGACTTATCAGATGATGGTTCTATTTTAGCTGAGTTGAGAGCTAAACCGACGTTTCTTAAAGAAATTTGTGAAGCTCAGAAGGATGACAGTGAGTTGCAAGCCAAAAGAGTTCAGTGCGAGTCAGGTGTAGAGTCTGATTTTCAAATCGGTTCTGACGGTTGTTTGATGTTCAGAGATAGAGTATGTGTACCAAAGGATGATGAGCTTATTCGGAATATCTTACAGGAAGCACATAGCAGTTCCTTGTCTATTCACCCAGGTAGTACAAAGATGTATAATGATTTGAAGAAAATGTATTGGTGGAGAGGAATGAAAAGAGATATTTCAGAATTTGTTTCTAGATGCTTGATCTGTCAACAGGTAAAAGCTGAACATCAGTACCTTCAGGTTTATTGCAGCCTATATTAGTTCCCGAGTGGAAATGGGACCGAGTTACTATGGATTTTGTGACGGGATTGCCTTTGACACTGAGAAAGAAAGATGCAGTATGGGTTGTGATTGATAAGCTAACGAAGTCAGCTCATTTTATTCCAGTTCGTATGGATTATTCACTTGACAAGTTGGCTGAGTTGTATATTTCAGAGATAGTTAGACTACATGGAGTACCATTATCGATTATCTCAGATAGAGATTCGAGATTTACTTCACGGTTTTGGAAGAAATTACAGGAAGCTTTAGGTACAAAGTTGAGTTTTAGTACAGCTTTCCATCCTCAGACCGATGGTCAATCAGAAAGAGTTATTCAGGTACTCGAAGATATGCTTAGATGTTGCGTATTGGAATTTCAAGGTAGTTGGGAGAAATATTTGTCGTTAATAGAGTTTGCCTACAATAATAGTTATCAATCGAGTCTGAAGATGGCACCTTATGAAGCTTTGTATGGACGTAAATGTCGCACACCTTTGTATTGGACAGAGCTTAAGGAAAATCAGATTTACGGGGTTGATCTAGTCAAAGAAACAGAAGAGAAAGTAAAAGTCATCAGAGATTGCTTGAAAGCAGCTTCAGATAGACAGAAATCCTATGTAGATTTGAAAAGAAAAGAAATTGAATTTCAAGTTGGTGACAGGGTATTCTTGAAAGTATCCCCTTGGAAGAAAGTTCTCAGATTTGGCAAGAAAGGCAAATTAGGTCCTCGTTTCATTGGGCCGTATGAGGTTATCGAAAGGATTGGACCAGTGGCATATCGGCTAGCTTTACCAGCAGAGTTAGAAAGAATTCATAATGTGTTTCATGTGTCAATGTTGCGACGCTATCGTTCTGATCCTTCACATGTGATTTCTCCGACAGAGATTGAGATTCAACCGGATATGACATATGATGAGGAACCGATTAAGATTTTGGCTCGAGAGGTTAAACAGTTAAGAAATAAAAGTATAGCTTTAGTGAAAGTGTTGTGGCAAAGACATGGAGTAGAAGAGGCTACGTGGGAACCAGAGGAAGCCATGAGAAAACAGTACCCAAACCTCTTTTCTGGTAAGATTTTCGGGGACGAAAATCCCTAAAGGGGGGGAGAGTTGTAGCAGCCCGATTTTGAGCCTAGTCGGAATAGTGGTTTCGGGACCACAAATCCGATAAAAAAAATTAAATTAATATTTTTATATTTTTATGATCTACAACTTTATGAAATGGTTTCATAAAAATTTCGTTCGAAAATTTTGGTGTTTGAGCACTCAATTTAGTCAAAAGGACTAAATTATAAAAAGTGCAAAACTTGAGTTCTAGAAGCTAGAGGTATCTAATTGCTATAAAAGTTTATTATGATTAATTATTATGATTTATTGAGTGATTAAATACATGTGTTAGAGTATTGATAAGAAATTTTATTAATTTCATGCTTAAATTGCCTATTAGGACTTGTTTGCAAAAGTTGCTAAATAGGGGTTCTAATTTATAGAGTACTTGATTAAAATGGGGGTTTGAAGTAGGAGTCCTTAAATGGTAATTAGACCATTATATTTTCATGGACAAAAATGGACATATATAGGAAGAAAGAACCAAAGTTTTTAATGAAGGGTAATTTAGTCATTTGGTAATAAAAATGAATTAAAAGGGAAAAAGATGGCAAAATATGCTCATCTTCTTCATTAGGCCGAATTTTCAAGTGTTCACCATAGCTAGGGTTTGTTTCAAGCTTCCAAGCTCCATAGTAAGTGATTCCAAGCCCCGTTTTTAATGTTCTTTACATTTTTGAAGCCCCGGTAGCTCGATTTAGCTTATTCTATTAACAATTTATTCTAGGGTTCATATTTAGAAAAATACCCATAGGTGAAATGTGTTTATTTTGATGTTTTATGATAGAATATGAAGTCTAAAATTATGTTAAACAACTTTTGCTTAGTGATTTTAAGTGAAAACGAGTAAAACGGCTTAATCGGTAAAAATACCTAATGTTCATAAGTACAAGTTAGAGTGAGAATTTGATGTTTCCATAGAAGGGAAAAATGATCAGCATGCCATAAAACATAAGAATAAGGGATAAAGTTTAATTTCCGAGCTTTGGGGCAAATGTGTAAATATGTAAAAGTTTAGGGGCAAAATTGTAATTTTGCCAAAGTTAAGAGTTAAGGACTGTTTTGATGAATGTGAGTATTAAATAAGCTAAATTTTCTATTATAGATCAAGAAGAACGAAATCCAGAGTTAGATCGAGGAAAGAAAAAGATAGAGGATTAAATCAATATAGTTGATCGTATTTCGTTTCGAGGTAAGTTTGCAGTAAATAAATGCAATATTCTATTATTTTACATTTAATATTGTTAAATTCCAGCATTTACATATTTATTCTGTAAATTTATTATTTAAAGACTCAAGTATGAATTGATGGAAAAACTATCTCAGAAAGCTCCGGTTGAACCTTAGGAATGTGTAGGATACAAATGTCATGACATTAGGGTTTAAGGAAATCATGTAAGACACATGGCATTGATATGTTACTATAAGGCAAAGGTCCCATGTAAGACCATGCCAAGGCATGGCATTGGTGAGTTCATAAGGCAAGGATACCACGTAAGACCATGTCAAGACATGGCAATGGTTAAGTTTCATAAGGAAAGGTACCCGCGTATCCTTAGTATTCCAAGTGGTTCAACGGGAAAATTCAAGGAGTATTCTAAAGTAAAGGTAAGGCAAGTTCAAGCTAAAAGGTAAGGTAAGATAAATTCATGTTAAAAGGTAAGGCAAGTATACAAGTTTTAAGTATATTGAGTTAAAAGCTTAAGTGATCTTGACAAGAAAATATAAGATAATTCACTAAGAATGTTGTTATCTATTTACATGTAAACTTACTAAGCTTTATGCTTACACCTATTCTTTATTTTTTTTATAGTATTACAAGCCAACTCGGGGATCGAAAGGACGTCGGAGATCGTTACACACTATCAAAGGATTATATTGGTATTTGTGACTTTAACGTTTTAAGTTATGGCATGTATAGAGACTTAGCCATTTTATGTGTGTGACCTTATGATATGGTTTATTATGGACTTGTAAATGTTTGGTAATAATTAGCCATTAAAATGGTTAATTAAGAACATGCTTTGGAGGTTATGAAATGCCTAGTTGATAGTTATTTTAAAGAAATTATGTAATTATATGCAGGGAAATAGTTGGACAGCAGCAGTGACGTGATTTTGAAAAATCACCAAAAATAGTAGAAATTGAATTAGGTTGTGCATGAGATATATAATTAAAGCTTATTGAGTCTATTTTCATATGAAAGAAACAAGGAAAGAAAAGGAATTCTGTAATTTGAGATATTTATATTTTTGTAAGACTGGTTCAGAATAAATTCAGGTTCCCCTGTTTTGACTTGGAAAAATCATAAAAAAAATGGAGAAAAATAATTAGGGGTTTAACTTTATATGTTTATAATCTTGAATGAGTCTATTTTCAAATGAAATAAATAAGAAGGTCATATGAATTCTGTACTAAGAGTAATTTGATTCGTAGTGAAGAGAGGTCAGAATAGTCAAATAGTAAAACAGGGGAAAATTTAAGAAAAATCTGGTATTGATTGGCCATACCAAAAATTATGGAAAAATTACAGTAAGAAGGTATATGAGTCTAGTTTCAAGGAAAATTTACGGATCTAGATTTCGAGTTTCATAGCTCAAGTTATAATTAATTTAGTGAACATGACGCAGACGGACAGTTTCAATTTTTATACCCAGAACTAGTAAGTTAAGTCTAGTAATACCTCGTGCTCGACTCCGGCAACGGTCTCGGGTAAGGGGTGTTACACCTATTTTCACATCTTTCCGGCTTTTTGAGCAAAGTTGTAGATCGGTTTAGCAAAGGTATCGACATTAATCAAGTGTGAAAGGTGTATAAATCTGCTATACTCTGTTAAATGCCGAAATCCCGGCATAACGTTTGAAAACCCGAGAAGGGTAAAGGCTAAATATCAGGTTAGTGTTTTCTGCCATTCCTCAGTGCATGTTTCTGTGAAAAATGATACGATTCATATGTTGATTTCTATGTATGCTTGGTGTTGGGTGATTAATGAAAGGGGAAGTGATCTGTTCTGGTGGCTTATGCCATTTCAGCCTGTGACTTTGTCACAACTTTGACGATAAGCAGCTAACTGCAGCATGACTGCCATCGATGGTGTGTAGCGGTGTGGGTTGATTGCAGAAATCCCCAATGGTGTGATTGGCAGGTAAGGGTGGTGTGTAGCGGATGGAAACCTAGGATTGGGTTGGGTTTTATGTATGTTATCTTCTATATTATGTTTATATTCTGATCTGTGGGCTAAGGCCCAATCTGGTGGTGCACGAGGGTTGCACACTGAGTCTCGCGACTCACCCTATTATTTTAACAATTTCAGGTGACACTTAGCGTATCGAACCGGGCTGGAGAGGAGAGCATGGTGGCCATGCGATAGAGGACTAAGGACTTCTGCAAAAGACTTTATTTCATTTATTTATTTTCAAGATACTTATTTTAAGTGGGTTTTAAATATGGTTGTAATAAGGCCACGGGCCATTAGACTATTATACTTTGTTTTGGTTTTTATTTTGGGCTTTTATTATTATTTTTTTTAGACACTTAAACTTTAATTAAACTAAGGCATGTATTAAGATTTTGGTTTTAATTCATAAATCAACAAATTAAATTTCTGTCTTATTTAAACTTATCAAGTTATTACGTTTTCCCGAACAGAAGAATAAATACAAGAAAAATATTTCCCGAAATCGCAACATCTTTTTACACTGGGACTTCATAGAAGCCCCCTAACCTTTTTAGTGGCATGCCAGATCCGGTTGTAGTGTTTGGGCCGGGTTTGGGGTGTTACACTGGGACTTCATAGAAGCCCCCTAACCTTCCAAAATCACTCACCTAATAGGTCCAACTTGCATTAATGCAGTTCTCTTGTTCTCAAAAATTTTAAACACTCCCAAGCCCAAGGCCCAATTGGCCCAATTCTACTAGGCTCATATTCGGGGCGTTACAGATGAGGTAATTTCAGATTTGTTCGACATACTTGATAAGAGGGTCACGCCAATCTCTGCGATTTTGGCTGAAATATTTAGATCTTTGAATGCATGCCGGAGAGCGGGTGAAGGAAGATTCATTGGATGTGTGCAACTCTTGTTGGCACGGTTTCATAACCACTTTTGGAGGATAGAAAAATTTTCTTATCGAGTATTCTACGAGAACTACTCTCCATTAAAAGAATTTGTGGCTACACCGAGGCAAGACGAAATTTCGGAAGAAAAATGGATAGCGATACTCTAGAATCTCCAAGATGAGGACGTCGAATGGAAAGCCCCTTGGATGATCCCTGATGATATTCTATATCGGTGTGGAGATCTCGACTGGATTCCTCTACTTGGGATTTGGGGAGCTGTTGGATATGCTCATCTACTCGTGTTGAGGCAATATAGATCGGTGCAGCTCATATTTCCAACGCAAGGGATAGACCAGTGTGAGCGGCGATAACTACAAGAAAAAGGTCCGAAAAATGTCTAACGCCTGGAACCAAACCCGCCGAATGAAAAGATTTGCTGCAGGTCCGACGATAACCCCCGGATATAATGGATGATGGGGTAAAAGAGTCAATGATAACATCCTTAGGCCAAGTCAAAAAGGCACTTGATTAATGAAGGAATACATGCAAGTGATCCCATCTGAGCTAGAGATCATAAGGCAAGATTTTGAAAAAAGGAATTCAGAGCCAGGAAAGAAGATAGAGCAATTGGAATAGGAAAAGATGCAATTAGGACTAGACGTTGACTGTAACAACCCGATTTTGACCCTAATCGGAACGGTGGTTTCAAGACCACGAATATGAGTCAGAAATATTTAATTATTATTTTTTTGTGTTCTGAATGTGTGAATTTGGCTGGTGTGAAATTTTCGTTTTAAAAATGCCCGACTTAATAAATAGGGCTTAATCGCATAAAATAAAAATTTGGGGGTTAAATGCCTAAGTGTCAAATTGATTATGGTTTCTTAAATTGAGGTATAAATAGTGTAAATTGACCAAAATTCATCATAGTGGCCAGTCATAATATGCATGTAATAGTGAATGTATTATTTAATTATTTTAGTAATGGCAATTTGGTAAATTTAATTAAAATTATATGAATAATAAAACAAAAAGATGAAAGTGTTTATCTTTCTTTCATCTTGAAGGCCGAAACTCAAAGAAAAGAAGAAAATAAAAAGGGTTTTTACATTCGACACTTGTGAATCCAAATTCAAGGTTAGTTTGGTTTCGATTTTTAATAATTTTTACGTTTTTGAGATCGTTGCTTTGAATACTTCAAAACCCATGCTTGAATTTTCGAAATTGATGATATTTTCATGAGTTTCAATGGTTGATAGTTTGGTTAATTTTGTGTTTGAAGATAGAAAATAAAAGATATGTGTTAGATTATTAAATTTTGTATTAGAAATTTTGATGAAATTGACTATTTAGGACTAAATTTCAAAAATAGTAAATTAAGGGGCTAGATTGTGAAATTTATGAAATGTGGAGACTTGTATAAGCCTAGTGAACTTTCGGCACTAGCTTAATATATGCAAATTTAGCATATTTTGTGTTTTGTGAAAATTAGATTAATTTGTAAAAGCGCAAAATGTTAGGGAGAAATTGGTAAATTGATCAATTATGTGTGTAGTGACCCATTTGTGCCCGGGCCGTGTAGAACAGAATAAAACCAAAAAAATAAAAAATAATAAATGTCCAGTGCCCTTTTACAGAGCCCAAATTTAATGGCCCAAATATTAAAAATTAAGCCCAACACCTAAACTGCCTACCCAGTCCCAATACCCCAAACAGACCCATTACCCGATTAGCCCAACAGACCCTAACCCAACCTAAACCTAAGCCTAGTGACCCATGAAGGGTTGCGGACGCAGGAAACCCTAGGTTTCCATTGCGCCGCAAGCACCCTAGCAATCTTTTCCCTCGCGCTGCAAGCTTCAATCGGCCCCTCGACCAGCCGTCATCAGCGCCGGACTTCTCGACATCACCTGCAAAAGAAGGAAAGAAATAGCACAAAAATGGTAGAATCTTTGTATTCCTTTTATTTTCTTTTATTTCGGGTTATAAAAACCCATAAACCTGTAAACAAACACGGAGAAAAAACAGAGAGAAAATACATAAAAAAATTCATAGAAATACAGAGAAATACAATACACAATTTTTATTTTTACAGAGGTGATTTATTATTTTATTCGCGCCATTTTATCAATTCATGCATGTTTTTTATACATAAAATAGTACTAGAATAAAGAGGGATTAGAAAATTACCTTTAAAACGAAGTTTTTTAGCCTCCGGCCACCGTCTATGGTGGCGCGTGCAATGACCCGCCACCGGAGCCCTGGCCTCAGGCCGAAGGCCAGAGAAAATTTAGGGGGGTTTCTGATGTTTTTCTTTTTATCTAGTGTTAAAAAGAATTTTTTAGTGTTTTTTTTACTTATATAGCAGTAATAAAACGGCGCCAATAGGCATTAAAACGACGTCGTTTAAAGGGTCAGGATCCGCGCGTTGACCCGAAAACCCGGGGAGGATCCGCGCATTTTATAAAAAAGGGAAAATTACCCTTTTAGTCCCTCTGTTATCTCATTAAGTTTAATTTCGTTCAATTCAACTTTTTATTTATTTTAAATTAGCCCAAAAACTTATACTTTGCTTCAATTTAGTCCCTCGGACTGCTTTAAGGGCTAAAAATCAGAACGACGTTGTTTTAGGAAGAATGCATAATTGCCTAATGAGTCCCTGCAGTGTGACGCGCGTTTTAATTTAATCCTTTTATACTTATTTTATTTGCTATTTAATCCTTATTTATTTACTTATTTATTTTTATTTTATTTCATTATAATACTATATTTAATTATTTTATTATGTTAAAATATTATATTACTCTTATTATTCGTATATTAATTTATTAAACTTGTATATTTTTATCATATATTATCCTTATGTATTTTAAACTATTATTATTTATTATTTTATTTGATTTAATTATTTTTATTACATATTATTTTTAGACTTATATATTAGTTATTATATTATATTTTTAAAATTTTGTATATTATATAGTATTATATCCTATATTATTTTTTAAAATTTTATTTTATCTAAAATTATTTATATTGTATAATATATTATTTATTCTTAAAAATGTAGTTTTATATGTATTAGATTATTATAAATATGTTTTTATTTAAATTTATAAATTATTTATTTATTTTAAAATGTATTTTATTTATTTTCTTAATATATATTTTTTATTTTTTAGCATTTATTTATTATTAGGTATCATTGTATGAAAATTTTCAACTTGCATGAAAAGTGTTCATATTTATTTTGTATTTTGTATTTTATTATTTATTATTTATCATATTTGTTTATACTTCTTCATTTATTTACAATTGCTTTAGTGTAGATATTATTATTAGTCGTATTTTATATTATTATTTCTTTTATTGCCTATATTAATATGAAATTTTAGTATATTATGATTGCTTTTGGTATTTGATGATGTATTAATGCAATAATTTCACATGGATCATCGTTTTAAAATAAAATGCATTTTGCAAGATTACTATATTTTACCTAAAGGTTTTAAAATAATGCAATGTTTTGTATTTAGAAATTCGAAAAATAGTGCCCTAACGTGCTGGGTTTCGATTTTCCGTTTGACTAAATAACTAAGTATCCTTTTACTAAAATTTCGTAAATCATGAGATGATTTTAGTTACGAGGGTTTAAAAATATCGTGCCCTAACTTGTTGGATGTAATATTTGTATTCTTTCGGAACAAAGAAATCTCAAGTTTTAAATCAAAGTGTTCAGTTTTTTTATATTTTAAATGTTTATTAAATTTCAAACATTTAGACATGATTCTATCGATTAGGTACCAATTTTTTTGGGCGTTATGAGGGTGCTAACCGTTCCTCATACGTAACCAACTCCCGAACCCGTTTTCTTGTTTTTCGTGGACCAAAATCAAATGTTTTAAAATAAAATGTTTTGCAAGGTGATCCAATCACACCTAAGTAAAAAGGGATTGGTAGCGACTTCCACTTTTGTTTTTAAAAGTCGATTCCCGTTTTTACCAAAATTTAAAAATGGTTTTGACAATGTGTTTTGGACTAAAATGAATGAAATTCTATTTGAATGAGCTCATTTTGAAATTACATAGATCAAGAACTGAAAAGATCAGACGTGGATCAGGGAAAAACAAAAATCGTTGAATAGTCAAAAGTTTCTATCCGTCGATATCCGAGGTAAGTTATTGAGTAAATATTTGTTGTTGATTTAAATAAATATAATTTATAAGTATGTGCCGAATTGAAATGTGGAAAATATTGAGGTGGCCGAATACAAATAGACTTAGTAAAAATAAATGGATTTGTATTGAGTATTTGAATTTAAGCACTGAGTGTGCTAATATAATTAGTTACGGAGATGACATTTGCACTAAGTGTGCGAGTTTAATTATCGAGCACTAAGTGTGCGATTGTAAATTATCAAGCACTAAGTATGCGATCTTACTTATTGAACACTAAGTGTGCGAATTCAGTTTATAATTTCGATTAATTATTAGCCCTAAGTGTGCGGTTTTATGGAAATATTAGAGATAATCGAGTGAGTTATTGCCTTGAAATTTTTGGGTGTTAAATACGATACCTAAGTTTGAAACTGTGTAGGTATTATTAAGCTTAAATCTGTGTGATTGATAGTTGAAAAGATGAAGTGCATGGATTATGAATAAAATGATATATTATATATATATTATCAAGTTAATGGAGATTTGGTTAATTGTAAGCACGTAATAGTAGGTGTCATGAATATTTTTGAGATTGAATATATATATATATTTGTAAATTTGAATAACATGTATTAGTACATGAATGATATATGGTGTCATGTATAGATAAATTTGGAAGTATTGGTGATTATTGTATATAAATTCGGTCATTTAAAAATTTAGTTGTTAATGTCAATTGAGTATCTATTTTGCTTATAACTTACTAAGCTGTGAAAGCTTACTGTGTGTGTTTATGCTGTTCTTTGTGAATTAGATTTTGGAAGCTTATTACGAGTTCGGGATCATCAGCGAAGTCATTTACACTATCATCAATATTTTGGTACTTTTAAAAGTTAAATTTTGAAATGAATGACATGTATAAGTTAGGTTATCTTTTGAAACTATTTTGGTTGAATTGTAATTATGTAAGCTATGCGAATATCGCTTAATAAATGGGTTAAGTTGATTAATATATTTTGATTGAATGATGTGGTTGATCTTAACTATAAATTGCCAATTCAGTTATATTCTTTATATAAAAGTAGATTATATTTGGTGGTTGATTAGGTGAATGAATTGATGATTTTGACTATGAGATATTAATGATATGTCACATTGTTTGGGTGTTAATAAGTTGATAAATTTTGGTTATGGATGTTAGTCAAATTCGGCAATTGTGAAAGAAAATCTATGAACATTATGTGATTAAATAAAAAGTAAATAATCTATGAACATTATGTGATTAAATAAAAAGTAAATATTTGTATTATATGCATTAAACATTGATGATATTCTGTATTAGCTAATAAGTTAAAATATTTGAATTTGTAAATTGGTGGATTGGCGTTGTAAGTGAGTATATGCAAATGAGTTAACAATAGGTATATTATATTTGGCTAAGTTTAATGTACCAAATGAATAATGCATTTTGGTTTTTTAGGTTTAGTTTGGTATAAATGTTTAGATGAGTTATTTCAAAATTGATACACGAGTATTATTATTATTATTATTATTAATTTTTGTATTATGTTGCATGAGTATAATTGTTTAAAAGAATATAGATTTTAAGTGAAATCAAGTATGTGTTGTTTTGATGTATAAATGGTTGTGCTTATGTATATATGTGAAAGTACTTTATGTGATAATCTAATTATGAAGTAAATGAGTTAGATTATATTATTTTTCGATAAAAAAAGTGTATATATAGTTGGGTTAAGAGTTTAAAATGCGCATGATCATGATTGTTGGGAATTGAGATTTGTCGAGTAATGCCTTGTAACCCCTCCAGCCGGGGATACGGGTTAAGGGTGTTACATTGACGTTCAGAAGTTAGAGGCCGATAAGCTAAGAAAAGGAAAGAATAAGACCGAAGAAGATCTGGACAGTTTAAAAACATATTACAAGTAGCTGCGCTTATCAATGAGGACTGTCGGGCTGGGAAAGACATCAAAACAATGGCGGCAAGAGATCAAAGAAGAAAAGAATAGAGCCAATTGTCGAAACCATTTTTTTGAAAAACGGGCCTACATTGATTTTGAAAGCGAAAAACGAATGGGAGTCGCCACTAATCATTTTAAATGAGGTGTCATTGGGTCACCTCGAAATGCAATCATTTTAATAAAAGTTTAAATTTATCAAAACGATGGCTTTTGGTCTACAAAATCCAGAAAAATGGTTCGGGAGTCGGTTACGCACGAGGAAGGATTAGCACCCTCGATACACCCAAAAATTGGTACCTAGTTGATTAATTGATGTCTTTAGTGTCAAAAATTGAAAATTTGAAGAAATTTTAAAAAATGATCCTTTATTATAAAATTGAAAAAAATTTTAAGAACAGGGCATATTCCAAATTTAATTGAGAAAAGGAATTACGTCCCGTAAGTCAGGACACAATGTCTTGAATTCCCGATACGAGAGTAAACGCCGAAAAATTTTATTTTGAAAGATGTTTGATTATCTCGGATTTAGAAAGAAATCATATTCTATAAGTTAGAACACGAGCTTTTCGTAATTCCTGAGATTATAAAAATTTTAAAAACGTTTGTTTGTTTGGATTTATCGAAAAAGTCAAAACCCCGTAAGTTAGGGAACGACTTTTCGACTCTCGAATTACGAAAGATTGCTTATTTAAAAAAAAATGATATTTTACGTATAGGGCAAAGATTAACGTAACACGATTTATAGTAAAAAGTATAAAAATAAATTACGGCTCATGGCATGATGATAAAATGATGACACATGTGTATGAAACAATAATATAACGAAAATAAAGAAAATAGTGGCATTAATTAATTAAATCTAATACTAGTTAAGTAAAAGTAAAAATAAAATTATAATAATGAAATAATAAAAAAATAAATTAAAAATAGTAGTAAGTAAATAAATACAATGTATATACATAAAACTAAATTCAAGTATTTTGAAAGTAGAGGAATGAAAAATAAACAAACAAGTATGAACAAATATGAAATTTAGGTAAAAAATGACAAACATAATAATAATAATAATAATAATAATAATAATAATAATAATAATAATAATAATAATAATAATAATAATTAAGTAAATAAATAAATATTAAAGAAATAATAGTAATGATAACAAGGTTAATTAATAATAAATCATTAACAATAATAATATGTAAAAAAATTAAAATAAATAATATGTAAAGAGATATTTAAAATAAATAATATACAAAACAATTTAAAAATAAATAATATATATATAAAAAACAATTCAAAATAAGCAATATAAATAACAGTTTAAAATAATGTAATATATAAAGCAATTCAAAGTAATAATATGTGAAATAGTTTAAAATAAATAATATCTAAAACAATTTAAAATAAATAATATGAAGCAGCTTCATAATATATAAAAAATTTATAATAAAATATAAAACCTAAAAAAATAAATAATATATAAAGAGAATTACAAAGAATAAATAAATAACAAATTAAAATGTTGAAATCAAACAGGTTAAGGACTAAATCAGAATAAAAATAAAATTAAAGGTAAAAACTATAATAAAATAAACAAATTCAGACTAAAATCAAAAGGCGCGAAAAGGCTGAGGGCCAAATGGGCAAAAAACCCCATCCCTGGGCACGTTTCCACTTTCCAGCGCATCAATAGGCAAGGGACTAAATTGAAACACAACAAATTCTGCGATCAAATCTATAAATAAGAAAAATAGCGAAAGGACTACATTAAAACCAATTAAAAAAGCGGAAGGACCGAAAGGGTAAATAACCCAATTATTAAAAACACGCGGATCGGGTCGCTGATCGTTGATTTTATGCTATGTCAAAGTCTGAAAATTTATATAAAGAATGATCGAACTTGGAAACTAACTATGATAACGATTTGAGGGAAGCGCACCTATCGAACAGTAGTATAGTTAAGGTAAGACCGGATTGTCGAACCCAAAGGAACTAAAAGTACTAATACTAACTTTCTTTTTATTATCTAGCCTAAAATAAAGGGAATTTGTTGTTTAATCTAAATTAACTAATTACTAAGCTAAAGACTCCAAGACAAAGAAGAATGAAATTGGGGAAAATACTTGTGAGAGAAAACCAATTGACTAAGACAATACCCGAGGAAGAATCCACCTAGACTTCACTTGTTATCTAACTCTGAACCAGATGATTTGTTCACTTGACTTGATCCATAGGATTCCCTAACGTATATTAATCCCTCTCTCGAGGCGACTAACGTCTAACCCTAGGTTGATTAATTGAAATCTCTTTCTAATTAAAACCCCTAGAATTGCATTAACTCGATCTATGGACTCCCATATTAGGTTTGACCCTAATCTGGTAGATTTTCGTCACCCTACCTCTAGGCACGCAAGCAACTCCGCTTAACTATACTAGATCTACTCTTAGGCAGAGACTTTTGCTCCTCCACCTAAGCACATCACACTTGAATTAATATCCCGGAAATATCAACACAAGAATTAAGAACACATAATTAAGAACAAGTCAAATATTTATCATATAGTTCAACAAACGATAACAAGATTCATCTTAGGTTTCATCCCCCTCAGGTATCTGAGGGTTTAGTTCATAATAATAAAAGAAAAAATCTCATAAGAAAAGATAAAACAAAACATAAGAAATCCCTAAAACCCCCTGAAGGAATTGAAGGGGAGATCCTCTGTCTTGAGTATGATTTTGGCTTCTTGAGATGAATCAACTGGCTATCTTCGCGTAAATCCCACAATTCTGGCCTCTCTAGCCTAGTTGGACGCCCCCTGACTAAAGCCCTGGGTTCCTCCCCTTTTAGGTCATACTTAGGGTGTTTATATAGGCTTCAGAATGTGTTTCTTCGCCTCTAGGTATCCTAATCAGAGTGAAATTTCTCTTTGTCATGGCAGGGACATGCCCATGGCACACGCCCATGTAAATCGTGGCCAGGCCGTGTTCGAGTCTGTTGAATGAGGCACGGCTGTGTGGTCTTGGGCCCAGGCCGTGTCGATTTCGTGATATGGCCTATTTACTCCGTTTTGGGCTCGTTTCTCGTTCTTTTCATCCTCCGGTGCTCTTCTGAGTATAAAACATGAAAACAAAGGATTAAGAGCACCAAATTACACAATTCAAGGTTTAAATAATCCAAAAGCATGCTAAATGTGGGATTAAAATATGTTACTATTACGGTTTATCAAATACCCCCACACTTAAGCTTTTGCTTGTCCTCAAGCAAAATTCTCAACTCACAATTAAAACGAACTTCCTTGATTCATAACATTCATCAATAATGTTTCATCATAATTCAAAGATAATTCATACATTGATAATTTAACTCAAAGGGTCCTAAATATTCAAACAATCAAAGTCATACATTTATAGCCTGAAAAACGTTAAGTGTTTCCCCTTACCTAAATAATTACCTCTGATTCAAAACCGACAAGAATTGACATCCTCACTAAAGATTCACTCAAATCGCTCGAAGTGTTTAAGGTTCAAAATTAAGCACTCAAAAGTCAAACATGAAGAGTTAATCCCATAGGCTTGCATGAAAATCAAATCTCCACCACTCTAATATGAGATGATACACAAATCAAAAGGTCTTTAACAGGGTTGTAACGGGGCTTGGATTAAAGGTGTGGATAAAGGCTGAATTAGAGGGTTAGGATCGAGATTGACTTGACAATTTACCTAGCTAGAAAAATGAACTAATAATAGATAATTACATCAATTGAAAACTTGTAATACTAATAATACTAGCCTTTTCTTCAAGATTTGGAATTTACATGTCTAAGCTCATTTAATCACAAAACTAATAATGACTATACTTTGATTTTTTTTTAAGAACAAGTCAAATAATAAAGGATGAATTCAACTACTGAAATAATATAATTAGGTAACTAATCAAATAAAAACTCGATATAAGGGTAGTCAAAAGAAATAGTGATAACAAATACAAAGGGTTCTGGGTTAATATTAGTGGGTGAGTCAATGAATGGGTTGTTAGGATTAAAGGGGTCCACTAGGGGTTAATTATGAAGGTAGGCTTTTAGTGGAGTAAGTGGGTGAAAACCTAGGTGCCTTTATCATCTCTATATATCAAATCAAAGGTGTGGTCTCGACATGTATAATCGATGCAGGTTCTAGAATAACAAATCAATGTTGACACACTCATAATCAATAAAGTGAGCAAGGAAAAGAATATATGCTCTATAAGGCTCAAAATCTCACAAAAATTATGGGTTTTTAATGTCAACCTCGTAAATTTCAAACTTCAAGGTAACATTCAGATTTAGGTAGACAACCTAGAAAAATTTTTAATTTCTGAAAAATAGACTTTTCATGCTTGATTCTCTAGTATCTTAAAGTCTACATCATCAATGCACAATTATCAATGACCTATTCTAAAACATATCAATAAAAATCATAAATCACAGGGAATTTCATTCTAATTAATAATATGAGGAAATTACTTAAAGACAAGATATCATTCATGGCATAATTCAGGGATTTGAGAATAATGAAGAAAGTTAGGCATTTTCTCAAAATAAATATTCACCCCCCACACTTAAGATGTACATTGCTCTCAATGTACAAAGATATATATGAAATTTAAGAGAAAGGGAGAGGTGAAACTTCCTGAATTTGGATGGTTTCTTTGAGTTGGGTGTCCCGAGGTGTGGTGGCTTCTACCGAGCTCTGCGCTAGATGAAGAAATTGCGAAGCTCGTGAAATATTAAGACAAATTTAAAATAAACTAAGTATATATTTAAAGACAAGAAAGATAAAGAGAAATAGTGTAAAAATTGAAATAAAAATAAAAGAAAAAATGAATGGACTGACAAGTCCTTATTGCTGGATGGCTCGTGAGGTGGGTGTGATTTCTAAAGTTGTTGTGGGGTGGTGGTCGTGGTCGAGGTGTGATTCCCTAGCAGCCTTTAGAACCTAAAACCAAGAAACTAAAATAAAATAAACTAATTTAAGCATAAGAGAGTCAAAGAGAAGAAAAATAAAGGAGAAGAGTAAAGAAGAAGAAGAATTAAATGGCCTCAAAACCCCTTGGCTGGTCGAGTGGATGAAGCGGCCGGCATGAAATTATGTAGATCGGTCTCTCACAGGAAGATTGTGCTTGAATCCTTCAAGCTTCTTCGACATAGATGTGGTGTAGCTCAAGAGTTAGATGAAGGACTAAACAAGAAGAGTATGGAAGGGGAGGGGTTTGAAGTATGGGATGAAGGAAAGGAGATGGGGGGTAGGTGAGAAGAAGGATGGGTGGGGGTGGGTTAAATAGAATTTTGGGGCCTGGTACGTCCCCACGCCCGTGTACCATGGGCGTATTGTGTCACACGACTGTCTCGCACAACCGTGTTGTGCGTCATTCGTTTTCTCCACGCCCATGTTAAGGTCGCCACGCCAGTGTATGACCTAATAGTGTCGGCCATGGCCGCATTGCACGGCTGTGGCGTGGTGGTTGGAGTCCGTGACTCAAAGATATGATTCGTATTGACTCGTACCATCTTTGCCCTGTCAGTATGGAGATTCGTGGTGTCCACACGGCCACGGCCACGGCCGTGTACAAGGCCGTGTGGCATGAAAATCTGCACTTTTGGTTAGCTTATAATTAGATGCTGAAGTAGAAATAAAAATAAAAAATAAAAGAATGTAAAAGTTAATAGAGTTAGTACTCGGGTTGCCTCCCGAGAAGCACTTGTTTATAGTCTTAAGCTAGACTTACCTCTCATTCACATATTCATGGTGGTTTGAAGTGTAACACCCCAAACCCGGCCCAAACACCATGACCGGATCTGGCATGTCACTAAGGAGATTTTAAAAGTTATCGCAATTTCGGGAAATATTTTTCTTGAGATTGACCTTTTAATCGGGAAAACTAAATGGTTGAATAGGTTGTAAAAGATATACATTTTAAATCAATGCCTTAGTGATTTAGAAACCGTGTAACATCCTGAATTTTTGGGCCTATGCGTTTAATGGGTGAACATGTGTAATGCGTTAATTTAAGTGTTAGGGGTCCAAATTGGGCTCAGGCTTAGGCAGAGGCCTTGGTTAAAATTATCTGTTTGGGCATTATAGGGTTTAAAAGGTTGTATCTGTGTTTAAATTATCAAAATGGGCTTGTGGCCCAGTGGTCAGTGGCGCCACTTAGGGAGCAAGGAGGTGACGCCACAACAAGGGAGATAGGGGCCCAAAATTTAAGTTTCATGGAGCCCAATTCTTTTAATTTAAGTTAGCTAATTTTTGGCATTTGGGTTAGGTGGAGTGGATGGCAACAAGGCTAAAAAATAGGAGGATTTATATGAATAGGATAATGCAGATATTATAGTTGATAATATGGAAGATAAAAGGAGAAAAGATAGGAGCTATTTGCAAGGCTAGGTGTTGGCCCAAATTCCATCACCTAGAGGAGTAAAGAATTCGGCTACTTCATGGAAAAGGGGTGCCGAATTTTCCCTTTTTATTAGCCTGATTTTTAGTTATCAGGAAGGGTACTTTCGGGTTTTTGATAGGAGTGCCGAAATTTCTATAAATAGGGGGGATATCTCATTGCTTCTGGCATTTAAACCCTAATTTCCTCTTCATTCTTTGTGTCGAAATTCTTAGTCTCTCCCTCTACAATTTCTTTTCTTTAATTTCTTCAAAAGCCGAAACCTCTCCCTTCACTCTCTTTTCCATTCTTTTCCTCTTGTGCCGATTTCTCTAAAAAGCCGAAATCTCCATAGTTTTTCTCTATTCATCCCATTTGTGAGTTAGTTCTATTCTTCCGGCATTTAAATCTTTTTCTTTGGCATTGGCGAATCTTCTTTCTAGTGCTAGCTGAATCCCCTGTGTTAAGGTAAGTGTAGACTTCTGTTAGTTTCTCACGTTTTATTTCGGTTTTTGAAAGGCAAAAGTCGAAAAGCTAATAGTTTAATGGTTCTATGTTGGGTGGTATTCCGGGATTTGAAGGAAACTTGGTCGTCTAGATCTAAAAGCCGAAAATCGTTAGTCTCCAATTTCAGGATTTTAAGGTAAGGAGATTTTCCCTAGATTTTTACTAGATTCGTTCATTGTATACAAGATCTTAACTTTATGATGAGGATTAACGATCATATATTGTGATAGTAGTTCTGACAAGGACTTGTGACGGAATTAAATATGGATCAGGCAAATGAGAAAATCCCTAAGTTTAAGAAATGAGTGGTATCTGCCGTTCGAGATTGGCCACTTGGTTGTGGACCGGCTTCTGAACAACACCTTAGGCAGATAGCAGTGGTGTTGGCTACAGATAACGTCAACTTAGAGGGTCTCGTTCTAACGGTAATCAGGTGTGTAGATCCTTATCACATAAGTACCTGTTAGGGGCTGAAAAGCCGGAAAATGTGGCTGTATGAACAGTCGTGTGTAGATATCTAACACACTAATAATCTGTATGAATATATGCATGTTTATGTTATGGGCTAAAAAGCCGGAAAGTGGCTGTGTAGACAGTCGAATAAAACCCAAAAATGGTTAGGCAAGGAATGCCAGGTACGTAATCATAGAACTTCTTTATGTGTATCGATGTATGCAAAAGACTGTAATCTCTTAGGTAGTAGATTGTTTGATTTTGCATGAATGTATGCAAACAAGAATTACAGTCTACTACCTAAGAGATTACAGTCTTTCTCATACATCGATACACATAGAGAAGTTCTATGATTACGTACCTGGCATTCCTTGCCTAACCCTTTTTGGGTTTCATTCGACTGTCTACACAGCCACTTTTCGGCTTTTTAGCCCATAACATAAACATACATATATTGATACAGATTATTAGTGTGTTAGAGATCTACACATGACTGTTCATACAGCCTCATTTTCCGGCTTTTCAGCCCCTAACAGGTATAATACAAAATAAAACTTATGTGATAAGGATCTACACACGACTGTTCATACAACCTTATTTTCTGGCTTTTCAGCCCCTAATAGGTATAATACAAAATAAAACTTATGTGATAAGGATCTACACACGACTGTTCATACAGCCTCATTTTCCGGCTTTTCAGCCCCTAACAGGTATAATACAAAATAAAACTTATGTGATAAGGATCTACACAGACTGTTCATACAACCTCATTTTCCGGGTTTTCAGCCCCTAACAAGTATAATACAAAATAAAACTTATGTGATAAGGATCTACACACGACTGTTCATACAGCCTCATTTTCCAGCTTTTCAGCCTCTAACAGGTATAATACAAAATAAAACTTATGTGATAAGGATCTACACACAACTGTTCATACAGCCTCATTTTCCGGCTTTTCAGCCCCTAACAGGTATAATACAAAATAAAACTTATGTGATAAGGATCTACACACGACTGTTCATACAGCCTCATTTTCCGGCTTTTCAGCCCCTAACATGTATAATGCAAAATAAAACTTATGTGATAAGGATCTACACACGACTGCTCATACAGCCTCATTTTCCGGCTTTTCAGCCCCTAACATGTATAATGCAAAATAAAACTTATGTGATAAGGATCTACACACGACTGTTCATACAGCCTCATTTTCCGGCTTTTCAGCCCCTAACAGGTATAATACAAAATAAAACTTATGTGATAAGGATCTACACACGACTGTTCATACAGCCTCATTTTCTGGCTTTTCAGCCCATAACAGGTATAATACAAAATAAAACTTATGTGTTAAGGATCTACACACGACTGTTCATACAACCTCATTTTCTGGCTTTTCAGCCCCTAACAGGTATAATATAAAATAAAACTTATGTGATAAGGATATACACACCTGATTACCGTTATAACGAGACCCTCTAAGTCGACGCTATCCGTAGCCAACACCACCACTATCTGCCTTGAAATCCCGAAAAGAGATATGAGATTCAGGGACTAGTGTTTCTGGCTTTTAGATCTAAGAGATCTACTTACTAGAGAAGATTCAGCTACTTCCAGAGGATTTCGGCTTTTTGTAAAAATCAGGAAGAGAAGATGATTTGAAGAAATCTATAGAGATTCGGCTTTTAGAAGAAAGAAGAGAAGAGAATAATGGAGTTTTCGGCTTTTAGAAGAAAGAAGAGAATGATGGAGTTTTCGGCTTTTAGAAGAAAGAAGAGAGTAATGGTGTTTTCGGCTTTTAGAAGAAAGAAGAGAATAATGGAGTTTTCGGCTTTTAGAAGAAAGAAGAGAGTAATGGAGTTTTCGGCTTTTAGAAGAAAGAAGAGAATAATGGAGTTTTCGGCTTTTAGGAGAAAGAAGTGAAAAGAATAATGGAGTTTTCAGATTTTAGAAGAAAGAAGAGAAAAGAATAATAGGGTTTTCGGCTTTTGCCTTTCAAAAACTGAAATAAAACGTGAGAAACTAACAGAAGTCTACACTTACCTTAACACAGGCGATTCGGCTAGCACTAGAGAGAAGATTCGGCAATGCCAAAGAAAAAGATTTAAATGCCGAAAGAATAGAACTAACTCACAAATGGGATGAATAGAGAAAAACTATGGAGATTTCGGCTTTTTAGAGAAATCGGCACAAGAGGAAAAGAATGGAAAAGAGAGTGAAGGGAGAGGTTTCGGCTTTTGAAGAAATTAAAGAAAAGAAATTGTAGAGGGAGAGACTAAGAATTTCGGCACAAAGAATGAAGAGGAAATTAGGGTTTAAATGCCAGAAGCAACGAGATATTCCCCCTATTTATAGAAATTTCGGCACTCCTATCAAAAACCTGAAAGTACCCTTCCTGATAACTAAAAATCAGGCTAATAAAAAGGGAAAATTCGGCACCCCTTTTCCATGAAGTAGCCGAATTCTTTACTCCTCTAGGTGATGGAATTTGGGCCAACACCTAGCCTTGCAGATAGCTCCTATCTTTTCTCCTTTTATCTTCCATATTATCAACTATAATATCTGCATTATCCTATTCCTATAAATCCTCCTATTTTTGAGCCTTGTTGCCATCCACTCCACCTAACCCAAATGCCGAAAATTAGCTAACTTAAATTAAAAGAATTGGGCTCCATTAAACTTAAATTTTGTGCCCCTATCTCCCTTGTTGTGGCGTCACCTCCTTGCTCCCTAAGTGGCGCCACTGACCATTGGGCCACAAGCCCATTTTGATAATTTAAACACAGATACCACCTTTTAAAACTCTATAGTGCCCAAACAAAAATTTCACCAAGGCCTTGACCACATCCTGAGCCCAATTTTGGACCCCTAACAGTTAAATTAACTCATTACTCATTTTCACCCATTAAGGGCATAGGCCCAAAAATTCAGGATGTTACACAGCGGAACTCGGGGCTACACCAGAAATTCCCCTAAACACTTCTGCCCCATTGGCTCTAAGTCGCTCCGGCACAGATTTTCGGGCTCCTGTGCCCATGCCTACCCCAGCAACCCTTTCTAAAACCCTTAACATCACCTGAGATACCGAGTCATCTCCGGTAGTCTAATCCTGAAATTCCTCCTCCTCAGCTGGTGGCATCTCGTTTCCAGATCCATGGCCAGATCCTATTGCTTTCGATACCGTCGTCCTACCCCTACCACGCATGCTACCGATTTGCGTTTATCTGATTAGAAATTTTATGAATTATTAGTTTTCTTCCACTGACTAACCACGAACATTCTTATGAATAGTAGTTTAAGAGTAGTTCTTTCGGATTCGCAATTATATCTACAATTCAGTCTCAAGTCCGCATCTCTTAGTTCTAGGAAGCACATACATTCAATCATCAAACATCAACATACAAGTAACATCCACGAACTTACATTCATCATGTTGGGGTATCTTCGTCATTTCACTACCTAGGGGTATTTTCGTAATTTATCCTACAGGGGTATTTTCGTAATTTTCCAAAATAGGGTTCCTTGGTGATTTTGTGAAATAAGAGTATTTTGGTAATTTTGCAATTCAGGGGTATTTTGGCCATTTCACAAATCAGGGGTAATTTGGTAATTTTACAAATCAGGGATATTTTGATGTTGTTGTTGTTGTTGTTGTTGTTGTTGTTGTTGTTTTTAAAAAAAAAACAGGGGTACTTTGGAAAATCTAGTTTCGCAATCCAGGTTACTCTCGTAAATATAGGGTTTCGGGTAAATTTGCAAAACATAGGTATTTTATAAAATCATGGTTGTTTTGGAAATTTTCACAAACCAAGGGTATTTCTTTGAAAATTTTACAAAACTTGGGGTTTTTTTTATTGTGAAATAGGGTGGCTGGTCCCTTTCAAGTTTTAATTATAAAGTTTGGCCCATCAACAAGTCCTCGCGGCTAAGGTGAACAGTCACTACGCACCAGGTAGGATTCTAGTGAAGAGGAGGTGAGTAACTAGGACTGCTTAAGTACCAAGCTCTTCTGAATCCAATCCTAGACATGCGCATGCCTGTTGCCACACCCTAGTCATGCGACTCGTTCACGGGTTTGTTTAGTGAAATTAAGTCTTATGAGTTTTAAGGAGTTGTTTCAGCTAAGCCTAGAGTCCATCAAGTTCTAATCTAAATAGTCTACGTCCCATAAGCCCATCAAGCCCACATATATATGTCACACAATAGTTTAGAATACTTACTTGGCAGACTTGGGCCGGAGACGCAGGTGCCATGCCGAGCTAACAGACCTGTATCATTTATAAATATGCATGTTTCAAAAACCCAACTTTAGAAAACGTTTTGAGCCCAAAAACCCCCAGAGCCGAGTTTTGAACCGGGCTCTGATACCAATTTGTAACACCCCAAACCCGGCCCAAACACCATGACCGGATCTGGCATGTCACTAAGGATATTTTAAAAGTTATCGCAATTTCGAGAAATATTTTTCTTGAGATTAACCTTTTAATCGGGAAAACTAAATGGTTGAATAGGTTGTAAAAGATATACATTTTAAATCAATGCCTTAGTGATTTAGAAACCGAAATTTGGTACATGCCTTAGCTTAATTAAAGCGTAAAGTTCAAATATTTAATAATAATAAAAGCCCAAAATAAAACCCGAGTAATAAAAGAAAATCTAATGGCCCATGGCCTTATTACAATGAAATAAAAACCCAACTAATCCAAAATATTAAATATAAACAAATAAAATAATGGCTGTCGCCGTATCCAAAATAATCTCATGCATGGTGACCTTGCGTTCCTCTCCAGCCTGGTCCGATGCTCTACCTGTCTCTTGAAAAATGTTAAATAATAGGGTGAGTCACGAGACTCAGTGTGCAACCCTCATGCACCATCAAATTGGGCCTTAGCCCTACAGAACAGATATCAGAACATGAAATAACAGAAATTATGCAAAGCCCAACCCAATCCTAGGTTTCCATCCGCTACACCCCACCCTTACCTGCCGAACACACCATTGGGGATTTCTACAATCAACCTACACCACTACACACCATCAATGGCATCATGCTGCAGTTAGCTGCACATCGTCAGATCATGGCAATAGCCACTACAACAGATCATGGCAAAAAGCCACTACAACAGATCATCGCAGAAGCCACTACAATAGATCATGGCAAAAGCCACTACAACAGAACACTTCCCCTTTCATCAATCACCCAACCCCGTACATACATAGAAATCGGCATAAAAATAAAACATATCATCTCAACAGAAACATTCACTTATGAATGACAGAAATCACAAACCTGGTGATTCGCCTTTACCCTCATCGGGTTTTCAACAGCCATGCCGGCATTTCGGCATTTAACAGAACATAATAGATTTATAAACATATGCTAACAGGCAATCCAAATGGTGTGAGAATGTTACACACCTGATAACACGTAGTACTGCTCTCTATGTCGATACCCTCACTAATCAGATCTACTGCCCTTTGTCTACAACTTTGCTCAAAAGCCGGAAGAACGCGAAGATAAGGCCTCTCCTATATTCGGCCAAGGGTTAGTGTTTTACCCGAATTATACATTTAAATTAATAGATCTCCTTACCTTGAAATCCCGAAAGTAATACGATCCGAGTGCTACTGAACTTTGGCTTAAAAATCTAAACGATTGAATCCTCTTCAAATCCCGAAATGCTACAAATGAAAGAAAACACGAGATTAATCCACCATGTAGCCATTTGGCTATGGTTTCTAAAAGCTGGAACAGATTGAAAGAATAACATATTCGACACTTACCTCTTCAGAAGATTTCATCTACCCATTGCAGGAAAATTCGACAAACACTAGAAAAGAGATCTAGGAATTTTGGCTTTTAAGAAAATCTCAAAAAAGTATGAACAAGAGAAGGCTGATACGTTTTTGGCTTTTAGAAAAAGCTGAGTGAAGAGTTTCGATTTCTGACAGAAAAAGAGAAGAAGAAAAGAAAACAAGAAAGGGACTTGGAGATTTTGGCTAGGAAGAAAAAGAATGGAGAGGATTTTGGCTTTTGAAGAAAACAAAAGAAAAGAAATTACAGAGGAAGACTGAGAATTTCAGCACAAAGAATGAAGAAAAGAGTAGGGTTCAACTGCCGGAATTGATGAGATCTCACCCCTATTTATAGAGAATTTCGGCACTTACCTAAAAACCCGAAAGTGCCCTTCCTGATATCTAATAGTTAAGCCAATAGTAGGGGAAATTTCGGCACCCCTTTGCCATATTAGAAACCGATTTCTCCTCCCCTTCAGAGTCAAAATTTCAGCCACCACCTAGCCTTGTAGATAAATCCTATCTTTTCTCCTTATCCTTATCTGACTACTCATCCACAGTGTCATGGATAACTCCACCTCTTCCTTCCTTTATCAGCACATTATCCACCTTATTATCACATTAAATAAATTCCTAAATTTAAGCATCATTGCCGAACTCCACTACTGCTCTTATAAATTCCAAAAATATTTAAAATAAAAGGTACCAGGCGACTCGAATCTTGGACCTTCAATTGACTCCAACTCCCTTCCCTCTTAGTGGTGCCATTTTGCCACTGGGCCACAAGCCCATTTGTGTTTTAAAACACAACTAATATCTGTTATGCCCTAACTTAGCAAGCTTTCCACTAAAGTGTTCAAACAAGAATTTTAACTATAGCCCCGACCCAAACCTGAGCCCAATTTGGACCCCTAATCCTCAAATTAACTCATTACACATATTCACCCATTAAACGCATAGGCCCAAAAATTCAGGATGTTACATGAAGAGTTGAACATCCTCTCTCATGCTATCTGTCTTACTAACAGTATATAGTTCAAGTCGAGTAGCATTTATTTTGAAAGTGCCGAATATAGGATTACTTACCTCTACAGTTCCGTATGGGAAAACATTGATTACGTTAAAAGGGATTTCTTTGTTTGTATTAGGATCAGGAGGAGATATTCGTGGGTCTGCTTTATCTAACAATACCTGATCTCTGATTTTGAATTTTTCTGTCCCATAAAGTGGCTTTGATTCTGCTTCGTGTATCCCTAGTTTTTCCTTGAAAAATGTCTTCCATTCGTCTAATTCATCGATCTGAAACCTTCGTTCCTCCTGAGTTATTTCTTTGTTGGCACGGGGTCTAGGATCGGGTTCAATTGTGTTCTTTTGTGGTGCTTCCTGAAAACAAGGTTTAGCCGAATGACTATGAATAGAATTTACGTTCTCACCTTGATTATTCGATGTCCTAGCCGAATCGAGAGCTTGAAAAGTGACTGTCTCGTCACCTACACAGAGTATGAGTTTACCTACATCGATATCAATTTTAGTCCTGGCAGTTGCTAAAAATGGTCTTCCTAAAATTAGGGGGATCGTGTTGTCCTCATCCATGTCTAAAATGACAAAGTCTACTGTGAATAAAAATTAGGAATTCTAACAGTTTTATCAGCTAATTGAATGCTCATCCTAGTTTGTTTGGGTTTCCCTAGACCTAGTTGTTTAAACAATTTATAAGGCATAACATTGATGCTCGCCCCTAAATCAGCTAACGCATTATCAATTGATAAACTACCGATTAAGCGTGGAATTGTAAAACTCCCTGGATCTTTTAATTTCCGTGGTAGTCTATTTTGCAAGACTGCAGAGCACATTGCGTTTAGTTCCACATGCGGTTCCTCGTCTAATTTCCGTTTGTTTGTTAGAAGCTCTTTTAAAAATTTCCTTTAATCTGGTATCTGTGAAAGAGCTTCAAGTAACGGTAAGTTAATATGTAATTTCTTTAAAAGTTTAAAAAACTTACCGAACTGTTCCTCTGTGTCGTCTCTCTTTATTGCTTCGGGATATGGTATGCGAGGTTGGTATTCTTTGATTACCGATTTTGGCTTGTTATTTACCTCAACCTTACCTTCTTCTACCATGTTCTCTTGCTTTAAATTGGGCTCGTCTAACCCTTCACTATCTTGAGCTGTTATGGCTTGAATTTGCTCCTTTGGGTTAGTCTCGGTGTTGCTTGGCAGGCTAACTTATGGTCGTTCTGATCTGATCTTCGTAAGTTGTCCTAGCTGGTTCTTGATCCCTTGAATTGATGCTTCTTGATTTTTGAGTGATGTCTCGGTGTTCTGGAAACGGGTTTCTGACACCGCTATAAATTTTGTCGGCATCTCTTCAGGGTTCGGCTTCTTATCCTGTAGGTAGGGCTGTTGTTGGAAGTTTTGGGGTGGTTGTTGTCTTTGATTTCCTTGACCACCCCATGAAAAATTGGGGTGATTCTTCCAACCTGGATTATAAGTATTATTATAGGGGTTATTTTGAGATTGAAAATTGTTACCCATATAGTTCATTTGTTCGCTCTCCATGCCCTGTCCGTAGGGTGGGTACTCAGGATTCGCCACACCCCCACTTGTCACACTGCATAACTGGATGTACCTGCGAGGAACACAAACCATCAATCTTTTTATTTAACATCTCTGCCTGATTTGATAGTAAGGTTACTGCGTCGAGGTTGAAAACTCCAGCTGCTTTTGCTGGTTTTGTCCTTGTAACTTGCCACTGATAGTTATTCAATGACATCTCCTCCATAAACTCGTAGGCTGCTTCAGGAGTTTTGTTATTCAGAGTTCCACCAGCGGCTGAATTGATTAATTGCCTTGTTGAAGGGTTCACACCGTTGTAAAAAGTTTGGACCTGTAGCCATAATGGTAATCCGTGATGTGGACATCTTCTCAACAAATCCTTGTATCTCTCCCATGCATCATAAAGTGTCTCTAAATCCATCTACACAAAAGAAGAGATATCATTCCTTAACTTGGCCATTTTGGCCGGCGGAAAATATTTTAATAAAAAATTTTCGTTCATTTGATCACATGTAGTGATTGACCCTCGTGGAAGAGAATGCAACCACTGTTTGGCTTTATTTCTCAAAGAGAATGGAAATAACCGAAGACGGATGGCATCATCAGAAACGCCATTTATTTTGAAGGTATCACAGAATTCTAGAAAATTCGCTAAGTGTGTGTTAGGATCCTCATCCTGCAAAACCATCAAACTGAACAAACTGTTGTATCATCTGTATAGTGTTAGGTTTCAGTTCAAAATTATTTGCAGCAATAGTAGGTCTAAGAATACTTGACTCAGTTCCTGTTAAATTAGGTTTAGTATAATCATACATAGTTCGAGGAGCATGATATTCGGCCATCTCTGGAGGTGGCGGATTATTCTCAGCCATCTCTTTGGTGGTATTGATTCGGCTTCTTGCTTTTCTTCTATATAATTTAAGCTTCACCTTATCTCTCGGCGATTTCTGCGAACAGTACCTTCAATATCACTGTCGTAAAGTAAGGGTCCTGTTGGGTTCCTTCTAGTCATAAACTAGTGGTACCTGCCAGAAGAAAAGGAGAAAATTTAAAAAAAAATAAAATTTAATTGCAAAAAAATAAAATAAATATAATATGGCTAAAGTAATAAAAATTGAGCTTTCTTACTATTTTAGTTCCCCAGCAACGACTCCAAAAACTTGATCGTTGATTTTATACGATGTCCACGTCTTAAAATTTATATAAAGAATGATCGAACCTGGAAACTAACTATGACAATGATTTGAGGCAAGCGCACCTATCGAACAGTAGTATAGTTAAGGCAAGACCGGATTGTCGAACCCAAAAGAACTAAAAGTACTAATACTAAGTTTCTTTTTATTATCTAGCCTAAAATAAAAAGGAATTTGTTATTTAATCTAAATTAACTAATTACTAAGCTAAAGACTCTAAGACAAAGAAGAATAAAATTGGCGAAAATACTTGTGAGAGAAAACCAATTGACTAAGACAATACTCGAGGAACAATCCACCTAGACTTCACTTGTTATCTAACTCTGAACCAGATGATTTATTCACTTGACTTCATCCGTAAGATTCCCTAACGTATATGAATCCCTCTCTCGAGGTGACTAACGTCTAACCCTAGGTTGATTAATTGAAATCTCTTTCTAATTAAAACCCCTAGAATTGCATTAACTCAATCTATAGACTCCCATATTAGGTTTGACCCTAATCCGGCATATTTTTGTCACCCTATCTCTAGGCGCGCAAGCAACTTCGCTTAACTATGCTAGATCTACTCTTAGGCAGGGACTTTTGCTCCTCCACCTAAGCAAATCACGCTTGAATTAATATCCCGGAAATATCAACACAAGAATTAAGAACACATAATTAAGAACAAGTCAAATATTTATCATATAGTTCAGCAAACGATAACAAAATTCATCTTAGGTTTCATCCCCCTCAGGTAACTGAGGGTTTAGTTCATAATAATAAAAGAAAACATCTCAGAAGAAAAGATAAAAGAAAACAAAAGAAATCCCTAAAACCCCCTAAAGGAATTGAAGGGGAGATCCTCTTTCTTGAGTATGATTCCGGCTTCTTGAGATGAATCAACTGGCTATCTTCGTGTAAATCCCACAATTCTGGCCTCTCTGGCCTAGCTGGACGCCCCCTGACTAAAGCCCTGGGTTCCTCGCCTTTTAGGTCATACTTAGGGTGTTTATATAGGCTTCGGAATGTGTTTCTTCGCCTCTAGGAATCCTAATCCGAGTGAAATTTCTCTTTGTCACGACAGGGACACGCCCATGGCACACGCCCGTGTAAATCGTGGCCAGGCCGTGTTCGAGTCTGTTGAATGAGGCACGGCTGTGTGGTCTTGGGCCCAGGCTGTGTCGATTTCATGATATGGCCCATTTACTCTGTTTTGGGCCTATTTCTCATTCTTTTCATCCTCCGGTGCTCTTCTGATTATAAAACATGAAAACAAAGGATTAAGAGCACCAAATTACACAATTCAAGGCTTAAATCATCCAAAAGCATGCTAAATTTGGGATTAAAATATGTTACTATTACGGTTTATCAGTCGTGCACACGGGTCTGGCTCAAAACGACACCGTTTTGGTGCCTGAAAGGCCTGCCCAAAATGAAGTCATTTTGGAGGCCTATTTAAGGCAATTCTTTTTGAAAATTTTCATTCGTCTACCATTCTAAAAAAAATAAAAAAAGGCTTTCTATTCTCTCTCCCTCTCCAAAACTCCGGCCTAGGCTCCGGCCATGGCTCCGGCGTCAGACCACAATGGAGCCGCCTGTCACCGGCGATGGCGCCGCCGTCCACGATGGTGAAAAAATAAAAATAGGGCCATTTTATCATTTTGACCCTCCTAAAAATAAATTCGACCCCAAAATTTTCAAAACCTGCATAAAAACGACCCGAAAGTCAAAAGAATTTTCGGTTTCTGGCCACTTTTCATCGGAAGTGGTTACCTCGGCGGTGGGACTTCACAGGTTCGTCTTCAACCCTCTCTTTTTGTTGTTTTTTTGTTTTTTGCATTTTCTATTTACAAAATAAATGATAAACCGTAATTATAACATATTTTAATCCCACATTTAGCTCACTGTTTGATGATTTATTCCTGGATTTATATAAAAAGGTGCTTGTAATCCTTTCTTTTCATGTCTTATACCCAGGAAAGCACCCGAGGATGAAAAGAACACAAAAAGGGCCCAAAATAGAGTAAATGGGCCTTAGCACGAGATTGACACGGCTTAGCTCAAAGTCCACACGGCCGTGCCTCGACAATCACCTAGAGTACGGCCTCAACCCCGCCTCACACAGCCGTGCCTCAAATTAGAAATCTGAACACGGTCTGAAGTCAATCCACACGGGCGTGTGCTATGGCCGTGCCTCTGTCGCTGGAAAGAGCAATTTCAGTCGGAAAAGGATACTTAGGGAGAAAGAATCGCATTCCAAAAGCCTCTATATATCCCCTAAGTGCCACCTTTGAAGAGGCGTCAAAGCTAGGCCAAGGAGCCAAGCCGAGAAGGTCAAAGTTAGGGAATAACGCTAGGATAGCCAGTTGATCCATCCCAAGAAGCCGAAATTATACTCAAGACGGCGGAATTCTCCTTCAAATCCTTGAGGTGGTTTTAGGATTTTCTTATGTTTTGTTTTTATCTTTTCTCTTGAGATGTTCTTTTTATTCATTATAAACTAAACCCTTCAGATACCTGAAGGGGATGAAACCTAGATGAATTTTGTTATTTGATTTCTGAATTATATAATAATTACTTAGTTTGTTCTTAATTATGTTTCCTAATCCAAATCTGATGTGCTTAGGTGGAGGAGGAATAGACCTTGCCTAAGAGTAGATCTAACATAATTAAGCAGAGTTGATCGAACGCCTAGAGATAAGGTTACGAGATTTTGCCGGATTAGGGTGAAACCTAATATGGGAGTCCATTGATCGATTTACTGCTATTCTAGGGGGTTATTATAAGCGAACGAGAGTTTCACTAATTAACCTAGGGTTAGATGTTATTCGCCTCGAGAGAGGGTTTAATATAGGTTAGGGAGTCCTACGGATCAAGCTAAGTAAAGAAATCATATGGTTCAGTGTTAGGTAACAAGAGAGTCTAGGTGGATTCTTCCTGAGGGTATCGTCGTAGTCAACTGAGTTTTTCTTCAAGCTATTTCCCAATTCGTTCTTTTTGTCTTTGTGTCCTTAGCTTAGTCATCGTAAATTTAGTTTAAAAGCAACTTCATTCTATTTTTAAGGCTAAATAATAAAAAGGAAGTTAGTATTAGTACTTTTAGTTCCTTTGGGTTCGACAATCCAGTCTTACCTAAACTATACTACTGTTCGATAGGTACACTTGCCTTTAATCGTTGTCAGAGTTAGTTTCCAGGTTTGATCATTCATTTTATAAATTTTAAATCTCTAATTTCAGCGATCAATAAAACTATTCAAAAATGAAACAAAAGAAAGAAAGAAAAAGTCTCATTTCATATTTCAAAAATCTCTATTTTTTATTGATTTCAAAATCTATCTCTGTATTTTATTTCAAAGATCTCCCCCCCAAAATTACATTGTATTTCGTGGCTTTATATAGCCAAATACATATATGCTACTATTTTTGTTTGCTTTTTTCTTTTTCGTCTTTGCTTCTGTTGTTTGCAGGCGTTGGTGGTGGCAGAGGAGTAGTGGTGACAGACCTCGGGCGTTGAACGTGCTGGCAAGGCACGTGGCGAACAGCGCAAGGCTGTTTAGATTTAGGGGTTTTTTTTCTATTTTTGGTTTAGGCTTTGGGCCATTTTGGGCCTAGGGTTTAGTTGGCTTCAGGTTTTGGGTCTGTTTGTAATAGACTTTTGATTTTTGGTTTTATTTTATTTTATTTTCTGTTTGTCTGATTTGAGTGTATTGGGCCCGGGCGAAAATGGGCTATTACATCTGCCCTTCTTTGCTCGTTGTTGTGTAACGAGAATGGAGCAAAGACTTTAAAAATGACCAATTTTGCCCGGTCTTGCTGAGTCTCGGCGCTTCTTTTCTTCTTCTTCAAGTAGCCTCGTTCTAACCCACTGCAACTTCTAAAGTATAGGAATTGGTGTTTCTATCCACTCGAATGTAATTTCAGGGAGAAGAGATTTGTAGCTTCGGTCTACTCCGCTGAATCTTCAAGGAGATAAGAATTGGTAATTTCAACCTGCTCCACTGCAACTTCAGGGAGATAAGGTTTGTGTGTTTTCCTGCTCCACTACAACTTCAGGGAGATAAGGCTCGTAACTTGTAGCTTCAATCTGTTCCACTGCAATGCTAGGGAAATAAGATTCGCTGTCTTCAGTCTGCTCCGCTGCAACTTCAGGGAGATAAAGGCTGGTGGCTTCAATCTACTCCACCGCTACTTCAGGGAGATGAGATTTGTGGATTCACCGATCTTGCTGCACTGCCCTCTGGGGGACATGACGTGTAGAATCGATTTTATGAGCGTGTGCTTATGACAAATGATTAGGATGTCATGATAAGAATGAATCAAATGCTACTAACTAGATATGTATGAATGATATTTGCATGAATGCATTAGAATGATCCCTTTTTAATGTTTGGGTTGTCATTGCTCATTGTTCATCAAGGTTCTATCACTGATGCGTTACCATGCCTTCTTATTCAGCCTATATCTTTGACAGAAAAATCCGAAGAAATAGTCACAGTTTAGACTATTCTTTCTCAAATGTTTCCAACCCTTAGGTTTGGTTAGCTCTAAATAATAGTCCTGTTTCAGGTCCTTGTACTATTTAGAAGCTTCTTGAGTAATATGCAGAACTCCTTTTATGAAAGTATTATTAGTCCATTAATCTTTATTTCAATGAAAAATGCTTGAAAAAGATTATCACAATGGACAAGATGAAATTTTATTGGGAGCAAGGCTTCGAAGACAAATTATTAAGATAGCAAATTTTGCTAAGATTCAAAATGAATAAGGTGAAAATAAGTACCCCAGATATCTCAGCAAGAGCTTCTCTGCACAAAACTTCTCGAGGACCCTTTTTTGAGCTCAATATGTGTTTAGGGAATCTAGAGTACTTCGTTGATGCCCCAAGACGTAACATCTCTCCTTCTTGTTAATTCGGAGAAAGCAAGACTACCGCACGCCCCGTTTTTTTATCAAAATTTGAATTTTTCAATTCAAAACCCCTTTGGTCTCAAGGCGCCCTTTGCGGGTTTTCGCCTTGGCCTCTCCTTCTTCTTTTCATTTTCTCTTTTTTTTTATTTTCTTTTCTTTCCCTTTTTTTTAAATGAAGTACTTCTTGACTGAGTCTGAATCCACTGGATTAGACAGACTCTTGCCGTCCATCTCAGTTAATATCAACGCTCCTCCAGAAAAGGCCTTCTTTACCACATAAGGTCCTTCCCAGTTTGGCATCCATTTTCCTCTGAAATCTTTTTGGATGAGAAGGATCTTATTCAAAACCAAGTCCTCCTCATGGAATTCTCTGGGGTGAACCTTTTTGTTGTAAGCTTGCATCATTCATTTCTGGTACATTTGACCATGACGGATAGCTTTCAACCTTTTCTCTTCAATCAAATTTAACTGATCATATCGGGCTTGGATCCATTCTACTTCATCCAACTTCAACTCCGACAAGACTCGAAGGGAAGGAATCTCAACTTCGATGGGTAAAACTGTCTTTATTCCATAAATTAATGGGAAAGGCGTTGCCCAAGTGGGGGTCCTGACAGACGTTCGATAAGCACAGATGGTAATTTCTCATGCAAATCTTTTTGATTCTTAATCATTTTCCCCGTGACCCCTTTTTTTTGTTGCCCCCACTGCACCATTTATTTTGAAGCGATATGGTGTTTATTCTTGAACACACTGCAAACTTCTGATATCATGCTGTTGTTCAAATTTAGTGCATCGTCAGATATGATCTCTTTTGGGATTCCATACCGACATAGAATTTGCTGACTGTCGACTTTGTGACATCGACATATGAAGTAGCTTCCGCCCACTTGGTGAAGTAATCGTGACCACAAAGATGAATCGATACTCGTAGAAGCTTTCGGCATGATCGGCCCACTAGCATCCATGCCCCACATAGAGAAAGTCCATAGAGATGTCATATATGAAGAGATGAATGAGGCACAGTAATCTTGTCTCCATAAATTTTACATTTATGGCATTTCTTGGTGTAACTGATGCAATCCCCTTTCATGGTGGACCAGCAATACCCGAACCTCATGATTTGCTTGGCCATTGTAAATGTGTTCCTCTTTTAAGATTTCCTTAGGCTTAATAGCATCTACACGTCTTAGTAGCCCAGGCATACCTTGATACGATCATGCAAAAACATCTTTGAATTCTTGGAATAACTCAATGATGTCTTGCTTCGTCTTTGCGGTGAAACAGGCTCCGATTTTTACCTTTTTCTCTTCTTCTAAGCTCAAAATGTCCATTGACTCTTTGTAAGGTAGGATCTTGTTCTACCATCCTTAACAAATCCGGAGATAAGTTACAATCTTCGTCATCTTCAAAGTCCTAAGATCCCTTTAGAAACAAGTTTCACTCAAAAGGAGATTCTGGGTCAATAGCAGCGTCGCTCATGTTGTTGATATCTGGAGACCTGTTGTGGGCACGAAGGGATATCCAAAGAATAAATGAATCTAAGAACAATTATTTATGTGGTATGAATATGAATGAAATGAAGGAATAAAAGAATATTTGCTCAAAGTGAGACACAAAAATGCATTTTTTTATAGAAATAAAGATGTTGGACATGAGCCTATTTCACAAAAGGATTCTTATTGCTTCTAGGCTTAAAGCAACAAGCCTGTTTTAAATATTACTCTAAATTAGCTCTAAAAAATACAGGGATCTCTTCCACAGTGCCATTATTCAAAACACTCTCAAGCTCATAAGGGCAGATGCCTGATAAGTTTTCTCTTCCGATTCCTTCTACGGATATAGTATTGATGCTCCCATTTCTGAACATTCCATCTGGGCCTTCAGTATATTCATAGAATTCCAGTTCCTTATTATCCATCAAGCCTTACACCAAGGCTGAACTCATTGCACTTTTGAATCATATGACCCTCTTCATCATAGAACTCACAGTAGTTCCTTGCTTTTTCGGGTTTCTCCTCTAAATCCTGTGTGATTAATCCTCCTTCTACCATTTTCTTCCAAACCTCCCTAAGTGGGGTTTTCACTTCTGCTACATATGTCTTAATTCTCTTTTCTGCACTCTCGATTATCGCATTTACTCCTTTGTCTGGATGGTTGGGTAACGGATTTTCTACACTAGATGGATCATCGAATTTCACAATACCCATGTTAATTAGTCTTTCGATTATCTTTTTGAAAGTGGTACAGTTCTTGATCGAGTGTCATGTGATTCCCGCGTGGTACTGGCATTGGGCGTTCGCATCGTACCATTTGGGGAACAGAGGCTGCATAGGTTTTAGGTAGAAAGGGGATACTATATGTGCATCAAACAAACTTTGGTACAACTCCCCATACGTGAGTGGGATGGGCGTGAACCAGAGTTTTTCTGAGTTCAGTCTTGGATTGGAATCTTGCCTTAGGGGGACATGATAGCTAGTAGTTGCCATCCTTGGCTGGCTTATGGTAATCGACTTTGAATAGCCCTTGTTATACATACTCATATTATTCACCTAGTTTTCCCTTTTCCTCAGGGTCTTCAAAGTATTGATTTGGGAGCTCCTCTCTTGCCTTTTTCGTTTGTAACGATCTTCAAATTGTTTTGGGAGCACCACTATCTCCATTTTTGCTTCAGCTAAATCATCCAGATCAAGGACAACAGGATTGATTGGATCATCCCCTGGACTAGAACCTGAACCTGTTGGGAAGTTCACCGGTGTCGAGGTACCGGTCTGGTATTGGGGTCTGATGTTAACAGACACCCTTTGTGGATACGCTTCTAGTTGTGTTTGGATGTTTGTTGGGGTAAAGCCTGAATGATAAGCGAAGTCCTCGTTATCGTCCCCAGAATTAATTATAGGGTTTTTTCCTTTTTCTAACCCTCCAGCTAGCATCTGGGTTAACTGGCGCATCATGTTTCTTTGAAATTCTAGCATCTGATTCTTCATATCTTGTTGAATTTTGGCCAATTTCTCTTGCATCTATTTTTGCATTTACTCTAATCTCTTCAACCTTTGGTCCATTGCTTCAGTTTGTACTGTAACGATGTTCGATTGGTTGGCTCTTGTCGGTTTCCAGATTAACTGAAATAATTTTGTTTTAATTAGGGTCTCTTCATGAAAATTTAATGCATAAGATGCAATGTGATGCAAATGCATGAGATGAATGCAAAAAAGAGGCATTGACTCTGATTCAATTCTGTTAGAACAACTTTACTAGAAAACAAATTTCTTTACATAAAATAGATTACATATACAGCCTTGCCCTCTTACAATGATCATTTTCTTCATATCCGGATGTTAAGATCAAATCTCGCGAATTTTCCAATGGATGCCTCTACTAGTTCCTTTTTGCTTAATCCGGGCTGCGACCCATTGTTCACTCATCCCCATTATGCTTGTTAGCTTCCTTAAGGAAAACAGGACGTTAACGGCTCTCGAATAATCTTTGTCGGCTGAATCCTTGGGCAACAAAGTAAAGCCGTGTACTCCTCCGTCAAACCATCACCCTTCTCTCGTTGTGTTTACTCGGACCTTATTCGGAAGGTCGCATTATCCTCCACTTTATCAAGAAATAAATTTTCCATGAAAAGCTCTCTATTTAGTAACTGAACGTGAATCAACACCTCTTTTCTATGATGAAAATGCAATGTAATCATAACCAGAACAAAATAAAACAGGTTAGTACAAAGCAAAATCAAGCAAGAAAGAAATAAATAGAGCACCTATTCGGGTAACCACTAGGGTTTGGTATGGTTCTTCCTAGGTAGGCTCTTAGGCTCATTATATGTGGTTCGGTTCTAATGTAAGGGTACCTGAACCGGTAGATTCCTCGATCCTCACCCATTATAGGCTTATATTGTAACAACCAGAAGTTGGGCCTAGTAGAATTGGGCCTTGGGCACGGAAGTGTTTAAAATTTTTGAGAACAAGAGAACGGCTCTAATGCAAGTTGGACCTATTAAGTGAGTGGTTTTGGAAGGTTAGGGGGCTTCTATGAAGTCCCGGAATCAAACTTGGGCTTTAGGAAAATTTTGGTTTTAGGTGGGTAAAACCTGGGAGTTAGTAAGTAGGCTTTAAGAATAAATTGTGGAGAAAAATGACACAAAAGGAGTTGTGGTCTAGTGGCAAATGACGCCACATGGGAGACAAGGAAGTGACGCCACACAAGGAAGCAAGGGGTCCAAGGTTCAAGTCTTGGCGCTTGCATTTCATTTTGATTTATTTGTTTAAATGAACTTAGACTTTGGCCATAGACTTATATTTAGTTGCGCATGTTTTAAGGCAACAAGTAGCTAGTTGGTAAAGTGGCTAACGACATGGATTATGTTACAAGGGAGCCTGAGTTTGAATCCCATTGCAAGCAAAATGGGATATTTATTTTGCTAAGTTGTGACAGCTAGAGTTTGTGTTGGATTTAAACTCTGCTGAAGGAGGGATCCCACATCGGGAAGCTAGCAAGAGGGAAGGTGAGAAGCTGGCTTTAAATAGAGCAATCTATGAGGAGAGTAAGGATACCTTGGTGGGCGTTTGGGCATAGGAGTGCTCGGAGCGTGGATTAGCAGCTTCAGATACCTATCAGGTAATCCACAGCCTTAGACGGATCAAAGCTGCAAAGGACTCGAAGGTGACCACACGTTCGATTGGCTTTAAACTTAAACTTAGCGACTTTATTTTATTTTATTTTATTTTGTTGGTTTATAAATTTTGTAATAAGGCCTTAAGATTTCTAAACTTTAAGTTTTGGGATTTTATTGACTGTTTTATAAATGTTAGAAGTAGAACACGATTTTTCAGAAATAACTACTATTTTTCAATGTATCACGTTCCGCAACTGTTTTAAATTAAGCTTTCGCAACAAACAAGGTTTTAAAGATATTAATGTTTTTCCAAGAATGATTTCTTATAAATCACGTTTTGAAAATAAACAGACGAAATCTGAGGTTTTGAATAGCAGAAAGTTTTAAGTTGTATGAAGGGTTTCTAATGAAAGCATGGTTTTCGAAAAACTCTTCAATGTGACACGCCAGATTCGGGCCTAACTTCTAAGCCAGGTTTGGGGTGTTACATTTAATGGTATCAGAGTCCGATTTCAAAACTCAACCGTGGATTGGGTTTTAAAAATTTAATTTCTAAAAGTGTTGTTTCAAAAAAAAAAAAAGGCTTGAAAAGATTTGAAGTTTTAAAATGTTGTATTGATCGATTTCTGAAAGTGTGGTACACTGAGTCTCTAGCGCCGAATCCGTAAGTTTTCTGAATACTTTTATCTGTTTAGAAATTTAAATACCATAAGTTAGAAACACGGTAGTTTCTATAGATATTGGACTGTATTTTTGTTGGTATTTATTCTATCTGTGTTTTGTTTGGATGTGATGTGTGAATATAGAAATTGTATACATGTGTGATAAATATCTGCTTTTTCTGTGGTTAGATGTTTGGTTGTAGGTTTCAAGATTAAGTTAAAAGTGTATTAGTGTTTTTGGGATGAGAGTGTGCAGCGTAGTGGGGTAGTCTGTGTTACAAGACTGTTAGATAGTTGGAAATTTCGAGGACGAAATTTCTTTAAGGGGTAGATTTGTGACAACCCGAAGTTGGGCCTAGTAGAATTGGGCCTTGGGCACAGGAGCGTTTAAAATTTTTGAGAACAAGAGAACGGCTCTAATGCAAGTTGGACCTATTAGGTGAGTGATTTTGGAAGGTTAGGGGGCTTCTATGAAGTCCCGAGATCAAACTTGGGCTTTAGGAAAATTTTGGTTTTAGGTGAGTAAAACCCTAGGAGTTAGTAAGTAGGCTTTAAGAATAAAATGTGGAGAAAAATGACACAAAAGGAGTTGTGGTCTAGTGGCAAATGACGCCACATGGGAGACAAGGAAGTGACGCCACACAAGGAAGTAAAGGGTCCAAGGTTGAAATCTTGGCGCTTGCATTTCATTTTGATTTATTTTTTTAAATGAACTTAGACTTTGGCCATAGACTTATATTTAGTTCCGCATGTTTTAAAACAACAAGGAGCTAGTTGGTAAAGTGGCTAACGGCGTGGATTATGTTACAAGGGAGCCTGAGTTCGAATCCCATCGCAAGTAAAAAGGGATATTTATTTTGCTAAGTTGGGACGGCCAGAGTTTGTGTTGGATTTAAACTCTACTGAAGGAGGGATCCCACATCGGGAAGCTAGCAAGAGGGAAGGTGAGAAGCTGGCTTTAAATAGAGCAATCTATGAGGAGAGTAAGGATACCTTGATGGGCGTTTGGGCATAGGGGTGCTCGGAGCACGGATTAGCAGCTTCAGATTCCTATCAGGTAATCCTCAGCCTTAGACGGATCGGAGCTATGAGGGACTTAGAGGTGACCACACGTTCGATTGGCTTTAAAGTTAAACTTAGCGACTTTATTTTAGTTTAGTTTAATTTGTTGGGTTATAAATTTTGTAATAAGGCCTTAAGATTTCTGAACTTTAAGTTTTGGGATTTTATTGACTGTTTTATAAATGCTAGAAGTAGAACACGATTTTTCAGAAATAACTACTGTTTTTCAAAATATCACGTTCCGCAACTGTTTTAAATTAAGCTTCTGCAACAAACAAGGTTTTAAAGATATTAATGTTTTTCCAAGGATGATTTCTAATAAACCACATTTTGAAAATAAGCAAACGAAATCGAGGTTTTGAATAGCAGAAAGTTTTAAGTTGTATGAAGGGTTTCTAATGAAAGCATGGTTTTCGAAAAACTCTTCAATGTGACACGCCAGATTCGGGCCTAACTTCTAGGCCGGGTTTGGGGTGTTACACATATAGACCAAGTTCAGTTCAGGGGAATACATTTCCCTATGGCTACACGGAGATGAAAATCTCACGAAGACATAGGTACGGATGTATCCCGAAAGTGATCCACTATCATACACGGAGGTGAAAACCTCACAAAGGGATAATTTCTCACTCCCACTTAAAAAGGTAAGATCGACCGATCATGCGATGCAATGTGCAGAAAGATACCAAGACTTAAACCAACACAACAATTATAAACTACAATGATGAAGATCGTAACAAGGACAGATGAAATGCAACGGAAGGATCGTACATTTCAACCAAGTTTTCAAGTTTCGACAAAAAGACAAAAAGTAATCAACTCGTGGCTTGACTCTCTTATTTTGGGTCCCCAGTGGAGTCCCCAGTGGATTTATCGAAAAAGTCGAAACCCCGTAAGTTAAGGAACGACTTTTCGACTCTCGAATTACGAAAGATTTCTTATTTAAAAAAAATATATTTTACGTATAGGGCAAAGATTAACGTAACACGATTTATAGTAAAATGGATAAAAATAAATTACGGTTCATGGCATGATGATAAAATGATGACACATGTGTATGAAACAATAATATAACGAAAATAAAGAACAAATAGTGGCATTAATTAATTAAATCTAATACTAGTTAAGTAAAATTAAAAATAAAATAATAATAATGAATTAATAAATTAACAAATTAAAAATAGTAGTAAGTAAATAAATACAATGTATATACATAGAGCCAAATTCAAGTATTTTGAAAGTAGAGGAATGAAAAATAAACAAACAAGTATGAACAAATATGAAATTTAGGTAAAAATTGACAAACATAAAAAAAATAACAATAATAGTACAAATATATAATAATAATAATAATAATAATGATAATAATAATATTTAAGTAAATAAATATTAAAGAATAATAGTAATGATAACAAGGTTAATTAATAATAAATCATTAACAATAATAATAATAATATGTAAAACAAATTAAAATAAATAATATGTAAAGAGAAATTTAAAATAAATAATATACAAAACAATTTAAAAATAAATATTATATATATATATATAACAATTCAAAATAAGCAATATAAATAACAGTTTAAAATAATGTAATATATAAAGCAATTCAAAGTAATAATATGTGAAATAATTTAAAATAAATAATATCTAAAACAATTTAAATAAATAATATAAAACAGCTTAATAATATATAAAAAATTTATAATAAAATATAAAACCTAAAAATAAATAATATATAAAGACAATTACAAAGAATAAATAAATAACAAATTAAAAGGTTGAAATCAAATAAGTTAAGGACTAAATCAGAATAAAAATGAAATTAAAGGTAAAAACTATAATAAAATAAACAAATTCGGACTAAAATCAAAAGGCGCGAAAAGGCTGAGGGCCAAATGGGAAAAAAACCCCATCCCTGGACATGTGTCCACTTTCTAGCGCATCAATAGGCCAGGGACTAAATTGAAACACACAACAAATTCTCCAGTCAAATCTATAAAAAAGAAAAAATAGCGAAAGGACTAAATTAAAACCAATTAAAAAAGCAGAAGAACCGAAAGGGTAAATAACCCACTTATTAAAAACACGCGGATCCTCCTTGCGGGTCGGGTCGCACGCACGGATTAGGCTTAAAACAACTCTGTTTTGGTGCCTGAAAGGCCTGCCTAAAACGACGTCGTTTTGGAGGCCTATTTAAGGCAATTTTTTTTTGAAATTTTCCATTCTTCTCCCCTTCTCAAAAAAAAAAAAAAAAAAGCTCTCTCCTCTCTCCCCCTCTCCAAAACTCAGGCCTAGGCTCCGGCCATGGCTTTGGCACCAGACCACCGTGGCGACCGCCAGTCATCGGCGACGACGCTGCCGTCAACGGTGGCCGAAAAAATAAAAAAAAGAGCCATTTTATCATTTTGACCCTTCTGAACATAAATCTAACCCCAAAATTTTCAAAATCCACATAAAAATGACTCGAAAGTCAAAAGACTTTTCGATTTCCGGCCATTTTTCATCGGAAGTGGCTACCTCGGCGATGGGACTTCACAGGTTCGTCTTCAACCCTCTTTTTTTTGTTGTTTTTTTTCGTTTTCTATTTACAAAATAAAACTATTCGAAAATGAAACAAAAGAAAGAAAAAAAAAAGTCACATTTTGTATTTCAAAAATCTCTGTTTTTATTAATTTCAAAATCTGTCTCTGTATTTTATTTCAAAGGTCTCTCCCCCAAAATTACATTGTATTTCGTGGCTTTATATAGCCGAATACATATATGCTACTGTTTTTGTTTGCCTTTTTTCTTTTTCGTCTTTGCTTTTGTTGTTTGCAAGCGTTGGTGGTGGTAGAGGAGTAGTGGTGGCAGACCTCGGGCGTTGAACGTGCTGACAAGGAACGTGGGGAGCGGCGCAAGGCTGTTTAAGGTTAGGGTTTCTTTTTTTTTGGTTTAGGTTTTGGGTCATTTTGGGCCTCGGGTTTAGTTGGGTTTGGGCCGTCTGATTTGGGCTTCGAGTTTTGGGTCTGTTTGTAATGGACTTTTGATATATTTTTGGTTTTTTTTTGTCTGATTTGAGTGTATTGGGCCCGGGCGAAAATGGGCTATTACAGCTGCCCCTCTTTACTTGTTGTCGTGTAACAAGAATGGAGCAAAGACTTTAAAAAGGACCAATTTTGCCCGGTCTTGCTGAGTCTCGGCGCTTCTTTTCTTCTTCTTCAAGTAGCCTCGCTCAAACCCACTGCAACTTCAGAAGTATAGAAATTGGCGCTTCGATCCGCTCGAATGTAATTTCAAGGAGAAGAGATTTGTAGCTTCGATCTACTCTACTGGAACTTCAAGGAGATAAGAATTGGTAATTTCAACCTGCTCCACTGCAACTTTAGGGAGATAAGGCTCGTAACTTGTAGCTTCAATCTGTTCCACTGCAATGCTAGGGAAATAAGATTCGCTGTCTTCAGTCTACTGCAACTTCAGGAAAACCTTATCCCCCTGAAGTCGCAGTGGAGCAGGTTGAAATTATCATGGCGAATCTTATCTCCATGAAGTTGCAGTGGAGCAGATTAAAGATAGAAAATCTTATACCCATGAAGTTGCAGTGGGATAAATTGAGGCTACTTGAAGAAGAGAAGCACTAAAAAAGTCGAGATCTGAAAATCGGGTAAATTTGGTCCTTCTTAAAGGTCTTTGCTCCATCTTTGTTACACGACAACTAGCAAAGAGGGGCAGCTGTAATCAGCCCAATTTGCCCAGCCCACTAGAAAACCAAACCAAAAATAAGAAAGGCCCAAAAATAAACAGTCCATTAATAGCCTAAGAATTGAAGTCCAAATTACATTAAACCCTAGCCCAAAAAAATGTTACAAGCCCACAAACATTTTCAGAAACCCTAGCCCCCACCCAAGTGGCGCTGCATGCCTTCTGACCAGTCGTCTGCTGCCCACGCTAGCCCTCTGACCTCCACCACTGTCGCACGCCACCTCCTCACGTCTGACACCTACAAAACCAAGCCAACACGCAAAAGAAGAGGAAAAACAGTAGCAGACAACCTGCAAAGAGACAAAGACACAGTAAAAAAGAAGAAAAAACATTGTATTTTTGTATTTTATTTCTTCAACTTCAGTTATAAAATCGAAGAAAAAATCTTTGTAAAGGGGACAGACAATCAATACAAGAAATTGACAAAAGGTTCTTTGTATCTTTTTTTCCTCTTTTTTATTTTCTTTTTGTTCTCTTTGAATGTAACACCCCAAACTCGGCCTAGAAGTTAGGCCCGAATCTGGCGTGTCAAATGGAAGTGTTTTTTTTTTCAAAACCATCTTTGCGATTGTTAAAAACTTGTTTGAGTATTACAGCCTCTTTGTTAAAACCCAAAACACTTAAGCAATTGTAATCTACTTGAAAACGTAATTATCTTTAAAAACCTTTTTGGTGGAAAAAGCATATTTGAAATAAACAATTTACAAAGATGTGATGTTAGAAATAGAGTTGCAGAAGCATTTTGAAAACATTGCGGAAACGTAGACAAAATACAAGTATTTTTGAGAGGCTGATTGATGAGTCAAAAATCGAGGTAGTGAACTTTAACCGTGACTTTTGAAAATGTCGTCGATAATTTGAAAGAGAATTTCTGAGTTAAATCATTTGTAAAAGTTTGTTATGAAAATCATTTGTTAATCAATTTTTGGAAAACCATTATTTATGATTTTAGAAAAAAATCCCCATTTAAAATAATGTAGAAAAATATAAGTAAAGCAAACATAAAACCAAATAAAATATCCCAGAGGCCTTATTACAACTTTAAAACCCAATAGTAAAAGCAACGAAATAAACGAAAAAGGAAATTTAATAAAGTTAGAAACACCATTTCTGAAGTATGGCCTCCACCGAGTCATCCATGGCCCAAGTCCACGTCACTGAGCATTACCTACAAGGCTTAAGAAAGAAAGAGGGGTGAGTTACAAGAACTCAGTGTGAAATCCCCTTACCGTCATCCACTGGGTCTGAACCCTTTTAGTAAAAACTTGGGCCTAAGCCCATAAAGCAATATTTTGGGCCTAAGCCCCCTTTTTACAAATAATTATGCATCAATTATAACATGTGTATGAAATGCAATTCCCAAACCAAACTTAGTAATCCATCCGCTACACACCACCCGTACCAACCAACACACCTGTGGGGATCTTTAGTCAACCCACCCCGCCAACACACCAATCGCTGGCATTAAGCCATTTATAGCAAATTTAGTTGTGGACAAGCCACCAGAATAACAGAATTTACGTGGCATTGCCACTATACAGATTTGTGGCAGAGCCACCAAAATTATGTGGCAGAGCCACCAGAACTTCTCTTCAACATTATCCCATCCCATGCAAAATCATGTATATAATGCATAACAATTCATGATTTTTACAATAACAAGAGTAATTTATTCGGATATTCATTATCAAAAGTACGACCCATTATAACAAATTATCAAATAGGCCCATATAGCAAAATATTAGATCGACCCATTTAGCAAAATATCAGTTCGGCCCATTTAGCAAAATATCAGATTGGCCCATTTAGAAAAATATCATATCGGTCCATTTAGCAAAATATCATATCGGCCCATTTAGCAAAATATCAATTTGGCCCATAAGGCAAAATATCAAGTCAGCCCATTAGTAAAATATCAAATCGGTCCATTTAGGGGCATTTTCGTAATTTGGCCCATTAGGGGCATTTTTGTAATTTGGTAATCTTACCCACTAAGGGTAATTCGGTAACCTCACAACCCAGGGGTATTTTGGTAATTTACCGACCAAGGGTGTTTTGGTATTTTCGCAACCCCGGACTTAACTATTAATTTAGGGCATAAAAATTAAAACTTTCCATCTGCATCGTACTGACTAAATTGACTATAACTTGAGTTAGGGATCTCGAAATCTAAATCCGTAAATTTTCCTTGAAACTAGACCCATATATCTTCTTACTACAATTTTTCCAGAATTTTTGGCTTAACCATTTAATACAGTTTATTCCTTAAATTTTCCCTTGTTTCACTGTCCAATGATTCTGACCTCTCTTACCCAAAATTCAAATATCTCACTGTACAGTTTTCATATACTGCTCCCACTTGTTTCTATTGAAAATAGGCTCACTAAGGAATCTATACATATAAACTATAACTCATAACTCACTTTTCACAATTTATACGATTTTTTCAAGACAGATCAGGGAACCACGAAGTCATTCAGAACCAGTCTCACTAAAATTAACATATATCAGAATATAAAATTCTTTTCCTTCTCTGTTTCTTCCATATTAAAGTAGACACAGTAAGCTTTAATTTGATATCTTATTCACTTTTTAATCCTTTTTCTCCTATTTTTCGTGATTTTTCAAAATCACATCACTGCTATTAACCAAAACTGTTTTATCGTAACCTATGGTTATCACTACGAATATACGCACACTCGAGTGGTCACGGATGCCATTTTTCGGTTTTCTTCGGTATTTTGACCGAATCACAGGACATTTCATGCCAACATTCAAAGGGATGTGAGATTACACACCATTTCAAATATGTATACGGAAAGTACGGGATTACACACCTTGATTAGGATTCCCTAAAGAACCACTCTTCGTTGACCCTAGGACAATACCAACCAAAAGTTAGCCTCGAATTTCCAAAAGATTTCATACCCAACGTATTACTTACACTTGAATCACTTACAACAATCCGAGTCTCTTATTACGAGGGATAGGTGATCGAGCGATTTGGTCCCTAAAAATAAACTCGATTAGTCACAACCACTATCCCGCTTAGCAAAATCACCGATCAACGAAAAATATCCAAAAGAACCATGATGAATCCCTTACCTTAATGGTTATAAAACCGATTCCCAACGATTGTACAATGGCTACAGATGAGTCAAAGATTCGGCCTTCCACTATAATTCGATTGATCAAAGGAAAGAGTGTCAACCCGAATGAGAAAGAAATTGCAAAGGAGAGATTTTGGATAGAAGGGTTCGGCTATGGAGGAATGGATTTGAGAAGAAGATGAACAAGAGGTGAATGTCTTGACCAAACAAAATAGAAGAGAAATGCACAATTGTGGTAGGAGGATTCGGCAAAGAGGAGAGAATAGAAGAAAAACCAAAACTCACAAAGACTAGCAATTTTTGAGAAAAAGACACAATTGATGCAAAAGGTATTTTTGACCAAAACAACACTTTAGTCTCACCAAAGCACCAAGCAAAATTCGGCTATCTCTCTTTAGCCCCAAAACCGTCCACATTCATGCCCCTAATAGTCAAAAGTTTGGCCACCCAAACTTTCCAAAACAATCTCCATGAAATAAGCCACATGTTCCCCTTACTTGCCCTTTTCTTTGATTCCTTAACTTACCATCACCCTTTCCTTATTTCCTTAGCCACCTTGCCAAAATTAAAAAGTCCAACTTGCCTTATTTACAAGCTTGGCCGACACATTAGAAAAGAGTGCAAAAATAATAGTCAAAATTTGCACACAATGGGATTTGAACCTCTTCCCTCAAGGTACATCATGTGGCGCCATAACCTCTTTACTAATTGCTCAATCATATTAGCAATTTACTCACTTATTTCCATAAGCTTTGATGCCTCTTACTATCTCTTCTTAATAGGCTTAAACACAAAATTTCACTAAGGCCCAACTTGAACCCGAAACTTCATAGAACCCCGTAACTTTCTAAAATCACCTTCCTAATAAGTCCAACTTGAAATAATGCCGTTCTCTTGTTCTCAAAAATTTTGAACATTCCTATGCCCAAGGCCCAATGGGCCCAATCCTACTAGGCCCAATTTCGGGATGTTACATTGAAACTGTTTATACACATACACAAATTTTTATTTTTTTAAACTATATATATATATATTAAAATACAAAAAAATTAAAAAATTACCTTTTTGGGCTCCGGCCGTCGTGCACGGCGATGCTGACAGCTGCGATCGGCATCGGAGCTCTCGCAGGAGCATGGCAGGAACCCGGGGCAGAGTGAGAGGAAGAAGAGAAAATTTCTAGTTTTTTGAAGAAGAAAGGAGGAAAATGAAATTTTTAAATTTTTTTGACTTATATAGGGTTAGTGAAACGGCGTCGTTTCACTTTAAGCAATTTAACCCCAAAACGGTGCCATTTTGAGTTAATATTAAACAAGCTTAATAATTAAACTCTATTTAATGTCAACTTTTGTTATACTTTAATCAATTCAAGTTAAAACATCTCAAGTCTATTTCATAAACCACAACTTATCCGTAACTTAACATATAATAATATTACTCAAATTCACATTTATACTTTCCTTGACATATGATAGCCGAACCATACTCATTTTAATCTATACTCATTCACCATATTCAAACATATATATATATATATATACCTAACATAAACATCATTTATCCATAGCACAAAACATCATAATCAAACATACTCAAACTCAACTAAACAAAACCAAATTCAAACTAATATGTTTCACCATTTTCGCATGGCTTTATATACAAACACTTTCAAAATAATCTAATTCCAAGGCTAGCCTATACATGCCATAAGTCCGATTCAATTTATAAAAGTACCGAAACAGTCGATAGTGTGGTGAACTTTGCTGACGATCCCTGAACCTGTAATTTGAGTCCAAAAATCTATAAAACAAAATAAACATAACACACAAAGTAAGCTACTTTAGCTTAGTACGCCTTAAGCAAATTAAACAATTAATGCTTAATATCATTTAAATACTAAATCATTTAAATCAAATAATTCAACTTGTACATTTGGAATCACATTTAATTTCAAGCTTTCAATTCCATACCTATATAACATATAATTTCATAGAACAATTTCTCTTTAACCGAATGCTTGAATTTGTGATTATAATGTGTTTATGATCTGTGAATTTGTGTGTATTAAATTTTCGTTTAAAAATTTTATCGTTTGGAGGTCCGATTTAATAAATGGGCTTAATCGCGTAAGTTAAAAATTTGATGGTTTTTAGTAAAAGGGCTTAATTGATGATTTCTTTTTAATTAGAATTATTAAAAGAGTAAATAGCCCAATTTTAAAGGTAGTGGCTGGCCATGGACAAGATTAACCTTATGTTATAATGTTTAGTTATTTTATAATAAAGATTAAATAGGTAAATTAATAAAATGTTAATATATGTTATAATAAAATACAATTAAAAAATCATTATAATCTTTTGTTCTTGATGACCGAACCATTAAAAGAAAAAGAAGAAACCATAGCTTAGGTTATTCGGCCATCTCTCAAGCTTGAATCAAAGTTAGTTTGTTTTCGGTTTTTGAAAATTTTTACGTTTTTGAGATCGTTGCTTCGAGTACTACAAAGACCATGTCTTAATTTTAGAAATTGATGAATATTTTGTGATATGCCATTGATGAATATATGTGTTTTGTGATGTTTAATGATGAAATATTAAAGATATGTTTTAGATTAACATATTTTGTATTGGAGTTTTTGATGATTTTGAGTAATTAGGACTAAATTGCAAAAATAATAAATTGAGGGACTAAAATGTGAAATAAATGAAATGTATGAACTTGTATGAGTGTAAGGAACATTCAGCCTAAGCATAGTGTAGTCAAATTTTGAATATTTTGTGTTTTGTGCAATAGGGACTAAATTGTGAAAATGTGAAATATTAGAGGTAAAAATGTAATTTGCCCATTTATGTGTTTTTGGACTAAATTGAATGAAAATATATTTGAATGAGCTTAATTTGAATATGTTTAGATCAAGAACCAAAGAAATCAGACTTGGATCGGGGAAAAACAAAAATAGTCGAATAGCCGATTACATCGTTCGTCGATATCCGAGGTAAGTCTTAAAGCAATTAAACATCGTTAATTTTGAATGTAGCTTAGTAATTTGCTGAATTGAAATTGTGGAATTATTAGTGAGCTTGCCGAATGTGAATTAACATAAAAATATTGTGTTTGAGTTTATATTGATTGCGGTATAACATTTGAAAGTTCGTATGAATTGTGTGAAACATCTAAACAAAATCGATATATGGAATGTGTATGAGACAGTTCTATAATATTGATATTCGGGTTTTGGGCCTAGCAAGCCTTGTGCTGGTGAATTAAATCGGGCTTTATGCCTAGCAGTCTTATTGCCGGTGTATAAAATCAGACTTTAAGTCTAGCAGGCTTTGTGCCGGTGTGTGATACAGGCTTAGGCCTAGCAGGCTTTATGCCGGTGATTACGTATAAGCTTATGCCTAAAATATTTCATGCTGATTTGGTATTTGAGTATGTTAATCAATCTAAATGGCCAGGTATGAATTAATTTCTTACCTATTTAAAATAAGGTAAGCAAGTAACTCAATTATTTATTACAAATTTTATGTGATACAAATGAAGTTTATATATATGATTATGATATGTGTTCTCGGTTCTATAAATGAATGATATGAATATTGTGGTTTTGGTCTTTTAATATGTGTATACAAGACCAGGTATATTCGGCCACATGGATAGTTTATGTATGTGATGCTATATTATAATAATTGAGCTTAAGTATATGAATGTTTATACATTTGGTTATATGTTTACATCTTGATTTTGGAAGGTTGGATTATGAGTAAATATTTTGGTTATATAAGCATTCGGTTAAAGAGAAATTGTTCTATGAAATTATATGTTATATAGGTATGGAATTGAAAGCTTGAAATTAAATGTGATTACAAATGTACAAGTTGAATTATTTTATTTAAATGATTTAGTATTGAAATGATATTAAGCATTAATTCTTTAATTTGCTTAAGGTTTACTAAGCTAAAGTAGCTTACTTTGTGTGTTATGTTTATTCTGTTTTATAGATTTTTGGACTCAAGTTACAGGCTCGGGGATTGTCAGCAAAGTTCACCACACTATCGACTGTTTCGGTACTTTTATAAATTGAAATCGGGCTTATGGCATGTATAGGCTAGCATTGAAATTAGATTATTTTGAAAGTGTTTGTATATAAAGCCATGCGAAAATGGTGTAACATATTAGTTTGAATTTGGTTTTGTTTAGTTGAGTTTGAGTATGTTTGATTATGATGTTTTGTGCTATGGATAAATGATGTTTATGTTAGGTATATATATATTTGAATATGATGAATGAGTATAGATTAAAATGAGTATGGTTCGGCTATCATATGTCAAGGAAAGTATAAATGCGAATTTGAGTAATATTATTATATGTTAAGTTACGGATAAGTTGTGGTTTGAGATGTTTTAACTTGAATTGATTAAAGTATAACAAAAGTTGACATTAAATAGAGTATAATTATTAAGCTTGTTTAATATTAAGTTTACGTTTATGAAATGACCATATGAATAGTGATTTATGTTTTAATAAATAAAATAGTTGGATATGAGTTAGCTTGTGACTTTGTTAATGTGTTTTAATTATTAAGTAATCTTTATATTATATTTGATGTTTAGTATAGGAATATCAATTAGTAATTTCGGTTTATTTTAATATTTGATGATTTTTGAATGATTTAATTTCTATATATGTTCATAAATATCCAGAAGTTGTGTTTTGTTCGGTAATACTCCGTAACCCCAATCGGACCGACCCAACCCGAACCGCCTTGAGGATCCGCATGTTTCTGCTTTAATGGCTAATTGCACGAACAGTCCCTCCACCTTTGCGGCACAATTCGATTAAGCCTTACCTTATTTTCTTTGTCTTTTAATTTTACCCTGTAATTTCACATTGTTTCATTTTGGCCCATATTGAAACGCATCGCATAAGGACCAGGGATATTTCCCCATTCGATCCTCATTATTTTCCGTGCATTATATTCAGGCCCTTGTCTGCCCTTTTTTTATTATTTGCAATTTATACCTCTTAATCTCATTTAATTGCAATTAAATCCTTTATTTATTTAATTTCAACATTTTAAAGATTTTTATTTTATTTTATTTCATTATTATTTATTATTATTGCCTTGCCTTTTATTTGATATCCATGTCATTTATATTTGTTTCATTTATTATTCTCTGTTTTTATATACTCTAAGTTAATTATTTACATTTTTTACATACCTAAACTTAGTATTGCCTAAATCTATTACATTTATTGACTTATTTGTCTATTATTCTTCTATCCTTTAACTATTTAAATTTATTTATAATTGTTTTATCAATTTATCTATTTATTCATTCTTAAAAAAAAACATTTAACTTTAATATTATGTATATCTATTTTACCTACTTACATATTCATCATTTTGCATGTTTATATACATATTAAAGCTTCTACGGTTAATATTTTCTTTTATAAATATTTTTCGATTCGCGTATTTTCCTACTTCTAAAGTTTATTTATTTATCCATTTGTTTATTATTTGTTCCCTTTTTATATACGGTTTCATTATTTCATCCATCTTTAAACATTTTTGTGTTGTGTTTGTTTGTTTTATATCATACATTCTCGTTTTATTGCTTTATTTGTTTTATCGAGACTTGTTTACCAATACTGTATTCATCTTTGTAATTATGTTATCATTATTATAATATTTTAACGTATATCGTTTTTAAATATCATTAATTTTCACCAAATTGTATAAAAAAGAAAAACTTCTAGTTTTCGACACTAAGACATCAATTAATCAATTAGGTACCAATTTTGGGTGTTACGAGGGTGCTAATCCTTCCTCGTACATAATCAACTCCCGAACCTGTTTTTTGAATTTCGTAGACCAAAACCGTCGTTTTAGTAAATCAAACATTTTACTAAAATGATCAAGTCACGAGGTGATTTAATCACACCTCATATAAAAAAAAAAAGATTGGTGGTGACTCCCATGTTCGTTTTCGTTTTCAAAATCAAAGTCAACCCATTTTTCAAAAAGATGGTTTCGATAGCTTGGCGACTCCACTGGGGACCCAAAATAAGAGAGTCAAGCCACGAGTTGATTACTTTTTGTCTTTTTGTCGAAATTTGAAAACTTGGTTGAAATGTATGATCCTTTCGTTGCATTTTATCCGTCTTTGTTACAATCTTCATCATTGTGGTTTATAATTGCTGTGTTGGTTTAAGTTTTGGTATCTCTCTGCACATTACATTGCATGATCGGTCGATCTTACCCTTTTAAGTGGGAGTGAGAAACTATTCCTTCGTGAGGTCTTCACCTCCGTGTAGGATAGTGGATCGCTTTTGGGATACATCTGTACCTATGTCTTCGTGAGATTTTCATCTCAGTGGAGCCATAGGGATGATCGTTGTTTTATACGATGTCAAAGTCTTAAAATTTATATGAAGAACGATCGAACCTGAAAACTAACTATGATAATGATTTGAGGCAAGCGCACCTATCGAACGATAGTATAGTTAAGGCAAGACCGGAATGTCGAAACCAAAGGAACCAAAAGTACTAATACTAACTCTCTTTTTATTATTTAGCCTAAGAATTAAGGGAATTGTTTATCTAATCATAAATTAACTAACAACTAAACTAAAGACTCTAAGACAAAGAAGAATGAAATTGGGAAAATAACTTTAGGAAAACCAATTGATTAAGATGACACCCAAGGAAGAATCCACCTAGACTTCACTTGTTATCTAAGTCTGAACCAGACGATTTATTCATTTGACTTGATCCGTAAGATTCCCTAAGTTATATTAATCCCTCTCTCGAGGTGACTAACATCTAACCCTAGGTTAATTAATTGAAATCTCTTTCTAATTAAAACCCCTAGAATTGCATTAACTCGATCTATTGACTCCCATATTAGGTTTCACCCTAATCCGGCAAAATCTTGTCACCCTATCTCTAGGCGTGCGATCAACTCCACTTAATTATGCTAGATCTACTCTTAGGCAGGGACTTTTGCTCCTCCACCTAAGCACATCACACTTGAATTAATATCTCAGAAATATCAACACAAGAATTAAGAAGACATAATTAAGAAAAAGTCAAATATTTATCATATAGTTCAGCAAACGATAACAAGATTCATCTTAGGTTTCATCCTCCTCAGGTATCTAAGGGTTTAGTTCATAATAATAAAAGAAAACATCTCAAAAGAAAAGATAAAATAAAACATAAGAAATCCCTAAAACCACCTGAAGGAATTGAAGGAGAGATCCTCCATTCTTGAGTATAATTCCAGCTTCTTGAGATGGATCAACTGGCTATCTTCGAGTAAATCTCCACAAATCTGCCCTCCTTGGCCTAGCTGGACGCCCCCTGACTGAAGCCCTGGGTTCCCCCGACAGAGGGATTCTGTCGAACCCCCGACAAGTTGCTCCCCTTGGGTGTTTATATAGACTCTGAGATGCCTTACTTGGCCCCTAAGTATCCTAATTCAAGTAGAATTCCTACTAGGGTGTTTGAATAGGCTTTGGAATGTGTTTCTTTGCCTCCAAGTATCCTATTCCGAGTAAAACTCCTCTTGGCCACGGCAGGGACATGCCCATGGCACACGCCCGTGTAAATCATGGCCAAGCCGTGTTCGAGTCTGTTGATGAGGCATGGTCGTGTGGTCTTGGGCCCAGGCCGTGTGGATTTCGTGATATGGCCCATTTACTCCGTTTTGGGCCCGTTTTCTGTTCTTTTCATCCTCTAGTGCTCTTATGGGTATCAAACATGAAAATAAAGGATTAAGAGCACCAAATTACACAATTCAAGGCTTAAATCATCCAAAAGCATGCTAAATGTGGGCCTAAAATATATTACTTTTACGGTTCATCATGGGAAATGTATTCCACTGAACTGAACTTAGTCCATATAAGCCTATAATGGGTGAGGATCGAGGAATCTGTTGGTTCGAGTACCTTTACTGTAGAACCGAACCCCATATAGCGAGCCCTAAGAGCCTACCCTAGGAAGAACCATACCAAACCCTAGTGGTTACCTGAATAGGTGCTCTATTTATTTCTTTCTTGCTTGATTTTGCTTTGTACTAACCTGTTTTGTTCTATTCTGGTTATGATTGCATTGCCTTTTTATCATAGAAAAGAGGTGTTGATTCACGTTCAATTGCTAAATAGAGAGCTTTTCATGGAAAACGAATTTCTTGATAAAGTAGAGGATAATGCGGCCATCTGAATATGGTCCGAGTAAACATAACGAGAGAAGGGCAATAGTTTGATGGTGGAGTACACGACTTTGCTTCGTTACCCGTGGATTCAAGCCGAAAAAGATTATTTGAGAGCCGTTAACGTCTCGATTTCCTTAAAGAAGCTAACGAGCATCACAGGGATGAGTGAGCAATGGGTCACAGCCCAGATCAAACAAGAGAGAGATGGAAAATGTATCCCTTGGAATTGTTTACGAGATTTGATCTTAGCACACCTAGATATGAAGAAAAGGGTCGATGTCTTCGCTTTGAGCATTTACAGGCTAGTTGTTTTCCCTAAAGCACTAGGGCACGTGGATGAGGTAGTTTCAGATTTGTTCGATAAACTTGACAAGAGGGTCACGCCCGTCCCTATAATTTTGACCTAAACATTTCGATCTTTGAATGCGTGCCGAAGATTGGTTGAAGGGAGATTCATTGGATGTGCGCAACTCTTGTTGGCCTAATTCCATAGCTGCTTTTGGAGGGTAGAGAGGGTTTCTTATTGAGTATTCTCTGAGAACTACTATCCATTGAAAGAATTAGTTGCTCAAATACAAGAGGTGGCCAATCATTGGCGAACCATAGCAGTTCAATCTGACATGCTAAGTTTGAAGTGAATCAGAATCAGATCAAGCTTAAGAGTTCACTTGGCTTCTTAAGGAGGTTAAGGCTTTGAGTATTAGGGCAAAGCCGTCAACGTAATCCGCTTTGTGTAAAAAAAATTGTTTTATAGTAAAGTTTTTCTAGTGGAATTGAATCATAGTCAATGCCTCTTTTTGTATTAATTCCATGCATTTACATTGCATTGCATCGCATGCATTAAATTTCACAAAAAAACCCTAATTAATCAAAAGAGTTGGAATTCCTTGAAGAAGTCAAAAGCCCAGAAGGAATATCGGGGAATTTGAACATTAACGCCATATCTGAAGAGGGAACCGGGGAATAGAATTTTCCAAGCGTCTGCCCTTACATACTTAGGAGTGTTTTGAACAATGGGACTGTGTAAGAGATCCCTGTATTTTTTAAAGCCAACTCAGAGTAATGTCCAAAACATACTTATTGCTTTAAGCCTAGAAGCAATAAGAATCCTTTTGAGAAGTAGGCTTATGTCCAGTATCTTTATTTCAATAAAATGCATCTTTGTTTCACTTCAAGGAAATATTCTTTTATTATTTCCATTCCATTCATAATCATACTGTAACACCCCAAACCCGGCCCATGCGTTATGGCTGGATCTGACATGTCACACGAGAAAAATATATTTAAGTCCTTTTCATCGTACGTAAATAGGTATTGATTTGTTAAAGTCAAGAAAAACAATTTTGATTTGACAAAATATTACTAACTTCGAAGATTGATTGATAAATCGATAAATTTGAACTAACGATTTTACAAACCGTGACTTTTGGAAACTATTGATGAAAATTTGAGAGAAAATTTCCGATTTAAAAATAATTATATAAGTTTATTATAAAAACCATTGGTGTATCCATTTTAGAAAATCTTTTGTTTAAGTTTTTAGAAAAATTCCATTTAAAGTAATTTGAGCAAATTATAAGTACGTCAACATAAAGCAATATAAAATAAACCAGAGGCCTTATTACAACATTTAACCTAAAATAGTAAAGTAATAAAGTAAACGAGAAATCTAAGTCCAAATAAAACCGTTTCTAAAGTATGGCCCCCACCAAGTCATCCATGGCCCAAGTCCACGTCACTGAGCATTACCTGCAAGGGTTAAGGAAACGGGGTGAGTTACTAGAACTCAGTGCATAACCCCCTTACCGTTGTCCACTGAGCCTGAAACCCATTTAGCAATATTTTGGGCCTAAGCCCCTTTTTACATAATAATGTATCAAATATATCATATGAATGTAATGCAATCCCAAACCAACCTAATAGCCCATCCGCTACACACCACCCGTACCATCCCATCACACCTGTGGGGATCAAGTCAACCCACCCCGCCAAACACACCAATCGCAGGCATTTTGCCATTTATAACAAATTTTGATTGTGGTCGAGCCACCAGAATCATAGTATCATATTAACAAACATTTTTGTGGCAGTGCCACCGGAATCACTTCACTTCAACATTTTCCCATCCCATGCAAAATCATGTAAATGCATCATACATAGCAAATCATGATATTTACAAATATAAACAACAATAATTAATTCAGATATTCTTTACAAAAATTCGGCCCATTGTAACACTTGCAAATCAGCCCATTAAGGCAATCTATCAAATCGGCCCATTAAGGCAATCTATCAAATCGGCCCATTAAGGCAATATATCAAATCGGCCCATTAAGGCAATCTATCAAATCGGCCCATTAAGGTAATATATCAAATCGGCCCATTAGGGGCAATTTTGTAATTAGGCCCTTTAAGGGTGTTTTTGTAATTCTCACCGTGTTATTACCGATTTTGTCAATTTTATCAAAACAGTGAAATCTAGGCCATTTTTCTCGGTTTACACCATATTACGATTTTAATCATAGCGATTTATTTCCAATATGATATCAATCTTAAACCTACGAAAAACGGTGTGAGATTACACACCTGATTACGGTAAGCACTAAGCCTTCTTGATCGTCGACACCTAAGATATCGTAACACTCGATTAATCAACATACGTGATTTTATTAATCAAAGTCTAAAATAAATGATCTAAAGTGTTTACCCTTGAAATCGTGAATGACCACGATTTTTCGATTCTCCCCGGATGATGGTCCACAACCCGGTGGAAAATCTCGAACCGCCGATGCTGCCTTCATTTGAATTTAGGAGTAAGGCTCACAAATCCGCTCCTTTTGCGATCTCCAGTTGCTATCCCTTTTGATTCGATATCGCACTATAATCGTATGATTAACAAGTCAATCGATCGAGTGATTTAGACCCTAAGACATGTAGTCGATTAGTCACAACCACTATTATCCCGAAAATAACTTAAACGAATACAGAATGATTTCAAATAATCCATGAAGAATTCCTTACCTTAACGATATTGGATCCAATTTCCACTGTTCGACTTAGGGCTAGAACGATACACGGCCTCCCACTTAGAACACTACGAAAAAGAGGGTGATTAAGATATGAAGGAGTGGAAGATAACACTATTTCGATTAAGATCAAGATGTACAACCGAATAGTGATATATACCTATTCGGCTAGAAAGAAAAGAATATGCACATAGAAAAGAATTCACTTACCAATTTAATCGAGGAAAGAATGTCAACCCAAATGAGAAAAAAAATGATAAAGAAGAGATGAAGGTTTCGGCTATGGAGAGAAAATGAGCAATAATATTCGGCTATGGTGGTATGGATTAGAGAAGAAGAAAGAAGGCTTGAAGAATTTTGTGAAAAAAGAAAAGAAAGGAAAAATGGAGAAGGAGTGCTTACTAGCTTCGGTTTTCAAGGGAAGATGAATGAAAAATATTTTTTCTCAATGGTTCGGTACTTTCGGCAACAAGAAAGAAATGAAGAAACAAAAATGCACACTAAAGGCTTGAAGATTTGGCAAAGAGAAGAAGAAATTTGGAGAGAAAGAAAAATGACACAAAATGATGCTAAAGGAATTTTGGCCAAAACAAACACCAAAGTTTTTACCAAAAGACAAAGAAAATTCGGCTACCTCTCCCTATACCAAAACCGTCCATAACATGACAATAAGGTCAAAATTTGGCCAACCAAAACTTTCCAAAACATCTTCCTTGAAAAAGGCCAACATGTTCCCTATACTTGCCTTTTCTTTTGATTTCTTTCTCTACCCTCATCCTTTCCTTATTTCTTTAGCCACCTTGCCAAAATTAAAAGGTCCACCTTGCCTTATATACTATCTTGGCCGACACTTAGGGAAAGAATACAAAAAAAATAGTCAAAATTTGCACAATATGGGATTTGAACCTCCTCCCTCAAAATCCTTCATGTGGCGCCATGTCCCCTTTACCATAAGCTCCTTTATGCTAGCAAATTACTCATTTATTTCCATAAGCATTGGGGTCACTTACTATATCTCCTTAAAGTGCTAAAATACCAAATTTTTACTAAGGCCCAATTAAACCCCGAGCCTTCTTAAGACCTTAAAACATACACGATTAGTAATTTAAATAGCTTAACGCAAGAAATAATGCAACACATAAAATTCCAAATTTTAGGATGTTACAATTCTACCCCTTAAAGAAAATTTCGTCCTCGAAATTTACCTGATTAAAAGAGTTGAGGATATTGCTGCCGAATTGCGTCTTCAGGCTCCCATGTAGCTTCCTCCAATACGTGATTACGCCATAATACTTTGACTAATGGTACCGACTTCCTTCTCAGCACCTTAATGTTCCGATCTAAAATCCGTACTGGCTCCTCTTCAAAAGACAAGTCAGGTCTTATCTCAACTTCCTCTACCGGTACTATATGAGACGGATCCGATCGATAATGCCTTAACATTGAGACATGAAAAACACTATGTATCTGACTCAACTCCGGAGGTAACTCAAGCTGATAAGCCACTGGCCCAACACGCTTCAATACACGGTATAGCCCGATGAACCTAGGGCTCAACTTGCCCTTCCTTCCAAATCTAAAGATCTTCTTCCAAGGTGAGACCTTTAGAAAAACCTGATCTCCCACCGCAAACTCAATATCCTTAAGCTTCAGATCCGCATACGATTTTTGTCTATCCGAAGCTTCCTTTAACCGTGCCTGAATTTCCTTTACTTTTTCCTCTGTCTCTGATATCAGCTCAGGACCCAATAACTGTCGCTCCCCCAGCTCAGTCCAACAAGTAGGAGTACGACACCTACGACCATACAACGCCTCGTAGGGTGCCATCTGGATGCTGGATTGATAACTGTTGTTGTATGCAAACTCTGCCAACGATAGGAAATCCTCCCAACTACCCCTGAAGTCGATCACACAGCCCCTTAACATGTCTTCCAGAATTTGGATTACTCTCTCCGACTAACCATCAGCCTGAGGATGAAATGCCGTGCTGGAATTTAACCTTTTTCCCAATGCTTCATGTAAAGCTTTCCAAAACCGTGATGTAAACCTAGGGTCCCTGTCCGATATAATAGACACTGGTACCCCATGTAACCTCACGATCTCTGCTACATACAACTTGGCCAACTTCTGTAATGAGTAATCCATACGAATAGGTAGGAAATGAGTAGTCTTCGTCAACCGATCCACTATTACCCAAACAAAATCTTTCTTAGTAGGCGTTAAGGGTAACCCACTAACAAAGTCCATGGTTATCCTTTCCCATTTCCATAATGGAATTTTCACAGGTTGTAGCAATCCTGGCGGCAATTGATGTTCCGCTTTCACCTGCTGACATGTTAAGCACTTACTCACGAAATCAGTAACCTCCCGTTTCAATCCTGGCCACCAATACTACTTACGAAGGTCTCGATACATCTTATTTCCCCTGGGGTGCATAGCATATGGGCTATTATGCACCTCATGCAGAATCATTTGCCTCAATTCCGAATCTTTGGGCATACAAATTCTTCCGCAGAAACACAATACTCCATCACTATTCAATCCAAAATCCCCTATCACACTACCTTCCACTTGCTGAAGTAAGGAACCCAACCTTTCATCTAATAACTGCTTTTCCATAATCTGGCTTACCCACGCAGGCTTCACCTGAAGTTCGGCTAGCAGACTACCATCTTCATACAGGCTGGGATGAGTGAACATCGCTCTCAAATCCGATATCACCTTACGACTCAACGCATCTGCCACCACATTAGCCTTTCCGAGATGATACTCGATTGAGAACTCATAATCTTTCAACAGTTCTATCCACCTCCGCTGTCTTAAGTTCAACTCCTTTGGGGTAAGGAGGTACTTTAGACTCTTATGATCCGTATAGATAATCGACTTCTCACCGTACAGATAATGTCTCCAAATCTTCAAAGCAAACACCACTACAGCTAACTCCAAATCATGAGTGGGATAGTTCACCTCGTGCGGCCTTAATTGACGAGATGCATAAGCCACCACTTTTCCTCCTTGCATCAGCACATATCCCAAGCCCGTATGTGACGCATCACAGTAAATAATAAACTCTTTTCCAACCTCAGGTTGAATCAATACAGGCGCTTCTGTCAGAATCTTCTTCAATTTCTCAAAGCTCTCTTGCTACTGATTTGACCACACAAATGGTACTCCCTCGCGCAATAGCTTAGTTAGGGGTGCAGCTATCAATGAAAACCCCTCAACGAAACGCCTGTAATAACCAGCCAACCCTAGGAAACTCCAAATTTCGACTACTGACTTCGGTGGTTTCCAATCCAACACAGCCTCGACCTTCCAGGGATCAACTCTAATTCCTTCGGCAGACATAACATGCCCCAAAAAGGTTACTTCCTTCAGCCAAAATTCACACTTACTGAATTTGGCATAAAGTTGCTTCTCCCTTAATATCTACAATACTACCCGTAGATGCAAATCATGCTCTTCTTCATTCTTTAAGTACGCCAAGATGTCATCTATGAACACCACCACAAACCGATCTAAATAGGGTTGGAAGACCCGGTTCATCATGTCTATAAATGCAGCTAGTGCATTAGTCAACCCAAATGGCAACACCAAGAACTCATAATGCCCATAACGATCAGTCTTATGAATATCTGCCTCTTTAACCTTAAGTTGGTGATAACCCGATCTCAAATCTATCTTCGAGAAAATCGAAGCTCCTCGTAGTTGATCAAACAGATCGTCGATTCTCGGCAATGGATACCTGTTCTTGATCATCAACTTATTCAACTGTCTATAATCGATGCACATACGCATCAACCCATCCTTCTTCTTGACGAACAAGACCGGTGCTCCCCACGGTGACACACTCAGTCGAATGAATCCCCGATCCAACAACTCCTGAATTTGAGCTTTAAGCTCCGCTAACTCCTTCGGCGCCATTCTATAAGGAGCAATGGACACCGAAGCCGTTCCTGGCAATAACTCAATGCCAAACTCTACTTCCCGATCCGAAGGCAATCCTAAAAGCTCATCGGGAAAGACGTCCGAAAACTCTTTCACCGTTCTAACACTTTCCACTGATAATTCCTTAGCATCCAAAGCATTAATGAAAGCTAGGAATGCTCCACACCCCTTTCTCACCAACTTTTCTGCCTTTAAAGTAGATACCACATTAGATAGATAGTTTCTTCTTTCACCTATCATCATCACTTCCTTATCCTCCGAAGTTCTTAGTATCATCTACTTTGCAGCACAATCCAAGTTCGCACGGTGTTTCACCAACCAGACCATGCCCAAAATAAGGTCAAACTCGCCGAATGGCAGTTCCATCAAATCCGCCAAAAATATTTCCCCCTGAATTTCTAAGCGCACATCCCTAAACAACTTATTTACTAACACTGACGATCCTAGAGGACTAATTACAGTTGTTTCTCTAGCAGTAATCTCAGATCTAATGTTAAGATTTCCAGATACAGCACAGGCAACATACGAATGAGTGGATCCGATATCTATCAAAGCAGTAACAGGTACATCAGATATGAAGAACGTATCGGTTATTACATCAGGTGCATCGCCATCCTCTCGGTGTCTGACCGCATAGACCAACCTGGCTGTCTCGCCTCCGTGTTACCCCTATTACCAGTACCTCTACCCGGTGCACCCTGACCTCGTCCTATGCCATTACCATCTCGACCTAGCCCACGGCCTCTTGGTGGCTGCTGAGCGCCTCTAGCTGGCTGTGCATCATAGTTACGAACATCTTGAGTCTGAGCAGTCTGTCAAGGGCAATCTTTAAGCTGATGGTCCTTGGAACCACATTTAAAACAACCACCAATTCTCTTCCAGCATTCACCCGGGTGTCGTTTTCCACAATCCGCACATGGCTGTAACTGATTGGTAGCAGCTGGTACTCTAGCTCAAGCTGGCTCCTCATTCCTGGGCCTCTTCTGAAACCCTCTAGCAGGACCTGAGTACCTAAAGTCCCTCTTGCTCCTGCCCCTATCCTTGTCTTGGTTTTTTCACTCCGAGTGTTTAGCCTCTTCCGCTATCTTGGCTTTCTCCACCAGTGTGGAAAAATTCCTCTCTTTTTGTGGGGCTATCAGTACCTGCAGCTCATCACGCAAACCGTCCTCAAAACACACACAGCGTCCGTAGTCAGTTGGCACTATTCCCCGGACATACCGACTCAAACACAGAAATTCCACCTCGTAGCTGCCACAGTCTTACCTCCTTGGACTAGATTTAGGAATTCCTTCCTTCAGGCATCCACATAGCTAGCCCCGACATACTTTCCCTGGAATGCCGTCTTAAAGAAATCTCAGGTAATACGATCGGCCTGAGTCCCTTCCCGAACCGTGAGCCACCATTGATACGCCTCGTCTCTTAACAAGGACACAGCTCCTTTCAGTTTCTGCTCGGTGGTGCAATCCAGATCGTCCATGATCTGCTCCACAGCCTCAAGCCAGTACTCCACTACATTTGGGGCCACACCCGAGATACCCCTAAAAACCTCGGCACCATTCGATCTGAGTCGTTCCGAAATTGACCCACGAGTTGCTAACCCAGTTCTCGCCCCAGCAACCCTTTCCAAGACTCGCAACATTGCTTGGGACAGAGCGTCGTCCTCCCTCATATGATCATGTGACCCAGCTTCAGTCACAGGTGACGCAGGTGCGTCCATTTCTGGCATATGTCCCGACGCCTCAGACACAACTCTAGCGCCTCGGCCTCTACCACCGCGTCCACGTCCTCTAGCGCTCATATTGGCTAATTCAATTTAATCTGATTACGAGTCTTATGAATCAATATGCTATTTCAGTGTTTATTAAACAATATTTTATGAAGTATAAGAAGTAAAGTCGTTTTCCTAAACGCATCCTATAGTCTCAATCTCTATAGTTTCAATACCTAAAACTTAAAAGTTCTAGAGTGTTCCTACAATCATATCACAATAATCATAATCATACAATAATAACATATACTTACTTGACTTGGTGCCGGATACCCGTGGTGCCATACTTCTTTTAAAACGTGCATTTTTAGTTTAAAATTCAAACAGCTTTTGAAAACATTTTTGAACCCAAATCACAGCCGAATTTTGAAATCGGGCTCTGATACCATAAAATGTAACACCCCAAACCCGACCCATGCATTATGGCTGGATCTGACATGTCACACGAGAAAAATATATTTAAGTCCTTTTCATTCGTACGTAAATAGGTATTGATTTGTTAAAGTCAAGAAAAACAATTTTGATTTGACAAAATATTACTAACTTCAAATATTGATTGATAAATCGATAAATTTGAACTAACGATTTTACAAACCGTGACTTTTGGAAACTATTGATGAAAATTTGAGAGAAAATTTTCGAGTTAAAAATAATTATATAAGTTTATTATAAAAATCACCGGTGTATCCATTTTAGAAAATCTTTTGTTTAAGTTTTTAGAAAAATCCCATTTAAAGTAATTTGAGCAAAATATAAGTACGTCAACATAAAGTAATATAAAATAAACCAGAGGCCTTATTACAACATTTAACCCAAAATAGTAAAGTAATAAAGTAAACGAGAAATCTAAGTCCAAATAAAATCGTTTCTGAAGTATGGCCCCCACCAAGTCATCCATGGCCCAAGTCCACGTCACTGAGCATTACCTGCAAGGGTTAAGGAAACGGGGTGAGTTACTAGAACGCAGTGCATAACCCCCTTACTGTTGTCCACTAGGCCTGAAACCCATTTAGCAATATTTTGGGCCTAAGCCCCTTTTTACATAATAATGTATCAAATATATCATATGAATGTAATGCAATCCCAAACCAACCTAATAGTCCATCCGCTACACACCACCCGTACCATCCCATCACACCTGTGGGGATCAAGTCAACCCACCCCGCCAAACACACCAATCGCAGGCATTATGCCATTTATAACAAATTTTGATTGTGGCCGAGCCACCAGAATCATAGTATCATATTAACAAACATTTTTGTGGCAGTGCCACCGGAATCACTTCTCTTCAACATTTTCCCATCCCATGCAAAATCATGTAAATGCATCATACATAGCAAATCATGATATTTACAAATATAAACAACAATAATTAATTCAGAGATTCATTACAAAAATTTGGCCCATTGTAACACTTGCAAATCAAACCATTAAGGCAATCTATCAAATAGGCCAACATGTTCTCTATACTTGCCTTTTCTTTTGATTTCTTTCCCTACCCTCATCCTTTCCTTATTTCTTTAGCCTCCTTGCCAAAATTAAAAAGTCCACCTTGCCTTATATACTATCTTGGCCAACACTTAGGGAAAGAATACAAAAAAAATAGTCAAAATTTGCACAATATGGGATTTGAACTTCCTCCCTCAAAGTCCTTCATGTGGCGCCATATCCCCTTTACCATAAGCTCATTTATGCTAGCAAATTACTCATTTATTTCCATAAGCATTGGGGTTACTTACTATATCTCCTTAAAGTGCTAAAATACCAAATTTTTACTACGGCCCAATTAAACCCCGAGACTTCTTAAGACCTTAAAACATACACGATTAGTAATTTAACTAGCTTAACGCAAGAAATAATGCAACACATAAAATTCCAAATTTTAGGATGTTACACATACCACACAAGTAAATATTCTTAGATTCTTTTGTTTTTCGAATCTTTCTTCGTCCCTATAATAGGTCTCCAGATATCAATAATATGAGAGACACTGCTATTGACTCAGAACCTCTTTTTGAGCAAGATATGTGTCCAGAAGAACTTCAGGACTTTAAAGATGAACGAGAATATAGCTCAATTTCTGATTTGTTAAGGATAGTAGAACAAGATGAGAAACAGATCTCACCTTATAAAGAATCAGTGGAATCTATGGCCTTTCTATATGTAGGCATGGATGTCAATGGGCCGGTAACGAGTATCGACTCATCTTTGTGGTCGTCGATTACTTCACCAAGTAGGCGGAAGCTGCTTTATATGCCGATGTCACAAAGTCGACAGTCAGCAAATTCTATGTTGGTATGGAATCCAAGAAAGGGATCATATCTGATGATGCATTAAATTTGAACAACAGCGCGACATCAGAAGTTTGTAGTCTGTTCAAGATTAAACACCATATCACCCCAAAATGAACGGTAAAACAAAAAGAGGGATCACAGGGAAAATCATTGAGACTCATGAAGATTGGCATTTGTACTTGTCGAACGTCTGTTAGGACCCCCACCGAGGCAACGCTTTTCTCATTGATTTATGGAATGGAGGCGGCTTTACCCATTAAAGTCGAGATTTATTCCTTCCGAGTTTTGCCAGAGTTAAAGTTGGATAAAACAAAATATATCTAATTTCGATATGATCAAGTAAACCCGGTTGAAGAAAAGAGGTTTAAAGCTATCCGAGATTATGACGAAAAGGTTCGTCCCAGAGAATTCCATGAGAGGGACCTAGTTTTGAAAAGGACCCTTCCCATACAAAAGGATTTTAGAGGAAAATGGATACCAAATTGGGAAGGACCTTATGTGGTAAAGAATGCCTTCTCTGGAGGAGCATTGATATCAACTGATATGGATGGCAAGACTCTGCCTAATCCAGTGAATTCTGATCTAATCAAGAACTACTATACTAAAAAAAAGAAAAAAGAGAGGCCAGGGCAAAAACCCGCAATGTAACATCCTGAAATTGGGCCTAGAAGAATTGGGCCCAATGGGCCTTGATCGTAGTAGCGTTTAAATTTTTTGAGAACAAGAGATCAGCTTAAATGCAAGTTGGACTTATTAGATAAGTGATTTTAGAAGGTTAGAGGGCTTCTATGAAGTCCCGGGATCGAACTTTGGCTTTGGGGAAATTTTGGTTTTAGGTGAAAAAACCCTGGAAGTTGGCAGGTAGGCCTTAAGAATAAAATGTGGAAGAAAATGACACAAGTGGAGTGTGTGGTGTAGTGGAAAAGTGACGCCACATAAGAGACAAGGGGGTGACGCCATAAGGAAGGAAGGAGGTCCAAGGTTCAAGTCTTGGCTTTTGCATTTTGGTTTTCTTTTTACTTGGACCTTGGAATTTGGCTATAGGTTTAAATTTAGTTGCGCATGGTTTAAGAAACAAGAGGAGCTTGTGGCCAAGTGGTTAGCGGCATGGATTATGTTGCAAGGGAGCCTGGGTTCGAATCTCATGAGAAGCAAGGGAGTATTTATTTTGCGGATTGGACGGCAAGAGTTTCAGTTGAATTTAAACTCTATTGACGAAGGGATCCCACATTGGAAAGATACAAAGAAGAAGGGTGAAGAGCTAGCTATATAAAGAGCATTCCAGGAGGAGAGTTAACATACTTGGTTGGCATTGGGCAAAGGAGTGCTCGGAGCGCGGTTTAGCAGCTTCAGATTCCTATCAGGTGTGTAACTCTCTCTATCCTAGTCGTAGAGCGGCAAATGCCGAAGTGCCAGTCACGGAAATAGTAGCCACACGAGCGTACGAGCGCACGTATGGGGCTTCGACACGATAGTTGAGGCCATCAGTAGTATTCTTGTGGGTTGAGGCTGCTTAGGGCCGCGATGGGCCGAAGTGGGCCAATGGGCCCATGGGCCCAATTGAATAAATTGTATGATAGTGTAGTATAAAGTGAACTAGACTAGGTGGAACTTATATACGTGGCTAGATTTGTGTTAGGTGGGCCACACGAGCGTGGGGGCCCGAATGGGCCAAAATTAGGTTTTAGGCCCAATAGTCCGGTACAACCAGAAATGGTAGCTGAGTCGCTCCGGGCGACATTAGGCCTTTGAAAAGGCCATTGCAGGTGCGAAATTACTGATATACCCTTGGAAGGGTAAAGTACCAAAATACCCCTGAAAGGTAAATTACGAAAATGCCCTTGGTGGGTAAATTACGAAATGCCCTTGGTAGGTAAAATTACGGTTATACCCTTAGAGGTTGATTAGTGTGATTATGTTGTTTTATGTCTATCTGATTATGATGGTAATTCATGTTATACTTATATTTGATATATGTTAGCATACATTACATACTGCATACACGAATTATTATGTCATATTGCATGGGTATGATGAGAGGAGGGGGAAGATATGATTATTTGTGACTTTGGGTGACCAGTGGTTTGGCACCACCAGTGGTTTGGTACCACATATGTTATCTTCGTGACTCGTCCCAGTGGTCGGCACCACAGTGGGTTGGCCCCACATATTATATTAAAAGGGATTGTCACCAGTGGTTTGGCAGCACAGTGGGTTGGCCCCACATATGATTATCTGTGACTTTGGGTCACCAGTGGTTTGGCACCACCAGTGGTTTGGTACCACATATGTTTATTTGTGACTTTGGGTCACCAGTGGTTTGGTACCACATATGTTTATTTGTGACTTTGGGTCACCAGTGGTTTGGCACCACCAGTGGTTTGGTACCACACGGGGTAGAATCAGGAGTTTCGGAGGTTAGGTTTTTGGGTTGCATGACATGCATACTTGTTTATGAACTGTGTAAGGGCTTGTTATCTTCAGGATGGGGAATTGCACACTGAGTCTCGATGACTCACCCCTTCCTTTACATTTTACAGATAATTCCTAGATCGCGGATATCAAGCCGGGATGGACTCGAGGTGGCCATGCTCAATAGTTGGCTTCATTTTAAACGGTTAAATTTCGGTTTTACTTTGTTTTAAATTTTGGGGTTTTGGTTGTGTAATAAGGCCATCTATATTTTGCTTTGGGTTTAATTATTTATTTGAATTTGTGTTAAACATTAAAGCATGACTAACAAGTAAAGAAATTATAAAATGAATGTTTTCACAACCTTAATAAATTTCGAGATTTTTCCAAAACTTTACCATCGGGTAAATAAGTGAACTTGTAACAATGATAAGTCAACTCGATTCTCTTTAAAACAAACTTTGAGATGATTTTAATAAACTACTTAACGCAACTTTGATTTTCATAAGATTAAGTGTTTTCTTCGCAAATTGACTCAACAGACTTGTCTTCCAAAAACGTTTTACCCTATGACATACCAGATTCGGTCGTCGTTTTGACCAGGTTTGGGGTGTTACAATTATGGTATCAGAGCCTAGGTTCTAAAAACTCGGCTGTGGGTTTGGGTTCAAAAATGTTTTCAAAGGATGGTTTAGAAAATGGTTTAGAAAAATATATATCTGTTTTCTGGAAGTATGGCATTCAAGTCTCCGGCACCAATCCAAACTGTAAGTTTCCTGATACTTTGCTTTGTTATATGCTGTATTTCTGGTATCTATTCTGTGTGTTTGGTTTGGATGTGATGTTTGGATATAGAGGTGGTTGCGTATGAAATATTCGTCTGTTTTAATGGCTAGGTGTTTTTGAGTATGTGTAGGAGTTCTAAATTCTAGTTAAAAGTATATTAGTGTTATTAGAATCAGAGTGCGCAGCGTGGGCATAGTGTTGTAAGTTAGGATGTACGACTGTTAGTTAGTTGGAAATTTCGAGGACGAAATTTCTTTAAGGAGGGTAGATTTGTAACATCCTGAAATTGGGCCTAGAAGAATTGGGCCCAATAGGCCTTGACCGTAGTAGCGTTTAAATTTTTGGAGAACAAGAGATCAGCTTAAATGCAAGTTGGACTTATTAGATAAGTGATTTTAGAAGGTTAGAGGGCTTCTATGAAGTCCCGGGATCAAACTTTGGCTTTGGGGAAATTTTGGTTTCAGGTGAAAAAAACCCTGGAAGTTGGCAGGTAGGCCTTAAGAATAAAATGTGGAGGAAAATGACACAAGTGGAGTGTGTGGTGTAGTGGCAAAGTGACGCCACATAAGAGACAAGTGGAGTGTGTGGTGTAGTGGCAAAGTGACGCCACATAAGAGACAAGGGGGTGACGCCACAAGGAAGGAAGGAGGTCCAAGGTTCAAGTCTTGGATTTTGCATTTTGGTTTTCTTTTTACTTGGACCTTGGAATTTGGTTATAGGTTTAAATTTAGTTGCGCATGGTTTAAGAAATAAGAGGAGCTTGTGGCCAAGTGGTTAGCGGCGTGGATTATGTTGCAAGGGAGCCTGGGTTCGAATCTCATGAGAAGCAATGGAGTATTTATTTTGCGGATTGGACGGCAAGAGTTTCAGTTGAATTTAAACTCTACTGACGAAGGGATCCCACATCAGAAAGATACAAAGAAGAAGGGTGAAGAGCTAGCTATATAAAGAGCATTCTAGGAGGAGAGTTAACATACTTGGTTGGCGTTGGGCAAAGAAGTGCTCGGAGCGCGGTTTAGCAGCTTCAGATTCATATCAGGTGTGTAACTCTCTCTACCCTAGTCGTAGAGCGGCAAATGCCGAAGTGCCAGTCACGACAATAGTAGCCACACGAGCGTGCGAGCGCACGTGTGGGGCTTCAACGCGATAGTTGTGGCCATCAGTAGTATTCTTGTGGGTTGAGGCTGCTTAGGGCCGCGATGGGCCGAAGTGGGCCAATAGGCCCGTGGGCCCAATTGAATAAATTGTATGATAGTGTAGTATAAAGTGAACTAGACTAGGTGGAACTTATATAAGTGGCTAGATTTGTGTTAGGTGGGCCACACGAGCGTGTGGGCCCGAATGGGCCAAAATTGGGTTTTAGACCCAATAGTCCGGTACAACCAGAAATGCTAGCTGAGTCGCTCTGGGCGACATTAGGCCTTCGGAAAGGCCATTGTAGGTGTGAAATTACTGATATACCCTTGGAAGGGTAAAGTACCAAAATACCCCTGAAAGGTAAATTACGAAAATTCCTTTGGTGGGTAAATTACGAAATGCCCTTGGTAGGTAAAATTACGGTTATACCCTTAGAGGTTGATTAGTGTGATTATGTTGTTTTATGTCTATCTGATTATGATGGTAATTCATGTTATACTTATATTTGATATATGTTAGCATACATTACATACTGCATACACGAATTATTATGTCATATTGCATGGGTATGATGAGAGGAGGGGGAAGATATGATTATTTGTGACTTTGGGTCACCAGTGGTTTGGTACCACATATGTTATCTTCGTGACTCGTCCCAGTGGTCTGGCACCACAGTGGGTTGGCCCCACATATTATATTAAAAGGGATTGTCACCAGTGGTTTGGCACCACAGTGGGTTGGCCCCACATATGATTATCTGTGACTTTGGGTCACCAGTGGTTTGGCACCACCAGTGGTTTGGTACCACATATGTTTATTTGTGACTTTGGGTCACCAGTGGTTTGGTACCACATATGTTTATTTGTGACTTTGGGTCACTAGTGGTTTGGCACCACCAGTGGTTTGGTACCACACGGGGTAGAATCAGGAGTTTCGGATGGTTAGGTTTTTGGGTTGCATGACATGCATACTTGTTTATGAACTGTGTAAGGGCTTGTTATCTTCAGGATGGGGAATTGCACACTGAGTCTCGGTGACTTACCCCTTCCTTTACATTTTGCAGATAATTCCTAGATCGCGGATATGGAGCCGGGATGGACTCGAGGTGGCCATGCTCAATAGTTGGCTTCATTTTAAACGGTTAAATTTCAGTTTTACTTTGTTTTAAATTTTGGGGTTTTGGTTGTGTAATAAGGCCATCTATATTTTGCTTTGGGTTTAATTATTTATTTGTATTTGTGTTAAATATTAAAGCATGACTAACAAGTAAAGAAATTATAAAATGAATGTTTTCACAACCTTAATAAATTTCGAGATTTTTCCAAAACTTTACCATCGGGTAAATAAGTGAACTTGTAACAACGATAAGTCAACTCGATTCTCTTTAAAATAAACTTTGAGATGATTTTAATAAACTACTTAACGTAACTTTGGTTTTCATAAGATTAAGTGTTTTCTTCGCAAATTGACTAAACAGACTTGTCTTCCAAAAACGTTTTACCCTGTGACATACCAGATTCGATCGTCGTTTTGACCGGGTTTTGGGTGTTACACGCAAAGGGCGCCTTGAGACCAAAAGTGGTTTTGAATTGAAAACCCAGGAAAGGGCAATTCATATTTCGATCGAATGTGGGGCATGCAGTAGTCTTGCCTTCTCCGAATTAACAAGAAGGAAGGATGCTACATCTTGGGGCATCAACAAAGTACTCCAATTCTTCTAAACACATATCAAGTTCAAAGGATCCTCAAGAAGTTTTGTGCGAAGAAGATCATGCTGAGATATCTAGGGCACCTATTTTCACCTTAGTCATTTTGAATCTTAGCAAAATTTGCTATCTTGATTAATTTTCAAGCTTTGCTCCCAATAAAATTTCATCTTGTCCATTGTGATAATCTTTTTCAAGCAATTTTCATTGAAATAATGATTATTGGACCAATAATACTCAAGAAAAAGGAGTTTTGCATATTACTCTGGAAGCTTCTAAATAGTACGAAGACCTGAAACATGACCATTAGTCAGAATTGACCAGATTCATGAGTTAAAGAAAACATTTGAGAAAGAATAGTCCAAATTATGACTATTTATTCAGATCTTCTGTCAAAGATACCAGCTAAACAAGAAGGCACGATAGCATATCAGTGATAGAACCTTGATGAATGACGAGCAATGACAACCTAAGCATTGAAAAGGGTTCATTCTTGAAAAATGACATTCTGCATTCATGCAAACGTCATTCGTACACATCCAAATAAGAGCATTTGATTCATTCTGATCATGACTTCCTAATCATTTGCCACACAGATAGGCCCATGAACTGAATTTTACAGGTCATGTTACCTAGAGAATGGTGCAATAGACCAATGAAGTTACAAGTCTTATCTCCCTAATGTTGCAGCAGAGCAAACTGAAGATAGCGAATCTTATTTCCCTGAAGTTGCAGTGGAACAGATTGAAGCTATAAATTGCAGATCTTATCCCTCTAAAGTTACAGTAGAGCAGATCATGGCAAACCTTATCTCCCTGAAGTCGTAGTTGAGCAGGTTGAAGTTACAAGTCTTATCTCCCTAGAGTTGCAGCAGAGCAGACTGAAGACAACGAATCTTATTTCCTTGAAGTTGCAGTGGAATAGATTGAAGCTATAAATTACAGATCTTATCTCACTGAAGTTGCAGTAGAGCAGATCATGGCAAAACTTATCTCCCTAAAGTTACAGTGGAGTAGGTTGAAGTTACAAGTCCTATCTCCCTGAAGTTGCAGTGGAGCAGACTAAAGATAGCGAATCTTATTCCCTTGAAGTTGTAGTGGAGCAGATTGAAGCTATAAATTACAGATCTTATCTCTCTAAAGTTGCAGTAGAGCAGATCATGGCAAACCTTATCTCCCTGAAGTTGCAGTGGAGAGGTTGAAGTTACAAGTCTTATCTC